>CM073597.1:69531352-70853041 GCA_037074985.1 Solanum bulbocastanum | reverse complement strand
TAATAATTTGAGAAATAAGTAATTAATATTAAAAGTAAAACATGAAAATAAACTATTATTTTTTTCTGATATGTTAGAAGTGACAAATAACAATAAAAATATATTTTGAAGTAGAGTTAGGCCAATATTATGGTTCAAATTATTAACAATCCATATCTATTGTTCAACACACTCGAATTTGGACAAAAAAGAAGTTATTTTCAGCCTCAATTAGAAAATGACTTCACCTACTTAAGAGGGAAAAGTGTTGGGTCTAAGAATGAGACTTCTGAACTACAAGCTTCTACAAAAAAGAAGACATACTGCACTTTAGGATGAATAATACATTCAAATATAAGAACACAAATTCATATGATAAATGTTCTTGGGCTCAATGATGGCATAACCCATGAGATAAATTTGCAAGACTTGTTACTCAAATTAAAATGGACAATACGTGTCATTAGCAGGAGACGAATCCAATGTATATGATGTGGATTTTCGAAAATTTATTAACTTTTGTCTGAAACATGTATATATAGAGAGAATCTTGATAGCCCAGATGGTTGTACCTATAGGTGTCAAAATTGAGCTCAATTCGTTCAATCCATCCATAATTTTAAGAGTTGAACTCAAGATAATTTGAATTGAGTTCAATCTAAACTCATTCAAGTCCTAACCCAATTAAAAGAATCCTCAATTGAGCCTAATTTAATTTTTAATTTCAACTCGTTTTAAGACTCTTTATTTACATTGATATAATGTTTGTTACTATATTAAATGTATGAATTATTATCTATTTTATATCTTTTAAGATTTATCTATCCATTTGTAACTTTTCTTTTAAAATTTTCTTTAGTTGAAAATCAAATTATAATTATAAAACTTAAATAACAATATATTAAAATTATTGAATTGAGTGGGTTGAGACCCAATCCATTTTTAAGCCCATTGGAGCCCAAAGTAAACTTGAATGGGTCAAGAACCAATTCAATTTTTATTTCAACCCATTTTAATATCTCAAATTTCAACTCAATCCACCCATTTGAACCCCTAGTTGTACCTAAACTTTTATCTTTATCCGTCAGAATTAGATTCCCCACTTTATAATCCCTCCCCTTTCCCCTTTTCCTATCCACAAATTTTAAAAAATTGCAAATTAAAACATAAATTAAAATAATAAAGCCAATTGAAGTTTGAACATTAAACATAGTTAAAATAAAATGTTGGGCAGGTTAAAGAGTTACGTCTTTTTATCTTAGAGTCTGTTTGTCATTATTGCTAAAAATTGTTTATTTATACAAATATTTTTTTGAAATAGTTTTTTTTAAAAAAAAATACTTTTGAATAAAAATAATTTGTGTTTGACTAATTTATTTGAAAATTGTTTTTGATAATTGGATTGTGTTTGACTAATTTTTTTAAAAAAGTGATTTTGAAAGTCAAATTATGAAAAGGGCAAAGTATCAATGTACTTGTAATATTAATATTATTTTATAGAGAGAAATTACTTTAAATATCTACTATAAGAATTTAATTTAATTAAAATGTATATATTGAAATTTTCAATCAATATTAATTTTTTTCTAACCCATACATAAACGTAAAATAAAATAAAAAATTTGTTGTATAAAAATAAAAGATAAGATCTTAAATCAAACTTTATCAAACTTATGAGATATGCTAATTAATTCGTAAAAGACATATTGGTAAATGTGTATATATTGAGGGGATATTTTGAACTTTAAAAGATAATTTTTCTGCTTCTTTTAAGAAACAATTTTTTTAAGGTTTTTCTCAACAAAAAAAGAACTCTTCTGCTTCTATTTAAAAGTTAGGTATCAATGCATTTTTTTTTATCAACGCCGACTACTTAACTTCTGTTCCCAAATACTTGTGATTTGTTTTTAAGATTTAATTTGATCCAATTTTAATTTTAATTTTAATTTAATTTAATATTTTAAAAATATATAAAATATGTTATAAATTTCTATTTTTCTCATATTTAATATGATAAAAAAATATTAATCAAATTTATATAATTTAACCCTGTAAAATAAAATATGACATATATTTTAAAAAGAAACTCTTCCAGAGGCATAGAAAATGCAAGTGATTAAAAAAAAGAGCATTCGTATGACATTTACATTACATTTTCAAATTTTATTTTATTTTCTTCAGGTAGACTAACCGTTTGTTTGTTATTGCTGTTGGGATGTTAAAAGTATTTATTTTGAGAAAAGAAAAATAATTATTTGAAAAATGAAGATGTAATTAGTAAAACTAGTTTTAAATAGTAGTAGAAGAGGTCTTTTTTTGTTGAGAAAAACCTAAAAAAATTGTTTCTCAAAAGAAGCAAAAAAATTATCTTTTAAAGTTCAAAATATCCTCTCAATACATACACATTTATCAATATGTCTTTTATGAATTAATTAGCATATCTCATAGTTTGATAAAGTTTGATTTAAGATATTATCTTTTATTTTTATACAACAATTTTTTAATTTTATTTTATGTTTATGTCTGGGATTAGAAAAAAAAAATTAATATTAATTGAAAATTTGAATATATACATTTTAATTAAATTAAATTCTTATAATAGACATTTAAAGTAGTTTCTCTCTATAAAAGAATATTAATACTACAAGTACATTGATACTGTGTTCCTAATTTGACTTTCAAAAGCACTTTTTTAAAAAGTTAATCAAACACAA
Organism: Solanum bulbocastanum; assembly: GCA_037074985.1. Taxonomy (NCBI): domain Eukaryota; kingdom Viridiplantae; phylum Streptophyta; class Magnoliopsida; order Solanales; family Solanaceae; genus Solanum; species Solanum bulbocastanum. The sequence continues at coordinate 70,850,348 of CM073597.1, read as the reverse complement.
TTCGATTATCAAAAGCAATTTTCAATTAAATTAGTCAAACACAAATTATTTTTATTCAAAGGTACTTTTAAAAAAAAAAACTATTTTAGAAAAATATTTGTATAAATAAACAATTTTTAGCAATAATGACAAACAAACTCTAAGATAAAAAGACGCAACTCTTTAACCTGCCCAACATTTTATTTTAACTATGTTTAATGTTCAAACTTCAATTGGCTTTATTATTTTAATTTATGTTTTAATTTGCAATTTTTAAAAATTTGTGGATAGGAAAAGGGGAAAGAGGAGGGATTATAAAGTGGGGAATCTAATTCTTACTAATAAAAATAAAAGTTTAGGTACAACTAGGAGTATTAAATGAGCGGATTGAGTTGAAATTTGAGATTTTAAAATAAATTGAAATAGAAATTGGATTGGGTTCTGACCCGTTTAAGTTTATTTTGGGCTCCAATGGGCTTAAAAAATGAATTGGGTCTCAACCCGCTTAATTCAATAATTTTAATATATTGTTATTTAAGTTTTATAATTATAATTTGATTTTCAACTAAAGAAAATTTTAAAAGAAAAGTTACAAATGGATAGATAAACCTAAAAGATATAAAATAAATAATAATTTATATCTTTAATATAATAACATACATTATATCAATACAAATAGGTTTAAATTAAAGATTAAATTAGGCTGAAACTATTACTATATATAGTCGGCGTATTTTCTAAGCGCTCTCCGGTCTCGCTACACACAGGTGTGGGATCTCCTTCTTCTTCATTCCTTCTAAGAATCTTGGGTCTTTTGTTCATGGGTTTTGAGTGGATTTAACATGGGCTTTGGTGTCGAACCACTTCTTCACTCTCTTTTGTAGGTCAAATTCTCAATTTTTGTGTGTGTGTGTGTGGTGTAGCATTTGGAAGTCTTGTGAAAATTTTACAGTACAAGGAACTATAATGGATTACATGACTGGAAATCCTGTTCCTCAGCCTGCTTATCATTGGCCGATGGAGGAAGTTAAAGAGTCGACCCTTTTGATTCGGCATCTTCCAGAAGCAATTCCTCATGAAACCCTTTCAAGATTGCTTTCCAATTATGGGGCAACTTCTATCCGTCCTTGTACTAGTGGCAGGTATGATTCCATCTTTCTCAATTTTACTGCTCTTTTAGAAATAGCTTAGAATGTTGGCAATCTTGTGTTTCTTAATGGCTCATTTGTTGGTATAACTTATATTTTCTTAACAAGCAATGGGAATTTGGTAGTATTTTTATGCACTACCAACCAGAGGAGATCGATTTGGTCTGGCACAAAACGAGTAGAGAGAGAGCATACTATAATTTGGACGCATATCCACAATTTCATCGATATTATTAATCTTAAACACCTCAATGTTAACCACTAGACTAAGGTCACTTTTCTTCCTGATTAACTTTACTGTTAGGATATGAATTGCGGGACTAACCCATTGATTTTCTTTTTTACTTGCAATTAATAGAACCTAAAAAGTATGTCTCCACAGTAACCATTTTGTTTTGGTGAACAGTTTCAGAGATAAGTTTTCTGTACTAATGTTTTTTTTTTTTACTTTTATGGTCTTTCTAAAATGTAAAGTTTAGGTGAATTCATGAGATTGTGCAGTTTCCTGAAATGATAATGTGTTTCTGATTCCTCTCTTTTTGTGATTGCCAGACTTCTTTTCTCTTTTTAGTTAACTCATGTAGTTTTGTCATCTTATACTTAAACTGTTTAGGTATTCTTGTCTTTGATACAGTATTCTTTCCCTGTCAGTGTAGGATAGCAGATATTTGATACCATCAAGTGTTGGTTCCAATGTTTTTTCATGTCTCTCGCTAGTACATAACTCAACTGGCCTTGATGGCACTTTTATCAGTTATTTGTATCTTATTTGTCCTGTACAGAATGAGGAATTGTGCTTTCGTGGATTTCAAGGATGAAGGCCTGGCACACCAAGCACAGCAACATTTGAATGGGTATTTTCTCCTTTGAATCTTTTCTAAGTGTCCTCAATTCTCGATCATTTTAGGTAGACATATTTAAATGCCTTCCTCTTATTTTTGTTTATCTTAAGAGAGTAAGAAAGTCTGATTGCCATATTACGTGGTTGTTAGGGTACGGTTTCTTGGTAAAACCCTAGCGGTGGAACGAGCTAGTAGAAGCACAGATAGACGAAGGGAACATCGGATTGGAGATGGCTCCGTCTCTTTGATAAAAGATGCTGCTGCTGCTAAAGAATTTGGTGGAGTATCTATGGAAGGTCCTTATCCTGGCAGCGAACCCATTGCTGAAAGACTTGGGGTAGATTATCCATTTCCTCCTCACCTCGAGTATGATTTCAGCTGCTTAGTTTTAAAATCTTTTTTCATTTTTCTATCTTAATTTGGTGGATAGGTGGCTAGAAGCACCTCCTCATTCTCTGTCCTAACCTAAAACTTACAACATTTCTCAGGATTATCCTTAAAGTCATAGATGACTTGAATCTTTCTCTGTATGCAAATATTTCTTGCGTCTGTAGGCATGCCACTCTGTTTGACCTGTAAATTATAGGCTTTATTCCTGGTCCTTTTGGCATATATGCAGAGAAAACTAGTAAAGGAGAAAGAACAAAGAACTAAGAGGATTTAGACATACTATCTGCTTGATCTAATGCTTTATAGGTCTCTATATTGTTTTTTCAGTAATCATAAACAGAACTAGCTTCTATTTATTCTTCATAAAGCTGATTATCCTGCTTGTGATTCAGATATGTTTACCCCCCACCTGATGGACATATACTTACAAATATTGTAAATGCTCTTATTGCTGTTCCTCGGTTCTACACTCAGGTTTTCTTTTCACAATTTACCATCTCCTTCTTGAATTAATTTTCTCATTTCCTTGCTATCCATGTGTATTCTTCTATTTTACATCTTTTTTTAGATAGTCTACTAATTTACATCTTTTTATACCCATATTTTGACATGGTTTAGGTCTTGCACTTGATGAACAAGATGAATATTCCAGCACCATTTCGGATGGCTTTGCCAACTCCACCTCTACCAACCTCTCTGTCTGTTCCTCCGCCACCCCCTCCTCCACCTCCTCCAACAGTTTCTAAGAGTAGAATGGAAGATCTATCAAGTAGTGAATCAGAAATGGAGTCTTCAGATGAGGTAGTAGTTCCTATGCTGTTAGAAATCTTTTTGCTTTTTGAATTGAGTTTGACGAATGCAGTTATCTGGCACTTTAAATATTCTTTATAAACCTCAAGCATATTGGGTAGCTGACTCAAATTTTAATGTTCTATTTCTCTGGTTTAATTCTTTCAATCTTTATGTTCCTCGTGTTTTCTGACATTTTTCAGCATGATTTATTATGTTTTGCTATTAGAGTAAACTGTTGGCTGATTCTAGTGGTTTTTGTAATATTTAATGGTTCAGGAAGCTACAAATGTTGGTGGGCCTAAAAAGAAGCGTATTAGACATGAAGCTATCTTGGGCCCTGCAGTTGACAAGGATATTGTCCATGAGGCTGTTGGATTAAGAGCTGCTGCCTTGGTTCCTAAAGAGATGCCAGTAGTTAAGAAGAAGAACCCAATTATTCAGGTTATCTCATCTCCAAAAGGCCCCTCCCTCTGTGTTGTTCTTTGTTGAAGTTGATGATACTAAGTTTTCGCTCGCTCGCTTGCTTGCAGATTAAAGTAGCATCTAAACAGGTACAGAATGAAGAGAAGGGTGATGCAATTGCACTGTCATTGACAGTGGAAGAAAAAGAGAATGATCATAAACCTTTTACGACCCTTGAAGAATTAAAAAGTGGAAGATTGCCCCCAGAAGAGATTCTGTCGCTTCCTATGTTTAAGGTATTGGAACTTTGCGCGTCTTTACTTTTGCCCATGATACACTTGCTTTCACATTAAATTTGCAGTTGCTCTTTTGAGTATTAGGCTTGGAATCCTGTCACCTGGCTATTCATGTTTCGGTTGATGTTGTTTTAGTTGATTTGTAAGAGCTAAGGAGGTGGAGGTATCTAGGGAAAGGTCTTTTAACAGAATGACTTAGGTTTATTAGGTTTGCTACAATCCTTGGAACAAGATAGAGAGGTGATTTCTTTAAGCAGGTATTCTCGGATGGTTGTGTTGAGCATGCCAAAGTTCTTTCAGGGGCAGGTTAGTAATTTGTGTTGAGCATGGGCTGGTGCTGGTCATTAATGTGGATTCAGTCGTGTATAACTTTTATCTATGTTGCTCAGACTCTTCAAAAATGTCGACGAGCACGTGTTGGATCCTCCAAAAATAGTGTATTTTCGAAGGATCCGACACGGGTGCGGCAACATTTTTGGAGAGTCCGAGCAACTTAGACTTTATAACTTACAAATACATGTTCCAATCATGTTGTGCTGTCATCAAAAGTTGGATGTGGACATGAGTGCATGCTTATAATTTCCAAACAGTTCAGGATAGAGACGTACCTTGTATGCTATATGTACAATATAGGTAATTATCATTTATTAACACATATTTTTATTAAATTGCCAAAAGTTTGCATCTAAATCAATTTCATACCTGGGCTCTGGATCTTTAACTTATGGCATTGAGTTTGAACATGGTTGATGCACCAGGGTTAGCTAATCTTTAAACTGTACAGAAGTTAAGGATTAAATTAAAATGCTGTTCTTGAGGGTGTTGAACAATGATGAATATGGATAAGATACAGTTTTACGTTATTTTGGTATCTTATAGAGTGTAACAATTGTGCCCTGATGAACAACTCATAAACAACAATACTAGCTCAGATATTCCTTGTTGTCTGAACTATAATGAATTTGGTAGCATTATCAAATATAGACTATAATATCTATTTGATCCTACCCCATGAAGGATTCCGTTTTTGCCCTGAAGAATTCATGAACCAACAACTAGGAAAAGAATTCTTTCAGTTCTTATTTATTTCAGATAATTCAAGTCACCAACTTATTGCTAATCTATTCCAGAATTGCTTGAGAGTTGGTTTATGAGATTATGAGATAGGTTCATGCTGCAGACAACTTACTTTTTCTAATAGTTTTTTTGCTTCTTAGCCTTCCATTTTGAGATGTAGTCACTGGTTTATTGATAAGAAAGGTGTTTGCTTAGTGTACTTAAGCTGACAAGTATTTGCTATAGAAGTTCATCAAGACTGCATCTTTCCAGTCTATAAATTATTCTATTCTAGTTCATTTCTTTATCAGTAAATCAAAAGTTATATTAATGGGGAGAAAGCTAAGCAGTAAGTCTACATCACCAAGGAGGACATTCCCTGTACAAGCACGAAAGGGATTTCCTTCTATGTTGAGCTATTGCCTATTAGTGGAAGCAAAGGACTGATTAATTAACTCATAAGTTTCGTTCGATGCAGAATTATTGTGCTGGAAATCCTTCTCAGATCTTATACTTGAAGAACTTAGCAAAAGAAGTGATTGTTGATGATATTTACTTCATATTTGGTAAGCATTAACTTACAGATCCATTGCAAAGTAAAACTCCTTTCTGATTTTTTCTGAGACTTCCTTGTAGTTTTCAATACCTCACCTGCTTTAAGAAAAAAGATAGATAGCATGAAGTTACTTCAACAGAAATATTTTACTTATACATAACCTCATGTTTTGGCACTAGAACCATTGTATTTCTTCTCATCTGTTATGTTCTTTAGGATCCTTATTTGTAAGCATTGATGAAGCTAAATCCAGTCTTGCAGTGAAGTTAATGCAGGTGAGGTTCATCTATTTCTCTAGTTCTGCTAATTTGGGATATAGTTTTTTTTTTTGTTGATGGAGTAATCTAATAGTTCATCAACCTGAAAAAATCAATTGGTAATCAACACATATATTTAAGTACAGGTTTCACTTTCTTTTTTTTAGTGGCATTTTGTTGATCTATTTCTTACCTGATCCAAACTGCAAAGTTCACTTGCTGCATTAAAAATGTTGACAAGAGACTGTTAATCATGTGACATAAAATAAGTAATCTGTACTTCCTTTCCATTGGTAATTTGGTATTTATTCAAGATTTAATGCTGAAGCTTATACGACTTCCATTTTCAGGAAGGGAGAATGCGTGGACAAGCTTTTGTTACATTCCCCTCCGTTGAACTTGCTCAAAATGCCCTGGTATGTTATTTATAGTTACTTAAATTGGTATTTCGTTTTCCTTTTGCGCAGTGGAATTGTAAAATTAACACCATGAAAGTGATAGTAAGTGTTATTGTTGACCTCTTTCGAAAAATAAATGAAGTCTGAGAGGTGATAAACCTTCTACATGCAATCATGAACTTGTGTTAAATTTCCAGTGGGTTGTATAACGTGAGTGTATTCATGTATATGGTTTGGTTCCTCAAGTTGGATTATGTACTATATGGATGAAAGGGAAATCATTTTATCTTTTACTTATAGTTTTATATGAACACACACAACTTCTAGAAAGTAGCTAATAATATAGTTCTTTACTATACTTGTAAAAACATTTAATACAAGTGAATGATTGCAGAATCTGGTGAATGGGTATGTGTTTAAAGGCAAGCCTATCGTCATTCAGTTTGGTCGTGATCCTGCTAAAGCAAAAACAAGCTAGAGAGGATTCTTGCAACAAGGTAATTTAAGCCCTCAGCTCAACATTCTAAGTCAGGTATATAAGTACGATCAATTGCTTAGTTTGCTACATTTGTTTTATCTTGTTTATGAGTCCCATGTTTTGGGTGATGGTGTTGGTAAAGATCATTTGAGTTATGAGATTGATGGTGCCCAGGTAATCTTAAAGGAGTCAAGCCAACAAAGATGCTGCTGGGGGGAAGGAAGGAAAGAAAGGCTTCTATTCTGGACTAGAGAAGGTCAAAATTTGGATGGGCTGTCAGGTTTTACCTTTTGCAATGGTTCTCCAGATGTCTGGAGCCAAAATGCACAGAAGTTATCATGATTTCTTCAGTGAAGCACAATTGGTCAGCTGGAACCTGATGATTGTTTATAGTGTATCTCTGGACAGTGTTGTTTCATTGACAATTCACTGAAATAGGTGAGAGGAGTCTTTGCTGTTTCATTAGTAGTGACTTCCGGTTCATTGCAAATTTAGACTCCAGGAGTAAACAGCGGCATGTTGACTATGACCTCGTATTTCACTATGCAGAATCATTTTTGCCATGTAAAGTTGCCTAGATGTCTGCTTAATTGTCATTGTATACGTTTTAGCCTTCAAGACCAGGAGAATTTTATGTATCAGAGAGTCCATTCAGCTAGTATGCGAAACACTTGTTCACTAGGTTTGGTATGACAGCAATGGCCAAAGATGGTGACCCTGTAAGAGAAATTTATATCGTTTTTGTGATCACTTTTTAATGCTCATTATCTGTATCACTGATAAATTCAGAAATAAGCCAATTTTGATGGAAAGTAGAAACTGTTCCAAAGAATTAAATACTAGTGTATTTCTTAATCAGATTGAGTTATATATATATATATGTACTGTTTTGACTGAAAAGGGTGCTGTTTAAAGTCTATCACATTATTACATTTACAGAATCTGATCGATTCAAGGTGCACTGTTTATAATCACAATTGCCCTACACATTATAGTTTTTTTTTTTTTTTTTTTTTAAATATTCTTCTCTTGGTTGTTTCCTACAACATAAGTGCTGAGGTCCAAACATGTTCAACACAAGTAGAAATGCATTGGTTGGTTCGGTTCTGTTCTTCTTTGACTTATGTGACCTTCTTATCGATAATTAATGAAACTTAGGAGAAGTATTCCAACTTATTCAAATAAGCCTAATTTGACCATTTTATATTTACTGTGTATGTCCTTAACTGCAGCACCAACTTAAATTTGGATTCCATTTGAAAGTCAACTCATGAGAGATAAGCTTCTATATTATTCAGATATTTCTTCTCTTGATTGTTTCCTACAAAATGAGTTCTGAGGGTCACACACAAGTAGACACTGGTTGGTGGCGTTCGTCTTTGACTAGAAAAAACATTGCTGGTCCTATTACCTTATTTTAAAATGAGAGGATATTTTAACATTATCCAATTTTCTATTACTTGCAATAATATTCATCCTAATCTGACAATTTTATAAGTAGTTCACAAGTTTTCGACTGCAGCATCAATTGGAACCATAACTTGTATTAGATGGCTTAGCACTATGGTTGCTATAGTTCTCTGGATATATTCGCATATCTGATCAATCATTGAAATGTTGAAAACAACTTGTTGTTTCAACATGAAGAGGTGGCCCCTAACTCTTACCATTTCAAGAAGATGAGGTTTCATTGATCTGTTCTTTGTTGAAACCATCAGTGGGACCTTCTGCTTTTGGACTAATTCCATATTCTAACTAGTTGGAAGGCAAAACCATATGACTATCTTTAGCTGGTACCTATTCAATACATGTTCTTGACCTATAAAAACAAGTGTTTACAATAACAGCTCTCACCAAAACTTGAAATCATACAAAGCTTTTCTCCACTATCATTATCTGCTTATCTATCTATTGAACTAAACAACCATGGGTATCCGTATGCCTCGTATAATCAAGAAGTCTTCTACTGCTGGAGATGTTCCTAAAGGCCACTTTGCTGTTTATGTTGGGGAAAAGCAGAAGAAGAGATTTGTGATCCCTATATCATTCTTGAGCCAACCTTTATTTCAAGATTTACTTAACCAAGCAGAGGAAGAATTTGGCTTTAATCATCCGATGGGTGGTGTCACAATTCCCTGCAGCGAGGATGTGTTCATTGATCTTACTTCTCGCTTGAGTAGGATCTGAGGCTTTTCACCTTACACAATTTTGTAAAGAACTAAAAATGATAATTAGATAGAGATGGGACTATGTACCGTCAGCTGTAAGTTGTAACCGTAGATCCCAATTTTGAATGTAACTTTCAGTAGCAAATGAATGTCTAAAAGATATCTTTAGCAAATGAAATTTGTTCAGATTCATTCTTTAGCCAATTGAGTTTTCAGTATTCTTTACAAGACTCCGTCTATGTTAATTAACTCTAAAGAAGACAACTTATCTGTGACCTTAACCTGAACACTGAAATACTTTTGGCTACGACAACAAAGAAAATTTTATATATATCTGCAGCAGAAATTTCGAAATATAAAATAAGTGACATTAATTGATGTTACTGTTTTCTGCTCTTTTTGAAACAAATCTCTGGCTTGCTTTATAAGAATTTCTTGAGATAATTCTGATCGGCAAAGTTGATTAAACCATCAGAAAACAACTTATGATATGAGGATAACAAAAATGTACCTTATTCTAGTCAACTTGTGTAAATATTTTCTGGTGGTTTTACTAAAAATAGTGGTTATGACTTATGTAAGTAACAAATATTGCTTGTTTGCAGGTTCTCGAAACCAAGACCATATTTTTTTGTGTGTTGTACATACTTTGAAGTAATAAAATCTAAATACCTCAATTCCATGTTGCCTGATAGAGTTGTTTGTAAGTTATAATCTAGACCAAGCAATGAGAGCACCTTTTTTTGTTCTCTCTCTTTACTATATAAATTTGTTGTACGAAGCCTAACACAACCAACTTCCCATAATTAGTCAAAATTGTAAGTCAGTACATCAGATGTTGGTTCTTTTAAGCATCCTAAGAATAGGAGTTTTGCTTTGTATAATCTTAGGAAAGAGTTCATAAGCCTGTAACATAAATTATATTTTATCCTTTAAGGATTGTGATATTCTTGATATTTAGGATTGAATTAAGCATCTGGAAGGCTGGAACATCCCACTTTTCTTTGTTCTATTTGTGTCTGGTGGTTGATCAATCATTGGAATCTGACTATTACTTGTTGATTTAACATCAAGAAGCTAAACCCTTTTTCAAGAAGAAATTTCTATCTGTTATTTGTTGTGATTTGTGAACATCAGTTGGACCTTATGCTTTTAGACTACTTTCAATGTATTAATACTATGACAATGAGTAGGAAGGCAAAACCATGTGATACTTCAGGTGCTACTGTCTTTACCTGGTGTCCACTAAATGGCTATTCACACATAAGTGGGGTTTGAAAACTTGCCATTGGCCTATATAAACACATATAAAGAAGGGTTTACCATAACAGCTCTCACCACAACTTCAAATCATACAAAGCTTTTCTCTTCTTTCAGAGTCCTTACTAATTCTTCCCTTCCTTATTTGCTCATCTATATTGAACTAAAAGACCATGGCTATCCGTATGCCTCGTATAATCAAGAAGTCCTCTACAACCGGAGATGTTCCTAAAGGCCACTTTGCTGTTTATGTTGGGGAGAAGCAAAAGAAGAGATTTGTAATCCCCATTTCATTCTTGAGCAAACCTTTATTTCAAGACTTGCTTAGTCAAGCTGAGGAAGAATTTGGCTTCGATCATCCAATGGGCGGTGTAACAATACCCTGCAGTGAAGATGTGTTCCTTGATCTTACTTCTCGCTTGAATAGGGTCTGAGGCTTTTATTTTCACAGTTTTGTAAAGAATAGGATTTTTAGTTTGTACATAAGAGGAATTAGGAAACGCACATTGTTACTACTCACTACTGTCAGCTGGATGTATCGATCCCAATTTTGAATACAATTTTCAGTAATTTAGCAAATGAAATCAGTTCAGACTCATTCATTATCCAATTTGGTAAATTAGTATTTCTGTTTAACAAATTTCTTTACATGGACTGTTCTTTCCATAACATGGGAATTGGAGCTTCTAAAGTGCTGAAGTCTATGTTAATTAACTCTAAAGAAAACTCATCTGTGACCTTATCCTGAACACTGAAATATATTTGGCGCAGACAGAAAAAATGAACTTTATATCAGCAGCAGAAATTTCAAAATATCAAAGAAGTGACATTCATAGTCACAACTTCACACTTCATTAGACATTTTCGTTTTCTTCTCTTTTGAAAAATCGATACTGGTTTGGTGATTTATTAGAATTTCTCTTGATCAGCTGAAAAACTCGGGACAATTCTGATCTGCAAAGTTGGTCCAATGATCATCTGATTAAATGACTTATGATATGAGAAGAAAACATTGCATTTATCTATGCCAACTTATTTCTAAAAGCATCGGTTAGCACAATTGTATTTACTCTATGATTCTCTAAGAGAGTGCCTATATAGAAGTAACTAATAATGTTTGTTTGCAAGTTATTGAATCCAAACCATAACTTCATGTGTTTTACTTACTTCAACAAAATATATTTTGTAATAACTATATCTATTACAAAAATTCACCTTTATCCTCTTTCCTCTTCTCAACTTGGTTTTTCATTTTTTGTTATGTATGGTCATGAAAGTAGGACTATATCTATTATCCACCAAACTGATCACAAATTATTAGCAGTGCCCAAACGGACATAGAAGGTAAGGCCATATGATATCCATCAGGTGCCTATTGATGGTCTTCTGCTTTGTATATTTACTTTAATGACAAGTAGAATGGTAAGTGACAGTGTGATGTTGAGATATCACAACAACAATTTTAAGATCTTAGTACCACTTCCTAAGCCTCCATATATAAATTCTTTTCAACCAATTAGGGCCATTATGATTAATGAAAAGTTATAAACCTATGCTAGGAAGCACTAGGAATTGGAAGCTTATGGCCATATAAACTTTTTTTGTTTTCTCAGGAATAATGCTTACAACAAAAATTGATGTGTACCTAGACAATACTTGTTTAGCTATTTGATTGTGAGGGATACTTTGCTCTAAGTTCAAAGAAAAGGTAGGGCCTGTTATCCTTGATAACTAAAGCCTTTCAAGTCTGAACAAAGATAGGAAGAGTTTGACCTCTCTCATGTTACTTGTTGTTTTGGGATATTAATTGATGACATTTTGATGTTTCCCAATATGGTTATGTTTTTCATCTCAGTGGTCCATGTTCCAGGTCATAGCTTCTCAAACATTCTATAATGAATAATGCTTCTATCCAAGTTTCAAAATAAGGTAATGAATAATGCTTCTATCCAAGTTTCAAAATAAGGTAGGGCCTATTGTTCTTTAACTAATACCACAAAGTTTTCAATACATGGAAGGCAAGACCATGTGATACTTCAGTGACATTGTCTTCTGATGGTGCCCACAAGTTCTTATTCAGCACCGCATCAGTATGAGTTGCCATTGCCTATATAAACATATCCAAAGAGTTATCTACCACCACAGCTCTCAGCAAACATCAAAACTTTCTCTGCTTTTGAGTTCCTTCGTAATTCTTTTACCTTTCTTATCTATACCAAAACTAAATCATCATGGCTATTCTTCGTATGATCAAGAAGTCTTCCGCAACCAGAGATATTCCCAAGGGCCATTTTGCTGTGTATGTTGGGGAGATGCAGAAAAAGAGATTTGTGATCCCGATATCATTCTTGAGCGAACCTTTATTTCAAGACTTGCTTAGTCAAGCTGAGGAAGAATTTGGCTTCGACCATCCAATGGGTGGTGTGACTATTCCCTGCAGTGAGGATTTGTTCATCGATCTCACATCTCGATTGAGGAAGTGAGAAGGAAACTAGTCCCCAATTTTTTGTTACACAATTTTGTATAGTTGTAGTAAGCCATGAACTCCACTGTGTACAGTTGAGAGTTATAAGAAACACTAGGTAGACTAAGGACACATTTTTCTACTTCAAAAGTAATTGAAGTAATGAAACTTTTTACTTCCATACATTGATGTAATCAATTCATTGCAATAGAAATTTTTTGCTCAACTCTCATGGTTTGCTCAATTCATTCTAAAGTGGCACAATTCATTCTATTTGTAATAATTACACTTTGTGGTTCCAAAGAAAGTTAGATGCACTTGGTAGCATCCATCGTACAATGTACGATAACTCAATTTGTACTAGATATGCTTTTCTGCAGTAATGTGAAAGTACTGAGTTTAATTGAATGCTATAGAAAATGGATGTAAATTGATCAACTCTTAATAAGATATAATATGTATACTTTTCTTGAATACGGGCTCAAATTTCTGGCAATAGTAAGGTTTGGACTGCCTCATAATTTGATGGAGATTTGCAAAACGTAGACATGTTGATAGCCAATAAACATTTCTGTTATCTACTATTTGAAAACACTTTTCGAAATCTATGAAATAACACAGGTTATTCTAATCCGGTATGTTGATCCTACAAGTTGTCAGCTATTGCAGTAAATATATCAATTTGATCTCTAAAGATAGTCTGTTCTGTATCTTGTCATGAAAAACACTGGGGTCTGCTTCTATTCAAGAGTAATGACTAAGAGCATATATATTAGATAATGAGTTGGGAAGAAAAACCATGTGATACTTCATGTGCTTTTGTCAATCAATATTGCAACAAATGCCTCTCCACCAGTGAAATCTTTCATATTATTGACTTTTTTTGTCTTATAGTTTTTATGAAAGTGGACACAAGTTTGCATCTGGGGTATTATTCCTAGAAATAACCATAAGCTACCAGCAATATTTATGGATTTGATTCTTAGAGATCCTTTGTTCCCTATAGGAAAATATATGTAGGACCTATTGAACTTGATCTGGTATGAGCTAAAGCAATTACTCATGTCAACTAGCTGGAAGGCAGGACCATGTGATTACTGATATATCATTGTCTTTAATTGATGTCCAATCCAAATGGCTCTTCACCACAAATCATGAGATTTTATGACTTCTCAAAATTTCTATAATGGATCAGATAAGGTAGGGACTATTGTTCTTGAACTAATAGCACAAAGTTTTCAATACATGGAAGGCAAGAGCATGTGATACTTCAGTGACACTGTCTTCTGCTGGTGCCCACAAGTTCCTATTCAACACCACATCAGCATGAGTTGCCATTGCCTATATAAGCATATCCAAAGAGTTATCTACCACCACAACACTCAGCAAACTTTAAAGTATTCAAAGCTTTCTCTGCTTTTGAGTTTCTTAATACTAATTCTTTTTCTTTTCTTATCTATACTAAAGATCATGGCTATTCTTCGTATGATCAAGAAGTCTTCCGCAACTAGAGATATTCCCAAAGGTCATTTTGCTGTTTATGTTGGGGAGATGCAGAAAAAGAGATTTGTGATCCCGATATCATTCTTGAGTGAACCTTTATTTCAAGACTTGCTTAGTCAATCTGAGGAAGAATTTGGCTTCGACCATCCAATGGGTGGTGTGACTATTCCCTGCAGTGAGGATTTGTTCATCGATCTTACATCTCGATTGAAGAAGTGACAAGGAAAGAAGTCCCCATTTTTTAAATTACACAATTTTGTACAGTTGTAGTAAGCCAGGACAGACACTGTATACAGTTGAGAGTTAGAAGAAACACTAGGTAGACTAAGGACACATTTTTCTACTTCAAAAGAAATTGAAGTAATGAAATTTTTTGCTTCTATGGTTCCATACATTGATGTAATTAATTCATTGCAATAGAAATTTTTTGCTCAACTTTCATGGTTTGTTAATCAGAATGAACTCGAATTTGGTCCTCTAAAGTGGCATAACCATGTGCTATTGTTAATCAGCAGTCCAACAAATGCCTCTCCACCAGTTAAATATTACATATGATTGATTTGTTTTCTCTTATAGTTTTTATATAAGTGGACACATGAGAGTTTGCATAAACACAATGACAATGAGTTGGAAGGCAAAACCATGTGATACTTGATACTTCAGGTGCTACTGTCTTTAGCTGGTGCCCACCTAATGTCTATTCAATGCACATCACTAGAATTCTACAACTTGATATTAGCCTCAATAAACACACAACAGCTCTCACCAAAACTTGAAATCATACAAACCTTCCTCTGCTTTCAGATTTCGTTACTAATTCTTCCAATCCTTATTTCTTCATCTATATTGAACTACACTACCATGGCAATCCGTATGCCTCGTATGATCAAGAAAACTTCTACAGCTGGAGACGTTCCGAAAGGCCAATTTGCTGTTTATGTTGGGGAGAAGCAAAAGAAGTCAAGCTGAGGAAGAATTTGGCTTTGATCATCCAATGGGCGGTGTCACAATTCCTTGTAGTGAGCATGTGTTCATTAATCTATCTTCTCGCTTGAGTAGGTTCTGAGGCTTTTCCTTTCACAATTTTGTAAAGAAGTAACCTTTGTAGTTTGTATAGTTAGGAGAGACTCATTATTCAAATACACATTACTTAAAATTAGATAGAGGGGGCTATTTGTCCTAATCACAACTGTTGAATGTAATTTTCAGTAGCTGATGTCAAAAAGACATACACCACTTTTTTTAGCAAATGAAATCTGTTCAGGTCGCCAATTGATTTTTCAGAATTCTTGTTCGAGAAATTTCTTTGCATGATTTCATTTCTTTATAACTGTGGAATTGGAACTTCGAGCTAAAGTCTACGTTATCCTAAATACAACAAAGAAAAAATTATAGTTTGATTGGACACAATTTTTTTACTGTCCAACTATAATTTTTTACTACTGACTTGACACATACTTTGAAACTTGAAATAACATCATTTATATCTTCTTGATTATCTAAAAACATCACTTATTTAGGAAAATAAAGAAAATAATACACAGTTTGATTGGACACCATTTTTTATTTTATTTTTTGAAGTTTATTTGCAGAAAAATGAAAACAAAATAAATTGGGTTGGGCTAAGAGCCTCTTTGACATTGTTGTTGGGACTTGGGAGGCTAAAAGTGTTTTTTTTTTTTTTTTTGAGAAAAAAAATATATTTGTTTGAAAAATTAAACTTTTAACAAATTCTTAAAACTATTTTTAAATGGAAGCAGAATCAGTCTTTCTCCGGTTGGAAAGAAGCTTAAAATTTCTCTCCTTAAGAAAAAGGAGAAGTATAAATGTATAAGCATAAAATTAATATTTTTTTTTAAGACTAAAGTATCTCTAGCTTATATACATACTAAAGAACATGGCCGCACTTCGCGCGAGAGTTAAAAATATGTGTTAGAATAATTTTTCTTGTGGATTAATTATATCATTATATTATCCAACTGTATCATTATCTCTTCATTTGAAATGATACATGCTCTATCAAAAATTATTTTATTTGCATCGCACTGAATGGGGGAATTGTTAGTATGTTTTGATGGTCCTCCTTGCTTTTTATTAAGATACCAAGGAGATTGAACTTTTATATTGTAATATCTATTATGGATATTTTTGTGAATGTTTTTGAAATGGTTTTCAATGTAAAATAACAGTAAAAAATGTAAAGAAATACATCAACAACGTCCTATCATTTGTTATTAGATTGATTTTTAGAGAATGTATTCTCTAACAAAAAATCATTTCATCTCCCTATTACATTGAAATCAATACATGAAAACTCCATGCCATTCTTTGTAAGATTGATCTAGTGAAATTCCTTTGTCTATATATTTTTCCAATCGCTCTTGTTCCTTTCTGAAATATGCAATTCGCATAATATTTTCATACATCACTTTAATCGCTTTGCTTGATTTTTCAGTTGCACCTGTATGCAAAAATAAATATTTTGTTAATTGTATAGAAGTACAACTTAATATAATTATGAATAATAGCATTAATATTTTACCTTGACAATTCTCCGAACTAATTTGTTGGGGATGATCCATAATTTTCTTATCAATTGTAGTACTTCTGTATAAGTATTTGTCAAAGTCAAACTAAGGATAAAGTGTTGCAATAAAATATAATTTAAATATCATAATATTAAACATTTAAAAAATTTACCTCAATTAACCACTATGAGCAGATGGTGACTATGAAGATAAATGGTGTATCTTGATGTTTTTAATTTTGTTTGTGTATTTATACCACTTTTTTGGTTTGTTGGTTGTGTTTTCCATTTAATTGTTTAAATAATGAATTAATTTTTTGAATTTGTTAAATGTTTGTGTAAATATAAGTGTCAAGATTCTGATAAATAATTGGAGGAAAGTTGGGAATTTATATTGTTATTTATTTATTATGAAAGACATGTTATTAATTTATTATGCAAATATGGTAAATGAAAAGGGGTAAAGGATTAGTTTAGGATGGTGTAATTGTATAAAAAGTAATTCATATACGTAAGTTCATTAACAAATAATGTTTTACATGATTATGTAATATTGTTGGTAGTTTTCTCTTTTGAAAAATTAGTGTATTGTACAACTTTTTTCCTTCCTTGGTTGTGCTCTCCATTTAATTCTTTTAATTAATGAGATTGTTTTTTAAACAACTCCATGGAGAATTGCTATTTATAGATTGATTAATCATGAAAAATTAAATAGAAGGAAGTTGAGGAGACATGCTATTTAAGTAGAGAATGCAAATAGATAGATATTTTTTTTAACTCATGAAACACATTTTTTTTTTAAAAAAAAAAACTAATTATAATTATCATTTACAAAAGTAAATTTTAATAAATTTTGCAATAACACACAATCTTAAAGCACTGTAATCAATAGACATTTTCAATAGTGAAGACTCACTTAAGCACTATACGGAAACTTATATACTCCTAATTAGTATTAATCTTTCAAACAACAAATGTTAAATATTCAATAGAACTACTATTTAATTTATTTATTTTTTAAAAAAGAGGGAATTAAAAACTTAAGAACTTCTAATAATAATAATAATAATAATAATAAAAAAAAATAAGAAGATCATAAAGTTATGTAATAATAGTCAATTTTTCTATGAATTATACAGTATTTTGAAAATTAATTAACTTTGCATTCTCATGTTCTATCATTATAATTAATAAAACGTTGATCCACATAACTATAAAATTACATCTACATTCTTTCTTGAGTAGCATACATGTATATATTAACTCCTTTTTCTACTTTTATTTTTAAAGATATTCAGACTTGAAACACGGTAAGTTAACCTTAAACAATAAAAATAAACATAAAAATAAAATTAACTAATCAAGTAAAGAATATTTAGTTATGAGTTAAAGAAGAATGAAGGAACCTACAAAGAGAAGCAAAGAGAAAAAATCAAATAATTTTTTCTAAAAGAAAACTCACGATTCATATAATCAAGAATCCAAAAAAATAATTAAATATATAATTACAATAGAAAAAGTGATAATTATATTATGCATATCGAATCATTTTACCTCGTAAAAGCAAATTATGTAAAAAAAGTCTAATATTCGTTATTATAGATATCTCTCCTGCAAAATCAGATCAAACAAGAAAAAAAATTAACCAACCAATGAGACAATAGATGAAGAATAAAAAAAAATGAAAATAAAACAATCATCATATATGTCTCAAAATAGGATTTTATACGTGTGATTTTAAGGAGTTATAAAATTGTATATTAAATAATTTGAAGATTATGAATATGAAAGGTTAGAAGTTATAGATGTTACTAAATTAATTATGTAATTGAAGATGTATGAATTAAAGAGATGATTTTATAAAATAAAATAATTGAAAAAAATAAAAAAAATATCAAAAAAACACAAAAAAAGATAAATATGATTCTTGGCCATTGAGAGGTGCCACATCACTTCCTTTTTATCTAGCTTTATATATATATATATATAGAGAGAGAGAGAGAGAGAGAGAGAGAGAGAGAGAGAGATTGAGAGATTTTCGTTGCTTTTTTAAATTGCAAACAATAAATCAAAAAAGGGATAAAAAATAAGCAAAAAGAAAGGAAAAAAATGTTCAAAGAGAATTGTCACGTCGCCTAATTTATGCTTACTTAATATATTGATAGAAATTGTTCAATAATATTATTTATTGCATAGTAAATTATCATTAAATCATTAAATTAATGACAATAATTTTCAGACTAAACTGAAAAAGATATAAATAATTAAGAAATAATTTTACAATTTTTATATATAAATTAAAATAATTAGAAAAATATTTTTTAAAAAATTGAAAAAATAAATAAATGCCGTTCTTGATTAAAGAGACGTATCAATTATAAATAAATAATGTAACATCTTTCACCTAAATTTTAAACCTTTTTCTTTTATTTTTTTCACCTAGAAATATTGATTACAATTATATTTATATATGATACATTACTCCTTTTTGCATAATTTTATCATCATATTTTATAATTCAGAGCATCAACTTTAATTAAAAATACAGAAGGAAAATAAAACAGAAAAATTAAGGACTAAAGAAATTAGCAGAACAAAGAAAAGGAAAGAAATTAATAACGTCGCGACTAATTTCAATTCCATAAACGCCAGATTTGCTATTTTGTCAAACTTTGTTTTTCCTTGTTTCTTTCATTTTCTTTTCTATTCTGCTCTCATTGTTTTTCCTTAAATTCTTTCCTTCAATATGAAATATATCTCCTCCGTTTCACAAATAGATTGATACTTTCTACAAATAATTCTTCTTGCCTTTTGACACTTTCATTACTTTTCATATAAAAACAAAATGAAAACAAAAATCTTAGTATGTATCTCCTTATTGGAGAAACTACTAATTGAAATCATAGCAAGAAATGAGGAAAAGCTCATTCAAGTAGTTGTAAGCACTGATAATTAAGCCCATGAAACAGGTCATTTCGGAAGGACTTTGAGATTGAAAGTATCTTTCTCTTCTTAAAGAAATTCAAATCGAAGGAGCACTTTGTTGCATATTCCCTGATCCTTCTATTTTATATGCTAAAAAAGCAGTTTTGCCTTTTCATCTTCCATTTAGTAATTGAATGCGTATAGATCTTAACGTATATTGTTAATACTTTCAGTTTTTTGGCCTTTTATCTTCCATTTAGTAATTGAATGCATATAGATCATAATGTATATGGTTAATACTTTCAGTTTTTCAGTTCTTCTTAAAGTATAAATAAAATAAATAAAAACAAAAACAAAATGCAAAAAAAAAAGATAAATGATAAATAGAAATGCTGGTCATAAAGAGGGACTGTATGCCTTGCTGGTTGGATTTGAATATGCTCTATAGTTATCTAATCTCTTTCTTTTTCCTACCCCCCCCCCCCCCCCCCACGAAGGAAAGTACAAAGGAAGTTGCTTCGAAGTTGAAGGGACTCGTCCATTCACTATATGTCTGTAGATTAAAAACTCATCGATCTCCTTACTGCTCTGTGGGGGTCTTCATTCACTCTTCTCTTACTTTCCCTACTTCTAGAGAGAAAAAAAAAGAAGAAAAGAAATGTTGAACAAAAACGATCTTTCTAAAGTTAAGGCAGCAGATCGGTCAGCTGTGGGACGGGGCCGGGAGCAGCAGTAGGAGAAGCGATAAGTCCTTCAATCTACTCCTCACCCCTACACACGAAATTCGACTCTCCTCTGTCTCACTCAAGTGAATTGGTTTCGAGAGCATTCCGCCAGTTTTTTGCGGCTTTCACTTTCAACCTGATTCACTGCCTACGTGCCCTTTACGCCCAGTCATTCCGAAGAACACTTGCCCCCCCGTCTTACTGCGGCTGCTGGCACGGAGTTAGCTGGGGCTTCTTCCTCGAGTCCTGTCATGATTGTGCACTTGACGAAAGAGCTTTACAAGCGGCATTGCCCTTCTTCACTCACATGATATTGCTAAATCGGGCATTCGCCTATTGTCCAAGATCCCCCACTGCTGCCCCCCGTGCCACACCACCTTCTCTATATTCAGTTTTATATATATATATATATATATATATAGATTTATCAATATATTCCTTATTAATTAATTAACATATTTCATAAGTTTGATTAAATTTCAAGAATTTTGGTTTTATTTTTAAATAATAAAATTTTATTTTATTTAATATTTATATATTATATTTACGTATTATTTTAAAGATAACAACAATATTTTTGCAGAATTACAAAAAAAGAAAAAATATAAATAAAATATATCAGCCCTACCCAAAAAAAAAAAAACAAATAACAGATAACAAATTTTTCTTTTCTTAATTTATGTATTATTTTAATGTGATTTGATTTTTTTTTAAACTTTAGAGGATTATAAAAAAGAAGGAAAAAGATAATAGCTAAAGATTAAATTCAAAAAAAAATAAAAAATAGGCAACAAAAAACAAAAAATTCTTCTTATTTGATGGAAGTGTACTCTATGACTTCATATGTTGTTTTAAGGCTACGAATAATTGCGATTTAAAAAGTGACTAATTATTTCAAATATATACCATGTAACCTTTAAAATTATTATAATAATCAAGTATACAACAAATATTTAACTATTCTACTAGTTTAAGTTAAATAAAATAATATTAAATATTTCAAAATTTTAAATGAGATTATATTTATCAGATACTGATGTACCTTTCGACTACGGATTTAATATATAGTTTCTTCTTTTTAATTTAATTATAAAAAATCTATTTAATATATATATATATATATATATATATAATTTTATATGTTATAACTTCCTATTAAAATTTTGAAACATAAATTTCATATTTTGAATTGATTTTTGAAAATATAACAAATTAAATAATATAAGATTTATATTGCTTATAAAAAAATTTCACATGAATAATTTCTTCTATTAAAAAATAAATAAAAAATAAGTACTAGAATAAACTAAGTACTGGTTCTAAAACTATAAAATAGAGTACCTAGTGCGCATTTTAGAACTCACCCCATCACTGCTCCAACCGCCTATTGAAAAGGAGTCGGAACTCTTTAGCTACCGGCTATCGGAAAATCTATCATGATTCATGGGCATTCTTCATATTGGAATTCAAGAATTTGATTTTGCGTTTAATTTTTAAGAAAAGTTCATTTAACTTGTTGGTGTTCTTGATGGTTCAAGTGACGATGTCCGATCAAAACCCTGAACCCTAAATCAATTGATCTATCTATTGGTACTCTTCTCATTATATTTATATTCTTCCAAAGAACTCGATTTTGGATGTTGGAATTCAAGAAATCGATTTTGCATGTTGAACTTTTAAGAAAATTTCAAGAACTTGTTGGTTTTTTCAAGAAAATTCAAGAATCTTTTTTAAAAATCAAGTTCTGTTGTCATCCTCCCAATGTATGTTAAGGATGTTCAAGAATTTGTTTTCCCTTAATTACCCCTGCTTTCTCCTGCTTAACTGGAAAATTGGAATTGAAAAAAGACGTGGAGTTGTTCTTGAAGGCCCCACTGCGCAGCTATAAAAAAAAATTAAGTAGTTTAATTATAATTAAGTTGTGATTCGTAGTATTTTGAATGAAGACACTCAATTGTGGACTTAAAACCCCCTCACTGACCCCCTTTTCTTTGCATGGTCTAGACTTTTTGACTTCGATTATTTTTTAAAAATGGAAAATTGTAGCCTAACTTTGATTTGTACTATTTTGAATGAGTATACATTTTTTTTTTTTTTTTTTTTTTTTATGTATCCTTTGTGTCAAAAGGTATCAACTTACCTCCTTCAGGTTAGAGTTACTGAGTTAGTATCTTTTCTATTCTTTGGACTAATAAAAAGAGTAATATATTAATACTTGAATCTTAGAGGAAGCAACTTCATTTGAGCATTTAACACCCACACTAATGTTCCAACAGTTTTAATAAATACTATAAATCATTAATTAGAATGAGGGGATTAAGGAAAAGCTAGAATAGGCTCTGAGGAAGTGACAAAATTCTTGTATCTCTTTGATGAGTGGAGGAAGTGGGAGCACATGTACCTCTGGTTTCTCTTAGTTTTCGACTGCAGACCATGGACTAGATCAAACTTGAGAACTGTTGCACTTTTTAGGATTACTGAATTTTGTTTCAACTGATTACATGGTCTGATTCTGCAGACATTCTGCTATGAACTGGATAGGAATCTATTGACTTCAATGACATGCTATTTGTTAAAAGTGCTGGTCATCACCTGCCCCTACTTTGTTTTACCATATGTAGGTAAGAGAGGATTGGTTTGACTAATCGCCACAAAAGAGAAAAACATGTCACTTGTTCATTTTTGTTCCATGGTATATATGCAATCAATTTGGCAGAGATTATGTGCAGCATTTAACTCCCTTTGTTGGCACCATTGATACTGATTGTGTTAATCTGATGAAGCTATTTTGATGTGTTTTTCAAGAATATCTTGTGGTGACTAGTTGGTTCTGAGCTCTATTTTTGATATTTCTTTGTTGGAATTGTTACCAAATCTCATGTGAGGCCAAATAGATATCGTAAGGTTTTGAAGGTAAAATTCTTTTGAGTTATAGTAAGTAGTCTCCATTAGGATAGGTATAAAACTACTAACCTGGTCTTTGAAGTTTTATCTGGCCATTGTTTGTTAACAGGACGGCAAGGGTTTTGTAACTTGGAATTGATGATTATAGACAAGATGTTGGTACAACAAGTGATTTTGTATAGGCCTACCTGATAAGAGTTGACTGCTGCCTGCTAATAAGGAAATTTCTAGGGTTTTTTCTTTTTGCAGTAATTGTTCGTGATGTATTTTACAACTAACTAGTTCGAAGGAAGCAAATGCATTCCAAGTTCTTCTAGTTTTCTCAAAATCAAACAAGTAAAAAATATTACTTTACATTCTTTACTTCTAAAGCTGTACTCTGATCTGATTGATCTTTTGGCGTGCATATAATTATCTTGAAGTCCAAGTAGGGTCTTGCATTCTCCGAAAGAGTCTCTGCTGAGAATCTCCCTTGCACATCGCAGTGTCTCCTTCAAAATTGCTGATATTGAAAGGTCCGTCTTTGATACACCACCTAACTTAAGGATTTCCAGTCTAGTTCCTTAGATTTTGTTCATTTGCATGCAGTGAGGATGACCTGCTTTGCACATGTGCTTCTCCTTCTCCTTGTCGCTGTTGTCTAGTGGGTTTGGGATTCATCTGAGTTCCCTTAACAAATTGAATGCAAGTGTTGGTGCATTCAAACTTTCAGGATACTCTCAATGTCCTGGTGTTTACACAGTGAACCTATGCTGCCCCAAATTGTTTTCTATACTTCATTTATTGACCTTTTGATTTCTGACCAAGTATTTTTTAAAATGATATGGTTCTTTGTTTTTTCTCTCTGGTTTTCTTGAAAATTCCTAATAGATTGTTTTTGCAAACATTGGACATGCTTGTTGATAAGTTTGTGAAGCCATTCTGGAGGATTTCTCCCATTGATATTACCAAGTGGCTTAACTATATCTTTTCTCAGATTTGGCAACCAGAGCTTTGCAGATGAGTCGCACCGTCATAGATATGAGGTTCACCACTTTTTTTTTCTTTAAATTTGGAACTGTGGTGTAACTATTGCACATCTAGGTGGACTGGTTTAATAATCATATGTAGACCATAAGATGTGATATCTTTAGTAAGGGATGTATGCTAAAAACTTATCCTGTGCTATGTAGGTGGATCCGATATGGTGCAGCAATTTGAAGATGCTGGCCTTTCTTTCACTGGCGAAGATGAAAGTGGTCGCCAGATGGAGGTGAACCTTTTTATCTAATTGAATTATAAGTCATGATAGATACTCGTGGTAATGTTTTTGGTTTAATTATAACTGAATTATGAAGCCATGGAAAGATGTGGAATTTTTCTTGTTGAAGGCACCACTGGCACAACTCTAAAAAAATATCTGTATTTTTAATTATAATAAGTTGTGATTTTGTAGTATTTTGAATGAAGACACTCGATTGGACAAACTTTCGTATAAACCCTTAGTGGTCATTTTCTTTTACGTGGTCTAGACTTTTGATTTTGATTGTTTCTTAAAAGTTGAAAATTGTGTCATGTAAGAGAAGGAGGATTTTATGTTTTCTGATTTTTTTAATATTTTGAGGATCAATAGATGTGGGCTGCTGAGAATATGGCAATTCGTGCTTTAATGCAATTTGATCGCTTAGACTAGTTGCACAAAAGGCACTGATCAGTGAGGCTCTTCAATGAATTCTTATGGTTCTATGTTTTGCTACCTATGATGACGACGGCATATGCTTTATATGAAAATTGATATACCTTTTCTCCTCTTAGTATGATGCCCAATTTTAGTATCGAAGTATTTTTTTTTTTTCAAATGAATATTCTTATATCACAACACTTCCTTTTCTCCATGAGATTTACTTCCTTGTAGGACTGTGCTTTTTATGTTTGTTATTCTTATAAGTTGTGTACTTCTAGGTTGAACTTCAACCCAGTTTCCATTTTCCACCAGGTATCTGTTGCTATAGACATTAGGACCTGAATTATTAAGGTGGATGACAATGATAAGTATTAGGTTCTTTGAAATTGATCTAGTGCATTTTGTTGTGCATAAAATTCTGCTCAATTAATTATTTTACTTCATCCCCTGAAGTTGTACTTTCTTTTGAAGGAGCTGGTGTCTGATGCTTGTTTTATTTAAAAAATATTTTAGACTGGTTTTATGAGTCGCCATTTAATTTTTAAGGTAAAATTAAGAAAACCATTTTTTTTCAAAAGATTAAAACAACAATCTAATGAAAATATTTAAAGGGGGTTCAGGGTTCTTATTAGCATTTCGGAAAGGATTTGAAAGCATTCGAAATGCCCACTAATATGCGGTTATCTGACAATTAACTATTTGACTAAATTTATTTGACTTAACTTGAATTGAACAATTTTATAGTTAGAACCATTTTAAGGGAGAAAAGGGGAAATATTAAGACATTATATCAATTAAGTACTTTGAAAAATTAAGTTTTAAGGTAAAGGGAAATGAGTTCTTAATTGGTTGATGTTTTAGAAGATTGGTTCAGAATAGCGGTCTGTTGGGGAAATTAAATCGTAATAACCTTAAGTTTGACAACAAGTAATGATAGGTAAACAAATATAAAATGATAAAGTAAAGAGAGAACTGTGGGCCAAGTCTGGTTTCCTGTCTGCCTAGACCAGTACTTGGGCCTATTTTCGTTTTGGGCCTTTGGCCCATTCTAATCACTTGCATTAGCCTTAGTCTAACATAATGAAAATATTATTTATCAGGCCTTTGGCCCAATTTTTTTCACCTGTCCTAAATTCTAACAAGATAATAAGAAATAAAATGACAAGGGCTAGGCCCAAAATAACAAAATTCAATCTCTGGAATAAAAATATTTTCAATTCTCCGATTTGCTTCATCTTCGTTCAACTCTGGGACCTGTACGTTGATTTAATAGTTGACTAGCTCGAAAAGAAGGAATATGGGCCTTTATGGCCCCATGGTAGAACGCAAGTAGGAGAGGGAGTCCAATTAGACTCAAACGGGTGAGTTCATGCAAAGAAAAATGAAAATAAAATAAAATTAGTAAACGAACAAATTATTTAATAAATTAAGATATAAAGCTCAAGGATAATCAATTCAACAATTTATCCTTCACCATAGTTTAACTAACAAACCCGTTACTATCAAAGAGCTACTGCATTAACAAATTAGAATTAATCCTAGAGTAAAATTATAACATGAAACCAATGAGAATTAAGAATATTTAATGATCAAGATGTATTTCTCGTGGTAAATAAAGAGATGGTGATCAAATGATCACTTCATAAAAACCAATCACCTCATAAACGCCATTTAAACAACAATCAACTCTTTAGCACCATATAGATAAGGTAGATTAGTAGTTTTGGGAACTGTAATACATTTAAGCAAAAGATCATAAAATAGATAAGAAAGGGGACAATTAAATATTAGCCATAAAACTTGAGATCCTTAAGAAAGAGTTAAAGCAGCCCTCTAAGAGAAACAAGATTACCAAACACATTCATAGCTACCTTAAGACATTTCAACACGTAGAAAGTTAGAAGAAAACTAGATTCGAAACATTAATCCACACAACATGAGAACAAATTAAATATCTATCATATCTATCGCTCAAGGGATAAACAAATGGATATTGAAGACAAGGGAAAAAATAATTTTTCTCAAGAAACCATAACAAACCATGTACAAACAAAGAAAAGGAAATAACTTCGCCATTGGGCATAATGAAGAAAAATCTGAGGTACTGGACATGATAGTGAAGATAAGACATAGCTTGAAGCTTAATATTGGCTTCAACATATTTAAAAGACATTGCACCTTTGAGCTTAATGGAATAAACACCTTGAAGTATACTAAACTACCCTTAAAGGCATGGTTAATTACTAAAAATATACAGAACTGAAATTAGGACGAGGAAGAAACTAACAGTTAATCCCATCATATGAACAAGTCATCACCTATAAAAATCCAGCTACGGTAGTCATACACATAATTTGAAATGGAATAGACATGCCGAAGGTAAACCCTCAAAACATCTAATGAGAACCTACTCATATAACACGTATCAAGGTGAACATCTTAATAACATGCTTCTTAAACAAATGCATTCAACCAAAATGATTTTCATTAGGTGCGCACTTCACAACTTATCACGAAGCTCACATGAACATAAATAAAGGAAGCGTATACATCTCGACAAGAACTAAGACAAAACATATTTTTTTAATTACATTGGTAAGACATCATACAAACGGATACCTTAATGTCGACTTAAAGAAAATAACAAAAAAGGGAAGGGGTACAACATATTCATGCTGATCAAAACAGGAAAGGAACATACATATAAATTGGAAATATGACCTCAAATCCAAGCTACTGGAAACATAATTGCTTGACTAACTACGTAAGAAAATACAACCCATACAAATTACATGTTAAAAGAAAACAGGGCCATGGGAAAAGAGAAAAAAAAAAAAGAAAGAAGATTACCTTTAGCCGAGCATCGAGTCGAGACAAAAACGAGTTAGAGATGCCGAGCTTCCACCACCACGGAAGAACTCTAGTGAACTTTTGCAGATTCCAGCAACCAACGAACAACCAACGAACAAAAACAAACGAACAAAAACAAAGGAAGAGAAAGGGATCTTTAAGCGTATTTCTGAGAGACCTTTGTAGCTTAAGAATTTCTTTTCTCTGTATAATTTTCCAACTTTTCTTCCTAACTCCCCCCCCCCCCCCCCCCCCCCCCCACAACAGTGAATAAAAAGGGGTTTATATAGATGTGAAAAATTGGGGATCGTTTGGGGGAAAAGGGTGAAAAACGGATAGGAACAAGGGTCAAAAATGGAATTTTTCCTCGGTTTCAAAATTCAAAATCCTTTTTCAAGGAACAGGGAGCAGCTGGGTTTGTACGAGATTTCACCCCAAATCCCACGAAATCCGGACGAAAGGATCAGCGTGGACGGCTTCGATCAAACCCACCACCCTTGTGCTCGACGTAGTGTCCATCCACGCGAGTCAAAGGACGATTTTCGCGGCTGAAAGGACAGAAAATTGCAGGCGGCTCGGCCCTGCTTTACGAGGCAGAAAAAGGAGAAGGGGACGTGATCGTACGAGCGTGAACTCACCGTGTACTGCTCCGTCTCTTTGTGAATGTTGGTGCTGCTTTCCGTTGACTCTCTCTCGTGACGAAGAGGTGAGGCGCGTACATGGATCGATTTGGAGTCGCACGCGTCTGTTGTTGCTGTAGTTTGACGCTGTCTATGTTGCTGCTTTTGGTCGCTGTGCTGAATTGGATTCGGGCCGGGTTAAGGGGAAAAGGAGTGGGCTGTTAGAAATTGGAATGTTGTTGAGGTGTTGGGCTGGTTTTTGATGTATTGTTGCGGAAAGAAATGAGACAAGAAGGCCCAATATTGGTCTTTCTTAAAAGGTTTAAAAGGATGTGAAAGGAAATGGCTAAAATCGTAAATAAAGGTATGGCCAAATTGAATTTGATTTGTGACTTCGGCTAAAATCTTAATAGGATGAATTATAAAAATTTAATTAACGAGCTTCTTAATTTTAACAAAAATAAAATAGTTAACTCAAATATAAACTAAATAATTTAAAATATATAATTAATATATAACTAAACTAATTAACCAAATATTTAAATAAAACAAAATCTTTTTGAGATGATTTTCGAATAATCATAAAATATACTAATTATATATATATATATATATATATATATATATATATATATATATATGTAAAACATATATATTATCTAAAAAATAAAATGTGACAAAAACTATTTAAAAAAACTTACAAACCATATTATTATTATTATTTTATTATTTATTTTTGGAAATTTTATAAAATTAATTATTTTAAATCGTTTGAAATTGAAGAAGCTCAAAATAATTAATTTATATTGTGGAGGGTCCAAAATTGGGTATCAACAATGCTAAGGAGAGAGATATGGTAATCATTTTGCAAAATATTGGACTGACAACTAGTATGTTCATAGCTTGGAATGGTTGTCGTAGTCCACGGGGTTGCATGCATTATTCAACTGAAAGGTTGTTTGACGGTGTGTGTTTGTTAGTATCTTTTTATTGATGTTCTTTTATTTATTGTTTTACGATTTTACTTGTAATTGGGCAAAATGGGATGGCCAGTATAGGAGACATGATCCATGGGATGGTTATAGTTCAGGTCCTTCTGAATTCTATTATGATTGAGATGATTTGACACATGCATTCTCATGGTGAAGAGAATCTTAAGAATTATATTCTACCACGAGCTATGCTCACCTCTAGGGTGGATGGGGACTCACATAAATGGATTGATGCTGGAAATCGAGGTAACAGCAGGCAGTAACAACATTTAAACTGCTCATGATGTGCTCATGCCAGGTAATTTGTCCTCGAGTGTTTTTTTGTGTTAATAATCAACTATGACAGAAAATATCCATCATGCAGAATATAGAGCTGTAAGGAGACTGCATCATTCTGCAAAAGCTATCTGCTCGGAGCTTCCACTCAGTCATCCCATCAATGTGCTCAATCTTCCACCCAAAATGTGGTAAGGAAGTATTCTCTCATGAAAGGTAATGTTATCAAATATCTTGGGAGGGTTGGGTCTCTTTCTGATATTATCTCAATCAAATATTTTAGTAACTCACACGATCTGATATTTCTCTCTTCAAGCCAAGTGTTAAAATGAAATTTGTTAACATCTGGAATAGCAAATTACAAACTCAAGGGGATTGCACAAGTACACGCGATAGGGAGTCAAGAGAAGGTAAACCGTTCTTGCCATTTGTTCCTGACCTGAATAAGAGCTGAATTTTTCTAGTGCATGTTTTAGTTAATTAGCTTCATTTCTTTCATCCACTTTTCAAAATTATCTTAGATTGCATTATTATTAATCATGAAAGCATTATAGATTACAATGTCTCTTTCTAAGTCTCCTAGGCCACACAGTCTCTTTCAAATTACATCTTGCTTATGTTTATTCAAAGCTTCTTAGATTCTGGGGCAAAATGGAGGGACGTTCATCCAGAGATTACAGTTGAGTACCTTAACTATATCTTGGATGTTTTTGCAACTTCTGTTGGGTTATGAAGGGAATTAGGGCGTTATGCGGAAGCTTATAATCTGCAAATCATATGGTTGATAAATTAGACGACACATAAAACTATACTAAAAGAAATAATATTATTATTTGATATGACCAATTGGTCTACATAATTAAAAACTAATAAAAAACATAAAAACTGTAGAGAGAAAATCTCCCCATAAACAAGACTCTTAAACGACTACATTGTGGATTCTATTGTTCTTGTGTTAGAAGAAACAAACCTATATTTATAGAGTCCTAAAACCTTTTCTTATTAGAAAAGGACTCTAGCTACTCCAAAACATTCTCCTAAAAGGAAAGAATAAACCAAATATGAAATAATATTATATTTTCCTTTCAGGAAAAGTAAAAACATTTATGGTAATGTTTTGTCTTTTCTTTAAGGAAAAATAATTCTTAAATTATGGTAAGAAAATCAGGGCAAAACCCTAACAACTTCTTCTCTATTTTGCTTAAGATGATGGACTTTTACCTTTTCCAGTATGAGATGTAGAGCGGTTCTGGAACAGAGAATCTTAAGAATCTGGATAATATACTCAATGTCACTTCTGGCGTCTTGCATTTTGTTGGTGATTTATTGGTTCCTGATACAATTGATAAAAACTGCCTTGAGGGTGCCAAAGATCCCCAACAGGTTGATAAGAAGTTTATTCTGATTGTGGCGAACACAACACTTATAATTGATAAGGTCTATTCTGGCCTTTGCATAGTCCATATGATCATTCTTGGTTTCTCATGAATTTCCTTAAATGCACTTACTTTAAACAATTGTTTCTCTTAGGGATCATTTGGTTGGACTCATTAGCAAATAAAATCTCAGCTTAAACTTGTGCATAAGTAGTATAACATTTTTTGTCCGCGTAAGAAAAAGTAATATCTGCATAAATATGTAGCAGTCAGTTAGCCACATAAGAAAAAAATAAGCTCAACAAGACTAATGCATCATTTGGTTGGCGGTATTTAACTGTTCATTATTAATATCCTCATGACTTATGCAAGAGTCTATGGAACTTGATAAAATTGCCATTTACCAGAAATCCCATTGCACTAAATTTTGCAACATTCATTAAAGTTAAACTAACTCTGAGCATGAAGTTGTATGTTTTGGTTAAAGCAGTTACCTTAAATATGATTCACAAGCAGCCAACATCTGTCACTCTTCTTTCGGTAACATTACATTCAAAAAGTGTAAGTACATGTAAACCATTTGCAAATCAGTCTTTAAAAGGGAAAGGTACTGTAATTGTTAATACAGGATTAGTTGCTCACCTACAT
Source organism: Solanum bulbocastanum (assembly GCA_037074985.1). Classification (NCBI taxonomy): domain Eukaryota; kingdom Viridiplantae; phylum Streptophyta; class Magnoliopsida; order Solanales; family Solanaceae; genus Solanum; species Solanum bulbocastanum. Next base: position 70,818,853 of record CM073597.1, on the reverse strand, counting down.
TTTCAGACCTTTTACAATACTTTATATCTTGTTCTCTTCAACATTCGTGTTCCTCCCTCTGAAGGATATATGGCTGTCTAATTATGGAAAACAAAGGATGACAAGCACTTTTTCTCAGGGTAGTTAGTCCATTCTGAGATATCAATACCACAGTTTTTATCAGTTTGTGCTCCCATCTTGTTGATAGCAAGAAGGATTTTTGAGGGTTTAAGGCTTTCTAGTTTCGTTTGTGTGCACTGTCTCTTAAGGTCCATTTCATGTTTTAATTGGGTTGATTATAGCAAGTGAATTATGAATTGTTACTTCTAAGGAATGAGCTTTTTTTGTTCTAATACCATCAGTAACAAGTCAATGGTAGAGGTTCTCTCTTTTTGAATTATGAGGACTTGAAACTCAAATAGCTTCCAACTTAATTTGGAAAACTATTTATGACATCATTCATGTTTAAGGAAATACTCCAGTAGCTAACAAGATTCTTTTGCATGTGTTTATAAGAAAATGGTTGTTTTCTTGATTATACAGATTCTGTGTATTTTGGGTGTTAGTCTAATGTTCTGTGTATTTTGGGCATTTAGTATAACTAATGTGGTCAAAATTTGTCAGGAGATTCAGAAAAATCTTCATTAACCAAGTTCATTTTAGATGAAGAGGATCATCTTATGGACCTCTTTAACAGACTGAAAATTATGGTTCTGGCCTGCCTTTTTTTAGTCCAGAACCATCTCCTCTGTCACCAGATACTTTGCTCGGGACCAAGTTTCAAGATGTTAATCCTTAACATTGCTGAAAATGGTATAGAAACTTCTGTTAAACATGAAGTTGTTATCACATATGATTTTGGAATTCCTGCCATATATAATATGGGAAAAGAGGACTGCTTGTTCCCAAATTTTTTGTTTTTGGCATTAATTCTGGAAGAGCTTGAAAAAATATGTCACCATTTTACTATTTATCTCATTGAGGCTACTCAAGGAAGGAGACATATTACCATTTATTTGGAAGTTTGAAGTACTGCTTGGAGTATAAAAAATTCGTGAGCATCCCATGAGTGGTTGGCTTACTATCTTATAAAGAACTTTGCACCAAATTTTCAAACTGAACCTAAACATGATTTTGACCTGTCTTTTGGAATGTGCCTAAATAGTGGTTTCAAAAGTTCTATCGAAGTGTTTCTCTACCCAAACCTTTATGACTAAATATATTTGTAATCATGTAGCAAATACTTGAAGAATTGATTTTTCATGCTCAAACACATCACACTCCCAATTGGTGCCTCAGGGAAACATGGTTTTGTCAAGTCTGTCTCTGATTTCAATACAGCCTATCTGGTTAAAAATTGACATCTCTAAATAGCTTTCATGATCCTTGCGCTTTTTCGGCCACATGGCATTCAGAGGATCCTTTGTGCATGCCATGGCTATTTTTGTAAACCCTATCCTGGAAAATTGAGCACAGGTTCCTGGAAGCAACCAAGCGAGGAATCTGTAGAAGTTGTTTTGTGTGATGAAGAGGCTGTCGGAAGTCGGAACATCTGATACAGTTGGATGTGGAGCAAAAGTTCTCTGTGGTAGCAGTGGGAAGTCGGAACAGCTGATACAGTTGGATGTGGAGCAAAAGTTCTTTGTGGTAGCAGTGGGCTGGAGAATATTTCCTCTCTTACTGGATCAACAATGACAATGGTATGTCTCCTTTCATAGATAAGCATTTTAGACAACTTGCCATCAACCCGTCAGAGTATATATCTGAGTATCTGCAGAGGTAGTCCTTACCAATAATAGAAATGCTTGTCTACGATTGATCTTAATAATCTAGAAATATAATTCAAGCTGATTAGATGTTCCATTTGGCAAGTTTTATTACTATTTGCCTTCAATGTGTAGTCACCTTTAGGTTTTGTTTGATGGGTTAGTGATACGAATAGTTTGCTCTCTCTTTTTTTAATCATCCAAAGGAAAACTTGTTTCTCTCTTCACTTCAATGAGAGAGAAAATTGTGCGAGTTCTGATCATTATATCACCCACATCAGTACCCAACTCTGGGATTTGAACCTTGATAAACTCACTATTGTTTCATTATAGAAGTGTAAACTGTTAAGAAGCTTGTTTTGCCCATTATAACCAAATTTCTCTTTCACCTTGATGCTTCAACGATTAAGTGTGGAATTGAGAGGTGAATGATTTGCGTTGATATTATATGTTTTGTCTATAATCAAAAGAAAAGATCTAAAGACACTTGAAAATTAAATATGAATTTTTTCTGGACCAAAATAATGAGATGTGTTATTGCCTAAATCATTAGTGTGTCATCTGTCTCTTCCATCACACATATGATCTTTCTTTTTGTATACAAGGATTTTATTTCCTATCAGGAACATTATTATGATCGTCAGTTGTATTTGTATGATCATACTGAATCTTTGCCAAGAAATGTGTGAATCAAAGAACTGTTTGCTCTAGATTTTCCATGCTCTCTAGAAGGATTGCAAAGTGTAAATTTCTTGAGTAAGTTGGCTATTTATTTCAGGAAAAGAAGGAAGGAACAAAAGAAGACTAGCCTTAGGCTCCCGCAAGAGCCTTGAGCTTGTGATCTGAGTGGTCTGTTTCTTTCAATTTTCTTTTTTTGTGTGACTTCTTGTATATAAAGTATTATTATCAAATGTGCAAAGCTAATTGGGATTCCTTGTTCTTAAAGGGAGCCTTTTTGTAAACCCAGAATTTTAAATTCCGAATTGAGTTTTTATACAAGTTCCAAAGTCTTCCCCTGGATACCTGATCCAATCCATTTTGACTTCCAGGATCATTCTTTATGCGGTTCTGTTTTCATTCTTGTTAGAGGTTCTATTTGAAGGCACATGATTGGTACGGTGAACTACAGATTCTTGTAATGGTAGGGTGAGTTTTGCTTTGATATCCTCGCCCTCTTTACAGACTCTTTACAGATTCTACCCATTATGTTTAATCCTGTTGATTAGAGTTACAATACAAAAATTCCTTAGTCCTTGTAATTTTTTACTCCATGCACTTAGAAAAATATTAAATTTCAATGTATTCTAACTTATAATGTTTTGACACTTATATTTTGTGCAAATTGTCCTTTACACATGTCAACTTAGCCTAAAATCATATCCACAATTTCAAAATTATTTAATATGTAGCCTATACAAAGCTATATATATATGCCTGGATAGTGCATTAATAATTCTCCAATTGCTTTGTCATGTGCCTAACATTTTTAGTAACCGTCTTATCTTATGTTCACTACATGCTTGTATATTTTGCTTTAGTTATTTTCTTTATCATTGTTGACTCCAGTTTACTTGACTCAATGTCGTTGTCAAGTTTCACAAACATGCCAATGCCATTCGATTGTGTATTTAAATCACTAATATTGAATTTTTTAGGGATAAGATTTGCGTATATCCAACCATTGTAGATTTTATTTATGAAACTAATATTGATTATGATATATCCTATCTTTTCTAGATTCCACTTCAGAGACTATATTAAGTATGTTATCGTAATAGTTTAAATATATATTTTTCAAGTTTCACTGTTATTACAAGTTACCTTCTTCTTCAAAAAAAAAAAGTTTCACTGCTATAATTTAAGTAAAAAACTTTATATGTTCGAAAATAATCAGGTTGGTGATACAATTTTTGACTGGATTAGTTTAGATTTGTGTAGTGTGAATCTCTTCGAAGCACCACTTTTTTGGCATTTTCAGTCAAATATTACATAAATTAATAACACTAAGCTACAAATGATGGTACAAATTCATTCTAACTTTCGTAATATTTTAAATATTGTTTCTAAACATTTGTCCTTTTTTTAATGTATATTTTATTAATTTTAGATACGTTTTCAACTTGCAATCGAGAAAGGATAAATAAAATTTGAAAAATATTACGAGTTGAATGCCTGCTGCTATAATTGGATGGTACTATTTTTTTTTAATAATCAGTGTGTGTGTTGCCTTCGTCTTAAAGTAAGCTTCCTCTCTTCTTCTTTTTTTAATGGATTTTCGTACTGCTATTTCAAGATTTTCTTAAATGCCTACTGTATTTTAATTGTCTTAGGTGTTCTTTAGGGCTTTATGTTAAAGAATTTGACTTTGATGTTTCTTGATTGACATTCAACAATGTAATTGATATTCTTTTGCTTTAGTGGTTTATTATGTTCAAGAATTTACAATGTCTGTGAATTTTCCACTTTGATGGTTGTTTTGTTCTTTGGCAATGCCTATGCCTAATTCTAGTGCTAATATGCAAGAGGAGTTTCAGGGGTACTATTTCCAGTGCTTTTACAACCAACCAGTTTTAAGGAAGCAAATGCGCTCCAGGTACTTCTTGTTTTCGTCAAACTCAAACAAGTAAAACATTTGATTTACATAACTTCTTAAGCTGTACTCTGTCCCGATTGATCTTTTTGTTTGCATGTATAATCTGGAAGCACAAAGAGGGTCTTGCATTCTCTGAAAGAGTCTCTGCTGAGAATCACCCTCCTGCATCGTTTCTTAGATTTATTTTTATTTGCATGCAGTGAGGATGACCTGTTTTGCACGTCTGCTTCTCCTTCTCTGTTGCCACTATTGTTCAGTGGGTTAGGGGTTTCATCTGAGTTCCCTTAGCAAATTGAATGCAAGTGATGGTTCATTCAAGCTCTCAGGATACATCTCAGGTCCCGATGTTTACACGGTGAAGGTATACAGGCCCAAATTGATGGATAATAGATATGAAGAGAATCTTAAGAATTAGTTGAGACCATGAGCTATGCTCTTCTCTAGGGTGGATGGGAACTCACATAAATGGATTGATGCTGGAAATCGAGGTAAAAGGGATGAGCTTATAAGGAAGAAGAAGAGTAGAAGAAATCATTCAGCTCCTCCATTTTACCAAGGCAAGAATAAGTTCTTTACCATGAGTGAGTCTACAAGAAAGGCAGCAGGAAATCATAGTATTAAGACTGTTCATGATGTGGCAACTCATGCCTGGTAATTTGTTCTTGAGTGCTTGTTTGTGTTATTAATCATTGATGACAGAAAACGTGTGCAACTAATTAATGTTCTTTTCCTTCGTGCAGAAACTATAGCAGTTAGTAGACTGCATCATTCTGCAGAAGCTATCTGCTGGGAGCTTCCACAGCAGTCATCCCATCAATGTGATCAATCTTCCACCCCAAGTTGTGGTGACGGTTTCTTCTGTGATGAAAGGTAGTGTTATCAAATTTCTTGGGACGGTTCTTAGGTCTCTTTCTGATATTATCTCAATTAAATATGTCAGTAACGAACACGACCTGATGTTTCTCTCTTCAGGCCAAGTGTGAAAAGGGAACTTGTTAACATCTGGAATAGCAAATTGCAAGCTCAAGGGGAGTGCACATGTACACGTGATGGGGAGTTAAAAGAAGGTAAACCATTCCTGCCACTTGTCCCTGACCTGAATAAGAGCTGAATTTTCCTAGTGCATGTTTCAGTTAATTAGCTTCATTTCTTTCACCCACTTTTCAAGATTATCTTAGGCTTCATTCTTATCAATCATGAAAGCACTAGAGATTACAATGTCTCTTTCTAAGACTCCTATGCCACCTAGTCTCTGCAAATTCCATCTTGCTTGTGTTCTGATCTTGTAATACTATTGTCATGCCTGACCTTCTCTTTAATCAATTTTTCAGAATTTGCACCAAAAAAAATTCAAAGTTTCTTAGATTTTGGGATAAAATGGAGGACTTCCAGAGATTACAGTTGAGTACCTTAGCTATATCTTGGATGTTTTTGCTTCTTCTCTATTTGTTAAGATGATGAACTTTACCTTTTCCTATTGAGATGCAGAACAGTGCTGGAACAGAGAATCTTAATAATCAGTATACTGTACTCAGTGTCACTTCTGGCGTCTTGCATTTTGTTGGCGATTCATTGGTTCCTGATACCATTGATAAAACTGCTCGGAGGGTGCCAAAGTTTTCCAACAGGTTGACAAGAAGTTTATTCCGATTGTGGCGAGCACAACACCTGATATAACTGATCAGGTCTATTTTTTCCTTTGCATTATCGGCCATTTTTGGTTTCTCGTGAATTTCCTTATAATTCATTTACTTTAAATGATTGTTTCTCTTAGGGTCGTTTGGTTGGACTCATTAGCAAATATGATTCTCAGCATACCCAAATTTGAATACCTCTTCATAATTTGCTTCAAAACTGCAGCTTGTGATAACTTGTTTGATTTTCTGACGGCCATTTTTGTATGTTTTCTTGAAGAAATTTGAGAGCTTAATGCTACTAAAAAAGTATTAATGGTTGTGTTTGGGATATAGAGATGGGAAGCTACTTATGGAGAGGAAGATCCCAACTTATTTATCTTTGTTTATGAAGAAACCAATGTACTTGTAAAAGATAACAAACAAGATTATGTACTTAGGGAGCCAACTATTTAACCAATGGATTGTTCTTGCATATATAATACTCCCGCTGTTTCAATTTGATTGTCTGATTTTGACTAACCGGCTCGGAATATTAATAAGCCAACTTTTTATCTCTTATCCTTTTTATATAAGTGGACACAAAGTTTGCATCTGGGGTATGGTTAATTCCTAGATATCCTCATAAGCTACCAGCAATAATTATGGATTTGATTCTTAGAGATCCTTTGTTCCCTGTAGGAAATAAATGCGTAGGACCAATTGAACTTGAACTTATATATGCTAAAGCAATTAATCAGGTCAACTAGCTGGAAGGCAGGACCATGTGATTACTAGCATATCATTGTCTTTAACTGATGATCAATCCAAATGGCTCTTTCCAAGTTTCAAAATAAGGTAGGGCCTATTGTTCTTTAACTAACACCACAAAGTTTTCAATACTCGGAAGGCAAGAGCATGTGATACTGCAGTAACATTGTCTTCTGCTGGTGCCCACAAGTTCCTATTCAACACACATCAATATGAGTTGCCATTTCCTATATAAACATATCCAGAGAGGTATCTACCACCACAACACTCAGCAAACATCAAAGCTTTCTCTGCTTTTGGGTAACCTTACAATCCTTCTTTTTTTCTCATCTATACTAAAACTAAGAGATCATGGCTATTCTTCGTATGATCAAGAAGTCTTCTGCAACTAGAGATATTCCCAAGGGTCATTTTGCTGTGTATGTTGGGGAGATGCAGAAAAAGAGATTTGTGATCCCCATATCATTCTTGAGCGAACCTTTATTTCAAGACTTGCTTAGTCAATCTGAGGAAGAATTTGGCTTCGACCATCCAATGGGTGGTGTGACTATTCCCTGCAGCGAGGATTTGTTCATCGATCTCACATCTCGATTGCGGAAGTGAGAAGGAAACCAGTCCCCATATTTTTAATTACACAATTTTGTATAGTTGTAGTAAGCCAGGATAGACACTGTACAGTTGAGAGTTAGAAGAAACACTAGGTAGACTAAGGACACATTTTTCTACTTCAAAAGAAATTGAAGTAATGAATCTTTTTACTTACATGGTTTCATTCTATACCATACATTGATGTAATCAATTCATTGCAGTGGAAATTTTTTGCTCAACTCTCATCTTTTTTTAGTCAGAATCTAGTCTTCTAAAGTGCCACAACTCATTCTATTGGTAATAATTTCACTTTGTGGTTCCAAATGAAGTCAAATACACTTGGTAGTGTCCATCATACAATGAAGTACAACTCAACATGTACTAGATCTTCCATTCTGCAGCAATGTGAAGTACTGAGTTTAACTGAATGCAATAGAAACTGGATGTAAATTGATTAACTCTTAATAGTATATACTCCATATTTATACTTATCTTGAATATGGGCTCAAATTTCTGCCAATACTAAGGTTTTGACCGACTCATAATTTTAATGTACATTTGCAAACACAGACATGTTGATCGTCAATAAACATTTCTATTTTCTACTATTTGGTAACACTTTTCAAAATCTACTGAAATAACACAGGTTATTCTAATCCGGAAAGTTGATCCTACAAGTTGTCAGCTATTGCAGTAAATTTATCAATTTGAACTCTAAAGATAGTCTGTTCTGTACCTTGTCATGAAAAACACTGGGGTCTGCTGCTATTGGCTAAGATCATATACATTAGACAATGAGTTGGGCAACAAGACAATGTGATACTTCATGTGCTATTGTCAATAAACAGTGCAAATAGTGTCAACCAGTGAAATCTTTCATATTTTTGACTTCTTTTCTCTTATAATTTTTATTTAAGTGGACACAAAGTTTGCATTTGGGGTATGTTTTATTCCTAGAAATCATCTCAAGCTACCAGCAATATTTATGGATTTGATTCTTAGAGATCCTTTGTTCCCTATAGGAAAATATATGTAGGACCTATTGAACTTGATCTTATATGAGCTAAAACAATTAATCATGTCAACTAGTTGGAAGGCATGACCATGTGATGCCCAATTCAAATGGCTCTTCTTCACATATCATGAGATTTTATGACTTCTCATCACTTCTTAAAAATTCTGTAATGAATAATGCTTCTTTCCAAGTTTCCAAAAATGTAGGGCCTATTGTTCTTCAACTAATACCACAAAGTTTTCAATACTTGGAAGACAAGAGCATGTGATACTTCTGTGCCATTGTCTTCTGCTGGTGCCCATAAATTCCTATTTCCTATACACATCAGCATGAGTTGCCATTTCCTATATAAACACATCCAAAGAGGTATCTACCACCACAACACTCAGCAAACATCAAAGCTTTCTCTGCTTTTGAGTTCCCTTACAGTCCTTTTTTTCTCATCTATACTAAAACTAAGAGATCATGGCTATTCTCCGTATGATCAAGAAGTCTTCCGCAACTAGAGATATTCCCAAAGGCCATTTTGCTGTGTATGTTGGGGAGATGCAAAAAAAGAGATTTGTGATCCCGATATCATTCTTGAGCGAACCTTTATTTCAAGACTTGCTTAGTCAAGCTGAGGATGAATTCGGCTTCGAACATCCAATGGGTGGTGTGACTATTCCCTGCAGTGAGGATTTGTTCATTGATCTCACATCTCGATTGAGGAAATGAGAAGGAAACAAGTCCCCATTTTTTTGTTACACAGTTTTGTATAGTTGTAGTAAGCCAGGAACTCCACTGTGTACAGTTGAGAGTTAGAAGAAACACTAGGTAGACTAAGGGACACATTTTTCTAATTCAAAAGAAATTGAAGTAATGAAACTTTTTACTTCCATACATTGATGTAATCAATTCATTTCAGTAGAAATTTTTTTCTCAACTCTCATGGTTTGTTAATCAGAATAAACTACAATCTAGTCCTCTTAAGTGGCATGCCTTCATTTCAAGGGTGGTGCAACAGTTCCCTGCTCAGAGGACATCTTCATTGACATCACTTCTCAGTTTAGGATTTAAAAATATAGTTGAGAACTTTTTTCCTTTTTATTGGTCTCACAATTTTGTATACAAAAGAAGTAAATTCATCTTGTACAGTTGATTAGTTAGAAGTCAGTCTTAGCACAACCAAGTTAGGTGCTTTTTTACTCACAGATTAAAGAAAATACTTCAATGAATACAGATACCTCATTTGTTCCTTTCAACTAAATGTTTGAAGATAAATTTATCTTGTCGTGCTGAAACAACTAACTTATCTATTTTGGCCAAGATATAACTTGAAATATTGCCTGATTTGTTGGTTAGAATTTGGGTATTTAATAATTCAATCAAATTAAATACCTTACCACAGCGCGATAAACGAGTTTACTACATGTTGACAATAATACCATATACTTTGAGAGATTTTTGTATAAATAGGAAATAATTTGAGACATTCACCAGTACTACAAGAAAAAAATTACAAGATTCTATTTACAAATCTGATTCACTCACAAATTGTTTACACCCAACTTAATATTCACTCTTTTGTTCTTTAAATCAAATATTTAATAATTACCGGGGCATCGAAGTTGGTGCTAGGAAAACAACTTCTTCACGTGGAATGGTCATGATCGAAGCCAAATTCTTCCTCAGCACATTGTGGGAGAAACTGAAACAGAGGGTGAGTCAAGAAAGAACTAGGTACAATATATCGAGTTCTGTTCTCTCCCACGTAAACTGCAAAATGTCTTTTTTATTTGCATGCAGTGAGGATGACCTGTTTTGCACAGGTGCTTCTCCTTCTCTGTTGCCACTATTGTTCAGTGGGTTAGGGTGTCATCTGAGTTCCCTTAGCAAATTGAATGCAAGTGATGGTTCATTCAAGCTCTCAGGATACATCTCATGTCCCTATGTTTACACGGTGAAGGTATACAGGCCCAAATTGATGAATAAGAGATGTGAAGAGAATCTTAAGAATTAGTTGATACCATGAGCTTTGCTCTTCTCTAGGGTGGATAGGGACTCACATATTGATGCTGGAATTCGAGGTAAAAGGGATGAGCTTATACGGAAGAAAGAAGAGTAGAAGAAATCATTCAGCTCCTCCATTTTACCAAGGCAAGAATAAGTTCTTTGCCATGAGTGAGTCTACAAGAAAGGCAGCAGGAAATCATAGTATTAAGACTGTTCATGATGTGCCACTCATGCCTGGTAATTTGTTCTTGAGTGCTTGTTTGTGTTATTAGTCATTGATGACAGAAAACGTGTGCAGCTAATAAGTGTTCTTTTCCTTCGTGCAGAAACTATAGCAGTTAGTAGACTGCATCATTCTGCAGAAGCTATCAGCTGGGAGCTTCCACAGCAGTCATCCCATCAATGTGATCAATCTTCCACCCCAAGTTGTAGTGACAGTTTCTTCTGTGATGAAAGGTAGTGTTATCCAATTTCTTGGGAGAGTTGTTAGGTCTCTTTCCTGATATTATCTCAATTAAATATGTCAGTAACTAACACGAACACGACCTGATGTTTCTCTCTTCAGGCTAAGTGTGCAAAGGGAACTTGTTAACATCTGGAATAGCAAATTGCAAGCTCAAGGGGAGTGCATATGTACACTTGATGGGGATTTAAAAGAAGGTAAACCATTCCTGCCACTTGTCCCTGACCTGAATAAGAGCTGAATTTTCCTAGTGCATGTTTCAGTTAATTAGCTTCATTTCTTTCACCCACTTTTCAAGATTATCTTAGACTGCATTCTTATTAATCATGAAAGAATTAGAGATTACAATGTCTCTTTCTAAGACCCCTATGCCACATAGTCTCTTTCAAATTCCATCTTGCTTGTGTTCTGATCTTGTAATAATATTGTCATGCCTGACCTTTTCTTTAATCAATTTTTCAGAATTTGCACCAACAAAAATTTGAAGTTTCTTAGATTCTGGGATAAAATGGAGGGACTTTCAGAGATTACAGTTGAGTACCTTAGCTATATCTTGGATGTTTTTGCTTCTTCTCTATTTTGTTAAGATGATGAACTTTACCTTTTCCTATTGAGATGCAGAACAGTGCTGGAACAGAGAATCTTAATAATCACTGTACTGTACTCAGTGTCACTTCTGGCGTCTTGCATTTTGTTGGCAATTCATTGGTTCCTGATACCACTGATAAAAACTGCCCGGAGGGTGCCAAAGTTCTCCAACAGGTTGACAAGAAATTTATTCCGATTGCGGTGAGCACAACACCTGATATAACTGATCAGGTCTATTTTTTCCTTTGCATTATCGGCCATTTTTGGTTTCTCATGAATTTCCTTATAATTCATTTACTTTAAATGATTGTTTCTCTTAGGGGTCGTTTGGTTGGACTCATTAGCAAATATTTATCTCAGCATACCCAAATTTGTATACCTATTCATAATTTACTTCAAAACTGCAGCTTGTGATAACTTGTTTGATTTTCTGATGGCCATTTTTGTATGTTTTCTTGAAGAAATTTGAGAGCTTAATGCTACTAAAAAAGTATTAATGGTTGTGTTTGGGATATAGAGATGGGAAGCTACTTATGGAGAGGAAGATCCCAACTTATTTATCTTTGTTTATGAAGACACCAATGTACTTGTAAAAGATAACAAACAAGATTATGTACTTGAGGAGCCAACTATTTAACCAACGGACTGTTCTTGCATATATAATACTCCCTCTGTTTCTATTTGATTGTTTGATTTTGACTAACTGGCTCGGAATTTTAATAAGCCAGCTTTTTATCCCTTATCCTTTTTATGTAGGTGGACACAAAGTTTGCATCTGGGGTATGGTTAATTCCTAGATATCCTCATAATCTACCAGCAATATTTTTGGATTTGGTTCTTAGAGATCCTTTGTTCCCTATAGGAAATAAATGTGTAGGACCTATTGAACTTGAACTTATATATGCTAAAGCAATTAATCATGTCAACTAGCTGGAAGGCAGGACCATGTGATTACTAATATATCATTGTCTTTAACTGATGTCCAATCCAAATGGCTCTTTCTAAGTTTCAAAATATGGTAGGGCCTATTGTTCTTTAACTAACACCACGAAGTTTTCAATACTTGGAAGGCAAGAGCATGTGATACTTCAGTGACATTGTCTTCTGCTGGTGCCCACAAATTCCTATTCAACACACATCAATATGAGTTGCCATTTCCTATATAAACATATCCAAAGAGGTACCTACCAGTACCATCACAACACTCAGCAAACATCAAAGCTTTCTCTGCTTTTGAGTTCCCTTAAAGTCCTTTTTTTCTCATCTGTACTAAAACTAAAAGATCATGGCTATTCTTCGTATGATCAAGAAGTCTTCCACAACTAGAGATATTCCCAAAGGTCATTTTGCTGTTTATGTTGGGGAGATGCAGAAAAAGAGATTTGTGATCCCAATATCATTCTTGAGTGAACCTTTATTTCAAGACTTGCTTAGTCAATCTGAGGATGAATTCGGCTTCGAACATCCAATGGGCGGTGTGACTATTCCCTGCAGTGAGGATTTGTTCATTGATCTCACATCTCGATTGAAGAAGTGAGAAGGAAACTAGTCCCCATTTTTTTGTTACACAATTTTGTATAGTTGTAGTAAGCCAGGAACTCCACTGTGTACAGTTGAGAGTTAGAAGAAACACTAGGTAGACTAAGGGACACATTTTTCTACTTCAAAAGACATTGCAACTAATGAAACTTTTTACTTACATACATTGAATGTTATCAATTCATTGCAGTAGAAATTTTTTTCTCAACTCTCATGGTTTGTTAATCAGAAATCAGAAGGAACTACAATCTAGTCCTCTTAAGTGGCATACCTCATCTAATTTGTGTAAATGATAATTACACTTTATCAACTCTTCATAAGAAATAGTATCTATACTTTTGAATATGAACTCAAATTTCTAGCAATAATAAGGTTTTGACTGACTCATAATTTAACGGAGATTTGCATAATATGGAGAGACATATAGATAGCCAGTAAAAAATATATTGTATTCTCTACTATTTGGAAACATTTCGCAAAATCAATTGAAATGGCTTGGTTTATTTTAATCAGGAAAGTTGATCCTACATAATGACTTAGCTTGAGGGACCAAGTAAATGGTCAGATTGTTGTAAATTTTACCTGTTACTCAACTTTGTCAAATTGATTTCTAAAAATCTTCTAATTCTGTATCTTGTCCTGAAAAACACTAGGGTGTAGGGACTGCTGATATTGAAGAGCAATGACTAAGATCATATATACTTGACAATGAGTTGAGTAGCAAAACCATGTGCTATTGTCAATCAACATTACAACAAATGCCTCTCCACCAGTTGAATCTTCTATATGATTGATTTGTTTTGTCTTATAGTTTTATATAAGTGGACACATGAGAGTTTGCATAAATAGTATGAGAATGAGCTGGAAGGCAAAACCTGTGATACTTCAGGTGCTACTGTCTTTAGCTGGTGCCCACATAATGTCTATTCAGACATCAGTGGGGTTTGACAACTTGTCATTGGCCTATATAAACACATATAAAGAAGGGCTTACCATAACAGCTCTCACCACAACTTCAAATCATACAAAGCTTTTCTCTGCTTCAGAGTCCTTACTAATTCTTCCCTTCCTTATTCACTCATCTATATTGAACTAAAAGACCATGGCTATCCGTATGCCTCGTATAATCAAGAAGACTTCTACAGCTGGAGACGTTCCGAAAGGCCATTTTGCTGTTTATGTTGGGGAGAAGCAGAAAAAGAGATTTGTTATCCCCATTTCATTCTTGAGCCAACCTTTATTTCAAGACTTGCTTAGTCAAGCTGAGGAAGAATTTGGCTTTGATCATCCAATGGGCGGTGTCACAATTCCCTGTAGCGAGGATGTGTTCATTAATCTTACTTCTCGCTTGAGTAGGTTCTGAGGCTTTTCCTTTCACAATTTTGTAAAGAACTAACCTTTCTAGTTAGGAGAGACTCACTATTTAAATACACATTACTGAAAATTAGCTAGAGGGGGCTATTCTTCGTGGATCCCAATTTTGAATGTAATTTTCAGTAGCTGATGTCTAAAAGACATAATGAAATCTATTCAGATTCATTCTTTCGTCAATTGATTTTTCAGAATTCTTGTTTGCGTGATTTCATTTCTTTATAACATGGGAATTGGAGCTTCTCAAGTGCTAAAGTCTACGTTAGAATAGAATTGATTTTTCGGATTAAAAATGAAAACTTTGATGAAGGCATGTTTAATTTGGATAGGACTTCGTATCTACATAAGGATAGATTTCAACTGACTCCTGAGGCATTGGAGAACGTCACGGATAAAACTGGCTCTAGTCTAAGCCAGTTTTCTGTATTCAATTCTATCATTAGGCTATAGCATAGGTTATTTTCCCGTCAATGTCTAATCCCTAATCCATTGTTTTAGTTCATTTGCAAAGTATTCTTTGAAATAAGACTTTCGTTTTCGAATTAATGTAGTTTGCTTGATACAATGGTATGCCGCGTTCTAAGGTCACTAATATAGAGGAGATATCAAATTATGTGTGATCAAACAGATAAAATTACTAATCTAACTTGAAAGGAAAAATATTAGAGACAACAAACAATGTATTGAATTCGATAATATTACAAAATGTGGTGTGTATATATATATATATACACATATATATTTTAACCCCTCAATAAGTAATTACACTTGAAAACTCGCTGCTCATCTCACACTTGTTCCTTTTAAAACCTAATTTTGTAGTTTCAACACCCCATTGCATGTTAACGGCAGCAACATCATCACTTGGTTTCTTCCTTTTCTTCATATTTACTTGTGCAACAGGTCGTGGAAACTCTTGTACCGTCCTACAAGACTCTGAAGAAGTACTGCTATTAGACTGTAAGATTCTGTTTACTGTGGCTCTTAGAGTCAAATTAGGCAAGAGAGCATCAACAAGTATATTTCTAGCCCCACATACGCAAACAGAGTTGGACATAATATGATTCCTTATGCATCTGTCGCAGAAACTACTAAAACAACATTTGCTCGCTATAACTGCATCTTTCATTAATCCTTTACACAATGAGCAGTGAAGCTCTGGTGGTATAGCTGTATAGGAACGCTTAGAAGACGATGAAGAAGAAGATCCTTCAACCACCTTAGTAAAAGCTGCCACATTAGGCCTCAAAACAGTAACACTTACACTTACTTTCTTGATGTCATAATTGCGGTCACCATTTGTAGGGCAATGCTGAATGAAATGCCCAGGCACCTTGCATCGATGACAGACATACCCCGGTGGTGGGTTTTTCCATTCCATTCCACCTTGTCCAACACTAAAGCCAGCTGATCTTGTGTTATTATACTCAAGTGATAAGTTTCCTACGGAGACAATTGAATTCTTGATTATACTACTAGTACTAGTGGGCACTGGATTGCCTAATTGACTTGGCATTACTACTTTTGCAATTGCATACACATCATCGCCAAAATCATCATAATCAATATCTTGAGAATATTTGGACTCTTTTTTAACTGAATGAACCTCCTCCTGATTACACACCACTTGCTTGGGTATGGGGCAGCAAGGTAATCCAGGAAGGCGACGAATCAAAACACTTGTATTTCTAGGAATCAAAGTGGCATGATCAACGTAATCTTCGTTAGTTTGTGCGTTGGTGAGAAGAAGGTCGAAATCTTTACCCCTACCATAACGCTTGGATTCAAATATTTTTGATTTCAAATTCCCAACAGAAATAAAATGATCTAGAATTGGTATTGAATCATAATCCTTACAACTTTTATACTTGATATACACTGCCATAACTGAAATATTTTTGCTAGACAAATATAATCAAAAAGAACAAGAAAGTGGTATGTCAAGAAACAAAGTGACTGAATTTGGTTTCACAGAAACAGAGTTAGGAATTGCGTTCATATAGACATTTTTTTTCAACTTCCGAAACCAAGTCGGAATCTGAAAGGAAAAAAAGTTTCCTAAAACTGTAAATCCCATTCCTATACTTTCCTAAGCCAACTCGGAATCTGAAAGAAAAAAAAATGGAAAAAAGTTTCCAAAAATTGTAATCCCATTCCCATACAAACTCAGGTTTCCTTATTTTACACTTACAAAAATAATTTGATTTTATAAATTATAATTTTAATATTTAAATTATATATTATATTGAGGCACCGGATCAAAATTACTGTGGTAGAAGTACCTTTCTCAGAATTATTTTATCCTTTGAATATCTGATATTGTAAAAAATATATATATATATTTTATTCAATTATTTATAATTCTAATTGTTAGATTGAGAAACCCGATTGGGCAATTATTTTTTCAGGTATGGGATACATTTTTGTTACTATATCATTGTTTGACGGTAATTTTTTGTGGTTTTGTGCCCCTGTTTCTTTTTGGTTGTTTATATTCCTGTTTAACTATATTTTTGTGGCTGTGTATACTTATATTACTGATGGACAAAGATTCTAATTAGAGTGAATAACTATAGCGCATCCAAAGAACAGTTAAGTTGTTTTAAAAATTTCCTTAGATAATAAGGTACAAAAGGTATACTTTTGTTCGAATCAACATAACTTTTAGTGACACAATGGTATTATTTCAGCAACAAATTAAAGACAGTTGAAATAAGTCTATTTTTAGTGAGAAACGTCTCCATTAACTTCAAAATAATTGAGCTTTTTTCTAGCATATAAATTTAACATTTGTTTAATACATTTTACGAAACATTTTAATCATGTCATAAAAATTCTGCTTTTGAGGTCTAGCAGTTCTTCTCATCTATATTTAAACTGAAAGATCATGGCTATTTGTATGCCTCGAATAATCAAGACATCTGGAGATGGAAAGAAGCAGAAGAAGAGATATGTAATCCCCGTGTCATTCTTGTGTCAACCTTTAAATCAAGATTTGCTCTGTCAAGCTGAAGATGAATTCGAATTCAATCATCCAATAGGTGGTCTCACAATTCCTTGCAGTGAGAATATGTTCATTGATCTCACATGTCGATCACTTGAGGAAGTGAGAAGGAATTAACCATTTATACTCTTCTTGGAAATTTGGAAACTATAAAGACATTGGGACAGGTTGATTGTGAGTAAACATCGTTTATGCTCTCTACATTTGCTGAAATAACTCCGATAATTTGACTATGGAAAGTTGATCCTACATAATGACTTAGCATGAGGGACCAGACAAGTCGTCATATTTTACAAGTAAATTTATTTCTAAACTGCAGACCAAGTTGTCCGGACTTGAATAATTACAGGGCGATTGCTTGTTGTTATCAATTTGATTTATAAAGATGCTGTGTTTTCATCATGTCATAAAAACAATGGGCCTAAAGTCATAAATACTTGATAACGAGTTGGACAACAAAACCATGTGATACTTCATCTTATACTTCTTACATTAATGGACACAAATCATCATAATCCACCGATTTTTATCGATTTGATTATGAGAAAGAGGTAGGACCAACCAACTGTTGCATATTGAACTTGTATGAGCTAAAGTAATTAATCATGTCAATTAGTTGGAAGACAGAACCATGTGGTTATTGAGATGTCATTCTCTTCACCACAAATAATGAGATTTTATTACTTGCCATTTGCTATATATAAACTTGTTTTGAGAAGTTGTCACTACCACAGCTCTCCACAAAACAAAGAATACTACTCAAAGCTTTTCTCTTCTTTCAGGATCTTAAATATTCTCTCTCTTCATACTTTGCTCATCTTAAATTAAAGATCATGGCTATTCGTGTACCTCGTATCATCAAGAAGTCCTCGACATCCCTAGAGGTTCCCAAGGGACATTTTGCTGTTTATGTTGGGGAGAAGCAGAGGAAGAGATTTGTGATACCGATATCATACTTGACTCAGCCTTCATTTCAAGACTTGCTAAGTCAAGCAGAGGAAGAATTTGGCTTCGATCATCCAATGGGTGGCGTCACAATTCCCTGCTCAGAGGACATCTTCGTTCACATCACTTCTCAGTTTAGGATTTAAGAATATAGTTGAGATCATTTTTCCTTTTTATAGGTCTCACAATTTTGTATACAAAAGAAGGAAATCCATCTTGTACAGTTGATTAGTTAGAAGTGAGTCTTAGCACCACAAAAGTTTGGTGCTTTTTTACTCACAAATTAAAGAAAATACTTCAATGAATACAGATACCACAGTTGTTTCTCTCAACTAAATGTTTGAACATAAATTTATCAACTTTGGCCAAGATATAACTTGAAATATTGCCTGATTTGTTTGTTAGGATTTGGATATTTAATAATCCAATCAAATGAGGTTACTACATGTTGACAATAATACCATATACTTTGAAGAGTTTTTTTTTTTTTTTTGCTTAAATAGGAAATAATTTGAGACATTCACCAGTACTAAAAGAAGAAAAAAATCCAAGATTCTATTAACAAATCTGATTCACTCGAAAAAAAAAATCTTACACCCAACTTAATATTCACTCTTTTATCCTTTAAATCAAATACTTAATAATTACCGAAGCATCGAAGTTAGTGCTAGGAAAACAACTTCTTCACATGGAATGATAATTCCCATGTCATGATCGAAGCCAAATTCTTCCTCAGCGCGCTGTAGGAGGCACTGAAACAGAGGATGAGTCAAGAAAGAAATAGGTACGATATATCGAGTTTTGTTCTCTCCCACGTAAATTGTAAAATGTCCTTTTGGTACATCGATGGGAAGGTGATCAACATCATCATAGCCCTGTTTCTTACCCAAACTCGAACATCTTTTCATAATTTGCTTCAAAACTGCAGCTTTTGATAGTTTGTTTGATATTCTGATAGCCATTTTTGTATGTTTTCTTGAAGAAATTTGAGAGCTTTATGCTAGTATTAAAGAAGCACTAGTAAGGTAGTGTTTGGCATAGAGAGATGTGAAGCTATTTATGGAGGAAGATCCCAACTTATTTATCTTTGTTTACATATGAAGAAACCAATGTATTTGTAGAAGATAACAAACAAGATTATGTACTTAGGGAGCCAACTATTTTACCAATGGATTGTTCCTGCATATATAATACTTCTTCTGTTTCAATTTAATTGTCTGATTTTGACTGTTCAAAGTTTAAAAAAAAGTAAAATATACTTTTGAACCTACCAAAATAATTTTTAATTTTTTAATCTTATGTCATAAAACATTCATTTTGAAAAGGAATAAAAAACGAAAGTAATATAAATAAATCGAAACGCGATGAGGTAGAAAGCAGGCAGGAAATTAGATATTTACAAAGCAGAAGAAAATGCCCATAAGTCAACGATCATTTACAGAATCTATTCATTCCTCGAAGAAATACGATGTCAAGTACAAGAAAATACCAGTCAATTATCATTTAAAAAAATGTGTCATGTGCTAAAAGATAAAAGTACCCCTAGTTTTGCACTTGGGATAATAATCAGGCATACGGAATGACATAAATTTGTACGTAATAAATTATTTTTTACTAGTAATAAAAACAGCTAAGAACGCCTTATATACGATAAAAACCGATGACAAGAAGTCAAGAAGTAGATTATGCGTTTTTTTATTTTGATAAAACTCCAGGAGTCATTGTCTTTATTTTTTTTTTATGAGTAAAACTCATAAAAATAAAAAAGTGACTTTAAACGCTTAAAATCAAAACCCCTATATGATATTTATCATAATATATGTTAAATTATGTGATCAATCCATCTAGAAATTTAAATTAATAAGGAGATATATTTTATTAGCTTAATCATGTTTTCAGTATATTTTAATGTCAATATTGTTACTACATGATGTCAGGGTTCTACTATTATAACAAGAATAATTTTCGCTCGTAGCTAATATAATTGTAGAACCCCGAATCGCATCTTTTATCCCAAAGAAGTGATATGGCTAGAAATAATCTACTCCAATATATGCATTACTAGTTGATTAATTGAATGTTACCAGTTCTAATAATTGGACTTTCCCGAATAAAGTATGCACTAAAAGAATTTCAAATATATTGATCGAGGTCTCAGAGGGTGCAAAAAAAATATACAACTTGCAAGAAATAAACCAAGACTTTTTGTACAAATTCAAAAAACTTAATCCTCTAACACTGAAACGAATATATCATGAATTCAACCTCCTGAAACTTATCCTGATCCATAATCATGCACCTAATTA
This sequence comes from Solanum bulbocastanum, assembly GCA_037074985.1. Lineage (NCBI taxonomy): Eukaryota > Viridiplantae > Streptophyta > Magnoliopsida > Solanales > Solanaceae > Solanum > Solanum bulbocastanum. Next base: position 70,798,317 of record CM073597.1, on the reverse strand, counting down.
ATAATATTTTTTTTCTCCTAATCACTACTACCGAAGCATGGAAATAATTAGTGTTGCGAAAACAACTTCTTCGCATGGAATGGTGATGCCCAAGCCATGATCGAACCCAAATTCTTCCTCTGAGCGTTGGAGAAGAGACTGAAAATCTCGATGAGTTAGAACAGAAATAGGTACAATAAATCTAGCTCGATTCTCACCCACGTAAACTGCAAAATGTCCATTAGGTACGTCAAGGGGAAATTGATCTTCATTGTCAATAAAAATGTGCTTCTTATAACCCAAATTACTCGAACATCTCTTTAGCATTTGCTTCAAAATTGCACCTAGTGGTAGTTTATTTGATTTTCTAATAGCCATTTTTATATGTTGTAATTTCTTGAAGAAAGTTGAGAGCTTTATAACAAAGACGGATAAAGACCAATACTTCTCTTTGTTTTTGAGAGAAATGTAGGAACGTGGAGCTATTTATGGAGGAAGAGCCAAATTTTTTAAATTAATTTCTTTTGTATAATTGTATTTTGTCGTACCACAATAAAATTAGAATCTACTATGAGATAAATCACTTATGTCGAAACACACCTATTTTTGGTTAAGAGTTGTCCTAGGCAAGCTTTGTGGAGTTTGGGTAATTTCTAGGTGAAGTTGAAAGACTCATTCACTACATAGAATTTCAAGATGTTGACCAAATTGTACGATTCTTATTTATCTTTGTTTTAAAAGAAATCAAATCAACGTTTTTTTTAAAAAGAAAAAACTATTTGGATAACACTAACATTATTATTTTCACCAAAAAATGGATGTTCTAAAGAATATCATGGTGCCAATTGCCAGTCAACTAGAATTATTTAATTTGACTTAATTACATGATTTAAATATGAGCTCCAGGACTTAATTACATATTCTTATTTTCCTTGGTGAATTTCACTTTCATAGGTAGCATAAATTAAAAAAATAAACCTTGTGATACTTGCCCAAGACAACACAAAAGTTAGGTAGGCAACACCTTGATACTTGTACGATCGATAATAATATACCACATGAATTGTGGTGCAGTGATGAGATTGTTTCACTCTTAACCACAAGTCTCGGGTTCGAGTCTTAGGTATAAAGAAAATTTTATTGGAAATGTCACCCTTGAATGAGTCGCGCATAGATTAACTAACATGCATACGGGCCCTTTGTTTCTTTGAAATAATGAGTATATACTCTACTTGTTTGATTGTACTTGGGATTAAGGAATTTTCAACAACTATTTATGCCCATTTTTTTTCTCCATTTTTGGATGTTGACCTACTTGAGCGACTACGACTAGATCGATAAACACATTTATTGCGTAGACTTCGTACTGTTCAATAAAATATCCCCAAGTTATGATCCCCCAACAGATCCGGCTGCCCTCCATTATCCCTTTCCTTCATTTCTTCAAGTGCACGTCTAAATGAGAGATATATGTCTTATTTAAAGTTTAAAGGTCAAAATTATATTATATTAACAAATATAATAACTATAGTTAAGTTTAAGTCAACTAATTTTAGAAAACTACTCTCCAACTTAGGCTCTTTATCAATTGAACTGCATTTTTATTCATCTTAGCTTTAATTAATTAGAAGAAACCAACGTATTCTTAATTAAAAGAAACAAAGATTATATATAGAGGGTTTGCTTTCAAATGAGACAACGAACAAACACCTTGATACTTGGATGATACTAACAATGTTTTTAATGAACAATGGGTTGTGTTCTAAAGAATATGATGCATGATAATTAATTAAGTACAAGAAATTAGCATTATTTGACTTATATTTGTTTTCAAAATTTCTTTTTAAAATGAGGGTAATTCGAAGAAAGTACACCTTGTTACGTAGTTTACATTTGGAATAAGGAGAATTCAGCTGTATGGAATCCATATTAACTATAACCACAATAATATACGATACAATAGGTGATAATAAGAGCGCACTAGAGCAACTAACCGCATACAAAGGCAGATTCCCACAACAATCTCAAGTTAATATACAATAATAACTGAATTCACAATCAAATATTTCAAGATATTTTATGAATACTTTAATACATACATATAAAGTTTGAGAAAAAGTCAATGATTTCCTATATATGAACTCAGATATGATACTCTGGATCCCATGTCCTTGTTTTGATTAAAAAAAAATGTGTAAGTGTGAGAACAAGAAATATGTGTGTAAAAGAATTTGAGACGTCTTCTCTTGTAAATTCTTTTGATGGAATTAATTGTATCTTTGCACATTTCATTATTAACTCTATATTTGTTTTACTTGGATTATAAAATCCATTCGGATTATCATTAAATCATTGCATTAAATTAAAGTTTCATAACAAAAGAAGTTCACAATGGTATTACGTTAGTAAAATGAAGTTTTTTTTTAAAATATAATGTCCTGCATTGTCTTTTTTGTGGACAATGACATTATGATTTTTTTCTTTCAAACACGTTCACTAGTGGATCATGGAAGTGAGTGATTGGAAAATGAATTCTTCACAGGGAATGGTGATGCCCTTGTCGTGATCAAAGCCAAATTCTTCCTCAGCGCAACGAAGGAGGCATTGAAACACGGGGTGACTTAAAAAAGAAATAGGTAAGATGTATCGAGTTTTATTCTCTCCTACATAAACTACAAAATGTCTTTTTGGTACGTCAATCGGAGTATAGTCCTTGTCGTTGTACTTGTACCCGTTTATCTTCTTACCTAAACTCCAACACCTTTTCATAATTTGCTTTAATACTGCCACTTGTGGCTACTTGTAATTTGATTTTCTAGTGATGGCCTTTTTTTATTATTATTTTTTTATATTTAAAGAAAGCTTAGAGCTTTAGGAAGCAGAGAGACCAAATACTCGCTTCTCTTTTTTTCCTTTGAGAGGAAGAAGAGAAGTTACTAAGTAAGAAGTTCTGGGGTTTGGAATATTGAAGAGATGTGAAGCTATTTAAAGAGAAAAAAATCAAAACACATTTAAAATTAAAGTATCTCGATTTTTTAAATTTTATACGTGAACTATTACGCGTCGGAGTTTCTTACTGACCAAATATTTATCAAAAGACACCTCAACTATCCGTTGTTGTTTTTTTTCCCCTATTTGAATAATATATTGTGATTAAACAACTGATAGTTAAGGTGTATTTCGATAAACATTTGGTGATAGTTCACGTAGAAAACTCACTGTTTGAAGGTGTGGAGTATGGTGAAGTAAAACAAAAGGAGGGTGAGATTGTATTGGAGAGGACAAAATAAGACAGGCAAAGCTCTATGAATTTACCGTACATATTCCTCCCCCTCACTTCGAATTTCTGTTTCATAGGTGGCATAAAATAAAGGATTAAAAAACTTGGATTCTAATTAATCTTTGTTGATTAAGAAACCAATGTATTATTAATAAAGTAAAAGAAACAGACAAGATTTCTTAGGCTTTGCTCAAGATCCATCAGTTGATATAATACCAATAATATTGTTTAATTATAACTACCATATATCTAGATATATTAAATCATTCCTCGAAAGAATATGTCAATAATTAATTTAAGTACCAGAAATTACCAGTCAATTAGCATTGTTTGACTTACATGCGTTTTTAAAATTGCTTCATAAGATGATGGTAATTAATATATATTCTCGAACAAAGTATCTATAGTTGTTTCATTTTTATTTATTAAAGGAATATAGACAATTCAGCTGTACGGAGTCGATATATTAACCAATTAATAGTCACCGCAATATACTTACTGCCTTCGCTTCAAGTTGTCTTAATTTTACTTGCACAAAGTTTTAAAAAGTATAATAGACTTTAGATTATTATTGTCTTAAACTAGAGATATTATAATAATGTCATATGACAAGTTAAAAATAAAAATGTCAAATTAGTAAAGATGTACATACTCTTTTTTAAAACATGTTAAAAAAAAAAAGAAGTAAGATGAAGAAATTGACAATAGAGGGATATTATAAAGTACCTCAAAGAATTAATCATTATGTTAGGATCAAGCGTTTATCAATATCATGCCAAAAAAATATAACTAGTACTCCATCTGTCCCAATTTATGTGACACATTTCGCTTTTCGAGAGTCAAACTGTTTAAGTTTGATCGAGAATTTGCTCATGGAATCTTCAAATTATTTAAAATGAAATTTATATATTTGTAAACTACATAAAAATACTATAAGTCCCAATAATTGATAATTCAAAATATTTAAAAGATATATGAAAAATTTACGGTCAAAGATAGACTTGTTTGAATTTCGAAATCTAAAATATGTCGCATATATTGAGACATAGGGAGTAGTAAAGATGTGATTTTATTTCTTAATTAAGCCACCAAGTATCATGTTCGATTATGAATTCAATTCCGACTATCCCAAATCCATCGTGAGCTAGCCTTGTCGTTTACAGGATATTACCCAATACATTATAATGAATGAGCTGTAATAGTCACTTTCATAGAATCATAGGTTGCATAAAAAACCTTAATTTGAACGTTTGTTTTTCGACGAATTTAGCTCCAAGAATCATTGTTATTAGGACCATACTTTCCATTATCAGATTACAACTTTGCTACATTCATTTACTTTGACACTTTCCTTTTCAATTATTCTGTATTTTACTTATTTTGGTTTTTGAATAAACGGACAAGATACAAGAAGTTACCGAATTAAATAAGAAAATTGTAGAATATTTCTAACAACTTGTTGCATATATATATCTACATTGTTATAGATTTGTATGACAGCATCAAAATTTAGTACAATAAATGATAGATGCGGTATTGTTGTTTGGTTTCTCGAGAGCCCGCTTGACTAATATCTGAAGCTAAATTGAATTAGATCAACTCAATATTTTATGATTAAAAATTTAGATATTTAAATGTTATATAAAAAGTAATATTACAGGTTAAAACTTTTCTCATATCAATTTAATTAAAAAAATAAAATACTGATCAAAGTTCAAATAGTTTAATTCTGAATTACTCCTAATTTGACCTTACTATTTACTGTGGCTACAAATTTGGAGCACACAATTAATACTGTAGTGACCAGTAGATTACCAATCAGACCACCTTCAGTATATGTGCAATTGGATTTTTCCCAGACAAAGATGTACTAAAATTATTTGCAAATAGATTGAGAGACATTTTTTTTTTATCGAAAATGATATATAAATTGACAAACAAAACATTCTCTTCTCTCACTGGGTGCAAATTAACACCACTACAAGGAAAAAATATCCAAGATCTTTTTACAAATCTGAATCTGACCCATAAAAACATAACAAATAGTAATATAATGTGGTTCCTAGGTCAGGTCAGATAAAAATTACAAAAGAAGAAAATACACCAATATTGAGTTACTAATAGAAACCAACTAAGAATCTTCTAAATCAGTTAGTTTGTTATAAAGTTTGTTAGAGGCTGAGAGAATCAGTTAGTTTGTTATAAAGTTTGTTAGAGGCTGAGTCAGCACAAGTATCATCTATATAAAGAGATACAAGTGTATTAGATAGATAGAAGAAAAAGTTCATTCTATAAATACATTGTAATGGAGTTCCTTCAGTTTGAATAAAAATGGAGTTTCATGTTTCACTGCTTGGCAGATTTTAGAAACTTTATATGGTATCAAAGCCCTGATCAAAGGGCAAAACGAAGAAGAAGAAGTCAAAATTCATCAAGCTTGAAGGGTTAAAAATGGTGGAAACACAAACAGAAGAAACAGAGGTTGATCCGCAGAAAAATCACAATCATCCTCTTCATCTACAAGCTTCAGATACTCCTGGAGTTGCATTGATTCCTATGAAGCTCACTGGGCCAGAGAATTATGGTGTTTGGAGTAGATCGATGCGTCTGGCACTTCTAGTCAAAAACAAGCTTGGATTTGTTGATGGCACATGTGCTAAGAGTTCATACAAAGGAGATCTAGCAATTAGATGGGAGAGATGTGATGCTGTTGTGCTATCATGGATCAGTGCAGCAGTAGCTCCAGAATTGATGACAAGCATTGTTTATGCATCTAGTTCGAAGAAGATCTGGAACGATTTCAAGGAAAGGTTTGATAAATCGAATTTAACCAGAATTTTTCATCTGTGGAAGGAGATCAGCATGATTCATCAAGGTACTGATTCTGTAACTTCTTATTACTCGAAAATGAGAGATTTGTGGGATGAAATGGATGTAATGGTACCATCTCCTTCTTGTGATTGTGTGGAGTCAAGTTCTCATGTTGAACATGTTAAACAACAAAGACTACTACAATTTTTAGTAGGACTGAATGAAAGTTATGCACAAGTTAGAAGTTCTATTTTACTTAGTGCAATTGTTCCTAGCGTTAATCAAGCTTATGCAATGGCAATTCAAGAGGAGAGTCAAAGGAGACTAGGACAAGCTGAAGGTGGTAAGGATCCTTTAACAATGATGGCAGGTAGAACTACACAATCACAACATTTACAAACACAAAATCACACTTTCCAAGCTAGGAAAACTCAAGGTCAGAGCTCACATGGAAAGAGGTCGGGACTGATCTGTGAGCACTGTGGATTTAAAGGTCACACAAAAGACACATGCTATAGGATTGTAGGTTTTCCAACTGATTTTAAAAGCAAGAGGAAATCATCAGCAAATGAGGATACTATGCCTCATGCCAATATCTCAACAGTCACTTCATCAGATTCCGAGAAGAATGAGGGATCTGGATCTAAGTTCTATTTTCCAGGAGGATACTTCACTAAAGACCATTATGATCAACTCCTTAACATGGTAGATCCACCAACAGAAACTTGCAAGGCTAATGCTCTAGCAGGTAAGCATGCTCTATCTGGCAATGTTAATACTGCTGTTAGATGGATAATTGATTCAGGGGCTACACATCATATAACATGTTGTAAGAGTCTGCTAGGTGAATGTAGAAAATTAGCAGACTCACATCACAACAAGGTGCAGGTACCAACTGGAAATAGAATACATGTTGATCATATTGGAGATGCAATGATATTGGGAGATTATAAGATTAAAAATGTTCTACATGTACCAGACTTCAGATTCAATTTATTATCAGTATCTAAACTGACCAGGGATTTGAAGTGCATGGTATCTTTTTACCCTGACTTCTGTGTAATGCAGGCTCTATGTACTGGAGAGGTGATTGGGATTGGTAAAGAAGAGGAAGGTCTGTATATCCTGAGGCATAGACATGAAGTTACACCTATAATTGGAGTTGTTCTAAAAGAAAAGAATTATGCAGAGCATAGACTGTGGCATCTTAGATTGGGCCATCCTTCAATAAAAGTAATGAAGCATCTTTCAATGTTGAAGAATAAAGTTGATGAAAATGTACAGACTGATTGTATGATTTGTCCTCTAGCAAAGCAATGTAGGCTTAAATTCTCTTCTAGCATCACTCAGACTACTAAGATGTTTCAGCTTGTTCACTTAGATGTCTGGGGACCTCATAAAGATCCTACATATGATAGAAAACATTATTTCTTGACTATTGTAGATGATTTTAGCAGATTCACATGGATTACTTTGTTACAATCTAAGAAGGATGTAGTAGTTGTGTTGAAGAGTTTTATTGCCATGATTTGTAATCAGTTTGATTGTTCAATAAAAATTCTGAGGTCTGACAATGGTACTGAGTTCTTTAACAAGCAAATTTCTGATTTACTATCTTCATTAGGCATTATACATCAAAGTAGTTGTCCTTATACACCACAACAAAATGGTGTTGTTGAAAGGAAACATAGACATATTTTGGAAGTTGGCAGAGCCTTGAAGTTGCAATCTCATGTGCCTAGCAGGTTCTGGGGTGATTGTGTCCAAACAGCAGTCTATTTAATCAACAGACTACCCACTGATGTATTAAAAGGGTGTTCTCCTTATGAAGTGTTATTTGGGAAATCACCTAGTCTAGATCATATTAGAGTGTTTGGTTGTTTATGCTATGCTAGTGTGTTGCCTAGAGGAGGAAAGTTTGAGGCCAGAGCAAAGAAATCAGTACTACTGGGGTTCTCTACCACACAAAAGGGATACAAGTTGTATGACTTAGATCAACAAAATGTATTTGTCAGTAGGGATGTTGTATTCAAGGAGAGGGTATTTCCTTTTAAGGATTTGCAGGCTGAAAATGAAGGTCCCCATCCTTTGTTTTTACCTTTCTCAGATCATACAAATGAAGTTCCAACTCAGGATTTACATCCGAATGCAGACTTGCAAACACCTGATCTAAGCCCTTCTGTTGAATCTCCTGCACATGTCACTGCACCAGGATCAGACCTTGCTGTAGAAGTAGTTTCTCCACAAACTCCTGTAGATTCACTGCAAGAAGAAGATGTGATTCCAGTTGCTCCCATACAGGAGGTGCCACTAGCCAATGTTGGTCCAAGGAAGACACACAGATCATGCAAACCACCTGTGTGGCTCAAAGATTTTGTTGTGCCCAAGAAAGCTAATCCCCACTCTATTACTAATCATGTTTGTTATGACAATATGTCACCAGGTTATCAAACTTACTTACATGCATTTTCAGCAACTATAGAGCCTCATTCTTTCAATGAAGCCTCTCAAGACAAGCTATGGATGGATGCCATGCAGCAGGAAATCCTAGCTTTAGAAGACAATGATACTTGGACCATTGTTGAGTTGCCACCAGGTGAAAAGGCAATTGGTTCAAAGTGGGTGTACAAGATCAAATACAAGTCAAATGGTGAAGTGGACAGGTACAAAGCTCGACTAGTTGCAAAAGGTTTCACTCAAAGAGAAGGCCTTGATTACCATGACACCTTCTCTCCTGTTGCAAAAATGGTTACCATCAGAACCATTTTAAGTCTGGCAGCTTCACATGGCTGGGATCTTTCTCAAATGGATGTCAATAATGCTTTTTTACAAGGTGATTTAGTTGAAGACATCTACATGGAACTTCCTCTTGGTTTCCAGAAGAAGGGAGAAAATAAGGTATGTAAACTAAGGAAGTCACTATATGGTCTCAAGCAGGCATCAAGGCAATGAAACATCAAATTTACTGATGCACTATTGTCAGCAGACTATTCTCAAAGTGCCCATGACCACTCCTTGTTCATAAAAAGGAAAGGAGATGATATGGTTATGATTCTAGTGTATGTTGATGATCTTTTAATAACTGGAAGTAGCTCTCAAATGATTCAAGAGGCAAAAGCCACACTGCATAAGAGCTTTAAGATGAAGGACTTGGGCAGTCTCAAATACTTCTTGGGGATAGAGGTTTTGAAGTCAAAGGAAGGGATATTGTTGAATCAAAGGAAGTATGCCTTACAACTCATTTCAGAAGTTGGATTAAGTGGAGCAAAAGTTGCAAGTACTCCTTTAGAGTTCAATCAAAAGTTAACTAGTATAGAATATGATCAACACATTGGGAACACTGCTGATTCTGATGATACAGAGCTGGAAGACATCACAGCATACCAAAGGTTGATTGGGAGGTTACTATATTTGACAATTACCAGACCTGATATTTGTTTTAGTGTACAGGTGTTAAGTCAGTTTATGCAACATCCAAAAACCTCACATTGGGAGGCTGCACTGAGGATTGTGAAATATGTTAAAAATTCCCCTGGCCTTGGAGTTTTGCTTAAAAGGGGAACAGGTCCTCTTGAGCTCACTGGATATTGTGATTCAGATTGGGCTTCATGTCCCAACACACGTAGATCAGTGACAGGATATATAGTAAAACTTGGTGATTCCTTGATCTCCTGGAAGTCTAAAAAACAGCAAACTGTTAGTAGAAGCTCTGCTGAAGCAGAGTACAGAAGTCTAGCAGCCCTTGTAGCTGAATTGGTATGGGTGGCAGGGTTACTTGCTGAACTAAATTTTCAAGTTACTGACCCAATTAAGGTGTTTACAGACAGCAAATCAGCTATACAAATAGCTGAGAATCCAGTTTTTCATGAACGCACAAAGCACATAGACATTGATTGCCATTTCATTCGAGAAAAGGTGAAGTCCAATTTCATTAGCCCCAAATATCTTTGCACCACTATGCAGCCTGCTGACATCCTTACTAAAGGTCTGGGAGTTAGACAACATCATCATCTTTTGAGCAAACTTGGTGTGCTCGATATCTTTCACCCTACAGTTTGAAGGGGTGTATTGAGTTACTAATAGAAACCAACTAAGAATCTTCTAAATCAGTTAGTTTGTTATAAAGTTTGTTAGAGGCTGAGAGAATCAGTTAGTTTGTTATAAAGTTTGTTAGAGGCTGAGTCAGCACAAGTATCATCTATATAAAGAGATACAAGTGTATTAGATAGATAGAAGAAAAAGTTCATTCTATAAATACATTGTAATGGAGTTCCTTCAGTTTGAATAAAAATGGAGTTTCATGTTTCACTGCTTGGCAGATTTTAGAAACTTTATAACCAAAATCCAAAAAATAAATAAATTAGACCTAGTATTCAATTAATATCGGAGCATGGAATTAGTTAGTGACCGAAAAACAACTTCTTCGCATGGAATTGTAATTCCCATGTCATAATCGAAACCAAATTCTTCCTCGGATTGTCGAAGGAGACATTGAAACTCGGGATGACTCAAAAAAGAAATAGGTATGATGTATCGAGTTCTATTTTCTCCCACGTAAACTGCAAAATGACCTTTTGGTACGTCAATGGGAAGTTGATAGTCTCCATCATCATAGCCCTGTTTCATTCCCAAACTCGAACATCTTATTATAATTTGCTTCAAAATTGCAGAATGTGATTGGTTGTTTGATTTTCTTTTGGCCATTTTTGAAGAAATCCAAACAAAGTTGGAAATTTTAGTGGAATGAAGAGAAACTACTAAAGAAGTTGTGGGGTTTGGAACAGAGAGAATGTGAAGCTATTTATGGAAGAAGGTAACAATTATTTTAATCTATTGTGAGATTAAAATAGAAATAAGTGTTATCTCCTGTATTCAGGTTAGTAAAGAAAACAGAAACATAAAAAGATGAAATAGACAAAATGTTTTTAATTCGAGTCCACAAAAATCACTGTGTTTCCTTAAGAAATTTAATCTCCGCACTGTACCCAAGGTTGTAGATTAATTCCTCCCAAGATAAAACGGATTAACCTGTTAGAGAAGTAGCGGTACCTCAAACTTCAATAACTTCAGCGAACGCAAGAACAACAACAAGAGCACACACAGACTCAATTGATCGACAATTTTGTTTATGTAAGAAAATATATGCAGAGAGGAAAAATTTTCAGTGTCTTAAAAACGGAAAAAGACCTCTTATTTATAGTCCTTTACAGCAAGGAACGCGTCTGTTTAGACAAATCTGTTCAGACCCATTTTTTTTCAGAACGTTGTGTCTTTTGGGAAAAGTAACGACTTTTCGGAAAGAACAAGTCCCTTTAGAATGTTTTTACCATTACACATGAATTTCAAATAAATTTCGTTGCGCCAAATTAATTGTGTTATTTAACTAATATTCTGAATTAATTTGTAAGAGAAAGGAAATGAATTAACAAGATTGTTTAAATAAATTTTATCCAAAAAATATTATTAATCAATCACATCATTTGTCAAATTCGAATTCGAATCCGAATCTGAAATCGAAGCCGAAGCCGAGGCCGAGCGAGCGACGACGACGGCGCGAGGGGGAACCTTCTTCTTAACCCTTTAAGAACTAAAGGAAGTGTTTCCTTATATAAGGACAACAATTTCCTTTCTTCTACCAATATGAGAGAAATGACTTTTCATTTGCACTTTGCAATGGCTTTTCATTTTCCCTCCAAAATTGGTTCCTTCACCTTTCCATTTTTTCTTTTTATTTCTCATTCACACCTTGCTAAACCCAACAATCCTCCACATGAATGGGGAATGACTATAGTTAAAACATATGCATGAAAAACTTGTCTGTCTCATAAGTAAGGGTTAATCGCATATGAATAAGTAGGTTTTCCTTTTAACTTTTCGTAGTGAACATATATTGGATATAGTCGATCAATCGGTAGATTTGATATCTTTGAACTATCGAGCTTTGGTGTATACCTAGACAACATAAATCACACAATCAACCCTTGAATTGTTTTTGGTTCTCATTGTTTTGTTCGTTTTAGCCATGAACACATCTCGGTTAATAAGTGCTTAGAGAACTAGCCTTACCGGATTCTCCTTAAAGCAACTTACACTTCACACTTACATAGGTGATTTTTAATGTGTTATCCCGTAGATACATTATTTGATATACCCTGTATCAAACTTAGAAACCATTAAAAAATCCTTCTGCCTTTATCCTGGTTACTGAACATTGTCTCATCATGAGAATAGATATAAAATAATTTTTGACAATGTTGAACCGCTATCTATGACTTTATTTTATCTCCTTGAACCTAGATCTTGGGATCTCCAGTCTTCTAGGTAGAGTTACCGCCACGATGATTTGTTCTCTGCCATAGTCCCATTCCCGTCGATGATCTCTCAACTCCCTCTCTAGTTAGGCCTTTTGTAAATGGATCTGACACAATATCCTTTGACTTTACATAGTCAATAGTGATAATACACTAGAGAGTAGTTGTTTAACAGAGTTATGTCTTCGTCTTATGTGACGAGACTTCCCGTTATACATAACGCTTCCAGACCTTCCTATTGCAGCTTGACTGTTGCAGTGTATGCATATAGGGGCCATTGGTTTGGGTCAAAACAAAATATCTTCTAAGAAATTTCGGAGTCATTCAGCTTCTTCACCTGCCTTGTTTAAGGCGATAAATTCAAACTCCATTATAGATCGAGCTATACATGTTTGTTTGGATGATTTCCAAGATATTGCTCCTCCACTAATAGTGAAAACATATCCACTTCTGGATTTCGTTTTAGTTGACCCAATAATCTAATTTGCATCATTATATCCTTCAAGAAGTGCTGGATATTTGTTGTAATGCAAAACATAGTTTTGAGTGCCTTTTAAGTACCCTAAAACTCTTTTCATTGCCAACCAATGATTTTGATTGGGATTACTTGTGTATCGACTCAGTTTACTTATAGCGCATGTTATGGCTGGTCGTGTACAATTCATGACATACATCAAACTTTCCATTACTCTGGCATAATCCAATTGAGATTGACTTTCACCTTTATTTTTAGCAAAATTGAGGTTCACATCAATTGGAGTCTTTGCCTTTTTGAAATTCAAATACTTGAACTTTTCAAGTACCTTTTGAATATAATGAGATTGAGACAATGCTAGACCATTTGGAGTTTTGTGAATCTTAATTCCCAATATCAAATCGGCTACTCCTAGATCTTTCATATCAAACTTATTAGCAAGCATAGGCTTACCTTTTACATTGGCAATGTCCTAGCTCATTATCAATATGTAATCCACATATAGGCATACAATGACTTTCTAATTCGGAGTGTCTTTAATGTAAACACATTTATCACACTCATTGATTTAAAATCTATTTGACAACATGGTTTGATCAAACCTTTGAATGTCATTGTTTTGGTGCTTGTTTTAGTCCATAAAGTGACTTAACAAGTTTGCATACATTCTTTTCTTTACCGGAAACTACGAGCCCTCAGGTTGTTTCATGTAAATCTCTTCCTCCAACTCTCCATTTAAGAAGACGGTTTTCACATCCATTTGATGGATTTCAAGACCATATACTGCATTTAGGGCTATTAACATCCTAATTGATGTAATCCTAGTCACTGGCGAGTATGTGTCAAAATAATCAAGACCTTCTTTCTGTCTAAAGCCTTTGACAACAAGTCGTGCTTTATATTTGTCGATAGTTCCATCATCTCTCATCTTTTTTTTTAAAATCAATTTTGAACCCATGGGTTTGTTCCCTGGAGGAAGATCAACCAACTCCCAGGCATAATTGCTTGAGATTGATTCAATCTCACTATTGACAGCCTCCTTCCAAGAGGTTGAGTCTCTAAACAACATCGTTTCCTTGAATGTTTGTGTCTCACTTTCAAAAAGGAATGTTACAAAATCATATCTAAATGAAGTAGCTGTATTTTCACGTTTAATATGTCTTGGACTCTCTTTATTGATTTTATTCTCTTTTAGTTTTTCTCGAGGTTGTTTAGACCCCCCACTAGATGACTCAAGTCTAGTTTTATACGGATATATATATTCAAAAAATTCAGCATTATCTGATTTCATTATCGTATTATCATGAATATCCGAATGTTCGGACTTATGAACTAAAAATCCACATGCCTTACTATTTGTGGCATATCCAATGAATACACAATCCATAGTCTTAGGCCCTATTTTCACCCGTTTAGGTATAAGAACCTGAACTTTGGGTAGACACCCCCACACTTTGACATATTTCAAGTTGGGTTTTTTTCATTTCTATTTCTTATATGGAATAACATGTGTCTTCGTGTGAGGCACTCTATTAAGTATTCGATTTGCTGTAAGGATAGCTTCCCCCCACAAGTTTTGTGGTAAACCTGAGCTTAGAAGTAAGGTATTCATCATTTCCTTTAAAGTTTGATTTTTCCATTCCGCAATTCCATTAGATTGAGGAGAGTAAGAAGTAATAGTTTGATGGATTATTTCACTTTCCAAACATATTTCTGCAAATGGAGATTCATATTCTCTACCTCTATCACTTCTGATCATTTTGATCTTTCTATCCAACTGATTTTCAATTTCAGTTTTATATTGCATAAATGCATCTATTGTTTCATCCTTACCATTTAGCAAATAGACATAACAATATCTATTACAATCGTCAATAAAAGTTATGAAATACTTTTTTTCAGCACGTGTTGGTGTTGACTTCATGTCACAAATGTCCGTGTGAATCAGATCTAAGGGATATGAATTTCTTTCAATAGACTTATAAGGATGCTTAGCATACATAGATTCAACGCAAACTTGACATTTTGATTTATTGCACTCAAATTTAGGAAAAAGATTTAAGTTAATCAGTTTTCGCAAGGTTTTGTTATTATCATGTTCCAAACATTCATGCCATAAACATTTAGAATCAAGCAAGTAAGAAGAAGCAAAATCTTTATTCATATCAACTCCAATTACATTAAGTTTAAAGAGGCCCTCAGTAAGGTAACCTTTTTCTACATAGATTTCATTCTTACTCACTACAACTTTATTAGAAACAAATACACATTTGAATTCGTTCTTAGTCAGAACTGGTATAGAAACTAAGTTATTTCGCAATTTCGGAACATACGAGACCCTGTTCAAAGTCACCAGTCATCTTTAAGAGAACTTTGCCAGTTTCTTCCACCTTTGCAACAACGGAGTTTGCCATAAACAACTTCTCGTTTGTAGGTGCTGGAGTATATGATGAAAATAATTCTTTGTTGGCACAAACATGGCATGATGCACTAGAATCTATCCACCATCCTCTTGGATTTCCAACCAACTTGCATTCTGAAAGCATTGCACAAAGATCGTTCATCTCTTATTTGGATTCAGCCAAATTTGCTTGATCATTCTTCTTGTCCTTCTTAGGACCCCGACATTCAGTAGCCCTATGACCATGTTTACCACAATTGAAGCAGCTTCCATTGAATTTCTTCTTAGGAGGATTGCTCTTTGGACCAGTTGTTTTCTTTCTTTTATTTTATTTTATGGGATCTTCTTCAACAATATTTACTCCAGATATTGCTGAATTACCACGTGACCTATTTTCTGCGGCCTTGTTATCCTCTTTTCTTCTTGTGTTTATGTTTCAAGTAGTTTTTGAAGTCCTTCCACAATGGAGGTAACTTCTCAATTATGGCAACCACTTGAAAAACATCATTCACAACTAATCCTACATTAAAGATTATGTGAGTATTAAGAATAGACTTAATATTCCAACATTGGTATTAAATAAATTTATACCTTCAACAAGGAGATCATGGATTATGACCTGCAATTCTTGAACTTGGGTGACGACGGTCTTACTGTCTATCATCCTATAGTCCAGAAACTTTGCCACAATAAACTTCTTCGTGCCGGCATCCTCTGTTTTGTACAGATCATCTTGCAGGCCACTCAGAATATTATTTTTACACAAAAAATCTGAATGTGTCCATGCTTTTGTTACCAAGAATCGTTCTTCAGGCGGAGTTTCATCCGACATAACAGGAACGTTCTTATTAATGAACCTCTGCAGACTCAACGTAGTTAGATAGAAGAACATCTTCTGCTGTCATCACTTGAAGTCGACTCCAGCAAACTTTGCAGGTTTCTCAGTCGGTGCTAGGGTAGCAGTTGAACGATTGTGTGCAACCAATGTTGTTGCAACACTTACTGTTCCAGCATTTACTTGACTTGAATTAGTCATTTTTTCTGTCACAAATAGCAGACAATTTTAGTATGTGAAATACTAACAGTAAGAATAAATTCTTACACAGACTGTTTTTGATTTAGTGATAAAGTTTTTATGTTATTTTAATCGTTAATCGAATGA
Organism: Solanum bulbocastanum; assembly: GCA_037074985.1. Lineage (NCBI taxonomy): Eukaryota > Viridiplantae > Streptophyta > Magnoliopsida > Solanales > Solanaceae > Solanum > Solanum bulbocastanum. The sequence goes on along the minus strand of CM073597.1, from coordinate 70,781,898 downwards.
ATTTTAAAAATTCAAACAAAGTAGAAAACCACAAGGTTTTAATCTCCAGAAACCTCATATATAAAAACAATTAAATTTCTTAAGATTATTATCTCTTGTATTCAGGTTAGTCAAAAATACAGAAACAGAAAAAGATGAAATAAACAGAATTTTTTTAATCCGAGTCCACAGAAACCACTGTGTTTCCTTAAGAAATTTAATCCACTCACTGTACCCGAGGTTGCAGATTAATTCCCTCCAAGATAAAACGGATTAACCTGTTAGAGAAGTAGCGGTACCTCGAACTTCAATAACTTCAGCGAACGCAAGAACAGCAACAAGAGCACACACAGACTCAGTCGATCGATAATTTTTTTTATGTAAGAAAATGTATGCATAGAGGAAAAAATTTCAGTGTCTTAAAAACGGAAAAAGACATCTTATTTATAGCCATTTACAGCAAGGAACGCGTCTGTTCAGACAAATCTGTTTAGACCCATTTTTTTCCAGAAAGTTGTGTCTTTTGGGAAAAGTAGCGACTTTTTGAAAGGAACATTGTGTCCCTTTAGAACGTTTTTACTGTTACACGTGAATTTCAAATAAATTTCGTTCCGCCAAATTAATTGTGTTATTTAACTAATATTCTAAATTAATATATAAGAGAAAGGAAATGAATTAACAACTAAAGGAAGTGTTTCCTAATATAAGGACAACAATTTACTTTCTTCTACCAATATGGGAGAAATGACTTTTCATTTGCACTTTGAAATGACTTTTCATTTTCCCTCCAAAATTGGTTCTCCCACTTTTCTATTTTTTGTTTTTATTTTCCATTCACACCTTCCTAAATCCAACAATAAGCTACAAACAAATTTTGCATCTAACAGTAAAATTCATTACTAATTCTATTTAACGAGTTTTGTCTGGACATAATAAGAAAAGGAGGTAATTTTCAAGGAATTAAAATCTAGCTATAACACAACTATCAATACTTTGGGCTAAGAGTGGTTTTAAACTAAGAACACTTTGGGGAATTCAAGGTGAAATGTTTGAAAATTTCACTAAGCAAATAAACTAAATGGATTGATGTTAACTTAATTGTCCCACTACAATTAAATAAGCACATGTATTCCGTAAAAGTTCTTTGGCATCCCTTTATATTTTCAATTTTTCTGCGTACTTACTAATTTATATTTGTTTTTTAATTATTTTCTTCGTTTCAATTTGTTTTATCTAATTTTGACTTGATACAAAATTTAAGAAAGTAATAAAAGACTTTTGAATTTTGTAGTCTAAATTAAAGATACGAAAAATATACCAAAATGTCATTTAATCTTGTAATTTTAAACACGTCAATCACGTGGAAAGATGAAATAATTGAAACAGGGGTGTAATTGATCTAAGTAGGATAGTTATATAATATAAGGCACCTTACAATACATAAAATATATGTGCGTAGTACGTACAACTATCATCAGCTAGTCTAACGATGATGGTGTAAACACAGATCTTACATCTATCTTGAAGGATAGATTGTTTCGATACATCAAGGTATGGGTGGTTTATAATTATAAGATGATGGTTTACTTACTCTGTTTTGTGAATAGCTATGTCTGGTGGATTTAAAACATATTCATTTGATATCTTGTACCTTTGTTACTGCATGGTGCATATATACCGTACATGATATCCTTATCTTTAGATTTTGCACAATTATGATTTATTATATGTTTGATGTTGTACTATGGATCCAATAGTGTGTATTTCTTCGAAACTTCCTACCTTAACTATCCTGTTTCTGGGCTCTCTGTCTCTGTCTAAACAACCCATATTTGATTGTTTACCATCCTCAGATAGTCCAATCGCGCTTTTGGAGATCGATTTTATGAATCATAATCTATAACATTTGATTTTGAATCTGTTTTGCCTAGCTAATTTATCTTTATACAGACAACGAACCAGTAGATCATCTTTACAAACTTGATCGCGTGCCTTATTTACCATCTCTGTACCATTGGACGACTTAGTGAATTAGACAAGATTTCTTTATCTGACACAAAGTGATGGGGGTCTATTAACTCTAAATCTTGACATCCAATAAGTAAACAGCCTCATATTCCTACAATATTGGTAGTAATTCTTGAAATTTGATAAAAGAGAGCTAAGATAAAAGAATGATCCATTTGGCAATCCAGTATTACCCCATTTGATCTAGATTTGATTTAAAACTACCCTCAGTCCCTTGGCCTCAAGTTTTATCATTTATAGAAACTATACTAAGTTGAAAATATCAAGAAGCATGGTCCTGGAAGTGAGCCAGCGTGTTTTTATCAAGTACTCCATCTGTTTCAATTTATTTTACTGGTTTTTTATTTGACACGATATTTAAAAAAAAAAAACTTTTAAATCTTGTGAGACACATTCTTGTTGAGATAAACTAAAAAGAAAAGTGAGATGAAACTAGAGGGGTGTATATAAATTATAAAAGTAGCTAATATTTGTGGCAATAAGAGCATATGTATAAAAAAAGAAAGTGAAGTAATTTAAAGATGGCAGTTTGAAGTAGTTGGTGCTTAAATCAGAAAGGGCAGGACCTTACAGTATTGTCTTTAGTAGTACTAGTTGTCTAGTCATAACATATTTGTGCTTGAAGAGTAACATGCCCTCCATGTGCTATGTGGAACCCTTTGGTCACCATCATCCCCCACATATATCATATTGTTGTGTTGTACACATCGCCGTGCTCCGGTTAGTACATGGACCACAAACAATCAACGTCTTATATTCTTAACTAGATGTCTCAGGTTCAGCTAATACAAAACTTTTTTCTAAGTAGACCTTACGAGTGTATAAGCTTGTATTCTTTTATAATTAGGGATATGCAAAAAATGTGCTTTAATTTTCACTCGAAATAGTAATAGTGTGATGAAAAAATTGTGGCATACTTTGGTTTTCTTGTTTCACACTCATTGTTTAGTTATAGCACCTAGTTTTATTGAGTCTCGTTTTCAGTACTATCCATTTTGAGCTTACCCTCTCTTTCTTGCATGTGCATTTCCCTCTTCTTGTTACAAAATTACACATATAATCAACAAGAATTCAAACTGCCGAATTTTTTTTTCCTGTTCTTTCCTGAGCAAAAAGGGAAATGGAGAACGGGATGGAATCGAACTCTCATCAACAAGAGAAAAGTAGTTTAGTTGATCAACTGAGCTATTAACATTCACCTTGAAATTGCGAAATTACTAATTAGTAGAGTGAAAAAGGTCAATCTTTTGTTGATATATTATCTTGCCTGATGATAAATTGCTCCTTGATAGTTACTACTATCATGATGAATTCAAGATTTAGACCTCCTTAGTTTTTTAGTTTTCATCGGGTGTCTGTCTCGTACATGTATTGGAGTTTGACTAATTCAAATTAGCGTATTGCAGGGCTCCTTTCTAGGTACATCGCTCACAACAGAATTTCTCAATTAAAAAGTGGAGGTATCTCACCCATCCTACTACAACTCATGTTAGTTAAGATTAGAGTCGATCAAAATGGATATCCTCATGTATTATATATTTACAACAACTAGTGTAGTTTCTATCCTTTTTTAAAAAAAATTCTTTCCTCCCCTATTAATGGAGCCAATTGAAAGCTTTTAGTTTGGGAGATTTAATATAATTGTGTGGAGCTCATATTGGAGTTATAGATGGGGGTTCATTGTGTGATAACAACTTTCCTGCAAATTGAGGTTGGTAAAGGAGAAGGACCACTTTGAAAAAGGAAAATCAGAATAAGAATCATAATCTAATTTTAAATAACTCAAGTCTCAATCTAGTTACATTAACTATATCATTTTCACCAACTTGCACCTCTAAAATGTTGTATTGGTATGTCATCAACAATACCAATACAACATATACAAAGCCTCTTTTGGCCTCTAAATAAAGCATCAAATGTTTTTTTAAAATTTCACGTAGTTAATCAAGGAATGTGATCCATTAGGTAATTCTAATAAAGGTGTTTCATTTATTATGATGAAAAATCACAAGCAATAAATACAAAATGTCAATTTAAATGAAATATAAGTACTCCCAACTCCACTTTTACTTGTCCGTTCTATTAAAATAAATATTTATTTTTACTTGCTCAATTTAAAAATCAAGAGATAAACTGCAGTCATTTAATTCCCAAAGCATTTAATTTATTATCTAAAGATGTAGAAAAAATGTCGTTCTTTTATTATTCATTAAGAGACATATTAAATCAATATTGAACAAGTAAAAATGAATAAGAAAAGTATATAATTCCCACTAAGTACTAACATAGTTTTTACGGACCGAATCAAAGGAATCAGTTACCTTGGTAGTTAAAGTTCCTTAAATTTTAGTATTGATTTACACGAAAAAAAAAACCGTTTACCTAGGACTGACAGATTCGAAAATTTAAAATAATACTCCCTCCGTTTTAAAATAAATGGTGTTCTTCTAATTTGACCATGAAATTACTAATTCAAGATATTTATTAATGATAAGTTAGAAAATAAATACTCTCTTAAAAGATTGTCCAAGTTTTAAATAAATACCAATTATTTTGAAATAGAGAAAAATAATTCGGACTAACATAGGTTTTAGAGACAAAACCAAAGGAATCAATTACGTTGGTAGTTGGAGTTGGTTAAATTTTATTAGTATTATAGATTTACACGAAAAGACCTGGTAACCTAGGACTGAAAAGATTCTGTTGAAATTTAAAAAAAAAAAAGGACGGAAAGATCAAATTGTATCTCTATGTGATATATACAGGTCAAATCTGATGTTGTCTGATTTAATTTGTATTATAAAGGACTCGTTTGATGTGAGGTAAAAATATTATAATTTTAAGATAAAATATCAGATTATTTTATTTCGCAATTGATTTGAGGTTTTAAATAATACTTGAATTATTTATTTTATAATTGATATAACTGAAATAATTAATCATAAAATAATTGTTCTAAACCAAAGAAATCCTAATTTACTAAAGAAGTGCACATGCTTTGCTGTTAAATCTTGTTGCAGCATTTAACTTTTTTTTTAAAAAATAAACTGAATAGAATCCTTTTTTTTTGTTGTTGTTTTTTTGTTTTTTTTTTGACTAAATTTGAATTTACATCAGGAAGTTCCAAATTGGGGGCTAAAGCGCTTTCTAACAAAGACAACTTCATATTCAAGGGGACTCAAACTCGAGACTTTTTACTTAAAGATAAAAAAGTACTTATCACTCAACTACAATCCGTATTAATAGCGGAATAAAATCAATGGAAACCAGAAACCCAAAAAGAAAAAAAACTTTCTGAAAAAGTAAGGTCGTATTTGGTACTTGTGAGTACACTGTACACTTACTGCTCACCCGTGATTTCTCTGTCGCACAACCTTTAATTATGCTTGTGTAGTAGTAATTCTATCATTTATTATTTGTTCCGTTCCAAAATATTTGTCTATATTTTAATTTTTCCAAGTAAAAATATTTGAACATATACTTTTTATTATATTAACATAAGAAAAATTATAATGTATAGTCTTTTCGTATGGTTTGAATACCCTAAATATAATTTAAATAATTAAACTATTTTGATTTAATTTAATTTAAAAAATTATTTAAATTAACTATTAAGAAGCGAAACATGATAATTAATATGGGACATACAAAATTATATTTTCATTTTAAACTATTAAGAAATATATATTATTTCACAGTCTTAATTTATGTGAAGGTGTTACTATATTGTGAATTAAAATAACTATGTTGACTTATGATACTTTTTATGTAATTTTAAATGCATACAAAATTTAGTTTAAAATATTTAAAGAGAATATATATACTCGAATTCATGGTATAGATCTACCCCAAGTTAATCGATGTCTCTTTACCTGACCAGAAGTAACTCTTTTTTTCTTTTCTTTTATTAGAAATGGATAATTTCAAACAAAAAGATTTTAAATAATTGAGTTTTTATTAGGGAGACATTCGAAAATAACTAAACTAAATAGTAATTTTTTTCAGAAATTATTAAACTAAATAGTAAATATTTTGTATCTCTTTTTTTTAAAAAAAAGGGGACCTCTAGATCTTTTCTTTCTATACTTCTGGAACAGCATATATTAATATAGTTTGATATTCCTTCTTTCAGATTAGAAAAATCAGAAACTATTAAAAAAATCTTAAGAAGCAAACAAAAACAAAAGAAAAAAAAATCAGTAACAGTAGAATATAGAAATAATTTGTAACCACAAAACAAATATATTTCTGTTGAAAAGGAAAATGAGAAGAAGTTTGAGACAAGATGTTGGAAATAGAAACAAGTACCATTAATACCTTTGTATGTTGAGTTCACTTGTAACTTTCCTTCAATAGTTAAATCTTTTTTTTTTTGTGGCCACAATATATAAATTATTAAGTCAAAACAAACCTTAACACAACAAAAATCAAATGAGTACATTAATTCAAATATATCTAGATAAATACCTAATAGAAATGAAAAAAAAAATAAAATAATAGCATTAACTCTACTACATTTGAGGGAAAATTTTAGAATTATACTCTATAGAAGATTGACATTAGAAGTGGGATTTGCTCCCCACCTTGTACTTCTTCTAATATACATATACCCTACCATGTTCTGACCTTTGCTACTGAGCACCCACATGATGCAAGATAGATGTAAATAGTACTCCCTCTCCGTCAAAATTTACGTGACATTGTTGAAATTCAAAAAGTCAATTAAATTTTTTCTAACTCAAGTTGTGTATGTAACTTTTAAAGATATTAAGTTGTTAATTATTATAATTTATAATGATATTTTTACGTAATTTCCAAATAAATAAACTTTATTTCAAAAGATTTAAGTTTCAAACTTTCATACATAAAATAGACCAAAGGAAAATAAGGGAGTAATGTATAGTATCTCAATAGGGAAGAGTCTTTTATTAGTTAAATTTATTTCATTTACTTTATAAAAAATAATGATTTTTTTTTTTCAATTTTTCCAATACATATCACCCCCTCCCCCCCCCCCCCTCCCCACCAAGTTAGAAGATAAAGAATAGATGGGAATTAGTTTCTCCATAAATAGGTTCACTTCCCTCTATCCTAACCACTACCACTTCTTTAGTATCATTCCATTCTCTCAAAGCAAAAAAGTATTTGTTATTAAAGCTCTCAACTTTCTTTAATTTCTTCAAGAAAACCATACTAAAATGGCCATCAAAAAATCAAATAAATTGTCACAATCTCCTGTTTTGAAGCAAATTTTGAAGAAGTGTTCTAGTTTGGGTAAAAAAAACGAACACCACCTTCCTGTTGACGTACCAAAAGGACATTTTGCAGTTTACGTTGGAGAAAATAGAACTCGATACATCGTACCTATTTCCTTTTTGAGTCATCCTGAGTTTCAATGCCTCCTTCGTTGCGCTGAGGAAGAATTTGGATTCGATCATGACATGGGCATTACAATTCCTTGTGAAGAATTTGTTTTCCAATCACTTACATCAATGCTGAGATAATTAAGTAATTGGAAAGAAGAAAAAAGGTGAATATTAGGTGTTAAGGTTAATTTGGAGTGAATTAAGAAAGATGTGTTCAAGATGAAGCAAGTTAATTAGCAGTCTTTTTGCTTCTTTTTTTTGTAACGTCTTTCTTCACTTTTTTTTTTTTTCCTTTTACTTTTTTATATTTGTTTATTATTTTGTGAATTTCCTCTAACCCTGACCTAGGAATCATTTGGATACTAGTAGTGTTTTTTTATGGGTTAGTTGGAATTTTTTTCCCTTGAAGTGGTGTTTTTTAAGCACCCTATGAGAGAAGTTAATTATTAAATGTGTCTCAATATATTTAAATTTACCGTTTTTGATACAAATGTCTATCAATTCTGTCTGCAGTTTTACTGTTCCTTCTCCGATCATAGATATCTACTATTGATTTGATGCATATATAAGAAATAATAAATAATAGAATTAATATAATTAGATATTTTAAATATATTAAATTTAATGCTTTAAAAAATGTATTAGGTATTGAATAATAGCAAGGATAAAATAGATATAAAAAATAAATTATTTCTTATTTTTTATATTAAACAAATATTATTGAATAACTATAGGTAGGGGAGTATATTTTTGTTTGGGAAAATTGAGAAGTTGAATTGAATTGTGAAGTCCAATGATGAGCGTGCCATATATAGTTTTCTCCGCCAATACTTATAATTGAGCAGTGCATTTTGTTTGTTGCTCGCTCTGTTTTACAGCTCTGCTTTTGAAAGATATCTGTTCTAACAATAGTCGTTGATTATATTATTTGGAGATATTTAATAATACTGTTTTATTTTATAAAATTAATAGATAATATTATTTTTAATTTCTAATTTATTCTTATTGATAATTATCTCTATTACATTTTTTTAGACAGTGTATATATTATATTCAGAGGGTGATATAATAATATTACCCAGCGTTTTAAAAGGCACCCACATGAGGTGAAACTTTTTATGCACGGGGTAAGATGTAAGCCCCAAGACACGGAGCGTAAGTCTTATGGGTCTATGGGGCATAGTCTCATATATATTCATTTTAATAATTTTATTACTAAGAAAATAAGAAAAAGTAAAACTTTCAATTATTTTACAAATAAATTTTAATGAATAACTATAATATATAGAAAAAATATTATGACTTTTATTTGAGAAGGTAATAATAACCAATAATGAAGAAAAAAAAGTATTATAATTACTATTTGAGAAATATCACTACACCAACAATAAAAAAAATATGATTTAAAGCAAAAAAGTATAAAAATAAAAAAAATGCCGAGGGCGTACGTTTTTACGCTTGGAGCTTACGCCCTAAATTCTAGAATTTACGTCTTATGGATCTACGTATTCAATTTGTACCCTGGAGCGTTTTTGGTACGCCCCGCCTCGAGACTCTCCCCGAACTCGCCCCAAAAAACATTTTTGAAAACAATGATATTACCCTTCTATTTATAGTTTCTTAAAAAGTGTGTAAAGTTGATAGTAAACAAGTAGTATTGGACAGAGGGAGTGCTAAATAATTACCAATATACCTATAATCACGGCAGGAATTAGAGTTTATACCGGGGCAAGGGCGACTTAATAAATTTAATAGCCTAAAATCAAAATTTAATATTAAAAAATCAAATAAATATACATTTTGATTCATATTAAGTACTCTCTGCATTGTATTTAATATATATTTTAATATCATAAATTTCAAATTTTGAGTGACTATATCTCTACCTAGGGCATTAAGTTTTGCTATATAATTTATAGAAAGTATACTAAGATGAAAATATCAAGAAGCATGATGGTGTTGGAAGTGGGGTAGTATGTGTTTTTATCAATCAAATGACTATCTACTAGGGCCTAATATTTATGGCAATAACAACATATATATGAATGCAGGAGGGAGCTACTGTATCGAAAGAGATTCGGATGCTTTTCCGTAGATCCTATATTCATATTGAAATATCAAATACAAAGTACATATATATTTCCTGCGAACCCGTAATCTTAGTGAAACGGGTGGCCCAGTAATTTTTGCGCACCCAGCGAATTCCTTATGTCCGAAACTTCTAGTTGGCTCTTTGTTTTTGGAATTAATTTTTCTATCTTAAAGATTAAAATATTTTATACAAATAAGAAAATCTGTAAATGGAAAAAATAGAAAAATAGTGTTTGTATCCTGCTCTAAATGAAAAACTTTTCAGCCAAGTTTATTTCAAAAAGTTAGGGTTCTAACTTTTATTTTTGATTTAATTGCTGCTATTCAACCTCTACCATCCAGTATGTACTATGTACTCTTGTCTCTTCCTTTTCATTTTTTTTTCTTATTTGTTTGTTTTTACACTATATAGTTATCTATTCAAAATTAATTTTTAATCTTTGATTCTAGGGTTATTCCACATATTGATAATTGATTATATTAAAATAATTGTTGTTTGCTTTTCAAAATCTTAACTTTTGAAGAAAATAATGGTTCTAGGTGATAATGAAACTAATAAAATATATGTTTTAGGTGCCAAAATGCTAATGGTGAATTTAATAATTTTAATCTCACTTAGAACAATATTGAATATTATAGTAAAAATGTTCAAAAATTTATATTAAAAATTATTCACATTTTATAAACAATATTTAAAATTTTTTAATTAAATTACTCAAATCTTCATATTATTAAATTAAGTTTTACAATAACAATATCTAAGATAATGTTTTCAAACATGACTAACATCTCATTAACATAATTTGTGTTTTTGTGATTTTTAAGATTCAAATCGTCATTTTTTTTTAGTGAATTAAATACTTACATATTTATTTATTAATTTGACGGTTGTTACTTTAGGTTAAAATCGCTGTCCTTTTTCTAAAATTTAAAACCCACATGCCTGAAATTCTAACTTCGCCTCTCTACCAATGAAGTAGTAGTTAAGATAGGAGTTTGAAACAGTTGGTGCAGAGAGGGCCTAGTTTTACAGTATTAATAATTGGTTTTAATAGTAGTAACTATATATAGTTATTGTGAGTGAAACTGCAAGGGATAACATGGCCTCCCATGTGCCATCATACAACACATACATCAAATTTGTTGTACACTTCTCTGTACTTTACTCGCTACAGGGACCACCTCATCCTCATTCACGTTCTATTATTACTTCGTGTTTTAATTTGTTACTTGATCATATGAAGTTTAAAGAAATAAATATTGTGTTTTTGACTAAATCAAAGAATTTTTGAATGTAGAATAAGCAGTCTTTTTCAATTAAATAGACTAAAAAAATATAACAATCAAATTAAAACAGAAAGAGATATATTTTTGCCGTCCAAAGAATTGTAGGATTTTATATATATATTTTTTTTGGTCAGAAAGAAGTAAAAGCATAAAACAAAAAAAAGTTTACAGGGTCATAAGTTGTGGTTGTGCCCAGTGGCGGAGTAAGAAATTCTATCAAGGGGGTTCAAAAAAAAAATTAAACACGCTAATATTATCACTTAAGCGAAATTTTGAACCGCCTCAACCGTTGGGCTATTCTTTTAATATATATTCAAGTGGTTCAATTTTAAATATATACATGTACAGAAAAAAATCGATCTCATATATATAGTATAATTTTTTTATCGAGGGGGTCGGATGACCCCATGGGAGCACTGTACATCCGCCACTGGCTGTGCCACTACAGAAACAACGGAACTAACATATGATGTATGTACAACGTGCCCAGTATTAAACATTAACCGGGACGCAGCCTGCACTCTTCTACTATACAACTCTCCATTCTTGTCAGCCCGCAAAATATGTAGGATTATATGTGGATTTACTTGACTATGAAATATTCATATTTTCTATTGCTTGAGTTTTTAAAGTAAAATATTATATGTTTAAAAACTAAACAAATGAAATCAATTGGATGTTCCCTAGGCCAATCGAAACTGTTCCATGAGGAGTTTCTTATTGCAAAGTTCATATTTAGTTTTAAATCCACTATTCATTTTTTTTTAATTTACTGCATGACTGTTGGATCATCAGAGTCTCGTTTTCAGTACAACCCATTTTCAGCTACCTCTATCTGATCTTCTCTATATTTTGCATGTGCATTTCCCTCTTTTTTATCCGAAACTCATCAATTGTTTTCCCTCCCTCCGTCTAATATCATTTGTCCACGTTATTAAAACTATATATCTCAAATTACTTTATAAAAACAAGATAGAAATTTCTTAAAATTTCTAACTAATAGAACTTTCAACTTTATATGAGTTTGATCCTACTAGATATCATAAATCAAGATATATATAGAGAAATAATTAATATATTCAAGATAACTACGATACGTATTTTATAAAATAATGTCCACACATCAATTAAATGAAATGCAATAAAAGATTGATAGGTATATGAATCGCTTTCAAAGAGCCATAGAACATGCAAAGGGAAATTAGTGTCTCTAGCTTGCCTTCTTTTTTGCTATTCTCTCATTATTGATCCAACGCTTTTGTTTGGGAATTTTAATTAATTCTGTGGTGATTATATTGGAGTTTGATATGGGGCTCATTTTCTGAAAACTACTACTCATCTGCAATATAAAAAGGACCACTTTCAAGAAGAAAAATATATTCTCTAGTTCTATTAAATATAATATCGTTTGCATCAATACTCTCACGATACACGCTGGATTCAAACTCGTGACATTATGATTCAAATTATAACATTTCAGTCACCGATTGTCTATTGGAAGTTGGAACGCAAACATCACGTTGTCAACATATTTCCCCTAATTAAGAGACCATAGGGCTACCAAAATTAAACACTAATTGATTAATCGGACAACTCACATGCAATATAATTAATTAGGCTGATTTATGCAAATCCCTTTTTGAAGATCTACTAAATTAGCCTCCAAATAATTTACATTGGGGGTTAATGTTTTGTTCATAGGTTGTTGAACTTTACGGAGAAAGCATTAGATTATCGTTTAACGTTTGCAATGACTTATAAAATTTTAGGCTATACAAATCTAACGTTTTCTTGTGAGATTTTTAATTTGCTCCAAAGGATCTTCAGACCGTTCAATATATTTCAAGAGAAATAAAAATAGCGAATTTACTAAACAGACATTGAACTTGCCAAAAATCCAAAAACTTCAAGCTTGAAATATAACAATGATTAAATATCGAGAATGAATAGAATTACCTTTAGTTGAGTGACTTTGGGTTATAAAACAAAGTTAATTGACTTTTTAAAAGAACTATCCTTAGCTGAGTGGCCATTTGGTCATATAATCTCTAAATTTGAGTATCTTAAGTTTTTGATTCTTTCGTACTTCTCTCCACTAATTAATTAATTAACCATGTAATTAATTATGCCAAGGAAAAATAAGTTTATAAAAAGTGAAGCACGTACAAACTCACATGATCCTAATAACATATTAGTTTAATTTATGCAGACAACCCCAAATTAAAGATCAATCAGTTACATTGGTAGTTGGAGATGGTTACATGGAATGTATAATGTCATACTTAGCTAACTGTTTTGTTGTTGCTTCCATAACGAAAATATAACATGCGCTAATCGCTATGTATTTTTATAGTAAAAAAAATGTTGAGGTGATAAATGTTGGGTTTTTAAAATGTGTGAATAGAAAATGAAGAGTTGTGATATTTATGAAGAGTTTGTAACTTTTATGAAAAGTTGTGATATTTATAAAGAGTTTTAACATTTATGAAAAGTTGCGACTTTTATGAAAAATTGTAACTTTTATGAAAGGTTGTGATCTTTCCGAAGGGTTCTAACTTTCCAAAGAATGTCCTTTTCGATAAGGCACAATAAACATATGTTCACTACCCTTTGTTGTCTATATATAGAGGGATTTCCTCTTATTTTAAATCAACCGATTTTATGGACTTCTTCTACTACTATTAAATCTAGTATTCTAATTGTACTTTACTGCCGTTGAGTGGCTCGCTGACACCATGGTTATATGTATCGATACACCGGTGAGTAAAATCGTTCTATCTTGAGAGGATATATTCCATTAACCTCGAGTACTTGTGGAGAATAACTTCCGTAAGGAAACACTGTGCATTTAGTGGACTCAATTTTCTTCTTTGATAAAAATATTTCATATATTGTTTCTAATCGGTTTATGATTCTATTTTTTCTCTACTCATTTTAATTTTTTAGTTTTGAAAATACTCTTTAAACTTTATTCTTTTTTTATCAAGTTCTTCAAAAATTTTGTTCCAAGTATTTTAGAAATACAGAATAAACAACAATAAGCATATACACTCCACCTCTCGTCATAAGGTTGTGGGTTCAAGTCACCAAACGAGCAAAATGATGTGATCTCTGATAACTAAATTAAGATGGCAGTTTCAAGTAGTTGGTGTTGATATCGATCACACAGGTCCTTATAGTATTGTCTTTAGTAGTACACTGCTTATTGTGAGTGAAATATATCTATCTATAACTGCAAAGGTAACATGCCTCCATGTGCTATGTAGAGACCTTCGTCACCATTATACATGAAATTGTTGTTCAATTATATGCTATTAATCAGAGGCGTATCTAAGGGGGTTCACATGAACCCATGGTCTCCTCTCGAGATCATATATAGTATTGTTATATTTTAGAAAAAATATTGAAATATAGATGTGTAAACCCACACTTGAAGTATCATATAATGTGATTATGACTGGGTGCACCTCTCTTCGCGAGGTTAGAAATTTGAATTTTATATTTATCTTGTTTTAATTGAATACGCCTCTGCTATTAATTGAACTGACTGGAGAGAAGCACAAGGGCTCACTCAAGATATTGTCACTGCCGTATTTTTCTAGGAAGCTTATTCTGATACAGGACGCAGTATATTGGAATCCTCTATCACTACCATGAATACCAAGCAACTAACCATGTATAGAAAAAACTAATTGACATTAATTTTCAATTAATTACACTTGAGTTAAGTTTTTTAAAGAAAAAATTGGGGTAGGGGGAGGGGAAATGAGGAGAAGACTATGAGGTAGTGAATTAAACTTTCATTAACAAAGTGAAAGTTCAAATCGTCAATCAACTGAATTACTAAAAGGTGTTGGAGTATTTTTCTATTTTCATCCTTAGTTTTCTTCTTTAGTCTGTGTTGTGTACTTGTGTAAGAGGAAAGGAAGTCATAAAGGGGTATGTGAGTACCAACAAGGGTTATAGTGGAGTGATAAGTATACTTTCATCCTTAATCAAGAGGTTTTGGGTTCGAGTCCCCTTAGGTACGGAGTTGTCTTTATTAGGGAGCATTTTATCCCCACTGTGAGACTTTTCGACGTGAATACAGATTTAGTCGGGCTCCAATACGAATATCGAATACTAGGTGGGAAACAAATAAATAAAAAGGGGTATCTGAGTAAAGCAAAAGAAGACATAAATGTTGGACATATATACATAAAGTACGTAACACATCAATAAAGGATTGGCAGATATGTGAATCACTTTCTAAGCCTTTGAACATGCTAACAGATACTAGTGTCTCTAACTTGCCTTCTTTTTTTTTCTCCTCTTATAATGGAGTCAACACCTCTTTCAATTTTTTGGGGGAGATTTATTTAATTTTGTGGCCTTCATATTGGAGTTTGTATATATGGGGTCATTGTTTGATAACAACAGGAGCCTTGACGCAGAGTAACTGGTAAAGTTGTTATTATGTACTTTATGTGGCTACGTATATAGAAACAACTTTTTGCAAAAAAGACTGTGTATTACAATAAATAAACTCTTATGATTCAAGTCTTACCTCAGATCTGGCTGGCAGGAGATTAGTACACCAGACTGTCTTATTATTTGATATAGAGAAAATGGTCAAACGTCCCCTCAATGTATAATCGGATTTCCAACTACACACTTAAACTTTACGGGAGTCCTATCGCCCCCTTGAACTATTTAAAAATGAAATAATTATACCTTTGAAAAGCCATAACCAGATCTATGGTGGCATGTGAGTTTCACGCATTTTACACGTCATCAAATTATTTCTTTTTAAATTTTTATATTTCTTTACCCTTTTCTTCTATATTCTTACCCATCCCTTCAAACACATAGTGAAATACACTCACTATGCCATCTAAACATTCAAGAAGGTAATTGTTGAAGGGGCATTTGATCATTTTCTTTTTCATATAACAACTCTTCTTGTGAATAAAGGACCATTTCGAAGAAGAAAAACAGAACCCAAAATCTCATTCTAATTCCAGTAACTATATCATTTTCATCAACAATTGCACCACAAAAATGCTTGCCCTTTTTTTCTCTTGTTTTTTTAGTCATGAACAATCCCAATACAGGCTGGATTCAAATTTGTGATTTTACAAGTCGAATTGAAACATTTTAATCACCGAACTGTCGATTAGAAGTTGGAACAAAGAAGACCATGTGTTGTCAAACTATTTCCCCTAATTAAGAGACAATACATGGCGCTACCGAAAAGATTAGCTAATTGACTCTGACAACTCACAATAATTTCAATGCAATATAATTCCGCCGATTTAGCTGTCTCCTATATTGTTCAACCTTACACATAAATATTACTCTACTGAGAATGTATATTTGTAATAACTTACAAAATCCTAGACTGTAATATCTTACCTATCTTAATAAGATTTTTTAAATATATCGTGATCTAAAATGTTCATGAAGCTTGATGGGATACTGGTGAAAATTTCTGATTTGATTCGAAGTTGGAATATTATGCGGCGGAAAAATCAAAAGCTAATGTATCTCTAGGATAACGTGAAACTGTAAATAACGATGTAGTTTTATAGTAATACTCTTCAAAGAAAAGCAGAAACCCAACACTAGCAGAAAAAAGTAAGGTTCCTTCTTCGTACTTCTCAGTACTACTTTATTGCTCTGCAGGGGACCTTTCCTCTTGTTCAAATGTCACTTCTTCTGTTTTCGAGATAACTTTATTATTTTACCCCCACCTTTACATAGCTGGAAAAAAATCGTTTATTAAAATTATATCTTAGGGTGGTGCAAATAATATTATTTCACCTCAATACATAATATTTCCAGCGAAGGGGTGTCGCTTGACACCCTTCGATAAGGGTGGGTCCATCTTTGTGAGTACATATATATACTCCAGGTATCAGAAGTGGTTCACTGAATAATACAAGGAGGCAATCAGATAAATAGTTTGGATTATGAGTCCAATCAGAATAAATATATTAGGTTGGGTTCAATTTGGATAAACACTTTGCCTAATATGTTCAATTTGTGTAGTTTTCCCTCTTTCTTTTTAGTGGAAATGAAGTAACACTAATTCCTACTACATTTTTGGAGAAATTTTATATCAAGCTCAATAAATATGTAACGTATATGACACTTTTTTTTATTTGATCAGCCTAAAAAAAACATTTTATAGTTAATATTATATTAACTTTAAACTTCTTATTTTACAATTTATATGATAATTTCTAACTAATCAAACATTTATAATTTATTTTAAATCATTCATTCTCAATCAAATATGGACTTGAGATGGAGGGAGTTTGATTTTAATATAAACATGAGTTTCAATTTTTTATCTACCTAAGTTGGCAAGGGTCCTCTTTGTCATATTAGAACCAACATAGAGTTGTAAAAGCCTATGGGCTTTAGGTCCCATCTTGTCCTATCTCCTCTAATCCACAATTGTACGTACCCCACCACCTCACCCTAATACAAAAAACATACTTAAATAAAGTTGAGGACTTCCTTCATAAATAGCTTCATATTCCCTCAAACCAAATCACAAGTCTACATTAGTCTTTCTTTCATATATACACCAAAAACTCTCAACTTCCTTTATATTTAAAATTTCTACATACCAAAATGGCCATAAGAAAATCAAACAAACTTCCACAAGTTGTACTTTTAAAGCAAATCATGAAAAAATGTTCCAGTTTGGTTAAGAAGAACGACTATGATGGTGAAGACCGCCTTCCGATTGACGTACCAAAAGGACACTTTGCAGTTTACGTTGGAGAAAATAGAAGTCGATACATCGTACCTATTTCTTTTTTGAGTCATCCCGAGTTTCAATGCCTCCTTCGTTGCGCTGAGGAAGAATTTGGGTTCGATCATGACATGGGCATCACAATTCCTTGTGAAGAATTTATTTTCCAGTCACTCACTTCCGTCCTGAGATAATAAATTATTTGAAAAGAGAAAAAAAAATGTGAATATTAGGTGTAAGAGTTAATTTTTGAGTGAAGAAAGATGGGTTCAAGATGAATCAATTTGCTTCTCTTTTTTCAACCATTTTTCTTCACTCTGTTTTTTAAAATATTTTTTGTGAGTTTTGACTAACCCTGACCTAGTAATCACATGGATATTAGTAATGTTTCAGATTTGTAAACAAATGTTGGATGTTTTTCCTTGCAGTGGTGTTTTAAGCACCCTGTGAGAGAAGTCATGTTAATCTATTTAATTTGTTATGTTCACTTTTAATTGTCTTGCATATTTTTAAAGTCAATTTGATTTATTTTCAAAGTTAAATTAGATTACATTAATTCGATATTTTAAACAAAAAATTTAGATATTCAAAAACTATACGAAAAGTATTATAAATTCCAATTTTTTTGCATATCAATATGATGAAAAAATACATTGAAAAATGTTGGTCAAAATTATTATCATTTGATCCTAAAAATGGAAACTATAACAATTAAAAGTAAACGGAGATAGTATTTGTCTCTCAATCTGTTTGCATCTTATCAATTTGGGAAAATTCAATTGAAATTGGTCACAATACTCTGTCTCCTCAAGAGTAGTAATTCAGAATCCAGGGCGCTTGAACAAATTGATCTGAAACTATGAATGACTCTCGTAGACATAATACTCCATCTTTTCATTTTCACTTTGTTATTTTTGGAATTGATAAAAATGATTCAAGAAATAAGTAATTATTATTGAAAAAAAATATAGAAAAAAACTAATAGTCTTTTCTTGATATGTTAAAAATGACAAGTAAAATGAAGAAGAAAAAGTGAACAACATTTATTATTTATTGTGTGCGTTTCAAATTTGAGATTATTTTTGTAATGACCTTGGTGTCCAAACCAACTTTTACGCATCTTGATTAATTCAATGGAATACCTGCCACCTCCCACCAGCATCAGGTACTAGTAACGTTGTCCACCAAGGCAACGATAGATGAGAAAAATCATCTAGTGTTTTTTTGTTTCCACTGAATTTAGATTTAACTATTTATTTTCAAGCATGACTAATCCGAATTAATTAATACTGCAACTCTCACTTTTAAGATAAACAGTTACTCACAAAAGATGACTTCATTAGTTTCTTAGATTTAAACTCAATAACTCTGATTAGAAATTAAGTAGTACTCCCTTCACTTCAATTTATTTATCTTATTTTAATCAAGTACGAAGTTTTCACTTTTATTTGTATTTTGTAATAATATTGTCCTGATCAGAACAATTCAACTAGAGAAACATAACAACCAAGGATTCATATAGTAGATGGCAATTTGTTTGAACCTAAAGCATAATTATTGTTTAAAACTTGTTTGAAACGATTAATGGATTATTTGATGCATGTAGATATAGTTGTATAATATTAGCCACATTTTGTTACTTCTCATTTGTTGCTTAAGGTATAGGTGGTATGGTATCCTGATATTTAATTTAGTTTTCTGAATTATTCGTATGAATGTGCATGCGTTGTCTGGGGTCGATTAAACCTGTTGCTAGCTTGTTATAACCTTAATTTGTTGCTCATTACAACATATGATATGCTTATCCTTAAATTTGCACTAAAATTGAGGTGCTCAAATTTAATTCTACTTCCTCGAAACTTCCTATTTTAGCATATTTCTGTTTATATGGGCCCTCTCTTTATCATTCTTATTACCTATAGGTTGGTTGTAAATATCTATGCTGAATATTTCATTTTCCTACCGACAATTGATTTTGAATTTCAATTTTTTAGAATTATTTCAATTTAAATGAACAACTTAAAAATGAATACAGAATTTGAATCAAAGTTATTTCAGTTCTGTCTACAAACTCGTTTCATAAACAATATTTATCCTTGTCCAACCCAAAAAAAAAAAATAGGGGACTATTGTTGATCCTCCCCGATAGAAATTAATTTTCGAGCTTCTTAGATTGCAAATGCTTTAGAATAATTAATTTATAAAATATTTTCCAAGTTTTGAAGTAATATTAGTCATTTTTATAATATTTAAATAACACATAGTTCTTATATATTTATTAATATATTTTGTAAATATTTGAAAATCATACCAAAAAGATTTTATTTCTTTTAGCTAAGTATTTTATTAATTTAGTTTAGTTTAAATCATAATTACGATTTTGAATTGATTAGTTCGTATTTAAATTAATTACATTATAATTAAGTTAATTATTTTATTTCCGTTGAAGTTAAGAAGCTCATTAATTAATTCGTATTAATTAATCTTGTTTAATTTTCGACCAAATTCATAGATTAAATTCGATTTAGTTACATTTGAAATTTATTTGGGCTATTGTTTAATTGCAATTTAAGCCACCACTTATAAATTGGCTTCAACCTTTTTAAAGGACCAAAGTTTGGGCTTCTTTCTAATTTCGGCCAGCCCAACACTTAGCAGCAGCAGCCCGCCTCTTATTCTCCTATAACCCGACCCAGTACCCATTAGTAAAGAAACCCAGAACACTTTAACGTTCACCTCACAGCAGCTCCAAACGCTCACTACTGATCGCTATGGCCATGTCTTGATTTTCTATCATATTCATATATTTGTCCTCCTGTTCGGTATTCGTGAAATTAGGAAAAGCATGTTTGCTCCATTGGCTTTCTGTTAGTCATCACTAATATATTTGGTCTTTGATGTTTATATTTTTGGTCTAAATCAGAGGGTCCATGAACAAAATTTTATTATATTCTTTAGTTGTGTGGGAAAAGGATTTTAAGTGGGGAATGTGTTTTTTTTTTTTTAATGTTGAATAGTCACATTTAACTAATGGCTCGACTGTTCACTTCTTTTGTTTGAGTTTGTTTCTATTTTTCTTTATTATCCTAAGCATGATGACTGTCTACTTTGAATATTTTGAGTGAAGTCTATTATGAATGTTACTTTGTTCATATATGCATGTCTTTCTTTGCCTTGGGTCAATTAAGTTAGTTGGATGGTAGCTTCATTTATTTTATTTTAGTTTGTTTCACCGGTTTATCACTTGTTCAAGGTCCTTTTCATTGGCAAAATTTGTTTTTTTTTTTTCTTTGGGTATCATGTGAGCTTGATTTGAGTCTACTATGGACTCTTTATCCCATCGCATTCCGAGAGGGCCATAAAGGCCCCAAATTCCTTTTCCTCTCAAGTCAGTCCCTATGGTAAATTGCGAAAATTGGCGTACAGGTGGAAGACGATAATATGGGCTGGAATGTGAACTTTTCAGATTCCGAAAAGTTGAAAACAGGCTGAAATATGATCTGTATACACTGGTATACAGTCAAAGTACAATATATATGTGCAAAAGGATGATATGCAGATCTGGAAATGGAGAAAAAAAAAAGGGCGCTAAAGAAATTTCAACATGTCCAAGTGAAAATGGACCCGAAAGGCCCAAAAGAATGGTCCAACAGCTGATTTTTGAATTAAATAGGCCCAAACTTATGTTTTGGGTATTTTAGTAGTAGGACAGGTGCATCAAGATTGGAAATTTTGGGCCAAAAATCAATATTTTTTCCCCTTCTCCTCTTTATTTATTTGTTATTGTGTTGATTAACAATTTATTTGGATTATAGTTTAACTTAATTAATTTCCCAAAGGTGGTCATTTTTCTTGCATATTCAAATAAAAAATATTATTTTTTAAAATTTTTATATTCTATACTTAGCTTTATTTTATCACTAGTCTTGTCAACATTTGAGTTTTTCCCTTTAGTTGTCCCCCTTAAAAAAAAAAAAAGTAAATGAATTTCTTTTGACTTGATTAAAAATTTTAAGAGTTAGTTGAAAGTCATTTTAGTCAAATCGACGGTCAACCGCAAGTTAGCAGATATTTCGAGGGCCTAACATCTTCTCGGGATGTACATTGAACTCGAACCCTTTTTATTTTCAATTGATTTTATCTGTTTAAGTCTTTTAAAAATCTTACGTTTTTTCTTTATTTTTTTTTAAAAAAATAAAAATTTAAGTGGCGACTCTATTCTTTTGGATATTCGATTTCTCTTCAACAATAAGTTTAATCGATTTTTTGAAAACTTAGTCATTTCTTTTATTTCATTTTTTGAGTAAAACAGCTATGGTCCTAGAAGAGGGGTAGGTAGTCCATTTAATTTTATAAAATCAATTATAGGACCATGTAAAATTTGATGCTGAAAACTATATCATATCAATAGGGGAGTGAAGTGAAGATATGGCAGTTTGAAGTACGTAATATATATATATATATTGTCTGTTGTAGTTGTACTAAACTTAAATACTTATTGTGACTGAAATAAATATACTTTAGAGTAACATGTCCTGCATGTGCAATATGGAGGGACACATAGATGAAATTGTGATAATTTGTACATGGACCACCTCCTTTTTTTCATTCTAGTAATTCCACTATCGCAATTTACGTACCACTCTTTATTTTCAATTCGTTAAAAAAATAATAATAATTTTCTGTTATGTATCCTTAAAACTATGGTAGTGCATTTGAATTTACTATTTATCAAAAAACTTATTTGTATTTTTATATAATAAATAATTTCAATATAACCAATATCAACATTATTAATACACATTATTCTTATACGCCCTTTCGGACGATTCCTTAAAGGGGTATCTAAGTAAAGCAAAAGAAGACATAAATGTTGGACATAGATAGAGTACGTAACACATCAATAAAGGGTTGATAGATATGTGAATCACTTTCTTAGCCTTTGAACATGCTGAAAGATAATAGTGTCTCTAACTTGCCTTCTTTTTTTTCTGTTCTTTCATAATCCAGCCAAAATTTGTTTGGGAATTTAATTTAATTCTGTGGTAATCTTATTGGACTTTGAAATGGATTTCCTTATCTGAAAACTACTACTCATAAAAAGAATTAAAGGACCACTTTGTAGAAGGAAATTATATTCCGAAAATCTTATTCTAATTCTAGTAACTCTCTATCATTTCTCAACTTGCACACCAAAATTGCTTGCCCTTTTTCTTTCCTTGTTTTTATCTTTTAAAAAATAAAAAATCATCAACAGTTCAAAGACAAGTTGGATTTATTAAAAAATTGATAAAAAGTCTCATATTGGTGTTTAATGAGATGCGTTGACTCGTTATAAAGCTTGATCAATCCCTCTTTTTTGAGCTAGGTTTTGGAGTGTGAGTAAGGCCAAGACATAATCTTAACATGATTTAAAACGGATAATTTTACAACTCAAATTGAAACAGTTTAGCCATGGATATATCGAGCTTGTCTTTTGGAAGTTGGAAAAGTTGGAACAAGAACATCATGATGAGTCGAACAACTCAAAATAACAATGCAAATATTATTCGGCTTATTTATGCAAATGTTTTTTTTTTTCGATCTGATTTAACTTTTGTCCACATTTTTTTGAATTTGTGCAAATATAACATTTGCTTAATTGCAATCGAGTCTAATATCATTAAACTCTCATTCAATAACGTTTGCAATAAATTACAAAATTTTAGATTGTAATTAAATATTTTTCATGAGATTTTCAGTTTAATCAAAAGATTCTTAAGACCGTGATTGTAATTAAATACCTCATGAAATAATATCATGATTAAATACAGCATGAATAAATTTATTCTAAGCAAACGTAACTTGTTGTCGGAAACATAAAAATTAAAGGTCACCGTTTAAATTGGAGTATTTTAAGTAGAGATGTCAATATGGGTTGGTCCACCCATCTGGACTAATCCAAATAAACTTCGAAGTTTGACAGGCCTGGTCAGGCTAATCCATTTTTTGTGTGGGTCAAAAAATGATCTGCCCAACCCACATATACATGGCTACGGGTTTTGTCGGGTCAGTCCTTTTTTTAAAAAAATTATATTTTTATAATTTATTACATTAAATTATAATTCAAAAATATTATCATAAATATCGACAAGACAATATTATATAGTGTTAGTGTCACTACTTCTTAATCAAATAAACAAATAAAATTATCTTTATAATATTTATTAAGTTTGATTTCAAGTAAAAGCATAAATAGTTAAATAGAAATATTAACCCAATTGTTTCCAATGATCATAATAAAACACAAAAACAATGACAATATTCCATAGGCTATGGCCTATGTAGTGATTCCCTAGAAATTTTAAGGACTTTTTATTTTATGTTACCTATCTTATAAACATAATTTGTATTTAAATTGTAATATTTCAAACTTTAAACAAATTTTGAGTTTAGACTCTTGTTATTTTTAATATTCTATTTTATTTTTATTTTTTAATTAATTTTTATTTGGCCCACGGACCGGCCTATCCATATTTTTCAAGCCCCATAAATCGACATACTTATTCAGGCGGGGCTAAAAAGCCCATTTTCATAAACAAGCTCCAAAAATCATAGCTTAACCCAATCAAATCATGGGTAGGCCAGGCCAGCCCAACAGACCTAGCCCATATTGACGGCCTAATCTTAAGTTTTTTAATATTTCGTACAGTACTTCTCTATTAATTAATTAACCATGTAAAGTAAGGGAGAATGAGTTAGAAGAAAAGTGATTAAATTAGGTCTTGCTGACTTACAATTCGAAAGATAGCTTTAAAGAAGAAGGATTGTCTAGGTCTTACGAGAAATGTACTCATCTTATTTACTATTGATGTAAGATTTTTGTCATTCTTTTACACCTCAAATACAATGCTTAGCATTTGGTACATAAATAAATTTATTTTTGGCTCAATATTGAGTGGGATGGATTCTACTTTGATACAATGTAAAATTAATTAGATATTGATTCTAACTCATATCCTAAAATTAAATTCGAAGAAAAGAAGATTGTCCATACGTTATAAGAAGACCATTGTTGTTTTAACAAGTAAACTTTTCTTCTATTAGTAGTATCTGAATAGAATCAAACAAAACCAGAAACCAAACATTCACTTAAAACCAAACATTTTCTGAAAAAGAAAGGTTCGTATTTGGTACTTGTGAGTACACTTATTTTGCTTGTCCGTGATTTTTCTACAGTGCCCTTTGGTCTTGTTTAAAGATCAATCTGCTATATTCTAATGTCAGTGTTTTTCTCAAACTAATTATGTAATATAATTATGTATGTCGCATTGTCACTGAGAAATGTTCAAATTATACATAATGATAGTATGTACAAATGAATTTCTTTCATTATTCTATTTGGTACAAAACATTGAAACTCGATAAACTTTTTCAGAGGTGTATTTTTGTACTTTTTTAAAAAAATAATCATTTTAATAGGACTATTTCGGTGTTTTTGGTTATATTATACGCTCTTCAAACTTCACCAACAATAAGATTATATATTATTTTTGTTGTTTCTGTTAAATCTAACAATTAAAGTTTGGTAAATACTTTAGGTAAAATTACAGCCAAGTGGAAATAGAAGGGTCCTCTTTGTGACTAGGAGAACCATAATACCCTATGGGTTTTGGCCCCCCACATTGTCCTATTCTTTCAAATCCACATAAAATAAAGATAGTAGGGGCCAATTCTCCTTCATAAATACCTTCATCTTATTTCAAACACCATATTCTCTCATACCAAAAAATAAAAAGTAGTCTATTTCTTATTACTAAATCTCTCAACTTTCTACAAGAAATACATACCAAAATGGCCAAGCTTCCACAAGCTGTACTTTTGAAACAAATTTTGAAAAAGTGTTCTAGTTTGAGCAAGAAGAATGAAGTCCACTTTCCGATTGACGTACCAAAAGGACATTTTGCAGTTTACGTTGGAAAGAATAGAACACGATACATCGTACCTATTTCTTTCTTGACTAATCCTGAGTTTCAATGTCTCCTTCGTTGCGCTGAGGAAGAATTTGGTTTTAATCATGACATGGGCATAACAATTCCTTGTGAAGAATTCATTTTCCAATCACTTACTTCCATACTGAGATAGTTAATTATTTGGAAACAAGAAAATGTGTGAATAGTTAATTTTGGAGTGAAGAAGGATGTGTGTTCAAGATGAAGCAATTTGCTTCTCTTTTTTGTAACATCATTCTTTACTTCTTCTTCTTCTTTTTTTTTTCCTTTTTTTTTTTTTTGTGTGTGAGTTTCCTCTAACCCTGACTTAGGAATCAGATGGATATTAGTAATGTTCCCCTTTTTTTTGTGGGTTAGTTGGAAATTTTTTCCTTGCAGTGGTGTTCTTAAGCACCCTGTGAGAGAAGTGAATTCAATGTTTTTCAATCTATTTAATTTGTCATTTTTGGATACATTTGTCTCTCAAATTTTCTGTATTTTTAATTTAATGAATCTTATCTATTTTTGAATACAATTAAGTATAATTGAAATTGGTATTAATTAAGAAGTCCACATTGGAAAAGGGATGGGAAATTGGTGGACTTGAATCATCCTCCCCGTAAGTTAGCTTTTGAAGTTGAATTAGGCCAAAGATTCATATTTTAGAGTAACATTGAGCAAAAGCAATGATATGAAATTATGAATGACTTCCGCAAACATAATGTTATGTATTTTGTAGGTGTGTTTCTGATTAGATATTTATTTTCGAACACGACTAATTTAAATTTGCATAAAAAAGTTCCATTATGGAGATGATATATTCTCTACCAAAGATGAACTAGGAATGAATTGGTACTTACTTACCACCAAACTACAACATTTGATGTTGAAACATAATGTTCTTGAACAAGTGTTATGAAGTGTTATGGATTTTGATGAACCTAATAGTTCTTACCTAGTGTTTATTAGAAAATCTATAAAAAAAATTATAAATATTTTATTGTGAACCTAAACTGATTGAAATCTAGGCAAGAACCAATAAACTTCAAATCGTCAATCCGCCTAGGGCTCTTAATTCACATTTTCACAGCTCCTTAATCTTAATAATGGAGTGCATATGTAATTAGGGATAGGGTGGATTATCCCTTTGATTTAACTATGTATTTTTTTTTAATATGTTTTAATAAGTATTGAATTAATTTAATTCAATTTAATATTAATAATTAGTTAAATAAACTTTCGACATTCGATAATTCATTTGTTGCTTAAGGTATATCTGGATACTGGAATTTGTATGAATGAGCATGCGTTGTCTGGGGTCTATTATAAATGTTTCTGTTGCTAGCTTGTAAACCTCATTTGTTGATTACAATATATATATAAAGCGGATTCAAGATTTAGAATTTTTAAGTGCCAAATAGACTCATAGATTAAATTAACATGGCTTCGGATTAAATTATTCGTTCGATCTATATGACAAATCAATCATATTTGACTGAAATCATGAGTGGACACTGTTAAAACTTTCAATAATACTACTATTATATACGGTATATATATCCTTAACTTTTCACAAATTTGAAGTGGTGAAGTTCGCTACATGATGAGTATATTTCCTGGAAACTTCCTATTTTATCATATTCCTGTTTTCTGGGCCCTCTATTTCTCTTTAGCTCTCATATTTCTTATCTGTGATGTCTAATATGGTTCACTACGTATATATTATGAACCGACAATTACTATATCTCACCTCCCAGTCCGTGAAAACAACCCATGTTGAATCGTTTACGAATTTAAAGTTTATGAGTTCTGAATTCTAACTTGTTAGAGTTACGGGGTTCTAATTATTCATATATGTGATGTCTAATATGGTAAAATAGAGCTACAATGAAAGAATGGTCCATTTGGATATCACCTAAGTCCCTTCAAATCCCTGACCTCAAGTTTTATCATTTATAGTAACTATACTAAGATAAAAAATTATCAGGAAGCATGGTCCTTGGAAGTAGGGTAAGTATGTTTTTTTTAAAAAAAAAAAAAAATCAATTATAGGACCATATAATATTTGAGGCAAAAAATTAGAGCACATGAATGACAGAGTGAAATAAACAAGACAGTTTCAAGTACGTGAATGATGTTGATATCACACAGGACCATAGTATTGTCCTTGCTACAACTAGTTGTGGTATATTTGAGTTAAAACTTTCTTCGTAGAATTTGCATTCGAAATTAAATTTTTGTGTAAATATCATATATATAAATACTGATTTCAAATTAAAACTTTAAATTATATGATCAAACGCATACTAAAAACATATTTGGGGGGTTGAAGAGAGTAACATGGCCTCCATGTGGTATGGGTCACCATCATACAACCCATAGATGATATTTGTGGTTCACTACTGATAATTTGTTGTACACTTCTCCGTGCTTTGCTCAGTACAAGGACCACTCATTCTTTAATTTCCCCAAAAAACAAAAAATATTACTATAGGATTAGGTGTGAATAATCTAAATATCATTTGCTTCAAGTTTTTTGAAAATATAAACACAATCCGTCTAAGCAAACAACCCGTTGTTTATTCTCCAACTAATGAGGGAGTCTAATCCACTCTACCCGAGGTTACGTGAATTTAATAAATTTTGAATAAATCATGTATTTTGTTTTTAAAAATATGATATATAATTATATTTAGTTTGGAAGTTGAAACTCAGTCCGCTATTCTGATTATTATGGTATATTAACTTAAAATTATTGTAGAAATTGATGAACTTTAAAATTTTGAATCTACCCCACATTTATAAAATATCATCCCACCGTCTAATTAAAATCTTGAATAAACTAGTCTTATTAATTCTTGAGTGTGTTGTACTTATGTAAGGAAAGTAACACATCAATAAAGGATTGATAGGTATGTGGATCTATATCTCAGCCTTAGAACATGCAAGCAATTGATAATGTCTTTAAGGGCATCTCCAACCCAAACACTAAATTTTACATCAAATTTAGTGTCAGCACTATTTTTTGTGTAGTCAACTTTAATTCACTGCACCAAATTTTACACCAAAAAGAAATATTTTTCTCTCTCTTCATTATTATATTATTATTGTTAACAGAACTACTTTAATTAAAGAACAAGAAACAAGAGTTGTATTACAATATAATAGAATTAGTCTTAATACAAAAAAGAATAGGAAGGTTATATATAAGCATCCATTAACTAAACTAACCTAATAGGAATTCATTAACTAAACCTAAACATAGTAATATATGGACTAACATCCCCCCTCAAACTCATAATGCAACGGCAATAAGCATTGAGAGTTTATCACACAAAAATCGAAACTGAGACGCCGATTGCGCCTTCGTAAAAAGATCAGCAATCTACAAAGTCGACGGAACTAAAGGAAGCGATATGGTCCCAAGCTGTTTACTCTAGCAGTAGCAGGACTTCTCTTCAATGTTTAACATTCAATGGACTATTCTTGCTCATTTGACAAGTGCCTGCATTAACATCACAGACAAGATAATCATGTGGACAACAGTTGTTGTTGTCATCACAGCAGGTAGCAGCAGTCAACAAGCTATTGCTCAGAGAGGGAAATTAATTCACCAGTTACAATTTGATTTATTCCTTCAATAACACCAACCATCGAGAATGCCCAACAACTCCCGCATTGGCCTTGGTCTTTAACAGGGGCAAAACGCCTTTCTGTGGATTCCGGCAACTTTTCACCGGCCTTAAAAGCGTAAAGTTCGCTTTTAGGGTTCTTTAACAGCCTCGTCTTTTTTTTCCCAATTCAGGAATTAAACACACTGAACCGATCTAAACAAACAGCAACAGCAATCAAGAACATAGCGAAAGCAGCAAATCAAAAACGAACCCTAGTTCGAACAAATAAAAAATCGAACCCTAGTTCGAACAAATCAAAAAAACGAACCAAACAAATTAAAAATCGAACTGAACAAATCATATAACCGAACCGAACAAAACAAAAATCGAACCGAACCTAGTTCGAACAAATCAAAAACCGAACCGAACAAATCAAAAAACGAATCGAACAAATCAAAAACCGAATCGAACAAATCAAAAACCAAATCGAACAAACAGATGACCGCTACAGATCTTCAACTAACAAATCAAGGAGCATGAATCGATTTACAGTGACCCAACTTTTGCAAACATAATCATTGGCCCGACGGGCAACATATATGGGTGCCACCCGCCGGTAGCGGAAGCTCTGTGATTGTTTACCAAGATCGTAGAGGCTCTGATACCATGTTAACAAAACTACTTTAATTGAAGAACAAGAGACAAGAGTTGTATTACCATATAATAGAATTAGTCTTAATACAAAAAAGAATAGGAAGGCTATATATAAGCATCCATTAACTAAACTAACCTAATAGGAATCCATTAACTAAACCTAAACATAGTAATATATGGTCTAACAATTATTTCTTGTTTCATTTATATTTTTTTATTTCATAAAACAAATTATTTCTTAAACATTCACCATATATAATTCATATTATTTCCTTTTACAATCGTTTAATATAAAATTATTTTGTACCATAACTTTTAAGTAATATAAATTGCTAGCAAATATTATACATTATACATAATAATGGATAATACAAATAAAAGTGAAATCATTAATGAAATACAATTAAATAAACGTTACATAATTGAAAAATATATTTTAAATTCTACATGAATATTCAACTTTCAAGATCACTAAGGTAATCCCATAAATGCTCTATTAATGCATTACGTATTTCAAAATGAGCTTCTTTGTCATTTATTTATTTATATCGAGCTAGAAATTGTTGAAATTGATAATTTTTGTGAATGTTAATTGTAGTTATATCCAATTATAATTTATAGTAGAATTAACATAAATTTAATTTTTTTTAAAAGTCATATATAGAAAAAATTAATTTATAAAAAAGCTAAATTTTATATCTAAAATTAATATTATAAAAATATTACATAAAAAATAATTAAATATACAAGAGATTTAATTAAAACATACAATTTATATAATGTTTAATTAAAGTTTGTATAATAAAACAATGTTAAAATATTTAAAAAGTGAATTGGTGTGATGAATAGTGTTAAACCAAATTTGGTGTAACACTATTCACACTCCAAATTTGATGTAAAAATTAGAGCTCAAAACACCAAATTTTATTCCAAATTTAGAATTTGATGTAAATTTTGGTGTTGGATTGGAGATCGTCTAACTACCTTTTTTTCTTCTTCTCTACTCTCATAATAGGGCCAAAGGCTTTGTTTGGGAATTTTAGTTAATTCTGTGGTGATCATATATATTGGACTTTGGATATATATGGGGCGCAATATTGTCTGTCTTGGACCACTTTGAAGAAGGAAATCCCAATCTCAAATCTTTCTATCATCAACAATATAATACGAGAACTCCATCAAGAAATATAACGGAATGAATAAGACATATCGATGTTTATTAAACATTTGAGTTTTAGTTCCTATGATGAAAGGAAAAACTTCTAGTAGGGAGCGTTTTAAATTGTAGAACTAAATAATTATTTGGACTGATAATAGGTTCTGATAATTTAACCCATAGAAAAAACCAAAAAAATTTAAAAGATCATCAATTGAGTAAAACGTATACTATTCATATAGTATAAAGTTTGAAATTTTCTGTAAATTTTTTTTTTTTTTTTACCAAATGTCACTTAACATGAACAACAACAATAATAATAACAAATTTAGTAAAATCTTATAATTGTGACCGTCAATAAGCTAAGATGTGAGTATTAATACAAACCTTATTCCTATCTAATAAAAGTACTTAGGGTTGTTTGGTTTGAATATGAGTTATGATGGGATAAGTTATGATGGGATAAGTTATGTTGGGATTAGTTATGATGGGATAAGTTATGTTGGGATTAGTTATGATGGGATAAGTTATGCTAAGATTATTTTTTATTGAGTGTTTGGTTTATTGTATTCAAAATAATAAATCTTAAGAATAACATATAAGTTTACAAAAATACCCTTCATGGATGTGAAAAGTAATGTCTAAAAAGTGTTTAAAGGGATATTTTTGTCATTTAGTCATTTTATCCCGAGATAAGTTATCCCGGGATTACTATACCACTCATAGGAAGGAATAACTTATCCCGATACTAATTATTAGTACCGGGATAAGTTATCCCGGCTTTGCCAACCAAACAACAAATTGAGTGGCACTATAATTTAATTTCGAGATTATTTTATCCTATCCTTCACACGGGTTGTTTCTGGATACCCTAGACTCAAAGATCGAAGGCAAATTGGTTTTTAGGGACAAATTCAAAAGAATCGGTTACATTGGTAGTTGGAGTTGGTTAAAAATTTATTGATTCACACAGAAAATCTTGGCTAAGTAGGTCTGAAAGATTCTTGAGAAATAAAATATTTGACGTTAAAAATGAAAAGATGTATATCTAGGATATTGTGAAACTGTCAATAACGATGTAAGTAACGGCTATAGTCAAACCTGCAAATAGTCTTTTATTTGTACCTTTACGAGACTAGCACATGCCTTTCTCATCAACTTTCTTTCTATCTTAATAGAATCAAAGAAAAATAGAAACAAAACATTCGAAAAAAAAACAAACACTCTTCGAAAAAAGTAAGGCTCCTTTTTCCTACTTCTCAGAGTACTCCTCCCTAATTTCTTCACTACATCTTGTGCAAGATATACGGATCGCTTGACAATGTGTATAAGAATAGTATTGAAGTAATGATGAAATTATCTTTGTTCATTATTTGATTTAATTTAGTATATTAAAAATAATATGTATTATAAAAAAATTTAAAAAAATATTATTATATATAAAAATATCCTCCTCAAATACGTGGAAAATATTTTGAGTAGCAATTATGTCATTATCAAAATTATGAAAGTTATATTTTAGTACTATTTAATCTAATAATTGAATTTTCGTGTACAGAGACATTAAAAGTACTTGAAATGTAATTAGTAGTCCCACATCGGTAGGTGGGTTGTTATTTGTTAATGTATCTCATTATTAATAATAATAGTTCTGTTCATTTCAATTTTTTGAACTAATTTTAGAATGGAGTAATTAATCTTTATTCATATCTTATAATAAGAAGATAAAAAACCTTTGAGTATAGAAAATAATTTACTCATAAATATCTATATATTCTCTACAATTCGAGCTTGACCTACGTGTGTAGTGAGATTTGATAGAACACCTCCATCCATCATAATTAAAGATTTCGAATCCGACTTTTACACGAATTTAAATTAATTAATATCTCATTATAAATAAAATATAGTCATCATACATATAAAAAGAATGAAGGTGTATTCTGTTGAAAAAGAAGATGAACATAAGTGTTGAGACAGAATGTTGGAAATAGAAACAAGTATCATTAATACTTTTGTTGTTGAAACTTGTAACCTTCCTAGATCAGTGAAAGCCATGTTTCAAAAATATCAATTATTTTAATCTTTTTTTTCAAATATCAGTTTTTATTATTATTATTTATTTGTTTTTCAAATATGAATATTGGTAACTCATCGTTAATTAATGAGAAGGGTCCTCATTGTCATAAATAGAACCAACATAGAACCCTAAAACCCAATGGGCTTTGGCCCCCACTTTGTCCATAACTCCTCTTATTCACTTACCCCAAAACACCCGTGTTCTGTCATTTTAAAAAATAAATTAAAAAAAATCTTTTTTAAAAAAAATTAAAATAAAATTTGTGGTCTTTCCTCGATAAATAGCTTCACATTTTTCTATTCCAAACACCACCTCCTTCTTCTACCTAAACTTCTCAAATTTCTTCAAGAAAATAATTAAATATGGCTATTAGAAAATCAAACAAGATGCCGCAAGCAGCAATCTTGAAGCAAATTCTAAAAAGATGTTCAAGTTTGGGTAAGAAAAACAGCTATTACGATGAAGACCATCTTCCAATTGACGTGCCCAAAGGTCATTTTGCGGTTTACGTGGGAGAAAACAGAACTCGATACATTGTACCTATTTCTTTTTTGACTCATCCCGAATTTCAATGCCTTCTTCGACAATCTGAGGAAGAATTTGGGTTCGATCATGACATGGGAATTACAATTCCATGCGAAGAAGTTGTGTTCCGGTCACTAACTTCAATGCTCCGATAAAAACTTGGTGCACTAAATTTCCGTTATGTGAGAGTGAATATTAGGTGTGGAGTGAAACAAGGATGGGCTAGCTCAAGATGAAGCAAATTTGGTGTTCTTTTTGCTTCTCTTTTTTCTAACATCCACTAAATTTTTCACTCTATTTTTTTTTTAGTTTTTTTGTAATTTATTTTCCGCTAACCCTGACCTAGGAACTACATGATATTATTAGTAGTGTTTTTTATGGGTCAGAATAAGATTTGTAAACAAATCTTGTGAAATTTTCCTTGCAGAGGTGTTTTTTAGCACCCTGTGAGAGAAGTGAATTGAATGTCTCTCAATCTAATTGATTTGTCATTTACCATACAAATGTCTTTCATTCTATTTGTATTTTTATTAAGTGCATCTTCATTTGTTAAGGAAAAATTCAAATTGCAATAGTTGAGAATGATTCTAATCTAATAAAATCGAAATGAAGGGAATAATAGACGGAAATACCAATGTAATTCGTATAATTATAACTAGCTAGGTGACATGTGTTATTAAAGAGGATAGAGAGTGCAGAGTACACAAGAATACCGTGCAATATAATAATTCGCTGTAAAATATGTTTTAACCGTCTACTTCACTTCCTCCGATCAATTTTATTCCTTCATTTTGAAGGTTGCATATCCTTAAATAAATAATGATGAATATAATTGTCTTATCATAATATTTGTATGAATTAATTTTAGGTCTTGAAAAATAATTTAGAGAATAACTATTTATGTTGAAGATAAAATGGGGAATCTTAGTAGCATAGGCAGATCCACCCATGTACACTCGGTAACTACGGAAAGAAAAAATATGTATATCTTTTTAGAGAAATTGTCAGAAATTAAGATATAATTAGCAATGCAATCATGAAAAGCATAGAAGTGTCATTGCGTTGCTGGTACAAGCTAGAAAATTCACCTGTGAGACCTAGGTTTGAATCTAGCTAGAGTGTTCTTATACTATTTTTAATTTAAGTTTATCTTAGAGTTCATATTTAGCTAGGTAATATTGGTGCACCCAAAGTGTTCAAATCCTAAAATAGCTAGTTCACCTTGTTGATGAGAGTTTGATTCCCCACATTGTAATCCTCCCCCTATTTTTTATTTTATTTTTAAAAATAAAAAGAAGATAAAATAAGAAAAAAATAATTATTTTTTCTGATTATTAAATATGACAAATAAAAGAGAAAAATTAT
Source organism: Solanum bulbocastanum (assembly GCA_037074985.1). Lineage (NCBI taxonomy): Eukaryota > Viridiplantae > Streptophyta > Magnoliopsida > Solanales > Solanaceae > Solanum > Solanum bulbocastanum. Next base: position 70,747,038 of record CM073597.1, on the reverse strand, counting down.
TTTTAAAATACTAGTAAAGTAAAAGTTAACAAAAAAAAAAAAAAAGAAGTCCAATACATTCTTCATTCCTATATTCTTGTTATCCATGCTATAAAAATATAGGCATAATACATAAATATAACTCTTAATTTGGCATCAACTGACAACTATGACTTTAACTTTGGATGTACACAAGTAGACACTTAAACTTGTATAAAATTGAACAAATATAGACATTCGTCCTACATTGCACCCTATATGACAATTTTGTGTCCTACGTGGTGTCATATGTGTATTATGCCATGTAGGACACATGTGTCTACTTGTTTACTTTTATATAAGTTTAAATGTCTACTTGTGCACTCTCAAAATTGAAAAACATAGTTACCCGCTAAAATCAAATTAAGGGTCATATTTATATATTATACCAAAAATACAAGTATTTAAGAATGAAAAGAGTACTATAGTTGTTCCTACATTATTAGCCATAGGAATAGGGCAGAGCTAGGTAGAATTGAAAGTATTCATCTGAACTCTTTATAGTAAAAAATTACACATCTATATATAGTTAAATTTATTTATTTATTACGTATATATAGCGAATGTTCAAACTTTTTCTGCCTTTTTTCCTATGTTAAATCTAGTGAATCTTTTTTTGAATATGGGGCAAAAAAGAGATCGAGTCTTATATAGAATATTAGGGACTTTGATTAGGTCTAAAGTAATTAAGTTGAGTGTCTGATTGTGATTTTTAAAATGTTGGGAGCGGTGAGCGGGCATTAAAATATTCAAATACAAATTCTTTAATTAATTTTTAATACAAGTATCTCTGGCCATCACACTAACATTTTTTTAAAAATCAAAATAAGGACAAATACTTCTTAGTCATCGGTTTATCGTATGTATGGTGATAATGTGATTACTAAATACTAATATTTGATTCCGTACAGTGAACTCTTCTAAATATTCCAAGTGTAAACAAGTTGGTACTTTGTTGAAGGAAAAAAAGAATTATTATTATATACTTGGCATCGTATTATATTCTTGATGAATTCATATTATATATCGATAGTAGTGCGTACGAATTTACCAACCAAAAAAAATAAATTGCCCATTTTGGTCTCTTCGTAAACATCTAATTTTTTTTCTGTATTTCCTGTTCTGCAAAAATAACAGTATAACACATAGGTTAATTAATATTAACAATCAAAGTATCAAGTTGTTAGCACCTATAATCTTGTTTGTTTCTTTTACAAATACGTTGGCTTTTTTTCAAAAATTAATTAATGTGTTTATTTAGTTGTAGTCGCACAATTATTTGGCCAGCATAGAAAAATATGACCTAATGAATTTGCTTAGTTAATCTTTCAACTACTTATTCATCTAGTATCAGTGTTCTCAGAAATTATTTGCTACGTGAGATAAGATAATATTTAATTATTAAATATTTCACCTTATCCAATCAAATTACTTGAGATTATTTTATCTGCGTACTGAACGACTCCTTAAGTCTTGACCAAAAATACTTAATTGTTAACTTATTTGATCAAACAAATTACACTAGAATTATACACATCATACAAGAAGAGTGTTTTAATTAATTGTGTAAGTGCAACATCTTATGGATTCTAATCCCTTGAAAACTTCTCATTTCCTCTGTGTGCATGACAAAAAAAATAATCATAGTATATTACAAAATAGAGATTAAGAAAAATTGAAGTCTTCCTCCATAAATTGCTTCTCTGTCCAAATACTACATATTATTTTCTCTTTCTCTCAAAGCAAATTAAATCTCTAAACTCTCTTTAAATTTCGTAAACAAAAGTCAAAACATTCAAAAATGGCCATTAGAAAATCGAACAAACTACCACAAGCTGCAATTTTGAAGCGAATTCTAAAAAGATGTTCGAGCTGGAGTAAAAAGAACAACTACCGCGATGAATATGATCTGATTACGTAAATATTATACCCGTGTGATCTGATTACATAAATATTATAATTTTTATATCATCAGGTATAAAACACAAACTCTTCACATATTATAGTAGTACATTTTATCTTTTTGGATTTGAGAAGATTTTCTCAAAATTAAATTTAATAAATTCTAAATATTTTATTTCAATAATATCGTCAAGGATCTAACAGTTTACAATATTCAAATTAATTACTCCTTAGCTTTTATGTAGAGACAAAATTAAACCAACAACGGATTAGATCGATATTTTCAACAACTTCAACCGTTGTCATTACGACTTTCAATATATCTCTATTATTATAATAATTTCAAATATTATAATTTCATTCCAAATATCATACAAATTAATTAATTAATCGAAATCTTTTGTGTCGTGAATGAATAAATTAGAGATATCAAATGAGTTGTTTGGTAGGGTTTAAGCGAATTGATCAAAATTTATTTTGGTCAAGATCGGTCAAATAATAAGTCATAAACTTAATTAACTCATTCAATACGACCTAACCTTCTTCCCTTTCTTTTCTATTTTTCTTATTGTGAAAAAAATGAAAAGATATTTATAAAAATTATTAGCTTAATTAAGTTCTTCAAAATTTACTTAATTTACCAATTTTCAATTTGATTTTACATATTAGTATTTTGGCTGCAATATTTTAACTCACGGGGGTTACACACTTACCCTGTTTAACACATTTCAATTTAACTCAATAATTTGATGGGTCACTACGGGTCATGACCCAACTCATTAAATTTGATGGATTGGACAAGTTACAAAAAAAAAATTGACTCATTTAATTTTCCACCTCTACAATATATATTATCATGCAAATAATTTCTCTACCAATATGAGTTGTGGTGTGGTGGTGAGACTGCTCCACCCTTAATCAAGAGGTCTCAAGTTTGAGTTCTTTCAACTCTCGAATAGGTCATGCGCATTCTAAATTTAATCGATACTCCAATGCCCGAACTACAATTTCACACAAATAGAACTTATCATGCAAATACGTAACGTCTATCACGGCATGCATGCATTGAATAATATATGTGAATTTTTAACGATATAATAAAATATGAGTTAGCTATCTAATATATAGCTTATTTATGTCCCTTGGGGACCAACACAATAATAATAATAATAATAGTAATAATGAGCTAGCTAGCGCCTACTAAGTTGGTCCTATATATCTTTAAATTCTCTCTTTGGGTCATTTTCTCTTTTTATTTCAACCACAAAAGTTTTCTGACAGTAGCAACTCCTTTTCCTAGCATAAAATAGTTAAATACAACTGCAAATTAATTAAATTGCCTTCTTTTTGTGCCCACAAAAATTAAATATAGTAGGAATGAATTATATCCTTTTTTGAGCTTCAACAACTATTGATTTAATTTTTCTACTGACCGGTATTTATTTTATGTTGCTTCTCATATTCATCACAGAATTCCCATCTTCCTCTCAAAAATATCTTCCCTAACATCATCAGTGCCATTGCCAAACGAGAACTTATAAATTCAACTGGACTCAATATTTTTATACACGGACACATATGTTAATATTATATAATCATGAAATTTCAACGAATATTAAAAGCGAAATTCATATACATCTAAAAAGTATAATGTGATGGTTGTTGAAGTCTAAATCTTAAATCTACGTCTGATCGATGAATGCATGCATGGCCCTCTTTCTTCTTCATCATTCATTTCTTCTATTTTCTTTTCTGTGCTAACCCATCGGTGACCCCCTAAACTTGGCACAATCTTTCACCTAGACACTTCAACTAAGCTTTGTTCATTTTAGACACCTCATGTCGCGTTTTGTTGTGTCATTTTGACACTTTTTTCACTAGCACATGTTGACTCCAAGTGTGTGTTAACCAAGTGCGTCCACATGGATTAGATACCCAATTATATCATGCCAACTCATTAAAAGTCAAGAGAAAAAATAAGAATTAAAATATATGACAAAGTAACCAAAAATAAATGACATGTGGTCTTTTTATCAAAAAAATTAAATAAAATAGTTTGACAAATTTAAAGAAAAGTGCAACACTCCCACAGCTTCCCAAAGTCATCTTCTCCATTGTATTACTCCATTTTTATAATTTTTTTAGCCTTATTTTTTCTGCCATAAAGCCACACCCACACAATCTACTCTATCATATTTCTCCATTTTCATTGTCTTTTCCGTCACACCCACATCCACACAATCATCTTCTCTATTTTATTCCTCTTTTTTCATGATTCTTTTTGCCATATTCACCCGAATTTTGACCGTTTTCTTCACTGCACCTTCCCTCCTTCATTTGATTTAGGGTTAAGAGGTGCAAATGTATAACAACAACGGTTCGTATTTTTATGATTGAGTCTTCTTTTCTTTAATTTTGAGATATTTGTAGTTTAATTAGGGCTTAAGGTTAGTGAGATTAACATTCACATAATGAAAATTGGGATCTTTTTGGCTCTTATTTTTGTTAACTTGAAATTTATTTTTGTTAACTTGAAATTTGAGTTGTTGGCAGTTATATGTGGGCAATTGAGATTGTGGATACGCTTAATTTGAAGAATTGTTTTTACCTTTTTCTTTATGACTATTGTGGGTGAACTTTACATGATTTGGGGTGTTGTTGATATGGGTTTGATTTCTTATTTCTTTTTGGATCTACGTAAGCTTGCAGTGGGAAATTCAAATTGAAATTAATATAACAAAAGATTTAACCTCCATTGAAGTACTTTTAAGCTTTGAGAAATAATGGGAGAGATAGTGGCTGTAAAATGGGAAAGAAGAAGAGAAAAAATAAAATAAAATAGGCTAAATAAGCCCCTCACGCGTCAATAGCGAGTGTATAACACTCATTTTGTCATGTCAGCTAAAAGTGTCAAAATGACACAACGAATCTTGACATGAGGTGTCTAATGAACAAAGCCTAGTTAAAATGTCTAAATGAAAATTATTGCCAACTTTAGGGGGCCACGGATTGGTTAGCCCTTCTTTTCTTCCTTACCGTACTTAATTTATTGATTGGATCCGAATAGCTAAGGCTAACTAATAATTATTACAATTATTATTTTTAAATTTGTAGTACGTACTTCAGTTGGCAGATAAAAGGTCCTTATCTCTCAATATAAAAAAAAAAGTTTAGCATGATAAAATTATTATTATTATTATAAAGTCAAGTGAGATAAAAGTGGCTTCTCATTGGATAAAAAAGGAAAGAAAATGTAGGTGATAAAGAAATAAAATTTATGTGACTATCTCACTTAAAAAATTAATTTACTAAAGTTTTTTTTTTTTTTTACTCAATTATATCTTCAATGTGCAAAACAAAATATTGGACAAATCACGCATGTCCATGGGTACGAGTTCTGATTTAAACATTGTATTTGTCTTTAAATTTAATTGAATATATACATATGAGAGTAATTTAGAGCTCCGTAACTTGAAAAGATTGGAATCATAACACATAATTTTTAAATGAATATAACGTAACATAATTCCGTAAGACAGTAGAAGAGGCATAGTCCTACCCATGCCAACACAAAGAATCAAGAATTGGGACCAATATTGTTGTACCATATATAATTGAGCAGTCATTTTCATCTAAAAAGATTTTTGGGTATTCCATAATTGTTAATCATGGTTGGTGAGGGTAGTTCATATATATATATATATATATATATAGCTACATTAGCTACTATTATTAATTATTATTATTATTATTATTATTAACATATATAAATAGTTGACTCCAGGCATGTTACTTCTATGCAATGTTGGCCCCAATGACGTCCCATCTTCATTAAACTTTAAACCCCAGTTACCACCTAATTAATTCAGATTGTAATATATAGGTGGTAACTGGTAAGTATATGCTTCTCTAGCCTTAATTAAATATGTAAGTTTGAGTCTTAAAAATGAAAATAATTGAAATACTTTATCTTTAAAAGTAAAACTTTTAGGGGTGAACTTGTATTTGTATAAATTTATAATGTATTAAATATTCAGTATACCACATATACGAAGTCTGGATATCTTGTAAAACTAGATGACCTAATTTATCCATTACATATTAGTATTACGATACAGTAAAACTAAGAAATTAGTTTTATTGTTAATATTGTCGATAATATCAACTTTCTTTGTTTGTTTATACAATTAAAAAAACTGTTATTTATTCATTATTTACGGTATTTACACATGAATACAAGGAAAATGGTCAATATGCTCAAAAACCAAAATGACATGCACATTAATTAAAATGAAAAAAAAGACAGAAGGAGACATTACGCTAGGTTACAAAGGGACATATTGTCTGACTAACTTTCGTTTATTATCCTCTGGCAATCTTCAATATATACTCTCCCCACTAACTTTAATCCAAAATATTGGCTAGCTTACATAAATCTCAATATTTCATATAAGTATGATCATACAATGTGATATGGTGGCGGAGAAATTTGATCTGAAGACCTCTGCTCTAATATCATGTTGAAGTATATAACTATCTCATCTAAAAATTCAAACAGCTAGAAAAAACACATTTTTATTATTTAATTATATTCTCAACATATACCACTATAACAAAAGTACTACTAAGAATAGAATTATCATAATATCATCCATATTGGAAACAAATATAAAACTTTTTTTTTTGTTATAGTATATATTTAGGTGGGATCAATTGTGGGTGTGGCCTAAGCCCTAATGGTTCGGTAAAAAATTTTCCAACTGTCTAAACATATTTGTGAACAAAGTTTATGGATACGTCATTATCAGTATTTCCTTCCACTAATTAATTCCAATGCATACTATAGTCCTCTTTAGTACAATATCCAGCGTCTCTTCATTTTACTAATTAATTCATAATGTCCTCTTTTTTCTTTTTCCATCTAGTCATGAGTGGGTGGACGAGTATCGTACAGATCGTGTAACAGAGAACTTCAACTACATGTTGAAAAGTCATATTTCGAATGAAAACAAAGACTGATTTTCTTATATAAACTTAGACAATTCTAATCCTCGAATACTTTAGTTAAATTCAAGCCCATTATTTACATGTTATTATGTGTCAATTAGTTGTCCCTCGACTGTCAAAACAAATAATTCCTTGATGAATAATGTAACTAAATAGATATATATTCCATCCAAGCTAGGTCGCACTCATTTAAAGCAAATGGAGATTTTTCAATAGAGAAAACTGCAACTCAATCAAGACATTTACTAAACAAGATCTATTACAAAGTCATGTCGACTGATGATTACAAACAATATATACATCATTCGATATCGACGACTTTTAATTCAAAATTCATCATCATTTGTCTTTGAATATTATTAACCAAATTACAAGCGTAATAAATGGAGGGAGAAGGACATAAAATCTTTGTGGGATCTAATAGGCATGTGCAATTCTCTTTAATTTTCTTTTAAATTAGTACGTCCCATCTACAATTTTTATTTTATTTTTCCATGCAATTGTAAGGAGCATTCTCATGTGCCCCCTACCTGATAAGATCCCTGTTGTATTCGACCTCAACCTTTTCTTCTTATGCTAATTTTGAAGGATGTTGATCGAATAATACTTGGAAAAGCTATCGATTTATGATATTATAGGTAAATTGTCGCAAAAAAATTGTGAACCAACATGTAATTATTACAAATTTTTGGTCAGTACACCTCTATAGCCTTTTACTATTATAAGTATCTTCCAACTTTTTCTGTTTGTTTTATTTACGTACAAAGAATATATGTTCTTTATTCGTAATTTTTTTTGATGAAAAACGTACAAGGCAGTCACATAATTCAACAATTTCATGATATTTACACATGAATGCAATATGAGAAATTGTGAATATCCTTCAAAACCAGATTGATATGTACATTAAAATGGAAAAGAAAGATGTGGAGACGATAGGTTGCAAAGGAAAGACATGTAGGGATCGATTAAAACACTTAATTAGTTTGATAAGATATACAATCATAATTACCTCTTCTCTAACTGTCTATGACTCATATACATTATTCTCTGACACTCTCCCCGGTCCACATTTTGTTACTACCCTGTTCCAATTTATGTGACACATTTCAGATTTTAAAATTCAAACAAGTCTATCTTTGACCGTAAATTTTTCATATATCTTTTAAATATTTTGAATTATCAATTATTGAGACTTATAATACTTTTTATGTAGTTTATAAATATATAAATTTCATTTTAAATAATTTGAAGATTTCATAAGCAAATTCTCGGTCAAACTTAAAATGTTTGACTCTCAAAAACCAAATGTGTCACATAAATTAGGACAAAGAGAGTACATAGTATCCAAATTAATATGTTCTACAATATATAATTTTTTATAACGATAGTATCTAGTACCAGCTTAAATATATCTCTTAATTATTATACTTTAGAAAGTTGAAAAGATGAAGATATATACTTTAGAAAGTTGAAAAGATGAAGATATATCATATATAATGTATAAAAAGATAGTCGTTTGAACAATAAGTCGATATATATTTTGGAGAGAGAAAAATGCAACTCGACATATATTAAGCAAGACCTGTTACAAAGTCATATCATGTTTTATTCAAGAAAAAATAATAGTGATGAATTGACTACGATATTCACATCATCACATGCATCAATATAAACTTAAACTACTATAGATTAGCTTATCATTTGTCTTTGAATATTAACCAAATTAGAAGCTTATAAATATATTATTATAGGAAATCTGTGGGGACTCATATGCATGTGCTTGCCCTTTTCTTTTCCTTTAATTAGTACGTCCCATCTTCATTGGTTTTTTCCATGCAACTTGTAATTAACGAAAATTATATTCTCATAGTATTGTGATAACCCATATGGTTAGAAAAAATTAATGTTGTAATACTATTTAGGTAGGAATTATCCAATATCTATGTTGATGATGAGAGTATTCTTCAAGTCGAAGTTCGTACAGTTGATCCATAACACTATCAGTATTTTTATGATAAAAACACACAAAAATAATTCATATGAAATAAATAGAAAAAGGGAATCCTCAATGGAAAAATGAAAAAAGGAAAAAAGGAAAAGAAAAAGTGAAAGTTTATATGTATTTTTATGCCAACTATGAAAGTGATATATGGAGCATTGCCCTCCATTAATTATTTCAATGTCTACCGTTGTCCTCTTCAGTACAATATCACTCCACTCTGTCCGGCTCCTCTCCATTTCCCTTCTCTTCAGTTTTCTCAAGTTCTTTCTTTGATGTGAGACACATGGTATAAATAAAATTTAATTAATTAAAATAAAATTCTAATTATGATTTAAAATAATTAATATTTCATAAAAAAAAAAAAATACATAATCATAAGTCATAACAATATAATATCTTGTTCATATATATATATATATATATATTTTAAAAACTTTTCTCTTTTCTAATTTTTTTTCCTCTGAGTATTTATCTTCCGTTTTTTTTTTTTTTTTTTAAATTAAGTCTTAGATTGCAACTTTGAATTTTCTCTTTTAAATTAGTTTACATATTATTATAGCAAAAATACTCGCAGGGAAAAAAAAATAGAAAAAGAGAAATTATTTTATAATATATTTATGGACAAAAACAGAAGATAATACTAGTAAGAAAAAGAGAATTTATTTTTAAAATATATTTATGGACAAGATAATATATTGTTATGATTGTGGTATTGTCATTTTTCTTAAGAAATATTAATTATCTAAATTATAATTAGAATCTTATTTTAATTCAGTTAAATCTTAACCATTAACTTTTGCCTATGCCATGTGCCTCACATCCAAGTAAGAACTTGGGAAAAATCGAGGGAAGGGAAATGGAGAGGAGCCGGATCCACTCGATCCACTCTTATATTTTACTTCATTACGTCCTTTCTTTTCTTCTCCATGGGGTCATGGATGGATGAGGTACCGGTAACGAGTTCAGTTAAATTTTTTAGCTTTGATTCAAACTTTGTATTTTATTTTTAAAAATTATCGAATAACTATAAATTATCTATTTGAATCTCATAAACTTCAAAGATTACGATATAAAATTAAAACATAAATTTTAAAATTCTAACTCAATAATGAGTATCATGCATGTCTAACACATTGTCGTTAACTTCAAATGTATATAAAAATAAGTACTATATATTATTACTACTAGTATTATATATGTGCTAATTAGTTGATACTAAACTATCAAAACAAATAGTCCCTTGAACAACTAAAAGACATATATATTCAATCCAAGCTAGCTAGCACCCATTAAGGTCTTAGAGCAATTGGAGATTCCTTGATGGAGAAAAATATCATTCGATATCTCTATTAAACAAAGATTTATTACAAAGTCATATCATGCCTTCAGGATATAATATTAGTGTTGATTATAATATTAAAAATTCAAAATTCATCATTTTTCTTTGAATATTAACCAAATTACAAGCGTAATATATGGAGGGAGAAAGAAATGAAATCATAGTGGGGACTCATATATATATATATAATTCCTTTTCATTTTCTTTAAATTAGTACGTCCCATCTCCAAATTTATTTTGTTAATTTCTCCACGCATTGTAAAGAGCATTATCATGTGACCCGTTGGTTTGGCCACCCTATTTACTACCCTCCCTTGACCCCGCTCACGCTCAACCCTTTCTCCTTACGCTTATGGAGAGGAGAGAATATAGACCGCAAAAGAAACTCCTTACCGATGAATTAATAATATATAGATCTATCCTTACAAAAAAATCTATCGATGATTTGTGACAGAATATTTATGGCAAACAAGTTTATTGTCACCAAAAAACTTGCACCGCTCAAATTTGTAATGGAACTATGAAGAATTATTGGTCACAAAATTTGTTGCTATTCATTATGTACTCTATAGGTAAATCTACATATGGAATGTGAATTAGTGTCAACCATATAATTTCTAGTATCTTGTAGGTTAGAGGTCAAGTCAAGTGTAAATTAGCAGTATAGATGTGGATTCATTTGAGGCCATAACTTTAACCTAGATCGATCTAGATTTATTTATGCAAAATCTAATTAAACTATTGAACTATGACTCCAGAATTTAAATAAGGCAATCGACTCACAATATTAACTCAATTTTTTAGCATGGGAAAGCATGCCAGGGTGATGGATTCAATGTTTGGAGCCCGAGTTCTGAATGTATAGAATTCAAATTCGGAATCTACCTCCGGATCAAATTAAGTAGACTAAAAATCTAACCATTTGTAGTGAAATTCTCTGGTGTTTTTTTGGATGTGGGTACTCCAAGCAAGTTGGAATGGGCCCAATTTTCAAGGTCCAAATGAAGTTTAATATGCATTAGCTGGCCAGCTTTATTTAGTTGGGCCCAAATCCAACTAAATATTCAATGAGAACCAATAACTCTTGTACAAATATAATGTCCCATCAACAGAATATTGTGTTTTCTTTTTGCTCTTATCTAGACCAAGTTTTTATAGCCACCAAAAGTCGGTCTCCCCCAACTCTTTATCCATGTTATGATTACCAAAATAAATTCTTTCAATATAACCAATGACCTCCACTTTCAAAGAGATTAAAGTATGCTAATGGAGGGACCTATAAAGCACCTTTTGGTGAATTATTGAAAAGATAAACATGCGAAACTCAAAATCTCATGATAAAGAACATGGAGGTATAGCTATTGACATTTTTCATTCTTTGTTTAAACTATGCTCTCTTTTTTTACTGCATCCTGTTTCAGTTTGTTTGGCTTGAGTCAGAGTATGAGAATTAAACTAATTAATATTTGGTGTAAATTTTGATTATAGAATCTAAGAATTAAAGTAATTAATATTTGGCTATAGAGTCTTCCCTTTTTTAAAATAAATTTTTTCATATTTAGAAACTACATAAAAGTACTATATATAAGCCACAACGTCATAGAGTTAGTCATTCAAAATATTTGAATAACTTACTATTAATTTTTTTATTTAACTCAAAATAACTAAAACAAACAAATTAAAATGGGAGGGAGTAACATTAATAAGGTGCCGTTTGCTTTAGGAATAAATAAATCTATAGAGTATGCATGCTTTTGAGATTTAGTGCGAGTATGTGACATAGTCCAAAAAATAAATCCGTGCAATAGTTTCATGAGCTTGGGCCTTGAATTATAATTGCATATCGAATATAATAAGAATTTACTAATAACTAACGAATTAGAAGTACTTTTTTTTTTATTTACCTTTGGCTTTGATTTTTTTAGTACTCATTATCTCTTAGTGCATGACAGCATGTGTGAGAAGATGAGTAAAAGTGTAAAAATTGTCAAATGGAAAAACAAGAAGGTTAAGTTCCCACCCAATAAGTGCTGAAAAAGCTAAAGTGATTTACATATTCACCATTAATATTGCTTAATTACCTCATTTTGAACTATTCAACTCACTTGAGTACTTCATGACTCGTCCTCGTCACACAAACTCTGCTTTTTCTAATACTTTATAAATTACAATTATTATCATGTCTTACGTATTCGTATAAATCAATAAATCTTATGTTAGCTGTCAACAATATTAATATACCTAATGTTGGATTGTTTCGAACAGATCTCGGTTCAAATAAAATATATAAAAATAATTATAATAAATCATGCGATTATAAACTTGAATCTGAAATTCACACGATCAGAGTCAATTATAATTTGCCTTAATTAAGTTCTATTTTGATAAGATAACCCAAAATTTTGACTTTGTTTTGTGCTATTATTCCTCCCTGTTCCATAGTGCAACACAAATATTATCCAAAATCATGAAATTAAATGAATTAACATTTTTTAAGTGTGTATGTGAGACTACACTAGAAGAATCACAGCACAACGAGTAAGATTTAAAGTGAAATTTTGAGCGTGAACTAAAACTCCAACAACGATAAGGACCACCACTCACGAAGGACCACTAACCGCCATTTACATCTAAGAATATTCACGCGATTCAACATTATTTTCTTCGATGCTCGCTATCATCAAATCAAAAGCCAAATCTCATACTTTTCCATCACAAAAAAATATACAAAATGAAAATCTTCAAGAGTAATATATCAATTACGTAATTAAGTTTTAAATTTTACAACTTTTTCTTTTAACAAATAAAAAAAAATACGTATAACGTAAATTTTCAGAAAAGAATAAACATGATTAGGTAATCTTCATAGCTCCATTAGTCGCCACTTTCAACTTCACTTTATTGGTGATTGGTTTGATTCCCTAATTCTCTGCCTTTGAAACGTAACAGACACTCTTTATAATGTGGAGTCTGTCAGCAAAACATTTCGGGATGACTCAATTCTTTTTTCGCCATCTCCATGTGCAACATCACAAATTTTCTACCCCTAAAACTCAAATATTTTTAATACACTGATTTTTCAGTAGATCCACCCAGTAACGCTCGAGATTCACCAAAATTCTCCATACTATTCCTGTACCTTGCATGGCATGATTTCTGAAAATCATCGATATTTAACGAATTACTGGATCCAGATCGAGAGACGAACCTAAGGATCTCCTCGAATAAAAACTCATCGCAAGGTATAGCCAAAGTGCCATGGTTAGAGAAACCATACTCTTCCTCCGCCTGAGTCAATAGCTTCCTGAATATCGGATGATTCAAATACTTTGCTCGCACCACGAATCTCCGGCTATTACTGCCTACCGAGATCGCTACGTGTCCGGCAGGTATATCAGAAGCTATGCGTTTAGATGAAGAAGATATAGCTCTTTTCTTCCATTGCCGGAGCATCTGACTGATCCTTACAATGCAACGAATCTTATTGAATTTGCCGATCTCAAGCGACATCTCCAACAAACTAATGTGTATAAGAGTTGAGTAAAAAGAGAGTTTTATTGTTTGTTTAATATGAAAAAGGTATATGAGAATTGGTTCTATCTTATAAAGACAAGAAAATAGTTGAGGAAGTTATGGTGGGCAGACAAAAAGTGATTATGATTAGTTGCCGTTGTGGACCCCACATTACAACTATATGAAATCTTTGTGAGGATTTTCTTTTTTATTTATTGAATTTTAATTTCTTTTAAATCATTCAAAGATAAGATAACATAAATGTGATTATTTGGATTTTTGAAATGGTAAAACTCTTGCTTGTTAATATTTACCTTTTCAACAGGCGTTTATCCAGTACTAATTAATTGGTATCGGAAACAAAATATAACAAGGAAAAAATACAATTAATTATTTTTGAAAGCTCCGTCAAACATGAATTAAAATTTTAAAAATATATTTTTATCACAAGTAAAAAAGTTTAATACTCTACAAAATGGATTAAGAGCTGCAAATATTTGGTATTAAATGGAAGTTTAAATTTTAATACATTAATATTTTAACATCTTTTAATAAAAAAGAATAGTACTCTCTATATTTTGAAAATTATACGCATTCATTATGTAAACTATACTCATTTATTATGTGTTTGCATTTTTAGAAATGTTGATCCCTTCAATAATTTGTTTAAATAAAATATTGTGAAATGTCAATAGTAGTTTTAGATTTATCCATGAGAGAGAATAGATCCCTTATGAAATATAATGAGAATCAAATTTTCAGGATTTGATACGAATAATTAACAGATTAATTAACTAAATAAGCATAAATTTAATACAACTAATTTCACCTTACATCCCTTACTGTTCTTCTTTTAAAAATTAAATCAGTTATAGAACCAAATTATTAGAAGATTTCTTGTCTATCAAAGATCTTTCTGTTCCTGTAATCCTACACTAAAAAATGAAAATGGTAAAGATTTGGGGAATATTTTATGGGGCCCCTGCATATATAATGCATCTAACCACATGTAATTATTCAGATAATTAACTAATTAAAAGGCATACATGTTTTTCTAATCAATCACCTCATCAATCTGGGGAAAAAAAAAAGAAAATAATATTATGATTTATGTTATCTTTTTTCACAGATTTACCACCTCTCCTATTAGATTAAATTCCTAAATTAAAACAGGAAAAAAAAAAGTTGATAAAAATGTATATGGATCGCTGTGGCCCAATCCAATTTAATGGACAATCTACCATATGGCCACTGAGTTGTAACACGGCCCAAAGTCCATGAAATCCACTACATCCACACCTGCCTAAAGAAATGTGTCATTTTTATAAATGGACTAAATTATTCTGAAATTAAATTGATATTATTCATTATTCGTTAATCGTATTAATTTATCATATAAATTTATACTATCTTGAATAGTGACCTCCTCCAATGTGGCGGAGTCAGAGTTTTCATCAAGATTTTCACCATTTCTATTCTCTTTTTTTTCTTCTTTTATAAAACAGCTAAGTCTAGGCTTGCATCCAGGCCTCCAAAGTAAATTTGAATAACCATAACCACTGAACTATCTTTCTTTACTATGTCCAACAACTAGTATATAACGAAAAATATATACTCGCAAAAAATTTCTGAAGAAGGTTCTTTATCTGCCCACCCTTGTGTAGCTCCACTCCTGCCACCGTACCAAACGACCTTTAAGGGTTTATATCTATTTTACAAAATTATTCGTATAAGTAAACATATATTAGTTAATTAGTTAACATAACTATAGTTTGCTTTTAGTTACAATTCGCGGCCTACTTTTAGTTATAATTACGCGACTCAACATTTTGGTTTTGTATAATTCGCACGTTTGTATAATTCAAAATTTGTATAATATAATTTGTATAACTGTTTACACTTCTTATCTCTATAGTTGTATAAATTCGTTATTTCAAGATTATACAACGATAACTGAATTATACAAATATACCTGTGAATTATACAAACAAGACAACTTAAACTATAGCTACAACCTGTAAATATGCAAATTATAGTTATGAAGCATAATTAAGTTTATTATAGTTGTTATTTGCGAAAGTTTTCTTTTTTAAAATTTAACGGACTTAGTTTATAAAAGATTTATAAAAATCTCAAATGTGGTAACAGAATGATAAAACGATATTATAGCTGCTATTGATTCTAAATCCAGTGACTAAATTATTTAATCTGATTACAAAATGATAATACAATATTATAGTTGTTATTGATTCTAAATCCGGTGACTAAATTATTTTGTCTCAAACGATCGATGGGTTCGTTGAGAAGAAAAAACCCGGGAAATGTGCCCATTTTGAGTACGAAGATAAGATTATATGAAGATAATTATTGCACTTTTCCAGAAACACCCTTACACAAACGGATATTCTAGATAAACCGGTCGGTTCCTCTCAGCTGGGTCATCTCTACAACCCGATTACCCGAAGAGCCCTGTAATGCAGAATCTCGTAATCCAAATTCCACGTTTACGTCCTCTCCCGCCGTCCACACAATGTCTTTTTCCGGCAACAATGAGTTTATCGCGGGCGAAGCATATCAATCTCCGGCAATTCGACTCGCGGGAGTTGAAAACCAACAGTAGGAGTGTAAATCGTAGGTTCATTAGATGTATGGCGAATCCTCGACGGGTTAAAATGGTGGCTAAACAGATAAGAAGAGAGCTTTCCGATATGTTACTTACGGATAAGGTGTTACAGTATGCTGTTCTTCCTGAAGCTGCTCTCGGTGCGGATCGATACCTTTCTTCGCTTACTACTATCAGCGATGTTGAAGTTTCAACCGATTTGCAGGTTCATTTCTTCTGAATTGATGTTAGTTTTAGCTTAATTTTGGCTCGAGTCACTTGAATTTCCTTGCGGAATCTTTTTAATGGTAGTAGCACTATCACAGCAATTGCATTTGCATCTCAGCAACCATATGTTATCATTAAACTGGCCATCAATCTATTAGGACATTTCTTTTTGAGTCAAATGTCAATAATGAAACGAGAGTTTGAGGTGTGAAAGTCGCGAAAAAGTGAACTGTGACAGTTCAGTGTGTTTTTGACTATTATCTCTTTCCTTTTTATTAGGTTTGAGACTGGCTATGTTTTTCTATGCTTACATAACAGGAGTTGTTAGTAAATTATCTGTTTATCAATAAAATAGACTATGAAATAAGGAGGACAGAAGTGCACATGAGAAGTTTTCGTTGGAGGGAATTTGTGATAAGTGTTCTTTTTCTTGTTAAAAATGCTGTTGAGTTAGTGTCAAACTTAGAGCAGCGTATGTTTTTTTCTGAACTCAGTCGATATCTTGGTTGAATTTCAAGCTAAAAGCTTTATCTTTGGCCATCTGTAACGGAAGTCATAGTCTTAATCACAACATGAACTCTATGCATAAAACTTTGTAGCTCTCCTCGCAGCAGATATACATGTTCTTATGTTATTATTGTAACTCTGTTCCTTAATTTAGTTCATTCTGAATTACTTAAGAAACTGAAGTAGTCGATTACAGCTATCTGATATTTATTTTTCCGATGTACCAAGCAAGGAAGGACCAGTTAGGTGAATGATCCGTTTATACGGTTTTAGGTACTTGGAATAATGGAGATTATTATCGCCGTTATAGAGATCTGATTTTTCTCGTATTTGATATGCCACTATCTCACTACATTCTGCCTCACTGCTCCATTGTTTTGTTACTCTTTTTGACTCTGAATGTAAAATCGAGTATTCTGATGGTTGTTTAATCAGCTCTGCAATATAACTGCTGAAAAATAAGAGTGCATATATAGCATCTGGCTGTTTTGAAGAAGTTAATCTCAATGAGTTCATACTTCATTCTAATCAAACACACAGGAGCAAAATTGGTGTAGAGTTTCGATCCTATAAAGCCCCTGAAGCAAAAAGCATATTTGAGCCTCATAGGCATTGGAAAAAAGACAATCATCCCCCTTTTTTATTATTTCTTCCCCCCTCTTTAAACAAAAGCAATTCCAATGCTCAGCCTCCTTCTCTATAGAATGTTACCAGCTTAACGCTGATATTTAGTCGGGGTTGTCTCCCGCTACTGATCCTGATATCTGGATTGACATGGATGAGTTGTTTACATATGCTGAAGGATGTTTCTTTAAACAGACTACACAAGTTAAGGATGGTTTTATGGCTTGAAAACTAGTTGTGAGTGTAAAGAAACAAGAAAACATCAAATATTGAATAAGATACGTATGTAATTCATTAGCAGGACAAGGCCGTGGTTACTTTCCCCCTAGGGTAAATTGACCTGGTTTGAATTTGAGGGTATGATTCACCAAGAAGTGATCAAACCCCTATCACCATTCAGTAGCAACAGACAAGAAGATCCAATCTCAAATTTTATCTTTCTCAGGATGAAGTTGTCATATGTGCCTCTAATATATGTGGCTATGTAAATTGACGTCTGCTGTTGGCAATCAGAAATAAGATATCAACTTCATATTCACTGTTACTATCTAGCTGTCACAATCTTACTGCTGCATAATGGTTGTATATGTGTGCATGTGCAGATTATCTCTCGCTCTCTCTCTCTAGA
The DNA here is from genome assembly GCA_037074985.1 of Solanum bulbocastanum. Lineage (NCBI taxonomy): Eukaryota > Viridiplantae > Streptophyta > Magnoliopsida > Solanales > Solanaceae > Solanum > Solanum bulbocastanum. The sequence continues at coordinate 70,728,665 of CM073597.1, read as the reverse complement.
TGTATATATAAATTATGAGGATTTCCTTCTGTCTTTATTTGGCCAAAGAATTGAAATAGTACTACACAACAAAGAAAATAATTTCTCTCATTTCTATAAATGATAACTTCTTTGATCTTCAAGGATGATTCCTGTGATCTGTCATATTCCCATTTGGACTCTCAGGAAAATTCTGTGCTGCTGTAGGTTGTAAAGGTCTATGTCTCCGTATTTGGAGACGAAAGAGGAAAGGAAGTGGCTTTGACGGGCTTGAAGTCAAAAGCAAAATATGTAAGGAGTGAGCTAGGGAGGCGAATGAAGTTGCGACTGACTCCTGAGATTCGTTTCATTGAAGATGAGTCCCTTGAACGAGGAAGCAGGGTGAGTAATTCTAATCTATTGTCTTATTAGAGAATTGATTGGGTTTTGGTTTTGGTTGGGGGGGGGGGGGGTATGACTGCATTGCGATAACCCTCTTTGCACTTTCTTGAATTTCTCTCCTTTTTTGCAAGGCTGTGCTGTTGTTTCTTGGCTACTAAGCCTTTTATGATTCTCCTTTCATAATTTTGTTTTGCAACCTAATCTCTCAATAATGAGGTTAACCTTTATCTCTTGAACAAATCAGATGCCCATTAAACACTGGTCAGGAGCATTTTGCATATCAAGCTACGACGTAAAATTTGCACTGGGCAGCAAGTTAAACTTGACTAGTTACCATATTAATCTCTTGTATGGGAAATAAAAGGAAAAAAATAGTATATTGTCCAACAAAATCTATAAGGAATTGGTCACTAATTAAAGAAGAGTGAAGTTATTGGCCTCAACGCCCATTTTTATTCTTCACCTGTCTTTCAAAATGATCCACAGCACAAACTGTTTCTTGCATATGCAAGTTGATCTAGTAATGCTCTTGCTTAATCAACATTACTCTGTATACAAGAAACAAATGACTTGTATGGCTTTTCACACTAGAATATATTCTCGAGAGTCGAGACTGATTAAACCATAAGCTCTTTTCTGAAATGATGCAGTTATAAGGCTGTCTTCTCTTGCTAGCATGGGTACTGAATCTGAAGTAGATTACAACTGTGTGATTGCTTTGCTTTTTTCTGGCAGATACTACTTTACAGTCCCTGAATATACTTTTAGGTCATGCTTTAAGGTTGAGCCAATTCTTGCAGGTACTTGCTATATTGGACAGGATTAAGGATGAGAATGAAAATAAGGATTCACCATCGGGATCTGCCAATGATGGATCATCTGAAAGCGATGATGATGGGAACTGGGAGGGTGATGACCCTGATGATGAAGGCATTATTTATGTTAAATAGCTTTCTAGTGCGCTCTAAACTACACCGACTCTGGACTAGACAAAAGATGTGTTGCATAATGGTAAGTCGCATGTTTATTAAGTTCAGCACATTTTAGAGTGAGCACAACACTGAGTCTCCAGTGTTAAGTCCTACACAAATTTTGCCTTTTTATTGTCAGTGTATAGCAATGTTGCTTTTCAGCTCATGTTCGTACTTGAACTACCCTTTCCATCGGCTAGCACTCATAGAGTGTAGCTTATACAATCTTTATAAGAACAAGACGTAAACATCGGTAGAATATTAACCTCACTTTTCCAGAAGTTATTCACATTGATTTATCTCCATTACGTTGTGTTGAGTGAGCTTATCGCTACATATGATTTTAGTAGAACCTAATGACTGCTATTCCTTTTACAGGGTGAAGGTGTTTCCTCAGCATGCGAAGAACATTTATACCTTGTTCTAAACTGTCTAGCTAGTTTATTTTCTTGTTTCTTGTATAATTCATGTCTGATGAACGAATTATCAAAGAGTATTTACCTGGCCTTCCCTGCACAGGTCTGGCCTTGCCTCTTCATTTCAACTTATGTGAGTTTATTAGCTGGTTTCATCTATTTCTGGGAAGAAATTAAAAGAAAGGGGTAAGCTATATGAGTGCTAATTATAATAGTAGAAATTTTCACGTGAGAGTTTGTTTTGGATGACCTGGGTAGCAGATACTTCTTGTTACAACGTACAAGTGATGAAGAACAATAGATTTAAGGATTCCTTCGTAGGCAAAATTTCCATGCATATATAACGTCTCCAGGATGTACTGCTACTGGGTAGTGACTATATACGGCATTCATTGCCTTCTCCGTGATAGATTATAGTGGAGGTCGAAATCCATTACATGATTAAAGAACTAAAGAAAGCAAAGAAAGGAATAACGATACGTCCCTTCACTATTTACCTCAAACAGGAATGGCAAAAAACCTTAAACATAGGTCATCAAGACAACAAGTTAGCATATCTTCATCATTAGTCGATCAAACACAAACTAAAAAAGCCTTTTCCTGGATGAGTTGATGTAACAAGAAGATTATTGTGCTAGCAGATCAATTGCTAACTTTTCCCCTGTTTGTCCAATATAATCCTCAAAATTGGACCACCATTGTACTCATTGGACCATAAAAACATTTAATAACTCGTGAACACAAAATTGAACAGTTACAAGTCGAAAATGATGGTCCTAAGCAACAGGCCATAATGAAAATTGATATACTGTGATTGTCATATATTATTTTTATCAGACAGCAAATGCAGCATACTGCTCTCTTTCAGTGATGTGCCTTAGCTTCAGCTTTCTGGTGAGACTTGGCTTTAGCCTGAAATAAATAAGATGGAAGGAGGTTACATAGATAAGTCTAAGTGGAATGACAAAGGCATATTAGCTCCTACTAAAACAATGGAATTCTTTGGTTGAAAAGACCAAATATGTGCAGTTGATACATGGAGCACTGTGGAAATTTTGAGGCACAAGTCGTCTTAATATTATCCAAGCAAGTTGGAATGGGCCCAATTTTTAAGGTCCAAATAAAGTTTAATATGCATTAGCTGGCCAGCTTTATTTAGTTGGGCCCAAATCCAACTAAATATTCAATGAGAACCAATAACTCTTATCTAGACCAAGTTTTTATAGCCACCAAAAGTCGGTCTCCCCCAACTCTTTATCCATGTTATGATTACTAAAATAAATTCTCTCAATATCACCAATGACCTCCACTTTCAAAGAGATTAAAGTATGCTAATGGAGGGACCTATAAAGCACCTTTTGGTGAATTATTGAAAAGATAAACATGCGAAACTCAAAATCTCATGATAAAGAACATGGAGGTATAGCTATTGACATTTTTCATTCTTTGTTTAAACTATGCTCTCTTTTTTTTGCTGCTTCCTATTTCAGTTCGTTTGGCTTGAGTCAGAGTATGAAAATTAAACTAATTAATATTTGGTGTAAATTTTGATTATAGAATCTAAGAATTAAAGTAATTAATATTTGGCTATAGAGTCTTCCCTTTTTTAAAATAAAATTTTTCATATTTAGAAACTACATAAAAGTACTATATATAAGCCACAACGTCATAGAGTTAGTCATTCAAAATATTTGAATAACTTACTATTAATTTTTTTTTATTTAACTCAAAATAACTAAAACAAACAAATTGAAATGGGATGGAGTAACATTAATAAGGTGCCGTTTGTTTTAGGAATAAATAAATCTATAGAGTACGCTTGCTTTTGAGATTTAATGTGAGTATGTGACATAGTCCAAAAAATAAATCCGTGCAATAGTTTCATGAGCTTGGGCCTTGAATTATAATTGCATATCGAATATAATAAGAATTTACTAATAACCAACGAATTAGAAGTACTTTTTTTTTATTTACCTTTGGCTTTGATTTTTTTATTACTCATTATCTCTTAGTGCATGACAGCATGTGTGAGAAGATGAGTAAAAGTGTAAAAATTGGCAAATGGAAAAACAAGAAGGTTAAGTTCCCACCCAATAAGTGCTGCAAAAGCTAAAGTGATTTACATATTCACCATTAATATTGCTTAATTACCTCATTTTGAACTATTCAACTCACTTAAGTACTCCATGACTCATCCTCGTTACACAAATTCTGCTTTTTCTAATACTTTATAAATTACAATTATTATCATGTCCTATGTATTCGTATAAATCAATAAATCTGTCAGCAATATTAATATACCTAATGTTGGATTGTTTCAAACAGATCTCGGTTCAAATAAAATATATAAAAATAATTATAATAAATCATGCGATTATAAACCTGAATTCGAAATTCACACGATCAGAGTCAATTATAATTTGCCTTAATTAAGTTCTATTTTGATAAGATAACCCAAAGTTTTGACCTTGTTTTGTGCTATTATTCCTCCCTCTTCCATAGTGCAACACAAATATTTTGCAAAACCATGAAATTAAATGAATTAACATTTTTTAAGTGTGTATGTGAGACTCCACTAGAAGAATCACAGCACAACGAGTAAGATTTAGAGTGAAATTTTGAGCGTGAACTAAAACTCCAACAACGATAAGGACCACCAGAGGCAAATCCAGGATTTCAAGAAAACGGGTGCACCATTGCTTTAAAGATAAGATCAAAAAATTTATAATAACAATAACTAAGCGAGCAATACATAAAAATTAATTTAGCTTCTTTTTTTTTTTTTTAAATCAAAAACGTGTTTTTAGTTAGTAAAAATAAATTGAAGCAAATTGGGGCGGCCTGGAATTGAACCTGCAACCTTTGTGTTGAAATCTTGCAGTCATACCAGTGAACTATCCAGTTGAGAACTAGTTCGACAAGTTTTAATTTAATATATTCTTTAATAATTATAGAAGTAATATATCGAGTTTAATCTAATGACAACGGGTTCGGGTGACCCAAAAAATACACATAAATTCGTCCCTGAGGACCACCACTCACGAAGGACCACTAACCGCCATTTACATCTGAGAATATTCACGCGATTCAACATTATTTTCTTCGATGCTCGTATCATCAAATCAAAAGCCAAATCTCATACTTTTCCATCACAAAAAAAATATACAAAATGAAAATCTTCAAGAGTAATATATCAATTACGTAATTAAGTTTTAAATTTTACAACTTTTTCTTTAACAAATAAAAAAAAATACGTATAACGTAAATTTTCAGAAAAGAATAAACATGATTAGGTAATCTTCATAGCTCCATTAGTCGCCACTTTCAACTTCACTTTATTGGTGATTGGTTTGATTCCCTAATTCTCTGCCTTTGAAACGTAACAGACACTCTTTATAATGTGGAGTCTGTCAGCAAAACATTTCGGGATGACTCAATTCTTTTTTCGCCATCTCCATGTGCAACATCACAAATTTTCTACCCCTAAAACTCAAATATTTTTAATACACTGATTTTTCAGTAGATCCACCCAGTAACGCTCGAGATTCACCAAAATTCTCCATACTATTCCTGTACCTTGCATGGCATGATTTCTGAAAATCATCAATATTTAACGAATTACTGGATCCAGATCGAGAGACGAACCTAAGGATCTCCTCGAATAAAAATTCATCGCAAGGTATAGCCAAAGTGCCATGGTTAGAGAAACCATACTCTTCCTCCGCCTGAGTCAATAGCTTCCTGAAAATGGGATGATTCAAATACTTTGCTCGCACCACGAATCTCCGGCTATTACTGCCTACCGAGATCGCTACGTGTCCGGCAGGTATATCAGAAGCTATGCGTTTAGATGAAGAAGATATAGCTCTTTTCTTCCATTGCCGGAGCATCTGACTGATCCTTACAATGCAACGAATCTTATTGAATTTGCCGATCTCAAGCGACATCTCCAACAAACTAATGTGTATAAGAGTTGAGTAAAAAGAGAGTTTTATTGTTTGTTTAATATGAAAAAAGTATATGAGAATTGGTTCTATCTTATAAAGACAAGAAAATAGTTGAGGAAGTTATGGTGGGCAGACAAAAAGTGATTATGATTAGTTGCCGTTGTGGACCCCACATTACAACTATATGAAATCTTTGTGTGGATTTTCTTTTTTATTTATTGAATTTTAGTTTCTTTTAAATCATTGAAAGATAAGATAACATAAATGTGATTATTTGGATTTTTGAAATGGTAAAACTCTTGCTTGTTAATATTTACCTTTTCAACAGGCGTTTATCCAGTACTAATTAATTGGTATCGGAAACAAAATATAACAAGGAAAACATACAATTAATTATTTTTGAAAGCTCCGTCAAACATGAATAAAAATTTTAAAAATATATTTTTATCACAAGTAAAAAAGTTTAATACTCTACAAAATGGATTAAGAGCTGCAAATATTTGGTATTAAATGGAAGTTTAAATTTTAATACATTAATATTTTAACATCTTTTAATAAAAAAGAATAGTACTCTCTATATTTTGAAAATTATACGCATTCATTATGTAAACTATACTCATTTATTATGTGTTTGCATTTTTAGAAATGTTGATCCCTTCAATAATTTGTTTAAATAAAATATTTTGAAATGTCAATAGTAGTTTTAGATTTATCCATGAGAGAGAATAGATCCCTTATGAAATATAATGAGAATCAAATTTTCAGGATTTGATACGAATAATTAACAGATTAATTAACTAAATAAGCATAAATTTAATACAACTAATTTCACCTTACATCCCTTACTGTTCTTCTTTTAAAAATTAAATCAGTTATAGAACCAAATTATTAGAAGATTTCTTGTCTATCAAAGATCTTTCTGTTCCTGTAATCCTACACTAAAAAATGAAAATGGTAAAGATTTGGGGAATATTTTATGGGGCCCCTGCATATATAATGCATCTAACCACATGTAATTATTCAGATAATTAACTAATTAAAAGGCATACATGTTTTTCTAATCAATCACCTCATCAATCTGGGGAAAAAAAAAAGAAAATAATATTATGATTTATGTTATCTTTTTTCACAGATTTACCACCTCTCCTATTAGATTAAATTCCTAAATTAAAACAGGAAAAAAAAAAGTTGATAAAAATGTATATGGATCGCTGTGGCCCAATCCAATTTAATGGACAATCTACCATATGGCCACTGAGTTGTAACACGGCCCAAAGTCCATGAAATCCACTACATCCACACCTGCCTAAAGAAATGTGTCATTTTTATAAATGGACTAAATTATTCTGAAATTAAATTGATATTATTCATTATTCGTTAATCGTATTAATTTATCATATAAATTTATACTATCTTGAATAGTGACCTCCTCCAATGTGGCGGAGTCAGAGTTTTCATCAAGATTTTCACCATTTCTATTCTCTTTTTTTTCTTCTTTTATAAAACAGCTAAGTCTAGGCTTGCATCCAGGCCTCCAAAGTAAATTTGAATAACCATAACCACTGAACTATCTTTCTTTACTATGTCCAACAACTAGTATATAACGAAAAATATATACTCGCAAAAAATTTCTGAAGAAGGTTCTTTATCTGCCCACCCTTGTGTAGCTCCACTCCTGCCACCGTACCAAACGACCTTTAAGGGTTTATATCTATTTTACAAAATTATTCGTATAAGTAAACATATATTAGTTAATTAGTTAACATAACTATAGTTTGCTTTTAGTTACAATTCGCGGCCTACTTTTAGTTATAATTACGCGACTCAACATTTTGGTTTTGTATAATTCGCACGTTTGTATAATTCAAAATTTGTATAATATAATTTGTATAACTGTTTACACTTCTTATCTCTATAGTTGTATAAATTCGTTATTTCAAGATTATACAACGATAACTGAATTATACAAATATACCTGTGAATTATACAAACAAGACAACTTAAACTATAGCTACAACCTGTAAATATGCAAATTATAGTTATGAAGCATAATTAAGTTTATTATAGTTGTTATTTGCGAAAGTTTTCTTTTTTAAAATTTAACGGACTTAGTTTATAAAAGATTTATAAAAATCTCAAATGTGGTAACAGAATGATAAAACGATATTATAGCTGCTATTGATTCTAAATCCAGTGACTAAATTATTTAATCTGATTACAAAATGATAATACAATATTATAGTTGTTATTGATTCTAAATCCGGTGACTAAATTATTTTGTCTCAAACGATCGATGGGTTCGTTGAGAAGAAAAAACCCGGGAAATGTGCCCATTTTGAGTACGAAGATAAGATTATATGAAGATAATTATTGCACTTTTCCAGAAACACCCTTACACAAACGGATATTCTAGATAAACCGGTCGGTTCCTCTCAGCTGGGTCATCTCTACAACCCGATTACCCGAAGAGCCCTGTAATGCAGAATCTCGTAATCCAAATTCCACGTTTACGTCCTCTCCCGCCGTCCACACAATGTCTTTTTCCGGCAACAATGAGTTTATCGCGGGCGAAGCATATCAATCTCCGGCAATTCGACTCGCGGGAGTTGAAAACCAACAGTAGGAGTGTAAATCGTAGGTTCATTAGATGTATGGCGAATCCTCGACGGGTTAAAATGGTGGCTAAACAGATAAGAAGAGAGCTTTCCGATATGTTACTTACGGATAAGGTGTTACAGTATGCTGTTCTTCCTGAAGCTGCTCTCGGTGCGGATCGATACCTTTCTTCGCTTACTACTATCAGCGATGTTGAAGTTTCAACCGATTTGCAGGTTCATTTCTTCTGAATTGATGTTAGTTTTAGCTTAATTTTGGCTCGAGTCACTTGAATTTCCTTGCGGAATCTTTTTAATGGTAGTAGCACTATCACAGCAATTGCATTTGCATCTCAGCAACCATATGTTATCATTAAACTGGCCATCAATCTATTAGGACATTTCTTTTTGAGTCAAATGTCAATAATGAAACGAGAGTTTGAGGTGTGAAAGTCGCGAAAAAGTGAACTGTGACAGTTCAGTGTGTTTTTGACTATTATCTCTTTCCTTTTTATTAGGTTTGAGACTGGCTATGTTTTTCTATGCTTACATAACAGGAGTTGTTAGTAAATTATCTGTTTATCAATAAAATAGACTATGAAATAAGGAGGACAGAAGTGCACATGAGAAGTTTTCGTTGGAGGGAATTTGTGATAAGTGTTCTTTTTCTTGTTAAAAATGCTGTTGAGTTAGTGTCAAACTTAGAGCAGCGTATGTTTTTTTCTGAACTCAGTCGATATCTTGGTTGAATTTCAAGCTAAAAGCTTTATCTTTGGCCATCTGTAACGGAAGTCATAGTCTTAATCACAACATGAACTCTATGCATAAAACTTTGTAGCTCTCCTCGCAGCAGATATACATGTTCTTATGTTATTATTGTAACTCTGTTCCTTAATTTAGTTCATTCTGAATTACTTAAGAAACTGAAGTAGTCGATTACAGCTATCTGATATTTATTTTTCCGATGTACCAAGCAAGGAAGGACCAGTTAGGTGAATGATCCGTTTATACGGTTTTAGGTACTTGGAATAATGGAGATTATTATCGCCGTTATAGAGATCTGATTTTTCTCGTATTTGATATGCCACTATCTCACTACATTCTGCCTCACTGCTCCATTGTTTTGTTACTCTTTTTGACTCTGAATGTAAAATCGAGTATTCTGATGGTTGTTTAATCAGCTCTGCAATATAACTGCTGAAAAATAAGAGTGCATATATAGCATCTGGCTGTTTTGAAGAAGTTAATCTCAATGAGTTCATACTTCATTCTAATCAAACACACAGGAGCAAAATTGGTGTAGAGTTTCGATCCTATAAAGCCCCTGAAGCAAAAAGCATATTTGAGCCTCATAGGCATTGGAAAAAAGACAATCATCCCCCTTTTTTATTATTTCTTCCCCCCTCTTTAAACAAAAGCAATTCCAATGCTCAGCCTCCTTCTCTATAGAATGTTACCAGCTTAACGCTGATATTTAGTCGGGGTTGTCTCCCGCTACTGATCCTGATATCTGGATTGACATGGATGAGTTGTTTACATATGCTGAAGGATGTTTCTTTAAACAGACTACACAAGTTAAGGATGGTTTTATGGCTTGAAAACTAGTTGTGAGTGTAAAGAAACAAGAAAACATCAAATATTGAATAAGATACGTATGTAATTCATTAGCAGGACAAGGCCGTGGTTACTTTCCCCCTAGGGTAAATTGACCTGGTTTGAATTTGAGGGTATGATTCACCAAGAAGTGATCAAACCCCTATCACCATTCAGTAGCAACAGACAAGAAGATCCAATCTCAAATTTTATCTTTCTCAGGATGAAGTTGTCATATGTGCCTCTAATATATGTGGCTATGTAAATTGACGTCTGCTGTTGGCAATCAGAAATAAGATATCAACTTCATATTCACTGTTACTATCTAGCTGTCACAATCTTACTGCTGCATAATGGTTGTATATGTGTGCATGTGCAGATTATCTCTCGCTCTCTCTCTCTAGATGTATATATAAATTATGAGGATTTCCTTCTGTCTTTATTTGGCCAAAGAATTGAAATAGTACTACACAACAAAGAAAATAATTTCTCTCATTTCTATAAATGATAACTTCTTTGATCTTCAAGGATGATTCCTGTGATCTGTCATATTCCCATTTGGACTCTCAGGAAAATTCTGTGCTGCTGTAGGTTGTAAAGGTCTATGTCTCCGTATTTGGAGACGAAAGAGGAAAGGAAGTGGCTTTGACGGGCTTGAAGTCAAAAGCAAAATATGTAAGGAGTGAGCTAGGGAGGCGAATGAAGTTGCGACTGACTCCTGAGATTCGTTTCATTGAAGATGAGTCCCTTGAACGAGGAAGCAGGGTGAGTAATTCTAATCTATTGTCTTATTAGAGAATTGATTGGGTTTTGGTTTTGGTTGGGGGGGGGGGGGGTATGACTGCATTGCGATAACCCTCTTTGCACTTTCTTGAATTTCTCTCCTTTTTTGCAAGGCTGTGCTGTTGTTTCTTGGCTACTAAGCCTTTTATGATTCTCCTTTCATAATTTTGTTTTGCAACCTAATCTCTCAATAATGAGGTTAACCTTTATCTCTTGAACAAATCAGATGCCCATTAAACACTGGTCAGGAGCATTTTGCATATCAAGCTACGACGTAAAATTTGCACTGGGCAGCAAGTTAAACTTGACTAGTTACCATATTAATCTCTTGTATGGGAAATAAAAGGAAAAAAATAGTATATTGTCCAACAAAATCTATAAGGAATTGGTCACTAATTAAAGAAGAGTGAAGTTATTGGCCTCAACGCCCATTTTTATTCTTCACCTGTCTTTCAAAATGATCCACAGCACAAACTGTTTCTTGCATATGCAAGTTGATCTAGTAATGCTCTTGCTTAATCAACATTACTCTGTATACAAGAAACAAATGACTTGTATGGCTTTTCACACTAGAATATATTCTCGAGAGTCGAGACTGATTAAACCATAAGCTCTTTTCTGAAATGATGCAGTTATAAGGCTGTCTTCTCTTGCTAGCATGGGTACTGAATCTGAAGTAGATTACAACTGTGTGATTGCTTTGCTTTTTTCTGGCAGATACTACTTTACAGTCCCTGAATATACTTTTAGGTCATGCTTTAAGGTTGAGCCAATTCTTGCAGGTACTTGCTATATTGGACAGGATTAAGGATGAGAATGAAAATAAGGATTCACCATCGGGATCTGCCAATGATGGATCATCTGAAAGCGATGATGATGGGAACTGGGAGGGTGATGACCCTGATGATGAAGGCATTATTTATGTTAAATAGCTTTCTAGTGCGCTCTAAACTACACCGACTCTGGACTAGACAAAAGATGTGTTGCATAATGGTAAGTCGCATGTTTATTAAGTTCAGCACATTTTAGAGTGAGCACAACACTGAGTCTCCAGTGTTAAGTCCTACACAAATTTTGCCTTTTTATTGTCAGTGTATAGCAATGTTGCTTTTCAGCTCATGTTCGTACTTGAACTACCCTTTCCATCGGCTAGCACTCATAGAGTGTAGCTTATACAATCTTTATAAGAACAAGACGTAAACATCGGTAGAATATTAACCTCACTTTTCCAGAAGTTATTCACATTGATTTATCTCCATTACGTTGTGTTGAGTGAGCTTATCGCTACATATGATTTTAGTAGAACCTAATGACTGCTATTCCTTTTACAGGGTGAAGGTGTTTCCTCAGCATGCGAAGAACATTTATACCTTGTTCTAAACTGTCTAGCTAGTTTATTTTCTTGTTTCTTGTATAATTCATGTCTGATGAACGAATTATCAAAGAGTATTTACCTGGCCTTCCCTGCACAGGTCTGGCCTTGCCTCTTCATTTCAACTTATGTGAGTTTATTAGCTGGTTTCATCTATTTCTGGGAAGAAATTAAAAGAAAGGGGTAAGCTATATGAGTGCTAATTATAATAGTAGAAATTTTCACGTGAGAGTTTGTTTTGGATGACCTGGGTAGCAGATACTTCTTGTTACAACGTACAAGTGATGAAGAACAATAGATTTAAGGATTCCTTCGTAGGCAAAATTTCCATGCATATATAACGTCTCCAGGATGTACTGCTACTGGGTAGTGACTATATACGGCATTCATTGCCTTCTCCGTGATAGATTATAGTGGAGGTCGAAATCCATTACATGATTAAAGAACTAAAGAAAGCAAAGAAAGGAATAACGATACGTCCCTTCACTATTTACCTCAAACAGGAATGGCAAAAAACCTTAAACATAGGTCATCAAGACAACAAGTTAGCATATCTTCATCATTAGTCGATCAAACACAAACTAAAAAAGCCTTTTCCTGGATGAGTTGATGTAACAAGAAGATTATTGTGCTAGCAGATCAATTGCTAACTTTTCCCCTGTTTGTCCAATATAATCCTCAAAATTGGACCACCATTGTACTCATTGGACCATAAAAACATTTAATAACTCGTGAACACAAAATTGAACAGTTACAAGTCGAAAATGATGGTCCTAAGCAACAGGCCATAATGAAAATTGATATACTGTGATTGTCATATATTATTTTTATCAGACAGCAAATGCAGCATACTGCTCTCTTTCAGTGATGTGCCTTAGCTTCAGCTTTCTGGTGAGACTTGGCTTTAGCCTGAAATAAATAAGATGGAAGGAGGTTACATAGATAAGTCTAAGTGGAATGACAAAGGCATATTAGCTCCTACTAAAACAATGGAATTCTTTGGTTGAAAAGACCAAATATGTGCAGTTGATACATGGAGCACTGTGGAAATTTTGAGGCACAAGTCGTCTTAATATTATCCAGGCATATTTCAAAGAGGTTTTTGACATTACGTGACTAGAAAAAAATTCCAAACACAGCCCAACACTCAATGTGGATGGATGACGGATTTTGGGGTGCTCATGTATCCTGAAGAAGGTCCATCGCAATGAGCCAACTACACAACCACCACCAGCAACAAAAAAATACCATACCACAAGTGGGGTATGGGAAGGATAGGGTGTACGCAAATTCCCTACCCCTACCTTAGGAGGTAGAGAGGTAGTTTCCAATAGACCCTCAATTCAAAGAAGAGGAAGAAAAGAGAGAAAAAAAAAAGATGTCAAAAGCATTCTAAAAAGAAACATAACTACAACAAAATAATACGATAATCGAAGTACAATAAAACAACAAACATCAAAGGACAAGAAACTCCATGAGTGGTACTACGACTACTAGAATGGAAAGATAGGTGAGATAACACTCTGCTACCTACTAACCACCCACCCTAATCCATGTCCTCCACAACCTCTTATCTAAGGTCATATCCTCTATAAGTTGAAATCGCACTATGTCCTATCTACTCACCTCTCCCAAATACTTTTTCGACCTACCTTTACCTCTCCTTAAACCATCTATTGCCAACCTCTCACACCTCCGCACTAGAGCATTTTTACATCTCATCCTCACATGCCGAAACCATCTCAGCCTTGCTTCACGCATCTTATCACTCATGGTATGGCCACACATCCAATGTACCATACTCATCTCTGTAACTTTCATCTTTTGAACGTGAGATGAAAGTTGTGGGGATGAGTATGTTGCATTGAATGAGCAAACTGCACCATGGATCTAAATTAGACAACTCATAAAGATAAAGATCATTTCCAGTAAAACTTCTCTTTTAAGATAAGGTGACAGACTAGATATATAGATAAAACAGGATCTACCATACTTGGAGAGGAAGAAACTAGCTGTTACCATTCAGTTCTTGCGAGCCAATGGGGTGCAAATAAGTATGCACTATACTCTTTCTTTTATATAAAGAAACATTTACATCCTAAACCAACAAACTGCTCTACTTATCTTCCACACTAAAGCATAAGACTGAATTTGGGCCTCTAATTCAGTTTGTATCAACATCATACAGGCTATGAGAACATAAATCCATGGATCTCCTTCTGCTTCTGAATCCAAATGCATCTCATGGGAGTCGATCAGGTACTCTTGAAGAAATATAGCTAATATTTGTGCTATGCACATTGAGCGGTTATCAAATAGTTTCCCACCACCTACAATGGCTTTCTTTCATCTCATCTAATTTTGCAATTCAGCTTGCTTTTAAAACAGTTCAATTACCAAATTAGATAAAATAATTTGAGAAGTTCAAACTAACCTCTAAAATTCTGACAGCAAAAAAATTGACTGCTAAAGCAAAAAATTACAGCTTAAAGACGTTGAACAAACATAGCAAATGAAACAATTCACACAGAGTAGCCTACAAAATCAAGAAAAACTCCATTCTTTTTCCTATCCAAAATTAACATAAGAAGTGGGTAAACTACAAATCAAGTAAAAACTCATCCATTTTCCAATCGAAAATTACAACTAAATAACGGGAAATCTACAAAAACAAGCAACAACTCATTCTTTTACCTTGAGATACTTGAGCTTCATGCTACCATAGACAAGTCCAAATGTGAAGGCTGAAGTACGAGCCACCTGCGCCCAAAAATAATTAAATCGATCAATCAATCAATAACCTAAGCATCAATCTAATTCTCTTCCACTCTATTCAGATCCATTTCACTGTAATACTCTCAACAATTTGATTCTTACGACAAATCCAACGCATTTCAAAATGGACGATTAATGAGTACATGTGATCGAAGTATTGAAGAAAGAAGGAAAATAGGTTTACCAGAGCAAGGGTGCTGGTTCCAGAGTAAGGTCCAGGGAGAGGTGCCATTGTTGACTTCACAAGCAGAGAGCTTCAAGATCTCTTTTAAGCCCTAAAATTAGAAATTCACAAACCCTTAACTCTACCAACAACGATAATTGGGTTATATGGTGTGAGCTGCGATCTGCTGTGCGCTCGCCTAGTGAATGAATACCTTTGTGGTTTTTCTTTTTATTAATGGGATGATATACTAGTACCCTAGACTATGATCGAAATTACAAAGACACATCTTAACTAAATTAAGATCTTATTACCCCTAAACTTGTCTTTTTTTTAATTTTGTTCACCTTTTTAGCATACGTGGCCTCCAAACGTCTCCCACGCGCCTCATTTAAGTGGAGTCACAGAGTGTGCCACATAAGTCAAAAGGTGTATAAAACTATACAAAAAATGAGTTTAGGGGTAATAAAACATTAGATTAGTTAAGTTGTGTCTCTAAAATTTCGATCATAGTCTAAGGGATACTTGTGTCTTATTCCTTTATTAATCGTTAAATCTTAAACAATGTATATTTCCATTAAAAGGTGTATAAAACTATACAAAAAATGAGTTTAGGGGTAATAAAACATTAGATTAGTTAAGTTGTGTCTCTAAAATTTCGATCATAGTCTAAGGGATACTTGTGTCTTATCCCTTTATTAATCGTTAAATCTTAAACAATGTATATTTCCATTTTTAGCCTTAACATGAATACGGAAGCCTCATTTGTTTTATTAACATAAAATTAATTCTACTTCGTTATAAAATAATTCTTGTGATAATAATTAAATTCATATTTGAGAGAGAACAATAATTCAATCTAATATCTAATAGCACTCCATTATTAACTTAATTCATCTAGTAAAAATGTATATTTTATATTATATAGATATCTAATACTAGTATTTCATGTGTATAATTACTTACAAATCAAAATATAAATTATTTACTATATCATTTGGAAAAATTAAAGAGAAAATTCGGTGGAAAGATGCCATATCTTATACAGTAATTGCACAAAGAATTAATTTTCATTACTATAGTAAAACCTCTATAAATGCATGTGTTTGGGATCGAAAAAAATATTCATTTATCGAGATTATTAGTTTATCAATAAATGCATAAAATATTTATTTATCGATAAATAAATATTTATTATTTTAGAGAGTATTTTGCAGTATGTGCCATAAGAAAGAAAAAAATATATATATTTGAATTAAGAATTTCAAAAGTTTAAATCTAGGAAACTAAAAAGTGTAGTCTTTGCATATTTATTATTTAAATCTAGAAAAGTTAAACAAATTTAGTAAAGTTTAATGTTTCTAATTGTATTCATGTATATATAATATGAAGAGATTTTATGTTAACTATAAAAGAAAAAAGCTAGATGTTTAAAAATCATAATTCAAGTATAATGTCTTCTCATCATTTGAAAGGCGAATAAAAATCATTTTTAACCAATAAAATAAGAAACGCAATATGTGAGCATAAGAAAGAGAATCCAACTATTAGCCAAAAAGATTTGCAAGCATTGGTAAAACAAAAGTTTGATTTGACTATTAGTCGTTCAACAATATCGCACACTCTCAAAAGGTCGGCAGAGTATTTGTCAAATGAGATGAAAAATAGCGATGTCAAAAGGCATAAATCGGCAAAAAACCGTGATTTAGAGAAAGTTTTGTACGAGTGGTTTCTTCAAATGCAAGAGAAAGTGAGCATGTCAGGGGAAATTATCCAAGAAAAAGCAAAAGATCTTTTCTTGAAAATGTATGGTGAAACTAATCCAGAATTCAACTTCTCTTCTGGTTGGTTAGAACGTTTCAAGTCAAGATACGGAATCAAGTCTTACAGACGTTTTGGTGAAAGTGGTTCAGTTATCATGGAGAATATTGAAAACGAATTGTCTAGCATACGGTCAAAACTAGATCAGTTTGAATTGAAGGATATTTATAATATGGATGAAACTAGACTATTTTATCGATTGAAAGCTAATTATTCACTTGCTACCAAGCAGCTTGAAGGTCGCAAAAAAGACGAAGAGAGAATTACTCTTGCTCTCTGTTGCAATGGTGATGGATCTGACAAAGTACCATTGTGGATTATTGGTAAGTTTGCAAATCCTAGATGCTTTAAAAATATGAACATGAACAATCTTAATTATATGTATGATCCAACAAAAAAGCTTGGATGACTGGCTTGCTTTTTCAAAAATGTGTTGACTGGTTTGATAAGAGAATGAATGGTAGAAAGATTTTGTTAATAGTAGACAATTGGTTAGCTTATCCAAAGATAGTTAAAGGCTTAAGAAATATAGAGTTGTTTTTCTTACCTCTTAACACAACATCTAAGATTTAACCATACGATGCTGGGATTATTCGAGCATTCAAAGCTCATTATCGCCATCGCCTTTATTTTAGCATCCTACAATGCCTTGAGGTTGAAGCACCAAATACTGAAAAAATTAATATTTTGAATGCTATTAATTTTGCTAACTTGGCTTGAAATTTTGATGTGAAAGAAATAATAATTGCAAATTGTTTTCGGCATTGCAAGATCCGATCGGAAGAAAATAATGTTCCTGAACTACAAGTTGGTGAATTAGATGAAGGTATCCAAGAATTAAATGATGTCATCTCTAACTTAGCCTATAGAAATGTGATGGATGTTGAACATCTTTTGAACTATCCTAACGAGAATGATACAATTATGGAATCACCTATAGAGAAAGAAATTATTCAATCTGTAATGAATAATGATGCTGAGAATGATCCTGAACAAAATGATAGTAGCATTGTTCTACATGTATCGTTAAAGGAGGCATTTCAAGCAATGACTACATTGTCAAATTATTTGGTACAACACAAACAAAATATTTCACAAATTGTATTTGCTCTTCAAAAAGTTAAGGATGAGATTAGTTTTGGTTTTGGTGGGAAGAAAAAATAATCAACTATAGAATCATATTTTAAAAAGAAATTGTTATTGGTCTAATATTATTAACTGATTAAATATATATAAATTCTTGATGTATTCTAGTAATTATTACTTTATATTTTTCTGGGTCTTTAATACTTTATTTTTAATTATAATCTAATGCATTTAGCGAGAATATTACTTTAATATAACTGGCTCAAGTCGAGATCAGAGAAAAATATTCATTTAGCATCGAATATTACTTTATCCAGATTTTACTCTATTTTGATTTTTGATAAGACTGATTAAAATTAATTTAAAATCTAACGATGACTTGTAAAACACGAATCCTCGAGTATTAGATTCACTCTCATCCCACTCCACTGAGAACTGAGTCGAGAGATCGTCGGCGATAGAGTGTAGGAGAAAGGAATCTGTAAGAAAAATGGCGTCGAACCAAGTGAGGGCATCCCACATACTCATCAAACACGAAGGATCTAGACGTAAATCTTCATGGAAAGATCCAGAAGGTCGCATCATCTCTAACACCACCAGAGATGCCGCCGTTTCCCAGCTCAAATCCTTTCGCGATGACATCATCTCCGGCAAGTCCAAGTTCGAAGATGTTGCTTCTCGCTTCTCTGATTGCAGCTCTGCCAAACGTGGCGGCGATCTCGGTACTTCCTACATCTACTGTTGTTTATTGTTTTCAATGATTATTCTGCTTATATTAATTAATCCAGTGTCATTGTTATGAGTTGTTTTCATTTTGGTTCGAGATTTGTACGGATTTTGTAGGGATAAGATCTGAGATTTAAAGGATTTTCTGGTTGTACTACAACGCTAATTTGCTTTAGAATACAAGTTAGGATTAGGAATCAGATGGACTTGAATAGAGTAGTAGAGTAAATTGGATGGATGTAGATAATTTTAACTAATTGAGTGGTATATCAATTATCAAAGATGATTATGCTGGGTTTTGATAGGGTTTAACTAGTAATTAGCTTCAACTGTGATCTGCTTGAAAGCAAAGTGTCTTGAATATTAGCTCGTTCTCAACTCATTGGAGTTGCTATTCAATTTAGTTACTTTGATAAAGGCAGACTCTCGAAAAGATCTAGAGAAAGTATTGAAGTTTAGGAAACTGGACGCTAGTTATTGAATAAGCTTATATTTGTTACTATTTGGATACAACTTCTCAGGACAAAAGAGTTGTGAATACTTAGAAATTTGGAGTTCTGTTATGGAATTGAATTTAAATCAAATTGGTGTTTCACTATGTTATTCTATCCATTTGCTTGAAGTCTTGAGCTGCACATGCAATATCCCCTCCCACCTCTTTTGCGCATCTACCAATTGGTTAGTAGATGCACCTTTTTATGTCAAATCATTTGTATAGCATATTTTCTGGAATGGACTGTAAGCAAGTTACGAAGCAGAAATCTGCTAATCATTTATTGCCGATAAATGAGTTCACCAAAGCACTAGTCTTTTGTTTCTTCATTTAGTTATTTGTAACCAGGATGGAAGCACTAGTTTCTGGTCCTGCGAAAATTCATTAAACAACTGCTTTTTAGCTGAAAGTTTTTTTTTTTTTTTGAGAAGGTAACGATTTGTATTATAAACCAGTACTTATGTAGCACTGAAAGCCCCTTTACGAAAACGTATGAAAAGCCAGGAACAAAAACAGCAAGCCTAGCATGATTCTAATACTTCTAGGATTGCTTCTGCATCTACAGGGGAACTCTTTGTACACCATAAACATAATAACATAATACAATCTGTTTTGATCATCTGTAGGGATCTGCTTCTATCCTCAAAGCTTCTAGCATTCTTTTCTCTCCAAATGGTCCACCAGATGCATGCTGGAATTGTCCTCCAATAACTTCTGTTCTTTGCCTCAATTCCTGCTTCCTCCCAACTTGAGAGAGTGTCAACAATCTTGCTAGGCATTGTCCATTGAATGCCTCTGAGATTGATGAAAATCTTCCACAGTTGATCAGTGATTTTGCAATGTAAGAACAAATGCCTAACTGTCTCAGCTGCCTCCCCACATAAACAACAATGTGTCACCAGAATGTTGTTTCGTTTCCTCAGATTCTCATGTGTTAGTACTGCTAGCAGCCAAGTGAAGCATGCCACCTTGAGTGGAATTTTGGTTTTCCAGATTTGTCTCCAAGGCCAATTGAGGGTTAGATAATCCCTGTTCATGACCTTGTAACCTGAGCTCACTTTGTATCTTCCTTTGTTGTGCTCTGTCCACCGTAGGCAGTCCTCCCCTTCCTTCAAACCTTGAAATGATTCCAACCTTTTAAAAATTCAACTAATCTACAAACTTCCCAGTCATTTAATTCCTTCTGAGAGATAGATCCCAATCTTGGGGAGACCACATTTCAGCCACTGTTCTGTCTTTATGTAGTGCTAAGTCAAAGATGTCAAGGAAGATCTCTGACAAATTTTGATTACCAAGCCATCTATCTTTCCAGAATTGTGTCCTGACACCATTGTGTACAGTTATAGTAGTATGATTCCTTAGGAAAGGCCACCAGTTCCTAATTGATCTCCAAACAGCAACACCATAGGGATTGGTTGCTTCCTTGGTGACCCATGAATCCATCTCTCCGTACTTCAGTTTAATCACCTTGCTCCACATTGAGTGTGGTTCATGAACATATCTCCACAACCATTTCAACTTTAGAGCCTTGCTTTGGTTCTTCAAATTTTTGATGCCTAATCCTCCTTGTTTTTTTCCCGTGATCATAACTTTCCATTTTACCAGATGGTATCCCTTTCTTTTCTTGATTCCTTGCCAAAAAAAATCCCTTCTTAGTTTATCCAATCTCTGTACTACTCCTGCAGGTATTGGGAACAAAGTTAGCATGTACATAGGAAGGGCATCCAAGACTGCATTTATCAAAGTGAGCCTGCCCCCCTTTGATAAATATTGTGCTTTCCATCTGACCAACTTCTTCTCACATTTCTCCAAGACAGAATTCCAAATTTCTTTGGACTGTGATTTTGCTCCCAATGGCACCCCCAGGTAGATAGCAGGTAGTGCTCCCACCTCGCCTCCTAGCACTGAGGCCAAAAGCTCCATATCAGAGACCATGTTTATGGGATATAAATGGCTCTTTCCCCAGTTGATGTGAAGACCTGACATACCTTCAAAAAGCACCAGAATGACCTTAAGGTATCTTAGTTGTTCCTCATCTACATCACAAAAAATCAAAGTGTCATCTGCATATTGGAGATGTGTTTCCTCCAAACTCCTCTCATTGTTTGTAGACACTTCAAATCCCGTGATCCACCTATTTGTTTTAGCTGTCTTGATCATGTTGTTAAGTCCCTCCATGGCAAGAATAAAGAGGAATGGAGATAATGGATCCCTTTGTCTGATTCCTCTTTGGGCTTCAAAAAAACCTTCAAGAGCACCATTAATGAGGACAGAAAACTTTACTGTTGAGATGCAAAAAAGTATCCATCTAATCCACTTTTCTCCAAATCCCATTTTCCTGAGTATATTGAGAAGGAACCCTCAGTTAACATGATCATAAGCTTTCTCAATGTCCAGTTTGCATAGGATACCTGGTTTCTTTTAACCCACTCTAGAGTCTATTGCTTCATCTGCTATTAACATCGCATCCATGATTTGTCTTCCTTTGATGAAAGCCATCTGTTGGGAGTCTACCAGCTTGTACATCACCCCGTTGATTCTTTCTGTTAAAACTTTAGACAACAACTTAGAGAAACTGCCTATCAAGCTTATTGATCTGAAGTCTTTAAGTTCCTTTGCTCCTTTCTTCTTTGGGATCAAGGCAATATAGGTGGCATTGAAACTCTTCTCAAACATTTCCTGGTCATAGAAATTATGGAAGGCCACCATGATGTCATGCTTAAGAATTTCCCAACATTTGATGAAAAAACCCTAGTGTAACCATCAGGTCCTGGGGCTTTATCAATGGCACATAACTTCATGCATTTATAAACTTCCTGCTCCTCAAATTTGGCCTGTAGTTGTGATCTTTCTTCCTCTGTTATTGAAGGACAGTTCACTAAATTTCCATCAGGTCTCCATCTTTCTGTTTCAGAATACAGTTTCTCATAAAACTGGATGATTTCCTCCCTTACTCTGTCTGGTTCTGTGGTGATCTTTCCCTCTACTTCCAACTGGTCAATGTGGTTGCTTCTTTTGTGGGCATTTGCAAAATTATGGAAGAATTTTGTATTGTTGTCTCCTTCCTTCAACCACAAGATTCTAGACCTTTGTCTCCAAGCACATTCCTCATTTTTTATCAGTTATTCGTCCTCCATAAAGATCTCTGCCTTCAAAGTAGCCTCTTCCTCTGTCAATGCTCTTTTATTCAGCAAAGAATCCAAATCTGCCATTTTGTTAAGCAGTTTGGACCTTTGAATCTGCAGATTGCCTTTTCCAATTTTACTTCACTCTTTGAGCTTTTCTTTCAGTGCTTTCATTTTACATGCTAGGATGTAGTCTGGCCTCCCATAGAAGGAGAAAGAGTTCCACCAGTTACTGATTTTCTCACTAAAACCTTTTGTGTTCAGCCACCAGTTCTCAAACTTGAAATATGATTTACTATGTTCCCAAGGTCCACAAAATAGAGCTATTGGGACATGATCTGAGGTCATTCTTTGGAATGTAGTCTGCTTCATCATGTTAAATTGATCACTCCATTCAGACGTGAAAAGTATCCGGTCTATTCTGGATGTTGTTGTATGTGTATCCCCTTTGAACCATGTGTACTGACCTCCTTCAAGTGGCTCTATAAGCTCTAGGTCCTCAATAGTATCAGAGAACTCAATCATGGCAGAAGATCTTCTTTGACAGTTTCTTTTCTCCGAGGAGAACCTGCACACATTAAAATCTCCACAAATTGCCCAAGGCCCCTCCATTAATCCTGTGACCCCTCCTAATTCATTCCACACCTCCCTCCTTTCCACCTTACAATTTGGTGCATAGACCCCTGAGATGTGGCAGTTGAAATTTTGAAGTAAAGCCTCAAAACTACATGTTAGAGTATAAGCACCAACTTGTAGTATCTCTCCCTTCCACACCCTGCTATCCCATAACATAATGACTCCCCCTCTTGTTCCACTTGCCTCAAGACATGCAAATCTGACCCATCTTCCTCCCCAATATTTGTTTAACGATATCCTGTAAATCCCCCTGTAATTTTGTTTCTTGTAGGCATACGATATCAGCCTTCCATTGGTCTATACAGTTCCTCACCACCCTTCTTTTCCCCACATCATGTAATCCCCTAACATTCCATGACACAAGCTCGAGCTTCATAGGTCAACTTGTGCATTCCTTTTCCCCTTATTCCTCCCAACACTGTCTTTGAATTTGACAATAAAAGTAATTAGATTCTTCAGTTCATTAGCACCTTTGTACTTTGCCTTTTGGATATCAGTAGCTGGTTCCATTCTTCAAACTTGTCTACAGGCATCTATTTGCATGAGTAACTCTGTAGCTTCCTCCTCATGCCCTTTGAAATCTGCTCCAAACATTTTGCCAAGTTTGATGATGTTCTGGCGAACCCAAGCAGAGTTAACTCTCTCCTGCTCTTTGATTGATTAACTATCAAGACTTTTCTACCTTGAATTTTTTTTTTCTTGCAGCATGAGGTCATTTGGTAATAATCAGTGATAGAAGCAGACAGATCTTTGCTTATCCCCTACTTGTGTGGATAAAATAATAAGCCTTCAGCAACATGCATTTATGCTTGTTATTTGTCATAGATTAGGAACATGGACAGGTGCTGCACCAGATTTGACACTAATCAACTTCTCTTTTTCTTCTTAGTCTTCTTTTTCCCTTTGTGTTGTTGACACTGATTAACAGTGGCTACAACTTGAAGTTGTAAACCCCTCTGACCTGACAAAAACTAGTAAATCAGTTTTACTAAAACTGGGTGATCAAAATTAATCACTGCTAAATAAAAGTGGTGCATAAAGCCATAAACCTGCTCAATCTTGCTCAAACCTTTTCTGCACATTCCTGTGGTTCTCTGTTTCTCGATAGCAGATTGAGCTGTTAGTTATCACATTAAACAGTGTAAGAACATTAGGAAAATAATATATCCTATAATCTTGTTTCAGAAGAAAGAATGAAGAAATAACGTTTAGTATTGGTATCAAGTAACTTGCATTATTTTTATGCTGCTCCACTTCTAATAAGATTTCTGATTTTCAAATGTAAATGTTCAATGGATTAAAGCCAGATCATTTTCTGTATAGTGTGTGGTTTTTATGAGTTTCTATCACCTGAGCTGAGTCCCATGTGACTAAATTTTCTGTAGCTTCATTTAATTGCCATTTTTTGAGCTTTGTTGGTTTTGCTGGAGTGGTTGGTCAATGATCTAATATCTGCATTCTTATTTTGTGTCTCTAATAATGTTGTTTTGCTACAATTACGTCATGTTGTTTTGCTACAATTACGAAGGTTTACTTTCAAAATATCCTCCCTCATAGCATGTTTATATTTGGTAGATTATTATACTCTTGCCATATTTTATACTTGTTCAGTTATCTCATTGTTTCGTGCTATGAATCTTGTTAGTTTGATTGTCAACATCAAAAAGCTAAGATACGAGCATTTTTTCTTTTACCAATCAAAAAAAGAGAAAATAAGTAATGTAGAGGCACTGCTCCTTACCCTTCACTTTATTTGTCTTTTTCTTGTATGCTTGTTTCTGTAAACATCTACCAAGTCTCTATCTCTGCTGAAGGGCTAAAAGCTTAAGCGTTGGTGTCATTTCTGGCATCTTCAAAGGTGGGGGATTCTCTACTTTTTTCCAATGAAGAAGGTGTGGGGGGTTATCGTTACTGTATTTAACTGAAGAAGGGATTTTCCAATTGTAGTAATATATTGACCCTGCAAAGGGAAAAGATGGAGACATATCTTCGTGGTGTGTGGATATAGTAGAGTTTTTCATCTTGTTTAATGGTGCATTTTGGTATCATTTCTAGCATCCTCAAAGGTGAATGCTTAATAAGCTCATTTCCTTTGCAGGTCCATTTGGTCGAGGGCAGATGCAGAAACCTTTTGAAGTTGCAACTTATGCACTGGAGGTTGGTGAGATCAGTGACATCATCGATACTGACAGTGGTGCTCACATAATTCTGAGAACCGGTTAACATTGGTGGAGAAAGTATCTACAGATTCAAGAGCAATTGCAAATTGTAACCTTTTTTTAATTATTAGTTTTGGTGTTTCAAAGACTACCCTTCCCACGTTTGTGTCGTATTGCAACAACAAAATTATATATTTTGATTGTATTATCAGTCAAATACAACTCCAGATACTTGATGTTTATAGACGTTTTAATCCATGTGTTGAGAGTTTCTTAACATGTGGCACCCTCTAAATTCAATTACCTCGTGACTGATTGCAACCTCTATAAGGTCTTCTAAATTACAGCAAGTCTTGTAAACTAAGGTTCGAATTCCTGCAAGAGTAAAATAGTAGACGATTTTTTTCATCTGCTTAAGCTCCAGTGAAAGTTACCGCATAGCTATGCCCGAACCCGCTTTGGTTGATGATTACACTAAATATACAAAGTTAAAAAAAAATAAATTTATGTATGTACGTTGCATGTTGGACTTCTTCATATGTTTATTTTATATTTTGAACTATTTAATGAAAATTTTGATTTTACTTATTTACTCGATGAAATTGCGTGCAAGTTAACTTACATATCATTATTAATTTTTTTTTATTTTTTTAATACGGAATCTTTGTGGACCAGTTTGGGTGGTGTGTATGTGGATTGGCCTTTTTTTCCTGGTCCATAAATTTATAAGCCAATTTCATTGGTGGTCAGTGGCTATGTGCTCATTGTCAAGTTGATGCAATTACGTCTTGTAAAGTTGATTGAATACTGTGTTGTGTTCTCTTCTTATCCATTGGTTGAAAGTTGTTTGAACAAAATGTGGACTGCGCATTTCCTTCTTATCCCAACTTGCAACTTTGACCAAAAATTGCCAAACTTTGCGTGTGATTTTTTTTATATTGTAATTGTCACTAAATGCATAGGGGGGTTCAATAACATTTCTTTTTCGTGTGATAAATGATTTTAATACAATATAAAATTGTTAAATAGTCACACTTGCTTTAAGATTTTGAATACAATGTTATAAATTGAGTATAATTTCATAAATGGATCAAGTTAAGATGGTGTGTATGCATTCTTACCTCTACTAGAGAAGTTGCCTCTAATTGACCTTCGAAACACACAAATAAAGAAAATGTAATTAATTACATAGAGAACGGAGGAAGGAGATGCGGAAATCAAACTCATGTCTATTATGCATAAATGATAAAACTCATTACGCACTTTTGCTTACTCCTACTTGAATTTATCATCTAACAATAATATAGTTTATTATAAACATCGGATATGATAAATCTTTTTTGGACCTGTCTCTCTTTTTCTGCTTTAATTTCATTAACCTGTTCAAGGATAGAGAAGCATTCCAATATGCATCGCGTACAATGACTGTACTATGAGAAGGATATATATATATATATATATATATATTTATGTATGTGTGTGGTGATTAATCTCAAAACTTGTCAATTGTCATGCCTATTGTTTTAATTTATTTTTTAAAAGTAACTTTGATAAATTCAAGTCAACAAAAGTAATACTCGACTTTTGGAAATTCAAAAGTCAATGTTTATGGCTGCTTTCTTCCAAACTTGGATTATATGTCTCTTCAAAATTATAAGTTGATTAAATAAAATAAACAAATAGAATCAAGTTTATTAGAGTAGCTATTTTTGTGACCATTAACATTGCTTTATAGTATCTAATTTCACATCATTACGGAATTAAAACATATTAATTAATTTTAACAAGAAATAATAAATCATTCTGATTCCTAGCACTAGTCCCCATCAAAAAATTCGTTTCCCACACTTTTCTTCCTACTTTCAATTGGAGTATATTTTACGATCACAAATATAGAAGAAAAACCATATTTTCCATAAGTATTCCAACTTCTAAAAGCAAGAGAAAACTCCTACTCAGATCATTGAGTAAAAATAAATTTAATTGAGATAAAAATGAAAGAATATCAAACTTTTTTTTTAACATAAAATTAGAGAGAGAGGGTGGGGGGGGGGGGGGGGGTTACTATTAGGCACGTGAAATAAAGTGTCACAAACGTATTTTATGGGGAAAAAGTTTGAGAAATTAGTACTCCTTTCGTCCAACAATACTTGTTCATTATACAAAAAATAGATATTCAATAATATTTATCAACTTTATGAAATTCATGGATAATTTTACACTTAATTTCTAATTTATCCTTATCATTAATTATAGTCATTTCTCTATTACATTTTTCATGACGGTGTATTTATTACTCCCTCTGTCCCATTTTATATGTCACATTTTTATTTTGCACTTGCATTAAGAAATAATGTAACTTTACCCTTCTACCCTTATTTAATTTTTTTGAAACTCAAGTTTTCAATCAATAAATATGAATTAATTTATTTTGATTAATTAATTTAACCAATGAACATGAATCATTTACTTAACTTTTCTAAGTTGGTCAAATGTATGTTTTCAATGCTAATAACTCACAAGGGTAAAAAAAGAAACAATATGCTAATTTATGCATTAATTTTATGAAATGACAAGTATTATGAATCAATTATTTATAGAAATAGATGACATATAAAATGGAACGGAGGGAGTATATTCAAAAGGTGATATAGTAAAATTACATTTCTATTTATAGTTTTTTAAGGGGTGTGCCAAGTCAATAATGGACAACTATTATTGGATAAAAAAAGTAATAAAAATGCATTTTTTAGAATTGATTTGATAAAATAAATAAGTAAAAAATAAAAATTTTAAAGTTAAAAATCTAATTTTTTAAAAATAGAATAACGAGTTTACCATTCATTTTTAGTTAGAAGTATTTTAACTTTCAAATTTAAATCATTTTTAATACGTAAATACTTCATCTCGAAAAGCCAAATTTTTCAACACAAGTTGAATTAAGTGGGACTTCCAAAACTCCTATCGAATTTTGTTATTACTACTACACTTTAGGCAAAAGCCATCTCGAGAATCTAAATTGATAATGTAGCCAAAAACAAAAATCGCCGAAAGCTTATTACGAGTTAACTTCGCTTTTTGTTAAAAACTACTATATAATATAGTATAGTATAATAGAACTATGTGTCATTAATATAGATTGTGATGCACTGGTAATTTTAAGTTCGAGTCTTAAATATTTAGAAAATTTTGTTAGATTACATCACCTCAAATGGGCCTTGCAATGCGCAATTCAAATTTACTTAGAATTTCAATAGTAACTCCAAACATAAAGTGAAAACCGAAAAAATAGTAAAACTATGCGTCTATGCCTTCGTGTTAGAATTACATCGACATTTGTAATATATGTACTCTATTAGTTATTTTATTTTTTATCATTTATAGGATAATATATATCAGTTTTTTCATAATTTATACTTATATTATTTGTACAAATTTGTGAATTGCAAATTAAATATTGTATTAATATTTCCCTTAAATTTTTGAGACCCATTGTCACCACACGTGATATTCACATCACAAGAAGCAATAAAAGGGCCAAAACCTAAACCACCTTCTTTGGCTATTCACATAGCCCTTATTTCCTTTTTTCCCCTGTTTTCTCTTCATCGCCACCCATGGCCGCCGCCGCCGCCGTATCTACCGCCTCTTCCGCCGCCATCACCAACAAGTCTCATCTTTCATCGTCCCTCGACAAACCCTTTTCCTCTCCATCCCAAAAGCTCTTATCTTTAGCCGCTAAAACCCTCCCAAAACCCTATCACCACCATCACAGAACTCTCATCACTGCCGCCTCCAAGAACCCATTAACTGACGTCGTTTCGTCCAAACCCAACCCGGATGGCCGTTCTTTTGATTCCTATTTCGATGATGACGATAAACCCCGTGAAGAGTGCGGCGTTGTGGGTATTTACGGTGACTCTGAAGCTTCTCGTCTTTGCTATTTAGCCCTTCACGCGCTTCAACACCGTGGCCAAGAAGGCGCCGGCATTGTTTGCGTTAATGATAACGTTCTCAAGTCTATTACAGGTGTTGGGTTGGTCTCTGATGTGTTTAGTGAATCGAAACTTGACCAACTCCCTGGCGATTTGGCTATTGGTCATGTAAGGTATTCTACTGCTGGTTCATCTATGTTAAAAAATGTTCAACCTTTTGTTGCTAGTTATAGATTTGGGTCAGTTGGTGTTGCCCATAATGGGAATTTAGTGAATTACAAACAACTTCGTGGTGAGCTTGAAGAGAATGGCTCAATTTTCAATACTAGTTCTGATACTGAGGTGGTTCTCCATCTTATTGCTATATCAAAGGCAAGGCCTTTTCTTTTGAGGATTGTTGAGGCTTGTGAAAAGATTGAGGGTGCTTATTCTATGGTGTTTGCTACTGAGGATAAGTTGGTTGCTGTTAGGGATCCTTATGGGTTTAGGCCATTGGTTATGGGTAGGAGAAGTAATGGTGCTGTTGTTTTCGCGTCGGAGACGTGTGCTTTGGATTTGATTGAGGCAACTTATGAAAGAGAGGTTCTTCCTGGTGAGGTTGTTGTGGTGGATAAAGAAGGGGTTCAATCTATTTGTTTGATGCCTCATCCCGAGCCTAAATCTTGTATATTTGAGCATATTTACTTTGCCTTGCCTAATTCAGTGGTGTTTGGAAGGTCTGTGTATGAGTCTAGGCGTGCTTTCGGGGAAATTCTAGCTACTGAAGCTCCAGTGGAATGTGATGTTGTGATAGCCGTTCCTGATTCAGGTGTTGTGGCAGCACTTGGTTATGCTGCTAAAGCAGGGGTTCCATTTCAACAAGGTTTGATAAGGTCGCACTACGTTGGTAGGACATTCATCGAGCCATCGCAGAAGATTAGGGATTTTGGAGTGAAACTCAAGCTCTCACCAGTTAGGGCAGTGTTGGAGGGGAAAAGAGTTGTGGTTGTGGATGATTCCATCGTTAGAGGGACAACCTCGTCCAAGATTGTGAGGCTGTTAAAGGAGGCAGGGGCAAAAGAAGTTCATATGAGGATTGCTAGCCCTCCGATTATAGCTTCTTGTTATTATGGAGTGGACACTCCTAGCTCAGAGGAGTTGATATCTAACAGAATGAGTGTGGAGGAGATTAGGGAGTACATTGGATCGGATTCACTAGCCTTTCTCCCAATTGAGAGCTTGAATAAGCTGTTAGGCAGTGATTCTAAAAGTTTTTGCTATGCTTGTTTTTCAGGAAACTATCCCGTCGAGCCAACAGGCAAAGTTAAAAGGATTGGGGACTTCATGGATGATGGATTAAGTGGGGATATGGACTCCATTGATGGTGGTTGGCTACCAGGAAGTAGTAAAGTTCAGAAGAAGACCATCTTGAATGAAGTTAGAACCAGTTAAATTTTACATGTTGCTTCAGATTTTGCTTTGGATTTTTCATGCTTTAACTATAGAAAATTCAATGCCTTTTAAGTTTCTTTTTTTCTCCCCCTCCAAGTCATTCTTCTGTACTTGTATTCGGGATTTTACATCAGATTATCAACTAATCAGAATGGTTAATTATTGGACCATAGTATTTGATTTGCCAATACACATCATTACTGTTCACAGAAGAAATAACCATAAATGGAACCGAACAATTAGGCAAAATATTCAAGTACCTAACGAGAAGGGGAACTTTGGAGTGACTTGGTGAAGTTCGAGTTGTGTAAACAACTACGAATTGACAGTATCCATATTTATGTCTAAAGTGATCTGCTTTATAACATGTCTTTGAACTATGTATCTCTCTGTTGGAAGAAAAGTTTCATTGACATGAAAGCACACCTAAGCATACATAGACTTGACACAGCTTCTATCAAATAGAGCTTCTTATCGTACACTTCTTTTTTCTTCTCCAACGATAGTGATATTGCTTTGCCGCTTAATCCACAGAAGGAAAGCAATGAAGCGCTGCTGTGATTATCATAGAATGGATGTTGATTCCATTCCATGGCATCACCAATTGTATCATCTATAGCACTTTCTATATGCCAACTTTTTCCCAATTTTGCTTGCAAGAGAACCCTTTATCTGAGGCCATGATTTGTTCTCTTTGTTGTGGCAATCAGTAAAGCCAGAATTGCTTCTCAGGTACCTCTCGGAAATGGCTTCTTTCATGCTTTCTTTACTTGAAACAGGACGTTTGCAGAAACTGGCAAATCCTTTTATTGTAACTGTCACTTTTCGCGCTCTTTCCCTCTCCTTTTTCAGGAAACTCTCGTCTTGCAATAGTTTTATCGCCCGCTCTGACACGTTTCTTACACTAGATCCCCAATTAAACCTATTTTAATGGAAAACGAATGTCAAGATGATGGAATTATCAAAGATTTGACCTTTACGAATTGTGTCATTAACTCACTTAAGGCACGGGAAACAAAGAGATGAAAGTATAAAGACCAACCCTTTTTCATCAACATATTGGAAACATTCCATCTGTCTGATGACATCTTCATCACTTTGAAATTCCTCTGCAATACTTTCTGGTCCATGAGTTAACAGGTATTCTAATAACATGAGGGCCTCATAAGATGATCTCCAATTTGTTCTATCAAATTTCGACAACCTGTTTTCGAGTAAAGAACAACAAACACTCACCAAACCAAAGATCCCAAATCAAGGGAAGTACAAATAAGATCAATCACTTAGTAATGCAACAAAATAAAGAAAACCTGTTATGCAGAATATCAACTATCCTCCAATAATCATCAATTTCAAAGGCTGCACGCGATATTAGTCTCATGGTTTGCATGTTTGGTGCAATCAATTCTCCAGTTGTAGCTTCTTCAGCCAGCCTTCATTTCTCATCAATAAAGACATGTCATTCATAATAAGAAACGATGCTACGAACTAAAAAACACTAGAACTAACTACATAATTTATCTGTCACTAATTCCTTTTTTCTTTTGAGTAGTGGAGAAGATAAAGGGAAGTTACAGTTGAGTATGAGTAACATCTGTAAGCACGAGTCGAGCAGTCTTGATTCTCTTTGAGGAAGAAGGAGCCTGCCTTTTGAATTCATGTAACAAAGGAGAATCCATTTCCCTCAGTTGTAAGTATTACTAATTTTTGTTATGCGGATGATCAACTGAAATGTAGTTACAAAGAATTCTTGAATGTAACTGCTTTTTATTATAATCCACATGCGATGGAAATGCAACTTTACGTTATAAAGTGAATTCGTGCATTTTCTTTTCCAAGTGAGAAAGCCACAAATAAAGTTACAAGGTTGAATCAGCTTTAGTCATTCTTCAACTTTCTTTTTTGCCTTTTGGATGAAGAAAGATTTTTTTTGAACTATGTCAAAATGTAACCCCTAAGGAATACAATTTAGCCCGAATCAACCGACTTCATCAAGAAAGATCACATTTTTTGTAACCCCCTAACTGCTTTTTGATATCGAACGAGATAGTGCTTTTTCAATTCCTCTCAAAATGGAATTTGTTGCCTAACATGTGTCATGGCTTAAAGAATGAACTGATATTACTCTATTCAGTATTATATTAATAAGGCGATAATACATGGATATAGACAAAATTGTCCTTAACACACCAAATCAAACAGTGATATACAATAGTTGCAAGAAATCACACCTAAGCACCTTCACTTATATACTTGATAGCTTAAGATCAAATAGAGCTTCCTATCATAAGTTTTTCTTTTATTTTTTCCCCACGATAGCGATATTCCTTTGCTGCTTCATCCAGAGGTGGAAAGCAACGAAGCTTGGCTATGATTATCTCTGATATCACAAAATGGATGTTGATTCCATTCCATGGCATCACTAATTGGATCATCTATAACACTTGCCACATTCTTGTGTATTATAAGAGCATTTGCCAACCTTTGCTTGCAAATGAACATAGTCTCTGAACCCATGATTTGGTTCTCCTTGTTTTGGCAATCAATAAACTCAGAATTGCTTCTCAGGTACCTCTCGTCTTTCATGCTATCTTCGCCTGAAACAGGGCGATTGCAGAAACTCCCAAATCCTTTTATTCCAACTGTCACTTTTCGCGCTCTCTGCCTCTCCTCTTTCAGGAAACTCCTGTCTTCCAATAGCTCTATCACCCTCTCTGACATGTTTCTAACACTTGTTCCCCAATTAAACCTGTTTTAATGGAAAAAAATTCAACTCAATCATAGATGGCGGAATCATCAAAGATTTGATCTTTACAAACTCTGTCTCTAACTTACTAAAGACATGGGAAACAAAGAGATGAAAGTATAAAGACCAACCCTTTTTCATCAACATATTGAAAACTTTCCATCTGTCTGATGACATCTTCATCACTTTGAAACTCCTCTGCAATACTTTCTGGTCCATGAGTTAACAGGTATTCCAATAACATCACAGCCTTATAAGATGGTCGCCAATTTCTTCTATCAAATTTCGACAACCTGTTTTCGCGTAAGAACATATAAAAAACTAAAAATCCCAAATCAAGGAGAGTACAAAATAATATCAACTAGTAATGCAAAATTGAAAAAAGAAACCTCTTATGTAGAATATCAACTATCCTCCAATAATCATCAACTTCAAAGGCTGCACGCGATATTAGCCTCATGGTTTGCATGTTTGGTGCAATCAAATCTCCAGTTGTAGCTTCTTCTGCCAGCCTTTAAATTAATAAACATATATCATTCATAAGATGTAAAAGAAAGGATGAAAAAAAACTGGAATTAGCTGCAAAATTTATGCGTCGCTAATTCCTTTTTTTATGAGTAGTGGAAAAGATAAAGGGAAGTTGCAGTTGAGTATGAGTAACATCTGTAAGCGCGAGTCGAGCAGTCTTGATTTTCTCTTTGAGGAAGAAGGAAGCCTGCCTTTTGAATTCATGTAACAGAGGAGAATCCATGTCTCCTTAGTAGTTGTTTTTTTTCTTGCAACGATTATGTTGTTATTGGGATAGGTTAATCAACTGAAGAAATTCTTGAATTTGACCCTTTTTTTATTAAGTCCACATGAGATGGAAATGCAACTACTCCATTAACTTAACAACTACTCTATAAAGTGGATTTGCGTATGTAATGTCACATTGACACTACTGAAAACATTAGGAAGGATTCAACATTTGACAACATCACACTGGAATTTTCCATTATTTTTTCAGGCTGTCTTATCTTCAGTGTATGTTTGCATATATCAAAATTAAAGATTGGCAGAACTCAATAGCTTCGGTCTAAACCTAGTATGCCTGTTAAAAGACTCGCTAATATACACAAGTTTAATTCTAACACCCAATTACTTACAATTGAGGCCATATCATAGAATATAGAATTCATAAAGTTCAAAAATCTTGGACCCACCTTTAGATGAGTGATTTTTGTCAAGACATCAGCACAGTAATATATTACCTTTCAAAGTCAAATATAAGTGATTGGAATTATGCAGTTAAATAGAGTACTTAATAGGTCTAATACCACCAGCTTGAAATGCAAGCCGTTAATCCCGTCAGAAAATATATAGGCAATGCCTAGATACCTAAAAGAGTAGTTAAAGGAAGAAAATACAGACAAGGTATCATAGTTTTTATTTTTTAATAAAGGTAATTGAATAAAAAAACAGTTTACCTAAATGACCAACCATCTCAGTACATTAATTAAGGAATTCAATTGATTATCAGTAGAGACTTAATTGAAACGAGTATCTTATAAAACTATGCATCATGTCTTCTACAAATACAATTCACATTTCCAAAATGAACATTTTTTATAAGTTAACCAAGAAGAATGATCTTCAGTTGAGTATCAATAAAAAATCTGTATATAGAAGGAAACAATAATATTGATTTTTGAATAAACAAAATCGCAAGGGCTATATATAAAAGCCCTAACAATAAGCTATTATGAAATGACATATCAATCTCGTACTTCTTGATAAATAAGCCACTAATCATGAGAGGAGGAAGGTCGCTAAGAGCTCAGCAAAAATTAGAATCAGACGCATCTGAAATAACAACAAAATGGTCTTAGCCGTTCTCTGCTCTGTCATACGCATTGGACTTGTGTTTTGGTGCAAACGAATAGCCAGAAGGAACCTTCCCGAGTACCAGCTCGGAGATCCTTACCTGTCGAGGGAATATATATATAGCACATTACAGTGAGAGAAGGATAAATGTTTGAAGTGCTTAACAATACTATGTGTACGAACAATAAATTACGTACCCAGTCAGCAGCAGAATCAGAGGCCATTAGTGTCTCTAGGTCATCCCTGCCATAGTATGAGGGTGATCGCCAATTTATTTTTTGTGGGATAATATCTAACAGGCCAACTGGAACGTACCGACATGTGTAGCTAAGCCACTCCAACAAAAAGTGTCTGGTTGTTTCTACTCCTGCGCTCATTTGGTGCAAACATTAGGTATAGATAATGATAATTTATCTTCAAGAATTTCTCAGGTAGAAGTATATCGCAAACAAAGCAAACTGCAACCAGAATAAAATGTATAGAGGAAAAACCCCATCTATTCAAGACAAACAATGGAAGTTTCTCCCAGAATACATGTACCTCTTGCAATTACGTCTTCACAGATATTCAAGAAAAGAATGAATAACCATAGGATGTACAGGATGCATAGATAAATTACTGGCTAGTCTAAAATGGAAAACAAATTTAAAAAGAAGCATCACAGCCTCACATTTTTCAATGTCCAATCTAACAGGACGCTTCCCTAATATATCGGACAAGTGAACCTAATAGACGAATGTTACAACTTAAGAATGTAGATAACAAGCAGTATCAATTCCATTTATCCTGGCTATAAAGGGCCAGATACTAAGCACAGTTCAGCAAGTCTGCACATGCCTGGAACATATTAGCTTAAATATAGCAGTTCCACATGTTATCTTATCTCAACTTCTTATATATATGATGTAAAAGAACTAACATGTGATGATGTAAAGGCGACAACACTCAGTTCTATGAGTAAGCATGGATGCAAATATAACATGATAGCTCATCTTTATGGCATGCTTCCAATAGATTGCAATAATTAACGTCGGGTTGATTGACAAGACAAACTTCTTACTGTACGATAACATCACTCACATAACTATATACCTTTCGAATCAGAACCCCAGTGTTGAAGGCCAAACCGTGCATAATCCTTCAAGATATCTAGCCGCTCGCCAGATGTAATGTCCCAGTGCCTCTGTTCCTTGATTTCAGTAAATATCCAAGGCTGCAAAATTATGATGTGCTGTTTAGTGCAGATAAACTCCAAGGGGTTGTTTGGTGTGAAGGATAGGATAAAATAATCCTGGGATTAAATTATAGTGCCATTCAATTTGTTGTTTGGTTGGCAAGGCCGAGATAACTTATCCCGGTACTAATAATTAGTACCTGAATAAGTTATCCCTTCCTATGGGTGGTATAGTAATCCCAGGATAACTTATCCCGGGATAAAATGACTAAATGACAAAAATGTCCCTTTAAACACTTTTTAGACATTACTTTTCAAATCCAATAAGGGTATTTTTGTAAACTTATATGTTGTTCTTAAGATTTATTATTTTGAATACAACAAACCAAACACTCAATAAAAAATAATCTTAGCATAACTTATCCTATCATAATTAATCCTATCATAACTTATCCCATCATAACTAATCCCATCATAATTTGAATTCAAACCAAACGAGCACTAAGAGGCACATATAGAATGAACATGCAGCAGTAACAAATTTTACACAATGGAAATAGAAGAGCAGAAAACATTATACTACTAACCTTTACTAATGCACCTCGAGCAATCATACATGTAGAAAGTTCAGGACACTCAGTTTTGTGGTTGTTCCAGTCTACGTAAGAAAATACATCACCATTTCCAAGGACCTGTAATGACTTGGGGGCCTTTCGCACGCATTGATACACGTAATCCCAGTCAGCAGGCTTACTGTAGCGCTGTTGACGTGAACGGCCATGTATGGTTACTGCAGTTGCACCCCAACTACCCATATCTGCAATTAGAGAATCAATGCGATTTTTCCCCTCAAAATAAGCAGTTCGTACCTAAAGCAGGAAAACAGTATACTGTCAAGCATCTCCATAAATTCCTTAAGAAACCAAGGGCATGTGTGAACCAGATTGTGAGCAATATAAACCCAGAAAACCAATAAATTACTCCACAGCTGCCATTGGGGTGCGGACGGGGAATGTCATATCATACCGCCAATTAATTTTTTTGAAATTAATCATAACGCCAATTAATTACCTATGCCCAGGTATGTTGATCTCCAAGAGTTACAAAATAAAAGGGAAAGCAGTCCACCCTACCTTGATAGTTACCGGTGTACCAACTGTTGAAGAAGCAGCTTCTACTACACTCTTCATCCGCGTTGGTTTTGTAAGAAGAGCTGATCCAGCACCCTTGTTAACTACAACATCAATTGGGCATCCCATGTTAATATCAATGAAATCCACAGAGCATTCTTGTTCTATAAGCTCAACTGTCTTTGTAACAGTGTCTGGATATGCCCCACAAATCTGAACACCAAACAAATTTTCAGATGAATGCCGTCTCAGCAGTGCCCACTCAGCTGCTTGGCCCTGCATTAGCCATAATACGTGAATTAATAGATGGTTAAGTTACCTCAGGACCCATGCTACCCATGCTTGCATGTCATAAATCGTCAAATGAACTTACGGGAAGTCTCAAATAGGGAGAAGGGTTCTAGAACTTAAAACAACCAAGCAAAGAAAAAGGTCATTTGAGATGGAAAATGGTGGAAAAGAGGCAAGGACATGATTATCATAGAAGCCAAAGCTATGTATCCATAACTGAACAAGTTGAGTACCCACCATACAAAACCATTGCAGCTGTTTCTCTAAACTTGAGGAGGAGGTAGGGAACACATGAAGATTTATTTCTTGTGGAAACCAAAAGTATAACACACACATATCCAATTCAGTTGCATTTGAACGAACTCACGTGTCAAAGGGTTAACAAGAAAATATATGCAATTTTTATAATAGCACTCCTCAGCTTACTTCCTAACCATTAAATTACCACAGAAAGTTTTTCACTGAGCCTCACTCTCATTCATTCTATCTTGAGGCATTCATGAATAATTTTAATGCTAACTTGTGTTTATCCCATCAAATAATTAGCAGCGACTGACCTGCAAGAGATTTGTGCACATTGCCATCTCTCCACATGTTACATCAGCTCCTAGCACCTTGCAAACTCTACGAAAAGGCAAATTCCCAACTGTGGTCAAAGGAGCAAGATAGAGCTTGTCTCGAAAATCAATAAGCTTTTTTTCACGGGGGTGCAATTTAAGGCTTTTATCAGAATCTGTCGTCGTATCAGCAGTTGGCTCTGATTTATTCACACTAAAGTTGCCGTCTGGAACTCCCCCTTGAACACTTAAACCTGTCAGAATAGATAATATCAGGTTCATAAGCTTTTATCTCTCCATAAGAAACAACCTGAATGCTCATAAAGGAATAAAGCATCTAACAACCACTGCTAACTTGGGAAGAACAAATTTCATTGACAGATGACTTTGCCTTCTTTAAAGGTCTATCATCAGCCAAATTATTTCCATCTACATTATCTTCTGGCGAAATGGAAGGACCGATACTGTCATTAGCAACTACATTGCTGTCTGTTTTGGTGTCTGTGGCTGGCTCTTTTGGTGCGACTTGGCCATTTTCCCCATTATCAGCCAATGTTTTATCTTTAGGATTGCCCTGTAATAAGAAGTTATAATGAACAAGCGAAACAATTCACAGAAAAAAAATCATACAGGTATGAGATTGCTTCCTAATGCTCAAACACCTTGTTCATCAGGCTCAAATTGAAGTCTGTCTAATAAATAGTCACTTTTCCCCCCCAAATTTGATATTGAAGAATGGAAGAAGAAATGGCGAGCTGCACAAACCTTAAGTCCAAGAAGTTTGAGAGTGGCTTCAGCCTTGGGAAACTTCATTTTATTTTTCCACAGAAGTTTCTGAGTGTCCTTATTGAAAAAATTTAGTTCAGAACTCTTCCCAGGCAAATTCTCAGTTGGAGCTGAAACATCGTCTCTGTGAGTCCCTGCAAACCTACAAGCCAATCCATAAGAACATGGCCCTTCATAAACCAGAAACGGGCAGCTACCCTCAATATCAGCTGGTTTCTGCACTCAAAGCAGCAAAGATTGTAATTTTATGGCATTCCATAAAGCATAACACGATCAGAACGATAACAAAGATCTTATTTCTTGGTTTACCACAGCTTTAAAAGCTTCCACATCATGACTAAACCGACATTTATCACCATATGGACACGCACTAACTTTTCCTGATTTGGCCACCTCAGGACAGAGATGCAATGGAGATTTTTGTTCCTGCAATCACTTCAAACTTTTCATTTGCAGAGAAAAAAATAAACTCAAGTTGGAATCAACTATGTGCTAGTCGGGTGGGCTATAAATGTCATCTATCTCTATTGTATTTAGACTACTTCATTCCAATACTGGTAAGTAACTTTTCTTCCAATTCAATTCGCCTAATAAAATTAAACCTTTTTTAATATATAATGAAAATCACCTCGCGGCGTTCACGCTTAATTTGGCGTTTGGATTTTTTGTCCTTAAGAAGAGGAGCTCTTTTGGCCTCAGCTGCATCATCATTTTCGACTCCGACAATAGCGTTGTTGTTGTTATTGGTAGAAGGTCTAGAAGGTGGAGGGCGAATATACTCTCTCTTTACAGGAGCTATGGATTTAGCAACCAACTCTTCTGGGGTTCTAAATTCTTGACTTACTCCACCGTCGTCGGCGTTCGATGAAGGGAGTTGCAGTGGAGTTTCCGGCTGCTCCACCGCTGTTGCGGTTGCCGCCGGCAACTCGTCCATTAGGGTTTCGGTTTCCATGAAGTGTTTTAAGAGGCGGGCTTTTAAGATTACGTTTGCGGTTTTAAAGTCCTTGGTCCCCCGGTTAACTGTATTTTAAATTATTCGAAATAGCTTATAAATATTTTTTAGGAAAAAAAGATAAATATATCCTTGAACTTTTAAAAATGGTATGTCAATACCCTTCATCATACTTTTCGTTTATCAAAGTCCTTGCCGTTCAATAATCAGTACACATTTACCCCTCCCACTAACGGAGCACTGATTGTGTTCATGTATCGCAATCCTATGCCACAATCCGGTTGATCAATTTTTTTACCCAAATTTCAAAAACCCGCCCATAACCCAATTAACCCACCTGATTTACCCACAAATAAACTCTTTAAAATCCTAAAGAAAAATCCTAAAGTTTATTTATTTATGTTAAACTTTACACGCTTTTTAAAAAATATGATTATAATAAAAATTTTATTGTAATACTCCCTATTAATTAATGA
The DNA here is from genome assembly GCA_037074985.1 of Solanum bulbocastanum. Taxonomy (NCBI): domain Eukaryota; kingdom Viridiplantae; phylum Streptophyta; class Magnoliopsida; order Solanales; family Solanaceae; genus Solanum; species Solanum bulbocastanum. The sequence goes on along the minus strand of CM073597.1, from coordinate 70,688,304 downwards.
ATTGTTTTTGTAAAACTTAATTTTTGAAATTATTTTTCCAACAACTTAACATGCTAATCACTTTTCCTTAACAACGTGGGTCCCATATTTTTCATTATTCTTTTCTATAATTCTTCTTCTCTAATTCTTCGAAATTCTTCTTCTACTGTTCCTCTGTTCCTGCAATGAAGAAAAAATGGGAATTTTATGGAGTAAAAGGCATCAAAATCATCACCTCCACCACCCTCTTCCTCCGCTGCTGTCGTCGCCGCCGCCGCCGCCGTCTTCTTCTATTGCTCTGCCCTTTCCTTCTTCTATGGGGTGGGTATCGGCCGCCGTTGCTACCTCCACTGCCGGTTGCTGGCGGTGCCGTATGTGGATTTTCAAAGTGCGAAGAAGATTAAAAACAATGTTAATGTTCATAGGAATACTACCAGGGTCTTGATGAATTCAATAAGGATTTTCATTTTTCTTTAGGATTTTAGAGGGTTTATTTGTGGGTAAATCGGGTGGGTTAAATGGGTTATGGATAGGTTTTGAAATTTGTATAAAAAAAAACTAGTCAACCAGGTTGTGGCATAGGATTGCGACATGTGGACACAACCAGTGCTCCGTTAGTGGGAGGGGTAAATGTGTACTGGTTATTGGACAACAAGGGCTTTAATGAACGAAAAGTATAATGAAGGGTATTGACATACCATTTTCGAAAGTTCGGGAGTATATTTGTCCTTGTTCCCTATTTTTTATTTATATTTGAGATCAAAACTATACTTACAGTTTGTGTTTTGGACCATAGATACCCTTAAAAGTTATCTTTGTCATATGTGCTGACATGACAGTCTTAACATGACAAAAATCTCTTCTTCTCAATTATGTTGTTCTTCCTTGTTCATATTTATCACCAAAAAAAATATTAAAAAATATCAAAATAGTTCTTTCATTGTTCTTATTAGTTATTGTTTGGACTTTGAAATTCCAATTTTGAAGTGCGCTGAAGTTCGTTTGAGATAGCAGTTGTGTAGAGGCGTATCTAAGGGGGGGTCACTGGGTTCACGTGAATTCATGGTTCCTCTCGAGATTATATATATATTAGTGTTATATTTTTAAAAAATATTAAAATATAGATTTGTGAACCCACACTCGGAGTATCACATAACGCGATTATGACTGGGTGCACCTCTCTCCGAGAGGTTAGAAATTTGAATTTTATATTTATCTTGTTTTATTTTTCATTCTAAAATTAGATAACACTTCTATAAATGGTAATTGGTAGCACTTTTGGCATTTTCAATAGTAAGAACCTAAATGTCGAACCGATCAAATTTATATCATAGATCAACCTTTTTATAATAGTGCACCCATCATCTCAAAATCTTGAATACGCCTCTGCAGTTGTGTGTTAAATGATCGAGTTCATTGTTTGGGTTTTGATGTCACAAATCCGAGGTTAAAAATTTAATTCTCAAGGTTGAAAGATGTGGAAAAACTCTTGAAGTCATTTTTTTTGTGTTGAAACTTGAAACGGCTACTTATTTGAAAGTTTGTTGGTGAGAAATTTCTTACTTTTTTGAAGTGCAAACAAAAATTTGAAGAGATTTTAATTGAAGGTTACTAAAATTGCTTGGATATTACAGTTGAAGCTGGAAATTGACATTTAACAATTGATTTCTTAGTTTGAAGATTGCTGTATGAGGATTTGAGTTGAAATCTCAAAAAAAAATATATATGAAAGAGTTCTAAAAAGCTTGAAAATCTAAAAATCGATTTTGTGAATTTATAACCCAAAATTCAAACAATGAATTCAATCCTTCAACACTCAATTACACTTTCAAATAAACTTCAGCACATTTTGAAAATTAGAGTTCTAAAGTTCGAACAACTCAAGCAAGAACAATGAAAGAATTATATTTTATTTTCTTTTTGTGATAGGGATGAACAAGGAAGAACAACATTATTGAGAGGAAGGTATTTTTGCCATGTTGGATTATCTGGGTGGACTGTCATGTCAGCTCTAATGGCAAAGATAACATTTTAAGGGTATTTGTGGTCCATAACATAGACGATAAGGGTAGTTTGATCCCAAACATAACTAAATGGTATATAGAGCTATTTTGAATAGTGTGAGGGCAATTTTGACCCTTTTCATTTTATAAATGAATATTTTCCTGAAAATAATACTACGCTTTCAATATTGTAGCCAAAAGGGCAAAAAAATTGAGCAAAATACACTTTCAAACAAACTTCAACACACAGTTTGAAATTGGAGTTCCAAGTTCGAACAACAACTCAAACAAGAACAGTGGAAGAATTATATTTTATTTTCTTTTTGTGATAGGGATGAACAAGAAAGAACAACATTATTGAGAAGAAGGTATTTTTTCCATGTTGGACTATCTGGGTGGACTGTCATGTCAGCTCTAATGGCAAAGATTGTTTTAAGGGTATTTGTGGTCCATAACATAGACGGTAAGGGTAGTTTTGATCCCAAACATAACTAAATGGTATATATGGGCTATTTTGACTAGTTTGAGGGTAATTTTGACCCTTTTTTGTTTTATAAATGAATATTTTTCGGAAAGCAATACTACACTTTCAATATCGGAGCCAAAAGGGCAAAAATATTGAGCAAAATTTTCGAAAGGCAACAAAAATTGAGGATCAAACCAAAAGGGCAATGTTTGAATAGATGTTGTTAAATCATTGGTTGGAAGGCGCATGCTGACATGTGTCTTGTAAGGCGCAAGCTAAATGTCTTGCAAGGCGCTTGTCAGCATGCGCCTTACAAGATACATGTCACCATGCACCTTCCAACCAACGATTTAACATCCATCCTTTCATCCAAATATTGCTCTTTTGATTTGATCCTCAATTTTGTTGCCTTTGCTCAATTATTTTGCTATTTTAGCTCCGGACTCTGCTATTCACCCTCTCTTACGAGATTCAAAACTAATAAACATATTATATTATGAATTATTATTTTTTAATTTTCATACCTGTAAATATATAGTACTAACTTTTATAATTCATTTGTTACGGAATTTCTAAAGTCTAGTATTACCTAAAAAATTTTATTCATGATTTACCTATGAACTATTGAAGAAACATTAAGTTTTAGCATGTTTAGATTCATATTTAAATGTTTTGATATAAGCTTTACAATACAAGGGATCGTTTGGTACGAGATACAAATGGTCATTTAATATAAGGAATAACTGATAATAATTGAGATCAATGTAGAAATATTTTATAACTAATCTCACAAGATAAAGAGATGAAAAGGGATAATGATTAAAAACGAAATTAAAAAAAAATGTCAGAAGTGGGATTTGAACCCACGCCCTCTCACGAAGACCAGAACTTGAGTCTGGCGCCTTAGACCACTCGGCCATCCTGACTTTTTGGTGAATATTTCTGTAACATATTTATCACATTTCATACAACTAATTGCATATGGAGTGTCAGAAATAGATTATGTACTTCGTCTTGCATCTATTGATGTGGTGTAAATACGTGAGGCTGGTGAGTCTTATACTCTTGCTTACACATTTTGAATTTTAAACTTCAACCATGTGACCACTTTTCAAACTTCAAAAGTTAGTTATTTGTGTGAATCAATGTGAAGTTAGAAGTTTGAGACGGCACATTTGGGCAGGAAATATACATTCCGTTCATATATTCGAACGTGGTTAAAAGAACATATGCGCCAAGAAACAAAACAAAACAGGATAGGATGTTGTTCTACATATTCTTTTCTCATTTGTTCCCATATCGAATAACTTGCATGATTTTGATGGGTATATGACGAATCTAGGAATAAAATTTAACTTATTACTTCAGAAAAAGCACTACTATGGGTGTGTTCCATACGAAGGTAAGTCAACATCTTACAAAAAAAACATTCGTATATAATCTAGATAATTACGAATGGAGATAGTGGGTTGGGGGTGAGGACCACAATCATTGTAAAATGCCATCAAAGAAAGAAACAGAAGAATTACTAGCCAAAGTTGTAACTCGAAGGAACATTAATCAGGCAAATTTGAATTAAACTTCCATAATAACAAAACGGGTCAAGTTCATATGACCTTGAATTCAATATCCTTGTAGAACCAAAAAAAGAAACAACTGTATACATCACAAGACTCTTTGTGACTAGTAAATCCAATGAACATGCATGACCTATAGATAATAAATACCAAGACTTGGTGTGTTTTGTTGTGAATGCAGAACTAAATGAATGAATGCATTGAATGATATGAAAACACTTGCAACATCTATCAACAAACTAATATAAATATTACGAAGATCGGATATTTCCCAAAAGCTACTACTTTGATTCATGCTTTGAAGTTGTAGAGTTGTTGAGTTGTTGTCGTGCTTGAGCATGTTGTTGTTGCTGAGATGATTGTTGTTGTTGTTGCTGCTGCTGCTGTTGCAACTGATGCATGTTTAGCTGATTTGATTGTTGCTGCTGTGACTGGAACATCTGAGGATTTAGAGATAGCTGCTGAAACTTGGAAGCGTCTGCACTAAGCTCTGCGGTTGCAATCTTCAAGCGTTGTACTTCAGCAGTTAATGCTTCATTTAGAGCTGTCATAGCAAAGCTATTAGGTTTCATATTTGTCTTCTATAACACCAAAGAACCTCACAAGCATAAAAATACACGAAGCATCTGGCCTGTTCTCTATTAGCATTGAGGGAAACAGCAGACAACATAGAAGCCTAACATCATCAAACCTCCACCCCAAATAAACAGAAACAAAAATAGATGGAAAATTGAAGCATAGACTGATGCTACGCCTACATTTGCAACTGATTCTATCCACCAAAACACGACGATGGTTTCACAGATTCCTCTAATTTAAACAATCAATGTAACTTGCAATGGTATAGTTAGTTACAAAGATAAAGTTTATCAGATTTTCATTAGTTAAGACAGCAAATAGTATGCACAAACTACTTTTTTAAAAAAAAACTGTTTGCACAAACTTGAGCTGACAAATACATGGTCATAGATCACAGGAGCAAGATTAATACCATCACGAAGTTGAGCTTGCTGTTCCATGGCTTGCAAACGAAACTTCAGTTCACTATTTTGGCTTGTTAGCCCAGTTGCATCTCTCTGAATGCAAGTACAAGATATTGTTAAGCAGTGATAATACAATGATTAGAAGCATTAAACAGGACAATATTGAAAAGTTTATCACCTGCAAGAGGGTCAATTGAGCAGATAATGTGGTGGCTTCAGTCTGCAATGTCTGAACCTTGTGTTCTAACTCTGCAATGTATCTCATCTTTCTTTCTTTAGAACGAGCAGCAGATTGACGGTTGGCTAAAATCCTACAACAACAAACAACAAAATAGGGAATGTCAGCTGCAAAGCATAGAGGAATGATATTGAAAACGCAAATAGATGCATCACTTCAAAGGGACTTTGACCTTTTGGCTCGTTTTGGATCTGCTAAAGCTATCTCTGCAAGTTTTTCATTTGCCATAATTTTCTTCAATTCAGCTCCACTAAATTCACCATTTCCAAATTCCAAACTGAAACTGTTTGAATTTCCATCAAGTGAATTGGTCGGTGAGAGTTGGCCTGGGCGTGGTCCAGGAGATGGAGGCAACTTTGGTGAATCATCAATGATGTTTAACTTCCCCATAAAACTATCCATCGAAACACTCCTGTAGTGTCTAGTGGTCGGAGCGATATCTGCCACAGCACTCCTTTTGACCCCTTCCCTCTTCTGCATACTGCCACTGCTGCTGTCATTGACACTGCTTGTAGCTTCATTATCACTGCTATCACCGCCATTCGTCTTTGTACCACTCGCTCTACTATCTAAATCTTCACGGTTCTCAATACCCAGCTTCTCATCAGTTCCCGAAGAGTTAAATGCATCAATGTTGTCCAAATTCATATACGCAGAAAACAAGTCGTCCACAACTTCTCCTTCAGATTTCCTCTCACCCATCCCTTCAACATTATTATAATCATTTCCTCTTTCCCACATAGATTCACGTTTAACCAGCTGAACTGGTTTACCACCCGAATTATCCCTTGAAGGAACTGACCTTTCAAGAGCACCAGGACTCCTTAACGGAACAAGTGGTGGCGAGGACTGCATTATAGCAGAAAAACCAAATGGTATATCACTATTAGACCTCCTATGAGCCTTACGAGGAGGAAGACTCTCCCCTGCCCTTGATGAATTACACCTAGAGAAAGGCGTAGGCGGCAATAAAGATTGAGAATTGCCATCCTGATCACCCATTGAGACATCAGCAGATATCGGGTCAGACATAGACGTGGACGGGGATTCCCTATACGGTGAAGGGCTCAAGGGTGGCAAGGAATCCAGTGAGAAAAACGCTGGTTGTGATAAAGATCGCGAATGCGATGGCCCTGCACTAGTAAAGTTCTGCATACCCATTTGCTGATTCCCTGGCCTGGTTACAGGGATCTGAGAATATGGTGAAATAGGGGGCATTTGCGGGTGAGAAGGCGGTATACCTACTCTTTTACTATTTTCAACACCAAAATTGGGAGAAAACTGCCTCATTTGACCCCTAAATTGAGAGGTTGTCAACTGGGGTATGTCCAATTGGTTCATCGAAATAGGTTGAAGCTGTTTAGGAATTGAAGAAGATGATGTCCCAAATGATGATTGAAGTCTCTGGACCATATCACTATTACCTTCGTCATTGTCACCAGCCATTTTTTTTTCCCCAAATTTCAACTCTACCAGTCAACTAAAAAAAACCCTTTCAACTTTACCAAAATCCAACCTTTACAGTTCTGTTACACCTGAATTTCCAAAGCTCATCAATTTCATAAAACCCCAAAACAAAAAACAATGCAAAACCCATTACACAAACCCCCAAAAAGTACCAATCTTTAACATAAAAATCAACAAATCATTAGAAACAAAGAACTGGGTATTCATCAAATCATCAAGAAAACGAAATGGGTAACAAAAAAATTGAGTCTTTGACAATACCTGAGTGTAAATCCACCATTTTCAACAGAAGATGAAGAAGACGCTCCTGTATTCCTCTTTGAGTGTACTTTTTTTCCTTGTAATACTGTTTTTTCTGTGATATTTTTCTTGTTTCTCTCTCTATATATCTCACTGTTATCAACGAAGATGACTACTTACAACAACTATAATTACACGGATTTCATGACAAGACTACTATACTTTCTACTACTACTTGAAAGACGCGTGAATTTAATATGAATTTCAATTTCATTTGCATTTGCATTTCAATTTGAATTTCATTCCGACTGCATTTATCCAGTCTTCTTCTTTTTTTCTCCCTCTATCACCGCAGATTATGTAGCAACGAATCTCTCTCTTTCTTTCTCTTTTTTTTTTTTTTTTTTTCTCTCTCTCTCTCTTTCTTGTTGTTCTTACTTATTGTATTTTTCTTTTTTTGGTCTTAAAATAAAAGATTTCTTTTTCCTTTTTTGGTGTATAGTCCAATGTAGTAATACAATATTCGGAGGTGTTCGTAGCTAGTTAGAGTTATCCACAAATTTATAAGATAAGAACTAGTTATATATATATAAATTATTTCACTTTCAATAACGCATATTCATATATCAAATTTCTTCATAACTCATATAATTAGAGTTTATGCTAATGTTTAACTTAGCAACTCAAACATAATAAGAGAGCGTGGGATACTCTCTTTTGAAGAGCGTGTGGAATACTCTTCTTATTAGAGATTGATTTGCAATTGTCATTGAAAGTTTGGACTTAAGTTCACAAATAACCATTTTATTTGTCCTTGATATTCAAAATTTCATCTTATTTGGGGGTGTAATAATCTTGGTAGATACTATTCATTATCTTGAGCATTTGTATAGAACTAATAAATATAAAATATATATTTTTTATATATATATTTATTGCTTGACTATGGTTGAATGATGGATTAATATCTTTAAGTTTATTATTAAATTTTATTTAAATATTTAAATTATGTCTTGTTTCAATTGAACATATGAACAATGAGAAAATATTTTTAGTAGATATTTTTAATTTAAATTCTTTATTTTAAAAAATGGGTTTGTTAACAAACGTTTATTAGTTGTTAAGTTAATCAATAAAAAATATATTATTTTATTTAATTATTCACATTAATCTTAATTGAAATAAACATGAGGTTTTATAATTTATGCATATAATTAAAGAAAGTAACAGAACTTTAAGTGTTTAAATTATTTGCTTAATGCGTGATAATGAATATGATTAAACGTTTTTGTAAATTTGAACTTACAATGTGTGTGTATATATATATATATGTAGAAATGTCATATTACGTCTGCTCAACTGAAATAAATTATAGTTTAAGTGTCTAAATTAATTTTTTTTAAAAAGTTATCACTATATTAAATCTAAATAATATGTTATTTTTACTCTTTAACATTAACTTCATTAAATTAATGTAAACACACTATACGATTAAATATTTATCATATGATCCTACTTCATTATTTACCACTAAAATCATATTCCTTTGTCAGAGATTTTATTGGATAGTCCATAGATATAGAGAATATAAAGTAGTATTTGAATTTTAAAGAATCTGTGTCATGAAGTATTTTGAAGCTAAAATTGTTTTCATGCTTTATATTTTCTTGTGACTCAATTAAAAAATCAACTCGATATGATTACAATCTAAGATCATATATGAAGACATAAACTTATTACTTTCGATCTTTGTGATACACTTCAACACTCCCACCACGCATAGTAATGCAGCATTTAGAGCATGAATTTTATCATATGTATGTGAAATTAGAATGTAAGAAAATGGTACATTTTCTATATTTCTCAAACCATAATATTATTGAAAAGAAAATATTAGTAAATATTGCATTCTATTTTCGGTTCTTTTTAAGTCAAACTGTATTAATTTTTGTCATATATTGTCAAAGTTTGAATATATACTGATTAAATACTGATCGTAGTAAATAAATTTATGTAACACGAAAGCTCTTCTTCCTTTTTCATGATTAAAGAGAACCATTTTGCATTTTTTAGAACTTTACAATATAAGTAAAAAAAATTAGTTGCAAAATATCTTATATAGGTAGGAATGCATTTAATAGTTCTGCAAAAAATTTATGAATCCAATATATATAGTACTATATAGTCAATTAATTGGAAAAGAAAGGGAAAAGAGGTCCATATAAACTATATTTCTCTTTTCTTTTTATGGGGATACTTAATTGGTAGTATATAATTATCAGTTACATTAATTAATAAATTCATCTACCACTAGACAATGAGTGTGTAATTCGTTAATAGAAAAGAAATATCATTTCCGTCCCAAAATACATGTTACATTTCATTTTCTTCTATAGTTAAACTATATGAATTTTAATTTATTAATATTTTAAATTTATTTTCATCATATTACTAGTAGAAGAATTACAATTTATACTATTTTCATATAATTTTTAATAAATTTATCAGATTCGACTTCGCTCCTATAATCCTATTTTACCAATGATTTAACGTATTAATTAAAAATCTTAAGACTTTCGATATATAGGGTAAAATTTCAATATTTTAAACTATTTATAGGTGTGATATGACATATATCCCAAATGAATATTAGTTATTATATAGTACAAACATGAATAATAATATACTCTATATAATTGAGAAATTCTTGGACATACATAAATAATATAGATCCTTTAGGTTAATTGATGCATAATTCAAAAAATATTAACTATCAAATTCGATGTTTATATCTTTCTTCATTTAAATAGCATACTTCTTTCTGCCATAAAATTAAAGTTTATGACATACATCTAACTCAACTATCTTAAATTTAAAGTTAAATGACATGCGTCTAACTCATCGATGTCAAATTCAAATAGGACTATATATTATTGATGTGTTCATGCAAAACCAATAATCAACGAAAGAGTGATTATGCCTTAATTATTGGCACGCATTATCGTGACGGCAATTAGTTGACTTTGACCATTGAAATTTTGGGACTGTGGGCCCACTTCTCTTGTACACACCCACGTGTTTAAATCTTAGCGCTATTGGATAATATAAATATTTATCTATTTTTCTTTGTTCTACTATTAAAATCTAGAGAAAAAAAAAAGTTGATATGGGTCCACATATCGGCATCATTGGACTTGTAATTTTTTATTTTTATTTTTTAAAAAACTTTTCCAAATGGTGTTAAGTAGGGGTGTACATAATTGAATTGGTTCGAGTTTTTCAAATAGCAAATTAAATTATTTGTGTAAAATTTGAAAATTTATAAATCAAACCAAACTAATAAAATTCGAATTTTTTTTGAGTTTTTCAAATACCAAACCAACCATTGTGTTGAATTTTTAAATTTATAAATCAAACCAAACTAATAAAACTCAAATTTTTTTGATAAAGTTTGCATACAAACATATAATTAACTTGTGCTTCAAATATTTCTTTAGCCCACCCAAAATACTATTATCTAAGGAGTTTCTTAAAAAAAAACACAAAATATGAGATGAGTACTGATGACACAAAAATATTCAACAACAAAATAATAATGAAATCATCATATAAAATAAATATTGCAAAGTCATAATGAAAATTACCATAATTTAAAAGTACTAAATCATGCTAAAATAAGTTTAATAAGAATTAGTTACATTAGTAAATATTTAAGGAAAATTAAAATTAAATTATGTATTTTAATTGTCTAAATTAATGTAAACTAAAGAACAAATATTCAATATTATTGTCATTCTTAGTGTTGAATTGATTTTCCTTTTGCATTAGTATTAATTTGATTTTGATTTAAGGTTTATTATAATTATCACATCTATGAACTATAATCTTTATTGGACCATTCCGAATTCTAAGTTTTAAACTTGAAATAATATATTAAAAGATAAAAATTATGAAATAGTATAAGAAATATTTTAAAATTATATCAAAGTAAATATATTTATGTATAAAATAAAATTTTTAAAATTACATATATAATGTCAGGTTGGTTTGGTCTCGAATTGATTTTTTTTAGTTAAAATCAAACCAACCCAAATATAGTAGGGTTTTTTTCAAATACCAAACCAAGTCAAACCAAACCACTAATCGAGTTTTTTTCGATTTGACTCAATTTGCAGTTTGATTCGGTTTTCGATTCGGTTTTGTACACCCCTAGTGTCAAGTATACACATTAAAACTATAATTAATTTAATTTGAATACGCAGTGTGTAACACACATTTAGAAAGAAAGTGTTTCCTAATGAGATTCTTTTTACATACTAATACTCTGATTCAATTTCTAATTAAAAACGGAAAAATTTGATTCATTCCACCGTAACTTCAATGGACCTATTATAATTAATCATGTAAATGAGGAGCTAAAGTTACTTTAAGATTATTTTCCAAAAAATAATAATTGTGGATATAGGAGAATGGGACTACGAGAATCGTATTCTCACTAACAAAACAAAAATTCAGATAAATAAAATAACTTAATATTACTACATGCGAAAGATAATTGACGATTTGAGCAACGAAGACATATTGAAAAACAAGAGTGAAAGCAGCATAACATCACAATTTTTTCCCTATCAAACATGAACAACATATTTATCTTATTCAAATTCTGAATTCGACTCACTTGCTTTATTTTTTATCAAGGAACATGTATGGGTGCATGAAACCAAGAAAATAATGTGGAAAATACAAATTGTATATTGTAATGTCACAAAATTTGGTGTGATATTAACACGAGCATATGTAGGTGTTGTGAACATGATGTCTGGCAGTAGATGAACAAGCCACGACCAACTTATATGGTGTTTGATATTCATGTGTAGGAAAATATTTCAAGTTAGATAAGAAATTAATTATGTTGGCTTTGACATTATACCTATTTCATTTTTCTTGCTTTTTAAATTTGAGAGATTCATAATTTGATGTAGTGGTTGCAAAGTAAAATATTGCACATACAACTCATAGGTAATGTGAGATTAGTATAAATATATTTTTGAAAATTTTAAACTACTTATATATAGTTCGAAGTAAAAACCATTAGGTATATCTACACATGTTGCATGCACAGGGAGGTAGGTCAAGATAAATACTTACCAGCATAAGATGTTTACACTTTATATTTAACTAAATAATTAATTGTAAGAATCAATAAATAGATGACTGCATGTTTTTTGTTTCCCATTCGGTGTCCGCCTGTTTGGTACCAATACCGTAGCCCGAGTTTTTCAGATTAATGTCGTGTAGGACCCCTTTCGGCCGATGGGGGGCACTTTCTACTAAAGATTTTTTCATACTCAGAGCTCTAACCCGAGACTTTTGGTTAAGAAAGGAGCAGCCCCATCCACTGCACCACATCCGTTGATAGTGACTTCCTTTTTCCTTGTACAATTTCTTTATTGAGAGGCACATTAGTCAATATTTTCGTCCAGAAATTCCTGAGATTTTGATTGAAAGTAAGAAAATGTTTGGTCTAATTTGACAATGTAAGGATATTTCCTGTTGATGAACCAAATGTGAAAATGGTTAGTTAGGATACCTAACTTTATTGGGCATAATTTTGTATAATAAAATCAGCTCATTGAAACTGAAATATTCGGTGGAACAATATTGCATCTGCTTCCATATTTTGGAGTCAAAACATTGTGCTTTTCATGTTAAAAAGAAGTTGAGATCATTAATAACATTTTGTTGTCTTCCTTTTAGGACTGCTTAATCTACTTTTCTGTAACGTCCAAACCAGTTTGACACAAAAGTGTCGAATAACTCTATCCACCAAGACTTGCATAGATAGGAAGTAACTTCATGACCAAGACTTGCGTAGATAGGAAGTAACTTCATTGAACGTCTCTTGTGTGGAACTCGTGCCACAGTTTAATCGGTTATCATAAGCAATCCTTTCAATGGGATAACAACACCAGCAGGCTGAGGTTGCTAGACAGTTAAATTCAAGTGCGTGCATTACAGGAGTAGAGAGAAGGAGAAGTTGCAATGAGTTAATGAACCAGTTAAGGTTCAACTAAGATGAGAATCATGAAAACTAGAAGCTTTCTTATTAGTTGTTTTGAATAAGGAGAAGCTCAAAATAGTATACCTGCAATTCCTAGAAACTCCTTTGTACAAGATTAAGTGCTAAAAAACAGAGAACTAACAATAAGAACCAAAAAAGTGCTGTAAATAATTGAACCAAAAGTCAGTTACAAGACCATTTGTCACAGCACAAGGTCAACGTGTGACCATCCAAAAGGGCTTTTGATCGCTCATTAAGTCAAGTTCTTTGTGTTTTGCTTCCTCGACAACCTATCAAGCATCTCTGGCATCCAGGCCTAATATAGCAACTGGCTAGCAAATCAACATTGATGCATCACTTAATGGTAATGTAGCGATTTGTACCATGTTTAGCCCAGTAAGTCTTAAGATCAATGGGCACAGACAGATCACGGTCAGCTACTGCAAGCCTTGTAAGCAATCTGCTAAAAACGCTTCCACTCATTTTCCTACCACCTAAACGAGCATGTCGTTTGTTTGGCAATTGTGGTAGTGGATACTCTGACAGATATGTAGTGCAGCAAGAAGACTGCCAGCCCCCACTTCCCCATTTATAACACTGCCTTGGTATTCCCGTACATGTGCAAACAGGTATTGGCATGGTAGACTCGTCAAATTGGATCTGGTCTATTGAGCCAAGATCCTGAGCATCCCATTCAGCTTTAGATCCATCTGTTGTAAGATGCCGATTCAAATCTTCATTCACTTTCTTTGTCTTCCTTGGGGATTTTGCTGACTTTGTTGACATGCCTTTGTTTACTTTTGACCGTTTTACTTGGAGTGCTTTTGCAGCTTCAGATGATATGGCTGATTTAGGAAAAGCATCAGCTATGGGCACATCCCTATTGATACAAACAGAATCCGTGTTGCGATGATTTTTAGGTTGCTCATGGCGCTTTGTCCCATGTGTCCTACAACCCAATGAGCCATTCGTGGTACTTTCAAGAAAGTGGAGGGCAGCTATTGCATTGTCCCTTTCTTTTACGGCAGTATCTCGCTCAGCAAATGCGGTATCTCGCTGCTGGATTGCAAAATCCCGCTCAGCGTATGCTTCCTTCTTTTCAATCACTGCTCTATCCCGTTCTTCAACAGCAGCATCTCTTTCAGCAAAGACCATTCTGATTTTTGTATTCATGATGAAAGCCTCTTGGTCCTTCATCTGGTAAGGAGTTACCACGTTCCACTACAGTGAAAGTAATAATAGTGAACAACATTACTACTGATCATGATGTCAAAATATATTTTTTTTAAAAAAATTGAAATATAAGCATTCTTGTTATTGGATGATTCATTATATTCAGTAAATTCTTGCAATGTATTCAGTACATTCCCAGCTAGCTTGTGATTAAGGTGTAGTAGTTGTATTGCCTTGACCTTTCATAATAATTGCACTTTTCTTACCGGTGCATAACCTCCTTTGGAATAATCCATTCTGTGTCTCCTATTTTCTCGTTGGCCTCCGTCGTCCATCTTATCTGTCGTGCTTGATGAGGAGCAGACTTGTATCTGCTTCTATATAGTACCTTCTGGATCTAATATCAACTAGCTCACCACCCAACAGTCATCCTAAAAAAATAAAGAGGGGAAGGAATAAGAAGGTTGCAGAAATGTTTTTTCCACACTAGCTATTGCAATGCCAATATAATAAAATAAACCATCCATTAGTGAAACAGATGAGAGTTCCAATCAATTGTTCAAAACTTCAAATATACAAAAGCAAATTGGCATAAAATAAAGCACGGATGCTTGTTCTTTAAAGAGCTGTCTGTCATGGCTATGACCGAGCAAAAAAAAAAAAACGAGATATTATGGCTACCCTCAGTAGCAACAGCAGCCATATAAATAGTGCATCGAGCCTTTTGAAAACTAATCATCCCCAAACACAGACAATCCTCAAGCGGTGCTTAAGCCTCAAGGTACGACCCACTGTCATGCAAATAGTAGGTCAAATTGACGACAATATTTGCAAGAGGAAGGTATAGATATGACGGAAGGCGGTCTTCTAGTGCTTGATAATGAAACATCTTTCCATACGTCATACTACCAAGCCAAAGGGACAGACTCATCTTTCTGAGTAGCCCAATTTACTAGGAATTTCCTACTCCAAATAATGCAAGAGGAAATGTATATCTAAGAAACAGACTTACTTGAGAAAAAGAAAAAAAAAAAAAAATTCCTAAAATGCACAAATGAGGAGAGATCACTTTTATAGTAGCAGGAAGATGTAGTCACTGTGCAGTCACTTGTATTCATTATCCTTCCAAATAAAAATCTTCATAATGTTACACCTTCTCTCTCCACTCTTAGGCCAGTTGGTTCATATTATAATTGTCAACTTAGTTGCTGCCAGTATACATGTCTTATTGCAGATTAGAGTTGACAATATATCCTGAGCACATACAATAAAAATAGTGAAACCTTCACTTCAGAGACAAAGATTACAAAAAGAATCACCTCTACTGCAAGAAAAGAAATCGAGGTTTGAGATTACATATTAATGTTAATGAATTCTGTTGCCATAACACATATAAAAGAAGAAAAAAAGAAATAGAGAACAGTGATATGGCACGAAAAGTCAACTCTAGTGGAGGCAAAACGGTAAGCAAGAAAGGTGGGAATCTGCATCAAAGATAGCAACAAAACATAAGGTTGCTTGTGCTAGGGGAAACAATGCCAGAAAGAAACATATCACATCCATGACATGTGTGTTCACAGTAACCACTGACAAAAAAGGGAAAGAGCATCAATTTAGTATACCAATAAGCTAAATGTCAGAGAGAGGGGGAGAGGGATAAACTTCGCATATCCAACATAATCTCTGCTGGTGGCTGCTAAAAAAGTCATTGATTATCGGATGAGGCTTATCATGAGACATAAGACGGAAAAATAGAACAACGGAGCAAGCATAGGAAAAAACTGATGTTAGATTCAATCTCAAGAGGTTGCTGGAATTTTTTGCATATGCTTCCCATTCAATTGAGCTTTCATTAATTCAAGATTGAACCAAAGACCTGCCAACTCCAGAGTATAGCTAACCATAATAAAACGTTACTTGGTTATTCTGATTTAAAATAATTTCAATTGGTCTAGTCGATCAACTAGAGAGATTCCAATAAACTAAAACAATGAAAATTTACAAAGCAATACAGAACCAAACTTCATAATTCAAGTCAAGGCCATGGAATTCACGTTTCCTTTAACCTAAAAGGCTTAAACTTCATCCTTGAATTAGGAGAATCGAGCACTCCTAACTCCGATCATCTGGAGTAATCTAAGTTAACACCGTGCACAAGCTAGCATCCAATCTCACATATCTATTTTGTAATACTCCCAAAAGCAGCAAAGAGAAACTCATATTTCTAAAATCAACTAACAAACAAATTCTGAAAAACAAAGGTGAATTGTTTTGACCATAACCTTAATAAAGGTCAGTCAATGGAGAAAACAAACGACAATATAATAGTTACATTGATTATATTTGTGTTCAAAGATCCACTTAATATGTACAACCAATCTAGTAAGCCTTGTAAGCTGCGTCTTTTAGAATCCCGAACCCATAAACTCAAAATCCTAACTCCCCCCTCTGCATTAAGAACCCATAAATTCCATTCAAATGAAACAAAATTTAGAAACTCACAATGAGTCATCAGAATAAATAGTATACCTACCAGTAAATTAGCAAGGATTGATATGACTAAACCAATTACTGGGGTGTAGCCACGGCCCAAGGGTGATGTTGAACTCTCTCTCTCTCTCTCTCTCTCTCTCTCTCTCTCTCTCTCTCTCTCTCTCTATATATATATATATATATATATATATATATATATATATATCAAATATCACGTCTTATACATATATATTAAATATTTAATACCTTTAACGAAATTCCTATCTTTGCTACTGAATTTAAGTATTTGCAGAAACAGTGAAATTAGACAAACTCATGACTACAACATCACTTTCTCGAAACATAATATCAGCAAGACGGATAAACTAGGGTTTCAAATTTCAAAAACACACAAAAACAACATCGACGCAGCAATAAAGAATGATTTAGTAATATGCTGTGAGTAAAAAAAAAAAAAAAGAGACTTAATTATAGAAATTGATTGAGAATGAATAACGGCGAGAAGAACGTGAAGATTGCAGAGAGAAAATTACCGGCGAATTAAGACGGCGAGAGAAGTATGATCATAAGCGAATCGCCGGCGAGTGAAAACCCTTTTCCGAACCCCTCCACTGGAATTTAACTACGTTTGCTACCATAAATTGTTCTTTTTATATTTTATACTCCTAAGAATATCACAAGTATTTAAAGTTATAATTCCTTTTTTATTTTTATTGGTTTCATTTAATTTTAAAGATAGTACTCCAGTATATTTATGAGGAGAGAAAAGTGAATCTATTTTTTAATATGATTATTTTTTGAAGGGGCAATTTGATAAACATTTCAAAGTCTTCATTTATTTTTTAAACTTCGTGTCCAATCAAATATTGCCACATAAAACAAGACGGAGAAAGTATTAAAAGAAAAAGATTAATTTAATTTTTTTAAATATAAACATGTTTTAAGAGAAAAAGTCATTGTCCTTTTAACATATATAAAAAAGGGAAAATTCTACTTTACAACAAATATTTAGCCTATATTAAAAACTATAGCTATAGCTTAAGAAAATTATAATTTGTGTTTACAGTTTTCTCAATTTTTGCTATTCGCCTGATTTGTATAATTTGTCTGATTTTTATATATTCAAATTTTATATAATTCAATTCCTGATTGAATAAATCCAGAATTTTGTATATATTTACCCTAAGTATTTGTATACGATTTATGAAAATTCATAATAAATTTGTATAAATTCAAAATTTGTATAATTTAGTTTTCGATTGTATAAATCCAGAATTTTGTATATACTTACCCTAGGTATTTGTATATGGTTTATGAAAATTCATAATAAATTATCTTATTTGTATATTAACAAGCGAAATATACAATCGAAGTTCACCTTTTTGTATATTCATAAGTGAAATATATAAATGAGCAAAAATATACAAACCTCAACTTGCATAGCAAATGAAACCATAGCTATGGAGCACAATGATTGAAATTATAGCTATATAATCTTATATATCTATTATATTTGCTATTTCTAAAATCTTCTCTATAAAAAAATAAAAACTAGAATTCTCAAGAGATTTGTGATGTAATCTACAATAATTTGTGGGTGCTTTGATACAAATACAATAATAAAAATTTAGGGCAACTTAATGCAGAAAAAGGAAGTCATAATTTCTCTTGAAATTACTTTACAAACAAATAGGAGAATAAGAAAAGTGGGCGTGAGAGACTTTTCACGAAGTCGTTATTAGATTTTTAAAAAGCTACTTGCAACGTATCTTTTGAAGTTTGGACTATGTGCAAGTTGTCAGTTTGATTGTAAGCTTAGTGAAATTGCTTTCAGGCTACCTATTTGACATACTTACAATATGTCTGTTTGATTGCAAGTAAGAGTATTTTATTAGGTGATTTAACTTACTGATAATCGATCTTAAATATACTAATTTGCTAATCTAATTCATATGATAGCGATTGATTTTCTCTGAATTTAAAGATTTTTGACCTATTTATCAGTCAATTAACAAGGTAAAAAAAAAAAAAGTCAAACGAGAAGGTTAATGAAGAAAAAAAGACTCATAGTTGAATCTGCTTATGTGGAGCAAATATGGGACAAAACATGACACTTTCAAATTCAATATTTTGGAATTGCTTCGAGAGTTTGAATTTGTACATCCTTTCTTTATTTACAAACCTTATGTTTTACTTATTTATTTCATCGACAAATTAAGCAAAAACACCTCAGACATTACAATATTAAGGTCCTAAGTAATTCAAGAGAAGAGGACAAATGTATCTAGGGCTGGCCATAATATGATTAGAATCGAAAAAACTGACCGATCGAATTTCTTTTAATTTCGGTTTTGATTTTTCGGTTATTTCAGTCGATTTCGATTTCAAATTTCAGTATTTCAGTTTTTCGTTTTGATTTCTGTTTTTAGCTAAAGAAAATCGGCTAATTGAAAATATATACTATATAATATTTTACACCCTATAAATTATAATATTAAATGAGCAAATTACAGAAATCACATACTTTTAAGATAAATTACAATCTATCCTTTAAAAATTTATAATTACAGAAATGCCTCAAACGGATACAATAATATAAGCGCTGATACATTAATTTGATACGCGAGATACATTAATCGTTAAGTAAAATACATTACATTTTATACATGATAAACTAATCTGATGCACGAGATACACTAATCTGATGCGCGAGATACACTAATCTGATGCGCGAGATACACTAATCTGATGCGCGAAAATGAGAAATTTTGGAGATTTATAAAACTTATAGGGAATAATGATAATAAGTAAACTAAAATGTGAGATTTCTGTAATTTTTCCATATTAAATTACTTCAGCCCATACGGCATTGCCTCACAGTAAGCCCACAACCCATATTCAAATGTGGCCCAAAACCCAATTTTCCCAAATCAGAAATCCCTAAACTGAAATCCCTAACTCCCATCTCTCAACTCTCGTCAGTCGTCAGTCGTCAGTCGTCACTCGACTTACGTTACGCTACGCCGCAGCTCGTCTCTCCGACTCTCATCTCTCATCTCTCAACTCTCAACTCTCAACTCTCGTCAGCCGCTGCTCCTGCTCAGTTCTCGCTAAGTGCTCGCAAGTCGCAGCCCGCAAGCCGCTTCTCACTGGCACTGCTCAGTGCTCGCTCGCGAGTCGCGCCTCGAAGGTCAGTGCTCATCGCGTCCCAACTCTCATATGGAAATCTTTATTTTGATGGTAAATTAATAATGGAATCTAACACTATAAACAATTTTTCAGTGACTTGGTTGGAAGGTTGTTTTTTTGACAGATATCATAAGGTCAAATAATTTGCTAATTAGAGGCTACTTCTCCTGTAACTTGTAAGCTTTGAGGAAGGACATAGTAACG
Organism: Solanum bulbocastanum; assembly: GCA_037074985.1. Taxonomy (NCBI): domain Eukaryota; kingdom Viridiplantae; phylum Streptophyta; class Magnoliopsida; order Solanales; family Solanaceae; genus Solanum; species Solanum bulbocastanum. The sequence goes on along the minus strand of CM073597.1, from coordinate 70,668,231 downwards.
TCTATGAAGCAAATACATTAGTGACATTCCTCTGTAGTATTAATCATGTACCTTCCTTATTCTTCGAAAATTCATATGAAGCTACGAAGCTACTATGCACGGCTGCTTCATCAAGAGTTGGATGTTATTCACTCCATATCAGCAAAATCTGAATGGGCGTGATCGTGAAGGAGTTAGCCAAGTTTTGCCTTTGCTCAACAGTGCATGCTTTGCAAGGGGAAATAAATTATTAGCTTAGCTCGTTTGGTGTTATAACCATAATAATGCTCTTTGTTTTGTTTTGTTTGTTTTTGGGTTCCTTATATATGGAAAAAAAAAAAAAAAACTGAGACGTACTTAAAACATAAAAAACTGAACAAAAGTGATTGAATTTTGAAAATGTACCACTGTTTAATAAATTTGATTAAACCGAAAATCGAATCAAATTTATTTTAATTTGATTTGGTTTCACATTTTTGCCAAACCAAAATTTACAAACCGAACTGACCGAACGCCCAATCTATCCACTTAAGCCTATAGAGTTTTGAAATTTCATATAAGGCTTCTAACATTTTAAGAAACTTAAATATAGAAAAGGTATAAATGTAATTTAATTATTCTTAACAGATTGATAATCTATTTGATAAGAAAATTGAATAATTTATATCCCGTATTATTAGGTATGTAATTATAAATTTTACTATGTTTGCCAATCTTAATTCGATAATTTACTATTAATAAGCTAAATATACATATTTGTTACTAGGTTAGCAATCAGGTTCCAATTTTGAACAACCTTAGTTGTAACAACTAGACATTCTAAGAAACTGATGTCCCGCTTAACAGGAATAGGATACAATCACTGACTGCTGAAAGGAAAGAGTTGGATCAACCATCGACAAAGGAATATCAAACTCTATTCGTGTAAGGTCTCGTAGCCAGGGAGAATCATAGAATCAGAGGGTTATATTACATTGGTATAAAGGTCGAGAGGGCGCCTAAAAATAGCTTTAGAAGCCGGATTAGAGAAGTCTTTTCCGAGTTCGAACAAATACAATGCAATATTCAGGCAAAAAAAAGGGGGACACTGGGTGGGAAATCATAAAAAAAATTAAAAAAAATAGAAAAATGAACATTTGTTTCAAAGCCAACCAAATTTTGTTTGGACCTCTAAAGTTTTGAAGCTTTAGAAGTAGAACAAGTTATAGGTTTTTGTATCTTCAAATGTAAGCACTTTGAGTTTCCTAAAATTCTCTGTTAATTATGAAAAATAAATAATAATAGTATGATAATATTAAGATTCTAATGATAAGATATGAATTAAGATTAACTCGATCCTAAATTTTCTCACGTGGGGTAGTTTGCAAATTCATTAAAAAATAGACATACATTTAAAAAAAATTCAAAAAATATATCAATTCTCTTGAAAAATAAAGAATTATTAGTGTTCCATATTAAAATATAAGAATTATTTTGAGTTAAACTTAAGAAACTGTTTGATCAGAAACAAATTACCATAAGATAAGTTATTCATCATGTGTATAAAATAAATTTATCTTATCATTATGATATAAAATAAATAATTCAAAAACTAGTTACAACCTCCGATTAAACTTATAATAAAAAAAATCATAAAATTTATCCCAAAATTTTTATAGCGGGTAGTTTATAGCTACATCAAACGACTGCTAAAGGACCATTTTGGTTTTTTTATTTCTTGGTACAGTTCACACCTTCCACAGTAGCATTGAATTTCATACAGTAGGAAGCAAATGCCATGGAATCTTCTCTTCTTCTTCTTCAAGTTTTCTTGAATTTCGAGCCTTAACGCATACCATATTCAATCCTTCACGGCACTGCATTAAGGACCCACAATTTATATGTTTTCCCTTCATTTTCCCGTGAACTCTTTGAAGTTTGTATTTTTTTTTTATATTCATTCAGTTCTGGTAACTCTATATTGTTGATAATCAGTAGGAATTTGGAAACCCCATTTGTGAATTTGAACTAAAGTTGTTTTTTTTTTTTTGTTGTGGGATTTTGTAGAAATGGAGTTAGGGCTGGTCACCCTGTTGAGAGCTGCATGGGTTGCTGCGATATTGCCCGTTGTTATTGCTCTGATTCCTTCATCCAAGATTAGTTTTTTTCAACAATTCGTGTTAGGATTTGCTAAGCGTGGCAAGATTATGCAGTCTTCATCAAATGTAAGTATTCATTCAAAAATTAGAATCTTGTTGCTTGCGTGCTTGTGTTCTTACAATCTCTTTTGATATCACTAAACATTCAAACATTGTGTAGTTCAATTGATTTAAGTTTTTCTTCTAAGATCAATCAATGTATATTATTTGGTCGTTAGCGTGTAGTTTTGGTTCCCGAAAGAAATAGTGTACCCAACGACTAGCTCATGACAATTTCCCCCCTCCTAAAACTGCATCCAAGATGTAGTTTCAGAGTCTCAACCTCACGACTTCCAGAACCTTGCATGTTTAGGAAACAGTATTCTGGCATGTTAACAATCGAAGACCATGCTTTGTAATCCATACGAGCTGAACACAAAACTTGTTAGTTCTGCTTACAATTTCTCCTACATCATAATATCTCAATATTGGTTTAGTTTCATGACTAAAGAAGTGAGATTTAAGCCATCTGAAGATGTTTAGAAGGGGAATGTAGTGGTCATTGGCACAAGGCTAAGGGTTTAATTGCTGTTAGGCAATTGATATTTCTAGGCTTTGAGGTTGTTCTTGAAGGATGGGTCGAGGCGCTCTGTCAAAGGCCCGCACTTTTGAGAAAGTAGAGGGCAGCAATTGCATTGCCCCTTTCTTTTACAGCAGCATCTCACTCAGCAAATGTGGTATCTCACTGCTGCATTGCAAAATCTACATTTATACAGTCTGATCCCCCAAAGGCTGGTACTGGAGTTAAGCAAATTAGAAGGGGATCTGAGCAGGATACAAATGTTAACACATGATTTTGGGGTGAAATTGGGTGTTGATTGTATCCACTGTTACAGGATCTCTAATCATCTTCATTGAACCAGATAGATAATCTCCATTCAAACTGATTTAATTTGAACGTGGCTTGTGAAAATTTAGGGATAGAATCCCTATCAAATTGAACTGATTCATTGTTACTAGCTGAGTGTTGTACTGATCAATTTTTGGTTGTTGTCTGACTGATACATTGATGAATACTGAAAATGTACCTTTCAGAAATATGTGACATCACTGTCTTATTTGTTCATTGAGTCTCTCTCTCTCTCTCCCTTTTGGTAGGTTTCCATCTTCTGAAGCGAAGTAATATATCTTTCTTGATCCTAGTGTGTCTTCTATCATGCCATGTTCGCCTTGCACTTATCCATTCAACTTTAGTGGAAACAATCTGCTGTTTGAAATAAAGTTCAGTTTCAATTATTTGGTGACCTGTGTCTTGTTACAAAGTTCTATTTCAAGTACATGGTCACTTGTCTCATGTTACAAGCTTAAGTATGTGGTATTTGCAACCCTTGTATAAGGTAGAATGAACCCTCAAAGTACTTGTTATTATGTATAAATAAAGTAAGTTTGTAGTTGCAAGCACAACTATGTTATATGGATGATGACTAGTATTTTTTTTTAAATATCAATTTGTTTCTTCTCTGGCAATAGCTTTTTTCTATGAAAATGAAAATTTCTGCAACTTTTAAAAGAATAAAAAGTTTCTGCTACAACTTAATTGACCTGACACTCTTTTTGGTTTGTTCAATTGCAGAAATTCTCTGTTCCACAGAAACTCTTCATTCACTTCTATATTCTAGCTTCTGTTTGGACAACACTTCTGTTAGTTGCAACCTGGATTTATGCTTATAGTACAATGCCAAAGATCTCAGAACCATTGCTTTTTTCTAGTATTGCTAGCCACTTGACGGGAGGATCGCGTATCTTCTCTTTGCACAGTTCTCATACATCAAAGGAACATAGAAGCAGGATTGCTGTATCGATCTTTCTTCTTTTATTAATGGAAGCTCAAGTACTGCGACGCCTGTTTGAGTCAATATACGTGTTTAAATATAGTCCTTCAGCCAGGATGCACATTTTAGGCTACCTCACAGGTTTATTGTAAGTTGGTATCTCACTGTCTCTTTTTTTTCATAAATATTTCCATATTTCTTGTTGCGTTTTATCAGCTGGTAAGTAACATTCTTTGCATAGTCATGGTGGATTACTGCAGACTGTCTAAGGGTACAGCTGACTCCTGGTGTGTTCTGTGTGTCTGTTCCTTTTTTTTTTTTTTTTTTTCTTGGTGTGCTATTTTCTTTTCTATAATAGGAACTTCAATTTTGGCCATCATATAATTACTTTGATCAAAATTTCCGTGGCCTAGTAAAAGGATCTAATCTTTGACCACTAGGTGTCTATCTTTTTATGGAGCATAGATTCTTCATCTATATGTAGAATTTCCAACTAGGCTTTAGTTTTGATAAACTGCATTGTAATTGTATAGAAAATTGTTTGAAATGATTCATACTTTATAGAAGTCATAGTCCCTATTTCCTGTTTGGACAACACTAGTATTTTCTCTTTTAGTGCCCAACTTTTTTATAGTTTACAGAACACACATCAACTCCAAGTTGTCAGATGGACAGAACACTTGCTGAATTTTGTTCTTTTCTTGATTCAAGTTTCTATACAGCAGTTCCAATCTCTCTTTGCTGCAATCATGCTGCAGAGGTATACAAGTTCGGCTTGAGTTTGATTCAAGAGTTTATTGTCAAAGGAAAAGATAGGATGCTAGCAACTGAGGTTGATTGGTGGAGATTTTTGAACCCTCTCATTCAACTACGATGGTACTCATGGATTGGTGCAGCTATATGTTTTTGGGGCTGGATTCATCAACAACGTTGTCATGCAATTCTGGTAAGTGGCATGTGCTATTGAATATAGATTTGGATTTGTTGTTGAAGTTAGGAGTGTCTTTTGTTACTTGGTTAATATATTATGTGCTTGTCCTTGGGCCCTACCTCTTCTATATGAGGATTTATTAGTTATTATAATTATCTTGTGGAAGAAAAAAGGTTACTGGTATTTTCAATAAAAACCTAAAAAAAGGTTTTAACTGTAGTCTAAAATTGTTAAAAGTGTTGATCATATTTCCTGTCGCCTAATGGTTTCGGTCTCTTAAGCCCTTCTTATTCACTAGAGCTCACCCACCTTCATTAAATTGAGCACAATCACCACATTACAAGAATTGAACTTAAAAAGCAAAAAATAAGTGTGCCATATTGGGAGCAGCTATCGCCTGACTGAGATAAGCACTTATTTTAATAGATGAAGCAAAAGCACTTCTGATTTTCAAGTTAGAGTCAACTAATTTTTATTTGCCTCCATGTGATTAATGATTTTGCTATTATTTACCTATAAAAAAAAGGGCATCCCGGTGTACAAAGCATCCCACTTTCATGCAGGGTCCGCGGAAGGGCTGCACCCAAGGGGTGGATGTAGACAACCTAGCCTAATGCAAGCATTAGTGACTGCTTTCATGGCTTGAACCCGTGACCTATAGGTCCACGGGGACAACTTTACTGTTTCTCCAAGGTGGCCCCTTCACCTATAAAAAAGAAAAGAAAATCTCTATCTATTCACAGAAATGGACTAAAGCCAAGTATATTAATTGTGGCAGTCTGGTCAAGGTTGGATCAAGGTAAGAATATGGATTCTTGACTTTAAGAATTTTGTTGGTTCTAAATGTGGATGTGTGTGAGTGGTGGATGGATCTCACTGTCATTAAGACGGACTGTTAGAGTTAGTTCTTTTCCTACACATTGGTGGTTGAGTGGTTGTGAAATCTGAAAACTGTAGCCGCTCTAGATATTATAACTGGATGTGGTTTGACTTTATGGTTGATTCTCATTGAGAGATTGCAAATACAAGGATGAACAGATAGTGAGGTGGATGTGATAGCATATGATGATACAATAGTTGAATCAATAGCCTGTGAAGGTGAATAACCGAGCTTATCCACTTCTTTTTTATCTATATAAATACATCTTATACGCTGGATAAATTCAGTTCATTAATAAGCTGAAGCAAATTGAAGCAATAAGTTGAAATTCAGCTTAATGATAATTATGGAGGTGCAAAATACACCGCAACAAAAGTACATGAGTTTATAAGAGGTTTGACTAACTTCTATGTCTGTTGCTTCATTCTGTTGTTTTTTACTTATTCTGCTGGCTTGTAAAATTTTTTTTACCATATTTCCATGTTAACATAATGGCATTTTTCTTTGAACTTGACAGCTGATTCTTTTATTATGTTTGTGTCGGTCATTGAGCAGTAGTTGTTGTATGCTTGTGTTGGTTATTTCATTGATGGTAGCCTTAGAATTCCTTAGATCATCACTGTGATAATTACATCTTTACATTGCCAATCAGGGGTCATTGAGGGAGAACAGAGAAGACAATGATGAATATGTAGTTCCTCATGGTGATTGGTTTCAATACGTTTCATCTCCACACTATTTGGCTGAGATTGTAACTTCTCTTTCTCTCACTAATGTTCTAGGAGTATTTATTTCATGTCTCAGTACACACAAGAAGCTGACCTTTGCAGGCTCTAATTGACAAGTTCATTTTTGCTTTTCACTTGTATTTAAGGTTGTATATGCTGGCTTTGTGGTTGCTAGTGGATGCTCGGACCTCACTATATGGCTACTCTGGGGATTCACGGTACAACTCTATTCAAAATCTTGAGAAGCACCCCTTGTTCACCACCCTGTATTCTTCGGTGTTCATTTTCATTTCTACAACGTGATGCATCTTGTTGCAATTTCAGGTGGCAAATCTTGTCTTAGCAGCAGCAGAAACACACAGATGGTATTTGCACAAGTTTGACAACTATCCTAAGAATCGTTTTGCTATTTTTCCATTTGTTTATTAATGCTTAATGACCAAGTTCTGCTATATTATTTCTTTGAGCGGATCTGTGTATGTATATATAGGTTCTGCTAGCTAGATGTGAAATTGTTTCTTAGGTTAGCCTAGAAACTGTGATCTAACCATGGATACAACTCTATAGATCTGAATATGCCCAACTTTTTAGTGAGTACTTCTGATCTTTTCCTTTTGTTTTTTCTTATTGCCTTAACTATCATGTAACATAAGATGATGAATAAAAAGTGTGGATGTTGCAGAAATAAAATCACTAAGGTCTTCATTTTTACTGTTTGGCCCATAATTCCTTATTGTTTGCCTTGTGTTTTTAAGGATCTTATTCTAGTTCAAGTTTAAACGAGTGGGAATGACCTATCAAACTATTAGATCAAAAAAGTATAACCTGCAGGTTGAATTATAACTTAGACCCAACTTACAATATCATACTTTCACACTTTTTTTTCAAAAAATCAAGTAAAAGAGATGGGAGGATGAAATATGTTTTGAACGAACTGGGTTGGTGCTCGTTATTTGATCAATTTTGACCTGATACATTTTAACCAAGCAAATTTTTGAGCAAATTAGGTCATGATCTATTTTTACAACCCAAACAGAAAATTACACACAAATGACCTTAAAAATGTGTGATCTTGAACTTTCGATTCCACTTTGCCCCATGCGTGGACCTTCAAGGTCAAAGTCAAAAGTTGTTAATTTGTCCAAAGGATAAGCAAGTTCAAAAGTTCAAGATCTCTATGGCCATTCTTGTAAATCACCTTTGACTTAAACTGCCCATTTACAACCACTAGCTATTATGTAAAAGATAGAATTTTGCAGCATTTTAGTAGCCAATAGCTTTATTTTCCGTTGGATGGGGAGATGTTTTGTCCCAGGGGAAAGGGGCATGCACATTCTCCCAGAAACTAAACCGCCATCCATCAGCCTTGGTACACAAGTTCGAAATGGTAAAAACATAACTACATCATAGGTAGAGCAGTGAATGGTCTCTCTCATGCTAACATAAACTCACTTTTCCATATTCAAATGAGATGCTGGTCTAAGTAGTTTAGTCCCCTATCCTGGTGCCTTTGGTGTCAAAACGAGACATGAAGCTTTTAGGCATACAGATCTATGCCCCAAAACTTTGCAGGTTGGTTGGTCCTATAGTTGCGGTCCAAACTTTTGATGAGGTCCATGTCTTCTTTGGTGAGCTCGAAGTCAAGAACGTTGAAATTCTCCTGCAGTCTCTCCAGTTTTGATGATTTCGGAATCACAACTGTGTTTCGTTGGATGCCCCAGCGCAGAATGACCTGGGCCACAGTCTTCTTATATTTCTCAGCTAGACCCTGATGCGATAAGTAAAATACAAAACAACCTCAATTACACCAAACCAGCAAATATGAAACAATTTTTTTGTGAAACTTCCAGAAGAACAGTTCACTATATTATGAAAAATATATAAGAGCACAAGGATTTACTTTTAGAGATGGATCTTCCAGGCATGACACTGAACCAAACAATTCAGTATTAGCAGCAGCACCACCAAGTGGGGTGTGTGCTGTAACACAGATGCCATGCTTTTGGCAAAATTTGACAAGAGATTCACGCTGGAAATAAGGATGAGTCTCGATTTGATTCACAGCAGGCTTCACTTTGGAATATGCTAGGCAATCTCGGGTGAGAAAGATGTCGTAGTTGCTGCACATCGATTCCCATTGCAAGAGTAAGAATACAAGCCCATTAGTTTGAAAAATAATTCAAATGTTAATAGCATAGCATGATAACATACTGCTTGCGCCTAAACTAACGTAGTTATGCACCATAACCGAAAGTAAACATGTAAAGTTGTAGGCGATAGAGTTGACTTTTCACAATTTTATAATTGCTATAAACAAGACGACTTCAAGAAGGGATGAATTCATTTCAAGTAATCCTGAGCAGTTAAGTCTGTGATTCGCAATTTTCAATTTTTCAAAAAGTGCCTATATATGTATTAAAGAATTCAATTTCCCTTTTTAGATTTGTTTGTTTGTTGAAACACTATGAGTTTGTCAGCGCTTTGGTGCAACACAAACCAAGTGGAGGAAATGGCCAGCTAAATGGCAAAACAACATCTGGTTTTTGTCAACAATGCTCGACTTCAGCAACAAGATTATCCACAGCACGATAGTATCATGAAGCAGAAGAATGAATCTGCTGGCCATAGCAGTTGGATAAAGGGGAGTACTGGTTTTTAAGTCGTAAGCCTACCTGATTCCTATGCTGCGGACCAAGCCCAGGGATACTAGATTTTCCATTCCATGCCAAGTAGTCTCCAATGATATGGTGGTATCTATATCAAGAACACCATCCTCACCCAATGCACTAGATGTTGTACCAACTCCTGAATGCATTTATAAGAAACACAATGAGCCATTTCAAAACGAGAAAATTCTTGATTTCAAGCCAAGGCCAAGATTAAAGTAGAGTATTCATTTCTAGATGTTTAGATCTAAACTATACGTATTGAAATCAAATATTGATTTTGCTGACTAGTTAATTTGGGTTTTCAGTTGTGTACAGTCAATCACCAAATATTTGGAAATCAGAAAATTTAAGCATCAATATTCAGCTAACAATCACTACGTGTCATTGATCCAAGCAGGATACTTGTTGAAATACCAGCTATTCGTTTTTGCCATACATTTATTATGCACAACATCCTTCGCTGTGAGATGTGCAATAAGCATAATAATCATGATTTGAATGATAAAAATGCAATAGCTAGAGTGTGCTGCTTTTGTGAAAGGAACTGAATTGCCAGTGAAGAGGCCAAGAGAGGAAGAAGCAGAAACAGAGATGGAGGCAGCCAATAACAACAACAACAATGGTTGCAGCACTAATGAGAAAGAGGAGTCATCTCCTTATATCTCTTCTGTTTTACCTGGATGGTTCTCTGAGATTAGCCCCCTTTGGCCTGGGGAAGCACACTCTTTGAAGGTTGAGGAGATATTGTTTCAGGGGAAGTCTGATTACCAGAATGTCTTGGTTTTTCAGTCATCAACTTATGGAAAGGTGCTTGTTTTGGATGGAATGATCCAACATACTGAGAGGGATGAATGTGCTTATCAAGAGATGATCACTCATCTTCCTCTTTGTCCAATTCCCAACCCCCAAAAGGTGCTGGTTATTGGAGGAGGAGATGATGATGTCTTGCGTGAGGTATCCCGTCATTCTTCTGTCGAACAAATCGACATATGTGAGATTGACAAAATGGTAGTTGAGGTTGCTAAACAATTTTTCCCAGATGTAGCTGTAGGATATGAGGATCCACGTGTGAATCTCCACATTGGTGATGGAGTTGCATTTTTGAAAAATGTTCCTGCTGGAACTTACGATGCTGTCATAGTGGATTCATCTGACCCTATTGGTCCAGCACAAGAGTTGTTTGAAAAGCCTTTGAATCTATAGCAAGGGCTCTTCGTCCTGGAGAGGTTGTATCTACACAGGCTGAGAGCATATGGCTTCACTTGCACATAATTGAAGAAATTGTTGCTAATTGCCGCCAGATCTTCAAAGGCTCAGTCAACTATCCGTGGACTACTGTTCCTACTTATCCAAGTGGCATGACTGGTTTCAGAGCTCTAATCTACTGAGGGACCTGCTGCTGATTTCAAGGACCCTATTAACCCCATTGACGATGAAAGCCCTGCCAAGACCTTTGGACCTTTGAAGTTCTACAACTCTGAGATTCACCAAGCATCATTCTGTTTGCCATCATTCGCCAAGAGGGTGATCGAAACCAAAGGAAAATGATGGGGCACATTTTGAAGGAGTGCTTAATTAGTTGTTGTACAACGCCCTATAGTTATCGCAGTTTTTTTAAAATTAAAGACGATGTTTTTAGGTTATTTAAGCCAAATGAAGTTGAATGATGGAATATAATTTCCTTTGTGCTGGATAAAAAAAATAAAATGCAATAGCTAATGTGCTGTATCAGCAATAAGTTAAGGTCTCCCCCGTCCAACTCAAAAAAAAAAATGCAAAAAAGAAGAGATAAATGCACAAAAGTTTGAAGAAGTCGAAGGTAATAAGACCAGCAGTGTTACCTGTATGTTTTGTGGCTACGGGGAAGTGAACAAGGTAGAGATCCAGATAATCCAGGCGTAACTTCTTAAGACTGTCTTTACAGGCCTCAAGAACATGACCATGGTCTGAGTTCCAAAGCTGCAAAAAAGAGAGTCGATATTCATTGTCAGCTATATGTAATTCTCAGCGAAATGCTAAAACTGAGTTGACAGATGAAATTAACATTTTTGCACTAACCTTTGTTGTAATGAAGAGATCCTCCCTCTTCACGAGCCCTGTCTGAAATGCTTCTGCGAGTGCTTCCCCAACTTCAGCTTCATTTTGATAGTCAGCTGCAAGCATTACCAAATGTCAGGTCACACTATTCCAAGAACATATCTAGTAGCAAAGACACATTCAAAAGTTAAGTGGATCAGTGAAGAGTAGCATTACACCTATTACTTGTTTGTGACAACACGCACACCCTTAACATAAATATACATCTTGAAACATCTTTTAAAACATAAGGGTATGTCCAAGCAGCTTACTTGTTCCACCTGGTACCTGCTACCTCCCACTAGCAGATGTATGGTTAAGTGATAAACTATCCCCACCAAGGCTTAAGCAGATGTGGAAGAAATCTAGTTATTTTATTAAGTATTGTTTTTTGTTTCTGCCAGGACTTAACCATCTACTAACTAAGTACACATAACGTGTGTGGAAGAAGATCGATGCAGCTGAAACTTTACTTAAAGTTGTATTCTCCACTACCCCAACTAGTAAGGAGCAATACTCTATTTAAAAATGATTTAAGGGAGGGGCCATACCTAGTATTATCAAAAGCACAAAAAGTTCTAAAGGTATGTTAGGACTATAGAGTTAAAAATAAATACAAATATATATGTTTAGTCCAAGACTAATAATTTAAACACGATTAACAAATATATGGAGAGTGAAATTGAAAAAATAATACTAATGATAAAGTGAAAAACCAATTGTATAGTGTATACTCGGAAAATGTCTTATTAACTTGATGATGATACATTTAAGCCCACATTTAGCTAGACAAAACACTCAACATGTTTTAAACCTAGCTTTAGGAATAGAATGGTCATACAACTAGTATAACTTATACTAATAGTTAAGTAATTAAGACTAAAAGTACAATCCAGAATTACCCATGAGTGAAAATCAAGAAATCACATTCAATCTAGAATCCAAACGGAGCAACTTTTTCTATCTATCTAATCAAAGATTCAAGAATGAAAAGTAAAATCAAGAAAATAAGAAAAGTAGTTACCAGCACAATCAAAGTGACGGTAGCCAATCTTGATGGCGTTGATAAGAAGATCTTTTATATCTTTTCCTTCCATTCGCCAAACACCCAATCCCACAATCGGCATCTTGTAGCCGCTCCCCAGTGTTATCGCCATTTCTGCTTCTGTGTGTGTGTGTGTGTGTGTGTTTTTCTTGATTGCTGGAAACTACTGAACCTGCAATTGACTGGTGTTTCACTGTCTGATATCAATGGGCTTGCAAAAAGTTTTATGGGCTCCCATATTTGTTGGCCCAATTAGTCTTCCCAGCATGTCAAAGGGAAAATGACAACTAACAACACAGATTGAATTGAAAAATGATTGTCGAGAGTTTATCAAAAACAATCTTTATATCCTAACCAGGTGAGTGCCGTGAACATCTTATCTTCTTTAGATCCCATTTGTTAGAGTATAGTGGGTATCTTCTTGTTGTATTTACAATTACATTTTGAGTATGTGTTATTGAATGTAAAAGATTCTTATACTATTTATGTGTGTGAATTTAAAGACTTCAGTATTTGACACACCTAACTATGTCACTTAGTAGTCAATTAAATATATTGTGACTCAAGATTTTCCTGGTTTAATGACTAGTTAATCTTATATTGGGGAGCGAGGTAGTCAGCCAGAAACTACTGTCATGAAAATTCACTTCAAAATTTGCAAATGCCTACTTGGTTTATGTCAAAATCAACAAACAGTAAGTCTCCTAGTCATTTTGACTAGCAAATAGAAAATTACAGAGGTAATTTCTCAAAACGTTGAAAAGCAATGTGTGATTAGGCAGAAACAAAAACATATAGCTACAGTCTCATCTATAATATTCTCACTAATTGGTGGGGTGGGGTTCCTTTGTTCTTACAATCCAAAGAGCCGCATCGGAGTCCAAAAAATCTTAAAAACTGTTTTTGCCGATAAGGAATCTCATTCACTGTACAAAAGCAACATTAGAAATCTGTTATCTTCAATTCCTATGGTATGTATGGTCAGTGGCGGATCCAGGATTTAGAGTCCATGGATGCATGGTCAGTGGCGAATTCAAGATTTAGAAGCCGTGGATGCCAAATAGACTTATCGATTAATGTACTAGCTTTTTTCCTTAAAAAAAGTGCTTGGAGCCTTTTTTTTAAAAAAAAGCCTGCAGCAAATTTCTCAAAAAAAAGGGTACAAATGGAATTCAAACCCGCAACATTAGCCATCTAAAGTTGCCCTCCAACCGTGGCACCACAAGCCAATTATATTCATTGGGTGTCAAGCTTTATATTGATATAAATATTATATATATATATATACTTATATATATGTAGAGTTTTCGTTGAAGTTGGGGGGTGGCGTGACACTCCCTGACTCCTTCATAGATCTGCCCATGTGTATGGTAGTGGATATATATGGGGCAATTCGTATCTTACCAGCACAAAACAAAAGCAACTCTCTACAACTAAAAAATACTTTGAATTTTAACAAAACTTTATACGCACACCACATGACCTGCCAAACCAAAAAAACACAACTCTTTTTCTGTTTCGAAGGCCACTGTGTCAATCACATCATCAATAAACAAAAAGATCTCAAAAATTCAATAAAACAAATTTCTTGCTTCACCTTTAATCAAAAGTCTCGAAAATTCAATAATAGAAACGTGTCAAGAACTTAAAAAATGATACAGCTCCACCTACTCCCTTGTACAAAATAAAAGTAGCCTTAATCATTTAGGCAAGCAGCACAACCTTATCATTAACGAATCTAAGCCACAAATGGTCTTGATGGTGAGAATCTCCACCTACCCTAGGAGGTTTTATCTTTCAATTCAATTTGGTCATTAACAAATAGCAGAACAAAATGCATTAATACAAGGAGGAAAAAGAGGCCGACCCATACATGACATTGATTCGGTCATAACATAAACTTAGTTGCAATAGAGATGACAGTCTACTGCATCTTTTTCAAACTAAACAAAGAAATGTAACATGCACCCAACTAAGGGGGATTATTGAAAAACAACAGACGACCTCGACGACAAACTAAAACAAACTGGAGATGCTAACAAGACACTTCAAGCAGTTCAGTAGGACCAAATCTCATCTTCCTCTGTTGCACAATCTGCAGCATTGTCTTCACTGTAATAGTAATAGCCACCATTATTGGCATTGGCTTCTGCAGTGAAGCAAGACGAAGACGACACAAGGTATGGCATGTTGTGGAAGGACTGAGCTAAGCTGCTGGTCAAAGATGCAAAGGCAAGACCCTCTCCTTCTCCTTGTTCCAAGAATTCCTCTGCACGGTGCTTGAGAGTCTCGAACATGAGTTCAGGCTCAAACTGCATCGCCCGGAGAACGTCAGCACAGGATGGGCCAGGGACAGAGCGAGTCACAGCGAAGCTGTGAGGGCTATCACTCTGCAACACGCGAACAACACTTGGTCCACCAAATAGATTGTGGAGTCCTCCGAGCGCCTCCTCATAAGCCCCACCCAAAAACATCCCCAGATAATACCGCCCACCATCACCACCGGCATTACTTCCAATTTCATGGAGCGGCAAGTTTGATTCGCCCCCAATGAACTTATCAACCTTTCCATCACTATCACACGTCAGGTCAGACAGTATTCCTCTCATTGTAGGCTTTTCATCCAGACGGTGAATTGGAACAATAGGAAACAATTGGCTGAAGCCCCAAAAATCAGGAATTGAGGTGAAAACTGAGAGATTCACATGGTAAGTGCGGACAGGATCAGCAACCCCGATAGCCTTCAACACCCAATCGCATATGCTATCCACTGCGGCGAGCTGTTCAATATCCAAGGACCCATCTTTGAACTGTTCAACACATCTCTGTTTCAATTGATCAGAGTAGAGGAGACATGTATCATATTCTCCGCGGACAGCAGCAGCAGATAAGTTTCGGTAGTCAGCACGGGCATCTTCATTGAGAGTCTCCACCAAGGATTGTAAACCACCGGAAGATGGCTGTGTAGAAACGTGAGTAGTAGAAGCAGACACAGCTTCGAAAATCAGAATTGAATGGTGAGAAACAATTGCCCTGCCACTTTCGCTGCAAATCACTGGATGCTTTACGCCCTTACGGTCACAGACATAGAGGACCGCTTGGACAACAGCGGATGCATATTCTTCAATGCCATAGCCA
Organism: Solanum bulbocastanum; assembly: GCA_037074985.1. Classification (NCBI taxonomy): domain Eukaryota; kingdom Viridiplantae; phylum Streptophyta; class Magnoliopsida; order Solanales; family Solanaceae; genus Solanum; species Solanum bulbocastanum. The sequence goes on along the minus strand of CM073597.1, from coordinate 70,652,836 downwards.
ACAGAGACATCAGAATTGCTTGATTTAGAACCGTCATAGTCAATTCCAAGTCCGCCTCCGATATCAATGAATTTCATACCAGCTCCAAGACGGACTAATTCAGAGTAAATCTGAGTGGCCTCACCAACACCATCAGCAAGCAACTCTGTTGTGGGGATCTGAGATCCAATGTGAAAATGCAATAACTGGAGACAATCCAGCATTCCAGATTCATCAAGCTTCTTCACTACACGAAGAATCTGAGCTGTTGTCAACCCAAACTTACCCTTTTCACCAGAAGTGGATCCAAAATGGCCAGAATGCTTGGTCCTGAGTTTAGCACGAAGTCCAATTACAGGCCGAACAGCCATCTTACGACTGATATCAATCACCAGGTCAAGCTCCTCCTCTTGTTCAAGCACAATTACAGTGTTCAAAAGGAGCTTTCTTGCGACCAAAGCAAGCGAAATATACTCAGTGTCCTTGAAACCATTGCAAACAAGAAGAGCATCAGCACTGCCCTTGGAGAGACAGTTCATCGCCAACAGGAGCTCCGGCTTAGACCCGGCTTCCAGCCCGAATCGGTATGGCGACCCGAATTTCACGATATCCTCCACCACGAACCTATCTTGATTGCATTTCACCGGATAAACACCTTGATAATGAGCCTCATAGCCTTGAGAACTAACCGCCATGTCGAAAGCCGATTGCAAAGTTTCCAAACGGTTCTTCAGAACATCAGGAAAACGGACAACAAGAGGCATCTGAAGCCCAAGCCCACCCAAAATTTTCGGGTCAGAAGCTTTCTTTACAACCTTTAGAAGGTCAATCTCCTGGTGAGGAAGAGTATCCGTACCATGTGGCCGGACGGAAATATCCCCGGAAGCGTTCACGGAGAAATAAGGAGCACCCCACCCATCTACCCGGTACAAAGCAGATGAAAGATCCGTAGACCAATGAGAACCGGCGGTAACAGCAGCGGCGTTTGTCGCCGGAGGTACGCCGGAGGAAAATAACTCCGGCGCGGGAAGAGAGCTATCCCAAGAAAAGGCATAGCCGTGAGGAGGGGAAACAGAAGCGTCTACACAACAACCTAAGGCCGGCATCTCTTCCCCGATCTGTTTGATTTCTTAAGAAGAAGAAGAAAGAATCAAAGAATAAAGAAAAGAAAAACTAACTTAAGGGTTTGTACAGATTGATGTTCTTCTTCCCAATGTTGTAATAGTTGGGGGCTATTAAAACCCGCCGAGGCCGAGGCCCCGGCTACCCCCTCAAAAGAAGCAAAAAAAGAAGTGAATCAAAAGATAATCACCCTCTAACACACTTTTACACGATCCAAAAATCCCCACCCTGACTTCAGAAGAAGCTAGTTTCTTGATTTAAACAAAGAAAATCAAAGATTAACAAGAATTCAAAGCCAAAATCTAGAATTCGAAAAAGAAGAACACCATACAGATATTAATGGAAATAGAGAAGAAGAAGAAAAAAGAGAAGTGGACGGTAACCTAGCGGCCGTAATGGAAATTGCGAAGAGAACGTGAAACAAACAGCTATGAAGTGAGCGAGATTTGCATGAGACGAAGACGCTTTATATAGGTGTGAAATCCGTGGCTGGGCCGTGGGCCCCATTTTTCGGCCCATGGAAAGTATCTGCTTTCTCTTTTTCTTCTTGGAGCAGGAATTCTAACGATAACGTAAATATTGCTGATCTAGATAAAAAATATTATAAATCAGAATAATTAATAATTAAAAATATTTTAATATAAAAATATTATGACACAAGATAAATTTATTTAAATTTTGTCACATAATTTGAGAAGAATTAAATAACTAATATGTATAATCTTAGATTTAAAATTAACTTTGGAAAAAAATAATTAATACACTAGATAAGTAAAAATAAATAGAAAAAAATAATCAATAAATAAAAATAAAGGAAGGCAGTAAATTTTATCGAAAAAGAAATAAAAAATGGCAAGAGTATGAATATTGTTCTTTATTAAGTGGGCAAGAGATTCTTTGGAACCGTGGATAGATAACGGAGAGTTGCCGCGTGGCCTGAAGTGGACCCCATTTTGGGGATTTTATCTTAGCGTTAAGCGAGAAGATAAGGTATGCGTGTTAGGTATGATAATATCGTGACTATTTGAGGAGATATTGGTGGTTACTTGTTTGCTTACGAACACGAAGCTTCCTTTAGATTTTGTAATTTTTAGATATAACGATAGGGTGGCGCGGGAAATTAAAACCATATATTTTCTCTTAATTTATGTGGTATTTTTTATTTTTCAAAAATCAAACAATTTAAGTTTGGTTAAAAATTTACGTGTGATATCTTCAATTTTTTTTAAATGAAATTTATATATTTGTAAACTACGTAAAAAATATTATAAGTCATAATTATTGACAATTCAAAATAATTAAAAGATATATGAAAAATTTACGATTAAAGATAAATTTGTTTGAATCTCGAAATTCAAAAAGTGTCACATCAATTGGGATGGAGAAAATAGGTTATAGCTAAATTTTTCAAATTTTAAAAAGTTAATGGTTATATTTTAGCTAAATTTTGCCTAGTAGTCATTGCAAATCTAAATAAACTAACTCATATTATTTAAGGTCATTCACTTGGTCAAATATAATCAACTGATATTATCCAAAGTTATTTAATCATTTAAAAATTGATTAAATATAAATCAAACTTATATTATTCAAAATTATTCAATTATTTAAAAGGTGATCAAATATAAATCAACCCATATTATTTGAAGTTTCGTAGGATAAAATTTTACACAACCTATTCTTTTTTCATCTTTCTTCATTTGCTATCTCTAGATATTTGTTCATTTAGTTTAGTTCCTTTTTTTTTTTTCTTACATGGAAAGCTAAATAATAATAATCCATAGTGATTTCTTTAAAAATTTAAACAAGATAACAAATTTACGAGAAGAGACCCAAAATAATCCCTCATCTTTGGGTTAACACTCAAAGTCATCCTTGAGTTTCACATGGAGCATTAATAGTCCATCATGTTTGCAATATTGGTGCACTTTTGGCCCCCCTTCAAAATTTTGCTTATTTTATAACATTGATTTTATTCATAATTTATGTATGAAATGTTTAATCGTCATTTTATATATTTAGTAGAAATAATAACTCAATATGAGAGATTGTGAGAAGATAAACACCTTCTTTTGTTTAGTAGAAATCGTATTGCAGGTAAGGTCGAGAGGTTCATCACAACGATTTCACGTGTGATAGTATAATTTTTTCTTTTCTTACAATGTCATTTGTTAAAATGTTCTTAGTTTAGCTACAGTAATATTTATACTGAACAGAACAAGGTGTTCTTCTCACCTTCTCTCACATAGAGTTATTATTTCTACTATATATATATTCCTTACATAAAATTATGAATAAAATTAATATTAAAAAATAGGCGAAAGTTTAAGGGAGGACCAACAATGCACCAATATTGCAAACATGAGGGACTATTAGTGCTCCATGGGAAAACTCAAGGATGACTTTAAGTTTTAACCCAAAGATGAGGGACTATTTTGGGCCTTAATATATATGATTTTTCATTCTATATTTCATTTCTTATGAAGTGAATATTTGAAATTGATAATTTATTCTACTATCTAATATAGGCAAGGTGGGGTGGGGTGGATCAAAATAATTCTTAACACGTCAAATTTTGGATAGTGTATATGACAAGTTTTAATAATTAATTTTAGACCAATTTCTTATAATTTTGTAATTTATTTAGCACATCACAAACAAGAGCAAGAAGTGGTGTGCTTAGAAGGTTATCTTATCTACAAACACAAATACGTGTAGCTCTCATTTTTTTCAACGTAAGTGGGGACCAAATACACATAACCATAAGTCATAAACTCAAATGTGAATCATGCGAATTTAAATGTGTGGGCATAATTTTGATTCAAATTTTATATTATATATTGATTTTTTTGAAAATTAAATTAGTTATGTAATATCATAATAAAAGCACATTTGTTTTGTGTTTCTTCTAGACGAACACAATACTGAATTCAAAAAACACAATTTATTTCTAAAATCATATACGATCTCAGGTTTTTTATTAGTTAGTTGTGATAAAGCCCTTATTAGTTAGGCTTTGGTAACACAACATGAATAAACCTAAATTAAGTTTAAACTAAATAAAATGAAGTTTAATATATCTTAAATGTTATAATAAGTAGTTTGTCTAATTTGAAACTCGAATTTATAAAATTTAAATTCTTTAACTTACTTTTTTTCTCTTTTCATCTTATCATAAATTTTTTCTTTCACTATGTGTTTATATTTTTGTTGTCAAAATAGTTAAGAAAAAAGACGAGTACTCCTTGTGGTAACACACAGAATCTCCGTACTCAATGATGAAAAGAGAGGAGCCCACGGCGGAGGCCTATTATTGACGCGCATCATACACTGTCTGTACTCTCATTGAATTGAAACTTCGCTGACTCAATCTATTCTTTTAGATTTAGTTAATTTAAAATTTAAAATTTATTATGATATAATATCGATATAATTTTTGAATTGTTTCTTCCCTACAATATACAAAAACTCAACCACTTCGGAAAATTAGGTGTAAAAAAAGGATCTTTATATTTGTCTCAACTTTAGATTTTAATATACAATAACCTCCAAATATAAAAATAAATATTTCTCACTCCCTTCTCGTATGTTTACTCACTTTCAACACACACAAAAAAGTTAATATCCGTTATTATGTAGAGAAATTTTTTTCCTTCGCAAAATAAATACCAAAAATGTAGATAATCGTTTGAATAGTAGACGAGCAATTAACAGGAGAATATGTCGTTGTGGTTACTTAAGTTATAAAAAATAACGACTCTACTTTCTATTCTTTATGCTTACTAATTATCATACAGTTTAATATTTAATTTTAATATTAATAGGTTTTTAAATTAATACTCCCTTTATATTTTATATTAATTTAATTTTTGAGATTTTCAAAATAATTAAATTAATGGTCTCTATTTTGATTTAAATTTTAAAATAAGGTAAATATACACTTAAAGATTTTGTGTGGACCCCCACACATCATCATCTGTTTCTGTTTTTTATTTTTAAAAAATAAGTAAAGTTGTGATTTGGTTTGTGTTTTTTGATTTTTCATTGAGCGTGATTGACGTTTACGAATATTTCAAAACTCTTAACAATTAGTGTTTGGATAACTTTATAAATAAAAAAAAACAAAAAAAAATTGGTGGAGATGAACTAAGATGTATTTGGTATGAAAGAAAATTATTTTCATACACAATAATTTTTAATTAAATAAATATTTTTTTAATGTTTTGTATGTAAAAAATTAGTCTAAAAATATTTGTATATGAATATTATAAGAGGTGGGAATGTGAATTATAAGGGTGGGAACATGGGTGAATATAAGATATGTTGTAGGGTTGGGAGGATATTTAAATTTTTATTTATCCTGCAAAAAGCATTTACTAAAACTTTAACCAATCGAATATTAAATAAAATGTTTCCTCTATATACACTCTAAAAGTTCTTAGATTGTTCCATCGAAATATAATACACTCTATCCTATTTCTCTAGGAGACGTTTGATGTGATGGATAATAATTCTAGGATAAGATACAATTTAGTTATTTATTCCGTGTTTGGTTTGGGATATAAATTAGTTTCAAAACTATGTATTTCGTATTTATATTATATTGATGAAATAAATTACTATATATTCATGTGAGATAATAAATTTCATGAAATATCTTTAACCTGAAATAACTTTGCATATCTCATTTCCCTATCAAACAATCTTTAGGGGTCGTTTGGTTTGAATATGAGTTATGATGGGATAAGTTATGTTGGGATAAATAATGTTGGGATTAGTTATGATAACATAAGTTGTCCTGAGATTATTTCTTATTGAGTGTTTGGTTTGTTATATTCAAAATAATATATATTGATAAATTTTAACATAAATTTTTTTATTTTATTTAACTTAAATATTTTTGTTTATGTATTCCCATGATAAGTACCATGTGTATTTAAAAATATAACTTTTTTTCTTATTTAGCTTAAAAATAGAACTTCCCTCTTAAGTTTATTAAAGAGAAGAAAATTTATGAGAAATCAAAATAAAATAAACATAAGAATTAGTCAAATAAATTCATAAATAAAAATTATATTTATATAGTATAATTTTTTAATAGAAAAATATGTATAATTATCATAAAAATAAGGAGTAGTAAATATTATTATACATGATATTAAAAAAATGTAAATATACATAAATGTGAAAAATGATGTATAAAAAGGATTTAAAGGGACATATTTGTCATTTACCTATTTTATCCCGGGATAAGTTATCCCGGAATTACTATACCACCCATGGGGAGGGATAACTTATCCCGATACTAATTATTAATCCCGGGATAAATTATCCCGGACTTGCCAACCAAACAACATAATTTTTTTTTATTCCATCACTATTATTTCTAATTCCTCACACCAAACGAGCCCTTAAAGTCTAACAACCCACTTAAATAAAGAGTACACGCAATTAAAAAATATGAACATATTATATAGGTCATGAATATAGGAGTAGGGCGAAAAAAAGAAAAAAAGCATCCCAAAGTAGGAAAATGACCAAAATAGTCCTTGAAATATAGGTTTAGACTCAAAATAGTCCCTAAAATATAAGTTTGAAGCACTAATAGTCCTTATCATTTTGAGAATGGTGCACTTTTAGCTGTTATGGATGGAGACTATTAATGATTACTAAACAGAACACATGCTTTCTCCCAATTAGAGAAAATAAAAAGTTATCATTTATTGGGCAATTTTATTACTTCACCTAATAAAGCTACAATTTTAAAGAATAAAATATCCAACACTATTCTAAGTCTAATTACAGGTCGTCTTAACTCCTAGGCCACTAAAGTCATCGCTTGGGATCTCATATTTTTTTGATTCCTCATTTAAAAAACATTAGTACTTATACATATATTTTTAAAAATAAAATTATATGTACTTCTGAATTTCTTTAAAACAAAACAGCAAGATATAATTATTCAAAGTGTTTAATCTATTTTTTTAAAAAAAAAACTAAATAAATATTAAATATTAGGTCCCTCTTTAAAGTTTGGCTTTAGGTCCCAATCTTATTAAATAGGCCCTGAGTCTAAATTAATTGTGTTCTATCAAAACTAACTTAGTTAATAATTTATTAAAAATTTGAATCAAAGTTTAAAGATTCAGTCAAATTCGTTACCGATAATTTAGCTTAGCCCACCATCAAACAGTACAAGGTTAGTTCAAAGAGGACAAAACATGTGCCATGGCGTCATTTTTTTGGGCACCAAGAAAACAACAATTCCTTCTAGTACACTTAATTTTAATTAAAAAAATTCTTACCAACATGCGATATGGAATTATGATTTGAAATTAGGTTGATTTGAAGTTGAAATTTTATTTTGACATGTAATTTAGATTTTTTTTAAGTTGTATTTTTTCTCGTAAACATGACAACTCTATAAGTTGTGAAAACTACCAATATTTCTTCCATTCTTATACAATTTTAACAAATGAGCAAATTATACATGGTTCACAAACAAGATTCAAAATATAATAAGAAACCGCATTGAGAAATCACAATCTTTATGTTTCTTTTACTAGTGAACATTAGCAATAACTAGTTAGTTATTTGTTAATATAATTCTTTCATATAATACAAACAATCTCTTCAATCATGCTCATGAGTCTTTCTTTGCAAAATTAAAATAATGAATCTTTTTTTAAAAATAAAATAAAATATAAACATATGAAATTTTACATTTAAAAAAAAATATGAAATCACAAATTTTGTCTTTTAGAAAATTTAGAATATGAAATCATGACTTTAAGTCACATGTTGAAATGCTAGTTTAAAATATGATAGGAAAGTTAGTCTTTTTTTCTTCTTCTTACTTTTCAATGTCCCTTTTTTTTCTTTTTGTTAGATAATGGGATTTGGCAAGTCACGACTAATGACCCTTCTTGGTTTTTTTTTCCCTATTGGGATTGATATTGATGCCATCTAACTTGCAAATCTTGTTTGTATAATCATATATTTTGTAAATTTTGTACGGTGATAAATCAAACACGAAGAAAAATATATATATTAGTGACAAGAGACGGAGCTAGGTGGGGTTCGTAGGTTCGAATGAATTCAATAGCTTTTTCGTAGATCCTATATTTGTATTAGAAAATTCATTAAATATATATGTATATTAACTTATGAACCTCTAACGAAATTGATTGATGGTTCAGTGGTAAGAAAGAGACTGTGGAAATGCTTTTCACACTAGAGTATTGGGTTTGAACCCCTTCTCTTTTTCTTAAAAAAAAAATAAAGTTTAGAACCCCCGAACTCTTAATTCTGGCTCCACATCTGTCAGTGACCCATATAAATATTATAATGGGTAGCTGTTATGCCTCACCAACCAAATTCATTAACGTCAACTTGTCACTTTCTTTTTTTCATAAAATCTTTACGTGCCGAATTCAAGTCACTAAATGCCACATATAATCGTTTTATTTTTATTGAAATTTTCGATTTATATCTGGTGATATTATTCAATCACAAGGAGAGGTTCACTATGATGGGGATATTTTTTTTTCCCTTAAGGAAAAAATGAAATGCATAGGGGACCATCCTTTTCGCAGGGGGCCCTAGCCTAGTTGGTGAAGGAGCCTACAAGTGGTAACCGCTCTGTATCCGTCATCTCTTTGAAGAAGTTGAAAGGCTAGAAGCGGCGCTTTCAAAATCCCGTGACTCTCAGTCATCTATCTTCTTTCCCGCACAAAGTTTGTGAATAAGTGATTGTTTGAGCAGATTCCCCAAAAAATTCCTAGGAACAATTAAAAAAAAAAAGATATCTCGGTAACGAAAATTATAGGGGGCTGTATTGGCGCACTGAGAAAAGGCTAACGCGACGGCAAACCGGCAACTAGTTACAAAGCTCCAATAAGGTATCGAGAGAGCTATCATAATCAGGTGCGAATTTCTTACCCGAATTTTGAAACTACCCCTATTCCTATTTAGGGAGTTGAGGCGAAAAATGGCTTGATTTATGGTTCTACCTTTTTCTTAGCAACTGACTTTCATGGTTTTCATGTGATTATAGGTACTATTTTCTCGATCATATGTGGTATTCGCTAATATCTTGGTCATCTGACCAGGGAGCATCACATTGGCTTTGAAGCAGCTGCATGGTACCGACATTTTGTAGACGTGGTTCGGTTATTAAGATATTATTTGAGATGCAGAGACTTCTATCACTAAAATTAACAGAAATGGAAAACAAAATTTTATATAATCGGATAAGAGAAATGGAGCTGCCAAAGCCCATGCAATTGAGTAATAATAGGAATAAATAGTAATGTATTCACCTGGGAGCTGATCTAAACTATATTATATTAAAAAAAAAAACAGATCTCTACAAAAATGATTAAGATCTAAAAATAAATATATATTAAACATAAATAGTTTAACCCTAATTAGAAAATGTCCAATTACAAATTAATTAAAATTAATGAGACGACAAATTAAATACATAAAAAGTTGAATCTTCTCCCTCAAAATATTGCAAATCATTACCTTCTTCGTCTCATATTAGTTGATCATCTTACTAAAAATAGTTGTTCTATATTAGTTGTCCACCTTACTAAATCAAGAAACCATTAATTAAATTTTTTCTATATTATCCTTACAATTAATTCTTTTTTAAAGTATTCACGTTTGTTTGCAAAATTTTAATAAAGTTTTTAATGGGTGAATTAGTAAAAATATTTTCTTTATTATGATTTTTAGTATGAGTGTTAAAAAAAATATGATCAACTAATATAGAACGGAGCTAGTAGTTTCTAAGCATCCTTATTGAGAAGAATATGTATTGTTAACTTCACTACAACGTTCTTAAACAATTAATATAATTCAAATTAAGGATATAGTTGCGTACATAAACCCTTGTGGTTTGATTTTTCTTTAAATTTCATATATAGTGAAAGCTTAATTCACTAAACTGTTCTAAATAATGGATCATAGCAACTATGCAAGCACATGCGTCGAGGTTATATTTCTACAACACGATCAACTAACGTTTTCACGTGCTAACCTAATAATATTATATAAATTAGAAAAATACATTTCAAAAGACTAGAAAAATCATAACATGCATGTACAATGCAACTTGCTAAATATGAATATTTAGTACAAAAGCAATTAATTGCAATATATTGTTATAAAATAATATAATGTGGATGTCCACTACTAAATCAAGAAGTTACTACATTACTTTCCTCCATTATTGAGATAACCTCCACCTTTATGATAATTATTCTTGTAACATTTCACCTCTATGACCTCCTTCATTATATTTATGTTTAATGTCATGTTTATTACTAATATTTTGTATGACTCTATGTTACACTATAAATAGAGGCATAAGAGTTCCTACTGTATAGACTTGAAGATTTGATGAACACTTGAAGACTTGGAATAATAAGAAAAACTCCCATCTCTTGTCTTCCTATTTCTTGCTTTCATCTTCTATATTTCTTGTCTTAATTTGCTTTAGTTTTACAACACGTTATCAGCACGAATGTTCTACCATTGCAGGATTAAAGCAAAGTAAATAAAAGAAGGTAAAATAATTGTGTTTATTTTTCTCTCGGAAACAAGGTAAATTATTGTGGAATCTATTTTATATTTTACTTGTGAACAAGGTGAATGATTAATATTATTGTTACTGTGCATTTATTTTTCCACCTATGACTATATATACTTTCTTTTGTATGTGAAACTTATTTTATATTTTATTTATGATTATGCTCACTGTTTTGGTTATTGCATGAGCTTTTAATTTATTTTATTTTGTTTGTGAAATATTTTGGGTTCACATGAAAATTGAAAAAAGAGTGGTGTAAGTGAATAGTTTTATTTTAGTGTAATTGAAATTATTATTTTCTTTGTGTGCAATTGATTTTTTTATTTATAACGGTAATTCACTAGCTTAATTATTGTGCACCATAATATAATATAATGCTATATGTAACTCTCTGTTTTGACAAGTTTAAGATATTAGTACACACTTTGTTGAGAATACTTTTATTGTGTTTCTTTTGTTCTATATTTATTTGTGCGTGTTAACCACAAAGTGACAATATTTTTTTAAGGCTCAATGGTGAGTCCTATTATATTTGGATTATTATGTCACTGATTGAGGGTAAAACGAAGGATTCAAGTCCCATCGCACTAAGAGGGTAATACATCGGGTGAGAGTCCTGGTGCATCATGATAATAAAATGTTGGGGTTGGTCCCAACAAATAATGACCTAAAATGCCTTCTTATGGGTAAGACGTTGGGTTCAAGTCCCAACGTTATATAATGACGATGTAACAATGATTGAGCTAATTGATATGCTCTTGATAAAAGTCGTGAATTTTGTCCAATTGATTTGCTCCATTCTTTTATGTGAATGTGGTAGCAGGACATAATTTGTCTGAAAATGACTAGTGGTTAAATGTATGAATATGAATGTGGTAAAATGTTAATGGTTAATTGTGGAAATTACAAGGAAGAACATTATGGGTTCTTAAGATGGTCCTTCAAATGTGAAGGTAAGTTTTGGCCATCAAAGTGATATGAAAAGTTATTGGGCACATTGAGTTGGTGCAACCCAATTTGAAAGTTTTTTAAATCCTCAATCAAAATAAAGAAATACAAAGTGGTAGTACCTTTAGTACTTTTAAAGTGATGTTGAGGTGGGTCAAATAAATTTAATAATGTCAAAGTATGACTAATAAAAACTTATGGAGCATGTACAAATGGTTATGGTTATTTCTTGAAGAGAATGCGATTTGTGTTCGTAGGAATAAGGACATGTTCATGTATGGTTGGATAAATGTCGCATCTCACCTTTACGGGAGGTTTGAGATATTGAAAAAAATATATATTTTGACATAAATAGTTATTTTGGTCATATACTTTGAGTACTACACAAATATTGTGGTATATTTTATTATGAACTATTGGAGGACAAAAGAAATAAATAATTCTTTTCTATAAAGGTTGTGGTCATGACCAAAATAAATGTTACTGTGTGGCAACACAAATTTGTCATTGGTTGTCAAGAAGTAAGCCTTGTAGTAATAATTTTAACCATGACAATAATAATAATTTTTCCTTGAAGGAGATGGTCACCATACGAATGGTGTTGTGAAATTTGTGGCAGTACACAAAATTAGTTGAAAGTTTCGGAAGGACTATTTGTTATTATCAAGAAAATGAAATAATTCATAATATTGAGGTTGTACTAAGTCTCAAAAGAAACTTTTTTTAGTTTCGAAGGAATTGAAAATAAAAATTATTATATTGAGATTATAACTAATTGAAAGATTGAATATCTTCAGATTACTACAATCTAAGCGGGTTATGAATGACAGCACAATTGCGTTGCAAGTCTCCCATTGTTCATGCAGTTCATCTTTGTACAATGACCTGCTACAGGCTGCAGTCACAAATTCATATTTCATTTTCCCTAACAGTGTGCTCATTGATCGACTCCAAATTCCATAATTTTCAGATTCGATTAGCTATTAAAGCAACTCCTGATACATATGATGGACCTAAGTATAATGGATCACTAGGATCGATTTTAGTAATTGCCATTTTTGAAGAAAAAAAAACTCTAATCTGATTCAATAAATGCAGAAAATTGATACTCTGAATTCTGTTCTACAACTTCAATCTACACAGGCCATCATGAACCTGCTCTGATACCATATTAAAATTTGATCATGAACTGATCATTCTACCATTGTTGAGAACAGATGAAACTTTATTGATAGTGAAGAAGAATAAGAGTTGCTTTACAATGATGCCTACAACATCTATTTATAGATGTTCACACTATTCTAAAACCATCTAGTAACTTCTGAATATTCCTAACAAACTCATTCTAATAACCAATTAACAGACTGTTAACTCCTTTATTGATAGAAAGGTAACAGACTATAAAAGACTAATGGAACAGTAAAAACTGACTATTTACAACTAACTTTAGGAACATGTATTGAAACTTCTAGCTATTTCAACATTCTACATGTAAGATATTATTTTCATAACTCAAACTCGGGATAACATCCCGATCATGTGCATGACAATACTTATCAATTACTTTTTCCACTTTATGCCTTTTAATATACTATACTTTAATATTTTAATATTAAAATATTTCAAAGTCCAACATAATAATTATTACGTAACGTATATATAGAAACCTTAAATATAATGGCGTGTCGTAGAAAACTTGAGGAAGAAAATGAATTTGGTCATGCAAAGCCTAATGCACGTTACAAAGGAAAATTACATAAAATTGGGAGTTGCTTAAGAAATTTAAGTTGGCTCCGAATATTAGTATTTCCTTCGTCTCATATTAATTGTTCACATTATCAAAAATAATTATTTAAAATTATTTATCAATAAAATTAATTATATATTTCCAATTTTACCCTTATAATTAGTACTAATGTTTTTTTCACAAAGTAAATAAGTGTGTAAAGTTCTAAATATACTTTCTTCAAAGGTAAATTAGTGAAACTAATTTATTTTATTAATGATATTTTAAGGAGAAAGTGGATGACTGATATAACACTAAAGAAATAATAAATATATACACGTTATTTCAGAGGGCGGCCTATCTTCATTATTAATTACGCACCAAGTTAATGTTGTCATCAACTGTCTTTTTTTCTAAACATTTTCGTGTTGCTTCATAATTTACATAACACGTTAGTTACGTTATTCTAATTTTTATATTCCAATTTGGTAGGCTTGAGTCTGTAACGGGGAGGCTCTAAGGCTTGGCCAGTGAGGCCATTGCCTCAGGCCTCAAAAATTGAAGGCCCCAAATTTGTTTAAATTATAATTATTAATTTTATTATATATTATTAAAATTTATATAAATAAAATTGTTATGGTATATTTTTTATTATTATTTATTTGAGAGTATTTTTTATCAATAAGTTCATAAATTCTTATAATTTTTTCACTCATTATTTGATATATTTGTTTTAACTTTCAATTTTAAATTGGTATATCCTTTTTATATTGGAACTAAGTTATATATATTGATAACATAATTATTTTTTTCAATCTTTTCTTAAACTACGTGAACACAAAAATATTCATGCACAAGTTTCCTTTTCGTTTTAATTTAATACTCCCTCTGTCTCTAATTACTTGTTCATATTTCATTTTTTAATTATCCCTTTACTTGTCCATTTTGACAAATCAAAAAACGACAATTTTTTTTACCTATTATATCCTTAACTAATTACTTTGAAAAAAGATAGAACTTCTTGAAAATATTAAGTTTTTAATTCATCCACTTCATAATTAATAGGGGTAAAATGATAAACTCACTATGTCAATTATTGATTTCTTAATAGGTATGTCAATTCAAAAGTGGATAAGTAATTAGGAATAGAGGGAGTATATTATATGAAAATTTTATAATTTGTTTTAGATATTCACCAATGAGTGCTACTTAATTGAATGAATTTTATCATTTAAATTGATCAGAAATTTAGATATTTTTGTTACTATCCATGCTCAAAACTTCAACTATTAAGTTATGTATGTTCTTTTCTTTTTCTTATTTGTGATGATAGCCAAATTAAAATTTCAATTTGAGTTTTGAAGCTTAACATCGATAATCCATCACTTTTATTTTTTGTGCTTTTCTTCATTTCTTTTTTTGTGTGAAATTTGATATTTTTTTGTCTTAAATGATTAATCTATTGTGTAGAAAATAGATTTTCTTGTTAGTGTATAAATTTTATAAAATAAATTTAAGGACCTCTTAATATGATTTTGCCTTAAGCCACAATATCTGTTGAGCCGCCCCTGGACTATGTAATATGTATAGAGTGACGCAAAATAAACCAATATTTACTTCATCTTAGATGAAATATTTTGAAATAAGTTACTTCTAAATTTGCATCTTGAATTGGTCAAATGTGCCATGAAATTAAAACCTCATTTTACTTGCAAAGAAACGTAAACGGTGTACGACAACAATAACAATATACTTAGAGTACTTTCAGAAATCATATCTAGAAAATACTTCATCCCTATTTTTGTGAGGTCATAGAGATCGAGGTTGTTTCCAACAAAACCCCCATCCCAAAAGAAAAAATTTCAAAGTAGAGTTGAAAGAATAGATTCCTCTGTCCTTAATTACTTGTTCATTTTTGAATTGTCACACCTATTAAAAAAAATAATGATTGACATGGTGAGTTTATCATTTTATCCTTATTAATTATGAAGTGGGTAAATTAAATACTTGAGATTTTCAAAAAGTTTTACCTTTTTCAAAATAAATAATTAAGGATATAATAGGTAAAAAAAGTTGTCCTTTCTTGATTTGTCAAAATGGACAAAAAAATTAGAGACAACTAAAAAAGAAAAAGTGAACAAGTAATTAGGGACAGATGAAGTATGATAGTAGGATAGCAAAATACATAACAAATAAAATGACAAATAATAATATACGTTGAATAAAAATAAGAAGCTATGTGATTATTAACTACTAATACTATTGATAATGATAAAAGGAGGGGAGTTTAGCCCCTACCTCTCCCTTGTAAAATATGACAACATTCGATTATCTAATAATCTTTAATTTTAATTTTCGATAATACTGAACTACCTACTCTTATAAAGGTTGATCTCACTAAAAAATTTCAATTAGATCTTTCATTATTATTATTTTTCCTTTTAATTGCAGATGAGATAACATTATATCATCCTCTTTTACTAAAACATTTAACATAACAAAAGTGATACTATATAATATCTATATAAATTGTTAAAAGATAACAAATTAAATTGTTAGGTCATGGTGTGAAATGTGTGGAAGTCCTTCAACATAGCCAAAAGACAAGATAAGAAAATTTACTTTTCCATAGATGAGCTAATGAATTGATGACATTACAAAAATAGTATACATTTTAATAATGTCATAATAGTTTTTTTTTTTTTTTTTTAATTTATCCTCTACTGGAGGTACTAGTATTTTGTTTTATTTTTCTATCCTGTATGGTAAAGTATATAATAAGTACATGTTTACTTGACACAATAATTTATCCACTATGTAATAGTTTCTCTATAATTATTTATTATCTCTGCTTTATATCTATATAATTTTTTTTAAAAGCTTTGATATATGAATTACTTGAGTCAAGAGTCTTTTGAAAGTACTTGTTCTACCTCTAATAAGTAATAAGGTAGAGGTAAGATTTGTTTACACTTGATCTATTCTCTCAAATTTCACCTACACAATTATACTGAATATGTTGTTGAAATAATAAAGTGCAAAGCAATTTTTTTAAAAAAAACTTTGTTGATATCATCAACTGAATATTATTATAAAATTTATTGGTACATCAAAACCTAAATAGATTGCGTTGAAAGCACAAGGAAAAGGAAAACAATGATATTAAACAATTGAAAATCTTCCATAAATTTGACAAATTTGCATTTAATCAACACCTAATTTGTTTAGGTCACTCTTTATGGGCCATGGCTGACCTAATCCTCCTAAAAGAACATATTCTCTTTACAAAAGGCCATGTATTACTATAATTTATAAACACAAAATAGCTAATGCATGTCTTAGACATATATATATATATATATATATATATATATATATATATATATATATAAAGTAAACAAACAACTTTTAAGGTGGCTACATGTAAATATTTATAATAAGAATTAAATCATAATAAAAAGTTTAGAGATAAGTTTAAACTTTTTTCACGAAGAATTTGAATACATGGAGTTCATTCTTATGTTGGAGTTTTATTAATACTTAAAGATGAATACAAGATTATTTACTAATGCCAAAAGCATAAATGGACCAAAAATGTAACGAATGATAAAATAGAGCAATTTGAAAAATAGATGGGAAGGTTTTGAATTTTTCCTTTATTAAGAAAAAAAAAATTGTTTAGGCCATGCCCTAATTTATTATTCTATCTTATCTCTCCAATTGAAACAATGCACAATCAGAAGTGTAAGACATGATAATGTTTTTAAATCTAAGTAGGGATTTTATTTTTTTTTTCTTTTTTCTGTCATTGGAAATCAAATGCATGATATGTAAGATGACAAAACTAAATGAATGGGAGTAATTAAGTAAGAAAAGAATAAGAACCACATTATTGCAGCAATTATTGGGACGATTATTATAACTTGATTGAAGTGCTAGACTATAGTGAAGACAAAAACCAAATCAAATATACAAAGAAAATAAATTGTAAGGTAATATACATTTTATAATTGATGATAAATCAAGAAATAAATGAGACGATGGCGTAAGCAATCAGTTAAATATAAACAAAAATAATAATGTAAGGCAATACACTTTTTTAAAATATTTTTATTACACGTGGTACGTAGAGATTAGAGAAGGAAAAACGACAAACAAGAAATAATTTAAAAAAAAAAAAAAAAAAAAAAGAGACTTTGAGCTTCACCCTTAACGAAAGGTCTTGGGTTCGAGTCTTAGGTATGAAAAAAATCATGTTGGGAGTGTCACTCCCGAATGGGCCCTGCAGAGCGCGATCCGGATATAGTTGGAGTTTCAATGTGGGCTCCAGACACCAGGTGGGAAACCAAAAAAAAAAAAAAGGAAAAATTAGCAAACTAGTCACAATCTTTAACATAATTATTAAAAACATCTACACTTTAAAATAATTATTAAAAATGTCACTATGTCAATATTTCAAAAAATTAATTGAATCCTAATATAATTAATCTTCTTTCCTTTTATTTCTCAACTTAGGCCATTATTTATTTCACTATCCCGTAAAAAAAAAAAAAAATCATCACTCTTACCCCTCTTTCTAGGTTTTACCCTAAATCACTTTTTTGTCTCTCTTTCCTTTTTCACCATTATTATCTCATTTCTTTGTTCCAAAAAATCAAATCTTCGAATTTCGTACACTTTGTTTAAGAAATCTCACACTTAATTCAAAAGATTTTTCACCAATTGATAAAGTAAATTCAAAGTCAACAAGTATTTTGTGAAGTTTCTTGTGATTTTGTTTTCATATTCACCAAGTATTTTGTATTTCGAATTTTCCATCTTTTAATCTGTATTGTTTGATTTTTTTGTGAGTTTGTTTTCATATTCACCAAGTATTTTGTGAGATTTTCCTCTTTTATGTATTTCAGATTTTTTGCCTTTTAACCAATATTGTTCGATTTTTTTATAATTTTCTTTTCATATTTGAGATTTAGTAGATTGTATAAATCTACATTGGCATTCATACATCATATATTGTTTAATATTTTATACATTCATATTTAATAATTTCGAATTTTGCTTATAGGGTTACTTATTGCATAAGTGAATACGGATTTTCAAATTTGGATTTGGTGAACAAAAAATCAGAAAAAAAAACACGACAGACGAAGAAGAAGAAGAAGAAGAAGGAGAAATAGAGAGTAAGAGAAGAAGGTTGCAAAAATTGTATTCATGCCGGAATTGTATTTATATTAATTTTAATTTGTTTGTCAATTATTTTTCTTTTACTCAGCATTTGTACTTGTATTAAGAACATTGTATTTCTTTTTAAGTTTGTAGTCATTTTAATAGGTATGCCAAATGGATTTGTATTTCTTAAGCATGTATCCTATTTATTTCATAGTTAATTTGTATTTTTTTTTTATAATATTGTATCCTTACTCAACAGATTGTATTATTTTCGCTATGTATACTATTTTTTTTTCTTCAGAATCTTGTATTCCTATTTCTTTCATAGTTAATTTGCATTTTTTTTAAAAAAAAATATGATTATTTTTCTCAACAGATTGTATTATTTTCACCATGTATGCTATTTTTTTTCCAGAATCTTGTATCCTTTCGTAAATCATATTCATATGTAACTATTGGATTATATTGGGATACAATCATGTAATACAATTTCACTAGAATACAATTTTAGTTTTCATTATGAAAGTAATATACTAATTTTAATTTGAATGGTAGAGTAAGTACATAAAATGTAAAAATTATTGGTATACAATTACGAAGAAAACATAATAAATTTTTTCTCTTTTTTGTTATTAAATAATTGTATTCTTTTAAATCAAACAAATAAAAGAATACATAAATTAGATACATAACAACGTAAAATATTGACATTTTAAATAAATATTAAAAGTGTGACTAAGGGGCCCTACTAAATGTCAAAATATTGACATTTTGAAAATTTTTCCAAAAAAAAAAAAAGAGACTTTGAGCTTGTTATTGGGTAAATAAAAAAGATATTTTGAAATACTTGTTTTTAAGTAAAAATAAATAAAAAATTATAAGTTAAATCTAATTCTGTGATACTATTATGAGTTGTTTGGATTGAATTCAAATTGTGATGGGATAAGTTATGATGAGATTAATTATGCTAAGATTATTTTTTATTGAGTGTTTGGTTTGTTGCATTCAAAATAATAAATCTTAAGAACAACATACATATTTACAAAAATACCTTTTATGAATGTGAAAAGTAATGTATAAAAAGTGTTTAAAGGATATTTTTTTCATTTAGTCATTTTATCCCGGAATAAGTTATTCCGGGATTACCATACCACCCAAGGAAAGGGATAATTTATCCCGGTACTAATTATTAATCCCGAGATAAGTTATCTCAGACTTGCCAACCAAACAACAAATTAAGTGACATTATAATTTAATCTCAGGACTATTTAAAGTTATCCTTCACACCAAACGACCCCTTAGATTATGATAATAGTTGATTAAAAATAAATTCGGGAAATCATTCTTTTGAAACCAACATTCTATCGAGTTGGTTCAACTAAATTACAAAGGAAGTTGTGTTCATAGTAAAAAAAAATATTAGACATAGCTGAAACAAGACTAGTATATGGTTTCTTAACAAATATACCGGGCAACAAGATTAGTTTGAACATTTTTTGTCGAAAAATTATATTATGTATAGAAATAATTATACGAAGTATATAGGTGATAAATTATTTCCGTACATACATATTAATTCTTCGACACCCTTAGCGAAATTTTTTATTTTACCGTTGTCAGGCAATAAATGTTTTTTTCCAGCTAATGATCGTATGCGTAGACAAGTCAATATGTTGTGTATATTTCGACCATAGTGATAAATTATTTGGCTGAAATCCTCTTACAAATGTGATTACTCCTTGTTGTATTCTAGTTATATCAAAGATGCCTCTTAGGCTCTTACACATAAGGACCATAATAACAAATAACAACATAGACAGTGTAATCTATAAATTGGGTTTAAAAAGAATGGGATAGAAAAGTTGTTTACGACTTGAGCAAGGATCAAGTTTTGGCCAAGTTTTCTGAAATTTGCATATATATCATAGTAAGTATAGAGTTGATAAGTCAACTTCACTCTGCTCTAGACTACCCAGCTCGGGAAGACGGTATAATGCCAACAATAAGCCCATAAAAAGCCAAAAAGCTTAAGCAAAAATGAGAAAGAGGATCATCCTTGTTGACACCAAATTTTGATCCTCTACAATATAAATTAATTATCTCGTTTCTTTAATTTCAAACAATTTGAAATAATTAGTTTTATAAAATTCAAAATATTTTTCTTTTTATATTCTATGTAATTTTGTCATTTTAAAAATAAAATATATGTTTTTATATAATTATGTATATAACTAATACATTTTATGAATATTCAAAAATCGTCTCAAAAAGATTTTGTTAATTAGTATTTCTTAGTCAATAGTTATTATTTTTTGAGTTAATTAGTTAATTATTTTATTTTGTTAAAGATTAAAAAGCTCGTTAATTAATTATATTAATTCGTTTCATTAACTTACCGAATTCACTAATTAACTCAATTTGGCTACATTTTGAACTTTATGTTTTCGAGTCTGGATAGTATCCCTTTTTTATCACATTTTATTTTTTGAACCCTCTTAATAAAAATCCTGCATCCGCCATTGTTTGCAACAATAATATAGAAATTTTATTTTGATGTTCTGATGCCACTCTTTCTGTGCCTCTTACATTGATTTAATGTATCGACTCTTGTATATGTATATTTTCTGTAATGCATGTGACATCAATTCTAGTCCACTTTGAACTCATTCCTTACATTTCATCGAGTTGAATTTCTTTGAGTTAGCCTCATTGGTGTTTGAGTGAAAGGGAGACCGAAATACAGGGCAAATGGAAGTTAATATACAAGTGTTGAAGGCAGAACAGGCTGATATATTTCTCATATACACAGATATACACTCAGTGTTTCCCCAGCTTGACAGGGACGAAAAATGGGCCAAAGCCCAATTTTTTGCAAAACAGGTCCAGAAGAATAGAAAAGGGTTGAGGCCTATTTTTATTTTATTACAGATGGGCCCATTTTAGAATTAGGACAGGTTTGGGCTGCCAAGCCCAACAATTTGAATTTGGGCAAAGAGCCCAAATTTGAGATTGTCTCTTCATTCCTTTGTTATTATTTGTTATTTTTATTTGTATTAACTCTAACTTTATTTTCTTATTTAAATTTAATTAAGTCCCTTAACGAGGAACCTTTTGTGTTAATTGAATATTTTAAGTGTTTTACTTGATTTGTCTTACATTAGTCATTTGGTTGACAAAAATTAACTTTCTTTCTAAATTATTTCAAGTTTCTTAACTATTCTCTTTTCAAAGAATTTCAAATGTCTTTGTTCTTAAATTATTTTTTTCGAGATTAGTCAAATAAATGTTTTTCAAGTCGTAGGATAACTGTTTGTATGTTTTTCAAATTATTTTTTTCAAGATTAGTCAAATAAACATTATCTTATCTTTTGTAGCTTAAAACTTCTTCATATTGTTCGCTGTCTCCTTTTTGATTGGCCGTCTTACTCACTCTCCGCGTCTAGTCTGGTAATATATGTTATAGGAGATTATTTGAGATGTATTTGCTTAATTTCTTCTTCATAAATATTAAACAAGAATATAATTGTTTGCAAATAATCAGCCGTTATAATTTTGGAATTTGACTTATTTGAAAAAGTTTCATTATTCAGCCAAGCTGTTCTCTTAATCTTTTCAATTTATTTTCAAAAGTCATTTATTTGTCCATCTAGACGATTAGAAATGTTTAAATTTTGGTCTGGTTCAAGAATATGTGATAGTATAAACAATTAGATGTGATATCTACTTGCTCTTATGGTTATTTTTGATTCCAATAGTTTTCTAATCACGACTGCTTTCAAAAGTTGTTACTTGGCCAAAGGTCTCATGTGCTAAGTAAAAATATTTTTTGACTTAATCTTTTGATTTCTCTGTTTGCTGGTGTGAATTTAAGGTTTGTGACAAAGTGTTTAAATTGTCCCTTCCTTACTTGTATGTTTGATTTTTTTCCGCTGAAATCATGATTAAAGTATGAGAGAAATGTGCATTAGGATTGGAAATTAATTTCCTCCTTTGTTTCTGTTGGCTTCCTCTTTCGTTTAGGTAGATTTAATTGATATTAATAATTTTTAGTTTGATTTACATGTTAAATTTGTATCAACCCCTTCTCAATTGTTTACTAATTCTTATTTCTTGTATTTTATGCATGTGACACTCGTTTGAGTACATTTGGATTCTCCATTCCCTTACATTTGGTTTTCTTTGAGTCAACTTCCATCAAGTCGTAAAAGGGAGGTCAATATTAATGGGTTAAAACCCCGAGAAGATTAGTTGTGCAATCCCAAAGATTAAGGGGTCGTTTGGAGTGATGGATAGGAATAGTTAATCCCGGGATAAGTTTTAAGTATTCTTTATTTCCTTGTTTGGTTGGAAAGTTTGGGATAACTTATCCCGGGATTAGGAATTAGTACCAAGATAAGCTATCCCTCCCATTTGGTGGTATAGTAATCCCGGGATAATTTATCCCGAGATAGAATAGGAAAATGACAACTATATCCCTTTAAACCATTTGTATACATCATTTTTCACATTTATGTATATTTACATTATTTTTAATATCATGTATGCTAATATTCATTACTTCTTATTTTTAGGATAATTATTTATATTTTTCTATTAAAAAATTACACTATATAAATATAATTTTTATTTATGAGTTTATTTGACTAATTCTTATGTTTATTTATATTTTAATTTCCCATAAATCTTCTTTCACTTTAATAAAACTTAAAGAGGGAAATTCTATTTTTAAGCTAAATAAGAAAAAAGTTATATTTTTAAATACATATGGTACTTACAATGAGAATGCATAAACAAAAATATTTAAGCTAAATAAAATAAATGTTTTTTTTTAAAAATAAATAATTAAAGTTGCAAAGAAAATATTAACTAAATAAAACGAAGGGTAATTTTGGTCACTTTATTGTTGTTTTCTTGAAGCATTTTTGAAGTTTTGATCCAATATTTTTGGTTATTTTGATACAATTTTTACTTCAAATTATGATTGATTTGTTTTTAATTAATATTTTACTTATGATAGTGAAGAGGAGAGGCTTCCCACTGGCCTATTTCAATTCATATGAAATACCAATTTAAACATATTCACGTAATTTATTTTTAAAAGTGAATAAATAAAGCTCCATAAAAAATACATATAAAAAGCCTAAACAAGATGAAGGGTATTTTTGTAAACAAACAACTTATTCTTAAAAAGTATGTCATGCATATTAGTTTTAATACAACAAACTAAATAATCAATAAAAAACAATCTCAACATAACTAATACAGCATAACTTATCCCAACATAACTAATCTCAGTATAACTAATCCTATCATAACTTGTATTCAAACCAAACGACCCTAAAAGAATAACATTTTTGGACTTGAAAAGTTTGGGAATAGCTCCAACTGAATCAGGAAGTATTTTTGGCCAAAAGCCTGAAATCAACCGCAACAAAGTGAGAAGCAGAAATTGGGTTAAAACTCGAAACTTATGAAGCAGCAGATTGCAACAGTCAAAAGCAGCTGAAATTTAGGCTAAAAGGCCCTTTTTTCTCTTAAATCTTGATCTTCATATTATCTAGTTTAACTTTCATTTGTTTCTTTTGGTGTGCTACTATATTCTTTAATATCATTTTTTATCACCCTAGATCAATCATCTAAAGATTTTTATTTCACTATTATGTTTTTTGTGTTCACTTAAAAATCCATTAATGTTTTTCATAGTTATTAAAAAGCTTTGAATTCATGTTAAGGAATTTGAACTAACCATTTGATTCAAAATCTTTAACTCAGATAGATTATTAAGTTTAAAACATTTTCGATACTTTAACATTAAAATATTTCATTACATATAAATTTTTCTCCATCTGATTTTATAAAATTTTCATAAGTAATTCAACTATCTTTTAAAATTTGCCAAACTTTTAAAATCCGTTGATCAATCGCGTGTTAGCGGATCTTTTAAGGTGCTTAAAACCTTCTTTAGAGGATCGCTTGAACCTTTTACCCGACTATAATTTATTGAAACTGTTTTCTTTCAACAATTTCTTTTTTAAACGGCCGAATCCTATTAATTATTTTCAAAATTTATAAATAGCCAAGTTATGAAACATTTTTAACTAAGTTTAAAAATGGGTCTTAGGGTCTTAGCAACTCTTATATAAATATATGATCTCATTTATAAATTTATAATGTCTCATTAATATTATAAGTTAATAATTCTTTCAATGGTGTTGCTATGACTGCAAATCTTTTGGAGTGCATCTGGAATGATCTCTATTATACTCACATACTACTTTAGGAATTTGATCTCTCATTGTTGATTTTGTGACACCTTTTAAACGAGAAGCCATTTTTGGACGTGGTTTCAAGAAATTTCTTATATTGCTTATATAGTTTATTCTCTTAACATCATACATTGAATAGTAAAGATACCAATGAAAAATATTTGATTATTAAGAAACAATGAACATTATGTATGATGAATTTATTTTTATAATGAATCATTAAATTCTTGAATTTATATTATAATAAACCATTTTAAGAAAAATATATATTAAAATGAATCATCTACATACTTTATATATAATGAATTTATTATTTATTATGAATTCAATAAATGTAATTTAGTAAGATACAATAACTTTGATAGATTCATTGTATTTAATATATAATAATAAATTTTATTTTTATGTGAATTCAATTAATATGATACATAAATGAGAAAATTGTATGAAATAACAAAATATTAATTTAAATTAAATGTTATAGTCATAGTTTCTTTTATTTGTAATTCGCAGCAAATATTTCATGTTTTTTGCCATTCCATTTGTATATCGAAATATACAAATGCAGGACCCATTTGTATGCTGAAATATACAAATAGACCGAAATATACAAATGCAGGACCAATTTATATACCAAAATATACAAATAAATCCAAATACATATTTATTATGTATATGTATACGAAAATATATGGATTAATAGTCATAGCAAACACAAAGTTTGCTACGGAATGCAATTATACAAACTATAGCTATAATATACAGATATGATTTTTATGTTTGTTAAACCTAAAATTTTCTACATAAATTAGTTAAGATGCAATAATAATTTAATAATAACTCTAGAAAATAATATTATTTCATAATCCGATTATTTGAGGATTCCAGGCTGGCGTCTTCTTAATAGTTTCACAGCTATTAATTGATTGCTTCGCTTGTCTATTCAATTCTGAATTCTCAAATCCAGTACTTTCTCCTCTCGACTCGTGCTCTCTCATCTTCTAGGTATTTTTCTTCTATTTGTTGCATCTTCTTTGATCTTGTCGTATTTTCTTTGTTTCTCTTTTCTGTTCTTGAATCTTGAATCTAAGGAAAGTTTCAATGAGGTTTTATTCTAATTGCTTTGGAATCTACTTTTAGGAGGCATAGTTAACACAACAATAATCATGTCGATTTGTTTTTATGTTAACCCTAATTTAATAGTCAAGTTTCTTCTTAAGTAATATAAAGTAATTAAAGGATAAAAAGAAGTCCCCCTTAAAGTAAACTATAATCCATAGAATAAATTCAACTAACGCCTATGATAGGTTGTATAATGGAAAGTCCTTTCCCAAGTATAACAGTGAATTTACGAATCGAATTTATTGGTGAAACACGAATTTTAGTGAATTGGATGACTTCTCTGTTGGTTTCCTTTGTATATAGAAAACTTCTAGTTCAATGTCACAGTACCTGCAATTTTCTTATTTGTGTGATTATTGCTTCAACTTGTGATTGTGTGCTAAGTTTTCTGAAAAATCTGAAATAGTAAAACTTATGAAAAGGCTATCCTGAGTCATCCAACGATCAGCGATTGTATGAGATGTTGGTGATTTTCTTTCTATTTTGTTATATGCTACATGAAGAACTGTGTTTTTGATAGTATCCTCTTTTTGGTTTATTGTTCTTTTATAGGTTAGCTGAGTCAGTTGAGTTTGGGGTACTCAGAGATAGAAATCATGGTAAATTTTCTGTTCTTTGCGGTTTATATGCAGCAATACTTTTATTGATTCTCGATATATACTCCCATGGTTGTACTGATATTTTAAAGCACTATTTTAAGAATAAGAAGGGCATCCTGGTGCAATAAGCTAGGGCAAGGGCAAGGCCATATTGGATTTAGCAGAAGCTGTGTTTTGCTAGATTCTGTTTTAAGAATAAGAAGGGAATCCTGGTGCAATAAGCTAGGGCAAGGGCCAGGCCATATTGGATTTAGCAGAAGTTGTGTTTTGCTAGATTCTGTTTTAAGAATATCGTCTAATATTTGTGTTTCTGACTGACGTTATACTCAAGGGTTTCTTAGTTTAATAAGAGTTGAAGATCTAAGGGCCATCTTAGGGAGCGCTGAATTTGTGAATAGAATGTCCATCTGTAGGGGTTCACTTTCTCCTTTTTGGGAAAAACCTAAGAAAAGAGGAGGAACATGGTCTCTATGATAGTTAACAGGTTGAGTACATTAAATTACAAAAGTTTATTCTCAGTTGTCAAGATGGCATGAATGACAAATTTGGGAGAGTCAGCAGTTGTATATTTTGGTTCATTCACTTGAGTAAATATTTAGATTATGGATTTCCATTGATGTTACTACCAATGATACACCAGGATGAAGTAACAAAAAGCCACAATTGTATGTATTAGATGTTTTGCTACTACTCTTTCATTCCTTTGCTCTATGGTTCTTCAATTAATTGACTGAGATTCATGTTAAAGCGATACAATCCATGGAAAGAAATTACAGAAAATTCACAGGAGAGAGAGTGAGAGAGCAATAGGGTGAGCTGATTATCGAAAAGCTTGGTCAATGATTCAGATGACGCCTCTTGGAACCCCATTTTAAAATGGCTAAAAAGGTGGGGCAAAATCCTATGGCGTTTAGGTTTACCTTTCAAATTCACTACTTTGCTAGTCCACCCAAATTGCTGCGAAAAATGGCCTTGTTTCTAGATCCACAGGCCCATATCCTGTCTCTAAACAAACCTTTGTAGACCTACAATAGAAGCAAAGTTTTGTTTACAGAAACATACTATTGAGCACGCACAACCTTTAATTGGAACTGGCTAAACTGACTTGCTTTTCCATTATCTTCCCTAAACATAGCCAATCATTGAATACATCTACCTTCAAAGGAGCATTTTCTTTGTTGAAGGTAGTGTTCCTTGTTTGATGTTATTTATTTCTGTTTCGTAGCCTTTAAAAAACTACCATTCACTCTATTGATATATATCTTCATTAGTGTTATCTTCATTGGTCATTATTGTACTTTTTGATTTGTGATCTGCAGTTTTTTGATGGATATGGATATCATGGAAGATCATTTGAGCAGACATACCGGTGTTATCCTGCATCATTCATTGATAAGGTTGGAATGCTTTTGAAAAGACAAATTTACTTTAATCTACTGCTGTTAATTACCTGTGAAGGTTTCCCAAAATTCTTTTCGTTCCTTTGGCTTCCATTAGATTGTTTTTCACACAAAATTTTACTTCAGTCTTCTTCATTTTTTCGTTCTTCTAAAGTCTAATATAGGTGTATGATTTATCTTGATAACTATCTAGAAGAGCTTTCCATAAAATTAATTTTTAAGTCTCATGATATCTTATTTCTTCAGGTTGCATCATGTGCATTTGTTGTTAAAAGGAAGGGGGTTGGGTTGGAGAGGGAATGGATTTTCTTTTATTAAGGGGAAGGGGGAGGAATTTAACTGTTTAGTAGTTCTTCTTGGTATAGTTATACAGTGAAAGAAGTCTTCTTTTTGACCTATATGCATATTATATGTGATTGGAGATGGGTCTTATATGGGTATTAAACTTGTAGTTTAGGTGTTTGTCCCACATTCGTTTCTATCACTGCAATTATTTTTGCTTTATATTTATTTTCTGTTACGTTTTCTTTAATTCTGATTATGTATGTTTAACACTTTGCAGCCACAACTAGAAAACGGAGACAAAAGTAAGTAATGCCAATAGTTCTTTTTTGGATCTGCAGTAGGTTATTTGAGCATTAAGTCTTATGTTGTTTTTTCTTTTATTTTTTCCAGTTATAATGCCTCCCTCTGCCCTTGATCGTCTAGGTCAGTATCCTTGTTCTGTATCTTGGCATTTTCAGTTATTTAGATTTTGCACCATTATCAGTTGGCAGCTGGTTCTTTTCTTAACCATATTAAGTATTGAATGTAAAATTTTGCAGCATCACTTCACATTGATTACCCAATGTTGTTTGAGCTTCGAAATACTTCCACGGAGCGGGTTTCTCACTGTGGGGTTTTGGAGTTCATTGCAGAAGAGGGCATGATATATATGCCATATTGGGTACATATCATTTCTGTGTGATTCTGTTTTCTTGGGTTCAGTTCAACTGCTGTGCATAAACTCACTTTTAATGTGGACCTTGTAGATGATGGAAAATTTATTCCTACAAGAAGGCGATACTGTGACAGTGAAAAATGTAACTCTTCCTAAGGGTAAATATGTCAAGCTACAACCCCATACGAAGGATTTTCTGGATATTTCTAACCCAAAGGCCATGTGAGTTTGCTGAAGCCTTTTTTTTAAGAATATTTTTGTGGCTCGGTTCTGTTTTATGCTAGTGGGTGTAGAGACCAATTGTTTCTGCATAATTTTTTCTAGAATTCACGGCACACTCAAAAGGAAAATTCAGCAAGACAAAAGAAATGCTCGCTCTGTCCTAATTCACATTCTTTTTGGGGGGCATGAATTATTGAGTTAAGAATTTAAACTTGTGTTAAAATGAAAGTGGGTTCAAAGTTGTAGATGAAGTAACTTTTTGAAATTAGTTACTTCTTTACAGTATAAAGTAGGTTCCATTGCATATTTTAATATTAGCAGAATATTTAATAAGTATCAAATTTTGTAGATAAGAGGAGGAATAAATTGGAAACAAGTATAAGAAATAATGATCATCAAAATAGGAGAGCGCAATTTTGTGTTTAAACTGTCCCACACTTTCATAATTTGACTTAATAACTTGATTCCCCTACCGTTGTTGCAGACCCAAGAAGATCAAGTCATTCCATGTTCTTGAGTTAAAATTGAACTTGAGGACAGTTTTGTGTATTGACATTTAGGAGAGATCACAAGGCAAATTCACTGGGATCGACACTTTATTGCTGGTATAGATAATTACTAAACGTTGGAGTTTGATTAGTCTGGTGCCAAAGGGCACTAGGTATTGTTCTTAATAAGTTAAAAGTTGACTTAATTTAAAAGTGAGATTCTTTCAGCAAATGGGTGTATAAGGAACTTCATAGAGCAACATCTCTTTCTGTTGCGGGATTAACTTTTTGTCCGATAGTTTATGAAGTAAAAGTTCCCTTGTAGAACTAGAATTACCAATCGGTTTGCCTTTGGAAACACAGAAACATTATGTTATGCAGGATTGAAGTTCTTTTCTCTGACATGTAACTAAGTAGGTGGGGAAAACTGGAAAGGGCCTAGGGGAAGAGATAGGGATCCATGCAAGAAGTGCTTATGGTTCAAATACATCCCGGATTAGTTTTTCTCATTATTCTTTTAAATTGAGAAAAAGAATGGTGTGCAACATAGTGGTCGAAATATCTGCTTTTATGAGTACAGGTGGAATTGAAATGATATCACATTGAGGGATAAACATGAATATATGCACAGGATTGGCTTCCTGATGACCTAATCCATACTGTTACACCTATTCTTAATTGATAAATTATTTCGTTATTTGTCTGCTTGAACACCTCGCATAGATACGTGAGATGATTGACCAGTACAATTTATTTTCATTTTTTATTTGAATTAGGAGAAATACATCTGCTAACTGGTCTTAGCCAATATTTGTTTGTTCAGTTGCTTATTAATTTGCTCTCATTTGCAAAAAAACCCACATACTATTGGAGGCTTTGAAGTTTGACTTCTTTCATTTACTGATGCAGCTTGGAGACAACACTCAGAAACTTTTCCTGCTTAACCACAGGAGATAGCATCATGGTGGCTTACAATAATAAAAAATATTATATAGACATTGTGGAAACCAAACCTTCTAATGCAATAAGTATTATTGAGACCGATTGTGAAGTAGACTTTGCTCCTCCGCTTGATTACAAAGAACCTGAAAGAGTGGCTCCTTCTCGTCCAAGCAAGGCTCCAGCAGAAGGTGTATATTCTTCAAATTTGCTGAAATTAATTTCTTTCTTCACAAACTATAGTACAACCACATATTGCTTACATTAGTTGATCATGCTGTGATACCCTATCCACAAACAACCCCTCATTTTGGACATATTTAATTGTCCTTGTGGAAATACTGATGATCAACCCCTAAAACCTATTTAAACTCTTTTATCATATACTATTTAAATGGCAGCATCTAAGTGAGGCAGTATCTTGTATGGTTGTGGAGACCAGTTCTAGCAATTCTTAGTAACACTAGAGTTCGCATGGAAATTGCAACTGCCCAATCTTTCTACACCTTTCGTTCATTTATAGTCTATACATTTATGTGGTTAAAAAGGCAGCCCAGTGCACTAAGCTTCCATGCTGTAAATTTGTGTTTTTCACACTATATCTTGTACTTTGATATCCTGAACTGGAAGACATTTGATCAAGAATGAGTGTCTTTCTTGTTATTCTTTGACCTTTTGGAAATGGAAAGACTCTGATACTTGCAGGTTGAGATGCTTGGCCAATTGTTATTTCTCTGGTGCAGTTCTAGGACTTCACTTTTCATTCATATTGTTTCTTCCTGTAATTACAGCAGAACTTGCTATATCTTCACTTATTTCTGTAGCTTAATTTTTTTTTTGCTCATGTAGTTGAAGAGGCTGCCGCAGAAGTTGAGCCTAAATTCAACCCTTTTACTGGTGGAGCAAGACGTTTGGATGGGAAACCCTTAAAACAGCAACCTCCACCTTCCTCTTCTGGGTCCTCAGACAAGCAAGTCGATGTTACTAATGGTGGTAAGAAGTCTGCTGCTGCAGCTTCAAGCTCCCAAAACTCTAGTCGTCAGTCACAAGGGAAGCTTGTATTTAGTTCAAATGCAAACCGTGCTCCTGAGAAACAAAAGGTTTATCCCTCTACATTTGGCAGACTATAAGAATCCTTAAAAATTATCTATACATATCCTTTTGGTAGTTTCAAGTACCTTGCTAATCTCGCCCTTTGCTAATCTCGCCCTGTTAATACTCTCGTCCATATGCAGGAACCTGTGAAAGAGGAACCTCCAAAGAAAGAAGAACCCAAGTTTCAGGCTTTCTCTGGGAAAAAGTACTCCTTGAGGGGTTAATTTCATATTAACCTTTTCTTTTGTCAGTCAAATATCGGACTTATATTTAACTTATATAACTTACTGTATAAATCCATACAAATTAGGTTTCATTGACTATTGCCAATTATGGAATGATGCACTCCTATTCATGAGAGTGATCTTAAAAATGGTTGGTTGGCGTAGACTCTCTTATAAAGGCATTGTTTGTTTTATTACTCTAGTTTCGTAGTCTTTAATTTTTGCTCATCAAATTTGTGGCTTTTAGTTTTTATCCATTCTTTACATTTAATGAAAATTTGTGGGCTAAAGTACTTTTATTGTTGACCTAATTTCGCTCGGCACAAGTTCATGGAAGTTTTGCCTTATTAGACACAACTTATTTGGTTTTGAAATTGAACTTGTGCCTCTATTGATGTAAAGATTTTGGTGGAATTAATTGGCTTTTGAAATATAAGTGTAAGTTCTGTAGGAACTAAGTTAACATAATTCGTCGCTTCTGAATGTTGTGTCTTGAAATTCCTAAAGGAAATCAAAACAATTGAAGTGCTTTTTTTTGTGATTTAGCCAAGTTTAGACTCCTTAACTTAGGTTTAAAAATTATTATTTAGATACATGCTTTTGTCAGATATATATACACTTAATCAGATACATTGATAAAAAACTAGATACATATAATCTAATTAACTCAATAATGTGTCAAATTTATTAATAATATGTGTAAATCTCGAATACATGCGTATATTTATTCATATACATATACATTTAATTGGATATCCCTATAAAAAAAAATACATATAATCTTAACTTAATAATGTGTCAGATACATTAATAATTTCAATTCGATCCAAAAAGTCTTTTTCTCATTTTCTTCGTCATCAAGGTTTATCACAATTACTGCATAAACCTTCTATACATTTGCAACAAATCACATACTATCTTTCTCTTTTGTTCGTCAAAGTTGTTGCATTTTTGGATTTCCAAATTTAAGCGATTGAAAATATTGAGAATTGCAATGGTAGTTTTCATGCCATTTTTCGAGCAACAATAAATAAACATTATTCTCATTTTGAGAATCACTAGCCATGAAAGAAAACTCTAAATCAATAGAGCATTACCTTGACTTTAAAAAACAAGTAGACAAAACAAAATTGAAATCTATCGCAGATACATGACTTTGAAAATGATTAAATAGACACAAATCTCAAATTGTATTTCTTCAATAATATATGGTACAAAATATTGAAAGTGGTAATAAATGTAATTATTTGAAAGTATAGGTAAGGTTAGTATATATGGAAGTGATGTATGTCTAATAAGGTAATATATATGGAAGTGATGTATGTCTAATAAGGTAATTTAACTAATTTATTTCCGGACCCAATATTGGCCCATGTCCGGAATTCCTCTTAGTGGGCCGGCCCAAACAAATAGACCCATACCCAGAAACCGTCTCCCATCAGCATTCAGCATCAAATTCTTGCTCTTCTTTTCTTTTTCTGCACGCATTCTTCACATTCTCTTTATCTGAAGGAATCGAATTTGTATGTTTCTCTTTCTTTTTGTCTCAGCATTCCCCCTTTTTTTCTGTATGATTCGAATTAGGCGATGAGCCTTTTGTCCTTTTTGCGATGATCCTTAATGGCGAAACACGAATTTTAGTGAATTGGATGAGTTCTAGTCTAATATCACACTTCTCTGCAATTTTTACAAGCTGATAAATTTTCTTATTTGTTGTTGGAATAATAATTCAAAGTTGGAATACGAATACTAAGTTGTTTATGATTTGTTATTTTGGTATTTTTTTAATTATGTCTAGTTATTATTTCTTTTTCCTAGTTCGTATAGAAATATTTTTTCTACTCCTAGTTTGATTTGGTTCTTGTAGTTAGTTTTCAATATACAGAAAGTACAGAAAAGAAAGACTTTTGAGTTTCCTTTCATTTGTGCGATAAAGGTTTGAACTTGAGATTGTGTGCTAAATTTTCTGAAAAATCTGAAATAGTACAAAATTATTGAAAATTGACTGTATTTTTAATTATGTCCTCTTTTTTTATTACTGTTCTTTTATAGGTTAGATCTTAGCTGAAACAGTTGAGTTCGGGGTACTCAGAGACAGAAATCATGGTAAATTTTCTGTTTTTCCCGGTTATTATGCAGCAGAAGTGTTATTGATTCTCGACATATACTCCCAAGGCTGTACTGAAACTTTTGTAGTATAACTTAGTAAGACTATTTTAAGAAAAGAAAGGGCAGCCTGGTGCAATAAGCTAGAGCAAGGGTCAGGCCATATTGGATTTAGCAAAAGTTGTGCTGTGTTTCTGCTAGAGGCTGTTTTAAGAATATCATTTAATAATTTGTTCTCTCGAATAAAAGATGGAATTGGATCCTGGCTGAAGTTATACTCAGGGGTTTCTTAATTTAATAAGAACTGAAGATCTAAGTGCCAGCTTAGGGAGTGTCGAATTTGTGAATAGAATGTCCATCTGCAGGGGCTCACTTCCTCCTTTTGGGAAAAAAACCTGAGAAAAGAGGAGGAACATGATCTTTATGGTAGTTAATAGACAAGAGTGCATTAAAGTACAAAAAGTTTGTTGCCAATTGTCAAAAGGGCGTGGATGACGGTTTCTGAGAGTCAGCAGTTGTATATTTGGTTCATAGACTTGAGCAAATATGGAGATTATAGATTCCCATTGATGTTATTACCAATAATACACCAGGATGAAGTAGCAAAAAAAAATATAATGGTATGAATTAGATGCTTTGCTACTACTATTTTTCATTCCATTGCTCTATTATTCTTCAACTATGCGACTGAGGTTCATCTTAAAGCGATACATTCCATGGAAAGAAATTATATGCAGTTCACAGGCGAGATAGTGAGAGAGCAATAGAGTGAGCTGATTATCGGAAAGCTAGGTCAGTGACTCAAATGATGCCTCTTGGAACATCATTTTAAAATGGCTAAAAAGGTGGGGCAAAATCCGATGGCATTTAGGTTTACCTTTCAAATCCACTTGCTAAGTCCACCCAAATGTCTGCAAAGAAAACGGCCTTGTTTCAACATCCACAGGCTCATATCCTGTCTCCAAAGAAGCCTTGTAGACTTGCAACAGAAGCAAAGTTTTGTTTACAGAAGCATACAATTGAGGTTTAATTGGAACTGGCTAAACTGACTTGATTTTATTTTAGCTTCCCTAAACACATCTACCTTCAAAGGGGCATTTTCTTTGTTGAAGGCTGTGTTCTTGTTCAATGTTATTTAATTCTGTTTCATGGCCTTTAAAAAACTATCATTGACTCTATTGACATATATCTGTGTCATTAGTGTTATCTTCATTTGTCACAACTCGATTATTGTACTTTTTGATTTGTGATCTGCAGTTTTTTGATGGATATGGATATCATGGACGATCATTTGAGCAGACGTACCGGTGCTATCCTGCATCTTTCATTGATAAGGTTGGAATGCTTTTGAAAAGACAAATTTTGTTTACTAATCTAATCTACTGTGGTAATTACCTGGGATGGTTTCACAAAGTTTTTCTGATTCCTTCGGCTTCCATTAGATTGTCATGCTCACGAAATTTGCTTAGGTCATTTTCATTTTTTCATTCTTCTAATGTAGGTCTATGATTTATTTTGAGATAATTATCTAGAAGAGCTTTCCTCAAAATTAATTTTTAAATCTCATTACATCTTATTTCCGCTGGTTGCATCATTCACATTTTGTTGTTATTGTAGAGAAAGGGGTTGGGGAGGGTTGGGAAGGGAATGAATTTTCTTTTATTAAGGTGAAGAGGGAGCAATTTAACTGTTTAGTAGTTCTTCTTGGCATAGTTGTACACCGAATGAAGTCTTTTTTTTTTTTTTTTTTTACCTTTATGCTCTATATATGTGGTGGCAGATTGGTCTTCTATGTGTACTAAATTTGTATTTCAGATGTTTGTCCCACATCACTTCTCCCACTGCAATTTATTTTTGCTTGGTATTTATTTTCGTTTTTTTTTTTTAAATTCTGATTATGTATGTTCCATCTTTGCAGCCACAACTAGAAAATGGAGACAAAAGTAAGTAATGCCAATAGTTCTTCTTTGTATTTGCGGTAGGTTACTCGAGCATCAAGTCTTATGTTTTTTTTTTAAAATTTTTTTCCCAGTTATAATGCCTCCCTCTGCTCTTGATCGTCTAGGTCAGTATCCTTGTTCTGTATCTGGGCATTTTCAGTTATTTAGATTTTGCCTAAGTTGCTCGGGACTCTCCAAAAATGTTGCTGCACCCGTGTCGGATCCTTCAAAAATACACTATTTTTGGAGGATCCGACGCGCGCTCGTCGACATTTTTGAAGAGTCTGAGCAACATAGGATTTTGCACCTTTATCAGTCGGCAGCTGGTTCTTTTCTTAACCATATTCAACATTGAATGTAAAATTTTGTAGCATCACTTCACATTGATTATCCAATGTTGTTTGAGCTTCGAAATGATTCTACGGAACGGGTTTCTCACTGTGGGGTTTTGGAGTTCATTGCAGAAGAGGGCATGATATATATGCCATATTGGGTACATCTCATTTCTGTGTAATTCTATTTTCTTGGTTTCAGTTCAACTGCTGTGCATAAACTCATTTTAATGTGGACCTTGTAGATGATGGAAAATTTATGCCTACAAGAAGGTGATATTGTGACAGTGAAAAATGTAACTCTTCCTAAGGGTAAATATGTCAAGCTGCAACCCCACACGAAGGATTTTCTGGATATTTCTAACCCGAAGGCCATGTGAGTTTGCTGAAGTTTTTTTTTCTTTTTTAATAACTTTCTGTGGATTGGTTCCATTTTATGCTAGTGTTTGGGTAGCCACAATTGTTTTATGGCACACACAAAAGGAAAATTCAGCAAGACAAAATAAGTGCTCCACACTCTTTTTGTGGGGCATGATTATTGAGTTAAGAATTGGAACTTGTGTAAAAATGAAAGTGGGTCCAAGGCTGTAGATGAAGTAATCTTTTTGAAATTAGATACTTCTTTAAATTATAAAAGTAGGTTCCATAGCATATTCTGATATTAACAGATTATAAAAAGTACC
Source organism: Solanum bulbocastanum (assembly GCA_037074985.1). Taxonomy (NCBI): domain Eukaryota; kingdom Viridiplantae; phylum Streptophyta; class Magnoliopsida; order Solanales; family Solanaceae; genus Solanum; species Solanum bulbocastanum. Next base: position 70,615,938 of record CM073597.1, on the reverse strand, counting down.
ACATTTTGTAGGTAATAAGTTTACCTGACAGGTTTGGAAAAGAACATAAGAAGTAGGAGAATAAATTGGAAACAAGTATAAGAGATAGTGGTCACCAAAATAGGAGAGTAGGGGCTGGTAAAAAATAAGAAGATGAAGTCAGTCCATGTTCTTGGGTTAAAGAGGAATTTGAGGACAATTTTGTATTTAAACATTTAGGAGGGATCACTGGACTAAGTCACTGGGATTACAATTTATTGTTGGTGTAGATAGATAATTACTAAACATTAGAGTTTGACTAATCTAATGCCAAAATGCACTAGCTATTGTTCTTAATGAGTTAAAATCTGAGTTAATTTTAAAGTGAGATTGCTTCAGCAAATAGGTGTATAAGAACTTTTTTTTTGAATTGGGGTGTATAAGAACTTCATAGAGCAATATCACCTCTTTGTTGCTGGATTGACTTTTTATGAGATGTTTTATGAGGCAAAAGTTTCCTTGTAGAACTAGAATTACCAATCGGAGTGCCTTTGGAAAAAAGAGAAACATTATGTTATCCTGGATTGAAGTTCTTTTGTCTGACATGTATTTAAGTATGGGAAGAGGGCTAAGGGAGGATATAGAGATCCATGCAAGGAGTGCTCGTAGCTTCAAATCCTTCCCCAATTAGTTTTTCTCGTTATTCTTTTAAATTGAGAGAAAATGATGGTCCAATGTAGTGGTCAAAATTTTGAGGGATAAACATGAATATATATAGTTCCGTCAGTGTTCCATTTGTGAATTATACACAGGATTGGCTTCTTGATGACCTAATCCATAGTGTTACACCTATTCTATAGACTATAATTGCTACTATATTATTTGTGTAAGAATTCCTGCTTGAACACTAAGCATAGCCAAGTGAGATGATTGACAAGTAAAAATTTTTTTCATTTTTTAATGTGAATTAGGAGAATTACATCTGCTATCTGGTATAACCAATATTTGTTTGTTCAGTTGCTTATTAATCTAATTTCATTTGCAAAATACCCGCATACTAATATAGGAGGTTTTGAAATTTGACTTCTTTCCTTTACTGATGCAGCTTGGAGACGACACTCAGAAACTTCTCCTGCTTAACCACAGGAGATAGTATTATGGTGGCTTACAACAATAAAAAATATTATATAGATATTGTGGAGACCAAACCTTCTAATGGAATAAGTATTATTGAGACAGACTGTGAAGTAGACTTTGCTCCCCCGCTTGATTACAAAGAACCTGAAAGAACGGCTCCTTCTCGTCCAAGCAACTCTCCAGCAGAAGGTGCATATTCTTCAAATTTTCTGAAATTAATTCCTCTGTCTTCACAAATTCTAGTAGTAGCACATATCAGTGTTATCAAAAAGCCATTTTACGATAAAGTGAAATACCAATTGTTTAGTCTCGCCTCTTCAGGAAACCCTCATTTGCAAGGAAAAAATTGTCTTTTAGCCTTAATGATGACATTGAATCGCACATTAAGAGGCAAAGCGCTCAATGTGTTTTGAGCCTCGCTTTAGGGTTTAAGCATGCCTTTGACAACACTAGACATATTGCTTACATTAGTTGATTGTGCGTGTGATTTCCTACCAACAAACAACTCCACATTTCGAACATACTAAATTTTCCTTTGGGAAATACTGATGATCACCTCCTAAAATCTATTCAAACTCTTTTATCTTATACTATTCAAATGGCAGCATCTAATTGAGACGAAGGCAGAATCTTGTATGGTTGTAGAGATCAGTTCTACAAATTCTTAATAACACTAGAGCTTGCTTGGGTATTGCAATTGCCCAACTTATGTGGTTAAAAAAGGCAGTCCAGGCTGTAAATTTATGTTGTTCACAGTATATATTGTACTTGGATATCCTGAACTGGGAAACCTTTGATCAAGAACGTGTCATCCTTCTTTTTTTGTTGGACTTCTTGGAAATGCAAAATACTATGATACTTCCAGGTTGGGATGTTTGGTGACAATGTTTGGCAAATTTTATTTCGCCCATATGGTGCAGTTCTAGGACTTCACTTCTCACTCGTAATTGTTTCTTCCTGTAGATTACTCGTTACTGCAGAACTTCTAAACTTCTTTCTATAGCATAATAATTCTTCGGTCATGCAGTTCAAGAGAATGCAACAGAAGTTGAGCCAAAATTCAACCCTTTTACTGGTGGAGCAAGACGTTTGGATGGGAAACCCTTAAAACAGCAGCTTCCACCTTCTTCTTCCTCTTCTGGGTCCTCAGATAAGCAAGTTAACGTTACTAATGGCGGTAAGAAATCTTCTGCTGCTCCAAGCTCCCAAAACTCTAGTCGTCAGTCACAAGGGAAGCTTGTATTTGGTTCAAACGCAAATCGCGCTCCTGAAAAACAGAAGGTTTTATATCTCTCTCTATATGCTAATGTTCATATACATTATCTTCCTTTATTATAAGACAATTCTTTAAAATTTAGCTTGCTAGTCTCAGCCTGTTAATGCTCCTGTTCATTTGCAGGAACCTGTGAAAGAGGAACCTCCAAAGAAAGAAGAACCCAAGTTTCAGGCTTTCTCTGGGAAAAAGTACTCCTTGAGGGGTTAATTTCATATTAACCTTTTCTTTTGTCAGTTAAATATCTTAATTATGTGTAAGCTTGTTGTACTATAATTTATACAATTTGGGTTTCATTGACTGTTGCAAATGATGGAATGATGTACTAATTAATCGAGGAGCACATCTGGAAAATGGTTGGCCGAAGAAAATAAACGAAATTTCTGAATCTTGTGATTTTAAATTCAACAAGTGAAATGTATAAAATGTTCTTTGAATCATTTAGTGACATGTCTTTTAAATATATTAAAAGGGAAAAGGAAGATAAATAAATTGAAATAAAGACAACATTAATTAGATTTTAACTAGCAACATTGCACTTTTGGTATATCAACAAATCGTTTTTCAGAAAAAATATTTCTCAAAACGAATATTTTCTAAAATAAATTTCGTAGTTGGGATTAGTGAGTGAATATATATTGTTAGCAAATTAGATAATGTCTTATACGAGAATTTTTAAGTATTATTTTGAAAAAAATATTATTTGGCAATCCAGCATCAGAAAATCGACTTATTTTAATTTTCCAAACATATTGCTGAATTTATATGATTAAATTTGTAATAATAAAAATCATAACAAAAATCGAAAACCTGTTAAATTCGTACTTTTTGGGAGAAAAAGAAATCAGAAGGAAAAAACTTAATCAGAGTATCTAATCTTTCCCTTTTTCTTTCTTTCTTTCTTCATTTTATTTTGGTCAGGGAATTTCCAGTCCAGGGCTAGGGTTTAAGGTACAGGGACTAGGACTAGGGTGAAATCGGAGATGGCGATGACACAGTGGTGCAGCACAGCAGCGAGGAGACTGATGACTGTTATGGAGCAACGAATGTCATATTCATCTTCAGCTGCCCCGTCGGCGGCGATGGGAGGTCCGATCCTTTGCGGACGAGGGGACAAGAGGACGAAGAAAGGGAAGAGATTCAAAGATTCATATGGAAATTCAAGACCTAAAAAGGAGAAGAAAATTGAACGCATCAAGGATAAAGTTGAGGTCCCCAGGTCTACACCTTGGCCTCTTCCTTTCAAACTCATTTGATTTCTAAGCTTTTTTTATTTTCTGTACCCTTCAAAAATCTAGTCTTGTTTCTATTTGCAATGCTCTGATAAGAAGATAGATTATGTTTTTCTTATGATGAATCTGAATGTATTGACGTCTGGGAAAAATTGTGTTTCAATTGCTTTGTTTGGCTTTGCGATTTGCATACAAATGTATTATCATATGGCATTCTAGAATTAGGAGTTCTAGGAGTTGAGAATAAATGCTGAATTACTATTGCTGTTCCATGAAGGACACTGTGATTAATAGGTGCTTTATCTAAACTCACTTTTGGTTATTTGATGTCAAAACACAACTTAGCTTCACTATGCATCAATCATAATTCAGTTGGGGTCAGCTATATGAATTGTAGTTTGACTATTTTTAATGACAGTAACTGTCGACTTAGGGCAAAACTCTCCTATTTAATCCGGGTTTGGGACTGTTACGGTTTGCACATATTTTAGTCCAGAAAAACTGAAGATCCAAAATGTGCTTAGTTATTTCAGCTACTGCTCATCAATAAAGATCTTTACTTTATAGACATCAGACATCAGGATCTCCGATGCCCAAATTTGGGGTGTAAGAGATACTTGTTGCTCTAATTATCCTGCAGCAAATATTGTGGTGTGATGTATATCTGTTTTCGTTGGTTGATATGACTTTAGGAACTGATCTATCTAGTCTTGTGCTCGAGTTAAGATAGTGTGAGATGATTCAAATTGAAATATATACTAATGGAGAAAAAAGGATATGAATTTGCTTTTTTTCATGTTGTTAATAGTAGTTGCTGGCTTGAAGCGTGCATCTATAGTTTTGGAACTCAGCCACTTCTGACAGTACTGGTCTCATATATGGGTGGAATCAAACTAATCTTCGATCTAGAGAGAATTTTTTTAATTAAAAGTTGCAAAACTCTCCTTAAAACCTCCTTGGGGAGAGAGGGGGTAGAGATAATTGACTGGATGAAACTGCAGGAGAGTTATCTGCAGCTTTCAACATTGAACTTCATGTTTTCGTGTGTGTGGCATCCAGCCTCTTGATTTCTTTAAAAATTGATGCTGAGCAAGAGATACAGTTTATCTCATTTGATCAACTTGTGGAAGAAACTCATGCTGGAGTACATACATAATGGTGTATTCACAGAGTCGAAGTAAAGGCAAAAGAGTGCAATTGTGCAAAGGGCCTGGATGATCTCCTCTCTACTCTGTCAATAGATGTTAGAATTGGTATGACAGAGAGAACTGAATGGAGAATAATGAATTGTGATGTTCAATGATTTTGCCAATTACTGCTTTCTGCTGAAATTAATCTTGTTATGTAGACAATGTGATACATACATATGTGCAGAGAAATGAGTTTGCTCGTTCTTATGGAACATGCTATTCAACATATAACACCTCTTTTGAAGAGGGTGAATTGTGCATCTTTCATAATCCAGAGCTAATAGGTTGCTCTCTTATGCCGTGTAAGTGAATTAGAAAGGATGATTTTAGGTTGGATCTTTTCTTGCATTCGTTGATTGTTCAATGATAAATCCATGTGCAAATGTGATACGGTGCATCAGGGCATTTTTCAAGGTATGACATAGTAGTCGAATGAATCATAATAAGTTTGAATGCCCATATGTTCAGGGGAAGCATGCATAGTGCAAATGAATGTAGCATTATTTTGCTCTTGTGAGAACCCTTTGCGGGTTTTATTCATTAGAGGATCTTATGATGCAAAGGCCAGTAAGAGAATATGAGTTTTAGATATAATGACTAATTAACAATGGTCCCATTTGATTATTACACATTAGAAACACGTATGCGGAGTTAGACCAAAACCCAACGCACGAGTAGCAAAGCCATCTATTGTTTATAACTCGATCAAAACTTTGCTAAGGCAGTGATGGAGCCGGACATTTTATGAAGGGTGTGCAAAATTTTAAAAAGTAACCAACAAAATATTTAGTGAGTTTTGACTAATAAAAAATGATGTTAAAAACTTAAAGTTGGCAAAAATCAAACCTTTGACCTTGGGCCTCAAAGCTTCTAACTCGCTCTTTACCACTAAGCCAAGGGCTTTAATGATGTCAAGTGTGTGCAAACTTATGTATATATTAACAATTTCATTAATTTGACCTATATATACGGTATAATTTTCCGGCAAAGGGTGTTCATCTGCACACCCATCACTGGCGGTAGCTCCGCCCCTGCGGTAAGGTTGCTGTAGATGATTAAAACTTAGTTCATGCGAAAAGCCAATTTGAAGTAGGAAAAGGCACCGTTATAAATCCTTTTAGCTGATTTTATTAGTAGATAAGTTGATAGACAAGAATAAGACAAGACATCAATCTAATGCGACTTTGCTGAGAAAATGACATAAATAGTTTCTTAACTATGACAGTAGGTCTAAATTGATCCCTTAATTATACACTTAACTAATTTAGTCCTTTAACTATTTAAAAACTTATCAGTTTTGATCCCTTAACTATATACTTACTGGTTTTAGTTTCTTAACTATAAACTTATCGATTTTAGTCCTTTAAATATTCAAAAACTTATCAGGTTTAGTCATTGTCCATTTTTTTAATACAAATAGTTAAGGCTTGTATTAACGAAATTTATGCCTCAAGAAATTAAATCTTTTAGCAACTTTTTTTGTTGTTTCTCTCTCTCCGCTACTTTTTCTTCAAAGTAACCTTATTCGAAGAACCTTAACCTCAACGATTCAAAATAAAATTCACGAGGAAAGAAAATATAAGTCATAATTTTATTCAACAAAGGATAAAGTGAAGCATATTATTGCTACAAATGACTAGAATATGCTAAACTTTATTATAAAAAGAAAAAAAATTATTACCTGTTAAATCCAAAATTTGTACTCCAACGACTTCATTGAACGAAATTTGTTTAATTTTTCAGAAATTAAAATTTATAAAATGGTAGATTTGCAATTTTTTAAGTTTTTTTTAAATAGATCAATTTTATTATTTTATTCATTTTACTTTACGCGAAGAAATTTGAGTAAATAAAATCCGCACGGATTAACATATTCAAGTCATTAACAACAATTATATGCTTAATTTTATCCTCCATTGAATAAAATTATGACTTATATCTTCTTTCCTCAATAATTTTATTTTTAATCGTTGACGTTATAGTTCTTTTCATAAGAGTAGTTTGAAGAAAAAAGAGCGGCGATAGAGAAACAACTTTAAAAAATGGGTTAAAGATTTAGTTTAATGAAGATTTTGGTTAACATAAATCTAAGCTATTTGTATTAAATACTTAAAGAACTAAAATCAATAAGTTTATAGTTAAGGAACTAAAACCGGCAAGTGTATAGTTAAGGGACCAAAGTTGATAAATTTTTGAATAATTAAAGAACTAAATCCGTTAACTGTATAGTTAAGAAACCATTTTAAACCTACTCCTATAGTTAAGGAACTATTTATGTCATTTTCTCCGACTTTGCTTACTCTGCTATGTATCTTTCATTTCATCTCCCTTCTAATCCAAGAGAGTACGACCACATATCTATTCCATCTGCGAAACAAATGGGACAACTATTTGTCCTCACTCTTGCAATAAAGGCAAGTATACAATTTTTTATAACCAGAAACTGTACAAACAACAATACATTAATGATATTGATAGCTCACAATACTTGTAAAAAGGAGGTCAAGACATGAATAATGATTACTGAAATTAGACAAATTGTAAGCCAAGCAATCCTCAACTTTGTCTATTTCAAATCAAAATCTGACATTTATTTTTGCAATTCTTGGTATGCAGCTCACAACTACTAAACGGTCAATTTTAAGTGAGCATAGTGCCATTGCTAATTCCCATTTCTCTAAATATCAAACCAGAAAACATATTTAATGTTTCATTGTTCAAAGCTAGATGGAATCACTAAAAAAGAAGACAGGACTGGATGCAACTCTCCTTGCATGCCCGCACTTTATGAATCTGCCACCGAAAATATTAAAATATTCAATCAAATGGCAAAATTTACAAATATAGATCGTTACCAATGTCAAAGACGACGTTCAGTTTTATTCATTGACATGTTTAAGGTGATAATTGAAACTACTTGGTATTCACGACAGATGTCGTGTATGCCCAGTTAGCTGACAATAGTTTACTAGCTCAAAATTTCCCAAAAGTCGGGCCAAAATTTTCTTCGACAAGTCTTACAGATGGTTGGGGTGTCGTCTGCAGTTGTTGGGTGGGGGAAGCAACAGAGGTGATGAACATGATGAGAGTATTGGGAAACACAAATGTGTGAAGATGCACAAGTTAACATAATTATACCTTTTATTCATTTCATGGGAGAATATCATACTAGTTCAGCCTCTTCCTTGCCATAGTCATTCACTATCTCAATCTGCATCAAGAGTCAAGGAGTTATTAAACATAAAGGATCCATGAAGTCAGCTTGGTATAACAAGAATAGAAGAATTTGGGTTGCAGTTGACATCAAATTAACATTTTTCTTTTGTGAAAAGGTAAATAGTAATTTATTGACCACCGCAGCACCAAGTTGGTGTTGCAGATACCAAAAGCAAAGAAACAAAAGTATTGTCGATTCTGTAGGAACTAGTGAACTCTATCGTGGTTTCTGTGCACTTACATCAACTCCATTACACACCCAAACAAAGGAAACTAATACAGTTGTATTGTAACTTCCTTAGTACAAAAGACACCAAAGTGATTGCATTTGGACCAATACATATCCAACAAGTTTGACCCTTCTTTTACTTCGTTGTTCTGGCTCCCTCATAGGGGATACCTTTTTAGGGTCAAATATGGTCCTAAAATGGATGCTATCTGGATTCAGATCATATTTTACACATTGAGTCAGGCTAAGTGGGTCAGGGGATTGAGAGAGCATAGAGGTAGGTGTAACATTTGGACAAACATCAATCCAGATCTACTCCACTCCAACACTAATCTTTTGGACCACAACTATTTCCGATCCAAATTACTCCAAGATGAAGAAAGTACATGGACACATGTCTGAGTAGATCCCTCGGAAGGAAATGGGAAATAGGGACAACCGGAAATATGGCAGCAACCCATCCTGAATACTTGAGCGATGCAGCATCCCCAGGATACTTTTCTAATAGAACTACTCACTAATAAAAAAATTACCACTCTTTAATGATCACAAGAAGGTTCAAATAAGGACTTGACTTGTATGGAGGGAGCAGAACATCTACTACTTTCGTCAGAATATCCTTATCCTACTTTTCTTGCTACTGTCGTAGATTTCCATCTAGTAATTAACAGTAGTACAACTAAGTACGACACCGTATTCCTATGACGTTGATGTGACCTCTTTTTTATAGGCTCCCTCTTTGACAGTTTATTTAACTATTTTAACATCAACACTTTTTCTTAAATGAAGCAGAATTTCCTCATGAATTGTGAATATAATTGGCATAAACCACCCGTTGTAGTCATATAAATGTAGGACAATAAGGATAAAATGTCAGATAGCAATTCACGATGAGAAAATAAAGATCAACAAATGTCACGACATTTAAAAAAGAATGAACTAGCAAGTTGTAAACAGATAGAAAAATTAACAGTTGAAGATTACTCCTGTGGTATTTGCAAAAACTGACGAAACAGGAAAGTAAATGGCTTAAGCAACTAGTATAAACTGATACATTGAACGCGATGCAAATAAATGTTTAAGCAAATTACCCCTTCTGGCGGCACTGGATTTCTGTTGAACTTGGAACCACCAGGTGCCCATGGAACTGCTCATCATTGAAAGACAAAAACTATTACCAGAAGTCTAAAGCATAAAATAGTCCACTCAACTTTTCATGTTTCCACAATTTATCACATTTCCGAAGTGTGTCAAAAAATCAAAAAACTATGTCCTTTCAAAAACTAATAATAAGTTGGTTTTATGCATATCCTTTTTATATCTATTCACATTAAAAAATTATAAAGTCAGATGTTTACTGCTATCAACATTTAACAAAAGTTGTATGAACAAAAAGATCATCACATAATCCAACAAGGAAACATGCAAAGGTAAGTAGGACAAGACCTAAGATAATCACTTGTCTATTAGCATCTTCAAACTTCAACATAGATAAAAATTCAGATGAGGCGTATCCTGTGGATATTTTTCTTTTCTTCCTTTTTTTTTCTCGTGATCCACAAGACATTTCATCATTAGAGGCAGTCTCTTTTCACATGAAAAAACAATACTCCCTAGATCTAAGAACTTAACACCCCTAACAGTTAGGAAGATGTGAAAGATTTCAACAGAACTTATGCTGGCTATAATTTTTAAGAGAAGTTTCTATACAACGCTGCTTGTTGATAGCTGAGAAATCCCTGCTTGCCAGTAGTGACATTTTGAAATTCGGTGGAAAATGGGCACCACCCTCTACCCTTCACTCAATATACCAGCCATTTTTTTTATATAAATTCAAATACCAGGCTTTTATCTGTGACATGCGCCTAACCCCACACAGTACAAGCTGCTCTCTTACCACTAGACCAAAACCCAAACCCTGGGGGAACCTCATTCAATTCAAAACCTGTATCTCATATAATACAGACTCCGACATCATATCCTTAACATGTTTGGTTCATTGGATTGAAAATCTAGTTTATTGATAGCAAAAAACTCACAAAGAATACATAGATAGTGAGGATTCATATAGAAAACTTCAACTTGCTTGGGATCGAAGTGCAGTTGTTTGATACAAAACTCACAAAGAAACATACCAATGTAAGGATCAGGGTGCCGCCACTTATTGTAGGATGCTTCACCGTCAGCTATAAGTCTATCAATAGTTTCAACATCTTCCTGAATGTTAACAAACCAAGACAGAATAAAATACTTAAAGATAAAGCTGCAAAAAACCAAACATAATGCAAAATATATTACTACAGAATTACAATTTCACTTTTTGAAAAAGGGAATGCCGCTCCTCACTCATTTGGCCATGAAATTAGCCATTACTAAGATGAAAGCAGAGTCATTTTTTATTATCCATAAAGAACTTTAATACCTAATACTCAATCCCAGAAAGTTACTAATTGAACCAAAACCAATCCGGAACTACTTGTTCTTACTCTATAGCAGAATCTGCAACATTGACCTCACATTGTTTCCAGCATCACTTGTGCATCAAAAACGAATTGAGCATGACAAAGGTGAATTCTTTTTTGGAAACACATATAATCAGAACATATCATTGAACAAGTCACTCAATTTAACAGTAACCATACAAAAATATCAAGCTAAACACATATGATCCCACCAGGAAATGCCAATTTGTATACTCCAAAAATGTGCTAGTACACATACAAATCACAACAAAAACAAGGAAAAGAAGAATGAAATGAACAGTTAAGGACACATAACAGTCTAAAATAAATTTACTAAGCTTCACAAATACTTATGTCACTACTTGTATTCGATACTAATTAATACTTCAGCATTTTATTTGACAGTACACTAAAGGTGATTTTTTTTTTTTTGTGAAACAGACATCATTAAAACATTACACATGAACAAGTTGCTCTGTATTACACTATAGCATACAGACTTCACTCCAAACATCGACCTAAAAACATACAATCCTTAGCAGAAAAATGAAAAATCACATAAAATGGATAAGAAGAAGGAAAATAAAACAAACCACTTTTCTGTTGACCTCAAATCGCTCCCTTAGGGCATCCGCCTGAAAACAAACAAACAAATAAATTAATCAATAAGACGAAATACCGGTTATATATAAGTAAAAACAATAACATATAGAGATCGTATGAAGGAAATGTGGAAAAAATGAATCAATGGAAGAAACCCTAGGAATTGGGATAAACATTTTTACATCAGGATAGAAGAGATGGCGATGGACGGCCCAATTAAGAGTGTCTCTGAGAGCACGCCTGTAGAGGATCCGAACCCTCTCCCTCTGCGACGCTCTTCGAGCTAAGAACGATACCGATGCTATTCCGCTCATTGCTTTCTCAATCTCTCTCTCTCCCTCTGGTTTACTCGGAGCTCTCTCCCTCTTTCTGGATCTCTGTATTCAGAACTACTACCTACGACGTCGTTCTACAACATACCTTTTCATTTATAGGGTTACATTTTTATTTATATCTAGTTGGTGTTTTTCTTTAACTATTAGATACTTATTGTATGTTATTTTAATTAGGTTAGTCTTTCTGAATAATGACATATTTTATCTATTACAAATTAGTTAAACTACATTATGTCTTAAAAAAAATATACGTTGAGTTAATTTTTTTTATTGGTTGGTATCAACTTTGAAGAAATGTGAATAGCAAATTAGAATAATTAAGAAAGGATGTACATTGTAATTAGGCTTGTTTGTAAATAGACAAAGAAACTGAAATTTGGTAAAATTGAGTGTAGTTACACACATGACAAGTATTAAATATTAAATAATGCATTGACACTAACAATTGTGATGGAATAATTAAGATCTTTTTGTTCTTTAATTTTATTCAGGTCTTTGGGTCATAGAATAGAAGAAGAAAAAATAGCATGAAGTATTTCCTTTTTTAAGAAATTTTATGCGGTGTCAATTTAAATTGTTGAAAGTTCAAAAATCAGAACTATAGAATTAAAAGAACATGGGTATACATTTCATTGTTCTTAAAAGTTGAAATTACTAAATTCCAAACAAATAAAGAGTTAGAATTCTTGCAAATATATTGTATGACACGATAAACGGTGTAAAAAAATTGTAGACTTCTTATATCATTTAACTGGTTCTGGTCATCGCCAATTTATGGTTAATATAGATAGTTACAACTTACAAGTAATTGGTTTTATAATATCATACGCCAAAAGAATTACTTTAACACTTTCTCCAATTCCAGCTTTAAATTGTTAAGAACATCATCTATTACTATCAAATATGAAGCTACAAATTATAATTGATTCACAGATTAGTATTGCACAAACTTAAGCAAACTAATAAAGGAGACTATTCAATCCTATAATCAGTGAATTGGCAACATGTATCCAATCCAATTACATTCATCATAAGAATATTGCTAATTTCACCTATATCTTTCTTTTGCTACTGAACTTTCAAAAAGCTCAGATAAGGGATGACATACTGTTCTTCCAGCCAAAAGATCTCCTGCTCTTCCTCGGAGGAGGTGTAATGCTAAGCCCAAACATCTCCTTGAGGGCCGGACCCTGATCAGAGAACCCAATCAGCTTCGCGACAATGGCAGCACTATCTATAACATGATTCAGATCTGTGTCATTCCAAAGACGATGAACCAGATGGTGTCTTCTCCTTTTGGAGTTCAACTTTATGCCCCATTTCTGGTATATATCATTTCTTTCAGCTCCTGGTAACATTTTATTTATGAGCCTACAGAGCATATTTCTCTCGCGTCTAAGAGCTTTGAGGCTGTTAAATCAAGAATGATAATGAATCATATTAGCAGATGTTGCAGAGATGGTAGTTACAAAATTTTAATGATACCAGGCTATAAATAAAGTTTAAGCTAGTATTTTCAGTCCATAACAAATTTGCATTGGCTTCTTCACTTCACTTAAACTGGGATGGGAATAGGAATATGACAGATGCAAGGTAGAGAATATACCTAGATGCTAGTGTGATTGTCTGACCGCCTTGCACAGCTGAACTTCCATTTGAAAGTATTTCCTTGAGGAAGGAAAGTCTTCTTACCTCTACCTCCATGTAAATAGAATCCATACGGTCACCTTTAAACAGCAGGAGGAAGTATGTCCTGTGGATCAATGAAATATGGCAAGTTTGCCATAGTCCAATGATCATTTTCTGTAGCCTTCTAAATTCAAGAGGCCAATCTGAAGGAGCCTCCAATGAGTCCAGCATCGGGTCCACTCCAATACTTTTGACGCTCCTTTTTGACTTTCCAGCCTCTTGACCCTGTGACATAGATATTATACATGTAAAATGATGACAAAGTGTGACATAAATCAAGTTCCGTCAAGTTATAAACTTAATGCTTACTACACAAATCATTGCAAAAATAGCTTAAACTATACTCTAAAATTGTAAACTGTATACACATAATTCAATCTGAATAGTTGTTTTTGCATTAGCTAGCACAGTTACCTCGTCATGCCCACCACCCAAAATAAGAGAAAGCAAAAACAGATCAAAGAGCAAACTGATCATGCAAGCAGTATCTGTCATCAAATCGACCAAAGTAACATGATGCACTAAAACCAAATGATGCGCACATGTTCCAGTAATCCCATGCATGAAAAAACAAGCAAAAACATGCGAGCAACTCTAAACACACACAGCTGGGACCAAGATATTCATACCTGATCATGAAGTTGCTTAGCCATCTCCTTTAGACCTGCCACAAAATTGTCAACACTTGGGATATCCTCATCTCCAGGGACATTATTCCCATCCACAAAAGCACTACCAATGGAAGACTGTGAATTGTTTCTCGATAAGTTAGATCTGTTTGCTCCATAAATTAATAAGGGTAGTTTCCAGTGCTTCCGTTGGAAACCCTCAGGTCTTCCTGGAAAATCCTTATCTAGCACATTAGGTGGGGTGGTCTGGTTTTCTTCAGCTGTCTCAGTGTTGGATGAAAGTGAGCCAATCATAAAATTAGCTCTACAGCTTTTGCTTCTTGTTAATTTACGGCTTCTGGAACCTGATATACTTGTTGAAAGGAAAGGTGAAGAAGAATCATCAGGGAAAGGTCTGACAAGAGAGTTGATTGTATTCTGGATATCAAGCATTTTCTGCTCCCAGGCCCCATGAAGAGAATGACCGCTGGTGCTGCTTGCTTGTCCAAGTAACATTGGTGATTGCTGTTGGAGGTCTGAATGTCTGATACTGGAAGCAGGAGGCATTGACATTCTTTCTCCAAAGTCAGTGTCTGACAAGCTGATGGATGCAAAGGTTTGCTTTTCACGAGACTCGTCTATCTCAATACATCGAACGTCCTTGCGATGGTCATCACAATCTTCTCCTGTCAAATTTACAGATTCTTTTACCCTCTGCTGTTGACCAGCAGCAGGCACAGCATAGGAGGTAGCATCACTTTCATTGTCCCTGATGTAGGACCCTGCTACAGCTGATGAGCAAGACACAGAACATTCATCTTCATATGTATTCCCTTCTGAAGGTAGACTTGATATGTCCTGAAACTTTGTGTAAAATAAGTAACAGATAAAGGAACATCTCTAATGGATAATTCAAATAGGTTACTTGATACAAACCTTTTGGCTGGAGGTTTTATCACTTTTAAGCGTCTGCAGCAAATCCTTAACCCGCGATTGAGCAAGATCACGTTGCTTAGTTAGTTCCCTCACTTCTTTCTCTAGCTGCAGATATTTACCAAATAAACTATATAAACATTCTATGAACAAACGAATATCACATTAAATTGAGCTCCATTTTAATACAACTGTGGAACCAACAATTTTTCAGATGGACAGATAAAATTCGGAATTGAAAACATTTCAATTTGTATAACCCTTGGGGAAATTTTGCTGTAACATGAAGCAAGGATGCTTTGACAAATAAAATTCAAAATAACTGAGTGAAGAATAAGTGAAATCAGCAGTTAGATAAAAGCCTTGGCATGAACAGAAAATAGATTAACAATTGGTTCATTGGATCAATTCAACTGCTCGTGGTAACCAATCCAAAGTCTAGTAGCTGAAATTTCCAGAAGAAGCAACAGTTAGGAAAGAAAACTTGCCTTTTCAATCTGCTGGTCTTTCTTTCTCAGCAATACCACATGATCACAAGTAGTTGTGGGGATTTTTAATTCACTCTCTAATCTAGCCAACTCCTTCTGCAAATGCTTCACCAATGCCTTGTCAGACATTACAACATTGACTTGGGCATTAGTGGTCACTTCTTTGGCACAACAGGCAAATAGAAGTGTATTTCTAGATTGTTCTACATGGCTTCGAGCAGGACTCAGGGTGCAGATTATGCCAGTTCTTGCATTGCCCCCCAAAGCAGGTTGAAGGATACGAGTTAGCTTAGAATCTCTATAATTGACATGCCCATGTCTTCCCTTGCTGCAATTAAGTTAAATTGTTACATGCAGTGAAGCTTCAACAAGAGGGTAGTGGAAAAAGATTAATTGAATGCACACATCTTGAATGTATATACAAACAGCCAAAGGCTGTGATGGATGTCCATACTGTGGTTAACATCATTCCATGTACTATTAATAACATACACAATTCACATAGCAATACAGTTCAACACCATAAAGCTTTTCTTAGCTAATCTGAGAAATGAAAAGAAAAAAATCCCCAACTTGCAATGTGGACATCAAAACTGAATAAATGTTTAAACGATCATTCAGACATGTAGCTAAGTGCAGCAAATTTAGATGTCTTAGCAAGATGACTTAAGAAACAAGCAATCAACCTTAGCTTGCGAATAACAGTTCCCAAAGTCAACAAACTACGATTAATATGACAGCCTTCTTTCAGTCTCTGACCAACTGACAGAGACTGAGATGCGCGTTCACTACCTGCTAGATCAACAAAATTCTGCATTCAAAAATCATAAATTTGCCATCAGCAAATCAGGCGTCCATGAAGAAATCGTCAGTAAAATCCTAAAGTGAACTAACTGATGCATACCACACTAGCAGAAAGAGTTGTTTTGTTGTCCTTCCCTATAAACTCACGGGCTGAACTTTCAATTGTCTGAAACAGAACGACAAAAAAGTATCAGAAGTATTCACACATCTCTATTCCATGATAGTATTTAACTGTTCTGTACAGAGAACAAAGCATGCCAACACCAACTTTATCAAAAGGAAAGGACAGGAAGGCAATACCAGTCTAAGAATTTGATGAGACCTGGAGCTATTTTCATTAAGATAAGTTTCGCCAATTTGTCTTTGAGCTGCATAAGGACCATAAAAACTAGTAAATTCTGGAGAAAATATATAGGTGGTAATTTCTATATTGTGATTAAAACTAAAGCGTAGAGTTGGAGATTTGCACTACCTTCACATACGGACAAGAGATCTTTCAGATGGTCCCAATCCCTTAAAGTCTCTTCTGTGAGTTTCTCAATAATGGTCCCTTTCTACAAACCTCAAAATCATTAGAAAACTTCATCTGCTCACTGTTAAAACTAAGAAACAGAAACTCACTTCAGGATCATCGAGCAGCCTTAGAGGAGAACTATCTGAGCTGAGGAGGTCTCGGACAACTTCATTGTAGATCTCCATTGCAGAAAACTTCAAAACAAAAGCTCTTTCTTCGTGCTGAACAAGAGAAGGAAATATCATGTTTGCAATAAATAAAGAACAAAAGAAGATTAGATACATTATGTCATGCACTGCTCAAACATTCCAAGTCAAAGAATATAATGTGAAAGTTAACGTTAAATTACCTTTTGCATATAATCATATATGTCCGCTACTGTAAACTCTGTAATTCCATTCATTGTGTAGGTCTTTCCACTGCTTGTTTGCCCATATGCAAAGATAGTTGCTTCATAATATGTTTAGGTAGTCGTAACAGTGAGTTTTCTTTCAAATGAACAATGAATCTGCAACAAAATGTGGAAGGCATATGACTGGAACACTCACAGTTGATTCCGCTGACAACAGAAAGAGCAATGTCCTTTGTTCCTCCCTCATACACTTCCCTTGTTGAGCAATCACCTCTATATACCCTGTCTAATCTCAGAAAAGAAAAGCAAGATGATATGTGTAGCATCAGTAAATCATTTATAAATTGCACTTGAGCTACAAATGAAATTACCCCGACAAATATAAATAGTTCTGCAGAGTAGAACAGCCCAACCCAGGAATTGATGTCAGCCAGAGTTTGCAAGCTAAAATATCCAGATCTAAACCTCAATTCACCTCTCACTGTCATTTCTCATTCTACAACAATCAGATTTACATGCAAAGGATGAAATAGGGAATTTTCTTACCGAAGGTATAAGCAGTTGGCAATCCAGACCGTTCCTGGAGACTGTTCCTATATAAGATACTGGTCTCATTGATACATTCCCAATCTGAAACTTCATTCCTTGAAATTTCCTTTTCACTAAGAGGCCTCAGCCTTACCAACACCAAGATCTTCTCTTCACCGCCCAATGCAGCTCCTTGCATCTTCTCCCACTTCAACTCTTCCCCACCAATAGCTCCCATGCCTACCTTTTCCCCCTCCTCTCTTTGTAGCCACTCCAATCACAATGCCAACAATGGACCCATGATTCAAGGGTCACCCAAAGGTAAGCGTAAAAAGAAGAAAACTTCTCACTGCCTCATATTGCTGCTGCCAACACCCAACAGAAAAAGGAAAGACAGTTAGAATATTTGAGACATGGTGGTTGTGATTGCTAATAGAATACAGTAGCCATTGAATGATCTATAACTAATCGTAGAAAGTATTTTAAAAAATTAACCACACGATTAGGTAGGTCAATTCATGTGTTAGTTGTGATTAAGCACTTTGCTTAAAAACCTTTAACACCAATTTTTTTCAAAACCTAAAATTCCATAAAAAGCGCCATAACTCAATCCACTTTACTTTGCTTACCGGGGACCAATATTGGGACCCAAGTATGCTTCAGCACCAAGTGACAATACTATTCTATGAAATTTCCACAGTAGCTCTGAAGCTTTTGAAACATTTAGCAATGGTGGACCCCAAAACCTATATAGAATACATTTATCCAAACAACAACAACAAACCTAGTGCAATCCCCCACAAGTTGAGTCTCAAGAAGGTAGGATGTTCGAGATTGTTGCAAATAGCCAAACAACAAATTTTATATACATATGCTGATATAAAAAGAGATGTCACATTGACAAAAAGAGTTCACTCTTCACCTTCTCTGTTGTTTCCACTGGAAAAATGAGGACCTCAGAGATAGATAAGGGATTTCAATTCAACGGTCACAACTTTCTCTACTTCAATCCTTGTGCTGAGATTTAAATAACAAAAATGTAACGTAGATATTAAATTCTCACAAGATTCTAACGGTAAAAAAATCGGTTTATTCAGATTGAACAATTTAATAAATAATATTTCAACGGAAAAAAAGTATTAAAAGAACAAGATCCGGAATAATCGATGTTCAGCCAGAAATACAATTTTTTATAAAAATAACTAATAAAAGAGCTTGAAAACTGAAAAGTCCTTTTCTTCAGCTGATCAACAAGAAAAAACAGATTGAACTTGAAGCTAACTGAAGCGTCATTCTCAGAATCTCAGTACATGAAGATGAAGCTTTACGCATCGGATAAAGTCGATAATGAACGAGAAAAAGAGAAAAAAAAAAACGATAACAGTAATCTTACCTCCATTATCGAATTCTCCACTAAAACAAACAACAATTTCACTGAAGAAGACGAAGTAAAATATACACACTAACACACACAGGAAAACACAGTTCACAAAATTTCCACTTCTGGGAACTGCATACAGTTTTATGGATCGGAGAGAGAGCGTCAACGTCTTTTTTTCGTGTGACGGAAAGGACCAAAGTGTAATGACGAAATTACCCTCTCTTGGTATGAGCCACGTGGCCACGTGACCACGTGGCTCTGGAATATCGGTGAGTAAATACTATTCTTTATTTTAACCGTATAGATTTATGACACGTGTCATTTGAGGTAGTGGTCCACTAAAACAGGGACCATTTTGGGATTATTTATTTTTTTAATTCGGTTAATATTTTAATTAGTATTTCTCTTGTTTGGTCATTCTTCTACCAAACAAAACTTTAATTAATTGGGAAACTTTTTAATTTATTTTCACGATTCTATGAGTATTTTATTAGTAGACAAAACAATTGTCAAAATTAGTACGACTTTTTGTCAAAATAGCGTGTGATGGTTATAAGAACTAGAAGAAATATTGTTATATATAATAGATTTGAAAAAGGTCATTTTCTTCTATTTAATTTGTTAATGGTTAAGAGATTTAATTTTCTTATTTTCTTCATATAACATGTGTTCGATATGGATAGTTTTCTCATATTTAATTGATCAAAACTCTAATAATTTTTTTCTAGAAAAACAAATTCCTTAAAAATGAGAAAAATGATGAAGAACAAATTAGACATTTCATATTAATTGTGTCATTTTAACCCTTCAACATAGCATAACCTCATCCCCTAGCGCCCACCCCCCAACATCCATATTTTTCACTCTTGTCTTTTATATTATTTGTTTGAATTATATATAAATAATTTTTTAAGAAATATTAATGATACTTTTTTAAAAAATTGCTTGACTAAGCTTTCCCACCGGTAAACGTTTGAACTTACGTGATTGGCATGATTTTCTTACTTTCGGCCTAAGGAATATTTGGCCCAATCAAAATACTCTCTCCGATCAAATAATTTGACTTGGTACGAAGTTAAAAAATTTTAAAAAAATATATAAACTTTATGGTTCTAAATCAAAGATTTATTATTAGGAAAATGCTAAATGATTAGAAAATTTGGCTAGAAAATTAAAAAAATTATAATTTTAAAACAAATTGATCTTTTTTTCATTTTTTAGTTTAAAAAATTAAAATTAAAAGGATAAAAATATTTGAAAAGGTAAAATAACATAGATAAAATATCATTCTGACTAAATTTTCTGGCCAAAAAGAATTTTCCTTATTATTATTTATCAAAATATTGTTTAAAGTTATTGCCTTGAGTATGTCACATGAAAAGTTGAAACGTAAAATTAAAACAGATCGAAAATAGTTACTACATTAATTTCAAGGAGATATTTTTTTCAAATATTTAATATTAAAAAATTAAATTTTACCCGATTGTTGAATTCAATAGTAATTTTAAGAGTTCAGTCACTAGTTAGTAACATATGAGACTCTGACATATGGATATATAACTTTCAGATGTAATAATAATTTTCTTTGAGAAAGCTAAAATGGGATATATATTAGTACTGTATTTTTTTTGAAAAAAAAATCCATTCATAATGAAAATTGAAAGGTAAACCAAAGAAAGAGAACGAAAAAAAAAAAAAAAGAAAAAAAAGGAGAAGTTATATAGGAAAAAGTTGAAATGAGTAGTCATGGCCCTTGTCGGTTGAAGCAACTTCCATAAAAAATAACCGCTCATGCCACGCACCAAGGCGGATTTAGAATTTAAGGTTGTGGGTGCTCTAAAAGTGACGAAATTAAAAATATAAAAGAAAAAACATGTTAAGGATTAACAGTGAGGCTCAAGTTAGGCTTACCAACCCAAGAACCAATAGACTAGTCAGAACATTCATTCATCAGTGCTCTATGTTAATTCAATACAAATACTTATTAATTTCTACATAATATTTATTTTGTGATGAGATTAATAGGTGCTCGAGCACTCAAAAATTCTATGTGGGTCCATCTCTGGGGTTATAAATTTATTTATATATATAATGAGGTTGACCTACAATAGCATATAATGATAAAAATATATAAATATCTTGTCACTTCTAATTTCAAATTTCGTTAATTATACACATGAGAAAAAAACATGTATCAAAGACACAATTAAGTAAATTATAAAAGAAAAACTCTTAATAGTTTAATCTTCCGGATGGAAATGAATTTTAACTTCTAACCTATATAATAAAAAATTAAATTAATCGTACCTCATATGACGTTAATTCAGTTCTTGCCGGGAGGAAAAGAAAGAAAAAAAAGTATGCCTTTAATTTGTTTTCATTTCCCAAAAGTGGATCAAATCTGTAATTAAAATGTTAATAACTTGCTAAGATTTAGCTGAAAGGATTTGGTTAATATAATGGCAAACCCGGCATTCACGCATCAGTGATCGCTTCAGCTGTCTAGTTATTCAGTACAGCTTTGCAGTGTTTATTTCCGCTCAGGGTCCTCACGTGGCCGATTAATCTAAATTTGCATCGTAAATTTAAATTTGAGATCTATAATTAAGAATAAAGAAATATTTACTACTTTACCACAACCTTTTATTATTATCCAGATCAAAAAAAAAAAAATAGTTATAATTTATTATTAAAGATCATATAAGGTATAGTTGAAAAGTAAAAGAAATTGCATATGAAAAGGGCATAGTTCACATGGTTTAATAATTATGAAGATGATCGATTTATCGTGACACCCACCGCAATTTTCTCATTCTTTAAAGTACAATTAAAGTTAATATTACTGTCAGATTGTAAAAAGCAGTAATTTCAAGTTGCAGGCAAATTTTTTTAATAATGTTAGTTGATAACTTTAAATAAATAGTAATTGAATCATGATAACATGTTAAATTACTGTTTGTGTAAAACTATATACATTATTCGCTATTATTATTATTATTATTATTGTTATTATTATTATTATTATTATGTAAAGGTGTTTGATTGGGCATGAAACCTAAAAATAAAGGAAATTTGTTTAATTTTAGGGAATTTTACTCAAATTTCATAGTGTTGAGAGTTAAACACATTTTATTCCTATCCCTTTTTAAATTACAAAAATTCTTTAAATTTGATGGAATCCGGATACATCCCCAAAAATATTCTGATACACCACATCTCAATTTCGGATACATTGTTCAACTTCCTAATACATTGCATATAGAAATATATCCGACTACATCGCGTTAAGTAATGTATTATGTTCCGTACATCGTGTATGATGATGTATCCGATTGATACATCGCATATAGTGATGTATCCGATGATACTTCACGTAAAGTGATGTATTACATCCCGATACACCGCATAAAGTGATGTATTACATTCCGATATATTGCGTAAATTGATGTAACCAAGAATATGAGTGAGTAGAAATTTTTATAAATTTTTCAAATGATAGAGAATTTAAAAAAATATGATAAAATAAATTGTGTATTTGCGTAATTTTTCCTTAATTTTACTATCTCAAACTAAGTCATATCATTAGTAAAATAAAAGAGTAAAATGACCCATATTTAACTTCATTTGTCGGTTGGAGTTTGACCCTTACACTCATCACTTTATCAACCGAATCTTTAAACGTAGCTATCAGAGTATAATATTTTAAATTTTTTTTATCCGATCGATATGTGTGTAATACAAATAAATACACATAAAATTTCATGTCGTTTTCTAATTACACGCAAAAAAATATTAAAGACTCTTTCAATTTAAAATTTATTATTTTTAATAACACGTAAGAAATTGTAACAAAGTTTCCACTAATTTGACAGGTCCAATCTTCTACACAAAAATTACTAATTTAAGGACTCTTTCAATTTAACATTTGGTGAAATTGGTTATCCTTCACCAGAAACCAACTAATAAAAAGATTCTTATTATTGTTTTTTGGTAGAATGACCAGAGAAATTCTTGTATTTGACTCTGTTTATCACCTGGACCCTTCTATTTATGATTTTGTCAATTCGATACTTAAAATTATTAAAGCACTGTATTTTAAACCCCTCTGATCATGTGTGTCTCCCAATCGCGCTGATGTGGATAACACCTCACTATCCATATCAGAAATATATTGCCATATTATTTTTTTATTACAAATAATATTTTTAAAAAAGAAATTTCAAATTAATCTCCAAAATTCTTTCTTTCTTGATTTCTTTCCATTTTTTCTTCTCCTCCCATATTTTTCATCTATTTTGCTACAAGTCATTCATTTTTTTTTTTTCCTAGTTAATTTTTTACATTAAAGAGGAATTAGAGATAAGCAAAGCTATGTTATGTTTTTTATTATAAATTTTGCTATTTTAATGGTGGTGAAAAATAAAGTAACTAAAAGGGAGGATAAGAGAAAAAAGAGAAGGAGACCAAAAATGAGTCATTAGAACTCTTCAAAAATGCTCTCAATAAAATTGTCTTACATTTATAAAGA
Organism: Solanum bulbocastanum; assembly: GCA_037074985.1. Classification (NCBI taxonomy): domain Eukaryota; kingdom Viridiplantae; phylum Streptophyta; class Magnoliopsida; order Solanales; family Solanaceae; genus Solanum; species Solanum bulbocastanum. Next base: position 70,592,478 of record CM073597.1, on the reverse strand, counting down.
ATCAAACATATGCTTTTCAAAAATCCATCTAAAATCTGCATCTATTTCACAATTTAGAACCTTTTTTTTTCCCCTCTCTTCTACCTAAATCTAAATAAATATCTTTTCCCAATCATTATAGAACTCTCAAATGATAGGTAACATATGAGAAGAGAAAGAGAAAGAATTGTGTGTAATAGTATTGGAAGAGATTGAAGAAGATGTGTGTGTGGTGATGGTAGGAGTTTGGTGAAATTAGAGTCCTCAATATGGGCTAGGCCCGTTGGACCGGTCTGACTTAACCAGTGATTTAATAGAGTTGGGCTACGATATTTGGAGCCCATTTAAGAAAAAGACCTTTTAGCCCGGCCTGAGTAAACCTGTCGATTTGTGGGGCTTGAGAAATATGGATAGGGCTGGCCTGTAAGTCAAATAAAAATTAATTAAAAAATAAAATAAAATATAGTATTAAAAATAACAAGAGTCTAAACTCAAAATATGTTTAAAGTTTAAAATATTACAATTTAAATACAAATTATGTTTATAAAATATGTATTACATAAAATAAAAATTTCTTAAAATTTCTAGGGAGGCTATTGAATATTGTCATAGTTTTTGTGTTTTATTATGATCATTGAAAAACAATTAGGTTAATATTTCTATTTAGCTATTTATGGTTTTACTTGAAATCAAACTTAATAAACATTATAAAAATAATTTTACTTGTGTATTTGATTAACAAGTAGTAACACTAACACCATATAATATTGTCTTGTTGATATTTATGATAATATTTTTTAATTAGAATTTAATTTAAAAAATTATAAGAAAATATATTATTAAGAAAAGAGGGTTGACCCGGCAAAGCCCATGGTCCACGTACTTGTGGGCTGGGCCGATCATTTTTTAGCCCACACAAAAAATGGGCTAATCCGATCTGATCCGTCAAATTTCAAAGTATGTATGAATTAATCCAAATGGGATGAATCAGCCCATATTGACAGCTCTAGTTGAAATTATGAGCAACTCTAGTTGAAATTATGAGGAGGAAGAAGAAGAAATGTAAGCATATTGGGTAATGGTTTTTATTTTTTTATTTTTTGTTGATTGTTATATTTTTCTTTTAATTCTTTTGTTTAAAAATTCAAATAATTGTCTTCACTTGCTTTTAAACGCGTGTAACCACTCTCTTGATTTGATTCAACAAAAAACACCACATAAGCTTAGTCAACGGTCAAATGGATTTAAAATAATGTATTTTTTATTAACTTTGATTATTCAGTTGGCAAAGTCGTGAGTAGAAGGGTTCAGGTAACAAACGAAGCCAAGTACAAAAGTTTTTCAGGTCATTTAGAAATGTCAGAAATAATATTAATACTATTTATTTATTCCATTTCCCCACCAACCGCACCATTTGAAGACGAACAGCAAAATATATATTATCTACGTTCTTAAATTTTCCTATAATTAGAACGTAGAAAACTTTTTTGAACTTGGGCGTGTTCGGTACTAATTAAGGAATGTTGTTCCACAATAAAAATAATATTTAGAAAATAAGTTAGTTTTTTTTAATTTGGTATGTAAGTAAAAATATTAGTTAAAAAATATTTTTGTTCATATCAAATATACTTATAATCTAAACAAATATTAGAGAGTTGTGAATTACGGGTAAGAGTGTGGAATGGAGGCTACGGTAGATAAAGATGAAGCGTGTTGAAGGATAAGTAAGCTACATTTCATGTCAAATATCACTATCTGTACAATTTTTTTTTTTTATTAGAAAAAATTATTTTTCTCATTTTTAAGAAACTCGTTTTCTAGATAAAATTTTGAAAAACTTCTTAGTAATTTTTTTATACCGAACCCACTCTTTATATCATTTCCTTTTCAAATGCCATGATTAATCCCTTGACCCTCGAAACACTAATTGAGATAATCAACTCACCTTTTCAAATTAAACCTTGAAAAGGCTTTGCCATAGCTTATAATTATGTTTTAAAAAAAAAAACTTAAATTATAATACCAATATAATTTAACTTACGATAGCATGTTACTTATCATTTTTATCAATGTCAACAATATTTATTAAAGATTTATATGTTACTTACTTTTTTATATAAAAAGTATTGTGGTTGTGGAAATATTTCTTTAGACCTGCATATATGGAATTTTAACTTAGAAAGATTAAAAAAAAAAAAGATATTAAGCCCTTCTCTTCCTCAACTAATTAGTTCTTTTTTTAAAAAAAAATTTCAACATCGTGCTCCTTAATTAAGTATCTTATTATAGTTGGGTAGTTCAATTCACCATTTTTATAATTTCAAATGACGCTTAGAAAACTCGTTTAAATAACATCAATGAAATTTGTTTATGGTGTAATTACAAAGATCATTAGTGTTAGGTTCATTTAAGGCTACCACGTTAAGAACGTTTATTACCTGTTAAACTAATTAACAAAGCTATGTCTGTTGGTGGTTGCTTAAATAAAGTCTAAATTAATTTGTTTAGGTAGATAAGTTGTTAGTATTATTAGGTAAATAATTAAGAAATACGAACAAAGTTCTCTCCTTTTTCCTCTTTGCCTTTGAATTATGGAGAAAGTCAAGTTCAAATTCATTTAAATACTTTATTTATTTCAATTTATTTGTCCTAATATTTTTTAATCCATTTTAAAAAGGAAGTTCTTTTTTCTTTTTTTGACAACTATTTAATTATAATATTCTATGTGACATATTTAAGATGACAAGAATAAAAAAACATTTTTTTCATTCATTTTACATATATTTAATCAAGACCACAAAAAGTTAGAAGTTTTTTTTTTTTTTTTTTTACTTTCTTAAAATTCTTATCAAGTTAAAACATGACAATTAAATTAAAATGTTCAATTAGTTATTATAAACAATGTGTTGGTATACAGAGAAATATTTCAAAAATCTCTCATGAAGAAGCAAACAAAAGTATGCTTGCTTGTTGTGTAGTTTTTAGTCGAGAATGGGGTAATTGTAGGTTGGTGCTATTTAAGGAAATTTCAATTCGATTTGTTGCCCAATTAGGAGGCATCTACCTCATCTCAATTAGTAGTAGATTCAATTTTTTCACTCAATTTCAGAAAATAAAACCTTGAAGGTTGGGGTGCATTTTGATTTTTCTGAATCGATGAGCTCACTTTTTACAAGTTATGTGAGAAATTGAAAATTTACATATGTATATAATCACAAAAATGGGCTGTATGCTTTTTTTCCCCTTAAGAAAATAAAATAAAATGCACAAGGGACCATCCTTTGTTGCAACATGCTCCTCAAAATTAATTGATTCACAAGGTCCATGAAAAGATAATCAAGTCCAGAGACGTCGATGGAGTCCGAGGTGCTTTGAGAGATTTTAATGGACCAATTTATTTGGGCCATAGCAAAGTATGCTGGAGAAGGCCTAGCCCATTTCTGTAGCAGGTACAAATAAGGAAAGCAACCAAAATGTCAAGTCAATTGATGGGGAATTGTTTCAACTTTTATTAAAATATATATAGTTTTTTAATCTCGTTTTGGTTAGCTGATTAAAACATAGTTGATAAGTAGCAAGCACTGATTACTGAGAAACACATTCTCCGTTGAAGATGCCGTTTTTAGAATTAGAATTATATGTATGAGTAAAAATGTTTGATGATAAACAATTAATATGATAAGTAAAATAGTGATTATTAGCAGAATTCTATCAAAATGACTGAAATGCCTTTGGAGTTATTCATAAAAATAAAAATAAAAATTTAAAATCATTTCAACATTAAAAGGGTGAATGACAAATTAGAACAACCCCATCTGTGACCTCGAGGAGTGATAGGTATTACAAACTTGTTTCAATTAAATGACAAGTATTTTTCGTAAAAGCATATAGTAATCCAGCTGTTTTGAAAATTAACATGAATAATTACTTTGTAAAGTTTAAAATGAACAAGTAAAATGAACAAACAGAACAGAGTAGTTGGTAATTTCAAATCCTACTTGTTTAAAAGTTTAAATTTTCTTTTTTAGAGTTTGGTAGACTCGTAATAAAGAGAGTTTAAAATGTAGTTATTAAGTATATTTTTAGTGGATGACATATTAAGTAGATTATCGAACATAATTGAAACACGTGTTAGAAATCTAAAGATGGATAATAGATGATGTTGGAAGTACTGTCTTGAATAAGAATCATCACTATTAAAAATTGGTAGAGTGGAGTCATTCATCAAAAGTATCATAAAAAATAATGGCATTATAGATGTAACCTAACTATCGATAAATAAATAATTAAAAATTAAAAATTAAAATAAATAATCTAAAATACAAAATTACTTTAGTGTTATAGAAAAAGAGCACTTAATATAGTGACATGGTTTGGACAAAATTTAAGAAGGAAATAATGATTTGAAATTTATAGTTTATTTTAAATATGCAAAAATATTTACGTGACTAAAAATCTTTAAGGCAATATAAATTAAAATTAAAAAAAAAATACTTGATAAGAGACTCAAATTTCAATAGAAAACAAAAACACTTAAGTCTCGACAAGCATAATATCTACTATATATATATATATATATATATATATATATATATATTAAAAATTACATTCTTATAATTTAACTGATTCAAACATCACGATAAACGCAAATGGAAAAAAAAGGGTGGGACATGAAAGAGAAGGAATTAGTGGATGAAGAAAAGGAAGAGGTAGCTTTCAAGACTTTAGAAGTCTGTGGCTAAGAATTGTTGTTTTGATCCTACTTTGTAAATTAGGACAATCTGTATCTACAAAATCTTCAACAGCCACACCCTTGTTGATTCTCACGTGTCCAATGACCATGGCCCATCTTATTGGATTACTTGTGGACCTCATTTTTATCTGCTTTTTTATGCCAACACTTATTTCAAATCCCCTTACCCACCAAACCCAAAATAAACACTCCTTCCGTTATATTTTATATGAATTAATTTGATTTAACGTAAAGTTTGCGACAAAAAAAAAAGATTTTTGAAATTTATAAGTGATAGATATTTATGTGTTCATAAATTATTTCATTAAAAATAAAATAAATATTTTAAAGTTAAAATTGTTACTTAGAGCCTATTTGGCATCGTTGTTGGGAGGCTAGAAGTATTTTTTTTGAGAAAAAGACACTTTTATTTTTGAAAAATTAATTATTTAGCAAATCTTTAAAACTATTTTTAAATAGAAGCAGAAGCAGTTTTTTTGCTATTGGGAAGAAGCTAAAAAATTTCTATCTTCTAAAAGATGAAAGAAGTAATTGGTGGTGTGTATGATAATTGTCATTTCTAGAATAAAAAAAATAAATATAATTGACATTTCAAATGTAGAACTATTGCCATCATATCATTTATGAAATTTGTTTTAGCCTTTCGTATCATAGAAAATATAACAAAAGGCTAGGGAAGGGAAGTGTGGGGGCAGGACAAGAGGAATAAGAAGGTTATAGGAGGAATGGATTGTGGTGGCAAAGTCACAATGGCAACTTATAACAAGGCCAAAGTAAGGGTCCTAGGTAGAGGATTGTGGGGAGGGTTTATCTGATTTTGTCATCAAGATTAGGAATTTGAATTTAATGTATCAACATATTGTCTAAAGAGGGCATTTTGCATTTCTTTAAATGGTTGAGTTGGAACTTTGTAAACATCAACACCAAGAAAAAAATAAAAATTGTTATCTTTTTCTACTTGCCAACATTTTAATTTCAATTCCCTAATACATTAAGTAAAAGAAGAAAAAAATGACACTCAAGAGACGACCACTAAACTAGATCGGTTTACACCTTGACTATTTTATCAAAAGACCTTCAGTAACATATTTCATCAGATAATTGCTCTCTCTCTTTTAACATAATATCAAATAAGTATGCTCGATTTAGGTTGAAGAAATCACCTAAAGTGTTCTTGTCTATATCATCAAACCATGTAAGATGCTCAAATCAACTTTCACACCTCAACTACTTCATCGAAAGACCCCCACCAACACTCCTCAAGTAACCAACACTTCAAATTATCAGACAATTACTACCTCCCACCAACACCGATACGTACCTCAGCAAGGCTTAAGCTGGTAAACCAACCTAAAGTGTTCTGACTATATCTTCAAATCATGAAACCTGCTAATTGGATGTAACACAATCAATATTTTTACTTTTTGTAACAATGTTGTTCGTATCAACATTGCATCTCAACTTCCACCAACACTTAATAATTATTTTATCAGACAATCACTACCTCCAACCAACACCACCAATACTAAATAAGTATCTCCGCAAGGCTTAGGCCGAAGAAACGACCTAAAAGTGTATTTGATTATATCATTAGATAATGAAACCTGCTAATTGAACATGATACTCAATGTTTTAACTTTTTGTAACTATGTTGTTCGGATCAACTTCTACATCTCAACTTCCACCAACACTCAATTATTTGATTTTATCAAACAATCACTACCTCCCACCAGCCCCACTAGTACCAAAAAAGTACCTCCGCAAAGCTTACACCAAAGAAATGACCTAAATATTCTTGGCGATGCCATAGAAAATTCAAAACCATGTAACATGCTAATTGGACGCAACACAAGCAATATTATCTGCCTGCCAAAACAACATCAACCAAACCAAACCACTTAACATGCTAATTTGGCAACATAATGGATAAAAAAAGGCAATTTAGGCAAGAAAATGACTAACATTAGAGCTGGAAGACTCAAAAAAAGTCACCTTTTGGTTGTGTCTCTTCGTGTGGGTCTCTCCCTCTGTTGATACCATTTGTCCTCCACGCTTTCTTTTTTTCTTCTCTCTTTCCTCCTTCAGCATTCTTCTTCTTTTCTTAACACAGCTCAACCACTTCTTCTTTTCTTGTCAAAACCCCAAGATTCCCTTTTTGTCTCTTTATTTTAATAACTCTTCACCTATCTTTGATAAAAAAAACTAAACTTTATTTCATACAGGAATTGTGGGTGTTCTTTTTTTTTTCTGTTAAATCGACAGTATGGTAAGTGAATCAATGGCCTGAAGTGGATTCTTGAAAAATGAGTAAAGGAAATTGAAGAGTGAAAACATAGAAACAAATATGAGAACCCTTTGTGATGTTTGTGAAAGTGCTGCCGCAATACTTTTCTGTGCTGCTGATGAGGCTGCTCTCTGCCGTTCTTGTGACGAAAAGGTATTTGTCGAATTCCAATTTTTCAGTGTCAGTCGATTTCTTGGTTCTTGATAGAGAATAAGTTGTCTAAATCTTGGGTTACTGATGGATCGAATTCTTGTTGTTTATGTTTAAAGATTGTCCGTTTGTTGTACTATGATATCTTGAATTGGTTGATTCATTATCTTAGTATTAACCTTATTCATGTAGTTTCTTGATTTTGATATATGTTACCATTCATGTAGTTTCTTGCTTTTGACATATGTTACCATCTGTGTTTTGGTTATCACATTAATTTGTTGTTGTTATTGTTCCTTGTCTGGATGTTCTGTACTGTTTTCCTTATTAATTGCCGTATATTCATTACTGCCATTCCCCCATAACTACTTGACTTGCTGCACTTGAGCCGGGGTCTTTCGGATACAGTTTCTTTACCTCCATGAGTTAGCAATAAGTTCTGGGTACTCTCTATACTCGTGCGATGTGGGATTTCATTGGGTGTGTTGTTGTTTGTTGTATTATAACTCAGGGTTTCTACTTTATGAACTAATACAAACTATCCAACTAAAGGGACGGAATTATCTTCTTTGAGGTCCATTCTGTTAGTTTCCACTTTGTTGTGTAGAGAGGGATCTAGGATTTTTAGATACTTTACATCTTCCACTGATGTAGTGCATATGGTGGTCTATGTTTTCTTTCCTTGTACTTACTACTCATACTATGCCTTCTCTTCTAGAGCATACAATTCAATGCAATCCCTTTTGGTACTGCACCTTCTGAAATTCCACATCCACCCTGTTGATCAACCTCAATGGACTAGAGGCCTTATTTTTGTTTGATAAAGGTGGCGTCCAGCCCATCTCCTCACTCGATTATTCCACTAAGTACCTGCTATATCTCCCACTAATATAGGTAACATTACTCCTCCCCCCCAAGGCTTAGGCAAGGTGAGAAGAAATCATTAGATTCTGCTGTCTCTGTGATTTTAACTGTGGTTTCTGATGGTTTTCATTGACCGCTAAATCACACCCTTGGGTGCTAATGGACTATTAAGTCTTTCTTTGGAATTATTTTCTTCGTAACACCTTTATCTAGTTACTTATATTTTCTGATGCGTGTTGGGAACTTCTCCATATCCAGCATTTGCTCATTCACTCCTCGTCTCACCTATATTTACTTCCCTTGTCTGATCTTCCAAGGAACTTCAAGTGTTTGAGAACACAAAAATGATATACATGTTGTAGGATAGAAGAACATTCACTTAAGGAACTAATTTGGTAAAATATAATCTTCTGTCACATATGGTTAGTATCTGCTTGTTCGCTTTTGTAACTCACTAATTTTAATTCATCTGTTTTTGACTGAAAGAAATGCACGGTCCTTGTTATATCTGATATTAGGTCCATATGTGCAACAAGCTTGCAAGTCGACATGTAAGAGTTGGGCTAGCTGACCCCAGTAAAATCCAGCGTTGCGACATATGTGAAAATGCACCTGGTATGTAACTTCATTTCTTCTCTTTCCTTATCCTGTTTTTGTTTGCCTTGATGGCAACATTATATGAAGTTTTTGCTTCTTTGCTGGATACATGTATGTAGCTTTCTTTTATTGTGAGATCGATGGAAGTTCCCTTTGTTTGCAATGTGATATGATTGTCCATGTTGGAGGTAAACGAACCCATGGAAGATATCTCCTTATAAGGCAGAGAATTGAGGTTTGTAAATTCATGCTAAGACAAGCCCTGGTTCAAGTTCTTGTTGTGTTTAGGGAAGAGTGTATTTTATTACTTCTTTTATGTCCTTCTGTAGTTTCCGGGGGATAAATTGGGCCCTTCAAATGAGCTAGGATTGCCATCTACTGAACAAGGTGATGTAAGGGGGGAGCCTGCACAGCCCTTTAAGCTCCCTATGATAGACAATCACCAACCAAACAGGGAGACTGCTATGGCAGTAGTAGAAAATAACGTGAATAATAGCGTGAAAATGGAGAATGAGTTGATTGACCTTAATTCCAGACCTCATAGGATGCATGGTCAAACGTCAAATAATCAGGTAATCTACTGAAATTGGAAGTACCATCTCAGTCACTTTGTTCAGCTATTGGTCTCCAGTAATTAAAAAATTTAATGCAGGAACAAGGAATGGACATGCTTGGTGGTAGCAATCATGAGTCAGTCGGTGTGGTTCCTGATGGACCCTTCAAAAGAGAACCGGAGAAGTGATCAAGGTATGTACTCTACTCAATGAATTTGAGTTTGTAATATCCTCTCAACTTTGTCAAAGTCTTGGAGTATCTGGACTAGTACTATGAATTTTTTACCATTACGAATTACAATGTGTATACACAATATTCTATTCAGTCACACATTTCATGAGTTGTGACACCTTTTTTCCATTAAGAGTGTATATAAGCAATGAAAGAATAATTGTCACTTTCTGCAAAAGGATCTGTGCTGTACTTAACTGCAGATTCTAAAGAAGTATTTAAGGACGTTTAGGTGCGCCTCAAGGTGGCTGGGTTAAGAAAGGTACTTGTGAGGCATTTGCACCTTTTCGGCTGAGATGTGTTGTCACTGCGATTTCTCTTGAGTGCCTCACTGCTGCTAAGCAGTCACATGATGAGGATTGCGTAACAAGGTTAACAAAAAGAAGAGGAATAAACCATTTTCAGCAAGGAAGAAATTGAAGAATTGGTGAGATCAAAATATTCATTTCTGGAGAAGCTGGAAGGGGAAATAGAGCAGAAATGGGAGAAGAAGGATTGACTTCCCAATTATTTCAGTTTTTGATGGATTTGGTGGTAGTGGATATAAACTACATACATAAATTGTACTTGGGCAGTTTTGAATTAGACTGAAAACAAACTGTTTATTTTGGTTCTATAAACCAATAAAGGAACGTAACAGACATAAAAAAGTTGTTCATGCATCAAAGATGATCATTTATCATTTTTTTTTGATGGGGTACTTATAAGAATTGAGTTATGCAGAATGCACGAAGGCACTTAGTAGAATGAGTTCTTTCTTTTAAGACAACAAACAACTGATAATGGTAGGATATTTAGTACAACAATAAGATACCCAATGTGATCCCACAAGTGTGGTCTATGGATGGTAGAGTGTACACAGACCTTAACCCCTATCTTGTGAGGTATAGAGGCTGTTTTGGATAGACCCTTGGCTCAAGAAAAACATTTCAAAGCTGATAGGATATTTTGTAAGAGCTAGAAATTCTTTCTGGGCATGCAGGAATAATGAAGGCACTTAATACACCAAATCAAACCGTTCATAAGAAATAAGCTCAGTATAACTAGTGACAACATAACTACTATCAACATTACTTATACACCCACTCTATCCAGCACTATTCTTATACACCCTACTAAACGAACCTTCATAGAGTTGCAAAAGCAACTTTCAAAAGCACTAAGATAATGAACTGGGTGCTAGATTTTCATCTTGAGCTGGGTACCGAATATGTATTTCAAAATGTAACATTTCAGTAAGATATCTAGCTTGATATTTTGGTTGAACTGTTCAGTTCTACAATGTTCATGGTCAATTTTGCAGCACTCGTGTTCATAGTATGCAATGCATGTTCTTTGACTATGTATGTAAAAATATAGCAAAGCAGAACTTTGAAGATGTCTAAGTTTGAACTCATGAAATTGTACTTGATAAATACTGCTCAGTTTTGAAGGCTTGTAAGCATGAACTTTCTATCTCTCTCGCATGCTTTATCAATTCCTTTTTTTGAAGTGTAGATGTGAGCTGCTGCCATTCCAAATTTCAAACTTGAATTATGAATTGGAGTTGCCGGCCCCAGCTGAGTTCTATGCAATGTCAAAGCTTTAAGAGAAGCTTTTGAATTAGCCGGGACCAAGTTAAGGTATTTCTTGAGTGAAGAGCTCTCTGAAGTTCATTATCAACCACTTCATGCATGTATTTTGAGAAGAGGATCAGAAAGAATTCTGCCATCTCGCTTTGGAGAGAGGATAAGGCTGCAGTCACCACATTTGCCTCTGTACTTTCCTGTAATGAGTAATGAGAAAAAACAATCTTTACAGATTCAAGATGAACTGTATAGCAGTGACATTCATTTATTGTTGTTTTTATTCATCAAGTTTCCACCATTACAATTGTAATCTCATCTGGTTTGAATTATGTTGTTAAATATAATCAATCAAGGTTGACACAAACTATTGGGGAGTAAATCCCTAGTACCAAACATGTTGTGTCTGATTCGATTTAACCAAGCAGAAGAGTGCTCTGGAATCTTATGACTGGCATTTCCAGGGCTGGATTAGCATTTTCTTCGCTTGGATGACCATCTACGAGATTAACTATAGGTGATCTTGTGGATTCTGTAACCAGAAGTTTCGAGTTTGAGTCCTTAGGATGGAAACATTCTTTGATAGGGAGCGCTTCTTCCAGTAATAAGCACAAAGTATCAGGCCAGTGGGATTCGGATACTGACATGCACCTCCTTTCAGATCTCTTCGAACTCTGCCTCAAAAGTAAGGAGCTCTACAATATTTCCTTCTTATCTTTGTGTGACCTATAGGTAATGGCCTCATGGGCTTGAGCCGTGAAAGCAACCACTAATACTTGTAGTAAGGTAGGTTGTCTCATCACACCTCTTGGGATGCGACTGTAAAAATATTATTGCAATGAATGGGACTTAAGTCCCACATTGGTTAAATGGGGAGCTGATATGGGGCTTATATAGTGTTGGGCTCTCCCACCTCAATAGCTAGTTTTTAGGGTGCGTTCTCAAGAGGTTGTAGCAAAGATTACAGGTCTTGTCTTCTAAATGATCCATAAAAATACATCTTATAAAGAATGAAGATCACAATTACTGCATATTTGGTTAATGGCTTCCAAGTTCCAAGTATATGAAGCTTCTGTCTTCAGAATTTCTCCATCTAAGTTCCTCTTTAAGATGCATATGTCAATGTAGTTTTGTACAAGGGGTCTTAATTGCTAACTTGCTAGTTTTTCAAAATGCACATAAAATGAAGTGACATAGACAGTGAGGATTCATATAGTCTATATCCCAACTAGCTTCATATTAAGTAGTAGTAGTTGTTGTTGTGTAGAAATTAAATGTCTCTCAGTGCAGGGAAACAAGATATATGCAGCCTCCGTGGATAAAATAAGATCTTTTGGTAAACAAGTATTGCTTTAAAAATCTCTATAACCAATATGCTCACACTAAATAATTTTCATTATTTAGTCTGCATAATAGAACAAAAAGCTGGTTTATAACTTCATAAAGCAACACTAACTTGTCTCAATCAGCAAGAAAGTTTATTAAAGTTGTCAAAAAAAAAGTACAGGTAATCAAATAAACAAAAATACTCTTCTATATGGCTTTACTAATTGCATAACTCATAGTATAAGATAGTTCATCATTTTTCTGCTTCACTATGAACCATTCAGCTCATAATCTTTCTTTTTTTCCTCCTCTTCTTCAAGACTTCAGTGCCTATAACTTAGTAGACATAGCCCTTTACAAACATTCCTTGTTTAGCTTCATCAGATTCACCCTCACCAGTGTACTTTCCGAGCTGAGCAAGAGAGTTTGCTTTGGCCCTGACAAGCAAAGTATCCTGAGCAGCCTTCACATTCTCAGGTTGTCCTCCCCATGTCTTCAAGCAAGTGTTCTGAAGAGCCCTTGCGTAAGAGAACGACACGTGCCACGGGTTTGGAGCTTGGTTCATGGCATTCAAGTTCAATGTTGCCTCAACTTCTGATTGCCCACCAGACAAGAACTGCTCACAACCCAACAATATTGAATCAATTAGCATAAGATATGTACTTTCAATTATTCATCTACCACTAGCAATGGACTAACAATTCATATTCTATATGTTGGGAAAGTAAAGTTACTATAAACTTCTTATTTTACCCTTAATGTCATGCTCTTATAGCCTGTTAGAGTGTTCAAGACCAAAGTTTTAATGGTACTTCTGATATGTGGCAAAAATTTTCCTTCTTAAACTTTGTGGTCAATCAGACACTGTCATATAAATGAAACGGAGAGAAACTTGCCATGATTCCAGGGACAGCTGGGGGAATCCTCCTCTTGAGGAGATTGAGAGTATAGTCTGCGACCTGCTGAGGAGTGGCCCTGTCTTTGCATTCAGCACCAGGAGTAACCATGCTTGGTTTCAAGAGGATACCCTCAAACATGACATTGTTCTCAGCCAAGTAGAAGAAGACTTCAGCCCAGACCTTCTGTGCTACCTCAAAAGTCCTGTCAATGCCGTGTTCACCGTCCAACAAGATCTCTGGCTCCACAATTGGGACCAAACCATTGTCCTGAGAAATAGCAGCGTAGCGAGCCAAGCCCCATGCTGCTTCCTTCACAGCCAATGCAGATGGTCCGTTGGGAATGCTCACCACGGTACGCCTATAAGTTACCATAATTTTAGCATTAATCTTAAGATGGGTTAGTTATATGAATCCTCACTGACTTGTTGCTCTATTTTAATTCATCTCATACCAGAATTGTGCAAAATAAGGATAGACTAGCATATAAACTTCTAACATGATGAAAAGACCCTTTGAAACAACTAATTGGTATCATCCATATAGATTTTTTCTTCTTCCATGTGCCTATTATGAGAAAATAACGAAGTGAATTAGGACTCCAAATGTACCATTTGGCGAAACGTGCTCCCTGTTGGTAGTAAGCAGCAGAGCGGGAGGCAAGTCCGTCAAGACCTTGACACCATGACTCATCATTTGAACCAGCAAGGGGAACCAAACCCTGTGAACAGATATAATGATTAGGACATTGACAGAAATCTCATTTCAGTATAACTTGTTCTTGTTAAACATATATAACCCTGTCTTTCCTCTTCTATTGTTCGTACAACTACATATATAACCAAGCAAGTTGGGCTTGGTTATACAAATCCTCACTGATCATGTCATTCCATTTAAGTTTCTGCTCAGACCAATATTATACAAAATAAAAGTTCAATATATTTTTTCACCAGCAACATTAACTCTTTACTATTGTTCTATTTCAAGTTGTGGGTGCAGGTTAATATACCTTGTCAACTTTGATACCAGGAACAATGTTTTGCTCAATAAGAACATCAACTATTTTGCGTCCATCAACGGTAGACTGATAGAGGGTCTCCTCAAAAAGAATAGCACCAGAGATGTACTGTCCAAGGCCTGGAGCTGACACCAGCAAGGTACGGTAAGCTTGGCGGTTAGCCTCTGTGTTTTCCAAACCAATGGAAGCCAAACGCTTTCCACAAGTGGCATTCGACTCATCCATAGCCAAAATTCCACGTCCTGGCGATGCAACAGTTTTCTACAAATAACAAACACTTCATTGTTAGCAACAAAAATTTGTGAAGTACACAAACTCATAGCTGAGAGTTTAAGTTATACACAGTACAGTATAAAAAGTTGTGTACTATCAAAGGTGTAATATAATTACGTATTTGGAAACTTTTTCAAGCAAATGTGCATTTCCCCTTTTTCTTGACAGGTAACTGATTGATGCATACAATTTAATCTACACCTTTCATTCTTATTACAACTAGTTATTTCGGTTTCCAATTAGCGACTTTAACTATAACCTCAGAATATTTAAATGGAACAGTTCACAAGAAGAAATATTCCAAATTCCAATTTAACCATTTATAACAGATTATTACTCTATTTTTCAGGTTAACAAATAAGGCATTTCATGGAGAATTACATGCTGGTAGCGTAAGAATTCCTTATACTGACAGTACACAAAACATAAACTCGTTAAACTAAAACTTACAGCGGTTTTAATGAGCTCATCAGCATAAGAGGAAACAGCGCGGACAGTAAGAGAAGTAGCATTGGTGGGATGGCAACGGACCACTGAGACGGGAGGCTGACGAAGGCTTTGCCCCTTTAGAAACTCAGATTTGTCAAGAACTGGGGATGACTTTAGTAGAGATGCTGAGGCCATTTTTTCGTCTTAACTTGAAATTTTTTCCTCTCTACAAGAAATCTCCTTATCTCTCAGCACAATCTGTTCTCAATGTCACTCTTTGCCACACAAATTTCTTAAGCAGAGTGCTAAAATTTATAACTGTGCTAAAGTGTCATTGAAGATGTATCATTTGAGGTTGTTATGAGCCAACCAATGACTGTTTGACATGTAATTTTGATTAGTTTGTCTACTTGGTAGTTGGCACATTGTACAAGTTGTTGATTTAGATGGAATTATTGTAATGGAAGACAAACGTGAGGCTCTGATTAGCAATCCTACCTTGAGTGGCTTGGTAACATTTCCCTTTTTGTTTTGGTTATCCCAAGGTGATCAGTGGTCATGGTTCAGTTCCAGGATTGGGTTTGACAGTGACTTTCAAATATTTCAACAATTCCTTTTTTAGTAATAATAGTGTCCGAACCAACTTGCGTACACCTCATAGTCCAGGATACCTCCAAAATTTGTAATTGAAAAATATATCTAACTACTTTGTAGAGACAAGCTTTCACCCATTGCGGAAAATTCCTCACTACTTAGCGTCTCACGGCTGAAAGAATAACTCAGAAGAATTTCATGCACCAGATCTATAATCCCATTTATTGTATCAGCTAACAGACTCCAGTTCAAAGGAAGGAAAGCATTAACTAAGTAATCTATACCAATATACAAGGAAACTGGAAGGACAAAACTTGTTTTCTTACACTAGTTGCTACTTAAATAACTAAACAGGGGTAGTAACTAAAACATAGAAGAGCATCTGCAAATTTATGTCTGAGCATATATGATCGTCTTTCCTTCTTGGACCATGCACAGGCATTCGACCCTCTTTCTACGAGAAATCAAGTCAGAAACAGTAAGCTGCAAAACGGATTTGTTGAATTTTTGTTTAAACTACTTGAGCTTCGCATCTAAAGCAGCATGCTCCAGATCAGAATTTGGATTTGCAACATAAGTTAATCAGTTGTTGGATTCAATGACATGTCATCGAGGCCAGAAACGATATCATCAACCAACTTGTCGACCAGTACTTCAACATTTTCAGAAGCTGGAGGGATAGAGTCCACAGAGCTTCCTACAAGGGCTTTGTTGAGCTGTTTAACAAGTTCATCTTCCTCATCGGGAATGTCAAGTTCCCAGACCTTGAATATATAGTCATCCAAATTTTCCTCAACAAAAGTTGAAAACTCTGAATCTACTTCAGAATCGGAGGCTTCAACTACTCGCATGTCCTCGTTATAGGTGGAAGAAAAAACATTTTCTAAGTTAATTCTGGACCAAAAAGTATCTGGATCTTTGTTATTAATCAGATGACGAGTAGTGTCCCCTTCTTGTTCATTGGTTCGAGAAAAATCATAAATAGTGTCATCTACAATCCCTGAAATTCCCGTCTCTTCAATGGTGGGGGCAATACTAGAGTCTTGAGGAGAGTCATCCCTCATCACTGCAGAAAAGATTGTTTGGGAAGGAAAAGTGTCCAGTAAGACATGTTTCAAAGAATCCATGCCGTGGTCCAATATTGCAAGATCATTAATGAGGCATGAGTCAGCCCATGCTACATCCTCAGGTGAAAGCACATCTCCACTCTTGTTGCTATCTATAGAATTGAGGTCAAGTGGAGAAGCACCGTCATCTTTCATGTCATCATCAACAGCCATGGCCATGGCCATGGAGAGAAGTTCAGTCATATTCCTTAGCAACCGCCCTGCAACAGAAAGTACATAGGTAAAGCCTTCAGGAACCATCAACAAATATTTTATGATGATAGGATCAAAGATACCATCCCCTCATCAGTTAATGACTCCAAGCACAAGCAATTAAAATAAAACCACAATAGAACGGTTTCAAATGTCATGAAGCTGAGGTTTCAATAACAAAAAGATGGCAAAAAGTGGGTTACTAGCATCAACAATTCATCACCAGGGAAATCTTCGGGATCAAACCTAAACAATTATAATACCAAGCAAGAAAGAGACAGATGAATATCTTCAGCTATTGTAGCAGACTAGTACTGCCTATAATTGATGAAACCAGTTAAAAGGCCTGGTGTGAGTGTCACTACTAAGAGCCAGACCAGAATTAAACATGCAGAAGCATCAAGGGAAGGAGGATTCAATAATATACTCCCTACTTGACCATACGGAAAGAGAGAAGCAAACTTCATTCAAATGAAAGAATCACTCATCATGTAAGGTCTCGGTGTACTTGATAGAATCCAAAGGCAGAACCATTGAAGGTGCAGCAGACATAGCCAACATAATATCATCAGGAATGACAAAGAGTAACCACTAGATTTGCATTTACTATAACATTAGCGCTAAAATGTTAAACAACTTCTAAACCAAACCCTTTTCTTCGACTATCAAAAGGGTCCTTCACATATAGAAACCAATTATATGCGACTATTCCTCAAGGATGCAATTCTATGATGACTAATATTTAAATGTATAACCTTTACTCCGTTAAGTTTCCACAACAACATGAATTCAATATTGGCTCATTGCTACAACTCCTACCTTGCATCCTTACCGGCCCTTCCTTTCCACTTCTGCCTACCTCAAGCTTCTCTCACACACAGCAAAAGGGTGAAAGTAGCTGGTTAGTCCAAACCCAACAATATTCTTTCATATTGACTTTGGAATGAACAAGCCGAGGTTTTATACATGAAATATGAAGTACTAGCAAAAATGCTAAAGCACCCAATCTTTTTCATGTACCAATGAAACAAAAATGCTAAAGCACCCAATCTTTTTCATGTACCAATGAAACAATCAGCCCTTATTTTTTTGATAACCATGATGTCTCTCGCACATTGACTAAATGCACGAGATACCTGCCACCTCCCACGAAAAAACAACAAATACCAGATAACTTTGTCTACCAAGACTAGGACACGAGAAAAAATCACCTAATGTTTTTGCCTTTGCTTAAATTTGAACCTGAAACCTTCTCTACTAATTCCACGGATACTTGCATCCTCCCACCAACAACAAATATCAGGTAAAACTATCCACCAAGACTAGGACATATGCAAAGGAATCACCTTTATATTTTCGTCTCTGATGAAATTTGAACCTGAGACCTAATGAAACAGTGAATACTTTACAATCACATTTTCTAAATCAGAGACATTCTGCAAATAGTTTAGCAAATAATTTGTCACTCCTTCAATCATGCAATGCTCTTCTAACAAAACCGAGTCCAGCAAGTATGTGTCTTTTAGACTGAAAATCGAGTTCAATAGTTCCTCATATAAGTTAATTTCTTTATAACCTAAGATAATCGAAACAATAAATCAAGACGAAAAACACAGAGTAAATCGCCTAACTTTATATAGAAGCAAAAATGTCAAATGGATTGAAGGAATTGAAACGAAACCAAACTTCAAAGCTTGAACTTTATCATCTCCTTTCCAGAAAAGAAAAAAAAAAAAGAACAATAGAAATGGCAAGATACCTTAATTTATGAGTTCAAAAATGTGGAAGCACAAACCGAGACAACCCCACACACATACGTCAACTTATATGCCCACCGCCTACCGTTTCGTTTCTCTCAAAGAAGAGAAAAGAAGTAATAAAAGCGATCCAATCAATGTTTCAGCTTCAAGTACAAACATAGAATAGAGGGATTTTTTTTGTGAGGGAAAGTAAGAATTTGGGCTTTGAAGTTTGAATAGAGGGATTTGGGCTGTATTTTTTGGGTGGGTAGAGAAAAAAGAAGAAATTTTACAGAAAAAAAAGTTTTTTAAAAAATAAAAAATAAAAAAGAACTTTCCGTTGCCGGGGACTTGAACCCGGTCTCTCGGGTGAGAGCCGAGTATCCTAACCAACTAGACTACAACGGATTTATTGTATGTATTCCATTTTAAAATTAAATCGTATAACTAAAAGATTTTCTTATCATATTGTTTACCCGTTTCATATGGAAAAGGTTATATTATGAAAATAACTTTGTAATAAATCACAAAATAATATTTGAACTGAACTTCTTGAAATGTCATAAAATATAGTGTAGTCATGGAATATATCGTAATTTTCTATTGTGGGAAGAGCAGTAAGTCAACATATGCATGCAAAGAACATATAATTTAAGAGTGTGTTGATTAAATAATTGGATGTATTAGAAAATAATATACGATCGTTCGAATCTAAATAGACTCAGCTCAACAGAGACAATTTTAATTAAGATTCAAAATTACAACCATATTCACATCATTCGAATATGATCATAATTTATGTCCGGCATGATATATAGCGATAATCATCTACCTCATGGAGTGAAGTTATTGATAGTTTATTTTTGTCCCGATAATACAAGGTTTACCAGGTGACTAATCCCAATAAATTGAAAATTTCTTCAGCAATTATATATTTATGTAATGGCTTTAACGTGTAGATAATGATTATTATTAAGATGGAATACATGGGAGACGTTATATAGGGCTTAGATTATAAGATTGAACACCTCTTCAACTGTAACCTAATTTGTTTTTGTTTTTATTTTTATATAAATAAAAAGAGTATTTAATTTTTATATTTTGTATATCTTCTCGACCTTTAATTATCAATTTAATAAGGACCTTATTGACAAATGAATGCCCACGCGTCTCTATCTGCCCCATGCCTTGCCATTTAATATATGTGTGTGTTTTCTCTATCTTGCTTCTTTTATCTCTTCCTTTTCCTTCTGACCAAATACTCAATAAGAAAATTGCAAATTGAAATGAAATTATGTATTTTCTTTTTCTTCTTTCAAAGTGAATTCTTTGCATTTGGATATTATTATTGATCATCACCATCAATAGAAGAGGTTCGTTGACGTATTTACTTCATGACAATGGTATATTTGGAATTTCAAATCTTTTTGTTAATGTGTATTTGATATATGTCGAGAATATTTTTAGAATTTTAATATCGATGTTTTAAAGTTACTTTACAGATGTCTTTTTACTATTAATTTAGTCACGTCAAATATATGAGACGCAACATAGATAAAATATTAATAATATCATTAAATATTATTAATAAAAAAATATGTCTTTTTTTTTGTGACTGCATAAAAAATAAATATATGCTACATAAATTAGGGCCGAAAAAATAAACAAGACTACTTTTAGTATGATTTGTGAGCCCATACCGGCACGGGGCTTTGCATCTAGTATCATTTATAAATGTTCAATAATCAATAATAGATAATTGATTCCTTTGATTGAAAGCTCAAACTAATTATTACAATGGAAGCGTAAGAAATTAAACCAAAGCAGAATAGAGATTTAGATCAAATTCTCATTTGGCAAAATATTGAAAGAGAGAAGATCCAACTATTTCAATTGCAAAATAGCCTTACATTCATCAAAATGAACAACATAATTTCATGGCTAAAGAATGTTCCCTTACATTCTTTTTCCAAAATAAGCAACATGTAAGATTTTTACATGTTAAAAACTTGAACAACTTAATAATAATATGTTCACTCTCTATAAAATGTCACAATAAGTTATTGTGACAATACATTCTCACATCATTTAAAATCCAAATTAACAAAAAAAAAAAAAAAAAAAAGCCTCTTCCTTCTTTGCATGTGCAAGATGAGAGACTATTTAATTATATATACAATTCATCACCAGAATTTTAATTAGCTCTGATGATCATCTAATTAACGTTAGGATTAGCTGCAAAATAAGCAAGTGCACCAACAAATGGTGCATTAATATAAGTAGTTGGCTCTGATTTACGAAATTCATCTCTATTATCATCATAAACATCATCTTCTCCAGGACCACCAACAATTGCACCAACTAAAACGTTAGGATTAGGCTGCGATGAGTTAAAATAAATCGAGCCCTCATTGCATCCAATGACCTGAGGATGATCGTTGATTGATGGAATAGTCGAGCCACGATGATGAATTTTTTGAGGATAGTAATTACTATAACCAACCATGTATGATATACCTTTAGGATTTTCACCTAAAATGTAATCAACTTGTCTCTTACCAATTTTTCGAAGCATAGATGGACTAACACTTACAGTGCCACAATTCAATATTTGTGATGATTTGTCTAAGTAATTTGCATAGACTAGTAGTAGGAATGTGATTGTTGTGGCATGTTGTAAATTGCTTCCACCAGGCTTGTAAATTAGGCCACCAGGAGAGTATTGTACATGGGAAGATGATGATTCTGGGATTAACGTACACATGAAGCTATCTGCTGATGATTTATAAGATTGAAGGGAGTATGTGGTCCCATCCAACACTTCCTGCATTATTAATCTCTGCATTATACTCGATGGTGGATTATAGTATGTGGATGACGAGTGTCTTAACTTACTACTATTTTCAATTTGAGTCGGTTATATAGATGCGTTTGGTATGATAAAAGTTTTTTTTTTTTAAGTAGGCGAATGAATGAATGAATGGATCTGACCTTCGAAACAAGAACATTTAGGCCTGCGTGCTTATTTTCCCATCCAAATTCATCAATATTATCATCCGCACCAAGTGTCTGCCGATTTTCTTGTATGTAACTTAGATAATTGTCTCCTTGCGTAGCCCTTCTTAGCCACGCTGCTCCCCACAACAATTCATCCTAACCATTATTGTTCAAACACTTGAATTAGTTATATATAATGTTAATATCAATTTTGTTCCTAATTTTAACTTGACACAAAATTTAACAAAGTAAAGAAAATTATTTAATCTTGTGATATTAAACTAGCTTGTTTGGCAAAGCTTATTTTTGCCAGAAGTGGTACTTTTTTCTTTTTCTATTCTCTAAAAAACACTTGTTTTTTAAAAAGAATTGTGGTGTTTTATGCCGAGGGAAAATAAATGTTTCTGGAGAGCACCAGAAGCTGTTTTTCAGAAGCTAAAAGTTTTTTCCTAAAGCACTTTTGAGAAATGAAAAGAAAAACTTAAAAAGAAACTTTTAAAAGACTTGGACAAACACTAATTGCTGCTCAAAAGTATTTTTTTAAAAAAAAAAAATTCCTTAATTCATATCAATTAACTCAAGTCAAATGTACTCTTTTAATTCGTTTATGTGAATTAACTCTAGAGTCTAAGAATTACTAAGTAATCCTAAGAGCGTGTTTGGATTGACTTAAAAGTTGATTAAATTTATTTTTGAGTTTGATTTTGATTTCTGAAAGTGTTTGACAAACATAAAATAATTTAAAATACATCAAAACATGACTTAAAAATAAGTTAAAAAGTGTTTGACAATATTAAAAATAACTTAAATAAAGTTTAAAATGAGTTAAAATAGATTAAAAACCAAAAGCAGGTCTCTTCTTACTTTTTATTTTTTGACTTAAAAATAATTTCAGTTTAATTTTTTATTTTTAACTTAAAAGCTAAATACTCTTTTTAAGTCAATCCAAACAAGCTCTAATTCAAATTTACCCAAAGATTTCACTTTATTTCTTTAGATCCATATTGTTTGTCCTTTTTTTTTTTTACCCCTTAAGAAAATACGTACTTGATTATTCTTTCTCTCCTAAAATAAGTGTTGCTAATCATTTCAACCCTTTAAGAAAAATAATATCATGCATAGTCTGGAAAGTCATCCTTATTTATTTTGTTGAAAAAATTGAGCACTATTAAGCTGTTTTTCTTAATATAGAAGTATAGTTAAAAATAATCATTTATGTTGGTCAAAATTTTCTTCTATCTACAATAATGAGTTAATTAGTTTGTATGAGATCAAGAATGCTTGCCTGATATCCATCAAAATCACAATAATATGGACAAACTCCATCTCTAATATTGAGATTATCACTGTATGCTCCACGGTTCTTATCTGCAAAATCAAACACCCTTGTGGATGTTCTCAAAAGTGTCTCCGCGTATCCGGGATCCGAGGGCCGGAAAGCTATAGATGCAGCTGCCAGGGCAGCTGCAGTCTCTCCGGCCACGTCAGATGCCGGATTCGGGGCATCCACTGTGTACACTGTCCTAGCAGTGTCCATATCTTCTGGCCTTTCCCAACAGTTATGGTCTAGTACAGGATCACCCACCTAATAAAATCAATATACCAAAAACAAAATTAAATATGTCAGCTACCAAAAGTGATGGCAAGTAATGTCCCATTTAATTTTTTCTAACCAAAGAAATAAAGCATCACATGAGACACTAGTTTTTTTTATAGCTGATTTGACACTTAATAATATTTTTGATCTCTCGATTATTTATAAAAAATTATATTCTGGTTTAGTCCTGGTTTTAACTTTTACCTTTAATTAATTTAAGTGTATGATTAGTCCCTTTATGTATATGTTATATTAGGATTATATTTAGAAGTATATCACCCTCAAATATGGGTAATTAAATAGTGAAACAATAGAGAATTCTGAATTTTTTGTGAACTGTCACCTACAAATGGTTCGAAAGTGAAATTTTCAAATAATTGAAGGTTATATATATACTTAGTCCAACAATAATACATAGGCTAAAATAAGAATTTTCGATGATTGAGAGATCAAAAGTGATATCAAGTTTTTTTCTTAAACTATCAAAATATTCTAAACTAGTTTCAGGGTTAGCAATTAAAACTCATTTTTATAAAGTGTGTAATTATTTTTTAAATAAAATCATATTGCATCGGAGAGAATTGTTCTAATAATAATAAGTATTTTTCGTTATCAATGGTGAAGATTACAAATTTGAATCATAAAGAGGATAAAGTAGGGAAGCTTATAGGGAGGGACAATTAATCTTAACCAATAGAAATACAATATATGTAACGTAGGACAAACATTATAGGTTCATGTGCTTGGAGTACGACAAGTTATATATCTATGTATAGCTCCATACTAACCTATACTTTCATAAATTCGGTTGATACAAAAATTACTGAGTACTCACACTAATATCCTAGCTATGCCCCTAAATTATGCATAGGAACATGTTTTGTTGCGTATGCAAATATCGAAAGGATAACATTAAACCAAAATAATTTAACTAATATTACTAAATTGAAAAGACAGAAAAGTTCCACGCAATAAGGTTAAGGTTATACAGGACAATAACCATATAAGCATATTTACGTCTATTAATAAATTAACTAATATAATAAATAATTTATTAAATTATTTCTATTTAATTATATTTTTTTAAGAATTAAACACTTTTAACAAAAGGAGTATGAAGATATAATTGAAAAACATATATATCTATTGAATTTTTAAAATAACACTTATTTTGAAACAAAATTAATAAATTATTTTAATAAAATGACGATTATTTTGGAATAGAAAGAATAAGTTCATTTAGCTCTTTTTTTTTTTGCCTTATAAAGAAAAATGTGCTCTCTCTTCAACAATAGTTGTTCACTACTACTCATAATTTTACTATATTACTCTTTGAATATAATAAATACAATATCTTAAAAAATGTAATAGAAAAATGACTATAATTAATAATAAGAGTAAATTAAGAATTAAATTTTAAATTATTCATTAATTATATAAAATGACAAGTATTATTGAACATTTTAAAATAAAGTAGTAGATAACTATTGTTTGACGGAGTAAATATCTCGCGGATGGAAAGCAAAATGTTAGACCAGTATATAGGAAGTTGAGGTGCACGGTGTCAAAGGTAAAAATTTGGTGAAAACCAAAACTTGGCGCCGTATGACCCAAAAGAGAAACCAACAAACACATCCATTCCAAGAATCAATTTCTCTTTATCAGAACCACTATACCTGCCTCTGTAACACTCCTTTATACATCCAACCGATTCTTAAGCAAATCAAGTTTTTCCCACCAAAATATTGAAAATCCTAAAGATATGACACGCATAATTCAATTTTAAAAGTTAATTCATGAGAATAAAATTGCCTAAATTCATATAAATAGATTGTTCGTTCATTCCTTATAGTTTAATGTGAAACTTTTATCCATTCTAACAAAAATTAAAAAAGATACATCATTTATTAGTTTCTCGCAATTACTATTCATCAACTCAGATTATCAAAAGTGTGATCTAACCGTTAATGAAGTTAACAAAAGTCATGAGAGATTAATGTTCATAATCCTAGCAAGGACTTTTTGAAATGCTATTAAGTTATTTTTTTTCTTTAGATAATTTTTTAATTAGAATATTTCACGTGATATAAGAACACTTTGATACAATTTATAGATCTTTAATTTAAAATTATAAAATTCAAAAAAAAATTATTTAATTCTTAAAATCTATGTTTAAAACAATGAGAGTAATAGGTATAGATAGCTGCTCGTACCACCAATGTCACTTTATTAAGCACTTTAAACCATTTATTAAGCTAATCAATATCTATTACTGACGTATGCACTCCATCTGTTTCATTTCACGTGGAACTTATTTACTTTTTGAGTTTATTTTTTAGGAAAATATTTTTAATATTTTCATGTTTAATTAACTAAAAAGTTTAAAGATTATTTATTGAAAAATAGAGAAAATAAATTTCATATTATTAATTGTTTCTCTATCCTCTCCGTCACATTTCATTTTCATTCCATGATGGAATTTCCACCATTAGTTCTCATCCACACCACACTCCTCCCCTTTGCCTTACATTATATTTATTTAGATTTTATATAAGTAGTTTAAAATTACATATTATTTTACTTATTAAATATAACAATAAAAAAATTACTTATTTTTTAAGAAAATATTTTTTTTATACCGAACACACTATTAATCTGTTTTTAAAATAATGACAATTTCGTATTTCTAAAAATATTTTAGCTTATTTTTAAAAAAAATCTTACCTCTTAATTAATGGCATTCTTATAATCACAAAATGTAAAAACAGAGGAGTAATAGTTATACATGCACAAAACATACAAAGTCCAGTAGAAACAGAGCATAAAAAAGTTGGGCATTTTTAAAATGTTTTAATTACTACTTAATTTTGTTCCTAAAAACAACCTTTCTATCTCTCGAAAAATGATAAAGTTAAATATACATTTAACCCTCTCTATATTTCACTTGCGGGATTTCCTGTTGTTGCTGTTGTTAATTTGTTCGTTCAGTCCCATCCCAAAAAAAAAAAAAATTAAAAAGGTGAATAACCAACCTGGACGAAAATGCGATCGGGCTGAGAAACAGTTTTGAGAAGATAATCAGTGGACCAACGGATAGCGACTAAAGCATTCCGTAATTCAGCAGGCGGCATAATTTCCCCAAATTCAATTACACTCCACGCAAGCAACGTCGTCGTAAAGGCCATCGGAAAGTTAAACTTCACGTTATCTCCAGCATCGTAGTAACCACCGGTCAAATCAACGTTCACCGTCCATCCATCGCTTAAACCGGAATGTCCTCGCCAGTTCATTCTCTGGTCCTGCGGTAAATAGCCGGAGCGTTGGCCTTCGAAGAAAAGAATGGATTTGGTTAATGCGTCTGTATAATCAAGGTAGCTTCCATGGCAGCTCATTAATGGAAGAAGAAGGAGAAGAAGCAGCAGTAATTTTGAAGAGATAATTTTATTCTTCATTTTTTTTTTTCTTAGCTTCTTCTCTTCTTACTACTATTACTAGTAGGTGTGGGAAAAATATTTGGTTGGGGTCGTGAATTTATAGTAGTAGAATTTAGTGGTCTCTCTTTGTTTTATTTTATTTTATTTACAGTGCTACCTTGTGATCCTGTATAAGCATTAAGCTATTTAGAGCCTAGAGGTAGTTTGTTACTCTCATCATCGTCCACTTTTATTTGTCATATTATGCTCTTCAAATGTCAATTTAACTAATTTTTAAAGTTAAATTAGATGACATTAATTCAATATTTTTAAAAAAATATTTAGATATTTAAAAATTATACGAAAACTACTATAAATTATTATTTTTTGCATATCAATATGATGTAAAAATATATCATAAAAATATTAGTTGATGTTTTTATAGTTTGACTTTAAAAAAAATCATGACAATTAAAATGGACGGATATAATAATAGATTGTTAGAGTTGAGTAGCGAATTTTTTTTAAAAAAAAATTATTATTATTGGAGTTAGTTATAGGTGAATTTATATAATACTTTATATATAAAGATTAATTACGTAAGGTTTTAATTATTTATGTATTTTTATTATTAGTTTATATATGTTTTAGTTATACAATTTTTTTGAGTTATAAAACAAACATTATATTAATTTTGTCATAATAAAGAATGTTACCAAAATATAATCATAGCTTACCTTTTAACCACCTATCAAATATTCCAATGTCAAAGTTAGGATACACAAAGAAGTAAAAATAAGTTAATAAAAAAAAAAAACTCTCTATGTATATATAAAAAATAACCTTTCTGTACGTACAAATTTTTTAATTAAGCGTACAATTGACAAAAAAGAAAAAAAAAACAATTGACAAAAAAAAATCTCTATTTATATAAAAATGAACCTTTTTTATGATATAATTTTTCGATTAAGCATGCAATTGACATTCGTTGGATAAAGGTTGACTTAGCCATGATAGATTATAATCAATGACGAAGTTAGAATTTTCACTAAGAAAATTTAAAATATAAATATGTAAAAAAGTCAAAAAGGTTCAACATCTATTATATATTTTTTACGTAAAAATTATTTAAATCATATATAAATTATATCATTTTTTGTTGAGGGGTTATCTTTGCCCCGATCATGACATTTTTATAGTTATAAGATCCTAGTATTAAAGGAAAAAGTCCTATATTTACATAGATACTATATAATGATTTATAATCCTAAATTTAATAATTTTCCCCCCCTTAAAATTGTGTTTAGTCAAATACTCTCTTCTTCTTCTTTTTTTCTAAAAGAAGTAAATATGTATTATAATTTGAGTCAACATATAATTTTTTTTAGATAATATAGATTTTTTTATATATATATATTAAACAAATAAAATAATGTTAAATAATTAGTGGTTGCAAAAATATAAAGGGTCACGGGAGGGGCAAAAAGAAGAGCAAGGATTGGATGAGTCGAAAGAAAGTGACAGCAAATAAGCGCCGACAGAAGACAAAAGAGGACAGTGTCAGTTAAAATTCACATGTAGAGAGAAGTGTGAATCTCTAGCATTTTTTTTTTTTGAAGTTTTCTATTCCTTTTCGATATCAACTTCTCAGCCCGATTAAAATTTAGATTCCTGCTAAATAGTTCATATTAAAGGATAAATATTTTTTCATAAAAAACAATTTTGTACTCAATAAAATTTAAATTCAAAATTTTTAACTAATAATGAACGAATACCTATCAATCCACCGCAATATTTGAGGGCCACTCCTCTAACATTACTCCTTTTATGTCCCCAATATTCGGTTCATAGCTATAAGCTACTCCAACTATTTCTACCCACTTGTTTTTCTACAATTCATTATCTTTTGGGGAAAGGGAGAGAGGGGTTAAACAAGAAAAGAATCACAAGAATTGGAAGTATTTTTACCTTTTCACTTAGGATGTGTTTGATGGTTTTTTTTATTATGTAAATTAAAAAGTTACTTAGAAAATATTAATATGTAACTTAGCAAATTATTAGGGGGTGGGAGTAGAGTATTAGGGTCCCTAATTTAGGGATGGGCAGATGGCTCGGGAGTGGGGAGGGGTAAAAAGAGTAAAAAATGTTTTTTACTTATTTGAGAAACTTTTAATTTAAATGTCTTGTGTTTTTTATAAGTCTATTTTAAAAATATATATATCATTTATATTTGATAACGCATAATTTTAATATCTTGCTGGTTTGTTTAATTTTAAAAAAAAACATTTACACGCATCTAGGGTACCAATTTACTGAATTTATAAAAAATTAACTTAGTAATATTTAACACATATAATTTAAAGGGAAGGACTAGATATAAATTATAAAATTTTCGATTACTAAATAAAATATGCAATAAAAAATTTATAAATGTTAAAAATAAAATCCTAAAATATTGTCGGTCTAGATGGACATAACTGATAACACTATTGAAGCTAAAAAAGCAGTTTACTTTTCGCTGAGAAACCGTCGGTTACACTCCAACAAGAGACTGGACGGTTAAAAGGACAATACAAAGCCCATGTTTACATTTTTCTTTACGTTTTTTTTTTTAATTTTTTTTTTTTTTTTTTTGCACCGGGCTTCATTTATACTTCATTTAGAATAGCGTCATCCTAAAGAAAATAAATATGCCTTGAAAAAAGAGATAAAGTAAGTTTTTTTTTTAAAAAAATATATATATATTTTTTGGTTGTTTATATGTGTGTGTTTGTATATATATATTCCAATTTTGGATTAGGGGCGTGTGGGTAATTAAACGTATTGAATTTGATGAATATTAGAGCAAATATGAGCTATTTGAATATCAATATCAAATAATTTAGGAAAAGGGACCAGAATTTATTTATTTATTTATATTCTTATCTTCTTAATTAAGGCATTTTAGAAAGGACACCATGAGTACTTGCTAGCTAGTGTATACTGTGATGGTTAAGTGACCACTCACCAACCAAAGTGTGAAGTGGAATAGTAATGGTTTCAGTATTTTAGTCAAATGTATCAAGCTCGAATTATTAGAATCTAAATAAATAATTTGATTTGATAATAATTATAATTTGACTCGTTGGTTGGTTGTTATTAGCACGATTGGATGGTGTCTTACCATAGCATAGGTGGATGCAATGTAATATTTATGGTGGTATTTCATGTACCAATTATATATTGTGTTTAAAATCATAACAGACTTATCGATAGATCAACAGTCAATTTGTTTTTGAGTGAATTGAATTACAATGATCATTTTACCCACTAAACTAACGAGATGATATTGCTTTGATCGAAACATTAAAATGTTAAAATCTTCATATTCAATTTTTCATGAAATAAATTCAAATAAGTTAGATCCGTGAATTTCGGACATTGAACACTTGAAGAAGGACAAAAACAAAGAACTCGTACGTTGTAATCACACAAATCCTTAACCTACTTTACCAGATCTACAAACAGTAAAATCGAATACATATTTGTTTGCTCTTTTATTTTTTTTATTTTGTTTAAGTGGGGATAGGAGAAAAAGATTGTGATTTGTGCAGAGTTAGAGAAAGCAACGGAAAATTTGATTTTGTAGTCAATTACAAATTTATTTTTAGTTTAACGCTCGTGACAAGTAATATGTGAATAAAAAATGATCTACAAACGAGACGCCATAAACAGCACAAGTATCCTATTAGTGAATAAAAAATGTAGAAAATGCTAAAACCTTTATATTCGTTTTTCTAACAAATAAATAAATTTAAATTAGTCGAATTAGTAAATTTCGAACACTACATTCGTAAAAAGAAAAAAAGCAAAGAAGTTGCAACCAAACAAATCCTAGACCTACTTTACAAGATCTACAAACAGTTAGATCGAATAGTTTTTTGTTTTGCCCTTCTATTTTTTGGATTTTTGTTTGAGTGAGATGGGAGAAAAGAATTGTGATTTGTTTAGAGTTGGAGAAAGCAGGGTACTAAATACTGCATAAATAGGACACATGACCAATGACATAAAGCTAAATTTAGAAATAGACATAAAAATCAAGGATCAACACCTACTCCCTCCATCTATTTTTTCATATTTATTTTCAAAAATCAAGAAATAATTTTTAAACGTTTTTAATTTAATTTCATTTTTGTTATTAAATACTATTTATTTTTTAATATTTAAATAAATCATAATAATAAAAAATAATATGATAAAATTATCATTTAATATATTATTTCTAAAGATATGTCACGTTCTCAACGGAGAAGTACTAACTAACAGAGAAATTAAGGATGGTGTCCTTAGCTAAGTGGACATACCAAACAATTAATAAAAACGATTCTACAAAAAGGACCCACCAATTAATTGTATTGCTATAATTGGCCCATAAACTATTACGTATCTAAAAAATTTGACACGAATTTTAATTTGCACCATAAATATTTTGTGGGAGCACTTACCTTATTCTTGTCGCATACTTTTTTTTCTTCCTTATGTACTACATTTATGGAGAACTCCAAAAATCAATTTTTTTTGTTTTCTTCCTCTAATTGAAAGTCTTAGACACAATTAAGTGTTTGAAACGCTAATACCTAGCTATCTAAGTGTTCAAAGCTTCCTAATTGGGAATGTAAATCAACTTAGTACAACCTTACAATCGCTAATCATACTACAATTCTATGTGATAAAAGTTATTAGACTCTCAACCTTATTCCTTTAAACTCGATCAAAGGTTATCTTGAGGTGGTTCAAACTTTGATCAAAGATTATCTTGAGGTGTATTGTGCACTAGACACATGAATGATGTGGCCCGAGCATGTAGACCCACACATAACACTAGGGATGGTTTAGGGTTGTAAAAATATTAATCATTTCATCATGGAGCAAACCAAAGTAGCTTGTGTAGTAAAATAAATCTGATATTTAATTTTCATAAAGTAAAAGATTAGCTAGTGATTGATGCTCGTGGCAAGTATGTGAGAAATTTGAGCACTACACATTACACAAAGCATCAAATATCAAACTGAAGACCTAGCATTGAGCTACTCACCACAGACATCACAGAATTTAAAGACAGTAGGTGCGTCATCAAAGGCTAATGCACCTTAAGTTAAAGCATATCACTCAATACGTATCCGTGTAATAATTTTATTAAACATAGAACTATAAAATTAATGTATTAACATGTAAATATGAATTAAATGACTGTTGTATGTATGTTGTTTTCTCATTAATGAAACTTTTACCAAATGTGTTCACTGCATCTATTCCTATGCAGATCTATCTTTTATATGTGACTGCATTTACACTGAAGTACAAGCAAGAGGGCCATTCAGATATTTATCAAAAACAGTCACTTCTTCCTGTGATGTAGGAAAAAAAGCTAAGTGCTGTATTTTGCCGGTGGTAATTTATATTGATCTGACCCCAGGAGTACCAAATGTTTTCAATAATATCATAACACCCTTTTACTTCACATTTTTGTAAAAGAAAAAAAAAAATAATTAGGGCCTCCAGGCTGCATGTACAATACTGTCGACTAAAAATTAGGACTAAAGCAAAGAAAGAGATGACCTTGTAGAGTTACATTAGGAAAATGTAACTGCTTGACCAACGAGCTTCAATATGAGGTTCAAGAAAAGCATGCAAAGCACACTAACCAAACTCAATGAAGGAGACTGCCAATACTTACTCAGACACACACATGGATGGTTGAGTAATGGGTTATAAAATTTAATTTATATACACTGATGAATTATTCAGTTCATAAATTATAATGAAAAAATTATTCAACTACTAGAGGAGGGTCCATATGAAAAGTTATGCATTTCAATACTATGTACAAGTGGATGAACACATAACAAGTGATCCAGATCCATTATTGAAAGTCTAAAACACAAAAATCCAACATTCAAGTCTGTCAGATATGAACACTAATATCACATATACCAAGAAAACATGTATAACAAAATCCCATCTCATCATCAACCAGCAGAATCACCAAGTAAATGTCGATCGCCTAACTGAAAGTTACCATTCTAAACAACAATGGTAACTTTGAATCAAAACAAAACGTTTTAAACAAAAGGAATCAAAATTACAATTTCAAAATCCAAGATAGTTCAAATGTCAAACTCACTTCACGAACAAGCGGAACAAGATATCATCACCCACCACCTTATCAATATGCCACATTTCATCTGTTAGTATCTTGTAAGGATTCTTCTATAAGCCTTCCAGAGAGGCATTCAAATGGCGTCCTCCCCTCCCACCCACGCCCCAAGGAGTGATAAATCATCGTGACCACAACTACCTGCATACAATGTCCTGTTATCCTCTACCACCAATGGCCCAAAGTCTAGTTCCCCAGTCTTCAACAATACTGGACCTAGGACAACTTTCACATTCACCTAGACTATTTAACCGGATACCTGATACATTCAATATTTTTATATGTACACAGTAATTCTATCCACCAAAGCTTAGATAAATGGGAGATAAAAGCACCTAAATAGGACTAAAGCAATGAGAATTTCAACTGTTTGAATACAGCAGCAGCAAAATTCTAAGAAATAAACATGTTTTAAAAAAAACGATTTTGTGCTATAATGAACAGTAAAGTATACAGCCTGAAACATTTGCTAGAAATTTGATGTCTTTCTACAGAAGAGCTGCAGGGTAGAAATCAGACAAGTAAATCAATCATAAACTCAGATTTCTATTACAAGGGTGTTATGCTTCTATTCTTTGGTGTTAAAGAAGAGCATTTAATGTAGAGAAAACTGATTCTTGCATGGAGCCAAGTAACTGACTTCCAGTTCAAGATGACCATCTGCTAGAAATCTGATGTTTCCTTGAGAAGATTATAACCGAATATATCGTTTGGTTGGGAAGAAGTTATCCATCACTATTTTCTTAGCCCATCGCTATTGGTTAGACTCTTATCTTAACCCTGTATTATACTAGGTAAGAATAGCTTTGTTTGCTTCAGTTAAAGCATAAAACAAATAAATCACTTAGTTCCCACACATGAACATAGATGGATTATCCAGTAAATTACTAGACTAACTGAACTATATTTTGCTGGAAAAAATCAACATGCTATTTCTTAAATCCTTAATACAGATCGGAAGGTGTCTCTCTACCCCACAAAGGTAGGGGTAAGGAATGCGTACATCCTACCCTCCCCAGACCCCACTTGTGGAATTACACTGGGTATATTGGGTATATTGTTGTTGTTACTTGTTACTACACATCAGAAAGTGTATAACCCAAGAATGAGTGACTGCTTGTATAACTGGAGATGAAGGCCCTTCCAACTGAGGTTGGCTGAGAATAGGCTAACTCTGAGCTTTTAAGAACTAAATCCTTCCAAAAACTTTCCCTGAATTGAAGAATGAGAAGCTAGTTTAGACTAAACGTAGATAGTAAGCAATGAAAATATATGTGGAGCTTAGGCATTCCAGACTGCAAATGGCAAAGAGGGAGTTTAATTTAAAGAGAATAATAACTACCCTTTTCTTTTTGAGAAGGTAACATATTATTTATACATATATAAATTAACTACACAAAAATTGTGTAGTCATCCATATTTACAGTGTGATGCAATATAGATGGAGTACACTGGTAGGATCTTCTCATACTTCATAGATAATACTTGCATACCAGGACCCCTTTCAGAAATGATTATTAAGTGCAAGTGAAGAAGAATTCAATTACTAGTTCACAAAGGCACTCTTGTCAAGTCAGAGCATTAGACTATTCAATCTATGAGAACTCAGTTTGTTGGATCAGTGACGGTCGTCTTTCTTCCTTTTCCAGTGGTCTCATTTCTCAGACATGAACCTTATATTTTCCAATTGAAACTAAGTACAAATTATTAGTTTTAACCCCAACAGTTGTCTTTTTAGATTTAGAGAAGTCAATTCCTTGTTCAATCCTCCTCTGAGAGGCATTTCTATTTAAGCTTTAGAAAATCCAGTTCCAGTGGAAGACTAAGTAAGGTACAGTATAAGGTCCAATCAATCTCCTTCAACAGGCAATAGACAGCTCTGACCTGACCACAGTCAATCGGTCTATTGTTCTGGTTCTATATAGTCTAACCCTAACCTCACTTTCAACAACAATAATAGGTTCTATGACCAGATCACACACACTAAGAACACAACGGATTAGAAGGGACAAGAGGTTCTGCGCATCAAAGTGTGAGACGCAAGGTCAGGAGATTTTATCTTCATTAAGCATGCAATGTATTTTCAAGGAACCATAACTCTGAGAAAGTGAATGGTGTTACCTAGCAGCATCCAGCAAATAGCTGGCTATATGTTTTCTTCTGTTGGAGGGAGTAACCCATATGGCTCTAATGCCACATAACGCAGATACAGCTTCCTTCTCACACAAGACTACTCCACTGATGCTTTCATCTGACTCTTCGCGACTTTTGGTTGAGTGATTTCTTCCTACCATTTCCCTCTGGAAACTCACTCCCCCAAATTGGAGTGTGGTTGAAGTCCGTCTCACTTCCTTCTCAAGTGAAACATTACACCTGCTGCCCTCTGGTCTTGAGAGAATCTTATAAGCCTTCTTTATGGGCTCTGCTACAAGATATCCAGATATTCTTTGAGAAGATATAAACAGATACACCTGTGAACAGGACAAATATTTCAGAGTTTCATTCATGGAGCTAGTCAAACTCAGCCTGTCACATAACCACCACACAAAGGGAGAATTCTTCATAAAAATTAGCCAGCAAAATGAGAAAAACCACTCAATGTCATAGGATGATTACGAAGCCACATTGAACTCAAGTAACTTAATACTCAACTTATAAAATAAAACGTAGCAGAGAATAGGAAGCTGGACAGTTGAGATTTGATATTGATTAGAGCAAAATTTTCAACAATGAAGTTTGCTTTCTATTACTACAAGTTTCATAAAATTGCAAGAGAACAAAACCTTGCATAGCTAATGATATATCAACCCATCTAGAAGTTCCATCTCCATCATCTTCACAACTTCCTGTACCTGTCAATAACACACACTCTCTAATTCTACGAACTATGTTTAACGCGATAATCTAGGGAAATATCAATTGTGAAAGTCAAAACATGTTTTTTCATGCATAACCAAATAGTATATATAAACCTTATTTCTTTGAGGAGGAGGGTCATCGTCCAGCACCAAGATAAATCGTCCAATTTCAAGTGAAGGAATTCAAATTTTTCTTTCATTCTGCCAACCCTGGACATTTTATCGAAGCATAGTAGAATAGAACTTTAATCTTTTACTAACTTTATATCATCAAGCACAACAGAAAATTTTGAAATACCAGAATTTGTTGCAGAATTCCTTAAATGGAATACCATGCATATAATTCTTGTGAAACGTCTTATGAAACTTTTCATCCTCTTCATCACCTCTGGCATACTTGAAGCCATAGACAGTACAGGTGTGTAATAAAAAATCAGACTGACCCAATTCCAAATAGAATTGTGCATACTTTCTCTTCTTATTCAGAACTTTCCCTGACTTCGTCACCCCCAGGTTTGGCACAATATTCTCCGAGTCTATTTCCTTGGATGCTTCACCAGCTAACGCACCATTCTTTTCACTGGAAAATCAGCTTAGCATAAGCAAAGAACTTGAAGAGGAAAGAGAAAGGGTCATTAATGTTAGGTAGTAACAACTCTGGTGTATAATTTCCCTTTAAACACATGCTAGACAAATTTTTATGCTAAATTTGTTCAAGAAAATTAAGAAATATTGTGTAAGGTGGAGGTGTTCAAATGAACTGAAGCTGGTAATGTCAAAATCTACATGTGTGGTGTTACTAGTTATGGTTTCAGTCCCATCGTCCATGCCTATGACCATATCGTCTCTACAAATGTTGATGATATTTTGGCATATGAGCTAGGGGAAGATCCAGTGCCTCCCACCAATATATCAGCCACATATTCGATTGCATGCTTCAATTTCTTTGTTTTTTCGATATCCTCTCAACCTTTTTCACCGTTCACAGTTGTATATTGGCCATTCCTACAACAAAAACAAAACAAAGGAAGTGGAAGTCTAATTAGCCTTTAGATAGGTTGTTACCTTCAAAACGGGCCTAACTCAATTTTAAAAGATAGCTCATCAGGGTAGGATTGGCCAAGTTCTTATAACCAAACCATCATTTCATTCACTAACCAATGTAGGACTCTAACACCCTCTTCACACCCAAGCACAACGAGAGCGTGGATGGGGAGGCCAAAAAGGATGTGTCTGACTCTCATATCATGTAAAGAAATGGATAATTGAGACTAACTCAACCCAAAAGATAGTTGTTAAGTCTATATAAGCACACCATCGGTTTATTCCCCAATTACAATCAATGTGTAACTATTAAGACACTTTAATAAGCTCATTCACATACGTCAATTAAGCAAACAAAAAAAATTCCAGAAATCAAAAGCTGCCTAACATAGGAGATGAACTATTGAAGCAGTAAATTAAATAGAAGACCAGAATAACACGGGAATACGGAATTCTGCAGCACACGTGAGTGAAAATAAATAAAAGAAAAAAAAAACTCACCGATTTCAAGAGTATTTCTGAGAGTCAGAAGAAAACGAGAAGAGCCTTAGCAGCACTCTTCGCTATTTTTCTTTGGTTAATTTGGCGGGTTTTGAAATTTGGTGCCTGGTTAATTTGGGGCAAAAATTGGCTTTTCCTCTTTGGGCCTTTTTTTATTGGATTGTGGATGAGGATTGTTTTGTTTTATTTTATTTTTCTAAAATGTGTAATTTTGGCAGAAAATTTTATTAATGTGTATTTGTTGAGAATTTAAAAAATACATAAAATGTATATGTGAAATGTAATTATTTACAACTTAGGAAAGTAAAATATATAGTTCGTTATTAATATCTTTTAAGAGTTTGAAATTAATTATTTGAAAAAATTTGTATCTCATATAACTTTAATATTATACATCATATATATAAACACTACACTAGATCTTTTGTTTATCTCACGAGATAACGTGTTAGTTAGATAGTTGAGTGTTATCTTATTGATCTTTTCACATTAGTAGTCGTGATATTACTTTGATGGTTCTTTTGCTACAGTGTTTGATTATTGTTATTATTTTTTTGTTTTTTATTTTTCGAATATTGTATCATTTTGTTATAGTTACTGTTCCTCTATAAGAATATTTTGACAGTCTTTGTTTAGTATTTTGTCATAACTTAAAACACTTTTATTTTAACCCATAATTTATGTAAAATAATTTTTTTACTATTCAAGGATGTGAAAGGTTTGTTATATTCCATATTCTGGTCTTCTCTGAAATTAATGTGGGTTTGTTGTTGCTGTTGGTGGTGTTAAGTTTATTCAACTCTTTTTAAATTTTCTTATCCTTCATTAATTCAACATTGGGATTCCAAATGTCAGAAAGAAAATAAAATCACATGGAAAAAGAAACTAAAATGAAAAGCAGACGTAGGATAGCAAAAAAACGTTGAAATTAATTTCTTCCGCCATAAACAATGAACAAACTAACTTGTAAAATTCATTAACCAACACAAGTCACTTACCATTCTTAGCTTGAATCTCGCGTTTCTCTCTATCAGTCCACACCTTTCAATATTAAAAAATATATATATTACATACATTTTACGATTCATCATTTACTCCGAATTTGACTACAAATTCTTCTTAATTTGTTCTTCTTGCTGCATTCTTCAGTTATTAGTATCTGAAAGAATCAAACAATTTTTTAAATTTTTTTTTGCTCGCAAAATCCAGGTTTCTGTTAGGATAATGCGAGCAAAATTTTGAAGAAATTTAATGGCTGTTGTTAAGGGAGTGGTTCCAATAGGGGTTAATTACGGTATTAGTTTGTCCAAATTGGGAGGGATTAACAATGTAGCCATTAATGTTCCTGCAGCTTCATTGCTTGTATATAGGTCTCAATGCATAGCCGATGGTTATAATTTCAAATTTTACAGTTTGTATTCGTCGAAATCTTCTGCTCAATACAAGTTTGATTATAGGCAGATGTCTCAAATGGTTAAGCTGGATAGCAATCGTGCCTTTCTCGTTGATACATTAGCAATGGTAACTTCCATTTTGTTTCTCCATTGTTCAATTTCCTTGTTTTGAAATATGATACAGTCAAACCTCTCTATATTAACGTCATTTGTCCTGATATTTTTTAACTGCTAAAGCAAATACTGTTTTAGAGGATATATAGTATGTAATATAACATAACATAAATGATTGGTTCCCCAAAAAACCTAGTTGTTATAGTGAAAATGCTGTTATAGAAGATTGCATTTACAGAGAGGTGTAACTGTAATTTACAATTTTAGGCACTGCTCTAGTTTGTTCGTGTTAATTTGATGTTATATATTTATGCTCTCTTTGAGTACTTATATTGTTACTTTTTGTCTTGTATATTATATTGGTTTGAGATGAGTTTAAGTGGAGCAACATTGCTAATGAGGATTTCCTATAGCCGACCTCAACGTGTTTGAAATTGATGTGAGTTGTAGTTGTTATAATTAGGAAGTTGGTATGTTGACAGGTTCGTAGATTAGAAGCACAAGGTGTACCTTCAAAGCAGGCAGAGGCAATAACATCTGCGATCACTGAGGTTTTAAACGACAGCTTGGAAAATATTGCTAATTCTTTTGTTTCACTAGCTGAAATGCAGAAAGTAAGAGATTCTCAGATAATAATTTTTTTTTTGGTTTTATAAATATGTGCCATCGTTGTACCAATATGAAAATGTTCTTTTATGTGTTTGTCTCTGTAGTCTGATTTGGTTCAAGAAGCCAATCTTTCCAAGTTCAAATCCCTACTACAAAATTCTCAGGTAAATATATTTCAAGTATCAAATGTACACCTTTTGAATCTCTTCTTGGCCTATTTTGTACCAGTAGTCTACCTTTGTCTGATCTGGTTCTGAAATTGTAATGCGTGGAAATGTATGATTTTGAATGCTGTTTGGAGCCAAATAGTTCATTGTTGAGTTTGTGAAAAGATGCAATCCTAATGTGGCAGTTATAAATGATTCTATCTTCTTCCCTTCTCATCAGGCTATAATTAGAGATTCTAAGGTATGCTTTGAGTTGGATCTGCATAGGGCTCTGCACGTATTTCTTAGGATCGAGAGGCATGGCTATTTGGCGCTTATTCCTATCTGCTACATCAATTAAACATTGTAGGAACTCCTAATCGATGCATTAAGTTTCTTAGTCCAGCTATTGATTCATAAAAGTTCTTCACATTTACGGTTGGAATTTTTCTATGCCGAGTGAACTATCTAGACTTACATCACAAACTTTTTTTCAATGTTCTTTCAGTTGCAGCGGAAGAGGGATTCTTCCAATTCTGAATTTATTGTTTGAAATGATTGCAAATATCCAGTCGAAATTCAATTAACTTGGACCCTCTTATTACCTTAAGTCCTTTACTTTGTTTAGTTTAAGGACTGGCCATATTGATCAAAATCCTGTCAGAAAGAGCTTTTGCTAGAAGTTCACTCAACTCATTTTTAGATGGCTAAGCACAATCCTTCAAATATTTTGTCACACATCTTCTAGATGGCTCCTAATAGTTCCTATTGTTTTTCCATAAATATACTCCAGTAGTTGAGGATTGTAGTTTGATACCCCTTTTCCCAAGTCATTTTCTTGAAATTTAGACTTTAAACTGTATGCTCAAAAGACTAAGGTGTAGTTGTTGTTGTATGTTCAAAAGACTCTCTCTGTAGTTCCAGATACACATTCCTTTATCAGAAAAGCTTATCCCTATTCTTCAAGATTTCAATTTATGTCAAGGTGAATTCATACATGTCCGTTGATTCAGAAGTACATAAGGAAGTGAACACAGGATATAGCCAAACAACTCGCCAGTATCACTTATTCGGTGATTACTCAGATAGGTTCTAATAATATATCCAAGTTTAGGAAAGTCATTTTCCCGGGATCTATTGATTGGATCAGATTGTGTATCCCTTAATATGAAGGATCGCTACATCCACAGTGTTATGAACGGATCAAAGGAAGAACCAAAAAGATCTAGTTAAACTTGCCAATTGGAAGAATGACAGACTACGTGACATTATGTGAACACTGAATCCTTAGATCACAATGTCACATAGTCCGTGATTCCTCCGTTTAATCAGAAGAATTAGCTTCAAGGAGCAATCCACTTATGCTATTCAAGCTGTTTGTTGAACTTTCTACTACAGAGCAATCTAAAGTAATGTTTTCTTACTTATGGTATATACGGAAAGTCTGGTGGCTTGAAATGAAAGTTCGACCTTGTTCATAAGACTGAATTGTTCAGTCGATCTCCATAGCTAAGTTAGTGATGTGATGTCATAGCTCCTAATATTTTGCATAAAAGTTGTGATGATGCAATGTGGAGCTTTAAACTCTATTTGTTGGACTGTTGATTATTGCTTACTGTAATGCCTTGTGCTTTTATGTTTCCAGACTTGCAAAAACTGATTTTGAGTTTGATATCTGAAGTTCTCTGATTGCAGGAAAATCATCTTTCTCTATTGCAACATGAAACTGAAAAGTTTCGGAATGATATTGAGAAAGTGCGTACTGAATTGAGGTACATCTGAATTGTGTGAATGTTGATTCTACTTTTATTTGCCTACTTTGTGAACCACTTATTTGCTGATGTAGGTATGAGATTGACAAGCTTACTGCTGGTCAACGTTTGGATTTAAATCTCGAAAGAGGGTAAGACTTTCGAGAGTTCCTAGCTAATAACGTAGATATTTTTATACTCCATAATAAATCAATGACTAGTAGTGGCTCACTCCAAATTGCAACTTGTTGCAGAAGCATTCGCGATGAACTTGCCAAGCAGAGTACAGGGACCACCTACCTTACTAACAAGCTAGATCGAGTAAGTGTTTTCTCTTGATTACACTAGTGGATCTACACTAGACATAGTTACTTCTAGCTCAGACTGTGTCTATATAATATTATACTAAAAGTGAGAAGCTCCAAAGTTAACTACGTTATGTTAATATTGTGATATGTGATTAGGAAATCCATGCCATGA
Source organism: Solanum bulbocastanum (assembly GCA_037074985.1). Taxonomy (NCBI): domain Eukaryota; kingdom Viridiplantae; phylum Streptophyta; class Magnoliopsida; order Solanales; family Solanaceae; genus Solanum; species Solanum bulbocastanum. The sequence goes on along the minus strand of CM073597.1, from coordinate 70,550,806 downwards.
GGGCCCAACTTGAAGCAGGAAAATATGAAGTGATCAAATATTGTATAGGAAGCCTTGTGTCCATCTCAGCTGTTGGCCTTGCTGTGCTTCGATTATATGCTTAAAGAGATGTTCCAAAAGATATTTATATTGACTCAAAAATAGGAAGAAATATAGTCGTTAACTTTGGGAGCTTAAGTAGATGTTTACTCATAGATGATCAATTGTAATAGTATTCGAATTGGCAGAAAGGTCAACAACTTTGTACAAATGAGTATTGATAATTTAACATAATGTATCTTAACAGGAAAGAATTTTCTTTTCTTCTTTGTTACTTTTTTTGAAGAGACATTGTAAAGAAAAGAAAAACCCATGCCAGAGAATTATTACGTTCAAGTTCAACCTTTTTAGTGGACAATACACATTCTTGCAGTTATAGCCTCATTGGCTAAGCTTCTAGGAGGCCCTTGATACGGCAATTGAGAGTACCTGTCAAGGAGCAGTTAAACGGACGGGAGATAATGACAAAATAATAGTGTGCACCGATAGACCTAAAGAAACTCTTTAAGGGAGGGAAAGGTCATTTGACCAAGAGAGAAAAAAAATAAAAAATAAAAGGAGCAATGGCCATCATACTTTGTTCATAAAACTATCACATTTTTTAAATTGTCAATATAATCGAATAATTCTATCCGAGGGATCTTTCCCCCTTTCAGAATTGCATAGAATTATTTTTTATTCGTTATTGATGAAATATTCTTTAGAATCAACATTCTTTTTTGATCTATTTGAAGTCTGTTAATGCAAATAAATTTGAAAGTTTAGACTTACCTACTCTATTAATTCCTATTATTACTATAATGTACTAGTATTTCACTCAATCTTTAAGGAACCAAAATCAATGAATTACCTTTCTCATATTCTTCAAAATTCAGATATCACAGCTAACAATCCATTGTGTAATGTTTTATTTTTTACCCAAAAAAATAATGATTGTATAAAAATTAAAATAGTGTAAGAAAACGACAGTTATGGGCAGACGAACCCCATGTTCTTTCATTACAGTTAGCACGTCCTTAATGATTCCTAACTACTCCACCATTTCACGTGTCCACATGACATGCCCCCAAAATTATTTATTTGCACCCACAATATTTATATCAAGTCCAAAAAACTTAGGTAAATATAAAATTTTAACCATGAAAATATAATATATCAATTAAAAATGATTAACTTATATGAATTTATATCATATTCATATAACATATCCTGCATATATTATCCGCACGTAGTGTTTACCCCTAATCAAAAAAATTGACCTCACTAGTTAAAAACTGAGTGATATATGTGCTTATGGGAAATCTTTCTACGTTAATTGGTTAGGTGTAACATGGGCCTCATTATTGATGGGCCATATGTCTATTACGGCCCAATTGGTCCATCCTTCCAAAAAAACCATGATAGGGCCCAAGTTAATGAAGTCAATATTTTAATTGGATAGATGAATAGAGTGAGTCAGAGAGCATTAAAAGTGGTCACAAGTCATTACTGAAATTCTCAATTATTATTATAGAGGGAGTTGTGGTATTTCTCGTACTTCTATTACTTTTTTTTTTTTTCTAAATTTGAATTATGTTTCTCTTAAGTTGAATGTGTATCAGAAACAATCTTTCTACTTTTATAAGGGTTAGAATTGCATAAGCTTTATCCTTCCTAAATTTATTTTATAAAATCATACTGAATATGTTATTATTGTGGTCGTTATACATAGAGATATTATTTGAAAACACCATCAAAAGTGGGCATATATACCACACACTACACCACCCTTAGTGGGCTCCAACCCACCTAATGACGTAAATACGAAATGGGCCCATTTACCTTTGCCTTTAACGTTACGATAATCTACCACACACACTCACCAATGCATTGAATGTTCCCCCTTTCTTTTCCTTTCTTTCCTTCTTGCTAGTAAGGTAGTGATAACATACCAACATGGGTTGTATACTGGGTGAAACTGTTTAATTCTTAATTAAAATGCTTGTGTTTGAACCTTGAATATGAACAAAATCCTATTGAGAACGTCACCTAAAAATGATTCGCACAGTGCATGATCCAAATTTTAATTGAAGCTTCAATATGAACTACGGAAACCGAATGAATTTTTTTTAAAAAAAAGTAGTGATAACTCGGTTTTTACACTCCCTTAGTTTCAATTTATATATGAATCTAGTAATTTAAAACTAAATATGTCATATACAATATTGAGTGTAAAAAGTTATTATAGATCAAGAAACTGACATTCTTTTTAAAAGCAAATTATTTTTTAAAAAAAAAGTGAGATAGATCAATTGGATGTTGACTGTTCTAAATCAGTGTTCTAATCTAAAAACGGAACAATGTTAGTGAGTATATATAGTTGACATAGTGACATTCAAAGAAATGAAGTCAAGGGGCATATGTTAAAAATTAACAAAATAGTTTTAACTAAATTGTAAGTGTTAAAGAAATTTATCACGTATATAAAAATTTAATTTAAAATCTATCAATGGTTAGTAAACTTCCTTCATAAAAACAATTGATAATTGTATAATATAAATTCTGTTATAGCATATATGGTTACAGTAACTTCTAACAAATTAAAAGATCAGCATGGTTGTACTTTGAGCTGCAGTTGTTGTGCTAAATTTGGCAAGGGAAATAGTTATGTGAGCATTTAGATTTTCTAGAGTTGTCAGAAACCGCTCAACCGCTTTGAATTTTTCCAACCTACTTTTCTCAAAAATAAAAATAATAAAAACAAATGAATGGTTTCTGTAAGATTGACCACTAAACTCAAATAAATTAGATTTTACACTGCAAAAAAGAAATTTAAAACCGAAAAAAAAAAGTAGCAAAAATCTAAAAGAAAATTACAATAACCTTCCTAAAATACGTTACATTTCTACGTCTACCCTTCCTACTACCCACAATTTACCAAAATTTTCACATTTAAACCGCAACCGAGCTAGACCTACTAGACCGCTTTTGAATGAACCGGGTTTTTTCAATTCAACAAGTTGAAATCATAGAAGCTAAACCGGAGTCAATAACCTCACCGGTTTCCTTCTTCCGCCGCATCTCCAAAACTTTCCGGTGGCTATTTGAATGAACTTCTAGAGAAAAAGTTGGACTACAAGCCGGTCTATACTCAGGAAAAAGCCGACCGGATTTGTATCTAACACCACAAGCGTTGCACAAAGTTTTTGGACCCAATGGACCGGCTCGCCACTGGGGTGTTTTTTGAACCTGACAATGAGTACACCGACGGCCTGAACCGGCCTCTGCTGATGGATTCTTTTTTGGCTTCTTCAACGGTGGCTTTTCTACGCTACAAAACAAGTCACCGTCATAAACCGGGTTCGTGAAAAAACCCGAAGGGAACGGTGAAGAGCCGTACGACGAAGAGGTTGGAGAAGAAGAGTCTCCTGAAACTGTCGACGACGGAAAAGACCATGTTCTTCCAGCGGGTCTGGACCGTTTGCTTCTCAGTTTCACTGGAAACGGTAAAGGGAAACATGGCCCTCTCATTTTCTTAACAACCGGTTCAGACCGGGACTCTGTAAAACCACCGGTTTTGTCCTTGAAACTTTGGGCTGGACACAACAACGAAAATTCCGACGGAGTATCATCCACAAATTGGGATAACCATTCAAGATTCTCCATTTCATCAACCTGTTAAAATGGGTTTTCCATAAAAATCCAAATATTACAAAAAAAATAAAAAACAAAAAATTGGCAAATTTCTCCTTTTCCCAAGGCGAAGGCCATGAGTTTTTACCGGAATAGGGAGTTCTCCGGCGAGAGAACCAAAGCTTTCCATGCCGGAAAAAGTAGAATCCTGTGAATTTCTGTTCTGAGAAGACCCAGAAAAAAAGGTTTTCTCATCATCTTCATGTAGTTCTGGGTCTTTGAAATCTTTGTCAGAAAAATCCAAAAGATCATCAACTGAAAAATCCTCACTCGCTCCATTATTAATCCCTGTTACACACCATATATCATCAAGAAAACCTTGTTGGGTATTTTTCATAGCCATATCTGAGAGAAAACTGGATTTCAATGCTCTTGCTTCAATCAATTCCATAGGAAAAAAATTGAAAACTAACACCAAAAAAATGAAGTTTTACTTTTAAAGGTACAGAGAAGTTTACGTTGGTTTTATGGTATGAAAATTGTGAAGAAGAAGAAGTAGAATTGCAGAAGAAAAAAAAGTAAAGAAGAAGAGTTTTTGGGTTAAAGCACTGAAAAGGGGGCGAAACTAGTGGGTGGGTTATTGTTTTTTTCCTCTTTTTATCTACTTTTCTCTCTCCTTTTTATGAAAAAAATAACTGTAGAATTGAATTATTATTTTTTGTTTAATAATTGACGAGTACTATTTATTATTACGGTGGGCCGTTACGCATGAAATTGTAATTTACAGATGTTGAAATATTATTGGCTAGGTGACAAGTCTTTTCTTTTGTGACTGGTCCAGAATTTCAAGTAGATTTTTTGTAATATTCTGCTTTTTAATTGTATTTGTTGGAAAATAAATTTAAAAAGACGTATATTTATTTGATTTATGGTTTACGATTCAATGCCGGGAAAGTGAAAATGAAAGCTTTGATAAAATTTCAAAGTTTCTTAGAAGAAAAAAAAATGGTCAAAAAGAGAGAACTATTCTAGTTCTAGAAAGACAGCCCTTAAATTGTCTTAAGTTATTACCGCGTTGAATTTTAATTGAAGTTTTCTTAATGCAGATAAGATTTGTTTCTCTCTGGTCCCATTTTCATTATAGTAGTTATTATAAGTAATTGATTTAAAATAATTATTAATAAGTATGAAAAGATAAATATTGTTTTTTCATTGATAATAAAGTGAAATTTGAGGGTGTAAAAATAATATGTCAAATAAAATAAACTAGGCATATACGCGGAAATACACAAGTTTAAGCACCAAATGGACCTCGATTTCATCAACCTTGAGATACATATAAATACTTCATTTTTCATTTATTTTTTTGGTTGACTTAATTATTCAATATTTTTAGCAAACAAAAATAATAAATACTCAATGAAGTAGTGGGAAAATAACAATTTTGATGAAATCTCACCTTTTAGCTTGTGAAAATTAGTTTTTCTAGCACTCCATGAAATACAAAATTCTAAAAGTTTACTGCATTTTATTTTTCTAATTCTAATTTTGGGCAACCATTTTTTTTTTTTGAAAAGATAATATTATTTTATATAGAACTGCATATTTTTTGGCAAACATTTGATCAGTGATGGAATGATTTTTCTTTATTTTATTACTCTCTAATTTCATTTTATATGTTCAATATGCATTTTGTTCTTTTGTGTAAACATTAGTGATGCTTTAATTTTACTAATTTTTTTATATTTACTATATTTTGAAATTCTAAAGTCAAAAATTATTATTTAATTATGATAGTCAAATTGGAAAAAGAAATCATATCTTTATTCTCTAAAATGAATTGATAAATAATAAGATTTTCAATTTTTAAAAAATATTTGGTTTTTTTGTGATCAAACACCTTCTTAGTCACATATGGTCCTATTTTGCCAGCAAATATTAGTAGATGTTATTAGGATGCATTTAACAGAATGACAGAGATCTTGTCAATAAATTTAAATTTTTAGAGAGGGTGATATTGGGTTGGTGGGGTTATATAGGTCAATAATCAAAACTTTAGTTGGCAACACAATGATTATTGCTTTCATTGTGGTTTATCGAGAAGCATTTGCCTCCTTTTTTTTTTTTGAAATTTACGATGGAATAAATTTGTCTATGTTAAAAAAAAAATGTCTGTATTATTATTCCTTTAATATTTAAATTGAATATTGATAGAGAGCTAATAGTTCGCATGCGATTTAATTGAATACAATAGATTTTGCTTAAGCACAGTATTTATGATAATAAGTTTAATAATATATATAAATATTAAATTTAAAATTCAGTTATTATTACTTAAATCGTCATTATGAAATTTAAAATTGCTAAAATTAAATTTTAGCTTCGCCCGTGTGTATACTTTTTTAAATCTATCGTTGCTATTATCCATTAAAATGTAAATATTTTCACTATTTGGCTGTATTTTGAATTTTTTAAATTTCATGGTTTGAATTTTGGAATTTCAAATTTGAAAAAATAAAAAAAGATGTTAAATAATTCGTGATGATATTGATGGTAAGCATTTCCAATGTCACGACGACAAATTTTATAATAAAGAAAAAAGAAAAATAAATACTCATATCATAAAAAATCAAGAATAATGTGACTGAATAGTTGAAATATATGGCGCTATGAAAATTCAAAAAATCAAAAATAAAAATCAAACTACTCCGTCTGTTGATTTTTCTTTAGATATATTCAACGATAATTGTCCACTATTGACTTGGTGTACCCTTTACGAAATAATAATAATAGGAAAAAATTATTATATTATTCTTTGATTTTATTAAATTTAATATTTTAAAAAATATGTTAGATGATAAGTAATCTTTAATAGCAAATATAAAATAAATCCAAAATTAAATTATCTCTTAATTTTTTAAATTAAATAAATACTATTGAAAAGATATTTTTAATATAATGGATAATTATTTTTCGACGCGGGGTTATAATTTTGACAAAACTAGAGAAAGTAGCCAAACTTTGCCGCGTTGATTGCGCCGCTATGATTTGGTATATTTTGGTACTTTCATCAATCATTCTCCCGCCTAATCCACTCCTATTTTGATTTTGAATGTTATGCAATGCACCAAAAAAATTATTCATCTGTCTCAATTTATATGAATTAATTTGATTTATCAATTATTATAGAGTTTAAAAGAGAAAGAGATTTTTAAAATATGTGCTATACAAAAGTCATAGATATTTATGTGATTAGAGATTATTTTATTAAGAATAAAATGAGCATTTAAATTATTACTAAATAGATAAATGTGTAATTCTTTTTGAGACTTACTTCCTCTGTCCCAATTTATGTGACACTTTTCATTTTTCGAGAGTCAAACAATTTAAGTTTGATTGGAAATTTGCGCATGAAATCTTCAATTTTTTTGAAATAAAATTTATATATCTGTAAACTACATAAAAAATACTATAAGTCACAACAATTGATAATTTAAAATATTTAAAAGATCTATGAAAAAATTATAATCAAAGTTAGACTTATTTAAATCTCAAAATCTGAAAAATGCCGCATAAAATTGGACGAAGGGAGTACTAAAAAGCAAAGTAAATCATATAAATTAGGACATAGGAAATATATATTTTTATTGTCCCAAGCGATTCAGCGAACTTGATAATCAAAGTCAATATATTGAAAGATTGTTTTTAAAAAATAAAATTCATACTATAATGAATGAAAAGCTCACATGACTTTGATCTGGTGGTAATAGTGTAATGGATGATATGCTGATTAGACATTTATTTTGAATATAGAATTCCAAACAAAATTATGTTATTTAAATGGAGAAAGTAGTTGGAAAAACATTTTAGAACGTATGGTTCAAAAAATATGTAGTTGAACTTATGTGAAAATAGGCATATATAATTCATAGACCAAAGTAGTAGTTGGCTAGTTGGAGGCGTGTCTTTCATGAATAGTTCACATCGTGCGTTGCCTGGCCGGCAACTACGATACTTATCCAAACGGTGAAAAGCCATCGGACCATCCCACCACTTCCACACTTTCTATTTTATTTTTTTTCATGTTTGAAGAAGAAAGTGACTGGAGAATGAGTCAGAGTAGTTACACTTTCGTTTTATTTTATGTGATACTATTTAATTTAGCATAATATTATTTTTAAAAAATTCAAATTTATAGTCTACAATAATTATAGATATTTATATGATTGTAAATAATTTCATAAAAAATAAAAGAAATTAAAATATTTATTTATAATAAGATGACCTTTTTCTCTTAGACGAAATAAAAAATTAAAAATGTCACCCGAAAATAAAACGAAAGGAGTTCAAATTATTAAAAAGTCAAAAGCGGAAGCTACAGCGCAGAAGTGAGGAGCAGACATGTGAGTCCTCTCTATCAATTTATCATTTTTTATATTAAAAAAAAATTATGTACATTTTTTTGTTTTGTTTGGCTTTTTTCTTACGTCAACTTGATTTTCAATAATAGTTACTAGTAACATAGAGTTTTTACTAGTTCCCTAATATAATGGCTCATTAGCCAACATTTTGGACAACTTGAACTCTTATATTATGAGTTTGACTGTTAATCGTGATTTGATCACTACTTCACGTATTGTAGATTTCTCGTTTTGTGATACTTTCCCTTTGTAGTCAATTTGAAATATTTCTTTATTTTTTTTATAATTTTTTAGTTTTAATTTTTCACATAACGTATTTAAAACTATATGATTTAAGAGTATCTTTAACTTTATAATTTTTGTTCTAAATTAAAATAAGACATAAATTTTGAGGGAGTATATAAAAATAAATTAACTGCATTTTGATCTTAAATTGGTTCGCGGCGGCATTAATTTATAGACTTTCTATCTACAACCATTTCAAAAAATTTATAGACTTTTATTTACTAGAATAAAAGTTTTTCAATCTCGTGAGTTCTTAACACGAATCACATTATTATACTAAGCGTTATAGTAATTGTAACAAAAATAACGTTACTAAACTCTAATCCCCGGCTATATATTTATTCATTGTGAATCATTTGCTTTTTAAAAAAATATAATAAAATTAAAAACGGTGGTAGGGGAAGGAGAATTGGAAGAGAGAATTATAGGATGAGAAATCGAACTCTCACTCATAGTGTGAAAATAAGGTAGCCATATAACAAAATTGAATCATCTAGTTGCTTCAATTTGTTATATGAACATAATAGAAATATTAGTATATTCACAATTCAATCATCGTTTTTTTCTATGACTCTGATATTCATGTCAACTTGCGCACACCTCGACTAACTTTACAGAATATCTATCACCTCCTATAAGCATCAAATAACAAGTAACTATATCCATAAGAACTAGAATAGGCCAAAAGAAATCACACATGTTATGTGTCTCCTACTGGGATTTACATATTGCAATACTACTAATTTTCAGTTTGCATGAAAAAATTACACATTATACAATCAAATTAAACCATAATGTATTACTTCTCATTCTCTCAATCCTGTTATTCATTGACAACATTAATTGAAAAGGTATAATAAGTAGTGCTAGTCAACCATATTATACAACGAGGTAGGACCAAATTAAACTACGAACTTGCGAAGACGACAATTTTTCATGCTTCTTTAGTTTCATCTCATTTTAAATGAACCTATATTCTAGAGTATTCAATATATTACACACTTTTTTGTAATTAACGAAAAAAATACAACTATATTTATTATCACCTATAAAGTAATACGTACCTTCACATAATTTGAGTTGGTTCATTTAATTTCCTTCTTTTCTTTTTCTTACCTTTTTCGTGTGTAATAATAGTGTAGAAATTTTCAAATAATAATAATAATATCCAATCGTAATTATTGTGAAAATTGCTAGTCAAAAGTCTTCCACAAACTAGCACGATTGGAAACGACAAAGTCTGGCCTGCATCCTACGTCTTTTCTCCGCCAATTAGATGTCAGCCATGTAGTATTTGTTATCTTTTTCTCTAATTTTTTTTCTTTTTTTCCCTACTTAAATAAAAAGATCTTTTTCTGTTTGATAAAAAAAATGAAATATGTTACTCGATTTTAAAGTATTCTTGAGCCAGTTTAACCAAACAATCAATATTTTGGTGTCAAAAGTATGGAGATGGCGGCAGAATGATGTGGGGTTTGATTTACGGTTGTTGCCGTTTATGTATTGATTTGCTATTTTTATTCGTAGCTTGAAATATACATTGACATAAATAAATAAAAATCTATGGGCTTGGACATTTGGTAGGCCATAGTAACGATTTTGGTGACACACATTGATCTCCAAATTAGTGTTTCATGAGTCTAATAATATCCTTCATGGCCAAGGTAAATTTCCTAATCCACGTAATTAGTGTAGCTCTTATAAGAGCCCGATTAGTGTTTCATGAGTCTAATATAATATCCTTCATGACCAAGGTAAATTTCCTAATCCATGTAATCGGTGTAGCTCTTATAAGAGTCCGTTTGGATTGACTTATTGGTCAAACCTACTTTTAAGTTAGTTTTTGATTTCTGGAAATATTTGACAAATATAAAAAATAACTTAAAATAAGTCAAAAATGACTCAAAATAAATCAAAAACTAAAAGTAGGTCTCTCTTTACTTTTATTTTTTAACTTAAAAGTCATTTCAATTTGACTTTTTATTTTTTACTTAAAAACTACTTTTTTTAAGCCAATTCAAATGGGCTCTAAATCACTTAAGAGATGTATTAAAATTTTCTTTATTTTTAAACTTATTTCTGAAAACATATTTAAAACCATGAAGACTAGCACTAATCTAATTATACATGTATAGCGAACAGTTGGCTAGTATCGAGATACAAATCATAGTGAATTGATACCACTTTTTGGGAGTCCATAATTGTCCAAAGTTGATAGGTGAATTAAAAAAATTGACTTTTCATATTTAAATTGGCTTAAATCATTTACGTTTGTTTAAATAACAAGTTATTTGCATTATTCATTCCGATATACAAACTTATACTTATTAGAAATTGAGGCATAATAATACGTTATTATTGTGTTGCTGCAGTACTGTAGGCCTATTTTGCTTACGTACATTGTAAAAAACTACTAGTACGCATATTTTCACATCAATTTTACCTAATTATCACCAAACCTTATTTGACTAGCTAGTCACAAATCACATCTCACACGTCCACAATTTGATGAATACCAGCTGGCCAATTTTTCTTTAATATACTACTACTCCCAGTAGATATGCATTAAAAATAAATTATTGAGTGGGGGGGAGTGGGGAATCCATGTCATGTGAGAAAAACAATACTTCTAAAATGCAATACTTCTACACAATTGCTATACTGATACAAGATAGTATTATTACCCACTGTGTTAGTGTAATCATCGGCGGAGTCAGAAATTTTATTAAAAAGATTTAAAATTTAAATATTGTAGATACATGAATTAACGGAAGGGAGTTCAATATTTATCGTATATACTTAAATAATTATTTTAACCATATATAATAGATAATTTTCTATCGAAGGAGGTTTGAATGAACCTCACACCACATGTGGCTTCGCCCCTGGGTCATGTGTTAGGTACGACAAAAAATATTTTTCAAAAAATAAATGAGTTTTTAAATTATTTTGTTGTATTCGGTCATAAATACAAAATATTATTCTAAAATAATTTTTATATATGGTGTATTTGATCTGAAGGAGAATATTTTTCTATAAAAATTAAGGAAATAAATGATTTTTTATTTATTTTCTTCTGTTCGATATTCGACTAATACATATTATCTTCAAAGCATATGTATACATTCAACACAAAAATATGAGGACGGGGTGGTGGATTACTTATATTAAGGAAGTATTCTAAAAAAAAAAAAAAAACTTGTTTTCATATAAAAAAAATCCCAATATATCCGTCTTTGTATATTTGCTAATTTGTCAATTTAATGACTTTTTTTTTGTTGGAATTTTTCAGCGAAATCTGGTACTTTAGCAAAAATTGAAATAAATGAAAATTTCCAAATGATCTGTTCTTTTTTTAAAAAGAGAAAAAAAAATTAGGTTGATGTTAACATTGAACACATCTAAGATAGGAATAATCAGGAATCCAATAACAAGAAAATGAAAAATAAGTGTTTTTATTCCTTTTTTTCCTTTTTCGTGTTTGGCAGGCATTCCACTTCCACTATACATTCTTAAAATAGTACTACTAGAACTAGAAAGTCAACTGTAATATAGATGCTTATGTACATTTCGATCTATTTTACTTCTTGTTATTATTAAATAAGTATATATAATATAAATAATTATCAGTTTAAAAATCAAGGTATACTTATTTTTTCATCCTTAAATCATAAATATAAAGAAATAATAATATGGTGCAGAAGAGAAAAATATTAAATAGAAAAAAGTAGTAATAAATAAAAACAAATTAGCTAAATTATCTCTAGTTAAAAGAAATACTAAAGATTAAAATTTTTTTCCTTTTTTTTTTTTTTTTTACGGGAGGGAGGGAGAGTTTTTTTTTTTTAAAAAAAGAAAAATCAACTAAATTTTTTAAAAAGGCATTAGTAGTGCTAAAAATCAGCCACAGTAAATAAACGCAAATTTATAACTACAACTCCACTATTATATGCAGCATATATTTCTCATTAAATTCCGAAGTGGGAATTTATTTGTATTTCCACTATAAATAATTACAGTTTTAGTAAGATGGGACTTTAATATAAACTATTATCACTAGAAAAAGAGTGATTTTTGGACTCATCGTTTGTGTCGGCCATCTATTAGATGAAACAACTTATTAATTTATCTCGTGTTGCACGTTTGGATCTTTCCATATTTTTGTTGTTAGCAAAACTTTCTCATATTTGTCTTTGACTCGAGTAAGGATATGACCAAGGTAACGGATTCGGAATGATATTTTTTTAGAAATAATTATTGAAAACATCTTAAGCTTAGACTTTTCTCCAAGTATTTGATACATAGCGTTTATCTGGTTCATGCGGGAGCTTCAATATTTTAGCTGTAAGGACATAAACAACTAGATAATATAATACATAAGGTAAAATTAAGATATTTCAGATTAAATTTGGAGTTGTTTTTCAGTTGGGTTGAAAATTTAAAGATATTATTCTCATAAATGAACTTCTAATCCATAAATCTTCTTTAACTTCATGCTCAAAATTAGTAGGGGTACTTTTGACTTTCAACGATTATATGAGAAGAATTATTAATGTATTGTAATCGTATAGAACTTAAATTTATCGTGTGAAACCAATATGTATCCTAATGTGTGAATTTGTGGGTCGCCACAACCCACACATATAGGCCCTAAATCTAGAAGAAGAAAAAAAGAGAAGAAGTTGACATAAATAGCCACACATCAAAATAATAGCTAATAAATATATTTTTTTTTGTATATTAATGAATGGCGTACGTAACATATACACTTTTGTTACAAAATAGTATATATATTTTTCTATGTCTGAACAACAAATGTAATTATTTTTGACCGATCGGCCTAACTCATCCAAAAAGGAAAAAACAGGTTCCATGCCTTAAAGAGTATCAAATCCAGTCCATGTAAGTGTAACATATCACGCCAGCCCAGCTTTGAGTGAGTTGGGTTTGGAATAAATTGCAATATTGCATCCAAGAAGTTTTGTTAATTAAGGCTACATGGCTCACCTTTAATTGATCTTTTCATAGTACTCTGTCAGAAACATGATTTATTTAATTTGTTATGATTTGACTGTCTTTGTCAATTATTTTTTTCTCCTTGAAACGAATTGAACATACTAGACAAGTTTTGGGCTATTTGTTCACGGCTTACTCATACCCTCGGCCTTGGCCCGTATGATAAAATTATTTTTGCGTAGTCTATAGGTCACAGATTCAAGTCATGAAAACACTCAAGTATTTTTTTGCATTAAATATACTTATTACATCACACATTTCGGGGTGTGTCCCTTCTCAGAGGTTATCTCGGAGATGTTTTGTAACTGAACTGCCTTTTTATTTATTTTATGACGTAGACATGTGGTTCATTCTTTCAATTCAAACTTGAAATAAAAAATTCGAAAGTTGAAAAATAGATTCGAGAAGTATTTAAATATCACAACAAAATCATATCCGAAAAACATACTCGTTGCGATTACAACTAATGTTATCACCCAGCAAGCCAGCAACATTATTGACGACTATTTTAGAAAAATCAATATTCCACCCGAACAAATGATTAATATTCCTCTAGCTACTGCATGTAAAAACCCAATGATCATGTCACTATTTATATATGAGCAGAACCCTTTAAATAATAATAGTGCTCTAACAATTTTTGTGATTTAAATATAGTTAGGTCCGAATAAATCGAAAGAAAAAAAGTAAATTGCTTGTGCATTCAAGATCGTAGCAATCGATTGACTGAAACTTGATTATTCCTTATTCATATCTGATTTTCCTCTCATTTTTCGATACTTAATTGACGGAATTGGTATCTTTTTCACTAAGCGAGTTAATCCATATTATTATATATACATACTACATACGACTTTAATTGACTTTATTTTAATTAATTATTCGCTCCAAAACGCAAAACAGGCACAAATAATAACTTTTTCATTTATTATAATATTTTTTTAAAAATCGACTTACTTTCCAATCCACTCAAACAATGTGAATATTACAACATATTTAAGATCACACGTTTCAAAAATGTTATATCTATACAATTTTTATGGCATGTTGAAATATATATATATATATATATATTGCTCGAGGTATATTTCTCTCATAAGCTAAATTATTAATCAAATAGGTTTACATAAAATAAAATTATACAGTAGACATTTATATTTTTTTAAAAAATAACAAGAAGAAGGGCTACTTATTGAATTTCAAAAACCTCAGGGGAAATAGTGCAATTTACAGAACTTGTTCAAGTGCTATTTTCCCTATTTTCCGAAACAACCCCATTCGAATTTTCTCATTTCGAAATTTGGCTGTCCACAAGGGAATATCACGCTCCGACGAATCGGACCTAATCGCTCAATCTCAAATCTCTCTGAATTGCTACAGATTTTGAAGGTCCACTTGGTTCTTCAATGGAAGCGATCCGAAAGCAAGCTACAAGGCTCAGGGAACAGGTCGCTCGCCAACAGCAAGTACGATCGATTTCCTCTCTCTACATATAAGCATTTTGTTACTCTGTAATTCGTAGATTCTGTAGGTTTTTGATGTTTGTGTAGTATATGTATTGATCTGTTGTAAGCTAATTGTATTGAATTTTATCGTGTAATTGTTCAGTGATTGCATTGATCTGTGAGAATCGCGCCTAGTTCTGGTGTATTCTAGCTCAGTTTTTGAATATTCTTTATTTCCTTGTTCAGTTATTTGTTGATTCATGTGCATCCGTAGCTTTTACATATCTAGTGTTTGGTAATTTTATTTTTTTGTGAAATTTATTTTGATTGATTTTAAGTAGACGTAAAATACTAATTTTCTATCACTGTTAAAGTAGTATCATATCCTAGTAATGCCCAATGATAATCGATTTTGTGTTATTTATCTTATTGTGCTTGTAAAAGTTTAAATTTATTTTGATGTATTGTTAAAATATACATCAAAAACATACCTGGTGTAATCCCACAAAGTGGAGTTTGGGAGAGTAGGTAGACCTTACCACTACTGCAGAGGTAGAGAGATTGTTTCTGGTAAATCCTTGGCTCAAGGAAAAATATTGTTAAAATAATCGAAGAGAAAATAATGCGATGTGTACTAAATTTCCCTGGTTGTGGGCAATTATGCTTTTTGCTAGGCCTGATAATCTAAGAATTTTGGATGCTTTGAGGGGATAAACTCATCATCTACGGAGATGAGAATGCATTGTTTGTTCTGAAATGTCTACACTATGAAATCCTTATGACTTGCCTTAGGCACTATTTAGTTAGTATAACACTTGGACTTTCTTATAATTTTGTTCAGTCTTTTGAGATATTAGATACTGAAAATGTCGAACCTGAAGCCCTTTGTTATATTTTAGGTCGGGTGTGTGGTACTCAAATTCTTGTAAACAATCTTGCAACTAACTTTTGAATGCTCTTCAGTTAGTCTCCTGGAAGATTGAGTTCAAAGTCTTACTTACATTATGATAATACCTATTTTGCAGCCCATGATTTCCATCACAATATTTATCAAGGCCTCTATCAAGCTCCTTCATTTATAGATTCTTGATCCAGTTTAGCTTTGACCTCATGTTTGTGGCTCCAATTCATCTATATCTAGTCTCAAATCTTTGCTCTTTGGGCTTTTCTTTATAATGCATAGTTCTGGTATTTAGTTGTTGCAATTGATCAAATTACTGTTATTGGAAGTCCTTAATATTTTCTTTACTTCTCTCCTTTCAGGCTGTCCTCAAGCAGTTTGGGGCAGGGGGATATGGTTCAGATCTTGTGACTGATGAAGCTGAGATGCAGCAGCATCATAAGCTCGAAAGACTTTACATATCCACTCGTGCTGCAAAGGTTGCTCTTGTTAGCTGATAATTTTCCCTTTTCCCACTGATTTGTAGGAGGCCTTCGCATTGAATTAAGAAGTTGAGTCTCACTTGCATATTAGTTGATGTAATCTCTTAATTAATCTCACATTTTATCTTCTGCTGCATGGTATATCTGTTTGATTGTAGTTTTACATAATCAGAGTTTTGAGTATTCTCATTTATAGAATCTTATTGTAGATGAACTATGCCGCATACAGACGTACTTGTAGTGCTTTAGTTGCATTACTTTGAATCAACCAACCAGTCAATTACTTCTCAATTCAAAATGAGTTGGGATTGGTTATGTAAATCCTCCAAAATCCATTTCTGCCCTAATCTAAGTTCTTTTTGTTCTAATTTTAAATATTTGCTTTTTAAGGAAAACTAGATATTTTCTAAATTTCATACTTACACCTACAAACATAATTAGTTTTTGTTCCTATATAGGCCACTTCTTTCATTCCTAGTTATATTTCTTCTCCTTTCTAACGGGAGATGCATATACAGAATCTTTGAGCTAAAGCGTGAATAAGAAAACATTTGTCATCTTCTGAAATGCAGCATTTTCAAAGGGATATTGTCCGTGGTGTTGAAGGCTATATTGTTACTGGGTCTAAACAAGTTGAAATAGGTTATTTTCTGATCTCTTCTTGATGATTGTTTTTTTAAGACCAAAAGCTAAGCTTATATATCTGTTGACCATCATGGGCTTCTCTCCAACAGGAACTAAACTGTCAGAAGATAGTAGGAAATATGGCGCTGAAAATACTTGTACAAGTGGTACTACATTGTCAAAAGCTGCATTAGGTTTTTCACGTGCTCGTGCTCAGATGGAGAAGGAGCGAGGGAATCTATTGAAAGCCCTTGGAACACAGGTTAATGAGATAGTCTCATTTTTGTAACCTTCTCAATTATATATAATGTCACTCCCTGGAACAAGTAGATCTATTTAATTCTTATTTTGGATGCATGTTTTTGTGGTTCATCTTTGGTATTAGGCGAAAATTGAAATGAATTGGCTCCAACAATACTCTGTACTTATAAAATTCTTCTTGTCTTGTGGGACCTTTCTATGTTTTGTGCATGTGTATATCGTTCTTCTTAAGTGCTTCCTTTTTTCTTCTAATCCAGGCATCAAACAAGGCAGAGAATCATTTTGGACCAGTACTCTTGTACTGTAACAACCTTTTTATTGTTGGGGACCATTTTTTCTGCTAATCCATCTATTGTTTTGGCCATGGCGTGATTTTCCTGGGGAAATATAGTTGTAGTTTTTTTATTAAACGTTCTATGTTTTGTAAGAGTTTATTGTAAATTGACACGTTTTATGCTACATGGAAGCATAATGCAATTCCTCTCTTTGTCCAGGCTTGGGACCAGCAATATGAGCAAATTCATACTAGGTTCTTTTTAAACTTTTAGAAAATGTCAGTTTCTTTAAAATGCCGAGCACTCTGTTTTTTTTATTAAATGTTCTATGTTTTGTGAGAGTTTATTGTAAATTGACACGTTTTATGCTACATGGAAGCATAATGCAATCCCTCTCTTTATCCAGGCTTGGGACCAGCAATATGAGCAACTTCATACTAGGTTCTTTTTAAACTTTTAGAAAATGTCAGTTTCTTTAAAATGCCGAGCACTCTGTCAAATATAATGAATGAAGGACTAGTGGAAACTTGGAGAATGGTATTCATTATATTCCTTGCACATCACAAACCAAGCTGGAGATGTCTTATTTATATCATCTGTTTGTCATGTGGTATCTGTTTTGAGTCTTCCATGAACCTGGGACATGTTTAAAGCTTTTGTTTTGGGCTAAATTAAGCCTCGTTACAATAAATGAAGTCAAGTGTAAAGCTGTAGGTTCTTGAGATTGACCTTGGTCGTACGTGAAGTTCTTTGGGTAATTCAAAGAAAAGGGGGTAGGATTTTGTCCCATTAGATAAAAGATGAAGTGGATTTATATGTTTCTATAGATAACAATGTTCTTTAAGGTTCCAAAATCACGCTGCATCAATCAATTGATGATTTTGGTTCCCTATGTTCTATTTGTATCAGCCAAGATTTGATGAGCTCTAGAAAATGTTATTTATTTTAGATCAGAGAGTATTCTTTTCTTCACTTATGTTGAAGTTCAGAAAGACGCACTTCATTTTGGTCTAACCGTTTAGGACTTATGTGTGAAGACCCTTCAATTGTTCTCTGTCCTGCATGCCAATCTGTTTCAAGCCATCTACTTGACTGTTGATGTTGTCTTTCCAGGTTGCAGAACCATTAAGGGCCATGGTGATGGGAGCTCCATTGGAAGATGCCCGACATCTAGCTCAAAGATATGACAGAATGCGGCAAGAGGCAGAAGCACAGGTATTTAGTTGCTTCACTGTTTAAAATTGTAAGGCAGGACTTCAAAACAATTTCTGTGGCAATTTATTCTTACACATAATGTAATGTGTTGTTTTAAGTTATTTTGATGAAAATAAAATTGTTGGAGCAGTTAATTGCACTTGCTAGATGCCAGTTCTCTTTTCTGACTAACCTAGATAGGCTGTTGAAGTATCCAGACGACAAGCTAAATTGAGAGAAGGAACAGGCCATCCTGACATGGCATACAAACTGGAAGCAGCTGAAACAAAGCTAGACGACTTGAAGTCAAACACAAATACATTAGGAAAAGAAGCCGCAGCAGCTATGGCTGCTGTTGAAGCTCAGCAGCAAAGATTGACTCTCCAACGATTGATTGCCATGGTAACCATCCTCCTGGAGCTATGTGCTGTTAAAAGACACCACTTAAAGTAAATTTGATTATTATAAATTTTATCTTTGTGATTAGGTTGAATCAGAACGGTCATACCATCAGAGAATCCTTCAGATTCTTGATCAGCTAGAAGCCGAGGTACGGGTGATTTGTTTAAAAAAAATTCTGAATATGAAGGACTCCCACTTATTTTCCCACTTTACTTGAGCAACTAAGGGTAATTTGTTTAATGATTCAGATGTTATCAGAGCGTCAACGTATTGAAGCAGCTCCTGCTGCTCCTCCCGTGGATACTATGCCTCCACCTCCCTCATATGAAGAAGTAAATGGTGTCTCTACTTCAACCGTACAGAATGGATCAACTGATAATATGGGTTACTTTCTCGGAGAAGTGCGTATTTTGAAATTTCAAGTAGATGAAATAAATCTACCAAACTCGTTGAGTGCTCAATAACTTTGCTTCTTTCTCGGTTGGTAACAGGTCATGTACCCATATCAAGCTGAATCTGATGTGGAGCTTAATTTGTCTGTTGGAGAATATATCGTTATTCGCAAGGTTTGTTAGTTATATTTTGCTCTGCTCGATTCACTTCTGCATGGTGGTGTCATGCTTTTATGGTATTTCTCATCTTAACTTGAGAAATGACTTTAAACAAAAGGATAGTATGATGCATTTACTAAAACTTTCTGGAAGTTTTTGGTGCCACTGATATAGCAGTTACAGGTGTTTTACTGAATATCCTCAGCCTGTGATTCAACTCCTACTGATCTGAATTGATATTTTGCATATTACCAACCTCTACGGCTAATAGACTTCTAGAAGTATAGAATGTTTGAGAGAGTGATATTCTATCTCAGAGTTGGCTGTGCTGTAACATCTGTGTTCTGCTAGAATTCTCTCTGTCAACTGCAGCAGTGTATATTTTTCAAATGGTTGATTTTGTCCAAATCTCTTATAGATAACTAGCCAGTGTGTTCCATTGGTTTTTGCAGGTTTCCAACAATGGTTGGGCCGAAGGTGAATGCAAGGGCAGAGCAGGATGGTTCCCTTTTGGTTACATTGAAAGAAGGGATCGCGTCCTAGCTAGCAAAGTGGCCGAAGTTTTCTGAAATGCAGGGATTTCTTTTATTCTAAAGGAGCCATCAGATTTCTGTATCTTCTGCTGCTTGCAATCGTTGCTGCCTTTTTGTAACATTCTTTATGTTGTCCCCTTAAATACTCCTTATGGTCTTTTTTTCATTTATTTCCTCTTTTTAAGGATTTGGAGACTACTGTTGTATGTTTTGATTAATTTTGTAGCAATAGCTATCTTAGTAACATCTGTTCCTCTCGCAACTCCTTATAATTTGTTCCCTTTTTATATTGGATTTTAGAGAATGTAAGCAAATAATCGTTTTGCCTTTAGCAGATAAAGAGTTAGCTCCTTGATAACATTGAATTCTGTATCAAAACACTTCAACTGCTGAGTCTGGCCACTACACACTAAAAAAGAACGTATAAAATAAGCTTTGGTCCGTTTGAATGTAGCCAGGTGGGTATACACTCCACGAGGCCAGAACATGGGTGATGGCTGCACAACACTGTTAACCTACTGGAATTCCAAAATCAACAACTCTCATTCGGAAAAGCCGAAAAGAGTAATGGACAGGATTAGGCTGTAAAGAACAGGGGAAAACTTAAGCTGGCGCATCTGTAGTTTGATTAGGTCCTAGTATATTCAATTCACGAGCTGATTTCTCACGTGGACATTAAAATAATAATTATTATTTCAAAATGTGGTTTCTTTGATGAAGAAAATTGCAATCAACGAAAAAAGTAATTTTCTGAGATAATAACTATTAGTTGACTAACCATCAAAAAATTCAACCCTTCAATTCACTTCCGAGCATGACTAGAAATTTTCCTATTAATAGTTATGTCGGATCAGCTTGTGTACACTTCAATATTCCACCAGTACTAGCTACCTTCCGCTAACATGGGTTAACTATACTCTAGGAGATAGAGAGGAAGTAATCACATAGTGTTTTTATTCGAACTTGGAACCTCATAGTCATTTTTCTTTATTAACCACTAGACCACATCCTCTTTAATAGAAACAGAAAATTATTATGTGCAGACTGCAGATGAAGATAAGGATAACATCAACGTTCCAGGAAAGGTCCTCAAGTAATACAAATATGAATTGTTTTCTTCACATTTAAATTACCCCCCCAAGTAAAAGGGATATTGCACCCACTAAGAGACTAGTCACCCTTCAAATAAATGCGTAAAAAGGTCGTCACTCTTCATTTCATTTTCACTCAACTGCAATTTGCTTCCAGTTCTGGGAAAACCTCTGAAAATGTGTTGGTCCAAATACAACGGCTCTCTGTAAATACGTCAAATTTACCACAAAATTCGACAGAGTATTAAAATGAAATGTGCATTACGGAAAAACGACTCTACAACACTTGGAATTTGCTTTCCTAGCTTGCAAACAAATACATACCAAACTAACCGCCATAAATAGGTTTTCGTAATTATCTAGTCAGGTTGAAGATGCAACTATTAACTTATTGAACATAGTAATACAAACGCAACAATTAGCAGTACATAATTGGCCAAGAGTTTGTGCTGTCTTCCTTGACCAAACTTTCTTTTTGTAGACCAATCTACAAATCAGGACAAATAAAACCGGGTTAACACTCTCCACCATAAACTGAAAGGGATACAATTTCCATGTCTCTATGCTGACTCTTTAACACAGTTATCCTTAAATTGATACACATTTTCTATAAATTTGTTCTTTTTCACTTAGAATTGGAAATCTGTGATGGCAGAAGAATGACATAACCGAAATTAGTTGTCAAATACGTTCAAGGTTAGGAGGAAAATGGTGGTTTTTTTAAAAAAAGAATTGGGTTAAGTTGGGAGGAAATTTTTTTGTGTTTATTCAAAAAAACAATGCAATCTTAAATAGCAGGTAACAGAAAGAAATGAAAAGAGAGAATACAAATCATAATTTGGAAAATTACTGTGCTTATTGTTTAAAGTCTAGATTAAAAAAAAGTCATATAATGATACCCATGCTTATCATTAGACATCAAGTCAAAAGCTTAGGTGCATAGAGGGTATATTTCTGAACTACGAGGCATGCATCTAAATAATTGGCATGCTACTCAAGTATCTCATGATTAGATACTTACAAATGGTCTAAGATCGGTTGCCAGAAAGTTGTGCAAGAATAATAGCCAGTATGATGAAGATGACAACAATCTGCAGTAAATTTGAGAGAATAAGAAAACCTCTAATGCGAGGGACATATTGTATCTAAAGCATTAATAAACAATCAGATCATTGAACACTTACCAGAACTGGACTGTAATTAGGCTCGCTCCTGATTATGTAAGATTTCCTGTTGATAGGTACATGCATTAGTTGATTCACAGAATTGTGAAGATGAGAGCAACTAGGATATGTACAAACCTTTTGTTCAAGGTTCCCGAGTCTCTGCAAGTTTTCAGGATGGCATCAAGCCTCTTTAAAGTTTTTGTTGCATTTGGATCATTATTATTAACCTAAAACAATAACAAGGCAGCTTTAGTGGCAAGTCTTTACATGAAGAAGGGGAACTTTGATATTAAAAAAAAAAAGAACGTGGATAGCAGACAGAATGAAATCCCATTACTATTGGCCATTGAGCAAAAGCTACACCAATTTTGTACCACCAGTTCAAATAGATGATAGATGTATCAGTTCAATTGCTAAGAGATATCAGTATTATAATAGGTGCATGTTACATTTAGAAGTGTACTAATTTGTTCTATTCTTGAACTACACTGTTGTACATGAGAAAGAGAGAGAGGGAGAGAGAGAGAGTTTACTGGGATAACTAATTTGCAAACAACAATAAGTATTTCTGGAAGAGGACTTCTAAATCTACAGAGTGACAGGCATTTGTATGCACAAGGTTTCTCTTAGCATGATACAAGGGCCCAGATAGACACTAAGAGCCACAAAGGCACACTGCGCATATACTTCTTCCAAGACAAGACATGGATTGTTAGCATTGAACAAAAAGCAAGGCATAATCCTCAATATGACCCAGGAAATTCAACATTATCACATTATAACTGGGTAATTAGGCATGATCAGAAATAAATAAGTTCCACACCTTGGATTTCAGCATACAAGAAAAGTCAAAAAAAGCACCATATACATCTGCCATAGTCTTGGTCCGGTCAATGACCTTAGCAGTAAGACCTAGAAAGAAGAAACCAAAAGTTACTAATTATGACGGCTATGATGGATATATTAAGAAGCCGAACAAGCATAGATATATTAAAAACTGAAGCCACAATAATATTCAAAAAACACAAAATCTATTATAAATAACTTCAATCTGCAAATGTAGTAGAACAAATAGATGCATGAATAATACATAGATATAGGGAGCTGTGGAAAGATCTGAAAGATTGACCATAAGGCGAGGAAGTTAGATCCTATACAACCAATGAATGTACAGTAGACAGTGTTTAAGATTAAAACCCCTCAATTACATGATGAATTCTAGAGGAAGAAAGTCATTTTGCATATGACAATATTGCTATTGTCAAAAGGATGGGACTTAAAAACAAAATGGCCGAACTTCAAGGAGTCAGATCGCAATCGGGTATGAAGTCACAAGAAATGCATGTTGACAAAAATAGTTCTTACCACGCCTCATTTTTACCACTCCTCTGAAGACTTCAATGTTGTCGTAGCACATAGCTAATGTCCCAATTGCCATGACCTGATACCATTAGACAATACAACAAGGCAAAAGTGTGGTAAAGAAGGATGCTTAGCAAATTACTAGAGTACAACCAATGTTTCTGGACACTGTAAAACGCAAATGACTGAACAAAAACAGTAAAAAAAATTCTTCTTCCCAGCCTACAGGCTCATATTTAAAGAAATGTGCACAATCTATTTTCTTTTTTGATCGCTAAAGGGAATTGTACGCTATTTATTCATTCACCACACTTAACTCCATGGTCAATTAACCAAGCATTAATATCAATCATGGCAACAAGACAATATGGAAGTACCAAATTTGCTGAAGCAAACTCTGTCAAATCAGCACTTTCCCAAACACAGAACATAAAGTTCCATCATAAGGAACACTTCTTCAAAAAATGAATAGATGGGAAGAACAAGAACTGGAAGTCCAAATAGTTAAAAAAGGAATTATCAACTGTGGTAGAAGAAATGTCTTCATGTAGGAAGCTTTTAGCTTGGTAGACAAATTGAAAGTAGAAAGCCTAGAAAATAACCAAGAGGATATACCTGTGGAATGGCACAGAATCGAAAGATGGCAGGATCACGCAAATTGAACATGTAAGTCAAACAATCTTCTACATGTGACAAAGCATTGGTGACCATGTCATTGAGACATTGCACTGCCTTAACCGAGTTCTCCTCGTACTTTAAGTCCTGTGGGAAATAAACAGAGATGTCAATTAGATTATAAAATGAAACCCATCTTTGGACTTGGACCAAACAACAGCACTTGCTGCTACCATGCGCTCAAGTTAATTCGATACCTATATGTCAGGGGAAAACAAAATGAGAAATTCATACAAGACCAAGGAGATGAGGAACTCAAACCTCAAGCTTGTTAACATATTTACTCCAAATCTCACGGGGCCAGAACATACGGCACTTGGGTACTTCATTTATATCTTCCAAATAATCTCTGATAATGTTTGTTTTCTGCAATATATAGCAAATATGTTAGTATTAGTGCCCTCAACAAAGAAGAATCTCAACAAACGGCAGTTGTGCCTGCCACACATGTTAAGGTCCAAACCTGAAGAAACAAACCCATAGAGTTGGAGAGAGAATCTGAAGCCAGATCTTCTGTCCCAGAGGCATGGAATAGTTTTGACAATCCTAGCCCAACAAGCCCAGCTACATAGTGACAGTATTCATCATAATCATCAGTTGTTTCCACCTGCAGGAAGAGATTTATTGAAGCTGAAATACACAGGGATTGAAGAGCATTCTAGAAATGAAGCTTGGAGCAAAAAATTATTAACTCGGTAAAGTAGCTACACATTAGGCGCGCTTAAAGTTTTAAATTACCTCTCAAAACCTAAAAAGATTTAGCGCTAGTCAACCAAATAACATGTACTTGTTTTCTATTGTTAATAGCCATGTTTTGCTTAACAAACAAAGACTGAGACAATAATTCAACAAATATCATAGTATTCATACAGGCTAACAATGCTTAACTTCGTAGACCAAAAATTTTCCAGTAAAATATCCAAGGAATATATGGGTGAAAAGGACACCTAATCTCAAATAGCATAAATACTAGTAACCACGCCAATCACAATGTACTGAAGCAGAGACCATGGTTTATACTTTTGAGGAGGTGAAATAATCCAATGTCTTGAAGACGAGGAATTGCATGAAAAGGGAAACTTGAGATTCTAGCCAATTCATACAAACGAAAAAAGCAAACAAGTATAAATTGCATTTTGTGAGTATCAGAAATTTTGATCTTGTTCTTTTTGGTATATCTTGCATACCTCCTTGCATATAAATTTTGCCATTCCTGCACCCATCCTCATGGTAATGTCCTCAATTGCCTGCTGATAACTGCACAGATATAAGAACATAATCTTCATTATAATCTACTACTCATACAAAAGGAACCCAGTGTTTATACAACTACCCAATGTTATCCCACAAGTGGAGTCTGTAGATATTAGACCCAGTGTAATCCCGCAGAGTTTATACGTTTTGAAATTCAGACTACAATCTGAGTTCACATTTTTTGTTTCATAAGTAATATGATTTTAGGGTTGAGGAGGGCAGAGGAAACTGCACCACTCATAAGTAACATTTCTGATTCACATTAGGTCACGTGGATTGAGAGTTGAGTTTGGAATTCTCCAAGCCTTGCAAAGGAGTTTAAATTCTGGAGGACATACTGCTACGTTATATTTATTGTGTGTCTGAATATTGACTCGTATTGATGTGAGATTTGTCGTTATTTGACATGGATTGTCAGGGAATAATCATCACAAACAGGAAATTCGCACAAAGCAATTATTTGAATGAGAAAATAAGACCCAAGAAAGTCTCTAGTTCCAACAGCAAGAACCCTGTCCAGTGATGAACAGGTATCTATTTCATGCAAAATGATATCCTAAAATCCCTGATAGAAAGCTTCGCGCTCGCTATTCCATGAAACTCTTTACAAGTTTCCAAGTATAAAGGGGCTTCTAAATTGTCATCATAAGAACACTCGAGCGATTTCTGATTTAACTATTATTTTATACCAAAATTTAAGGTCAGAAGAGAGCGCCCATTATCCCGAGTTTTGAATGTTGTTGTTGGCCCTGAGGGTGGCCACAGACGGATTTCTTGGGGAAAAAACTATGTCTTTACAAAATATGCTGATTGTAACCTCTCAATTGAGCAAAATCTTAGTTTCAGAAAAACACAAAAGCTGGGTAAGAACTCACAGTTTACCAAGTTCCAGAAAAGCAGTTGAAACATGATGGAACTGGTCCATGAGAACCTTGTACTCCTTCGTACCACCTAACATGTTAAAATTGGGATTAGGAAATCAGTCTATAATGCTTCAAGTTATTCGGGAAAAAATGATCATGGTCCACTCTAGATAGAATGTCTTTGTAGGGAGGGCAATGTGCATTTCAAAAGATTAGAATAAGAAAAAGAAACTCCAATATAAATAGTGAAAGAGAAGAAGAGCTTCTATTTAGTGTAAGAAACTGCAGTATAAACAAGTAATATGAATTTCAGAAGATTCCTAGCTTGCTCCCTTCCCCTTAGCATCCTACCTTTGAGTCAGGTTCACCCCTTGGGCCAACATGTCAAGATATTTTCAGGAGAAAATTGACAACAGAGACAATTATAACCACTAATAATGCGGAAACCATTCCAGGTTAAAACATAGATTTTGAAGCTCATTTCCCCATCGGCATCCTACTATTTGTATATCAAAAGAAATAAAATCAACATAAGTTATTTACCCAGAGCAAATGAAAAATTAGATTAGAGGACCCACTAGAATATCCTAGAACTTTCATATTATCTTATTCAGGTCAATTTCTAAGTGCTGGCCAGCCCTCGGATGTGAAAGCTCCTCCATTTTTATACATGAACCAACAGGTGTATACAGTATAACAAGCAATACAAATCACAGCAACCTGCCATCAGCATGCAGATGATGAGCTAGTAATGATAGGGTCTTTAGTTTTATCCCCCTCCCCCCTAAAGTATGGATTTTTTTAAAAAATCAAAAGGTTATTTTGAATGAGACATAATATAATTAAGTAATCAATAGTGTGCTCTCTCTAACAATTTAAGTTTTTAGATAAGACTCCTACATGATATTAGAGAGAAAGAGACTCTAGTTCAAATCTCACAGACACCTAAAAAGAAAAGCAAAATAAATTTCCATGTGTTTGGCCCATGAAAAAGAATCAAACCCACACATGAGAGGGTGTGCTGCAACATATATAATTCAGTAACTAGAAACTGTGCTTTTTTTAACAGGATTTCAAGGATTATGAATTGTCTGGTGTTGAGTGACTCATGTCGACAGTGTCTCTAATATGGTAGTAAATAGGAAATTCAAGAGGAAGCTATGGCCTTTTGCAAAGTGTGTTTTGACAGACGACAACTTGAGAAGAGGTTAATGCATTATGGACTGCTGGTGACTGGTGCAGTATGTGCAAGAAAACAGTGGAGGACGTGAATCTTGGATCATTGGTAACTTCCAGCATATGTGCAGCAAAAGAAAAACATTTTTGGGTAGACAGTGAAATACTTTGCATCGGTTTCCATCTGACTTATTCAAAATAATTTCCTTAGTAACCTCTAAAAAGTAGTTGAAGTCTTTCCAACTTGGGATTCTTCAATTGCAAAAGCACGCTCATTATAAGAGATAAGTGACATTGAGAATTTAGGGAGATCAACAAGTTGCATTCAGAGACTTACATGCAAAGTGCCATTCGCGATCATAAACATGCTGATGAAAAGAGATCAGAATAGGTACTTTAACATCGGTGGGTATGCTGGTATCATCCTCTGTCCACAATAAGAACATCCAAATATGAAAAATAAGCAAAATATGTGTTACTCAAAAATATGACTGCAACAACCCTTGAATCAACTAAGATTACAACCTAAAAACTACCTTATGAATGTCTAGAATGAAATGAAATAGTAAGTAGCAAATGATAATTCATACTAGTATTTAAGCAATAAAAGTTAGTCAAAACTTGTTTATAACCAAGAAGAGTTCAACAGGAAGCTGGTAGGCAGCTCAGTATCATATAAACTAAATATCAAATGCCAATATAACTAGTATGAGAAGAACAATTTGCTTCTTTTTTTTTTTTATAAGGAAGAACAACAACTTGCTTCTTTTCCTCTTTTTGATAAATAAGAGGTAGAAGCTTTCAACGAGTTATTATTCCCTCTCTCGTCATCTTTCGTTCCTCACAAGAAGCAATAGAAGATACGCATGACGAACTGAATCAACGATTCAACCTACTCTTTCAAAGATAGAAGACTAAATTACTATATTTATCACACCAAATTTTGCACAAAAACGAAGAACTAATACCAGTCATCTGCTTTCTGAGTTTCATATCTCCTGAGAATTCATAAAGTACAAACAAAGTTAGATGATAGTAACCGAGCTTACCAACAGTGTCAAGTGCTCGAAGGACCAAATAGAATATGCATACCTGCAACATTCAATGGAAGTTATAAAAACAAATTCAAAACAATAGTAATAGTAACACAACTATCCAGCAAATTAGCACAAATCAAAAGGAATAACAATAGATTATATCAATTCCGATCAATTTCACAAAAGCAGAATATAAATTCTTCACAAAACGAATATACGCGCGCGCGCACAGAAATTTAAAACAGATTGAAAACCAATCAGAAATTTTAACGAATCGCAAGCGCTATAGCATAAATACCAGAGAAAACATTTTTTTGAAGAAAAAAAACAAACTTACAGCATCACGAAGCTCGACAGGAAGCTGTTGAATGACGAGAGCAAAACTACGAGAGACCTTTTGAAGCATTAAGTAACAGAAGCCCCAATGTGGCTCCGGCGGGATCTGCTTCTCCGCATGTCTAGCCGCTAGTTTCAGCTTTATCAATGGATACAAATCATCTGGATTCTTCAGAATCGCCCTCAATGTTCCCATTCTTCTCAACAAATTCAAACACTGTTCCGATCAATCACCGATCCACAATCAAATCACACACAAATACGTGGTGATGTATGAAGAAAACAAATCCAGAAAGCCAAAGGGAGAGAGGGAATGGCGTGGGAGTGTTCGGTAGAGGAGAGCGTTTGCAAAATGACAATATATGAAGAAGTTAATGAATAATGAATTTGTGGAACGACTATACCTATGCTATGTATAGTGGTGTAATATTATCGTCTGACGTTAAAGGAATCTTTACTGCTGTAACTTTTAGTATACTTGTTTACAAAATTTGGAATTATTTATCTGCATAAAATAGTTAAAATAATAAAAAATACATTTTCAAACCTTTTTTTATAAATCACTTCTGCGATTTTTGTATATAATTAATTAATCTTTAATAATTATATAATACATATTATTTTTAATTAATAAACCAAGTATTCACTAAAAA
Organism: Solanum bulbocastanum; assembly: GCA_037074985.1. NCBI lineage: Eukaryota > Viridiplantae > Streptophyta > Magnoliopsida > Solanales > Solanaceae > Solanum > Solanum bulbocastanum. The sequence continues at coordinate 70,521,152 of CM073597.1, read as the reverse complement.
TTGTTTCAAAATAACCAATCTTATTATAATTTGTCTTCCAACGATAAAAAGAAAAAACATACCTTTTTAGTATTGGTCCATATGTTTGATACAACCAACAGCGGAGGCAACATATACTTAAGGGTTCAACCAAACCCTTTTTGGTGAAAAATATTACTATTTATATATGATTAAAATTATTTTTTAAATAAGAGAATCAATCTCATCTTCAACTCTAAAGATATAACTTATAAGTAAGATGTAAAATAGTATTATGTCCATACAAGTATATAATATATAAAGGTGACTTGTCTTACCTCCATGCATTTCGATCACATTAATTTCATTCATTGTGATTAATACGGCATGTTAGATTTACTTTTTAAAAAAATATTACTTTTTTAAATACTCAAAAATTAGTTGAGTCAAAGGTCTTTCGAAAACCATTTTTATAAATTTACGAGATAGTAATAAGATTTATGTATATTATAGTCACTTTAATTCCAACTTATAAAATTTCACTATTATTATTATTATTATTATTATTATTATTATTATTATTATTATTATTATTATTAACCCTTTCACCACATATAGCATTGTATTCAACCAAACATTATAAAATTATTTGTAAAGTGGTAGGGTGTGATTTCTACTTTGATATGGTTTGTGTAAAGCCTAATTATAAGAGCTGTATTTACTTAACACCGGACTGCTTCCTTAAAAGATTATCTTATGTAATCATTGATATTATATTTATATTATTAGTAATAATATAGTAATAACATTTTCGATAGCTCCTCCCTTTTTTGCCTTTTTTTTAATAAATATATTTTTTAGATGATTATTTAATTATTTATTAGTCCGCTTTGTTTGACGAACTTCCCGTTGAAACGGGGTATGGAGTTTAGATGTTTAATAACTTAAAGCCGCGTTTGGCAGGATCTAGTTGATTTTCCTCCAATTTTTCTGTGGTGCTACTTGAACTAATTCAGTGGACATACTATTTTCTTCCTTTTATTGAAGGTAAATAATTCACTAATTATGATGGATTAGGATATTTTGCACTTGTCAAAGAATTATATCAGTGATTGCAACCCAAAACCACTCAGAAGTAGTTATTGGATATGTGAGGCAGATATTTTTTTTAAAATTATAATATGTATCATTTAACTTGGTTTCATATGATATTTATACCTTCCATTTTTTATTGTACATAAATAGACATTTAATTTTATATAGAATTGAACAAATAGATGTATGCGTTTATGTGGCAATTCGCGTCCTATGTGGCATCTTACATAGCGTCCTACCTTTATTATATCACATAGAATGCGTATGACTATTTGTTCAATTTTATACAAATTTATAAAATTCAAAATTAAAGGACATAATTATAAACTGAGGACAAATGTTAAAAAATATACTTATACATCACTTCTTCTAGAAGTCACCAAAATATACACAATTTTTCTGTGATGCTACTCCAACGACTATAATACGACGAAATTCACATTAAAAGAAATTGTTTTCTTATCAAACAAGGAAATGACTTTTCATCATTTACTGTGAAAAAATTACATAATTATTACTTTTAAATTCTTATTAATTTGATCTAACTAACATTTAGCCCTTAGCTTAATATTGAGATATTTAACACTCTTAAAAAAATTATCAAATCGCTTATTGATTTGTTAATATTATTATTAATTTGTAATATATTCCTTTTAAAACAGAAAATTATACTTACTAACTAAATACATTTTTTCTTTATGAAAAAATATCTCTTATCATACAAATTACTGTGTGGGGAAAATATCTTTCATTGATCTCTCTCCTTTCTTATGAGTTGCCTCTTGTTTTCATTTAATTGATTAATTAATATTTTTTTTAATTTGTCAATTAACGTGAGAAACAAAAGTTAGAATATAGAATAGTTTAATGGACAGCATTAAAATATGTAGACCCTCATTAGTACTCACGTGACATAATCTCTTGTGTACCAGTATTGATGGCAGTGAAATAGTCCAGAAATTCTATCTTTAACAAGATTATTTTGAGGTTTAAATTTTTAAAAATGATAAAATAAAAAAATTGTTGGGAGTGTCTCCCTTACCCAGTGAATTTGAATGTAAAAGTGGTGTATAAAAGAGAGTTTAAAGAGAATATTTTTGTTATTTTACATACTTTATCTCCGCATAAGTTATTTTAGGATTACTGTATATACCACTCAAGGAAGAGATTAACTTATCTTTAGTACTAATTGTTAAATTTAGGATAAGTTATTCCAATCTTTGCAACCAAACAACGAATTAAAAGGCACTCAAAAATTGTCCCGAGATTAACTCCTCTTTGCATTCATCACACCAAACGACCCCTAATAGTTTATTTATCCAAACTTCTTAAATCAACTTGTTTTTTAAAAGTTTTTTTCTTACAAGTATTTTCCAAGAAAAGTATTTTTGGTGAAAAATATTTTATGTTTGGACAAAGAATTTAAAAACACTTTTGATCAATAGTTAGTGTTTGATCAAGCTTTCTAAAAGTGCTTTCTATTTTTCTCAAGAATATTTCTTTTTAAAAAATTGTTCTTGAATATTATTTTTAGCTTTTGAAAAATAATTTATGATACTCCACGTAAACACTTATTTTCTCCTAAAACTTTGGCTAAAGCACTTCTTTAATAAATTAAAAATAAAGTAAAATTTGACCTCTCAATCTTTTATAAAACACTTCGTTTTCATATACCATGTAATTTTGTAAGTAAATGGACTATGGGTCCACTCCAATCTCTATAGTTTTCAACATGTGAAAAATTCAGTTTATCAACGAACGCCATTTTGTTCATAATGAGACAATTTTGATTAAATACTCTTTTTTGTCCAGCAACATTTTTTAATGGTTAACCATGACTTAAAATTATATTATGAGAAATTATTCTGGTTATAATAGTTTCGTGTCTGGGAAAGATTTGCACTGTTCCGAATCATTTAGGATTTTTCTTCTAGATAACCAGTCAATTCAACAAAGGAATATTATTGGGCGTTTGGTCATAAGAATTAAAATAAAAAAATGAATTTTCCAAAATTGAAATAAGAGTTAGAGTTGTGTTTGTTCGTACTTTATGTATGAAATATTTTGAATTTAAATATACCTTTTGAAAAAAATTAAATATGATTGAAACATAAAATATAATTGAAATAGAGTTTAATATATAAGTAAAAAAAATAGAGGGTAAATTGAAAAAAGAAAATTTATAAAATTGAAAAAAAACAAGTGTAAGTGAAAAAAGTAAAAATAGGGGTTTAGGTATTTTTCAAATACAACTTCTAGTTATATTTTATAAACATATAAAAATTTATTTAATGCATGTTATTTTTAATACTAACAATTAAAAAGTCAATAAAAAAATATAGCTAGATAACTAATCTCAGAATAAATTTAGTTCATATTATGAGTATCTATTAATAAATAATTACAGATTTTAGCGATATTTTTTATTTATACTATGTTAAATCTGTAATATGTATTAAATGTAAATCATGTACGCAATATATAATTATAACAGTTTTTTAAAAATATATTATGCTTGTTTGGTAAGAAATTGACACATTATATTATAAGTGTATTAAAATGTGTGATAAATATATTATCCATCAATAAAACTTGTATTATATGTGAATAATAAATTGCTCTTTGTAATATGTATTAAAATTGTATTATAAATATATTAAAAGTAATTCACTAAAAAAAATATTGTTGCTATAAATAATAAATATTTTTTTAATATAGTATATTTATATAAGTTTCCCATAAATTTACCTTCAAATCAAATAAGCCCTCGATGAATTATGTACTTTTTGGTTCTTCAAGAACCATAATAATTGGGTAAACATTTACCAAACAAAACAACGACTTAAAGTTACGTACTTTTGGTTGTTCATGGAATCTCTACATCAAATTAAATAATTTTTTTAAAAAAAATAAAATTACATTGGTAAAAATATTATTCTGATTAAATTCTGGCCAAAAATATTTTTCCTTAAATAAAATACTTATCAATTAACCAAGGTTAAAGAATAGATATTTGCATGAAAACAGCGTAAATTTTGCTCTTAGTTCGATATATGTAAGGTCTTTTGCATTTTTTTGAGCTTTCGTCCCTCGTGCACTCATTTGGTAAAAGAGGCCTCCGCGTGGTTACAACTGATAATTATGTTATTTATTATATCGAGAAGTATGGTGAAATAGAAAAAAGACTATTTATTTTTAATTAAATAAAAAAAGTTAATTATTAAATCTGATGAAATTTTTTTTAATAAAAAGCAATTTTTATCCGATGAATCCTACCAAACGCTAAAATTTTAAATTAGTCAACTTAATTTTTTTTAATTATCAGAAGATTTTTTTTTTTTAAATGCTAATATCAAAACCACTTCTTACAACTGGTGGTCCGTGGTCCATGGTCCACTTCACGAGGAACGAGAACGACTATTAAGACACGGCAAATAAGTTAGGCCAATTGTAGAGGGGCCGGTTGGTAGATACTACATTAGAAAATGTAGTGTATATATTAATTCTGTGTATTAGTAATATTTTATTGGATAAGTTTTTTTAATTTATATATAATTAATGTAATATATAAAAGATAATGAAAAATTATGGTATTAGCAAGAAGAGGCGGATCCAGAATTTAAAGGTCGTGGGTGTCATGTGGCCTTTAAATAGACATGTTCATTAAATCCATCCGATATTTAATCTATTTTATCCTTATAAATAGCAACTTGGGACTGTTGTTCGATTATTTGTCTTTTGAGTTTATAAAGGCAAATGAATAAAAAATTATGACAACTTGGCGTAAAGAAAAAGCCTTTCAACAATATCCTCTATAATTGCACTTGGTTGAATTTTCATATTTTAAATACACTTAGTAATGACATAGTTATTTATATTTATTAATAGTTCAAGCTCTATCTAACATACTTAAATAAAGTGGTTGAAAATTGTTCACATGCATAGTTTCAGTAACAGAAACGAAGTCTTATGTTGATGTTTTGACTCACAATATAATGTCTTAAAAGACCAAAGAAATTATGTGAGATTTCACTATAATCTATATGCCGTCCTTTATTGCAACATGCATTTTATTTTGTAATTTAAATTATTCTCGATAAAATTTAAATTATCATAATCTTAACTACTTCTTTTTTCATATGCAGTCAAATAATTTAATAGAACAAAGAGTAAGAGAAACTCAGCGTCATTTTTAAAAAATTTAACAAAAAGAAAAGAAAATTTTGGAGGAGGAGAAGATTTAAAACAAATCTTAGTCATTTGTATGACTAAATATTATATTATTAGAGGTAAAGGAAAAATTACAAATTAAAGTTGTTTTTAATAATAGAAAAGTAATATTCTTTTGAAATAATCTAAAAAAGAAAGTGTATCACATAAATTAAATTGGAAAGACTAATATTTTATGTTTAAAATAAAAAAAATAAAAAAGGTCAATAAAATACAAATTAGTGTTTCACAATATGTTAACATTTGGTGTATATTATAAAATAAAGCATATATCATCATGTAGTGCTCATAGCCTAATGGTAATAGTACTTCTGATTGCAGCGACAATGCGGGTTCGCATCCATGCGGTGATTCTATTTTTTGTGAAAAAAGAAGAAGATAAAGAATTGCATCATAAAGTATGTACAATTAAAATGTACCCATCAAGATTCGATCCCGCATGTTTGGGGGAGAAACTCAACCTGCCACCAAGGGCACCATGCATCAACTTGTTCACTGGGTGGCAAGTTTAATATTTATGAAATATCCGATACCTATTTACATACATAAACGAAATTTCAATCGAGGTCACTGGGTGATGTGGCACCCCTATAGATCTGCCCCTGTTAGCAAGACATTGATGATAAGATCTTTCAAGGGGTTATTGTTTAAGCAGATATGGCATTTGGACAATGTTTTAAAAATGAAAATAGTTTTGAAATGAAGTATTTATTATCATGATTATTATTGTGATATTCTGTTCATTAAGCAATATCTTACGCAACTTGACTAATTTTTTGGAGTAATCAACTATTTTTCATACGTCCAAATACTGAATCTTATATATTTAATCTTAAGAGGACACTAACCCTTCCAATCTTACTAATTGAGGATCCAGTCTTTTGACCTTTTAGAATTTATATTGACTTAAAAAAAATAGTTTTAAAATTAAAAATAAAAGGTAAAACTTAAATGAACTTTAAGTCAAAAAATAAAAAGTAGAGAGGAGACTACTTTTGGTTTTGACTAATTTTAAGTCATTTAAAACTTATTTAAAGTCATTTTTACTTTGTCAAACACTTCCTAACTTATTTCAAGTTATTTTTGACTTATTTAAAGTTATTTTTTATATTTGTCAAACACTTTTAGAAATCAAAATTTAACTTAAAAGTAGATATGATCAACTTTTAAGTCAATTCAAACACCCTCTCAATCTTTCACCTTTTGATGTTAGGAAATTACTCTTATAGTAGAAGCAGATGCGAATCCAGGATTTCAAGAAAATGGGTGCATCATTGCTTTAAAGATAAGATTAAAAAATTTATAATAACAATAACTAAGCGAGCAATACATAAAAATTACATTACCACAAAACTTTCAAAATTTAGTTTTTTTTTTTTTTAATGAAAAACGTGTTTTTAGTTAGTAAAAATAAATTGAAGCGAATTAGGGCTACCCGGGATCGAACCTGCAATCTTTGTGTTGAAATTTTGCAGTCGTACCAGTGAACCATCCAGCCATCTTGAGAACAGGTTCAACAAGTTTTAATTTAATGTATTCTTTAATAATTATAGAAGTAATACATCGAGTTTAGTCGGATGACCACGGGTTCGGGTGACCCAAAAAATATACATAAATTTGCCCCTGAGTAGAAGGTTTACTATGTCCCCAACTTCTCTTTATTAAAAAAGTAGGTTATCTACTATAATTAGTTTAAGATCATAAAAACATAAACTTGTAATATAGTTAAACTAAATTTAATAAATAAAGTCCGATAAGGGCCCATTTGAAAGTTAATTAAAATCATGCATATTAACCATTACAAATTAATTGTACGAGAATACAACAAATAGCTATACAAGAATTAATTATGCGAATGCATGGCTCATTTGGCTGTTGATTTTATGTTGAGATTTTTATTAATAATAATCAAACAATGTATACAATTATGCTAATTTTAATTCCCTCAAGAAAAAAATCCCGCCTAGTACATATCATGCTTCTTTATTAGGTTGACCATTTAGAATCTAGATTGACTTAAAAAAATAGTTTTTAAGTTAAAAATAAAAGGTAAAACTTAAATAAATTTTAAGTCAAAAAATAAAAAGTAGAGGGGAGATTACTTTTGGTTTCGATTTATTTTAAGTCATTTAAAATTTATTTAAAGTCATTTTTTACCTTGCCAAACACTTCCTAACTTATTTAAAGTCATTTTTGACTTATTTAAAGTTATTTTTTATATTTGTCAAATACTTTCAAAAATCAAAATTTGACTTAAAAGTAGATATGACCAACTTTTAAGCCAATTCAAACACCCTCTCAATTTTTCGCCTTCTAATGTCAGGAAATTACTCTTATAGTAGGAGGTTTACTATGTCCCCAACTGAATTTTATTAAAAAAGTAGGTTATCTACTATAATTAGATTAAGATCATAAAAACATAAGCTTTAATATAGTTAAACCAAATTTAATAAATGAAGTCCGATAAGGGGCCATTTGAATTAATTAAAATCATGCATATTAACCATTACAGATTAATTGTACGAGTATCATCATATTAGTAACACAAGAATTAATTATGCGAATGCATGGCTCATTTGGCTATTGATTTTATGTTGAGATTTTTATTTAAAAAAAATAATAATAATCAAACAATGTATACAATTATGCTAATTTTAATTCCCTCTAGAAAAAACATCCCACCTAGTACATATCATGCTTCTTTATTAGGTCTGATAGAACTACAAAACCCAGCCGATACCATTAGGAATTCATTTTTTTCTCACTCTGTTTGGTGCTCATTTTAAAGTATTAATTAATTTAAATTCAATTTACTTAAGATCTATTAAAGGACAAAAATATTTTCTATCCGATTTTTATTTTGACAAAAACAACACAAATCTCACTAGTTCAGGAGTAAATTACTTTTCGTCACGCGAGTTTTCAACAATTACCAGAATTCGGCCTACAAAGTACAAATACATGTATCTAAATGCACAAGATACATGTATCTATGATACATTGTGTCAAAATTATGAGTAATTTGTTCTATATACATTGTATCAAAAGAGGATTCACATGTATATGACTTTCTCGCTTGCCTCTCTACCATTTCACTCGCCTCCCTCTTCTGTCGTCGTTTCCCTGCTCTCTCACTCTCCTCTTCCCTATGAATATGTATTTCAGAGTGCATCTGGTAACAAAAATGTATATGTGTAGGTATATCTAATTTGAATTATTAATTTAGTGAGGCAATATGCAATTTTTTTCAACCATAGAGAAAATTAGTAAATATGATAAGAATATTTATGTAATTAAATAGTTATTCCAAGAAAAAGTTCATATGTGATATTCAAGAAGGAAGAAGCTCTAAGGACCAAGTGTGAAGGACATTCATGTAATTGGGCCTCCAGTACAAACTACGCGTGAATTGGCCCAAAATAAATTTTGGGTTGGACCAGCCAATGCGTATGCGCCATGACACTATTTTGTAGGGGCAAGTGCAAAATTGCGTGTGTTTCCCTTTTTTTTTTTAATCGATAAGAGTAATAAACCCATAAAGCGATGGGATATTACATGTTAATAAACAGATTTAATTTGTGTTAATTTGATTGGTACTCCCTCCATTCCATATTAGATGGATACTTTCAATTTTACACGGTAATTAAGAAATCATTAATACATTGGAAGACTTTACCATTTTGCCCTTTGTTTATATCAATGCATATTAAAATGAGTTACAAAAAATACACATAGCATATAGGAATGGTAAGTAATTGAGCTTTAAATTTGTTTAAACTTCCAAAGGTCATAATTGTAGGTAAAATGGGAAAAAATTAATTAATTCTATCCTAATTTAATAAGTGTTCAAGTAATATGGGATAAACATTTTTAGTAAGATGCCCATTTAATATGGGACGGAGGGAGTATGTTTTAATTTGATATGATTTTTTTGTGAAATATATGTATATTTTTTTGAAAACAGACAAAAAAAAAGATAAAACAAACAAATTGAAATGGGGTTAAATGAGTTAAGTTATCTACTATCCCTTTAAATTGTTCACAAAATTCACGGACAACTCAACCCAATTATTTAGTTATTGAACATCTCTATTATTTTAAATTTGAATCACTTATAGACTTTTATTAACATGACATAATGGGCTTAGTAAACCTGAGAACTGAAATTGACGCATCAGAGATCTTTTTTAAACCAAATTTTCCTTTCTTTTTCCGTCACTGTATATCTTTCTCTTGTTTTTCAAAAAAATCTTGCGAGTTCAATGACCAAAAATTGGTCATTTGTATACTTGGGCCCTTTAGTTTGGGTCAATCGGTGGGTGAGTTTACTAAATGTGGTAGTTCAATCATATTAGGTAGGCGTTTGATCATGCGATATCATATCACAATATGAAATCGTGAGATAGAATTAGCGTTTGGACATGCAATTTTACGCTGATTCCATCTCATGATTTCATATTCTCCAAAAATCATGATATGATAATTTCATATTATGATTTGAGAGATTTTTAATACAAAAATTGATCCACAAGTTTATATTTTGTTAAAACAGCCCCACATTTATATCTACTAACCATTTATTTCATATGTAAATAAAATTTATAATCACATCATTACTTTTTAAAATTTATTATTCTCACTGACGTAAAATTTATTATTCTCACCAACATATAGTCACTTTAGCTAACATCAATCGATTGTTGAGTAATAAATTTGTTCTCTTCGTTTACTCCAACACATAAGTTATTACTTCTACCGTTTTGTATTAATTACAACTCAAAGTAACAATATTGGTTCGTCTTCTCGGTCACATGATCGAGAAATGCAAGTTTGACGTGAGGAAATTGTCCGTATTATGTGGGAAGATTACATTAAAGACTAGTACACTACAATTTATTTTTAATATGTTTATTGAATTAAAGTCTGATAAATTAAAGTTAGATGAAATAGTTACTTAAGAGGAGAACAAATAGCTTTGTAGTAATTTACTATGCGATTTTATAAATTTTTGTTTATTAGGTAAGATTGAATAAACAATTGGGGCTATTTTAATAGTTTTACAACTTATAAGATTCTTATGTTTATGAGAAATATACAACACAAAAATTTCATATCGCATGTCCAAACAAAACTTCAATTTCATCTCATAATTCCTTATTATGATACCATATCATGAAATCATGATATGATATCATATCACGATTTTATATCATGATACCATATCATGATTTCATATCATGATACCATATCGCATGGCCAAACAGGCCCTTAAAAGAAAGTGTCGAAAATATTTTTGAATTTGATACAAACTATTAGTTTCGTTTTTGAATTTTTTGAAAATATTTTTGTATTTGACTAATTAAACTTAAATACACCCAAAATGCATCATAACATAGCAAGTAGTTTCAAACTCTTCTAGAAGCATGTGACTCTTAATAAAATATCGAGAGAAGTGTGTACTTCACTTATGTTGTGAAATATGGGTGTATTTAATTTCAGTTAAGTCATATCCAACCCATCTTTTATTTATTTATTTATTATATATAAATGTATATTTTTCTTAAAAATCAACTTCAACTAAATTCTCTATTTTACTCTCGGAGAAAGATTTTTTTCTCCCCTCATATTTTTTAATTCTCCTTTATTTTCTTATTTCATAATATCAATCTTTTCTTCTTTTCCAAATAATTACCCTAAGTTATTGTTGTAACTTTTAAAATTATTAAAATTACTTCTCTTATTCCATTTTGAACTATTGCATCAAGTATCTCCGTACTCATTAAAAGTATAGTTTAATAATTTATCATTATAATATGAAAGAACATTGCTTGAATTATCATTTAAATTTTGTACATGCATAAAAGTGAAAAATAATTATAATTTTAAATTACATTTTAAAGTGGCAAAAATTAAAAAAGAATTGAAAAATTATTAATTCAAGATAGAAGTAGTACACTTGTTAATAACATATTTTTAAATGTTATATTATATTAGAAAATAATTACGAATATTAGAGACTTAGTTAATGATTTATTGGTCTTACATGATTTATAGGAGTAATATTATATAATATGAATATTATTAAAATAATTTAAAATATAAAATATATAATATTAAAATATTTTAAAAATAAAATAGAAAAACTTGAGGTTCCAAAAAAAAATGTTTATAAAAAATAATGACTTAGTTTAATTTAAAACGGAGTTTCAGAAAAGAAAAAAGACCTTTTAATCTTGTAGTTCTTAATTAAAGTTATATCAAATGTACCAAAATACCCTTTAATTTTGTGGCATTAAACATATCACGTGTCCTTCGGGATGATTCAGTTGGTTTGGAGGGTGGTTATCCACATGGATGACCCGAGATCAATCCCCCCTCAATGCCTTTTGAGTTGAGCAACGCATGGGGCTTGCCTAGTGCGGTTTACATCCCATGTGTGGTTTGCAAGCTATTACACAGTGGAGGGTTTACCCAATTCGCACAAAATGCTCACTATAGACTGCTCACCCAAAGGGCAGAGGTTGCAGGCTATTACACAGTGGGTGGTTGCTCACCCAAAGGGCAGAGGCTGTGACAGAGGTTGTAGTGGCTGCAGGTTATCCTGGGGTTCTGAAAAAAAAAACATATTACGTGAAAACTTGAAGTTAAAGTGTTAAAAAAAAAACATCATTCTTTTTTAAATAAACTAAAAAGAATTCTTTTAGAAACATAGTATTATATATATTACCAGACTTTCCCCATAAAAAGTAAAAGCAGGCACGCGGCTCAATTTTTTCTTTCTTTTCAATCAAGCACAGCAACCGACTCTTCATCGCAAACAATGGATCTTCAAAGCCCGATTTATAAATCTGACATTCCGAATCAAATCCCTAAAATGAATCTGAATTTCTCTTCCACACGTCTCCAAAATTGTCAGGTAACGCCATTGAACCGAATCTGCAAACACCGCAAGCAAATAATTACTGCTTGTTTAAAGCAAAAGATTCCAGTGAAACTAGAGAACTTGAATCCGGATTCATGTATCAGCGATGAACAACAAGTAAAAGCGGTAGCAGTTGGAGAAGAAATTCCAGTGGTAAATTCTAATGGTAAAGAAGAATTCTCTGGCAAAGAAAGCATTTGGGATCAAATGGTGGAGATTGTAAAGTTTTCAGGGCCAGCAGTTGGTTTGTGGATGTTGTCGGTCAAAGTTCTATTGAACTTGCTGCTCTAGGTAGAGATCTCACTGATCTTGCCATTTCTGGATGTCCAAAATATTCTAAAAGATAAAGTATTAGTTAATGATACTTTCAACATGAGATGTGTGAGCCTATTCTTTTTCATGGGCCAAGCATATGGATTTTTTTTTTTTTTAAATAAAATAATTGGGTGGTGGTAAATTTTGATGTAGGACCTCTGCCTGTTCTATACATGTTAAAGTGTGTGATTATCTCATTTAAATACTTAAGCTGTCAGGGAGATCACACTTTTAAGTTAATATCTTATATGAACACTCAATTTGAATCACTTAGAAAGTCACTACTCAAAAATGACTCAATAGTTGAACGGGGTAATTATGTATTAACTCATCATACTTTTATACATTTTCCATATTGAGTGGGACGAACGGAGTATAATGTTGTTTAAATGTTCAGTGATTTAGCTCGACTTTTGTAATTGGCAGGTCCAGGAACAGTGTTTTGTGATAACACAAGTTATGTTTTTATGTTCCTTTCAATTGCCACTTCAAATTTAGTAGCAACTTCATTGGCCAAGCAGGTATGCTTTGTTGAAAATTCTTACTATTGGTATTATATCTACTTTCCCAAATATTAGGTGCTGGGAAGTTTTCATAGTATGGTGAACCTGTATATCAATATATAGTCGTTGGTATTTCTGTTTACTATTGCATTATGAGCATCTTGGGTTATGGTGCAGGATAAAGATGAAGTGCAAGGTATCGATTGTTGTGGAAATATAGTGGCTTAACTAGCACACAAACAAAAATAAAGAAGAAAAATATCACAAGGTTTAATGAGGTTGGCTAGACCTAATCTTTCGAGCAGAAGCATGGGGAGTTTTTCATTATAAAAGAAAAGAGGAAGTGCACAATGCCTTAATATTCTCAACTATATATATAGATCCAAGTAGTACCCAACATATAAGGGAAATAATCTCCCAATCCTAAAATGACAAATACATTTCTGTTCCAATTTTAATTTTATTAGGATAAAAGGCCTCCTAAACTAATAGAAAAATATACGCGGGAAAGTTCTAGACATAATTAACAAATAACTAACACATATATGCATGCAATGTTCCTGTTTGTTTTCATTAAGGCCGTTTGGTTACTGGATAAGGGTAAAGTTAATACATGTTCATGTATTAATTTTATAACGTGTTTGATTTGCAAATAGAATAAAAGTTATTCATATATTAATTATACAATGTTTAGTTGGTGTATTTCCAAATGGTGTATAAAAATTATTTATGTATTGATTTTATATGATGCTGGGGTTGTATTTTTGTAATTCTACATAACTAATACTCACATAATTTATGAAGAAATTTGTGTATAGTTTTAAGCGGGGTAGAAGATGGAATAAGTTATGAAGGTATTAGTTATACACAGATTAAAATAGTAAATTACACATTTACTCCTATTAATTTACTTTTAAATCTTTCAACTTAATATTTTAATAGTGAAATTCTCTTACCAAGACCTCTGAAGATACAAGCTCAGTGATATCATTGAAGATACATAAATCATATTAGCAAGATTATGAAGTTGAATTAAACACCATTCTGGGTCTCTACAGAGATCTAGAACCGGTTGTTTTAGTGTATTTCTTGATGGATTTTGTTACTTTTTTATTGAATAAAAATGGTACACGTGATTCTACATAAATAATACATAACTCATTCCTACATAACTAATACCTGCACAACTCTAACCAGCAACCACACGTCCCCTGAGAGCCGGAAATGCTTTATCTATCTCAAATTCACCTCAAGGACTCATGTTATTATCTTTAATATTCAACTACCATCAATTAAAGTAGGAAGTTAGATTGTGTGGCATCATAATAGATTTACTACAACAAAAATAGTTTCTAACGGAAGTAAATATACATATTGTAAAGAGTGCTGAAATCTTACTTGACAATAGTTAACTATAGATTTTAGAAATATTTACAAAGAATCTATCTCAAATTCACCTCAAGGACTCATGTTATTATCTTTAATATTCAACTACCCATCCGTTAAAGTAGGAAGTTAGATTGTGTGGTATCATACTAGATTTATTACAACAAAAATAGTGTCTAACGGAAATAAATATACATATGATAAAGAGTGCTGAAATCTTACCGACACTAGTTAACTATAGGTTTTAAAAATATTTACAAAGAATACTAATTACCATTAAAAATACATATTTAATAATAATTAATTTATTACCGTTAACTAATTATTTCTAATAATTATTTTTGTTGTAATGATTGTTGTGTTAAATCTCCTGGATCGACTTGGAGTATGTGAGATAGGAGATGTGTTGTTAACAAACTGAAAAGAAAAGCATGATGAATGCATGTGACAACTGTAGCAGTGTTGGTATAAGGGCAGTTTGGATTGGCTTAAAAGTCGATCAAAACTACTTTTAAATCAGTTTTTGACTTCTGAAATTATTTGATAAATATAAAAAATAATTTAAAATAAGTCAAAAATGACTTAAAATAAGTTACGAAGTGTTTGACAAGATAAAAAATGACTTAAAATAAGTCAGAAATCAAAAGCAGATCTCTCCCTATTTTTTATTTTTTGATTTAAAAGTCATTTTAATTTAATTTTTTATTTTTGATTTAAAATTACTTTTTTTTAAATCAATTCAAACCGACTGTAAGTAAAAATTCTAACTTATTTTTGGCACAAGCTGTACGCACAAGTACATTTATATAATGGAAAAAGGACAAATATATCTCTGAATTATCATAAATGATACGTTTATATTCTTCGTTATACTTTCAAATTGTATATATTCTTACCGTCAATATTTTGGAACGTATATATCCTTAAAATAAACGGTATAGTGACGACAAGAGAACAACATTTTGGCACAAACCCTACGCACAAGTCGAGGGTTAATTGTTTTATTCACCAGATTGTCCACATAGAAACCCTAAAAAGTCGATCGAAATTTTGGAAAAACTTCAAAAAAGTGTGAAGAAAATTGTATCCCCACGGAAGAGTTGGAGCTTCTTCTCCATGGGCGAGGAGCCTATCGGAGCCCTTCTTCTGCTCCAAAATTACCGTAAAGAAATTCTTCTTCAAAACTTCTCCAAAAAAGAAAGCGTAGAATACAAATCTCAAAACCGATGACTAGGCGAGAAAAAGAAAACTCAAACTGTTAATTGGTCAGGACTAACCGACTTAATTGAGATAATTGACTTAAATCTAAAAGAAACAGAGTATATTGAGAGAATATTTTTTACCGGCAATGGTCAAATGCCCATAATATTCGAGTTTATTAAACAAATTAGTGGCAACTGTTTTGTTATAGTGTGAAAACAATATAGGCATTTGATGTCAAGCTTCACTGCTCGCAATTCAACTGTTAGTAACAATCTTCTAGGCAAGAAAAAACTATCAGGAACATTCTAATGCATCATATATTCCTTTTTCAAATTCAATTCAAGATTCATACCTATAGTTGTTCGTACAACTTGTGGTGGAGACTCCTGCCCCAAATTAAGGGATTCGACGACTTATGCACTAAAGCTCATGAAGTGGATTGGAATCACTGCTTCTCTTTATTGTTGCGAGTGGGGCTGTGGTCCTTCTCATTATTGTCCTCATGAGCATCTTGGTTCATGGTGCAGGATAAGGACGAAGTGCAACATCAGATATCTATACTGCTCTTCATTGGGTTGGCCTGTGCTGTTGTGATGTTAATCTTTACAAGACTGTTTGGTACTTGGGGCATTACTGGTATGCATCTCATTCTCTTTTTGGTTGTGAATGTATCTATCATTCAATATGTATACTATTCAGAATGTTCCTTTCTTCCTTCAGTAATGGTGTAATTTTTATGAGCAACTAATGATAAATTGTCTCCGATCCCTTTCACCTTTCACAGGGGCACACAATACGGAAATAACAAATGCAGCAAATACTTATGTCCAGGTTATTATGCTACTTCTGTTAGTTGTTAGTGCATGTTCTGCTGGATAGTGAGAGAAGTCCAATGCAAATTGGATATGTTTATTCTGGTGATCTTTCGAGAGGCACCTTATCTAGAGTCCAAAGACTTAGCATATAAAGTAAGGTTTGAATGTTGTGCTGTTTCATATCACTGTTAGATGACTTAGGAATTGGAAAGTTGTTGGCAAATTGAATGAATGATATACAATATTTGATTGTCTGGATTTCTATTTGCCGATCTTCGAAGTGGGGTTTCATCCGACCTAGTTCAAATTTGCGATAGCAGGGATAACAATATTTGGTTGAAAGTTCTATCGTTCTGGGATATAATCAAGTCAAATCTACTTGTGCTTGGTTACCTGAGCACACTTCATCTGAATAGAATATCTTTTTTTGTGATAGATTCGAGGATTGGCATGGCCTGCAATGCTTATTGGTTGGGTTGCCCAAAGTGCAAGGTAGCATCTACCTTCTGATACTCTAATTTGTATATTATGTAATCAGTGCGCTTTTAGATAATTTGTACTTGAATTTAGTTGGTTGAGTGATCTATAGGGTTGTGTTGAAATCTATTATGTTTCTTCTTCATATTTGCAGCGATACTTTTACAAGAGCCACTAACATATGCACTTAGTTCCTATGGCTGCAATTTGAAATATGCATTCCTTGGTCAAATTATTGAGCTTTAGATCTGAAAGCTGTTTATGATTTTCTGCTGGTGATTTTTGTGTTAAGTGTATTGGTCAGTATGTTTCAGTGTATAATATAGTCTTGTTAATGGGATATACAGTTTAGGCATAAAAGACTCATGGGGACCTTTAAAGGCTTTGGCAGTTGCTACTGCTATTAATGGCATTGGCGACATAGTCTTATGCAGATTCTTTAATTATGGTATTGCTGGAGCAGCATGGGCAACGATGGTGTCCCAAGTATGCCATAAACGCCTTTCCTTCCTCTAAATTAATTTGATCTGCTCTTCAACTCTGTCTCCCTCTCTGCCTCTCTCTATTTTCATACTCTTTATGGTAACATTCCTAGCTTACAGGCAATATTTTAGGTTGTTGCAGCTTATATGATTATTGCAGCTCTGAGCAAAAATTGGTATAATGGTTTTGCCTTATCTGTCCCATCATTAGATGAACTTCTAGAGATTTTCATGCTTGCAGCACCTGTGTTCCTAACGATGATGTCAAAGGTTTGTTTGACTCAACTTCATTTTCGGCTTAATGAAAGTAGTGACTATGTTATGTATCTGATAGATATTGAATTCCAGGTGGCATTCTACTCTCTACTTGTCTACTATGCTACATCAATGGGCACACACACTGCTGCTGCACATAAGGTAAGTTTTTGTTGACTAATATGTAAGATGTATTTTCTTCTTGCATCATTCTAATGTAATAGTCAGACGGATATTAACACTAACATTACTTACCTTATTAGGTCACGCGACAACTGTACTGCATATTTACAGTATGCATTGAGCCACTCTCTCAAACATTTATGCCTGAATTGTTACATGGAGTGAATCGGAACTTGTTGAAGGTCTTAAATTTATTTATGTAAAATTTACAGTATCCTGCATCTATTTTCTTACTACCACTTCCAAGCTTGAAAAGCTATCATAAAATGTTCTGTTATATCTGTAAAAAACTCTTCTTTGAAGAAAGCCTCGACTTCCATGAAGTATTTTACTCTGATGTCCATATAAACTGTCGTTTCAATTCATTCTCCAATTGACAACTTTAGAGTTGTGTTCCATGCATTTTTCTTTAATAGGACATTTTAAAAGATGAACACTGTGAATCAGGCCCGGATGCTGTTGAAATCGCTTTTGATTATTGGAGCATCAAATGGATTGATAATGGGAACTGCTGGAGTGTTAATGTCATTGTTTTTCTCCAAAATATTTTCAACTGATCCTTTGGTCATACAAGAGGTTAGTTCAGAATTATATTTCTCTTTTTATCCTCTTTTTTGGTCATGAGGATATATATTAATCCTCTCCATGCCCTCTTCTTTATGAATAATTTTGCACAAATGATAAAGAAAAAAAATACTGCATAAAATTAAAATAAAAACAAGACAAAGAAAGCTGTGTTAATTTTTCCATGTTACACAGGATTAATATTGTGTAAGCATCATCATTGTATCAGTTTTTTTCTGATCCACTAATTGTTCTCACCTTCTATTGGTGCAGATTGCATAATGTGCTGCTGCCATTATTTCTAGCTCTCTTGGTAGCGCCGTCTGTTCTTTGTCTTGAAGGAACCTTGTTGGTACGGTTTCATATTTGCTCCAAATTATGCTTTGATCATGGTAAATAGTTTGGTTGACTCTATCGATAATTTTTATCTGAAAGTTTTGTTTATTTTGTCTATGCCTGCCATAAATTTAGTAAGTATGCTCTGTTTCATTGAAGAAATATATAGCATTTCAAGTTTATTAAGGAGTAAGTACTACTGGGTAGGAGGGGCTAACTAGGTTGAATTTATTTGTACAAGGAATTAACTTTTTTCTTCACAAGGGATTT
This sequence comes from Solanum bulbocastanum, assembly GCA_037074985.1. Taxonomy (NCBI): domain Eukaryota; kingdom Viridiplantae; phylum Streptophyta; class Magnoliopsida; order Solanales; family Solanaceae; genus Solanum; species Solanum bulbocastanum. Next base: position 70,502,158 of record CM073597.1, on the reverse strand, counting down.
AAGTTATTAACTATCTGCAAAATCAATATATAGTAACTATTCCTGTTTGTATATTGTTGAAGCCATTACCATTTGCCTTGTGATTGTTTACATTTATAATTTACTTAATTGTTATTGTATGATAAGATATATTTTAATCCTAATAATGGTTATTTTGAAGCTTTTATCTCAATTGTGTGATGATCTGATTACGTTGTAGGCTGGAAGAGATTTAAAATTTTTGAGCATATCAATGACCTCCAATATGGTTTGGCTTCTCTTCTCGTCATGGTAAGTCATTTCACTTATTTTCAATGAGTCCCCTCATGATTTAGTTTGCAGACAAACTTTTTTTTTAACCCTTGCTCAGGAAGCTAGATTTCTTAAATCTTTTTCTAATAAACAGAATACTATTCACTAATTATTTTGATCTCAAACAGCTCTGCAGCAGTAAAGGATTTGGTTTGTCAGGGTGCTGCACTAGTAGCTTTTCAATGGGTAACTTACTCTTTGTTTGCTAAAACTGGCTCATGTTGTTTTCCATTTTAACTTTCGTTTTCTTTCCATACACGATTTTTGGTAGCTCTACGGCGACTCACGATGGTGGATGGCATGCTTTATTTGGAAGGCTCAGTTCATGATGAGTTCCAAAAGTTGAAAGTTTCATAGGGGATTATTATGTGCGAGACAATAGTCACCACGTCAATTTTTACATGCACTTTAATTTTTTTTTGAAAAAAAGGTGAGGGGAGGAAAAATAGGAAAGAGTATTATAACCTGAGAATCAAACTCTCAGTAACAAAACGAAATTTCAGAAGCAATAAATAAAGTTCGTTTGAAGTGTTTGTTAATATATTTTTTTTATGATTGAATATGACTTATGACTCAAGTGCACATACATGAAAAATTCAGACAGATATAACCAAAATTTTAGCTATTTTTTTATCATGTACTTTAGTTAAAAATGCATAGTGTTAGACTTGACAAGTCAGATAAATGTCACCAACATGGGTTGTGGTGCACTAGTGGGAGTGCTTCACCATTAACCAGAGGTCTCAGGTTCGAGCTTTAGGTATGGAGAAAATCTTGTTGGGATCGCTGTTAGGGTTTTGTCCTGATTTTCTTATCATAATTTAAGATTTATTTTTTCTTAAAGAAAAGACAAAACATTACCATAAATGTTTTTACTTTTTCTGAAAGGAAAATATAATATTTTTTCATCTTTAGTTTATTCTTTCCTTTTAGGAAAGTTTTGGAGTAGCTAGTCCTTTTCTAGTAAGAAAATGTTTTAGGACTCTATAAATATAAGTTTGTTTCTTCTAACACAACAACAATAACATCTACAATGTAGTCATTTAAGAATCTTGTTTATGGGGAGATTTGTTCTCTCTAAAGTTTCAATGTTTTTTTTTATATTAGTTTTGATGTAATAATATTTTGATTTTTCGTATAAGTTTTTGTGATCTGATTTATCAACTATATGATTTGCAAATTGTAAATTTTCTGATGACGCTCTAATCACCCTTAAGAACCCAACAAGTGGTATCAGAGCACATGATTCAAAGATCCGGTCAACGAGGTTGAGGACAGCCTCAAGATGGTTTCAAATTAATTTGTAATCAATTTGATGATAATGAAGATTTTTTGTCAAGCTACATGTGGAGAAAAAGTGTCAACCATATTTTCAATATTCATGTTGCTGCAATTTTTAAGAATAAAAACAAAATATTTTTAACCCATATATTTTAAACGTTATTTTTAACCATGGCAAGCAACAATGATGAAGATTTTGTGAAGAGCAAGATTATCATGTAATGAAGAAGACAGATCAAGCTTTGTCAAGAAAATCCAATCAAAATGGGAGATTTGTTAGAGTTTTGTCCTGATTTTCTTATCATAATTTAAGATTTATTTTTCCTCAAAGAAAAGACAAAATATTACTATAAATGTTTTTACTTTTTCTGAAAGGAAAATATAATATTCTTTCATATTTGATTTATTCTTTCCTTTTAGGAAAAGTTTTGGAGTAGCTAGTCCTTTTCTAGTAGGAAAAAAGTTTTAGAACTTTATAAATATAGGTTTGTTTCTTCTAACACAACAACAATAACATCCACAATGTAGTCGTTTAAGAGTCTTGTTTATGGGAAGATTTTTTCTCTCTAAAGTTTCAAAATTTTTCTTTATATTAGTTTTGATATAATAATATTTTGATTTTTAGTATACGTTTTTGTTATTTGATTTATCAACTATATGATTTGCAAATTGTACGCTTCCGCATGACGCTCTAATCACCCTTAAGAACCCAACAATCGCCACCCTCGAATGAACCCTGCAGAGTGCGATCCGAATTTAGTCGGAGCTCTAATGTGGGCTTTGAACACCGGGTGAGAAACCAAAAAACCAAAAAAAAAAGGCAAATAAACGTCAATAAATAATATATGAATCATGACTTTGTCAAATCATTTATCATACATATATATATATATATATATAAAAGAGAATTCTAGGCCCGCCTAGGTAACGCCACCACAAACAAGAATTTCCTTTGAATTTATTTATTTCCTAAACTGGTTTTTCCTTTCATGAATTGTTGTGACTTTTACGAAAAGTTGTGAATTTTAGAAAAGTTGTAACTTTTATGATAGTTGTAACTTTTACGAAAAGTTGTGACTTTTATGAAGAGTTATGACTTTTATGAAGAATTGTGACTTTTATGAAAGGTTGTGGCATTTCTGAAGGGTTGTATTCCAAAGAGTTGTGACCTTTTCGATAAGGCACAATAAGCATTTGTTCACACTATCTTTTATTGTATATAAATAGAGAGATTTCCTGCCACTATTATTTGTAGGTTTTTTCCGCTATAGAGTAGTCGAATTCAAATACATTAATTAATTCTTATGAAGTTTGTTTCATTCTTCAAAGTTTTATTCCTCCTATTTCATGAAGCTTAATACTTACTATAAGTCATAGTGATTCATGTAACTATGACAATTTCTTTTTGCTATTTTGGTGACTTTTTTTAAACTATGCTGAAAATTTCAGCAAGGATGATTGAAAATTGATCTTTTCTTTTGTCCCTTTCTACATGTTTCTTCATATAAACAAAGAAAATTGATTTTAATTGCAATGCGACATTACTACTCTTGCACCTCTTAGTCCAAAACTCATAACGCTGCTGAAATGGTTGAATTCATTACATTTGGTTCTTTAATAAACAAAATTTTTATTTTTGCCACTATTATTTGTAGGTTTATTTTGCTATTGGGGAGTCGAATTCAAATACATTATTCAAGCTTCTTATGAAGTGTGTTTCATTCCTCAAAGTTTTCTTCCTCATATTTCATGAAACTTAATCTTTTACTGTAAGTCATAGTGATTCATGTATATTGCAATTTCTTTTTGCTATTTTGGTGACTTTTTTTTAACTCTCTTAAAAATTCCTATGAGGATGATGAAAATTTATTTTCTCTTTTGTCCCTTTCTAAAGGTTTCTTCATATACTTTTTGGGAAAATTGCTTGTGGATTGTGCTATATTTGATAAGACACAACAACAAATATGTGATAATTAATACAAAACCAATGATGAAGTTTGTTAAAAGAACCAAACAAATCACTCTCTTGCTTGCCAGAGTTAGTATATTATTTTGATTGCTTTTTCTTAGGTACAAACATTTTGTACGTCATTGCACTTTTCCTAGAATATTAGTATAGAGGCAATTAGTCCACTACTTTTATCACAAGTTAACTAATTTGTCATATTTAATTTTTATCGGCAATAAATATGCACATTAACGAAGAGTGCTAGAGCCTTATCAACATTCAATGTTGCTACAAACTTTAGGGACATATATATAGAATACCAATTGCCTCTGAAAATTTATATTTAGCGACAATTAAGCTATTAATTGCCCGTTAAAGATAATTTTTGTTGTAGTGATAACTCTTTCTTTTGATTAAGTTTTCTTTTTTTTTTAATTTATAATGAAGTAATAACTCTTTCTTTTAGCTTCTTTCAATTTAATTTGTCAAATGTAAACTTGGATACGGCTCGAAAGACTATCTTTTTGAAATATATGTTGAGCAACATACCTTTTTTTTCTAAATTGTTAGGAAAGTAAGGTCGTCTTTATTATTATTTGTGGATATTTGTGAGTTCAAGTGCTCACAAAATTATGCTCTAAGACTTTAATATGTTATGTGTCAAAATTTTGCTTTAGAATATCCAGTTGTTAACAGTTTCATTCAGATGTCACCTAGTGCTTGGTTGATAATTGCATTAATTCTTTGTAACTGTATACTATAATCATAACAATAACTATTGTTCAATTCCAAATAAGTTGGAGCCGGTGATATGAAACCTAAGCAATAGTAATGACTATTCTGAGATAATGAGAAAAAACATTTATGATACTAACAATTTTAGTGTCATTTTTAACATTCATGATACTACATACTACAATAAAAAAGAGAATGATAGAGATTCATAAGAAAGGAGTCGAATTTTTTTTATTTGAATTTAGTTATTATGTTCTTGACAATATAGTGTATGTATCAAAAATATGAATGTTATTGAATGATCATGTAAACTTAATAAAATAGTTCAATTTCGCACGGTAATTTACCTAGTTTATAAATATTCAAAGCACCACACAAAATTGGATATTTGTGGACTTCACAGTTAGGGAAACGCTGAAAGCACAAGAATCTTCGAAGCAGGCGCCAATTTTCAAGTGGCTCAGAAAACTTTCTATTTACGGCCATAATTTTCCCTCTGTTTTTTCTATCTGTTCAATCAAGCACCGAAATCTTCATCGCTAATAATGAATATTGAAACCCTAACTTGTAAATCTCACACTATTCCGATAGAAATCCCTAAATTCAATTTGAATTTCCATGTTGATTTTTCTTCCACCCGCCGTCGAGCTTGTCGGGTAACATCATTGACCCGCATCTGCAATCACCGCAAGCGAATAATCACTGCTTGTGTAAATCATAGCCAAGAAATTCCGGTGAATCTAGAGAACTTGCATTCGAATATGAATTCATGTACCAGTGATGAAGAACAAGTAGAAGCGGTAACAGTTCGAGAAGAAATTCCAGTGGTAGATTCTAATGCTAAAGGAGAATTTTCTGGCAATGAGAGCATTTGGGCTCAAGTGGTGGAGATTGTAAAGTTTTCAGGGCCAGCAGTTGGTCTATGGTTATGTGGACCTTTGATGAGTCTCATTGACACTGCAGTAATCGGTCAAGGAAGTTCTATTGAACTTGCCGCTCTAGGTAGAGTCTTCCCATTTCTGGATGTCCAAAATATTTGGCACAATCGTACATTTATACATTTTCCATAGAAAGTGGGATGGGTTGAGTATATTGTTGTTTAAATGTTCAGTGATTCAGCTCGAGTTTTGTAATTGGCAGGCCCAGGAACAGTATTTTGTGATAACACAAGTTATGTTTTTATGTTCCTTTCAATTGCTACTTCAAATTTAGTTGCTACTGCATTGGCCAAACAGGTATGCTTTGTTGAAATTCATGTTATCATTTAACCGTATCTGCTTTCCCCAAATATTAGGAGCTTGGGAGTTATCATAGTATGGTGAACCCATATATCAATATATAGTTGTTATTATTTTCAGTTTACTCTTGCATTCTGAGCATCTTGGATTATGGTGCAGGATAAAGATGAAGTGCAACATCAGATATCTATATTGCTCTTCATTGGGTTGGCCTGTGGTGTTTTGATGTTTATCTTTACAAGATTGTTTGGTACTTGGGGCATTACTGGTTAGCATCTCATTCTTTTTTTGATTGTGGATTTATCAATCATTCAATATGTATACTATTTGAAATGCCCTCTTCTTCCTTCAGTATTTTTTATGAACAACTGATGTTAAATTTGTCATACTTTCAGCTTTCACAGGGGCAAACAATATGGAAATAGTAAATGCAGCAAATACTTATGTCCAGGTTATTATGCTATTAATTATTAGTGCATGTTCTCTTGGATAGCAAGAGAATTCCAATATAAAATGGATATATGTATTGTGTTTATCTTTCAAGAGGCATCCTGACTTATCCGGAGGCCAAAGATTCTAAAATAATGTTAGTCTTGAATGTTACATTGTTTCATATAGCTTTTAGATGACTTATGTTTGAATATCCAGCTAACTGAAACAAGTAAGTTATTTCTGGTAAGGGACAAGGAAAAAAGTCGTAGGAGCTTCGAAGTTGTTAGCAAATTGAATATCTGTAACTTCTTATCGCTGATCTTCAAAGTGGGGTTTCATCCATCCTAGTTCAAACTTGCAGATAAAGACATTAGGCCATTTGTTATGCTTCCTGAATTCATATGCTATAGCAGCGATAATAATATTTGGCTGAAAGTTATATTGTTCTGGGATGATCAAGTAAAATCCACTTGTGCTTGGTTACCTGAGCACACTTCATCTGAATAGAATATCTTTTCGTGATAGATTCGAGGATTGGCATGGCCTGCCATGCTTGTTGGTTGGGTTGCCCAAAGTGCAAGGTACCATCTCCCTACTGATACTCTAATTTTATAGCATTATGTAATCAGTGTATGTTTAAATAATTTGTACTTTAATTTTGTTAACTGAGTGATCTATAGTGTTGTATAGGTAGCAATCTATTATGTTTCTTCTTCATAGTTGCAGCAATTCTTTTACAAGAACCACTAACATATGCATTTAGTTCCTATGGCTACAATTTGTCAATGTTCTTTTTCTTGTCTGCACAATGTCCTGTTTCATGCTGTTCTGCCCACAGAATCAATCGATGGGCAATTCCAAGCCCCAAATTTATTTCTCACCATATTTCATGATGCAAGTTCTCTCCCTATGTGTGATCAGACTCAACTAAACTGATTAGTCCACTTTTCTTCTTTATATGAGAAGAGTAGCACCATTAGCGGAACGAGGGGTTGCTCAGATGTTAAGCACCCTCCACCTCCAATCACAAGGTTGTGTGTTCGAGTCACCAAGGAAGCAGAAAAGGTGGGAGCTCCTAGGGAGTGGTAAAAAAAGGATTGCCAAAAACAAAACAAAATAGAAATGTTGGTGAATATTAACACACATACTGAACTCTTAGTAGATGATGAAGATAAGCACAATTTTTTAGATAATGAAGATGAAACAATTGTTATAAGTTCAATAAGCTAATTGCCCTATTGAGATGGAAGGTCCACGAGGCTTGAAGCAAAACGTGAGAAGTGAAGCGCACAACATAGGAGAAATTAGAAAATACCAAGTATATGTGAATTTAATACTATAATAGTAAATTGATAGTAAAACTAGTTTCAGCATCCAATATACAAAGATTCTGACATTATTCCAACTCTTCAAAATTGAGATTCAAAGTGCCAAGCACTTCTCATTTGTATCATTGTTTGAGCTACACTTTTCTCTGAAGCACATGGCTGCACCAGTGAAGGGATAACCCCTTGCTTCACATCAACTGATGCTGCGTTGGCTATTAATAGTACTGGTTGGGAGACATTTGAGCATGATTGTCTTTGCTTGACATTTCCTTGATTAATATAAATTTGTTCCAATTGACTATCATTCCTGATACTTTTTTTTTACTTTAATGAAGTCTTGATGATGAAGCTTCTTAAAGAAAGAAACTACACTTATGGATAACTGTCAATACTGAAAGTTCTTAATGTTTTTCGTCCAGTATTTATATGTTTGAATTGTGCATTACTTGTCAATCTTTTGAGCTTTAAATCTGAAAACTTTTTATGATTTTCTGCTGGTGGTTTTTGTGTCAAGTGCATTGGTCAGCTGTTTATGATTTGCTGGTGGTGGTTTTTGTATTAATATAGTTCTTGTTAATGGATATACAGTTTAGGCATGAAAGATTCATGGGGACCTTTAAAGGCTTTGGCAGTTGCCACGGTTATTAATGGCATTGGCGACATAGTCTTATGCAGATTCTTTGGATATGGTATAGCTGGAGCAGCATGGGCAACAATGGTGTCCCAAGTACGCCAAATATGCCTTCCCTTCCTCTAAATGAATTTGATCTGCTATTCAACTCTCTGTGTCTCTCCCTCCCTCTCTCCATTTTCATACTCTTCATGGTAATATTGCTTGCTTACAAGCAATATTTTAGGTTGTTGCAGCTTATATGATGATTGCAGCCCTGAGCAAGAAAGGGTATAATGGTTTTGCCTTATCTATCCCATCATTTGATGAAGTTCTACAGATTTTCACACTTGCAGCACCTGTGTTCTTAACAATGATGTCAAAGGTTTGTTTGACTCAACTGCATTTTCTGCCTGTATGAAAGTAGTTACTATGTTATGTATCTGATAGATCTTGAACTCCAGGTGGCATTCTACTCTCTACTTGTCTACTATGCCACATCAATGGGCACACACACTGCTGCTGCACATCAGGTTAGTTTATGTGGACTAATATTATACGTGTATTTTCTTTTTGCATCTTTCTAATGTAACGGTTAGATGGATACTAACACTGACGTATTACTTACCTTATTAGGTCATGCTACAACTATTCTGCATATTTGCAGTATGGGGTGAGCCTCTCTCTCAAACAGCGCAGTCATTTATGCCTGAATTGTTATATGGAGTGAATCGGAACTTGTCAAAGGTCGTAAATTTATTTATGTAAAATTTACAGTATCCTGTATTTATTTTGTTACTACCACTTCCAAGCTTGAAAAGCATAAAATTTTTCATTATGGGTGTGTTTGGTATGGAAGAAAACATTTATTTTTCTATGTTTGGTTGGTCAAAATGTTTGGAAAATATTTTCTCTAGGAAAACAAGTTCCTTAAAAAATAAGGAAAATGACTTCCCTAATGGAAGTAGGGAAAACAAATTGTATAAGTGACATTCTAAGTTTATTGTCTCCTCCCCACCCACCCAATCCCCCAACCCCATCCCTTGACCATCCCACCCCCACCGCCCATCCCATCTTGCCTCCATAGTGTTTTGCTAGATGACATATAAATGCTCTTTGGATAATATTTTCTTGCTTACTTACCAAACACTAGAAAATAAGTAAGAAACCCATTTGTTTTCCAAGAAAACATTTTCTAGGAAATCATTTTCCGTGGAAAACAATTTCCTTCATACCAAACACACTAATATATTTGTGCATACCTCTTCCTTGAGGAAAGCCCTGACATCCATGAAACTTTGACTGTGATGTCCATGTAAACTGTTGTTTCTATTCATTCCCCGATCGACAACTTTAGAGGTGTGTCCATGCATATTTTTTGATAGGACATTCTAAAAGATGAACACTGTGAATCAGGCCCGGATGCTGCTGAAGTCCCTTTTGATCATTGGAGCATCAAATGGTTTAATACTGGGATCTGCTGGAGTGTCAATATCATGGTTTTTCCCCCAAATGTTTTCATCTGATCCTTTGGTCATACAAGAGGTTAGTTGCGTATAATATTTGTCTTTTTATATCCTCTGACTTTTCAATTTGGATGAAGTTCACAATGACACATCTCTTGGTCATGAGAATATTAATCCTCTCCACGCCCTCTTTTTTATGAATAATTTTGCTACTTGGAGCAAGCAGAAAAGATAAAGAAAAAAACACTGCATAAAATAAAAACAATGCAAAGGGGCAGCTATGTGAATCAAATAAAGATTTTATGTCAGTGAAAATATTTTTTTTTCTGATCTACTGATTGTTCTCACCTTCTGTTGGCGCAGATGCACAAAGTACTGCTGCAATTATTTCTAACTCTCTGGGTGTCGCCATGTGTTCATAGTGTTGAAGGAACCTTGTTGGTACGGTTTCATACTAACTCTAAATTATATTTTGATCATTGTAGATATTTTGGTTGATTATATCGAGTATTTTTATCTGAAAGTTCTGTTTATTTTGTTAACGTCTGCCATAAATTCAAGGAGTATGCTCTGTTTCCTTGGAAAAAAAATTATACCATTTCAAGCGTATTAAGGGGTAAATACGTAGGAGGGGCTAACTAGGTTGTGTTTATTTGCACTAGCAATTAGCTTTTTCCTTCATGAGGGTTTCATTTATCAACCATTTGCAAAATCAATATGTACTAGTAAGTACATAAATTCCTACGAGAACATAATCCGACAATCAGCAAATTGATTAATCCAAAAAACCATAGAGAAGTTTTACCATAAGGATGTGTAGTATGGTAAGATGGGTTTTAGTTTCTTGGGAAAAAGAGCAGCAGAGCCACCTTCCGTTTCTTTTCCTTTTTCTTGTAGACGTTCAGCACCTACCCAAGAATATTTCAATCTTGTATATTGTTGAAGCCATTACCATTTGCCTTGTGATTCTTTACATTTATTTTTATTGTTATTGTATGGTAATATATTTTTAATCTTTATTATTCTAGTTATGGTTTTTGAAGCCATATCTCAAGTCATTGATTATCTGATTACTTTTTAGGCTGGAAGAGACTTAAAATTTATCAGCATATCAATGACCACCATATTTGGTTTAGCTTCTCTTCTCGTCATGGTAAGTCATTCCATTTATTTCCAATGAAGTCCCCTCATGATATACAGTTTGCAAACTAACTTTTTTTTATCCTTGCTCACGAAGCTATATTTCTTAAATCTTTTTCTGATAAAAAGAATATTACTCACTTATTATTTTGATCTCAAACAGCTCTTCAGCAGTAAAGGATTTGGTTTGACGGGGTGCTGGTTTGCTCTAGTAGCATTCCAATGGGTAAATTCATTCAGCCTTTCTACTCTTTGTTTGCTAAAACTGGCTCATGTTGTTTTCCATATTAACTTTCTTTTTCTTTGCAGACACGATTTTTGGTAGCTCTACGGCGACTCACTTTGGCGGATGGCATACTTTATTTGGAAGGCTCAGTTCATGATGAGCTTCAAAAGTTGAAAGCTACGTAGGGTTTTAATATGCCCGAGACAAAAATGTCCACGTAGAAAAGAAGTTTTTCGTTAATGATACAGTAAACCGCAGGGGCTGCAGTGATTAATCATCAAAATCCAAATTTTGTTGTTACTTGTCAATATCAAGTTATTTGATCCACCATGTCACAACTCAAATGAGTTGAGAACGAATTATTATTTACTTGTTTAATATTCGGAGCGCTATTGTAATAGTACTTTTTTTGTATTGTAATATTCCTGAAAGCATTATTATGGTTTGTACATCCAAGTCCTGAATTACCAATCTACTTATTAATATGCTGTGCAGTATTTGACATATAATTACTTTGAAGTGTGTGATTCGTCTAAAGTTACATCAACTAAACAAACATAAATAGAATGATAGGGTTTGCCCAGTGCAGTGGCCACAAAAAGTCAGAACTATGATTACGAGACTGTAAAAATTTAAGACATCAACGACCCATGAATAGTGTCCACTATTCCCTCACAATGAGCCATGGTTGCATTGTGGTGGCTACTGTGGAAAGGAAATTAAGAAATGAGCAACAATGAAAGATCAAACCCTGCTACTTCCTCGGCGACTACGAGCATATGATCTAGGTACCGGTCCTTTATCCTGCACATAAGGAGACCCCAAAATGAGCAAGGATGATCATGAAAGAAACAAAGGAGAACAATGTGTATTTATTTGCACTCAAGGGTGTTTCCTAGCAGTCATTGAACTTGATAAAAACAGTAGGAAACCAATTCAAAATTCTAATATGGACAAAAGGTGCTCATTTGTCCAAAGCCTTCTTAGGTAAATTACTTCGTCATGTCCATAGGGTGGAAGTAGCATGTACCCGGTGTATAAGTGGAACCCAGTAAAATGGTGAGAGTTGCACAAAAGCTTAACTAGGAAACCGGTGTTATAATAGAAACTAGATAAATGAAAGATGACCTGAAATGATCGCCTCTCTGCATATTGTTTTTGTTTTTTCAAAAAAAGAATTTGAGCCTGTTTCTTCTTCTCTTCGGCTTTCATTTTTGTCAGGCTTGGACGGTAGAGAATCACAGTCCTACCAATTTGACCAACAACCACTGAGCCAGTTGCTTCCTCCAAATGCTTTACAACATCATCCAGCTCTCCTCCGGGACAGGTACCATGTATTTTTAGCTGCATAGAACAATGAGGGCATAAAAAACAAACACAAGACCAATGCGTTTTATCACATTAACCAAAACTTAACACATTGCCAAGAAGATAATCGTGACTTTTCATCAGAGCTGAAACCGTGAGCGAACTTAGTTGACGTAAATTAAGCTCTATTCACGTCCCACCGCGAAAGGCCCTTATTCATCAGCAGATCAACTTATGATCATCAATTTGAACATTTGTCACTTTTACCAGCACAAGACACATACTTGATAAAAATGAGCGTCTTGTTAAATGCGCTTAGCCTAAACATATTGATCAATATTTCTCACACTCCTAAGTGCTAATACAACTATCCATAAACAGATTTTAACCAATTACTAATTTAACAATGTCACAAGTATAACTAGCAACAGAATTTTCCCTCTTTTCTACACACCTCTACTTGCTAATAACCAGAATTATTAACCTCAACAACTTAATAAACAATCAACAATCAGATAAACGCAATCTCATTAAAGTTATAACTATTCATAACATGTTTGTGCGAATTTGAGTTCCATGCTTTCATGATTACAGCTAAAAAAAACTTTAAGCAACAGAGGAAGGAACTATAACACAGGAAACCATATAGCAAGATCAATATCACTAATCAGATTACATACTTGTTACAATGTACAATATCAACAAACTAAAATGGCAGGCAAGCACAAACAGTTCCACCGTTTGAACTACATGCCTAAGTAAGATTCACAGCAAAATTAATAACCAAATTATATCATCTCTACTTGTTACTTATCAAACATAAAAATCATCTACACTTGTTAAAAAGTCACTGTTCTTGTTTACTAATTCAGAACAATTTTTTTTTGTTTATTTATGAGGTTAAGGTCAGCACAATTAGCCCCCTTCGACCATAGATTTTGAAGTAGAAATATGAAAAATTGAGCTTCTGAAGTTGTGTTTGGACCGACATTTTACTTGGAAAAAGAAGTTGAAGTTTTATTTGTGGAAGTCCAAAGAAAACCAAATCTGGTTTGAGCCAATATTTTGGAAACTTGAAAAAATATTCAAATTTCATGGCCAAATATATATTTGAAGATAAATTTTTCATAATCTGATACAAAATCTATGACCAAATGTTAGCTAAAAGTTCTGAAGGCCAATTTCGCAACAGAAAAAAAAATCCGCACTGATTTGAAGATAGCCTTTCCAGTATAACGATTCAATATAAACCCTAAACCCTAACTAGTTGCCCAAATATTTGAGTAAATTGTATGCCAACAGCAAAAATTTGAGAAAATGTACCTTGAGAAGCTCATTAGCTTCAAGAGTCTCCTCTAAAGCCATTACCACAGTATCAGTAACACCAGATTTGCCAACCTGTTGGCTCTTTAGCTTCTTCCCTAAACTATGTGCATACGATGCCAAATCTTTCTTCTCCTTCACGGTCAGGTTCGGCAATTTCGCCCTTAATATTTTTCTCTCAGACTCACTAGGCCTGGGGGCAGTAACTTCTTCATTTTCTTTTACAATTTCCTCGTCTTCCACATCCTCAGAAGATTCCAAGAGAGCTTGAGAAGTACAGCTAATTGGAAGGTTCGAGAAAGTTCTAGAACGAAGGAAGATTGATGTATGGGTCCGAAGAGAGGGGAAGAAGGAAGGAGAATTGTTGGTGATGGGATGAAGTGACGTCGTTTGATGGGGAAGAAGAGAGAGAGATTGCTTAAGGAAGGAGAAAGAAAGGATGGGAGCTGGTCGGAGCAGGCGATGGAGAGCCATGGAGGAAGAGGAAGAAGATAACATTACTGATTACACTACTCATTTGCTCAACGCGGCGACATCATTTTGCTTTGTAATTTTTTTTATATTTTATATTATTACTTCCTCTTTCTAATTTATGTAATTAGTTTAACTTGATATAAGAAAGAATATTTTTAAAATTTATAATTTTTTTATATTTTATATTATTACTCCCTCTTTCTAATTTATGTAATTAGTTTAACTTGATATAAGAAAAAATATTTTTTAAATTTATAATTTAAAGTAAGTCATCATAATTTATATTTATGTTGCTATAAGCTAATTAATCAATTAAGACTTTATAATTGAATGAAATATATGTATGTATATATATATATATTTTTGTTTGAGGTTATTGTAAAATTTAAATATTTGTTTTCGTAATTTGAACCGTGTGAATATTGTAAAATAGGATAAGTAATATAATTAGATAGTAATTATAATTGCGTGGGTGTTTGGTCTAGTGGTATGAATCTCGCTTTGGGTGTGAGAGGTCGTGAGTTCGATTCTCGCAAGAACTCCCCCCCCCCCCCCCCCTCCCCCAATAATTGCTATTTCGTTCTTTTTTGTATTCTTATTGTGTGTGAACGACTTAAATGTTCATTTTCTCATAAAATTTAATATTTTATTGCTGTTTAATCATCAGTATTTCAAAATTCATGGTCTAAATTAATTTAAATTTATGCAACCTGTAAAATGCTTCAAGATTAATTTAAATTTATGCCACGTGAAATCTATTTAAGTGAAAAACATTTGAATATGCAATTTTTAATTTTGAAATTGAGAAATTTATCCATATCATCACATTAATATTTGTTGATAACCATTTGATCTTTTGGAAAACTACACAAAGTGGACATTTACTCAAATTAGACTCAACACAAACTATTCATCCTTAATGAATCTATAGCCCAAATTATTTATGGCCGTATACCCTGATAATATCAAACAGTAACTAATAGTGTTTTTTAGTACTAATAGTAAAATAAATTTCAATGTAAAAAATAATATAAAAATCATTTGAAATATGATTTCTTTTTCTAGATGGATAGATGATATGATTAACCACTGATATTTTATTTTTGGTTTCTAAAATAAATTAACCAATATATTAACTAATCGATTAAATAATTTGAATCAAATTTTGTTCTTCTTGTTTTGTTCTGGTTTTTGCCAATGATGTGAATGATTTTGGGAGAGCAATTTAACTTCAAAAAGTAACAAAGTAGTTTTGTTCTGATGTATGTCAATGATGTGAATGATTTGCCTTGGCTAAATGATTCATTGATGGTGGGAGAGCATTTAATTTCAAAAAATAACAAAGTATTTTTATATTTATATACAAATATGTAACTTCCCCATAATTTCAATTTCCCTCATAATTATTACCGTAAAAGTTGAATCCAAACTTCCCCTCCCGATGAATGGACATAATCTTCAATTCATAACTTTTAAAAACTTCACTTTCAACATCAATCACCAACACAAATTAGAAACAATTATCTTCAAATAACTGCATATATTATTGTTGCACAAACAGATGACAACCAGACCAAATCGACTTTAACATCCTCAGCTCTAGCAAGAATAGAAAAGAAAAAAAAAAAAAAAAGGTAAATGATGTGTCATAGGCATATATTGAAAAAAAGGCAATCTCAGATATTTCATAGGTGCCAGTATTCCGAAACCCCTCAATTTCTTACACGAGCTCCCTAAAGTTGGAGTTTCTTGAGAATATCTGAAGAAGATGGAGTGACTTTGTATTCACCTACAGTAATCATTTGTACCGATTCCCCAGAACCATCTCTGGGAGGACTAAACTGAACTGGCAGAAACTCCTCTGATTCACATACGAATCTTGTTTTCTTGAAATGCTTCACTAAAGCCTCTTTTCCCTGTTAAGTAAAGTAGAAATTTCACATTAAAAATAAAAAAATTAATTGGTTTATTATAGAAATTTAATATTCACGCACCTGAATCTTCGCAGTGACAATCTTAACCCTCCAAGTAGATCCCGGAAACACATTTACTTTGTCAAAAGCCTCAAAAAAATTCCACACAGTTCTCTCATCGGTGAAATTCACAAATGCATAACCTTTGTTCATCTTGCTTCTGCAAATGAATTTTATTTTTTTTTTAAAAAAAAAGAAAGCTATTAGTACTGAAGTGGCTATACTTTACTGCAAATAAACATAAGAAATAATTATTTACTTGAAATCCATAGGCAAATACAAGAAATCATAAGCAAAGACATGAATATTTTCTCCAGTTGAATCACTCGCTTTTTGATTCTCCAGTAAGCAGTGCTCGTCCAGAAATTGCATCAACATTTCACGGCTGCAAAAGAAAAAATGAAATGAATTAATCATCAAATTCAATGAGCTAGCAGATAACTAAACGGCAAAGATAAATGATATGCCACTAGAGAGTCAAACCATTAAATTTTGTTATAATCAACTTCCCGGAAAAAGTAATATGAACAATTAAGGAGATTAAAATTACTTGTAGTCATATGGAATATTCTTTATCACGATAGCAGTCACGTTCTTATGGCTCCTACTTCCCTTAATGGATGGAGAAAATTTTGTTCTAGCGACATAATCACTTATCAATCTAGGAGGAATATTCAACCACGGGCGTTCCACCAATGGTGGTCGCACATTCTCCCGTGGTGGTGAATCAACGGTAGGAGGCGGCGGCGGTGGCGGTGGCGGAGTGGAAATAGGTATATATTCGGATGCATGCGGGTTCAACAGACTCTTACGAACAGTAGCCATGAAAAAGTGACACAGATTTGAACAGAAAAATGAAAGAGGCAGTGATAGTTAACATAAAAGGCAGGATAATACTGCAATAAAAAAGAGAACGATGTCTAGCTTATATAGTGTAAAAAAATTAAATTAATTGCAAAAAACAAATTTATTATAATAAGTTATATATTTTGTTTTCCATATATTTATTTAAAAGAGCTATCCATTATCGTAAGTAATTTATGAAGAGATTATGTAGTTCGGATTTCATTCAATTTGAAAAGGAAAGAATGTGATGAGATAGACGGACTTCAGTATTCATTCTTAAGAAAAAATTTAAGTCCAGATCACAAAGAATAGATTTCAAATCCGGATCACAAGGAATGAGAACATTTATTGTAATTAAAAAATATTTTCCCTTTAATAAGATTGGGATTGAACCAAAATAAAGTGAAGATAATGCACTTGTATCTTGAATTTGAAAGGTGATAGCTAAGTAATACACTTTTTGCTAGTAGTTTTGAAAATAGAACTTCAATTAATTTTTTTAAAAAACAAAATTATATTTGAATTAGTAAATGATAGAGAAAACATTTTAAGCTAATCGTGCATTACGTTTATACACAAGTGAAATACTTAGGTGATTTACAAATAACAAAAGAATCAAATCTCTCTATTATTCTAGTAGTGGTTGATTCTCATGTATTTTTACAAAGTTAAACTGATCTCTAGTGTGTATTATTTCTTATTTTAGGTCCTTGATGATGAAAGTGTTTTTTAAACCTCTACATTATGGAGACGAATTATATGTTTACCTCCATATATTTCTCTATTCATAGAGTACATTAAATGAACAAAAATGACTATAACAACTTCTTTATGTGTCAATAATATATATATTAGAGGAGTAACATCCCTGTCAGGTTATACTGAACTTCATTATTTCGTAAACGAAAAATACAACAACAAAAGTGGAATCCATCACCTGCTACTCAATTGATTGATCGGATTATCTGAGAGATTTCTCATGTGCCAGTATTCCATCCCTAAATTTCTTCTCCCCCACAATTATAAACCCTAAAATCGATCGATCGAATTACCTGAAGTGACTTTGTAATGCCCCTACAGTAATCATTTGCACCCATTCCCCATAACGATCTCTTGAAGGATTAAACCAAACTGGTAGAAACCTTTCTAAATCACACATAAATCTTGTATTCTTGAATCGGTGCACTAAAGCATTTTTTCCCTGTTAATTAGTAGTAGAAGTAGAAATTTCACATCAAAAATCACAAACTTAATTAATAATTTATACCTTTATTTTTGAAATTTAACAATCACGCACCTGGATCTTCGCAGTGACAATCTCAACACTCTTTACAGATCCTGGAAACACGTTTAGTTTGTCATTAAAAGCCCCAAAAAACTTCCACAGAGTTCGGTGATCGGTGAAATTCACAAATGCATTGCCTATGCTCCTATTGTTTCTGCAAATTTTTTTTTTTTAAAAAAAGATAATCTAATAGGACTGAAGTAGTTTCTGTACTTTGCCTGCAAATAAACACAAGAAAATTAATTAAACGAGATTATTTACTAATAATCCATAGGCAAATACAAGAAATCATAAGCGAAGACATGAAAATTTTCTCCATTTGAATTTCTCTCGTTTTGATTCTCCAGGAAGCAGTACTCGTCTAGAAATTGCATCACCATTTCACGGCTGTAAAGGAAAAATGAAATTTAATTAGATCGATGATGATATGGAACTAGAGAGTCAGACGGTTAAATTTTGTTTTAATCCAACTTCCAAATCAATATGAACAATAAAAGAAGCAAAAA
The DNA here is from genome assembly GCA_037074985.1 of Solanum bulbocastanum. Classification (NCBI taxonomy): domain Eukaryota; kingdom Viridiplantae; phylum Streptophyta; class Magnoliopsida; order Solanales; family Solanaceae; genus Solanum; species Solanum bulbocastanum. The sequence goes on along the minus strand of CM073597.1, from coordinate 70,483,748 downwards.
AGTTAAAAATTACTTGTAGTGATATGGTATACTTTTTATCATGACAGTAGTTTTGTCCTCATGTGTCGAACTTACAGGTATCACATCGTGGTTCACCAGCCCTCCTAGTTTAGGAGGAATATGCCGACGCTGGCGACGTGGTCGCTTATTCTCCGGTGGCGGTAAATCGACGGTAGTAGTAGGAGGAAGAGGTGGAAGCATCGCCGGCGGAAATGGATGCGGTAGAATCATCGCCGGAGAAAATGGATGAGGTGGAAGCATCGCCGGTGGAAATGGAGGCAGTGGAAGCAGCACAACGGAGAAGGCGGGGGTGGCGATGGCAGAGTGGAAACAGGGATATATTCGGGTGCATGCGGGTTCAACGAACTCCCCTGAACAGCAGCCATGAAGGTACAATTGATAAAGTTGGTAATGATTTTGAAAAAAAGTGTCAGCTATTTCTTTCGTATGAGAGAGAGACACAGAAATTTGAAGGCACCAAAAGAAATTTATTTTCCGAGAAAAGTAGGATATACTTCAATGGAAAACACCAAGAATTACGTATTTAGTTTTTTGAGATTCAAGCAGAATTTAATCGAAAATTGCATATGAAATTTTATTTTTTTCTTAAATAAAATTTGTATATTTGTAAACTACGTATAACATACTATTAGTCACAATAATTATAAGATATATGAAATATTAATAGTCTAGAATAAATTTATTTCAATCTTAAAATTCGAAATGTGTCACATAAATTGTGACGAAGGAAATAATATTTTATTTCTCCATATGTTTTAGCATTAGCTTATGAAAAATCGTAAAGTGCTGATTATATTCATTTTGAAAAGGAATGGTTATGACGAAATGGACGTTAGTCATTCTTAAGCAAAGATTTCAATTTTTTATTTAATAGAGGCTAATTCTGATTTATTATACACAATTATACTGATCTCCGGTGAGTATTATTTCTCATTATAGATCCTTTATGATTAATTTGGGCATTGTGCAACTTCATCATCTATATCACAAAACAGTCACATATGGTCGATTGTTTTGCCAAGTATGGTAGAAAAAAAATACTTTACTATTAATATTGAACAGAATTTTTTAAAAGTAATTTGATTTTTTAAAAAAAATATTGTGTCAAGGATTTAAATTAAGCTGCAAAATATCTCTCACACGGGTTCAATTATGACATATTTCTTTTAAGTTCATTTATCATTTGTGTGAGATTTTTTATAAAAAAAATTAATATAAACTTAATAAAAGACAATTCAATATAAAGAGATTTCTTTTTTCATAATTAAAAAAGATCCGCTAGAATTCTTTCTGTTTTGTATCACAATGTAGCCAATTTCGGTTAGAATAAAACTAGAGAAAAAAAGGTTGTTATATTGTTGTAGAAAAAAGTTACTGCAATATAAAATAAGAGAAATGTGACCATCTTGCAAGCGTAAATATTTTTTAATATTATTAATATAATCATATTTGAAATAGTTATTTATTATCGTAATTCATAAATAATTTTATTTTGATATGTACATATATTATAACATTGCCTCATTCCCTTTTAAAAGGAAAAAAGGTGAGAAAGATGGCCGAATTCCATTCATTTTGGAAATTTTTTTTAGTAAAAGAGTATTTTCCATTTCAATAATAAAATTGAACCAAAAATATTGAAAAATACTGGCTTCTATTTAAATTTAATTTGAATGCCGATCTCAAGCACACTTTTGTGTTCCCTCACATAACTAAATTCATTTATTTAAGGCCTATTTAGCCATGCGAAATGTAGTCATTATATAAACTCATATAAGATGAAATTGAAAATTTATTTACATATATACTCTCTCCGTTTTAAAAAGAATGATCTCCTTTTTTTTTTTAGTTTGTTTCAAAAAGAATGATCTCTTCCCTTTTTTTATAACATTTTGCTTTCAATTTTCCATGTGACGTGTTTAAGACTACAAGATTAATGGGCAATTTTATACATTTGACATAACTTTAATTTAGAACCACAAGATTCAAAAATCTTCTTTATTTTCTTAAATTTCGTGTCAAGTCAAACTAGGTCACTCTTTTTGAAACAAAGGGAGTACAATTTAAGTTTAAAAAGCTACGTTTTTGTTCATAAAAGTAAAACCTCATATATATTCTGAAATTTAAGTAGTAAAAGTTCAACGTCAAAATAATGTTCTGAAGTCTCATTTGCGGAAGTTGAAGCTACAATAATTTGCCGAATGCCAAAGCTCCAACTCTTTGAAGTTCAAAAGTGAATCCAACATAGTTTTAGTTTAAAATATTTTGTCATATTTGGATAAAACTGTAGTATCTCACAGGTCAAATATATTAATTTTGAACACCACTTTATCATATTCAGGCAAAAATTACAAATTAAATTAATCCAACATATAAAATTCAAACTGAAAACTAGTAGACATATGAAAATATGTAATGCAACCAGAGGAACCAAATCAAATGTGTGATGGGCATATCAGAGTAGCAGCAGCTCCTGCTAATGGCTATACTCAAATTTGTTTATTTGGTAAACGAAAAATACAACAACAAAGGGTGGAGTCCATCACCTGCTATTCAATTACTTCTCCCCTGCAAAGCTAGCTTATCTAAACCCTAAAATCGATAAATCGGAATATCTGAAATGACTTCGAATTTCCCCACAGTAATCACTTGCACTGATTCCCTAGAACCATTTCTTGGAGGATTAAACCGAACTGAAAGACACTCTTCTGATTTACACACATATCTTGTATTCTTGTATCGGTTCACTAAAGCATTTTTTCCTGTTAATAAGTTGTAGTAGTAGAAATTCCACATCAAAAATCACAAACTTAATTAACAATTTCTTCTTTTTAGTTTTCAAATTTAACATTCACGCACCTGGATCTTCGCAATGACCATCTGAACGCTCCTTGCAGAATTTGGATACGCTTTTGCCCTCTCACTAAAATGCCCAAAAAAATTTGAGAGAGTTCTGTGATTAGTGAAATTCACAAATCCATAGCCTGCGCTGCTCGTCATTCTGCAAATGCAAAAATAAAAGATAAGTTAATAGTACTGAATTTGCTATACTTTGACAGCAAATAAAACACAAGAAAAATAATTACACAAGATTATTACTTGAAATTCATAGGCAAATACTCCTTTTGTCTCAATTTATGTGGTACTTTTCATTTTTTAAGAGTCAAACAGTTTAAGTTTGACCGAGAATTTGTGCATGAAATATTTAATTTTTTTGAAATAAAATTTATATATTTGTAAATTACATAAAAAGTACTATTAGTCACAATAATTGATAATTCAAAATGTTTAAAAGATCTATGAAAATATACGGTCAAAGATAAATTGATTTGAATCTCCAAATTCAAAAGGTGTCACATAAAATGGGACGGGGAGTACAAGAAATCATAAGCAAAGACATGAATATTTTCTTCATTTGAATCTCTCGATTTTTGATCTCCAACAAGCAGTAATCGTCTAGAAATTGCATCAACTTTTCACGGCGGTATAGGAAAAATTAAATTAATTAGATAATGATATGGAACTAGAAAAATTTTATTTTAATCAACTTCCAAATAAGGAAAAAGTAATATGAACAATTAAAGAAGCAAAAAATTAAAAATTACTTGTAATGAAATGGGATATTCTTGATCATGACAGTAGTTTCTTTCAGTTTCTCCAGCCCTCCTAGTTTAGGAGGAATACTCCGACGTGGTGACCTCGTCCCACATTCTCATGCGGTGGTGAATCGACGGTAGGAAGAGGATGAAGCGGTGGAAGCGCAGGCGAAATTGGACGCGTTGGAAGCATCACCAGCAGAAATTGATGCCGTCGAAGAAGCACATACGTAGGATGAATTTCCTACGCTGGCGTCCTCGTCGCACATTCTCCTGCGGCGGTGAATCGACGGTAGGAAGAGGCGGTGGCGGATTGGTAATAGGGATATTTTCAGGTGCCTGTGGGTTCAACAAACTCTTAGGAACATCAGCCATGGAAGTATACAATTGATAAAGCTGGTAGTGATTTTGAAAAAAAGTGTACGGTTGTTTCTTTTATACGAAAAAAAAGAGAGAGAAATTGAGAATTGAATAGATAGTGAAGGAATAAATGTGAAGAAAGAAACAGTTACCACCAAATGAGAAGGATATTTCTTGATAAGGAAGTTCTATACTATATGAATCTAAATTTATCGTCTCTATATAAATTTGAGTAAAAAATTTAAAAAAAAGAAAAAGAGAAACAGCTGGTTTTCTGCACTCTCTATTCTGTGTATGCATCTATTATAATAATTAGTTGTGACTTATAAAAAAAATATGCTGTGCCAATTATATTTTGAGATAATCATTTACTGTGTTTACCCTTAAAGCGAAATAATTAGGTAATTTACGAGTACATAAATTATACTAATGTGATATATTTAATATTATATCACGCTAAATATTGATGGGGCCTTTGGTGTATTTTATGAATATCACAATCGTTGAATTAGATGACTTTTACTACTCACCTCATTTTGTTTGTTTATCGTTGAGTTTAAAATTTAATTATTTAAAATAAGTCATAATTCTCTGAAGTTCATTTATAATGTTCGAGCGATCACGTTGTTTTTATGTAAAAAAAAAAAAATTCTATAATCTCAATAAAAAAACAATTCAATATAAAGAGAATTTTTATTTATTTTTTTATAACTGAAAAACATCCACAAGGATTCTTTCTTATTTTTTTGTGTCACAACGTATCAGTCTTTGGTTAGAATAAAACTAGAGAAAAATGGTCGCATATTGCTATAGGAAAAAGTTACAGCAATATAAAAGAGCAGAAATGTGACCATCTAATAAGTTATAAGTGTAAATATTTTTTCATATTATTAGTATAGTTTTAATTTAAGAATTTATTTGTCATGGTAATTCATAAGTAACTTGATTTTGATATATATTATACATAGTCGATTTCATTCCCTCTAAAAAGGAAAAAAATGTAAGAAGATGGCCGAATTTCATTCATTTTGAATTAAGATTTCAAGTTCAAATAACAATAATAAAGAAAAAAATGATATTAGAGTATTTTCCATCTAATAAGATTTGAATTGAACCCAAATAAATTGAAAAATATTCACTTTTGTTTTAAATTTAATCTTCATCTCGATCACTCTGTTTGGCAATGTGAGATAAAATTATGAGATGAAACTAAAGTTTTATTTGGACATATAATTTAACTTTTTAGATTGTATTTTATGTCTATAAACATAAACCCTCATATGTTCTCTGAAGTTTAATTCATAGAAGATCAACTTCAAGATAATTTTCTAAAGTCTCATTTGTGGAAATTAAAGCTACAATAATTAGTCTTGACTTGGAACTTGTATAATGTTCTAGAGTCTATTTTGCCGAAAGTTAAAAAGTGACTCGAACATTGTTTAATTAATTATTCTTTTGTCATTTTTGCATTAAACTTTAGTATCCCACTTGTCAAATATATTAATTTTGATCAACACTTTATTATGTTGATGCAAAAATTACAAATTAAATTAATCCAACATATAAGATTCAAACTAAAAACTAGTAGACATATTATCCATATGATATGAAAATATGTAATGCAACCAGAGGAGTAACAGACCAAATCAAATGTCTCATAGCATATCAGAGGAGCAACACCCTTGTTAATGGCTATACTCAAACTTGTTCATTTCGTAAACGAAAAATACAACAACAAAGGTGAATTTCATCACCTGATAGAGAGATTTCTCAGGTGACTGTATTCCACCCCTCAATTGCAAAGCTAGCTAATGTAAATCCTATAATCGATCGATCGGATTATCAGGAGTGACTTCGAATTTCCCCATTTACAATGATCTAATAACCATCTCTTGGAGGATAAAACCCTATTACTTCTGACGCATATTTTGCACTCTGGAATTGTCTCCTTAAAGCATTTTCTCCCTGTTAATTAGTAGAAATTCCACATCAAAATCACAAACTTAATTAACAATTTGTTCTTTTAAACAACATTCACGCACCTGGATATACGCAATGGCAAGCTCAACGCGCCTGTTAGAACCTGGAAACACTTTTACTCCGCCACTGAAAGCCAAAATAAAATTCCACAGAGTTCTTTGATCCTATTCATTCTGCAAATGGAAAAAATAAAAGAAAAATTAATAGTACTGAAGTTACACTGCAAATAACAACATATAATTACACGAGATTATTACTCACATGGTATCCAAAGGGGGCTAATCCATTGTTGACCCTCTAAAGTTGGCACCAACTTTCACTTATACACCTTAATTAAGCTTTGTTCATTTTAGATATTTCATGTCATGCCTCGCTGTGTCATTTTGACACTTTTTACTGAATTGACAAAGTGCGTGTGTTGCACTGATTTGAAGTGCGTGGAAAGCATTTTTTCTGTAAAAAATAATATGTTTTCTCTTCATCTTCTTCCCTCTTTCTCCTTCACCTTTCACCACCATTATGTACTGATTTTGAATAAAACAAAAAGAATCATATACTCATTGAAAAAGATAAATAAAAAAAAAGAATCATAAATTGATTGAAATAACTTAAAAAGCTAATTTTTTTTTTAAAAAAAATCAGATTTATAAAATAACATCACTACCTTACCGGAAAAGATGGAGATCCACCATTTTTGTTACTATCTTTCTCTCTCTCTCCCTCTCTTCCACCAAAACATATTTTATTTAGAATTAGAATTATTAGTTATAAAAGAAAATATGAGACGTCATTGAAAAAAAAATTGGATCTAAATCTCCTCAATTTTTCCGGCGAAACTTCAATTTCCGGCAAAAAAATTTACATATGAGTCATTGAAATGACTTTCTAGAAAATGAAGTCTTTTCTTATTGAAATATTTTTAAAATATAAGTTTAAATGGTTTTTCTTTCTTTTTCTTATAATTCAATTTTTACTTTTTTAATCAAATTGACACATGTCTTCTCTTAATTTGTCATCTTGTCATGTCATCTGCGAGTGGATAACACACATTTTTTAACTTTTACTGATTGTTAAAGAAGTGTCAAAATGACACAGTGGGGCATGCCATAAAATGTCTAAAATGAACAAAGTTTAATTAAAATATTTAAGTGAAAATTGGTGCCAAGTTCAAGGGGCCACCGATGGATTAGCTCATCCAATGGCAAATACAAGTAATCATAACTCATAAGCGAAGACATGGATATTTTCTCCATTTGAATATCTCGCTTTTTCATTTTCCTGTAAGCAGAAACCGTCTAGAAATCGTATCATCAATTCACGGCTGTAAAGGAAAAATTAAATTAATTAGATAATGATATGGAACTGTTAAAATCTTGTTTTAATCAACTTCCAAATAAGGCAAAAGGTAATATGAACATTTAAAGAAGCAAAAAATTATAAATTACTTGTAGCGAAACGGGATATTTTTGATCATGACAGTAGTTTCGTTATTAGGTATCCATTTCTCCCCCCATCGTAGTAGAGGAGGAATAATCCGACGTGGGAGCACATTCTCCTGCGGCGGTGAAACGACTATAGGAGGAGGAGGAAGCTGTTAAGCACCGACGGATATAGATATGGTGGAAGCATCACCGGCAGCAATTGACGCCTTGGAAGCATCACCGGCTGATATTGATGCATTGGAAGCGGGCGCGCGGTGGTGGGGTGGGAATAGGGATATATTCAGGTGGATGCGGGTTCAACGAACTCTCAGGAACATCAGCCATGGAAGTACATATGATAAAGCTGGTAGTGATTTTGAAAAAAAAAGAGTTAGGTTAACTGCTTCTTTAGTAGGAACAAAAAGAGAGAAATTGAGAATTGAATATATAGTGAAATGTATAGTGAAGGAAGAAATGAAAAGAAAGAAATAGCAACCGCCAAATGAGACTATTCCCCTTGAGGCTGAGTTTACTCTGAGTCCAAAGCTATAAGGATGATACATTAAAAAAAATCAATCAGAAAAGCAAAATCGCTTTGTCAGAAGTGATTTTCTTTTGACAAAAGTTGACGTCGTCCGTTAAAAAAAAAATCACTGTCTTATCAGCGATTTTCTCAAAAAGAAAAATCTTTTTTTCTTCAAAATCACTGCTATATTTAAAAAAAAAAAAGTTTTTTTAAAATCGCTATACTTTTTGCTATTTTGATAAAATTAAAAAAAAATTAAGGATTTTTTTTTTGATGTGTTTAATCTTGCCCCTTTTGAAGTTTTTCTTTTTAATTCAATATTCTTTTATTATTATTTATAATATATAATTCAATTTTCCTCATGCTTCAACAATTGTATTGAGTATACTGTCCGTCTTGTTTACCATCTTTATATTATTAATAATTAACAATAGGCATGAAAATAATAGCACACTAACAATAGGCATGAAAAACGCTGCCCCTGCAGCGAAGTAAGGAAAAAAAAATTTGAATTGTTGTTGTGGCAGCGATTTTTAATAACAAAAAAAAAGTTTTTGAACAAAATCTCTGCTAGGGTAACGATTTTTAGTCATTGTGTCAGAGGGAAATTGCTTCGTCACGAGCGATTTTGCCCTTTTGGTTTTAAAAAATTTGATGTGCCCTTTTGGAATCTTTGATAATTTTTTTTACCCTTTTGACTCCGGACTCGAGTTTAGTCTTGAATATAAAAAATTTATAATAGGAAATACTTTTATCGGAATGAAATTTTATGCCATATGAATTTGAAATAATAAAATTATACCGTGTCAATTATACTTTGAGCTATTGTATTTATACTCAAGTGAAAAAATAAGGTAATTTATGACTATTACGATCATTGAATTAAGAACTTTACTACCCACCTTATTTTGTTCGTTTATCGTTGAGTTTAAAATCTAGTTATTTTTTACATTATTGATTTACAAATAATGAAATTGTAGAATATAAATAATTCAACAATTTAGTAAATCCAAATGTTACTAATGATGAAGAAGAAGAGAAAAAAGATACAGGGAGACTTCTACGTCTTGATTCTTTAGATAATAATAATAATATCTTAGTTAATTATTGTATTGGTTTTCTAATTACATTGCTCATAAGCTTTTCAGTTGTAACTAATTTAACTAACTATAGAGTAACAAACCTAACTAATTGATTACATAATTAGTTACTCTTAGCCTCTTTTAATTACTTCGCTCAACAAAAATAATCAACTCTCTCTACTAAAGATAGATACAAAAACTGATTCTCATTGTATATTATTTTTCGTTAGAGGTCCTTTTATGATCGGGAAACTGTGCAATTTAATCATGTGTATCGCAAAATGAATACATATGATTAATCGGTTAGCTAAATATGAAAAACAAAAAAAAAAAAACACTATAATATTAAAATTGAACAGAAATTAGAACATTACTTTAAAATTTATTTAAAATGTGTCAAGAATTTAAATTGCGCTGCAAATTATCCCGTACATAGGGGTGTAAATAAGTCCATGTTGTCTTTAAGTTTAGACACGCCCAATATCTAGTATTTTTTTGTCTCATTTTATGTGATATAGATAGAATTTATAGAGTTAAATTTCAATATGATTTTTAAATATTTTACGTTATTAATGATTGTAATTTATAGTATTTTTTACGTAATTTTTAAACAACATATGTTACTTCTCTTGTCCCAATTTATGTAGCACAGATAGAATTTCAAGAGTCAAGCAAATGTTGTTAATTAATGAGATTTATTGTATTTTTATGTAGTTCCAAATTAAATAATACACGTTACTTATTTTATCCCATTTTATGTGACACAGATATATGAATCAATAAATTTTTTATAAGCAATCAAATTATTTATGTATTTTTTAAAAATATTTTAAGTTGTCACTTATCATGATTTATAGTAATGTTTACGCAATTTTTAAATTTAAAAGAAATTAAAAAATAAAATAAAAAAAGAAAGAATAATTAAATGTAGAAAAAGCTGTCAAACAGGCATGTCAACCATGACCTGATTATCCCCGTCTTATATATTAGTAGGGGATGATAAGTCATCACTTTCTTTTATCATTTTTTTGTAAACTCAATAAAAATAAACTATAACGAGTTCATTTTTTCATAATTAAAAAAAGTTCAAAAGAAAAATTCTGTATTATATGAATTTGAATTTATCGGCTCTAATATAAATTTGAGTGAATTTTTTTTCTAAAAACAAAAAGGAAAGAAAGAGTTGATTTTCTCTATGCATCTGCTATCATAATTAGTAGCCTACAAAAAAATCATACTGTGCCAATTATATTTTGAGCTAATCATTCGTTGTGTTTACACTCCAGTGAAATACTTAGGTAACTTACGAGCACATAGATTATATTAATGTGATATTTTTAATATTATATCACGCTAAATATTGATGGGGCCTTTGATGTATCTTATGAGATTTCAATCATTGAATTAGGAGCTTTACTACTCACCTCATTTTGTTCGTTTATACTCCCTCTGTTCATAATTACTTGTCCATTTTTAAATTAACACACCTATTAAAAAAATAATTATTGATATAGCGAGTTTTATCATTTTACCCCTATTAATTATGAAGTAGATGAATTAAAAAATTAAGATTTTCAAAAAGTTCTACCTTTTTCAAAGTAATTAATTGAGTGTATAATAGGTAAAATAAAATCGTTCGTTTTTAATTTGTCAAAATGAACAAGTAATTAGGGAAAACTAAAAATGGAAAGTGGACAAGTAATTAGGTAGAATGTAGTGAATTCAAAAAGTTTAAGTATTGGATCCGGATGTGCTATATATATATATATATTATGCTACAGTTGACTCCCTAATTACATTCCTCATAAGCTTTTTAGTTGTAACTAATTTAAAAATTATACAGTTATACAGTAACTAACTTATCTAATTTGATCATGTAGTTAGTTACTCACTTACTCTTAGCCTATTTTAATTATTTAGCTCATCAACAAAAATAATTAACTCTATCTACCGCAAATAGAGGCGTATTCCAATGTGTTATACAAGATTAAACTGTTCTCCACTGTATATTATTTTTTATTGGGTAAAATTTATCCGCATGGGGTGTATACACCAAGTCAATACATGCATGCCATGTGTTTGAATTTATAGCTCATTTTACTTAACCATAATTAATTAACATGTGTTTTACTTCGTTAAATCACGTAATAATGAAAATTGCATTAGTTTGATATATACACATGTGCAGGTAAGTTTCTTATTGATTTGGACACTGTGCAACTTCATTATGTATATCGTTAAACTAATACATATGATCGATTGGTTTGCTAAGTATGGCCGAAAAAAATTAGTATACTATTAATATTGTTTTAAAAATAGTTTAAAATTTATTTAAAATAACTAAAAAGATCCACAGGAATTCTTTATTTTTTGCGTCATAACGTATCAGTCTTGGTTAGAAAAAACCTAGAGAAAAAGGGTTGCATATTGATAGAGGAAAAAACTACAACAATAAAAAATAGCAGAAATGTGACCATCTTATAAGTGTAAATATTTTTTTATATTATTAGTATAGTTTTAATTTTAAAAGTTTATTTGTCATGGTAATTCATAAGTAATTTTATTTTAATATGTATACATATTTTGAAGTAAGATTTCAAGTCCAAATCACAATAATGAAAAAATAAAATAGTAATAGAGTGTTTTTCCATCTAGTAAGATTTGAATTGAACACAAGTACATTGAAAAACATCCACTTTTGTTTTAAATTTAATTTGGATATTGGTCTCGATCACTCTATTTGGTCATGTGAGATAACTAAAATTATGAGATAAAATTGAAGTTCTATTTGGACATATAATTTGAATGTTTATATTGTATTTACGTAAATCCTCATATATATTCTTTGAAGTTCAACTGTTCAAGTCGTAAAAGTTCAACTCCAAGATAATTTTCTGAAGTCTCATTTGTGGAAGTTGAAGCTACAATAATTTAGTCTTGACTTGGAACTTAGATAATGTTCTAGAGTCTAATTTGCCGTTAGTTACAGCCCCAATTCTTTGAACTTAAAAAGTGACTCGAACATTGTTTTAGTTAAAAATATTTTGTCATTTTTTGCATTTAACTTTAGTATCTCACTAGTCAAATATATTAGAGTAATTTTGATCATCACTTTATCATATTCATGCTAAAATTACAAATTAAATCAATCCAACAACTAAAATTCAAAGTGAAAACTAGTAGACATGTTATCCATGTGATATGAAAACAGAGGAGTAAAAGAACAAATCAAATGTCTCATAGCAAATCAGAGGAGTAACAGCCCCTGCTAATGGTGGATTTCGTTAACGAAAAATACAACAACAAAAGGTGGATTTCATCACAATTGATGGATCGGATTATCTGAGAAGTGACAGTATTCCACCCGTCAAAGCTTGCTAATTTGGAGTGACTTCAAATTTCCCCACTTGCAATGATTTGAGAACCATCTCTTGGAGGATAAAACCCTATTGCTTCACTCCTAAATCTTGCATACTGATATCGTCTCCTTAAATAATTTTTTCCCTGTTAATTAGTAGAAATTCCACATCAAAAATCACAAACTTAATAAACAGTTTCTTCTTTTATTTTTAAAATTTGACATTCACGCACGCACCTGGATATACGCAGTGGCAATCTTAACGCTCCTTGCAGAATCTGGAAACGCTTTTACTCCGTCACTAAAAGCCAAAAAAAAATTCCACAGAGTTCTTTGATCGGTGAAATTCACAAATGCATAGCCCCTGATCCTATTCTTTCTGTAAATGAAAAAAATAAAAGAAACGCTAATAGTAATGAAGTTGCTATATATACATCAACTGCAAATAAAATAATTACACGATATTATTACTACTTGAAATGCAAAGGCAAATACAAGTAATCATAAGCGAAGACATGATCAATATTTTCTCAAATTTGAATCTCTCGCTTTTCTATTCTCCTGTAAGCAGAAATCATCTAGAAATCCCATCATCAATTCACGGCTGTAAAGGAAAAATTAAATTAATTAGATAATGATATGGACCTATGAAATTTTGTTTTAATCAACTTCCAAATAAGGAAAAAGTAATATGAACATTTAAAGAAGCAAGAAATTAATAATTACTCGTAGTCAAATGGGATATTCTTGATCATGACAGTAGTTTCGTTCATAGATATCCGTCTCTCCAGCCCTCCTACTCTAGGAGGAATACTCCTACGCTGGCGACGTCGTCGCACATTCTCCTGCGGTGAATCGACGATAGGATATGGATGCGGTTGAAGCGCCGGCGAATATGGATGCGTTGAAAGTATCAACGGCAGAAATTGATGCGTTGGAAGCATCACCGCCAGAAATTGATGCGTTGGAAGAATCACCGCCAGATATTGATGCACTGGAAGCAGCATATACATAGGACGACGTCGTGGCCGTGGCCGTGGCCGTGGCGCCAGAGTGGGAATAGGGATGTATTCAGGTGCATCGGGGTTCAACGAACTCTCAGGAACATTAGCCATGGACGCACAATTGATAAAGCTGGAAGTGATTTTGATTTTAAAAAAAAAGTGTTAGGTTAACTGTTTCTTTTATTGGAGAAAAAAGAGAGAAATATATAGTGAAGGAAGAAATGAAAAGAAAGAAACACTTACCACCAAATGAGACTATTTCCCCTTTGACTTAGAGGTTGAGTTCGAGTCTTAAAATATGAAAATTTTATGACAGAAAATGCTTTTACTGGAATGAAGTTTTATGCAACATAAATTTTTTTAATTAGCTTTAATATAAGTATGTGTGAAAAAATAAAAAAGGAAAGAAATAGCTAGTTTTCTGCACTATCTAATCTGTGTTGGCATTAGGGGCGTTATATTTTTTTTATAAAATATTTAAATATAAAGATGTGAAGTAACGTTCAAAATATCATATAATAATATAATGATGATTGAATGCACCTCTTTAAGTGAAGATAGAATTTAAATCTAAATCTATTTTCTTCTTTTTTTAGTAACACTTCTCCAACTCGTTATCAATAACACTTTTGGTGTTTCAATTAATTTTTCTTTCGTTTTTTTACTTTATTCTTTCCAAATTTTCATGTGTGTTATATTCAAAACTCCTAAATAAGTTTAGCATTGTTAATTTTTTATATAATTAAATCAAATGTGTATATTAAAAATTTAAAACTAGCAGTGTTATATATTTTGAACCTATAATTTTTTTTTAGTGTTAAAAACTTAAAGGTCAGTTCAATCAAATTTATATCTTAGATATATTTTTTTCGTAATAATGCACCCATCGTTCCAAAATCTTAGATAGTAAATACTTTTAAATTAAAAAAAATTATACTGTGTCGATGATACTTTGAACTGATCATGCATTGTATTTATACTAGAGTGAAATAATAAGGTAATTGAATTAGGATCTCTACTACTCACCTCATTTTGTTCATTTATCGTTGAGTTTAGAATCTAATTATTGTTTAAATTAATAATTTACAAATAATGAAATTGTAGAATATAAAGAAGTCTAACAATTTAGTAAATCCAAATGTTAGTAATGATGAAGAAGAAGAGGAAAAAGAGAAAGGGAGAATTCTATACCTTGAGATAATATATATCTTTGTTAATTATTGTATTGTACACTGTATAGGCTGTATATATATACGACACTATTGGCTTCCTAATTACATTTCTCATGAGCTTTTTTAGTTGTAACTAATTTAACTAACAACAGAGTAACAAACTAACTAATTAATTACATAGTTAGTTACTCTTAGCCTGATTTAATTACTTCGCTCAACAAAAATAATCAACTCTCTTGCAAATAGATACAAAATTAAACTGATTTTCGTTGTATATTATTTTTCATTATAGGTCCTTTATGATCGATTTGGGCACTGTGCAACTTCATGATGTGTGTCGCGAAACAAATACATATAATTAATCGGTTTGTTAAATATGGCGGAAAAAAAATACTATTATATAATATTGAACAGAAATAAGAAAAATAGTTTAAAATTTATTTAAAATGTGTCAAGAATTTAAATTACGCTGCAAATTATCTTGTACATAGGGGTGCAAATAAGTCCATGTTGGTTTTAAGTTTATTTCTCATGTGTGTGTCATCAATTTCTTTTATCATTTTTTTATAAACTCAATAAATTAAAAGATACTTCACTATAAGGAGTTTATTTTTTTTCATTATTAAAAAAAAGTCAACAAGAATTCTTTATTTTTACTGTCACGACTAGGACTGTTCATGGTTATGGTTATAAAACCAAATCGAATCGTAATCCTAACCTAACCGATTAAAAAACCGATATTTAGTTTGATTTGGTTAGGTTTAGTTTTAAATTTTGAAAAACCGATATTATTTGGTTTGATTTTGATTTTACTAAAAATTAACCGCAAAAATAACCAAACCGAACCAAGAAGTTATATATATAAATGTTATAATTATTTATAAATAAAATATAACTATTTCGATAAATTTTAATTAATTTAAGTCTTTAATTTTACTATTTTCTGAAGTCCAACACTTAAATTTTAGCCCAACTATTAAAATCTTTAGTCTAAATCCCTCAATATTCATTACTTTAAAGATCACACTTTCTCTGTTCTGTAAAATTTTCCAACGCAACATTGAATAATTTAAAGCTAAAACTAAAGAAGATGGTAATTGATTAGTTTTGACTATGAAATATTGGCTGCTTTTTTTAGAAGTAATTTCTCAATATTTTAAGGTGTAATTTATTGAAAAGTCTATTGATAAGATGTTGAGATCTCCAAAATATTAAACCAGCATTATACTATTAATAATGAGTTTTTTAGTTTCTGAAACAAGGTACACTGGATGAATCCCTTCGTTCGTGTAATAGCTTATTTGTGAATTATTCATATACTAAGTGTTTGTGTCTATCGAGATGCATATGTCATCAACAAACTTATTACTTTCGAATCGAAAAAACCGAAAAAATCTAACCAAACCGACGATAACCAAACTACGGTTATTATTTCTTATTTGGTTTGGTTTGGTTTTAGAAATTTAAAAATCGATTTAAATTGGTTTGATTTTAATTTTAACTAATAACCGATTCAAACCAAACCATGAACACCCCTAGTCACGACATATCCTCCTTTATGTACTCTCTGATATTGTGGAACCCTTTGGTTAGAATAAAACTAGAGAAAAAAGGTCGAATATTACTGTAGAAAAATACTACTGCCATATAAAATAGGAGAAACGTGTCCATCTTATGTATGTAAAATTATTTTTTTATATTATTTGTATTAATTTAATTTAAATTGTTATTTATTATCATAATTCATAAGTAATGTAATTTTGATATGTGCATAACTGCATATATTATACATTATCGATTTCATTCCCTTCTAAAAAAGAAAGAGTGTTATGAGATTCGAAGTAAGATTTCAAATTTAAATCTCAAATTTAAATCACAATAATAAAAAATAATAGTAATTGAGTGTTTTCCATTTAATAAAAGTTGAACTGAACCAAATAGATTAAAAAATAGGACACATATTCACTAGTATTTAAAATGTTAATCTCGATCACACTATTATCTTACACTCACATCTTTATACTCATTTATTTGTCTGTCACTCGGGTTGTGTTGGATCTTTTCACATCACATGAATTTATTATATATGTAACGACCTGAATCGTTGTTATTTAGGAAAAGTAAAAATTCGAGAAATTTCTGGGTCATTGTCCCGCCAAGGTAGGCCAGATGCCGCTAAGGCGGTGGCGCCACGGCCAGATAAGCTGGCACCAGAGCAAGATAGGCGAGACATAATGTAAATAACGCAAAATCTTATTTTCTCTTCCTAAAATACCTAATTTAGATGTAAATCACTCTAGAAACCCCCAAAAAGCTGCTCTAAGCTTGGGAAGAAAGGAGAAGGAGATTTCTAGCGTAAGGAGGTCGATGAAATGCAGATTTTCGGTCAAGATAAACGTCATGAAGCTCGGAAACAAGAATCAAAGCCAAAACCCCGTGCAGCTACTTGGTGCCCAAGTAGGCTAGGTTTTATTAATGAAGTAGTTATACATCTGCGTTCACTACGCAATATAATGTAAATCAATGGTAGGATTTATGTGTAGGCCTTCGTGCACCGAACAAAAGATGATTTAATCATAGGAAGAAGTCTTAGGTGATGAAATAGGGATAAGTATGGTCGAGTTATTGTTAAGTGATATACGTCGATGAATACGTCATTGTGATGGTTGTGATTTAATGTTTTGTGTTGTATGTTCGTTCTTGCTCTTTATAATGCGTGTATGTATGAAAACGCTGCGTTATGGATCACACTTATATTATATGAGAATAACTGAATGAGGTATGTCATGAATCATGACTTGATTGTATGACTTTGAGAATATATTTGTGATTGTGATTGTGACTTATTAAATAGATCAGGTGTTACATTCCGACACATTAACTTGGATCGGTTGCCATGTTCTGACATAAATATGGGATCGGTTGCCACATTTCGGCATAAACATTGGATCGAGTACCACGTTCAGATATGCTAACAATTTGGGTTTGGGTTCCATGAGAGAACCAACTACTTGACATAATGGTATATCTTAGGTTGTGAAACTGTACGTTGTTCGTAAGTGATAATTTATGTTGTTTTCTCCGAAATTGTTAAATGGTTATGATGAACCATATTTGATTGTTCTACTATGTGATACGATATGTGGAGAGTTAAGGGTTCAAGAGTTGCTAGTGTTCGAGTAAAGGGTTGTTCGTGTGTTGTAAAGGCGAGAAATGGGGGTAGTGTACGTGGCGAAAATACTTAGGTAGGTCTCATCTTGGAGAAAGGGATTTGCTGTTAATAGTTAAAAGCCTTGAAGTATGTGTCATGTGGCAAGGGCTGGATAATATGAAAGAGAAAGTAAGGTTGTCGTGATGGTGAGTCAGAATGCTTGTATTTGTATTTGTGAACTCTTCTATGTGTTAGGAGGGTTAGGCTAAGATCAAGAACCTAATAGGTAGGTCAACTGAGAAAATGGTTAGTAGAAAGGGTGCTAGTGTAATTCTGTGGTATCCCAGAGAGGGTAAAGGTAGAGAAGCGAGTGGTTTATCGTCTATTCTTGCTAGTTGTTTTCTTATGTTATGTGGTGGGTGTCGTGTTGACCAATGATGCCTACCAGTACGTGTGGTTTTTTACTGATACTACTCTTACTATTCCCTTTTGGCATAGTCTGGATGCAGGTTGGTGATATTTCATTAGATGAGAATGAAGAATTCTCCAACAGCTTCTACTTTTCCTTCCACATGGTGGGAGCTATGTCTTTTCATTATTATGTCTTGTTGTACTCTTGGTAGCTCTTATACCTGTTTAGATTAGATCTTTGGGGGTGTTAATTACTTTACAAGTCTTAACCCGAATTTATTTAAGAAGGTGTTCATTTATAAAAACTCTATGATTTCATTATCTCCGGCGTTTGCTAATTTTCCTCATGTTTTAACTATTGAATTATGAGGGTTCTCCTACTTAGGCGTTAGAGTGGGTGCCCGCACGATCCAGTGAGTTGGATCGTGACAATATAATTTTACTTTACTTTGTAAAATTACTGATAATATGTGTATTAATTTTCCATTTGAATTTTACATGTTAGATTAATTTAATTTGAAATTTTCACAGGAATATGATAGCTGATGATCAAAGTTAAAAGTATTTGATAAGTGAGATTTTATAGTTAAAACTTCAATTATATGTTCGAATAAAACTTAAACTTCTTCATATAATTTCATACTAGAATTTGATCTTACCTACTCACACAAGCCGAGCCTGATTTGATTGTCTTTTAATTAAAGGAAAAGAGTCTGATATATCCATTAGTTTTGTCATTTAGAGTTGATACATCCCTCGTTATAAAAGTGGCTCATATATACTCTTAGAGTTATACAAATGACTCACATATATCATTACCGTTACAAAAGAAGCTCACATATTATACCATTCATCTAATGAAAGTGAAAAAATAGTTTTAAATTTATGTTTCTTACTTTAAATCTATAAAAAATTCATGTAGGGGTATATATATGGCCTTTCGAGCAAAGTTTAAGATATATTTTAATCTTTTTCATACAAATTTTTTTTTTGACTTCTTTGATTATCATTATTCGAATTTCTTATTCTTTTTTTTTATTTCATTCTTTAGTGTAAAGAAAAAATTTAAAGCTATTTTTTGTTGCTATATTGTAATTTAGTTTTTGCATTTTTTTAAAAAATGGGGCATCTATAAAAAAAATTTACAAGAAAATTAGTGAAACATAAATAAATTTGATCATCAAAATAGTAAATTTAAATTAGTCGTTGAAACAAAAAAGTAAAAAAAAAATGTTGTGGGGTATAATCCACATACCACCTTTTTCTAATTCAATCTCATCTAAGGGCGGGCATAAATACCGAAAAACAGAAAAACTGAACCGAACTATTTCGATTCTATGGGGTCGGTTCTTCGGTGTTTCGGTTTGGTGTCAGTTCTTTTTTTTCGGAGCTTCGGGTTGGAGTTCGATGTAAGGGTCCCAAAACTATGGTGCACCGAAGAATCGAAGTTTCATTAAATAAATTTAAATTATATTATTTAATAATACTTATATATTTTGACTCAAAATATTTATCTGGTCCATTTCAATTTTTAAATTTTGGAGCCTAAACAAAATAGTAAAGGGCACACTTTATTATTTACACTTCAAAACAGTAAAGGGCACCCGCCTAAACAAAACTATTTTGATGTTATTACTTTTTATTTACTGTTAGTTGTTACTTTGAAGTTTGAAGTGTGAAGTGAACAATAATTGTTACTTTATCATATTCCTTCTTTATTTTTATTTACACCGAAAAATCGATTTAAAAACACTGAACTAAATCGAACTGAATCGATCTAGTTTGATATGAAATATGGTGCACACTTTTCTAAAATTGAATACCGAAGAACCGAATCGAAGAACCGAACACCCACCCCTAATCTCATCTATTGTTGGCTTGTTGCTTTCGAATCGACTGTAAGAGTATTTTAATGTCACTTAGGAGAAGTTTAGGGAAGTGTGCCGAAGTCTTCTATAATAAACAGTTGTGACTTGGTCTAGCTAGGACAGTTCCATCCTAAAGAAACTTTCTTTTGTTCTAGGTTTCCACAAAGCGGTATCAGCGTATGAGAACGCCTTTCTCCCATATGGATTATATTTTTTTCAAAAAAATAATTAAAAATTAAAATTAATTTTTTCACTTCCGTTAGAGAAAGAGGTATATGTGAGTTACTCGCATAACAGTAGAGGTATATATGAGTCACTTTTATAACGAGAGATATATCAATTCTTAATATCAAAGTTAAGAAATATATCAGACCCTTTTAAATCAAAAATCACTTATAGCTTTTAACATATTTTAGTTAAAAAAAGATTAAAAATAAACGTTTATTAGCATTTTTTTTTTACCTAAATAAGTACTAGTATAAAATTGCTTAAATGCTATTTTAACTTTAAAAAAGCTTTGCCTTGAAAATAGAAAAATTAAGTGATTAAATTAAATTAAATTTATTAATTAAAATAAATAAAACATGTTCATTTATTAAAAAAACTGATTTCATACTACTTAATAAAGATACAAGAATAAATTTAACTAATTTCTTAAATGACTAGAAATCTAAAATAATAACAACTCAATTAAAATGGTCGAGTAACTTAAATGTCTCGCAGGGTCATAAACAGTCCTGCTAATAGCTAAACTCGTTCAACAACTTGTTTATTTCGTAAACGAAAAATACAACAACAAAGGGTGGACCCCATCACCTGCTATTCTATCAATCGATCGGATCATTAGTGAGATTTTTCAGGTGTCAGTATTCCACCCCTCGATTTCTTTTACTCCATATAAAGCTAAGCTATAATAAACCCTACAAGTACTAGTAGTAGTTCCCTAAAGTTAGGGTTTCTTGAGAAGATATGAGCAACATGGAGTGACTTTGTATTGCCCCACAGTAATCATTTGCACCGATTCCCCAGAACCATCTCTTGCAGGACTAAACCAAACTGGCAGAAATCCTTCTGATTCACACTCAAATCTTGTTTGCTTGAATCGGTTCACTAAAGCTTCTTTTCCCTGTTAGTTGGTCAAACTTTCACATAAAAAAATCATTAACTTCATAACAATATTTTTTTTTAACATTCACTCACCTGGATCTTTGCAGTGACGATCTTAACACTCCTTGTAGATCCCGGAAACACGTTTAGTTTGTCATTGAAAGTATAAAAAAAATTCCACACAGTTCTCTGATTGGTGAAATTCACGAAAGCATAGCCTTTGCTCCTCTTCTTTCTGCAAATTTATAAACAAAAGAGAAGCTAATAGTACTGAAGTTTTTACTTTGTCTGCAAATGAACACAAGAAAAATAATTATTTACTTGAAATCCATAGGCAAATACAAGAAATCATAAGCAAAGACATGAATATTTTCTCCATTTGAATCTCTAGTCTTCTGATTCTCCAGGTAGCAGTGCTCGTCCAGAAATTGCATCAACATTTCTCGGCTGTAAAGGAAAAATTAAATTTATTATCCATCAAATTCCAAAGTGGCAAATAACTAAACGGCAGTGATATTGAATGATACTTGTGGAACTAAAGAGTCGGACCATTAAATTTTGTTTTAATCAAACTTCCAAATAAGGAAAAGTAAAAGAGGCAAAAATTGGACAAACAAAGAATTAAAAATTACTTGTAGTGATATGGGATATTCTTGATCATGATAGCAGTATTGTTCTTATGTGTCCAACTTATAGGTATCACATCGTGTTTCTTCATCTCATTATAACAAACACTTCGTCTCTGGTCATGATTTCCCACTTTTCTCCGCCAAACTAAACGTCCCTCAGTATTTGAACAATTTCCTCTTCCAAACACACCTCTGTTTCCGTTACTCGATCGAGAAAAACCTCCGATATAATCATTTCTCAACCTAGGAGGAATATTCGGACCAAGGCTTATCACCGATGGTGGTCGGACACTCTCCCGCGGCAGTGAACCGACGGTACGATGAGGAGGAGGAAGCTGTGGAAGCAGCACAGGTAGTGGCGGAGTGGAAATAGGGATATATTCGGGTGCATCTGGGTTCAACAAACTTCTAAAAACAGCAGCCATGGATGTACAATTGATAAAGTTGCAATGATTTTGAAACAAAAAAAAGAACTTGGTTGTTTTTCTAGAGAGAAAAAAGTAGGGTGCTGTAATAGAAAAGAGCACAACTATGTCTAATCTTATATTGTGTAAAAAAATAAAAATATATTATTGAAGAATTTAATTTCCTTCAATTAATACTAGTAAGTTACTAGATAACTATCGGAAGTAAATCATCAAAAAATTATATAGTGGGGATTACATTCATATCATAATATGGAATATTTGGGCATTCTGAAACAAGTAGTGTGGTTCCTATTGGTCGACACTCCGCACCTATGCCACCCGCAACAGTATCTTACGATCTATTTTTTAGCAAGAACTATCTATTCCGAAACTTTCACAATTCCATTTAAAATAGTCCCTGTTTATAAATAACTCTTTCACGTCTTCTTAAGGTTTAACACAAATATTTGAATTATTAGCAAAAAAGTAAATAAAATTAAATTTCACATTTCTAAATTCATTTATGTAGTTAACATTATGTTATGAAGAAATCCTTGCAAAAAATTTACAAAATGTTTGGTAAATTTCATTTCTTTGAAGATCTTATAGAGTAATAATTATTAAAAAATTTAATAGATTAATAGATCAATTGTTAGTTATCTGAGTTTTTATGTGTTGCTCGTGAAAGTTTGATTCCCCATAATCTTTTCCGTCATTTCTCCTTCCTCTGCTGCCAAACTATTTTTTAAAAAAAATATAGAATATTATATCTTTCATTTCAAAATAAGTGAATTTTTATGATTGGATATTTTTCATATATTTCAAAATAAATGAACTGTTCAATTAAAGAGACTTGTTGAAAACTTCTTCTAATTTTGTCCTTATTTATATTTTCTAGGTGATAATTTCAAGAGAGTTAATTTTTCATATTAATGATTTTATTTTAAATTATTTTTATTTTTAAAAATAGTTTGAAAATAACTAAAAGAAAAAATGTGAAAAGTAATATTCAATTTTTGACCTAATCTTTTTTCCTTTTAATAATGTAAATTGCCTCAAGAATTCAATTATTTTTTAAGCAAAGGGACGTATTATTTTTAGTAATCTCTATATGTATATTACCTTAAAATCATGAACTCCTAACTTGAATATTAAATTACTATAATATTCCTAACTTAGTTGTGACTTTTCCGATAAGTTGTGACATTTTTCAAAGG
Organism: Solanum bulbocastanum; assembly: GCA_037074985.1. Classification (NCBI taxonomy): domain Eukaryota; kingdom Viridiplantae; phylum Streptophyta; class Magnoliopsida; order Solanales; family Solanaceae; genus Solanum; species Solanum bulbocastanum. The sequence continues at coordinate 70,460,438 of CM073597.1, read as the reverse complement.
GTTGTGATTTTTCGATAAGTTGTAATTTTTTCAAAGAGTTGTGATTTTTTCAATAAGTTGTGACCTTTCCAAAGGGTTGTGACTTCTCAAAAGGTCATGACTTTTCAGATAAAATACAAAAAAATACTTGTTCATACTATCCTTTGTTGATTATAAATAGAGGAGTTTTCTCTCATTTTTTTCAACCACAATTTTTTTTTTAATCTTCTACTCTTCTTCTTCTTGCATTTTAAAATTTTCCGTATGATTTATTATTGTTGACTAAGTTCGAATAAGGCTGTAAGTGATGTCTTTGCTCTTAGTATATGTTGATTACTGTCGAGTTGTGAGTGGAAAGAAAGATTTTTTTTTGTGAAAACAGAAAATGTACATTTTTGTCGGTGTATTACTTGTGCCATTAGTTGTATGATAGCCTGATTCTGCCTTTTCTACAATAATTTTATTATATCAAAATTAAATCAGTTGCTAATAGTGGTACATTTGTAACTTGTTAAGTGCATGACTGTGGTGATAACTCCCCTTTGATGATATGCTTCAATGTTCTACCAACAATAGAAGAATTAAGCAAAAAGAGGAGAAATTTTATCTTAAGAATTACATGAAACATATATGTCCTTTCCCTCCACTCAATATTTCTCTGGTGTCTCTACGTTGCATTTTGTACATTCACCTTTTCTCTTATTTTTTAACAGTTTGTGAAGGAACACACCGTCATTATTGTCAAATGCAGTTGTCTTGACCTCACATTTTGATATTGATCTTTAATATTTGGGCGACCTGCCTTGTTTCTTTTCCTCAGAATTGTTGATGATGAACTCCTTGATTGGCCCTACTGAAAGGCCATCAATTTGCATAATATATACATTAGTATGTAATGTTTCAATAGATGGAGTTAACATGATGTTGAGAGTGTTTGGATTGGCTTAAAAGTTGGTCAAACCTACTTTTAAGTCTGTTTTTGACTTCTGAAAGTGTTTGGCAAATACAAAAAATAATTTAAAATAAATCACAAATGACTTAAAATAAGTTGGGGAGTGTTTGGCACGGTAAAAAAATGTCTTAAAATGACTTAAAATAAGTCAAAAATCAAAAGTACGTCTCCCCTACTTTTTATTTTTTGACTTAAAAGTCATTCCAATCTGACTTTTTATTTTTGACTTAAAAACTACTTTTTTTAGGTCAGTCCAAATAGGCTCGTAGTCTAAATTTATTTGTTTTTTTTAACAGTTTCTCTTGTGATGTAAATATATGCTTCTCAACATCTTTTTCTAAAATTATTAAACTTTTCAAAAGTTAGAAATATGTCACAATTTGTTTTTTTGATGGTCAAGACAAAAAGAAATGACTTTATTTATCAATGATACTCATGTGATTTAGAATGTTAAGAAGTTTGCTTCAAAATAATTATTACTTATTACAATATAAACATGAGACCTTTTGTTTTACTTATTTATAATTTCTTAATATTACAGTATTTTAGACAAAGAAAAATTCATATGACTCTCTCTCTCTCACACACACACACACGCATATATATATATATATATATATATATGGGTAGGTATTTGTATTTAAATTAAAGTATTATATATGTCACAAATATATTATCAAGTTAACAAGATCTTCTAACTTCAAAATATATTATTTTAAATTGTTCTGAGTTCTTTTTTTTTAAAAAAAAAACCTCACAACAAATGTGAAAATATGTGAATATATATGAATCATTCAAAAATTATCATTTATAAAATAAATTTTATTTTCAATAATATGGAATAAACATTTTAATTTTGTCCCTACACTAAATTAAAATCTAATAACTATATAAAAATAAAGCAACATTAATTAAAACTCCTATTTATTTATGTTAGTATAAAATTTATTAGAAATACAACTATTGCACATTAATTCTTTAGTTATAACATTATAAATTTTCTTAGTTATTACTAATTATTGCAAATGTTATTCAAACTCTTTAACACTTTAGTTATAAGATTTTGAATTCTCACAGTTATTAAATTAATTATTTCTATCTTTCGTCTTTTCTTATCTTAACTTTTGACTAATAATTTCTCATATTATTATACCGCCCATATATATGTGATAACACGGTGTTGTTAGTTTTTCTTGGACGAATCATGCTTGATTGAATAAATTTAAATTGTTTACAACTATATAAACTACATCTTTATTGGGTGTAAGATAAACAAGTAATTATATATATGATTTCACAGGTTTTTTCGGTAAAAAAAAAAAAGGAAACCTTTCTTAGTTAACTATGGACAGTCAGATAACTAACTTAGATTTGTTTACACAGTCAATTGAGAAGTCAAATATGAGAGCCAACAACAAGAGCGTCATTTATTATGGTATAACTTATAAAATAAAAACTAATATGCAAAAATTAGTTCTAAAAAATAAAATGTAGTTGTCCTCTTCACATGTTCATATGACATCTGAACAGTTTAATGTGAAATAACATATATTTTCTAAATTGATAATCACGTGCAATCGCACGCGTCGAAAAAATAGTTGATAAATATACCGCTACATAAAATTAAATGATCAGAAAGTTCATTTCACATCATCTTGAAATAAGAGGGGAAAAAATGTCGTAGGAGGTGCGTGGGGACACGTAATAGAAGAGCGTGGAGAGGAAATCAGAAGCTCATAATTAGCTACATTAAATAACCAGATTCGAAGTCTGTGGGATACGTGTGACAGCGGCGATGAATGTTTCTCCGCTTGTTTCGTCTCTGCCGCTATGCTGAGTTAGAGATTTTGTGTGTAGCGTCTCACACTTGCTATGTCGTCCGATTGGACAAATAACTTTAAAATGCTTACTCCGTCCACTGTTTACTTGTCACTTATTGTTAAAAGAAAATTTTATTTTACTTCTTATTTTTGATATATCAAGAAAAAATAATTATTTTTTTATATTTTATTTTTAGTATTAAATATTATTTTTTATATCATATTTTAAGATTCAATACTAAACATTGATTAGTAGGGATATTATAGTAAAATACCTATATCAATAATTATTTTTTTAATGAGTATGAAAAGTCAAACAGTGACAAGTAAAAGTTATCGGATGAATTATTAACTTATTTTGCACTACTACTTGAAAGTTGAAACCAATACATCCTACTTCCTCCTCCTTCGTTTCAAGTTGTTTTCAAGATGTACATATTACCCATTGAATTCGATTAGTTTAAATTAAGTTTATAAATCAAAATATATACATTAAAAATTAAATTTATATTGAACATTGGAATATAATCAAAAAGAAATTTAAAAGTAATTTTTTTTAAAAATAAATCAATTCAAACACTCTTCATAATAAAATGGGGTGAGTAATAATTATCGAAAAATAACCACTAGTGCAAGTAATAGAGTCTGTAATTATGAGTTTTTTTGGGGGGATGGAGGGGTGGAGTGTGGGGGCATAGATGACAATAGTGTGAACTGTGAAGTCCATCCCCATTTTACAAGAGCAGGACTTAGGAGTAGTAAGTATATAGGCCTAAGCCAATGAAGAGAGAGACTTTTTCTTGTCCAAATTATTTATATATCTTTTTTTGGAAAAAAATCTTTTGATTAGAAAATTTGGTCAGAATCTGATCATAATGATATTTTATCTATGTTATTTTATTTTTTAAAATATTTTTATGCTTTTTAACTTTAATATCTTTAATTAATTTTTTTTAAAAATATCAATTTATTTTAAAATAATTTTTTTTATATAAACTTTTTAAACTTTTGGCCATCTAACATTACCTTTTTTTTTAAACAAATGGAGCACTGCCTCATGGAACATGGATAAATTCATTCAAAAATTAATTTTTGGATTAGTTATTTTTAAATTAATCTTCCTTACTTTTAAATTTATATTTATTATTAATTATTTTCATTTTTTAAGACATTTAATTTATCATATTAAGAGGTTATTATAATAAAATTGTCATTCTATTTATTGTTGGTGTGGTAAGTCAATACTTAACAAGTAAAAATGATTGAAGGAGTATTTAAAAAGAACTGATTTTAAAAAATATTTTTTTCAAAACCTTAGTTAAGTTGGAGTTTTTGTGATTAAAAACTTTTAAACTTATTTTTCAAAGTTCCATATATTGAATTTGCAGCAGAAAAACTTATTTTTAACTTTATTTCCCGTATCAACTGGTTGAACTTATCTAAATTTTCACCCACGCAGATATTCAAAAATACTTTTATGGACGTGGATGTAATGACAACTGCGTAACGGGTGACTCCTAATTATTCTGTGCAACATCAAGTTGTGGGCTCATGGATCCATTGGGCTTCTTGTTTGTTTTGGACAAAATATTGGAAGTCCAAACAAATATGCAAGGTTTACTTTGTAAGATCCGCCCAGAGGCTAACACCAAAAATACAAGATATTTTTGATTTTTAAATATATTAAACTGATAATCAAATCAATAAGATATTTGTTATCAGTTTTCATTTTATCGAGTTTTGGTCTTTAACAATTCGTTTTCGGTTTAACCAATAAAGAAATGTTTTCAAAACAAATATATGACTTGTCCAACTATTTGATGCAAAATAAAAAAGACAAAATCAGATTACTCATTGAGTACAAAAATTCTGCTTAGTGTGGTAAAATTATAGCAAATGCTCACAATTCACAATCCTAACTGTTGCCTAACCCTTGCCGTCATCGTTGCAAACCCTGATCCTCGCCATTCTTAGTTTTTTAGGTTTTGACATTGTGAACCTAAAAACTAATTAAAGTAATACAAAAAGGTAAGCCATTCTTAGTTCTTTAGGTTTTGACGTTGTGAACCTTAAAACTAACTAAAGTAATACAAAAAGGTAAATGTAGAGAACAGAGTTAAGTAATGTTAATTGTGTAGAGTCCTTATAGTTATAGCCTAATATATTGATTATATTAATATTTTTTTGTTTGGTTTTTATGTATGACTAAAAATTAAAATAGTAAATTACTATATTCTTAATGGGTTATCGGTTAACCCAATAACCCAATATTAAAAAACTAATATCAAACGGATAACCTAATAATATTTTTTATAAAACCATTAAATAACCTTAACCCAATAACGATAAACTAATGAACTTTTTTTCAATTCAATTTATCAATCGATTCAATTTTTGCACAACCCTATTTGAAACATAATATATTTCTTTAAATTTTAAGATTTGAGATTTACTATAACACCAATATTATAAATAATTCCATTGTCCGTGTAGTAAAAAAATGGGAATGAAATATCTATATAAGTTAATTTGTGTATTGAATATTCATAGTTTTTTTATTTTAACAATATTAATTAATGGTTTGCCAAGCTCCAACTGCTAAGGTTGTTCACCCACTCAAAATACATATAAATAGCAGTGCATAATAAGTAAGAACCGTCCCAACCATATATATATATATATAGCTTTAAGAGGACCACACAGGCACAAATGAGAGAGAGCAGAAAAAGTGAACCATGTGCAATCAAATTCTCGACAGTGTCAATGATAGAAACTCAGCATATCAATTCTTGGCTTCTACTCCTTTACTTATATGAGTATTTCATAGATTCCCTCACTCTCTTTTCTCTCATTTAAATAAATAAATATCATGTATAGAGATGTCAAATATGTATGACGGGTTAAAGCTTATACCGCGGTGTATAGGATTGTTATGAAAAGTAGTAGGATACGTTGAAATAATGTTTTGAACAGAATAATGGGAGCATGACAAGGCGAGTGAAATTTTTGTGGTTAAGCTTCGACCCGTCTAGTCCCATCTAGCTCCATTTCCGCTACCACCTCTAAGCATATACGTATTTTTAAGTTTTGAAATTGCACAAAAGGCAAGTATGATTTTAAACCAGTAGATATAAACTACTATGGTATCAACGAATCGCAAAACAACAAATAAATTATAGTAACAAAAAAGATTGCTTTGACCGGTCACATCGATCTTCACATGGGGTAGTGTAACTTCCACTCCTTTTCTTGATTATTTAGTCTTCGACGACAGTGTATCAATTCATAACTGGGATGGAAAAAATAAAATCATAATTATGAAATTTAGAGATATTTTTCAATAACAATATACTTATAGTATTTTATTGAGTGTACGTAAATTTTATTTCTTTTACGAGGGTAGATATCGATTGTTTCCAAAAATCCCTCTCACGTCATACATATCAAAGCATTTCGAAAGGTCAATACAAAAGTAAAATGGGCATAACAAAAAATAGGAAAATCACAACATATTATATTCAAAAAATAAGGACAACAACACTAAATTAATATGATTATCGAATCATAAAAAATAATAAATAATGATAGAAATTGCGAGACAGTAAATTACTACTAATGTTACTTCTATTGAAGTTGACACGATCACCTTCCTATTGCTCATTAATATTTTCCATTTGATATTAGTAGTGAGACAAAATTGACTTGAACTTTCTAGAATATAATATTTTAACTTCTAATCATGTTTATGTTTAATGTAATTAATTATTTTTTAAAAAATAAATAAATAAAAAAACAATGTCAGTTATCGGATTTTAATTGCACCAAAGTCCAAATCTACGAGAACTGTGAAATTCAAAAGAATTTTTTTTTAACAACAATTGCTTGTTAGGCATATTAAATGAATAATGTTGCTCACCTAATGTTAATTGCTTGTTAGGCATATTAAATGAATAATGTTTCTCACCTAAATCATATCCATATTGCAACAAATTGAAACAATTTCCACTATTGAAGGTGAAAGCTAGCTTTAAAAAATATAATTCAAGACAATAAATTCTAATACCCTATTTCTATTTCAATTTTCTCTTAATTTCTACCATATCATATGCAAAGATCTACTTAAATGGCTAAGTGCTAATAAATGCTTTACTCGTAATAAATGAACTCATTTGTCCGGAAGCAAAAATATTTGTTATTTTTCAAAATGTAAATTAATTTTAAAAAAATAAAAAATAACTAGTTAAATTTTGATCAATAATTTAATCTATATTTTCATTGATCAAACTTATATGAAAAGAATTTTTATATATAATCCTCAAATATCTAATTAATTAATTATAAAAATTAATAAAATTGAGTATCAAAGTGAAAAGTACATATTATTCTCTCTATCTATAGCCTATAACCATGTTTATTCCCGCTCAATTCCACTTTAATCAGTTTTTTCAAATAAAAACCTCCTTCACCACTCCCCGGCGAGGGCCACCTCCTATCTCCACGTTGCACCAACCCACGCACCCCTCCAAATATTTCCCACAAAATACAATATTTTATTTATTTGAAAAAATCAAACTCAAGAGAATTCAGACGCCTCCATAGATTCTCACTGTTCTCACCTTCCTACTCCCACGTTTCACCTTTCACAATTTTCCTCTTCCTTTCTCTCTGCTGTTCTTCTGCACTCCATTGACGAATTGAAGTTTTTCTGGCTGAGCAATTTTGCTGAAAGTGTGAAACATACTTGAAGAAGAACAGCTACACGCAGATAAATTTTTGTGTTACCGATTTTTGGTGGAGCTGAGTGAGTCGGTCAATGTCGGGTTCGTCGTCTAGAGGGAGAAGTACTTCGCCATTTCACCGCCGTAAGCCTTCGAGTCCGTACTCATCTACTTCGTCATCGTCATCTTTCATGAACGGTAGGCTCATGCCTCGATCCAGTTCTTCCACAGCGACATCGATTTTGGGCTCCGGAACTGGCGTGAGCTCCAAATCCGTGACTCCTGGACGGAACCGGAACAATTCGGAGTATTCACGAGGTTATGGAAACCGGACGCCGGTGAGTTATCAGACAACAGAGGAGTTGATTGCTGAACCAGTTGATATGTCTAGAGCGGGAGAGAGTATTTCAGTCACAGTTAGGTTTCGGCCATTGAGGTAAATGTTAGATCTGCTTGAATTGGTTTCAGTCCATTTGATGTTGGATTGGAGGAATTTAGTTTATTATGCTAGGATTTGAGCTTGGAATTTTGGTATTTCTGGTGGCAGCGAACGAGAATACAACAAGGGCGATGAAATTGTGTGGTATCCTGATGGTGATAAAATTGTACGGAATGAGTATAATGCTGCAACAGCTTTTGCATTTGGTACTACTCTAGTCACTTCCTTATTCTGATTCTGCTGGTATTTTTTTTTTGTTTGTATATTCTATTTGTGAAGAGTTTGATATTTATTTTGGTTAGGGTTGCTTAGTACTTGAAATTCCCTCTCCAAGATGAAATATATTAAGAGTTGATTAATATGTGTGCTTGGATGATTGCTAGACAGAGTTTTTGGACCTGATACATGTACACAAGAGGTTTATGAAGTTGCTGCTCGACCTGTGGTAAAGGCTGCAATGGAGGGCATAAATGGTATCATACTTACTGCCACTTGTAACACTACATAGAACAATTTCCTTTTTGGGGCTAAACAGACTGCAACGGCATTATAAAATATTCATACTTAATATGAGTTCCAAGGTCATGATCAGTTATAATTTATTTGTGCACTGTAATGGCTTGACACATAAATTGACATTAGTTGAGTGCTAATAACGTTATATGTCCTCCTGATCTGATGACCTGAATTAGGTTCTTGAAACAATCCTAGGGCTATCATATTGAGCTGAACTGTTATCATTTATGCATTGCAAGTTGCATTAGCAAAATAATTCTATTGATGCTTAGCTTTGTAATTTGACACTAGGCTTGCTGTGTATGCAGGCACAGTATTTGCTTATGGTGTTACAAGTAGTGGAAAGACACACACTATGCATGTAAGTTAATATATCCATCCTGCAATCTTCTTTTTGCCTCAAATCGGGGAAGTGCTTCTGATGCTTCTGTTACATCTCCACCAAACAGTTTAGAAGTATTTAATTACTAGCAACAAAATTCCAGTTAAAGGGTACTGTGTTATCTATCTTTATATCAATATATAGTCAATTTGATGGTAAAAGTTGGTTTTTCAATTGTCTTCAATTTGGGTTTTGCTTACTTCCTACTCCCCCGAACTTTCGAACTTGTGCTGTCTTAATGATGGATCTTTGTTTCCACAGGGAGATCAAAATTCTCCAGGTATAATTCCACTTGCAATTAAGGATGTTTTTAGCATTATTCAAGATGTAAGTGAGTTTGCGGTACTGATTCTCATTTTGACAATGCACCTCTCTATATGACACTCTTGAGCTCTATAGACCCATTTCTTTTTTAAGAAGGACACTCCATTATCTTTTAGTGTTACTTATTATTGTAATCTGCCTTTCAGACTCCTGGACGTGAATTCTTACTTCGTGTATCATATCTTGAAATCTATAATGAGGTTAGTAGTGGACATCTGCAGATGGTTTCATATTTGAGGACAGGCTTGCATGATTAACAGCTATATAGTTTACCAGATGCTCATGCATATATAAGCATCTTTGATGCGGTGGCTGTATCTATGTTTATATTCTGAGGACTCAGCTCATGTGAAATGTGACTCGTCATAGCTGCTACATAAAACAACTTCTTTTAAAGTTAAAGAAGTTGCTCATACTCGGTTGCAGATCTAGAGGTCGGATCCTTCATGATCTAATTTTTAACATTCGGGGCTATGGATCCATGTATGGATACGGGTGCAGGGATTCGCCTAAAAATAATTAAAATTTCTAAAAAAGGAGTTATAAAACCTAAATTATGAGATATTTTGTGGAGAACTTGGTGAGAATCCTAGAAGGAAATAAAAAGGAAAAGGAGTGACATAGAAATTTCTATATAAAAGATATTTCATTTTATTCAATTTCATCTTAGCTTGTATATTGCTTATAGAAATCATTTAAACTGTCCAGTCTTTCCCCATTGATTTTGGTCAAAGTACCCAAAATTGGTTGACCAAATCGTACACGGATCCCACACCCAAACCCATGTTGTGCCGACACGGGTGCGGCATCAAAAGTGAAGAGTCCGAGCAACTTAGAGACTGTTAAACAATGTGGAAAATTTTGTAGCAGATTTAGAATCTCTCCTGCGCTTGTTGCTTCAGCACTTCCTAATTTCTTGTACTAACTTCATGAACATCTCTCTTTAGGCACATTGTCATCCCATCCATGTTATAATCTTGTGTTGGTTCTAGCTAGAGAACATATAAATGCTTTTCTTGTTCACGGTGTCAGGTTATCAACGACTTGCTGGATCCAATGGGACAGAATTTGCGTGTTAGGGAGGACACCCAGGTTGTTATATAATACAACTTTCGCTGCTTCTGGAAATTTGAATTGTCTTTCAATATTTTTGTTTGATGAATAAGTATATTGTTTTTATGAGAGGAATCAAAGAATAGCTGTGTTCCTATGGGCTAAGACAACCATTTTAGTAAATTTTGAAAATAATAAGATAAGAACAGAAGTGTTTCCTACATGTTATCACATGCTTGAGTCTTGAATTTATCAGGAAAAATATAACCAAACATATTAATACCTATTTAATTCCTGACATGTACCAAGAAATAATCAAAATCTAGCGTTCTTTTTGTCACCTGAAGTATCAAAACCTATCATTACCTACCAGCACTGCAGGTGGTGCTTTAGCCTGTAGTTGTTCTACTAGAAAATAGATATTCATGTTTCTCTATCATAGTTCATGATTGTAATGCTGCTGTATGGTTCTTCATTCTTTTATTCTTGCAATTATGCAGGGTACTTATGTTGAAGGTATGAAGGAGGAAGTTGTTTTGTCACCTGGGCATGCTCTTTCATTTATTGCTGCTGGGGAAGGTAATTGTTGAATCTGTTCTTGTTCTTTGTCCGGAAATCACATTTATTCATAGGCAAGCTTTTGTGGATCCTGATGCTGATTATATAGGCAAGCTTTTGTGGATCCTAATGTTGATTACTGTTGCAGAGCACCGCCACGTTGGTTCAAACAATTTCAATCTGTTTAGTAGCCGCAGTCATACAATATTCACCTTGGTTAGTGGATAAGGATGTTCACTCTGCCACATTTCTTTGTTTAATCTGAAATTCTGCTTATCTTGTTCACACAAGTGATCGTGAGGTTAAACCCCTCATCTAGCATTAAACATCAGTCTTTTGGTCAGCTGAAGGTTTTAATGTTTTGGTATTCAAGTTGTTGAGTTCGAACACAAGTTTTGAGAAATTACTGTTGCTGTTTCTCGTTATATTTAAGAGGTCTTCTGAAGACAACTATGACATTTTAGAGCTAACAAGTAATTGGGGATTTTTGCTGGAATGGCTTTGTTGTGTTTCCTTGAATGGGCTGTGATTATTTTTTGTTTCATAACCTCCTACTCCCTGTAGTTTAAGTTCGTACTACTGGTAACTGGTGATTATTATTTATTAGTCAAGTTTGACTGTTGTCCCTTTCATCACACATTATGCAGATGATTGAAAGTAGTGCTCACGGCGATGAATATGATGGAGTGATCTTCTCACAGCTTGTATGGTTTCTGGCACTAGTTGTTCAGCATTGAAAATACTAACTGTTGAATGTTAGCATCTAATATTAATTTGCTTTGACCCACAGAACTTGATTGATCTAGCTGGATCTGAGAGCTCTAAAACTGAAACTACAGGGTTACGAAGAAAAGAAGGATCATACATTAACAAGAGTCTCCTGACTCTTGGAACCGTAAGTACTTAACTGCTAATTGTTGACAGTTTGTCTATGTAGGTTCCCCATAAAAAATTGCATGATGACATTTGTCTGTATTCTTAATTGACTTCTCCTTACCTACCTACCGGTATTATTGATCAGTACTTGTGTTCTTTCTTGAGCTTATTTAGGATTATATGAATTCCTGCTTCTGGATTTATTTCGATCTGACATGTCAATTCTTTTTTCATGTGTTAAGGTCATTGGAAAATTAAGTGAAGGGAAGGCATTTCATGTTCCATATCGAGATTCTAAACTTACTCGCCTGCTACAATCTTCACTTAGTGGGCATGGACATGTTTCTGTGAGTGCAATTAAGCACATGTTGTGCATTTTTCATTCTATTGACCTTATGAAACTGCTAGTCTATCCTATTTGATGTGCATCCTCTGCCTCTTAGGCTTTGGTGTTTCTTATACAACATTTATTTAATCTGATGCTTCTTGGCATGAAGTGCATTGAAGAGATGACTAATTTCCTGCTTCTTTCTTGATTGTAGCTCATCTGCACTATTACTCCTGCTTCCAGCAATATGGAAGAAACACATAACACGTTAAAGTTTGCAAGCAGGTCTAAGCGTGTCGAGATTTATGCATCTCGCAACAAGGTTTGCCTATCTGAATCATTTCATTTTTATGGAACTACAGTATTGAAGGCTGAATATTGATTATCTTGCTTTCAGATTATTGATGAGAAATCGCTGATCAAGAAATATCAGAAAGAAATATCTTGTCTCAAGGAAGAGCTTGATCAGCTAAGAAGGGGGATGCTTGTAGGAGTCAATCATGAAGAACTTATGACCTTGAAACAACAGGTATGCATTCAAGTCAAATGATTTGATGATGTCACGTACAACTGGTTATCAGGGAAAAAAAATAATGTACAATTCCATGTTTGATGATGTCTGTGCTAAGTTTCTAAGATGTTTTCTTTGGATGTACTCTGTCTGTTAACTTAATATGACACTGTTTGTCTCAGCACAGAGTTTATGAGAAAGGAAAGACTTTTGAAACATAAGCTAAATCAATTAACATACCCAAAGTACCCTTTGTATCTTGTGGTTTAAGGGAAAATAAGAAGTTAAAAATTAATGAGTTCCAATTATGAAAAGGTGTCAATTGTCTTGGAATGGACCAAAAAGGAAAGAGTGCAATGTAAAATGGAACATAAGGTGTAATTGGTATTGTGTTGTGTTATTATTAACAATCTTTTCACAGTTGGAAGAGGGACAAGTGAAGATGCAGTCAAGGTTGGAAGAGGAGGAGGATGCCAAGGCAGCTCTACTGAGCCGGATACAGAAGCTAACTAAACTGATCCTTGTTTCTTCAAAGAATTCAATTCCTGGGAGTCAATTTGCTTCTGAAGATGATGTACACCGCCCTCTCTATTTATCTTGAGTTCTATTTCCATTTCCCATTCTTTGCCAATTAGAATTCTAGGTGATCATTTCTGAATTTGGATTTTAGGCACGTCAGATGTGTTTTGATTTTTGCAAGACTTTTTTCCTACTCCATTACAGTTTCTTTAAGCAGTGCTGAATATGTTTATTTATTACCACTGCTCTTCATATCATCTACCATAGGGGTTTTAAGACTCACTCCCTTTCTAGTATCTAAATTAAGTTTTTGTTGTTTCTATTGCTTTCTGTTACTATTTGCATGCAATTTTCTGGCATCTACCCTGAGCCACAAAAACAACAACTACAGTATGCCCATAGATATCGAGAACCAAAGTTTTAAAATCATTTTTCTAGATTGATCTTTTAATTTTTCAACCTTCAAATATAAAATCTATTTCCTAAATTAATCTTTTTTGTTGTTCACTCTTTCACCAGAAATTGAATGGTTCAGTGCCCATAGATAGCGAGAACCAAAGAGATTCTTCATCAGAGACTTCTAATTTCAAACATGGAAGATCTTCTAGCAAGTGGAATGATGATATCTCCCAGGCTGGCAGTGTGATTACTGAATCAACTCAGGGGGGTGACCTTGTCACTGGTTCAAAGCTTCCCATAGTATGCTTTCTTCTTCTTAAACCTTCTAAAGGAAGAGACTTCCTTCATTTGTTGTTAATTTCACCTCCTATTTATTGCATATGACCCCTTAATCCTCTGTAGAAATCAAAAGATCTGTGGTTAATATTTGAAGTTGTTATTTTTTAATCCACATGTAGTTAAAGTTTACTTTGATAACTTGCTAAGATCTTTATCTTTCATGGAGTTTGAATTTTTTATATTTATATATTATTTTCGAGTATTGAATTTTCAAACTTGGTTGCATACTTACATTTGGGCATCCTCCCAAGTTGTCTCAGGATTGACTCAATTGAGAATTTATTACTTTTTTTTTCTTTTTCTAATCTGGTCTTCTCCATTACTATTTTTTTCCTTCCAAAGTCAGCCCTTTTTTTTTTTTTTTTTTTTTAATGTAATGCATTCTTTTCCATTACATATCAAATGGTAATTTTTTCAACTTTTGATATTTTATTTGTTTAATATAGGAAGGAGTTTCATTGTCTGATCAGATGGACCTCCTAGTTGAGCAAGTCAAGATGCTTGCCGGAGAGATTGCATTTAGTACGAGTACATTGAAACGAATGATAGAACAGTCTGTGAATGATCCTGAGAATTCAAAATCTCATATTGAAGTAAGCTTTATTTTGTCCTTGTGGACTGAATCCTTCATACATATGATGGTTGATAATAATATAATATGATGTCTGTCGGAAACAACTTCTCTACCTCCACAAAGGTAGGGGTAAGGTTTCCGTACACACTACCTTCCCTAGACTCCACTTGTGGGATTACATTGGGTTTGTTGTTGTTGGACTGACTCCTTCGTACACATGATGGCTAATAATATGATGATACGTGTATAGCTGCTAAAGCCATTTATTGGGTCTCTCATTAAATATGCTGCAGCTATATTTTGAGGTCAATAATCTTAAAATTTGTAAACATTTTAGATATATATTGTTTGAATTCAAATAAAACTGTATTTGATGTTTCCTCATAAGAAGGCATGGTGTTGGTTTATTTACTAACTTGTGAAACATATTCAGTTCATTGTTAGGCTACTGCAACTGTTTGATTTTCCTTAAAACAACTTATAGTTTGTGTTCTTGTGTACAATGCTGTCTCCTGTATTAAGATCTTTACCCACTGTATGCCTAAACTTGCAACAGATTCAAAGTTTGGAGCGTGGCATTGAAGGCAAGAGAGAGCAGATGAGGATCTTAGAACAGCGCATTGTTGAAAGTGGTGAAGTATCAATCAGCAGTGCATCCTTAGTTAAAATGCAGCAGGTGATGTCACATTATTCCTTTTTCAGCTTCATTGGTTTTCTTTTTTATGGTGATTTGTGTTTGTCTCATAGTTCTAACTTTTGCCAGACTTTGATGAAGCTGATGACGCAATGTAGCGAAAAGGAATTTGAGCTTGAGGTAGTGACCGGATCAGGTCTTCCTTGATTGCATCATTTTAATTATTTTAAAATCAAATCTAAAGAATTTTCTTTTCTATCACATAGTGCAGAACATCTATCATATGAAGTTGTTAAGAATTTTACTTTTTAATACAGATAAAATCAGCAGACAATCGGATTCTCCAGGAAGAGCTGCAGAACAAGGTGAAAAAGCACCATTATTTGTCTTTGTTGTAAATCAAATGATAGTCACCTTATTGTTGTTGGTCTGCCAGTGGCTGATGCCCAGGATTAATGGGTCTGTCATCTTTTGCTGTTCCAGTGTTTAGAGAACAAGGAACTGCAGGAAACTATTTGTAATCTTGAGCAGCAGATAGCTGCAGTGAAGGTGGAGAAGTCATACCCCTCAACAGAACAAGGTCTTCTATCAGACAAGTATATTGATGACCTTGAAAAGAAAATCCAGTTGCAGGTAATTTATATTCTTCAGCCCAGGATTTACTGGGTTCATGTTTGTATTTTGGACTGATTCTTGCGGTATATGGCATCTTTTGTTTCTTAGTTTATTTTTAGAAGATGATCTCCTGTAGAGGAGGGATATGGCAGGAGTATATCACATTTAATTAACTGACTAAGCGATGCAGAGCAAAGGAATCATGTGAAGCCTTAATGCCTCAAAAGTCTAATTACGCATTGAGAATCAAACTTTAAGACCTATCGAAATATTTTAATTTTTTCTGTTTTTATAAAGCCTGAAGAAAGCAAAAGAACGGGGCTCATTAGTAGCACTTGCACATGCCTTGAAGTGGATGCGTGATGCTATGCTTTTTATGAATGAATTATTTAAGATTTTTTAACTTAGGAATTTAAATCACCTGAGATGCTTAGTCTTTTACATTTGTTCTATTCTATAAAAACATACTGAGCCTGGTGCTGTAACATTCTGCTTTGACATCCATACCTATTGCACGACAAGATTTCGTATTAAGTCGCTGTACATGATGGAGCCTAGACACACAATCATTTTGTTCATTCAGTTTCTCTAAGGTTAATCTTTCTATGTTAAACTAATTGCTTTACCTGCATGAAGGCGCGCATTACTCGGATTTCTACATTAGAGTTCTTCCATCTTCTATTTGTGTGATATCTACAGCAATTAAAAGACTAAATCTATCTAGCTCTGCTTATTTAGCTTTCTTGTGAATACAGACGCTTGGTATGTTGTTATTGTGAATACAGACACTTTAACGTCACTGCATTTCTTTAAATGTGTCCGTAACATGGTTCTGATAAGTTTGTTGCTTGAGCAGGATATTGAGAATGATAAGTTGAAGTTGGAACTTGTTCAGAGTGTAGAGGAGAGTAGTGGATTGCGAATACAGAACCAGAAATTCTTAGAAGAGACCTCATATGCAAAAGACTTAGCATCTGCTGCGGCAGTTGAACTTAAAAATTTGGCTGGTGAAGTGACAAATCTATCGATACAGAATACAAAACTCGAGAAAGAACTGTTGGCTGCTCGACAGGCATTAAATTCTAGGAGTACCATTGCACAAACTGGTAATGTCCGCCACCGAAAGCATGGCAAAAACCTATGGCAAGGACGTAGGAGTCGGGTTTCTGACCGAGAAAGTGAAGTTCCTGGATTTGTTCGCGATGGATTTGGCACATGGGATCTAGATACTAAAGATTTAAAAATGGAGTTGCAGGCAAGAAAACAACGTGAGGCAGTTCTTGAGGCCGCCTTGGTTGAGAAGGAAATACTTGAAGATGAGTACCGGAAAAAGGTAGAAGAGGGAAAGAGAAGGGAGGCAGCTCTGGAAAATGATTTAGCAAATATGTGGGTGCTCGTTTCTCAGCTAAGGAAAAAGAATGGTGCCACACAAGATGTAAAGACAGTAACAGAAAGGCAGAATGTTGGAAGAGGCAATATGAATGATCCAGAAATGTTTGATAGTGAGTACAATGACCCCTTCCTCAATGATGGACAGACCGTGGATCATGCAACCTCTGTTGCTGAGATTCTGAAGGAAGACCCTCTTGTTGCCCGCTTGAAGGTAATTATGTTTATCCTTTTAAAAAAAATAAAAATAAAAATGTTTGTCCTTTTCTTGCCACTTAGCACTTGTATCTAGTACATGTACGTGTTAGGGTGTGTCCTTGTCATTTGTCTGAGTTGAAGCTCTGTATACTTCCAAAAGCTAGCTAATTTCCTTGTGTTTGTGCATCATACACCCATAATGAGGCTAGATAAGCTTTATTTTACTTTTCCCCTCTAACGTGGTCATTTTTGTCTATTCAGTTGTAGTAACAAGTGAGATATAGTTTGGATCCAGTAAGATATGCAAGCCTTTTGGAAGATAGGAAGGTTAGATTTTAGTAGCACACCAGAGGGGTGGGGAGAATAAGTGTCCAACATCTGCAAGTCATGGGTTTTAATATATATTATTCCAACTGTCCCATTTTTAATCTCGTGTTTGACTGATGATGGCGTTTAAGTTGTTAATATTACTTGAGTTTGATTTTAGTGATAACAGGAGATAAAATCAAAGTAATGGTTGAAAAGTCAGTTCAGTGGAATATATCACATCGAAATTTCAAATATGGATTGTGTGATGAATTTTCATTATTGAAAGTAGTGTAGAATAGACTTGTGTCAAACATTTTGAACATCTCAAAATATAAATTGTCATGATAAATTGAAAAATGGGAAGCATTTAGTTTTTAGTTGGTTGTCGTTCCATGAGGCTTCTAGCATAGTAATGCTTTTACTTCAGTGCTTCTGAAATGTTTCAATGAATCATAACTAGGAGCCACATTGTTAGCCTTTTTATGCGCTGCTCCTTGTCAATCTTTGGAGTCTGTTTCAGGCCATCCTACTGTTCTTGACTGGGATATAATTAACAGTAATAATGCAAGAAAATGTTGAACAGACGGTTTTAGTTGTAAGAGAAAACATATTTACTTTTGACAGTCAAATAGATTGTAATTCTTAGAAGAATTTGACTTTGTAATGTAATATTATTAGCGAAATTGTGTCTAGCGTTTTGAGATGAAATCTAAAATGGGAAATGTGATATAACATGGGTAACAGAATACCTGTTAGTGCTTAGGTTCTTGCATAGGTAGAAGCTACTAATAACAACTGTTGTTTCTTTAGGTTCCTTGATGACTCAAAATATAACATGAAGTATTAAAGATCTTTTACGTGTGCGCCATCAGGCTCGAATGCAAGAGATGAAGGAAAAGGACCACACTTGTGTGGGGAATGCAGATGCAAATTCACATGTATGTAAAGTCTGTTTCGAATCACTAACTTCTGCAATGCTCCTTCCTTGCCGACATTATTGCTGTAAGTCAACTTTCTCATTATGTGCTCAGATTATCCTCTCTCCCTTGGATAGGATCTGTCTAATGTCGACTTGATTTGCAGTGTGTAAATCTTGTTCCCTTGCCTGTGCCGAGTGTCCAATCTGTCGAACTGAAATTGCAGATAGGATTTTTGTCTATGCTTGAGACGCCATTTCAAGTGCTTGAGCTTTGGTGAAAGGTTGGTGATTGTTTCATCATGAATTTAAATTCTATTCTACAAATATGCATAAATTCTGAAGTCAACTTGCAATAAGGTGCTACTTTTCTCCCTCTCTTTGTAGGAGGGTTCTCTTCGCACTTGTGAAACTCGCTTTCTCATGACAATTCTTTAAATGGATTAACTGTATGTAATGTCAAAGTAGTATACCTTTTCCCCCACTTATCCACCAAGTAACTGTAAATTAAGATAAGGGGACAAAGGAAACAGCGAATTAGTAAATTTGAACTCTGGGAGTAGCTTTTGGCCACAGTTTGATCTCCTTGCACTTCAGCTGTAGTATATAGAGAACACAACTGCAATGACAATGTTGCGCCGTGTAAGTAAATTTTTTTGAGCTTGTACATCATTGGGGCTATAATCTTGTTCTCTTTGGTCTGACATTTCTTTATTTGTTATTCCACATGGTATATTTCTTTTTGGTTTCTTGGTCATTCGGAAGTCAAATCTTTACTGGAATGGCTTTTTTGTTTTTCTACTAACTTGCCTTTCTTCAATGTCTTCAACATGTAATAATCAGAAGCATTATCTAGCTGGCCAGCTAGTCTGGTTTATATAATCCTTATGACCAATGTGATATATGGACTACTTTGGATATCAACAATCAGACGTAGATATTTCGTAATATTTGTGTGAAGTGATTGGGCGATCATTTTGTAAGATCACAGTGTACTTCAAATTGTGTAAGTTATATCAAAGATTTAACGCATACCTAATATGAATATTATTTCTACCGAACACTCTGTTATTAATGAATTTTTCCAATAGTAGCCAAATATCCCATTACCCTCATTAAATGAATATTCTCATATGAGCTTTTAGTAAGGTCACACTGGATCGGTCTATTGGTATAAAACTCAATTGGGAATAGTGGTGGCAAATGGGCTGGTTGGGTTAAATTTGGACGGGTTAAAAATGGGTAATAATTTAACTTGTCCATATTTGATATGGGTAAAAATGGATTGGGTAAAATACTAGTTTACCCATATTTTCATGTGTAAATAGTACTCTACTTAAGAATTCAATATGGAGAAAATATTTTAGTCTTTTTTTAGATGAAAAATGTAGAAAATGCTTTATTCAGTTTTATTGTATCATAAAAGTAAAAAAAATAAAATCCTATAACTTGTCAATATAAAATAAAATTATGTAATAACAAGGGAAAAATATTTTTAATTTCAAAGTAAATGAATATTTGCAATTTAGGACTAAAACATTCTTAATGCACATATGTCAATATAATACATGATTTGCTTATTTTACACTATTATTTATTATCCAATATAAAGTTAAACTATAAAAAAATATAATTATAAGTAACAAAAAAAATGTACATTTAAAATATATATTTTTGAAGGGCCAAATATTTCACCTTTTCAATTATAGTGAAAAACAATTAGTTCTATAGAACATAAAAAGCAAGAGAAATTACAATATTTTTAGCGATATCATGAATTTATAGTGAATAAAAGTTAGAAGTTTAACCCATTTGACTAATTCATACTTTACCCATAGTTTATCCATATTTTACCCATATTTTTATGGGTTGAATATGGGTATCAACCCATATTTTACCCATGTAAAAAATCACTCACCCAATTCATTAAAATATGAGCTGATTGGATGGGTTACCAAAATATGGGTTCAT
This sequence comes from Solanum bulbocastanum, assembly GCA_037074985.1. Lineage (NCBI taxonomy): Eukaryota > Viridiplantae > Streptophyta > Magnoliopsida > Solanales > Solanaceae > Solanum > Solanum bulbocastanum. The sequence continues at coordinate 70,440,119 of CM073597.1, read as the reverse complement.
TTTGCCGGCACTAATTGGGAATAAGGCATAGCCAAGATACTATACTAACATTAGACCATATTCTACGAGTCTTTTCAATATGTTTAAACAATTTATGTATTAATATAGAGAAGCTCCAAATTCCAATAGTACATAATCTAAAATTTTGAATATAAGATGAAACGTGTTCAAATAGTGCAATCAAAATGAATAGTGAAAATTCATATTTCAACTAGTTATTTTGATTGTCGTTATGCATTAACGTGGTGTAGATTATAGATGATTGAACTGACATTGATTGCCTAGAAAGATCGTTGTTGAAAATCTTGGCTTGCCATTGGACGCTGCTGCTGGGATAATTTTATAAACAAAAGGAAAATCAAAAAACAATGCAGATAATCTTTGCATCAATCTCCCATAAAGAATTTATTTGGCCATGAATACTTGAAACAAATAGGAATACCATATTCAATAATCAAAGCGGGTAATAGGCACAAGGTTATCCCACTAGCTTTACAAAAGATTGGCCTCCCACAAAGCAAAAACAAAAAGTACCCCAGATCTATTAAAACCCATTCCCATTCAGATTAGCATATTGCAACAAGTCCAAGTGATTTGACTTGCAAAAAACAAATAACAAAAAAGAACAGTGGGGCTTTAACTTACAGCATGTGTTACATGTCCAAAAACAAAGCAACTGGTCAAAGTTAGCAACCAAAAGAAAAGGTCAGATGGCAGTTTGTATAACTGTTTTCTTAATATCTCAAAAGATATATGCCCTATAGTATTACCAAGTCTGTCTTACAAGTTGCTTGGTAGATGGAGAGTTGATCTGAGGAACAGGTACTCCATTTGATATTAAGAGGTATCCCCACTTACTGTAGTGGAAAAAAACTACACAGCTGGTCGTATCTGATCAAAATTCTGCAATCAAACAGCATCATTTAGTTGCAAGTTCTGAACATTTTATTATATTCAAAAAATGGTCAAATATGTCATCAATTGGTCTAAAAATGCCCCTTTCGTCAATAATTTAATCCCATATTTCGAGTTGCGTCCGTCTGCAGCATTTTTATTCACATAAAACAAGAAAGTAGCGATGTCTTATGACATTCCTCTGCAAAAGGTGTCATAATCATTATTGTCGGTGAATATAAGTTAAATCCTAAAAAAAGAAACACTTACCATAGGAAGAAGAAGAGGGATATTCAAGAAAATCTTCAACATGCCAACCAGGAAGAGTCTGAGTCAAATATTCTGATATGCTACTAGTTGAAACAGAACCCTCTTGTACATGATAATCAACTTGAAAATAATTAGGTGTCGATTCTGTAGTACTCGAAATCGAATTACTCTTCATCCCAAAATTACCACTACGTGCTTTAAAATTATTTGTACCAGCATTACTTGCAGCAGATCCAGTTGGGGATATTGAATTTTGGTTTTTAGAATTAGAAGCAAGTACATCGGAAGAGAGCTGAACTCCACTTAGAAGAAATCTGTTGTGCTTCTTTGTATGCTCATTTGCTTTGTGTATAGGCAAGTCACATTCTTTGCAAAGAATTGCTCTATCTTCTTTACAAAATAGCAATGCACGTCTTTCCTGAAAGTAAAATACAATAAGAAATAAATGTTAATTTCTACATTATACACCATAAAATTAAAGAAGTTTTACTATCAACCCATATTTTATACTCACTACTAAAAACAAAGGTTCAGTGAGAAATATGTGTTATAGATCATGATTTTTCCTCTCATTTCCTATCAAACAAGCTCACCGGAGGAAATGAGAAACAAATTTGTACTAGCTATATTAGTCTGAAACTTCCTAAATTTTTTTCATACGATAATATTACTATTTTTTTCTTTTTCCACTGATTCAATCAAAATATCTGTGAGAATAGCCATAAAATATTTTTCAATAGAAAAATAGTACTAATTGTCGGTTGTGCAAAACTTTTACACCACAATATATTTCTCAGATAACAAGTTACTCACTAGTCACTAATTGTTATTATCTCAAAAAATTACCTTTCTTATTTCAATTTTCTTCATCAAATAAAGTGATATTTTGATGTAATAGTTTTAAATTGAGTGATCATCGGTAAACTCAACTCGAAGTTCGTACAAGTGGAGAATATTATTTGTACCTGGCAAATGTCACAAAGAGGAGAATCATTGAAAGAAGGATGAATTAGAGAAAAACGAAGATGTTTGCTTGCAAGCTTGTTGGCATGATGCACTTGATAATCACAGCTTTGGCAAAGTGTGGCTTCATCTGCTGAACAATAAACTGATGCCTCTTCTTTATCACAAACATCACATTGAATCTTCATTTTTTTTTTCTTTTTAATAATTGTACTGTTTCCCTAAAGATATATATATATAAACTTAGAATAGAAGCGAGTATATTTGGGAAAGAGACAAAAAATTATGGGCACAAAGGGAACTGTGTTCGTTGTGGGCTCACACCTAAAGTCTCTGAAGAGTTTCAGAAAATATATTTAAATTTCTCTTTCAATGACTGAATAAAAGAGAAAGCTCTGGAAATAAAAGACAATTGCTTCTATAATGTCCAAATAAATGTAAAGACAAAAAAACCAAACAAGTTGCCTATTTTTTTTAAAAACTTTATAAAAAGCTTTCGCACTCTCACCACTCAATGGTTCAATTATATTCCAGCCTTAGTTAATAAAATTTAAGCTATTCCTTTTCATGGGGCTACCTACACATTTGACGGTTCGGTCAAAATTATTTATCTTGAAAAATTCTTTTTTTGACAATGAATGGCGGTGAGATTCTATCCCATGATCTTAAATATCATATTAAAGTTTGTGTAGATTAAGTTATTAAAAAAAGTATAATTTTATTATTTAATTGTATTCTCAATAATAATATTCCAATACATTGGTCAAACCGTATATATGGACACAAACTTATCCAAACATTACCATTACATTTATTATATTTTTTCTAAAAAAAACAAAGACAGAATCTTTAGCAAGCAGTTATTTTGATACGTGAAAATGGGGGCATTGGTGCATGGGATAGGATGAAGTTGTTTTTATCCCATTTATTGATATTGATTGATCGAAATTAGAAAATGGAAATTAACATGTAAAAGGTAGATCTTTATAAGTATTTTGGTACAAGCTAAGCCATTTATTTTACTTTGTTAGATAGATCTACCTAGTTAAATATTTGTGTAATAAGATCAAGCAATTTATATTAGTGTAGATATTTACAAATTATTTAGGAAGAGTACCAAAATAATAAATATTTCCAAATATAATTGGTATAGATAGGGGGACATGGAATATGTATAAATGCTAAAGTATGTCAGTTTATGGGCAAGCAAAGCCAGTTGCTTTCACTTTAATTAGTTTTTCTTGCAAAAATTAAAAGGGGTGGGTGGGTGTTTGGCTGGCTTTGACAGCTACTATTTGAATTCACATCTTACTAGGGTTAAACCTAATAATGTCAACTAATAATTGTATAACATATGGCTACACTTAATTTGTGCTATTTACCCCTATATAGATTATCTAGCCAGCTTCTCTTTCAAATCTTTTATTATATCCTTTTATTATATTATTTTTTTAAGTCAACGAATTATTATTTTGAATTTTTTACTCTATGTTTGATGCCTATTTTGGGGTCTCGATCCATTTAGATTACGTTGTGGAGGTTACAACATAAGTTATCAGTCGAACAAGTACTAGAAAAGGAATTATTGGGTCAAAGATTGTATAGGAGACACTTTCTTCGATCTAGTTAGTATTCAAGGTTCAAATCTGAAATTCTTAATAAAAAGTGAAGGGATCATCTTAATCCCCACTAATAATTTTACAAATTAAAAGGTTGATAAATGACCAATTTTGACTGATTGGTTACATTGACAAGTTGACAATGTTGGAGCCTTGGAGGTATGTAAAAGTTCAAACAAATAAGTATTTTAAGTTGGAAGTTTGAAAAGGTAAAAGACAAGGCCGGTGGCATTTTTTGTAAGCTTTTTTGTGGTTGAAGGCACAATTTTCTAATTTCAAGATTCAAACATCAAAGAGAGAGAAGGACAATTGTGCCAAAAATGACTAAAATTTTCTAATTTCAAGATTCAAACATCAAAGAGAGAAAAGAACAATTGTGCCAAATATGACTAAATCAAGCTTTTCAAATTTAAGAACTTTGGCTAATGAAAATTCGATGATTACAGAGTAAAATGCCTTACATTATTAATTAGTTCACACTTGAAGCTTTTCTAAAATGGAACTTGAACATTTGTCACTTTAATATATATCTTCATCTTGAACAAAGCTCTATATGATCCATTATTATGATTTTGGGTTTATCTAGAGATTTAGTGCATTATGATTTTGAATTTATTTGAGGATTTATTCTATGTCACTTACCTCATCCGTTGAACAACAAAATTTATAGCCTAATTTTTTTTTAATATGTTTGTCAAAGTTAAGGGTAAAGATAGTTTTTTAAGACTAGTAAACTAGGTCCGCATATTATTTATACTCGCCTTACCAAATTATTAACTCTAATAATAATACTAGTTACGGGCTAAAATGACAACTAAAATAAAGGAGTTGAAATAATATTATGCATCTTTTGCCAAGTTCACAATGTCTTTCCTCAAAAATCTGTATTAGTAAGACTTAAAGAGTATGAATATGAAATTTTATTCATCCGTCAAACAAGATCGACTTTCAAATTATGTCCGATCCAAAGCCAATATACATTTAAGAACAAATTAAAAAAAAAAAAGTTTTTCCACCTTATAATTAGTTCCCATTAATAATTATTGGCTCATTAAATCCTTCTTATAGCTGTTAATTTTGAATTATTAAATCTTGATCATGTAGTTGGTGGAAAGGTTGGAGAAAGAATAATTCAATATTTTATTCTCATAGAAAAGATATGTTTTATTATTAAAAAATAGAAAAAGAGTACTTGGTAGGGAAGTGTAAGCACTAAATGACAAACTACACTTTTCCAGGATTGGGATATGGGTGAGATTTTTAGAACATCTTAGAAGGAAAATTTAAAATATTTAAAATTTGTATATATGCAACTTGTTGAAACTCATTGATTGGATGAGAACTCAGAAGATAAGGAACAAAAGTACATAAAAATTATTGTACTATATAAATATTTAAAAAGTAGATGATGGTGGATATGACATTATTTTAAAAAGAGAAAATGATCTAAAACCCTTTCAATTTATATTTGAAATTTCAATTATACACTTTAATTTTATGGGTGTTTTATTATCCACCTGAACTTTATATTTTCCTATTTTATACACACCTAAACATATTAAAAGTATAATATATACCCCTTAAAAGCTCACACCCAGATTTATATCAAAAAATAAATGACACGTGCTTGCCACATCATTTACCTTTTCAAAAATTTAAAAAATATTATTTTTCCTTTATTCTAATTTTCCTTTTATAATATCCTTCTTCTCTTTCTCTTCTCTTTCCTTTCTTACTCCATTTTTTCTTTACTTTGACCAAATTATTTTTCAAACTAACAAATCAAGCTTAAATTTAGAAGTCATTGAGTGAAATTTTCTTTATAAACCTTCTTAACATTTGAAAATTCATCCTTGGGTTGAATGAAAAATTAGTGATGAACACAAAAAAAGTGAGAGTGTTCAATATTTGGAGACTTCAAAATTTGATTTTTCAATGTGGTTTTGAATTTCGGTTGAAATTATTGAGAGCTTAGCAACTTTAAAAATAAACGTGGCGATTCATGATGGAGGTAGATAGCGATCGACAGCGCGAGCTGCGACTTGGTGGTGGAGTTGAGGCTGCCGGTGTTGCTTCGGTGAAGAGAAAACAAAAAGAGAAAAAAAAAAAGGTAAAAAGAAAAAATAAAACAAAAACAACAAGGAAACTTAAATCTATAAATATTTGAAGCTTTAAATCTATAAATCGGGTTGTGAGTTATTGTGAGACAAATTATAAAAATGTATTAGAAGAGGGGTGAGGAGATGGGGCTGCCATAGTGGTTCAACAATGGTAGGGAGGGTGTTGAGTGATGAGAGAGAGAGAGGACGAATAATGATAAAGGAAAAAAAAATGAAAAAAGTAAAGAAAATAAAATTAAAGGTAAAAGTTGAAAAATGTATTTAAAAAAAGTTAAAATATTTTTAAAATATTTTTTTATCAGTTTTTTATCTCTCAAATACCTTTAAGAGAGTGAACATAGTCTCCGTGCCATGTCAGCATTTAAGGTGCATTTATTTTGTTTTAAAATAGTTTAAAGGGGTAATATAACACTCATAAAATATAAGTATGTAATTGAGATTTGATTATAAGTTAGGGAGGTATTTGACCATTTTCTCTTTTAAAAATTCAAAACATATCACTTTATGTCTTTTTCTCTCTGTAATGGTTTCTCACATGGAACTGGATTTTGTGGATCAAAACTGATGCCTATGGGCCATATGGAATGTACTAGAAAGTTGAAACCATATGTTCTTTTTTGCCCATCTCCTTTTTTTTTCCCCCCTTAATATAAATCAAGAAAAAATGGAGATTGAGAAAAATAGACCACTCATTGTGATGAAGAGAAAAATATTACAGTAGACTCTTGGATGGAATTAATTAGAAAATACTTTGGTCCTAGACCATTCATATAGTATATATTTTCTTTCACAATTACTTATTTATTCATAGTTAATTATGAATTATTCATAAAATTTAAAGTTATATTTTCCATCTTTTGTGACTACTTATTAGCTTTTAGAAAATATATTAGAGCTACTATATTTTATATGACAAATGATAAACTAAAATTATTCAATAATAAGTAAAGATAAAATAAAAAAATATTAAGGTAATGACGCGATTATAACGAATCGATCGTTATATAAAATTGGACTTTGTATTGTTACCTAACAATGCACTTAAACAATATGATACAATATAATTCCAACTAACAATCAAAACAAACATGATATTTGAACAAATAATATAATACAATACAACATGTAACAACCATCCAAACAAAGTGTACCTACAGGTAACTGACTACCATGAAAAATATATATCACTACCATGAATAAAATTATAACTAATATGTTACGTTAACATGTTAAACTACATTGATAATATAATATATATTTTTATGTTAATGTCTATAATATAATTCTTATGTATATATAATTGTTGAACGGTGAGAACTTCCTTGACAGAGAGAAGCTGTGTTTTCGAAAATAAAATTAATAAAAGATGAATAAATATATATTTGTGGTATTTATATCTTGCTCTTTTTAAGAAGATTCAAGTTTATTGCGGTTTAATCTACACCGATCTAGCAGTATATTACTTGGTCTATCCCCTCCAAGATACAAATAATCTAAAAATGTTGTACAACTCAAACTACTTTAGATTAATGAAAGAGTCCAAAACTCTACCAAAAAAACACCTTACTTCAACATATATAATATAACTCTATTTTGTATAGAGATTAAGATGTAGACTTAGAATTTTTTTTTTTTGTCTCAACTCGCTCTTTCGTTAAACATAATATAATACTTCTCGTCTATTTCTCTTCAATATTTTCTTATACCCAAAACAAAGACTGTCACTATTTATAAGTTAGAAATTCTTTTTGCAATGAATAGGAAGAATAAAGAATAGTAAATTAGATAAATAAATAGACAAGCCCAAAAAGCAAGAAGTCGTTTTCGTTCGATCGACGGAATCAATTGTATTTTCACTACTATGAACCGGCTTTCATAAACCACACATGAGCGAATAATGAGTTAGAGGGTATGGTTTCAACTCTCAATTCTGGTAAGCGTGACATATTCAAATTTCAACATTTCATCAACCTATATAAAAAAATCTTAACTCAAGTTGATCAAATATCACATGATCAAAATGGGTGAAAATGAAAGAGGTGAGCTTTAAGGCTTTTAATAGTTTAAGATGAAACTAATAATTCATGCCAAATTTAGCAATCAAACGACTTATATGCGCAATCTTAAAATATGGAGAAAAGAAAAAAGAAACTAAATGGGCTTAAAAAGGTCTTTTACGTAAGTAAATCAGCCAACCCTCTCCGGTGCACTTGAGATTAACTTGGACATATGTTAGTTGATGAGGAAAGATAAATATCTTACAGCAGGGGTTGTAAATGGGAATAACTTTGCCTGTAATGTCCAGCAAACAATTGCAATCAAATGCTGATGGAGATAAATATATATTGCAGGCACAACATGAAAAAATATTTATAACAAAAACTAGTACACGAACTTCAACACCCATAATTTCGTACAACGCTAAAAATCTAAAGGAAGCAATGAAAAATGTAACTTTAGACTTCACCACTCGAGCAAAATCTCAAAATTTAAGAAGTTAACTGTAAAAGACCTCACCCCCACCCCCACAGAACATCATCATCACGATCACATCCATGACATCTTCAGAAGAAGTGATGCAGTTTTTCAATACAGAAGTAGTTAACTCTCCCGTATTAATGTTATACGCGCAGAAAGTTTTCTTGTCCAGCTTCACGAAGAACAGTAAAGAATTGTTAGCAAAAGTGATAAATGTCATTAGCTCCGTGTTATCCGGGTTCAAGAAACTCAGCTTGATGATCCGTGTTGTTTCATTCCATTTCAACTTTCTGTAATCATTTAATACCAAGACATGGAGCTCATCTTTTACCTGTCGAACTAAATGAGAGCTGGCCATTCCAATCCATGAGACTAGTGCTGGTGAATAAAAAAACTTTAGAGAGACTAGTACGACCAATGTAGGTCTCATTAACCATATCCAAAACATCAATTTCTATATCAGTACAATCATCAATATGCCAAATGCAATAAGCAACTCCCATTCTAAAGAAAACCTGAATTTCGTTCCTCTCCTTCAAAGTTCCTGACAGATTCATCCATTCTCATTCTCATTTCCATGCACATTCTGAAACATGAAAATCAAATACTACTCAATTACCCAACCAACACAGAAGAAAGGAGGAATTAAATCAAATTAGAAGATACAAACCTCGAGAGTTAATTAACTTTGATTTGAGACGAGTGTAGATGGATTTACCAACATACATCACGATTATTTATACTACATAATAATCCCTTCGTATTTTGGTATCCCAAACCAATATCAATAAGGAATCCAAATCCAAACCCAATAAGGTTTTATAAAATAAAATTACTACTTTTAGATGGAAAAGCCTCAAAAGTTTTTCTTTTTAAGGAATTGGAATTTTTATTTCTTTTATTTATTAATTTTTTGCTCAAAAAAACTAATTCTAGACCTATCTAACACGCGAGAGCCTCTTTGTATTTTAAAAAACTTTAGGCTCTTTTTAAACTTTTTAAAACAGTCTTAATAGTTTTTTTTTTTTGGAACACATCCTTCTGCATGTTAAGAGAATAAAAGACTGGAATGTTTTTTTTTTTTGACACTTGATATGTTGATATTTTTGCCTTGTTCAATAATTTTAGAGAGATTAGGTCATGATCCTATCTGATTTTTAGTTCGAGCCTGAATAAATTTGAGCAGGTCATGACCCAATCCAATTTTTATTTCAACTTATTTTAATATATCAAATTTCAACTAAATTTTCCTATTTGATACTCCTAGAGAAAAAATGTTTTAAAGAAAAAACTAGATAAAAGATAAATATGAATATTAGCTTTTGGACCAAATTGATACTTGTGTCAAATCCCTAATAATATAATATTTGCAAACGTTGTTGGCTTTGGATTTGGTTTCTATATTGATTACTCATTGGTTTGGGATACAAAAACAAGAGAGCATGTGGTCTAAGTGTAAATTACATAAATTTTACTAGTTTAGACTAGGAATTTTAATAGTTTTTATATTATTTTTGGCTATTAGATATATATATCGAAATACGTCAGATACGTGTATCAATCGGGTGTATAAAGCCGAGATATACGACTTAAAGACTCAGATGCGCATATCAGTCGGGTGTATAAGTTCGAGATACGCTATTTAAATATTTTTTGAATTAAATGTTGTAACTTAATGCCTTAATTTGCGGAGTAAATTATGGGATACAATTGAAGCGAGATACATGTTTTAAGCGTTTTAATTAAATGATTATAACTGATTTGCTCAATCAATAGAGTAATTCACTATTGTAACCAACTTTTGAGGATCTACTACATAACATCTTAAAAAAATATATATAGAATTTCGTTCATTCTTTTCGAGAAACATTAAGGGCTTGTTTGGCCATGCGTTATGAAATCATGATATGATACCATAATATGAAATCATGAGATGAAATTAAAGTTTTGTTTAGACATGCGACATGAAATTTTGTGTTGTATATTTTTTCATAAACATAAAAATCTTATAAGTTGTAAAACTATTAAAATAGCCCCAATTGTTTATTCATTCTTACCAAATAAACAAAAAATTATAAAATTGCAAAATAAATTATTACAAAGCTATTTGTTCTCCACTTAAGTAACAATTTCGTCTAACTTTAATTGATCAAACTTTAATTCAATTAAAAAAAACATAAATTGTAGTGTACCAGTCTTTAATATATTCTCCTACATAGTACGGATAATCTCCTCACGTTGAACTTGTATTTTTCGATCATATGACCGAGAAGATGAGCCAACACTGTTAATATCATTCGCAACTATATTTTCATGCTCATATAAACCATAAATATTTCATCACTTCTTTGGTATTCTCGCAAATAATTATGTAACACTACACAAGTTATGACAATTTTCACTTGTGCGTCAATATCATAATGGATCATGTCTTGTTTCACTTGTATGCAATTGCACATTTTTAGTGCATTAATTTCGTGCTAAAATCAAACATATTTGAAGTAGTGATTATCAAACATACATCATCATTTTTCATTTAAATTGCTTTAAACATTTTCATGTGTAGCCGAAAGAGATTTTTTTTTTTACTATGAAAAAACAAAAAAGTATTACTTCCTCTGTTCTTATTTATATTCACCAAATTAATTCTTACTTTATCATTTAGGTTCATCAAATTTAAAGTAATAATAAATTTTATATTTGTGGGAATAATAAATTTTAAAAAGTAATGATATTGATTATAAATTTTATTTACATATGAAATAAATGGTTAGTAAATATAAATGTGGAGTTGTTTTAACAAAATATAAACTTGTAGATCATTTTTTATATTTAAAAAATCCAAATCATGATATGAAATTCTCATAGCAAGATTTTTGGAGAATATGGAATTCCATCTCATCATACGAAATCATGTCCAAACTCTTCTTCTTTTCATTAATTCAATTTTATTTATTCAAATCTTGATCCCTGTTTTTTTTTTTCCTACAATAGCCATTTTTATTTCATTTCAAAACTGTGATAGTGTTGCTGTTTTCACAATAGGCAGATTCATATACATACCAGATACATTATCGTGAAAAGCTTCAAAAAATTATTTCATACCAAATCACTTACTAGAATTCAAAAAATAACTTCAAATATATATTCATATCTAGCATGATTTGAATCTTCAAATACTATTTTCGACTTGAAAACTGATATTTTTTTCACAATTCACAATGTTAATGTCCAAATCGCCCGCTAAAATTGGCAAAAAGTAAAACCGGCAAAAAGTAATATCCTAATCTGCAAAACTCATCAAAGGGAAAACGTAATGTGGGCTCAAGAATTCTAAAGCCCACGACGCTTAATGAGTTAAGAACCAAAGCCCATTACAGTTTGTCCAGCCCATACCAGCCCAATAATAGTGCGGCGTTATGGGCTTTAAGAGTTAGGGACCAAAATTGTTCAACTTAAGTCACGGATAATTGTCCAGCCTAGCCCAATAATAGTGGGGCGTTATGGGCTTAATGAGTTAAGAACCAAAAGCCCATTACAGTTCAACTTAGTCTGAGTTACGGACAATTGTCCAGCCCAGCCCAAAAATAGTGGGGCGTTATGGGCTTGATGAGTTAAGAACCAGAAGCCCATTACAGTTCAAGTCTGTGTTACGGATAATTGTCCAGCCCAGCCCAATAATAGTGGGGCGTGGGCCCGGTATCACTAGATGAGAACCGTAACGTTTGGCTATGTGTCTCCCTCTCAGCCTCTCTCCCGCCATTCCTTAAAACACCGTAAAAAAAAAAAAAAAAAGTTCCAAAACCAAGCTCGAAAATGGCAACTATTTTGTCACTAAACCCACTTGCTATTCGACTATTCTCTTCAAATTCACAGCGTTATTCGGTACTTTCTTCGCATTTTTCAACTTCCAATATTTATCTTTTTAATTGTTCGTGATTCATTGTTTTTTCCCTTTAAATGCAGTGTTACTTGCATAGAACAATGAGAATTGGGCAAGCAGGGATTCACTTTCAGTCAAATTATCCAGTTTCTTTCACGGGTTTTCTGCAATTCAGCAAGAGGTTTGTCAAAATCTCTTAAGAACTCTCAAGTAATTGTGCTTATAAACTGAGACAAAGGGGATATTGTATTTCTGGATTCTGAACAAGAAATGAAGAATAAAACATTATAACCCGAGAAAAGCATTAAACATAATGTGTCAATCTTCTATAAAAGTGTATATAAATGGTGCTTACACACAAATATGGGTTAAATCGGGTATAATTTGGTATAATAGTTTATACCGGGCTCTGTGGCGTAAATATTTTTTCTATAAACTCGTTTCCTTTTTCAAATTCTACCAAGAAAAACTCTACTAGAAAAGACAATTAATTAGTGATGTGCAACTACTTTTCCGTTTCGTATTAGTTGACCTACTGATCATCAAGTTAATTGTTTGGGTATATTAAGCAGGAGAAATTTCATATGTGCAGTCAGTAAAGATGCTGAGGAATCTTTCAAAAAGACTGTGGAGGTTGATAGGCTTATAGATACACTGAGGGAGGCAAGTGATAAGGAAGTAAGTAGATTTTCTCACAATTTTCTTAAGGACTCTCCCACAGGCATATTTATATTGGTGGTGGCCGGGCCAACTTGCACGCACCTCGGCTAATCCACTACTTACGCGCTACTTCCTATTACTCTATTAGTACATGTATGTGCAACTCTATTCTCTGAGGCTTAGACAAATGAGAAGCAATCACTTAACGTATTTTGCCTTGATATTTGAACCACGGTTCCCCATGGCCCATTTATGCTTGTTCTCAATCTTAGATTCTACTCATCTTTATTGTAATGCATCACATTTTGTAGATCAAACATGTTTTGCACTCCATCTGCTTATACTTATATTCTCAATTTTATTGTTCAAGGACATCGGATGCTTACCTTTAACTTCAAATTCTTCCCTTATGGGGGAAGACTTTTATTGAACTATGAGTCAATTGTTTATCTCACACTTTGTAAAAGGAAAGCTGGTTGATAATCAAAGTGTTCTATTGCTTCCACTTCTTAAAATGATCTCCTCATGAAACCTAGCTAAGTCAAATTAACTTAGTGAGTTTCAGATTTGGTATGGATTGGCATCAATACTGTGAACTAATAATTCACTTTAGAGTATTAACTAGTAAGACCACTAGTAGAAAGGTAATTCTACCATCAGATGTATACTAGTAAAATATTGCAGTAAGACCAGTAATTACTCGATGACAACGAGAACAGTTGCTTTGTGCTAGTTCTTATATGGCATGCCTCTGATTTGCATTCACTTAAAGCATTTCGAGGGACCACTGGTGATTAGTTGGCAAGATAGCTAGTAGGGAAAATCTACTGTGTACCTGCAGCAGCTTCTAATTTGCACTTCTCTTCATCTACCTACATTCTATTGCATGCAATATCTTGTCAGTTCAGAAAGCACATGGCAATGTTGTAGTCAACCATGAGGCTGCTGGTGTGGTTGTCAGTTCTTTTATATCAATTAGTTTGCCTGTCTCTTTGTTGGGGAATGCTGATGAAGCCCTCTCTTTATAATGCGTCTGCTCCTGTGTAGTTTAATTTGGTAGATTATAAGTTTGATTGTCCTGATAAGCTCTTTATTGTTGTGAATCTAAACGTGCATTGATACCCTTAAAGAGCTATGATCTACACTGATGAAAATTAACCTTTAACTTTCTATTATGGTTGCAGCTGCCACAGATAGTTGTGGAGAACGTTCTCGCTTTCAATGAGAGCTTTTGGATAAGACTTGCAGCTAGAGCAGACACCTGCAAATCTGATGATGACAAAGCATGGTTCCATTTCTTATTATTTCAGCTGGTGTATGCTTCAGTACTTCTTTCAACTTGTGGAATAAGCTTTATTGACTTTACTTTTACAGAAAGACTATGAAGAGCTGGCATTGACGGTAATGAGCATCGTAGATCGTCTTGTTCACAAAACAAATGTATATATTCTATTTCCTTTCTGAACTACACATAACAAGTGTATGTATTTTTGGTCCCTACCTGATCACAAGTAACTTCTCTTTAGCATATAGATTAAGGTCTGTACATGTAATTGGAGAGATGTAGATGAACAATGAGGAGAAATTGTCAAGGATTTTCCTTTTGTCCTATTAGTGTGAAGTCCCATGGAAAAATTCACGCCATGGTTGAGATCCCTTTAGTGTCATTAGACATACCTTGTATTTGCCACATGATCAATAAAAATAACTAATAGCAAAAGCTAAGAAAAGAAATTCTTGAGTATTTTTGTATGATAAGATTTGAGCATATGATGAGTAATTTGTGTTCAATCTTCCTTACATCTCACGCAGATAGCATGTCTCTCCTTTTTCTTCTCTTTCTATTATCAACCCTCATTTACCCTGCCATGTAATAGAAAGTTTAGTTGGTGCTTATGACCACAATAGTAATACTTTTTATGCTTTATTTTTCATATGAGCAACAGACAGTTTCTGATTGCATTTTCTTTCTCCTGGCAGGAAAAGATAGAGGCATCTACTGACGTGCTCAAAGCAATCTTAAAACCAGTGATTGATGAAGTGGAAGAAATATCTTGGCCTCTTAGGGATCCTGAGGCTCTCAGTCTTATGGAGAAAGTATGTCTTGCCATCCTGTCTTATTTGAGCTAGTTTTCAAAGTGAACTCTTTTGTAATGCCATGCCAGAGTCAAGACATGAAGTGAGCATCATCTTATAAAACTAAGGGGGTTCAAGAAGGTGGTTGAGTAATATAATTATGCTAGAGTTCTTACTTATCAAAACAAAACTATGCTAGAGTTCTGTTGAGTGTTTATATAGTCTATTGTACGTAGAATTTTTTTTTTTTTTTAATATATGACTTCTTTTTATTTATGGCTATGTGTTGTAAGTGTTTTTGTTTTCTTTAACATTCAGGAAATAAATCAAAGGGAGCAAGAAGGCCAACTTGATGAAGGGTTCCTTGCAGAAGTCAATGCACAACTGCGGCAAGTGAGTCTATTTGAGTTAATTTTAATGCCCAGTTCTCTTTTTTGGTTTAAGTTTACTCTGGATCTTTGTGTGCAGTCCTTGTCATTTAGTTCCATGCATATTTTGTTGTTTGTTTTCTCTCTCTCTCTCTCTCTCTCTGGGAGGCAGATTACCATTGACATGGAGAACCTTCTGCTGAAATTGAAGATCATAACTTGGACTCCAGAATTCACTCACTTTCATGTATGCAAATTGCTAAAGAGAGCAATCTGTCGGGGCAGCTAGAGACACATACCCAATAAGCAAAATGACTTATAGTACTGGACAAAAAGAATGTATTAAGTGGAACATGCGTATTTTGGTTATAAGAAATTCCAAGGAATTAAAAAGATTCTAACTAGGTATCTGGTGTAATGTTTCCTAACTAGCACACTCCTACCTGCTGGTTTGCCATTATGACTTGTTTTTTATACTGAAACAAAGGGTAGTTTTGAAAATAGAAATGGCCTCCTACCGTACCACGGCCTCCTTCTTTTAATACGTCTTCATTTGTCAGACTCACTTCCTCAAATTTTATTGCCTTCCCTGATGGCCCCCCTAATAATAAGTTCACCCCTTCTTAAAAGAACTTATTCTTCTCCCTGTTCAGTTTAGACATTATTTTGTTGCATCAATCTGTTTCTTGCTGTAAATTATTTTTAAGCATGATTTAGCAAAACAATGTTTTCAAGTCACAAGCAGAATCTATTATATGAAGAATGATCTCTGTAGTGCAGTTTCTTTCACAGCTATGTTTCTTGGAATCTATTATATGAAGAAAAAAATTCACAGAGATTGGATAATTATACCGAGTTTTCTACTGTGTAGGCTACAAAAGATGGAGACAAGCCAGGACTTGAAGCTATGTTACAAAAGGTTCTGCAATTGTATGCTTCCAGAGTGCTGTCAAAGCGAAGTTATGCAAAAAAAGGTCTCTTTATTGCTTAACTTCATTTCACTTAATTGTTAAGTGATGACCAATTTCTGTTTATTTTCTAGGCTATACGGAATAAATCCGTTGTAACTAGAAAAGTATAGGTCCATGAGTTGGTTTGCTCGGATGTTCAATCTGAAAACAAGAATATATAGTTACTAATCCTGGATTTGCTTTTCGTGCAGGAAATGAAGTGTTAAAAGCTGAACAGTTTCTTGAGACCATTATCAAAGGTATCTCTCGATTGTGAGCTTATTACAAACCGGCATCACGGGATTCATAGTTTTCCAATTGTGAGACCACCTCATATTTGTTTAATCAATTCCTCAATATGCGCCTCTCTCACGTTCCATGGATTGCCTTCTCAGTTTGCCATCAAAGGTGTATTTCAGATACTGATAAAGCCTCATATAGAAAACACGGAGCAAAAGAAATCAAAAACTGATATGAGGCATAATAAGCAAACTTTATGAGAGGAACGGAAATGGATGATCTGCTCAGCAACCATGGGTGGAGGTTTTTGAGCTTCGTTAGTGGAGGTCAGGTGGTGTAATAGGTGTTGAGTTGGTTGGGAGTGAGAGACTAATCCTCAGAGGGCACTGCCCTAACTCTTCAGACGAATGTAACCTATAGTTTCAGATACCACAAGGGTAAAATGCATCTTTTTAGGGGTAACAGATGGACCAATTAGACTCTCTAGAGGCAATGAATTTGTTAGTTGACATTGGAATTGGACAGACATGACTTATCTCCCGTTATGGAGTGTGAAAAGCTTTTACTCACTCTCTACGGTCCATTTACCATCAAATATTTTGACTTGAACTTTACGATTGCCTCAAATGTTATTCACCTCTCATGAAATTCACTTATCCCTTTGATACAGCACCGGAGGAAGTATGGAACAAGCTCTTGCTAGATGGCATGACTCTTGGAAAAGGTGATATTTCGCCTGAGGAATTGTATGCTGTTATTAAGAAGAGAATGGAACGGACTTTGATACGTACGGTAGGGATTCAATAGTTGAATTTTGCTTTCTGGCACTGAATGGTTGTTGACGTGGTTTACTCTCTCAGGAGGGTGGCTCGTATCAGCAGCGAGTTCTGATTGAGTATCTGAAAGGTATTGAGTCAAGAGCAGGGGAGATTGTCAGAGTACTCCAAGGTTGAGACATTGTAGTAAACTAGTTATTGCACCTGGAGGTACCATTAGTCCACATTCTTTATATGAAAAACATCATGATATATTATCATTGTTTTACCATGCATTACTGAGCAGCAGCCTTTATAAAGCAATCTGAGATCCACAATGGACACCCTTGAGGTATGAGGTCCCTATCATGTTTAACATCTTCCATTTTTGTCCCATCGTTTGTATCATCCCTTTTCTCCTCTCATGTCTTGCTTTTATCCAATTTCTCTTCTTCTGACTCCTAATCGGTCACTTGTATATTCTACCTGTAAATCCGAAAAAATCGCGTTTTTTTCAGAGTGCAATACCACGTTGCCCTGCAGTTTTGGAATTTTGTAATTGGATTTGCATGGCCTGCCTTAATCGATTGTAAACTGGTGGAACTGTACTGTGTCCTTTGTTAATGAAATCTATCAATTGGTTTTTCTTTCATGGTTAACGATTGAACTGGTGACCTCACTTCCAGCAAACTGCATGCTTGGAACTCTTTTGATTTAGTTACCAGTAGATCATTCATATGTGAAGCTACTTTCTGTATATATTTGTTGACTGCAAAGTATTTTCCTAAGGCGAACAGCTCCACAGTTTTAAGAATTAGCTACTTTATTCCACATTGTTTTTGCTTGGTGTATGCAGTTACTATCCCTGCTGTCTAAAACTCAAATTGCATGTCTTGGTTGTATTTCCTGGTATTTTATTTTACTACCGTTTGTTTTTTTTATAACTATGGTGTCCTAGTCAGCTTGCACATGGGTACCAGCTACCTTCCGCTAGCACTAGCACATGTACCAGGAAGAACTTTTATTCTGTCCTGTGAATTTTTATTTTATCATTTGCAACAGATATTTTGTGGCTGACATGATGGTGTAAAAATGCTTACTCATGCTGTCGGTGTATCTAAGTTTAATCTAAAGCAAATAACACAGTATGTTGATATCAACTAATTAAATGAAAATTCATGTACATTTCATCTATCCTCTTGTGGAGCATAAGAGGTGGGTTTAGAATTTCAAACTTTATTGATTTGTAAATCATGTTTGATACAATATCTTTGGACCCTTATAACAAGATATATGGGAATTTCATAGTTCTGATTTTACATGTGCATTTCCACAAAGATTTGCAGATATTACCAATTAATATATATGGATACTACATTATTGTTAATTAATATGTAGAAATTTCCATTACGTGGACTTTAAATTCGAAATCTTATTGTTAAATTTACACGATTAATCAAATCATGATTTTTACTCTTATCAACAATATTTGTCATCATCGTCCATAATAAGTGAAATTAATTACTCTCCCTATATAAACTATTTTCAAGGGTCAAACTATGATGGACAATAATATAGATAGTGGTCTCTTGAACTTCGTTTTCTATTAATAAGAGGAGAGTATTTTTATAAACAAATAACTTCTTAAAAATTATGCAATGTTATTTTTAATACAATAAATTATACCGTCAATAAAAATCAATATAAATCTCATTCTAACCGAACGATTGACTATTCAAAGATATTATTTGAAATATTAAAACAAACAATTTGTTACCACATGTTAACTACATTAATAATATACAAATTATTTCCACCATTCAAGTTAAATCCTTTTTCATTTCTTCCATCTTTCCCTATTTCCCTTCTCCACATTTCTTGGGTCAAACTTATCTAAATCCTACTAGAAGAAAAAAATTGTTTGGTTTCTATTGTTTCACGTTTCGTATTTTACGGCACCGTTTTGGATATTCCATCCTAACATTTCGGTTTATTCTATTAAAACGGTACCGTTCGATATATTCGAGTAAACGACACGTAGCTCAACCAATAGAAATGCAGCAAAAAACAGGTGGACCAAACCAAAACCGCCACGTCACCCCAACTGCTCTTCTATATTACTTGTACGCATTTGCTTTCTTCTCATTTTACAAAGAAAAACTCCTCCTCAAGTAAACTACTTCAATACAAACCCTTATCAAGTTTCAAGAAAATCAGAAGCCAATATGTTGAGAATCCTTGGAAAAAATCTCAGAATTTCAAAATCAGCAACAATGGTTGCTAGATTTGAGTCAGAAATTGATGCCCATGATCTGTTTGATGATTTGTCTTCGTGGGAACTTGTTAACCCTTCTGATGATGAACAAGAAGACAGCTACTCCTTCACTGATCAAACTGATGATGATAATGAATTGATGTTAAAAGAAGATGACCCATGTGAAATTGGGTCTCCACCGTCTGATATCTCGATGAAATCGGAATCAGAATCGGGATCTCCGTCGCCAGTTCGAACAACTGATGCATTGGTGGTTTGCCATGTTGGGTGTAATCATCATGATACTTCTCGTGATGATGATCAGGAGGAGGACGATGAAGAGGAAGAGGATGATGAAGAGGAAGAGGAAGAGGAAGAAGAAGATTACGACTATGATTTGGATGATGAGTTGGTGCCAAATTGGTTGAGTGATAAACTTGGGAGACAAAGGATTAGGAAATTGGGGAAAAGGGCTTGTTCCAAGATGAATAAATCCAGAAAGGCGCCTTATGTTTTTAATAGGCCTGGATGTGTTCATGGTAAACATGGATTTGGTATGCGGTAGTTATGTCTAAAGTAAATAATTTGCAGGTTCAATATGGATGAACAAAAAATGGGAAGTTAAGTTTTAGGTTAATTGATTAACTGGAATCATTGTTGATTTGATCTGAATATAATCTTGATGTAATTAGGGCTGGTGGAAATTAAGTTGCTGTCTAATTTGCAACTCTTTAGGTTGGTTTTTAGGCCTAGGTTATCTACTTGAATTTGGATGTAAATATCTGAATTTATCTAATGTAATTTGAATTTCAAGATCCAATCTTTCTCATTGATCATCTGTGGTTTACCTTGTTGTGTTGTTACCATTCTTGCATATATGCGCCACACAACTTTGCTATGTTTCTGGCCACTACCTTCTTATTTATTCATTATTGCTTTGAATTGCTTGAGCCTGGGTCTTCAGAAACAGTCTCTTTATTGTCATGTTTGTGCCCACTACCTTCTTTTTTGTTCATTATTGATTTGCTTGAGCCGAGGTCTTCAGAAACAGTCTCTTTATCTCGGAGAGGTAGTGGTAAAGAGTGAAAAGACTGCATACACTCTACCCTCTCTATAGCCTACTTTGTAGAATATCAATGGGTATGTTGTTGTTATCTTTTCTCGTTGCTTTTATTTGTCCAATGTCATCTTTCACTTTAAGAAAGAAAGCTAAAAAGATCAGTTCTTGGGGCTCTTTTCTTTAAGGTGACAATGTGCTTCTCTGTTTTTCTGATATGCCAAGTTGCTGCATTTATATTGATTTCTGCATTTATGTTTGTCAACTTGTCTCAACTATAAGGAACTCTCTTTTTTGTTCTTCATAATTTGCACAACTCTTTTTGACGACAACTACAACAACGCCAATGTAATCCCATGAGTGGGTTCTCAGAGGGTGTTGTGAAGTTGTTTTTGATACCTTCGACTCAAGTAAGGCATATAAAAAACAACTTAGAGGGCAATGAGAAACTCTTTTCTTGTAAAGACTAGTATGACTTGCTATGTTTGTTGTAGAAGTGTTGAAACTTAATAATTTGTGTGGGATTGATTCCATATGTAAACTGATACTAGCTGGATTTGCTCGTCACTTTTATCTTGCTTCAGAGGGGGGTATGAATTTGTTTTGCTGCATTCTCACGATCTTGGAAGTTAAAGTTAACTCTCCCATGTTTCAATTGTAGTACAAAAGGGAAAATTTATTCATTGCCTAGGAATTACGAGTAGGAATAAAGCTAAGGACTTTTGATGGCAAATACGTGTTAACACCAATTTAACCTTGAAAAAAGGATACACGGTCACATAGAGTCTTGGAAAGAATGGGGTAAGCATCACTGATTGATTCCAATGGCTTGAATCTGTGATTCATAGGTCACTCGGGACTCATTAATAACCTTACTTTTTTTAGAATCAAACGATATTAGCATTCATGGTTTCAAAGGTTTCTCTTTCTCAATTTAATATTAGCACTTACTACTAATTGTCATGGTTTCCTTTTTTAGAGTCAAACGATAAGAATTTTGATCAATATTTTACGATGTATTTTTTTCATCACATTGATATGCAAAAAATTGCAATTTATAGTACTTTTTGTATAGTTTTAAAATATCTATTTTTTTGTTTAAAATATCGAATCAATGTAAACTAATTTAACTTTAAAAATTAGTCAAATTAATTTTCGAAAAATGTAACATGATAATTAAAAGTGGACAGAGAGGGAGTATAAATTAAAGTGAGCATCACATCACTTTAACCATCACCAATTAAAAAGTATGTTGTATTTGCCGCAGAAAACTGTGGTAATATAAAATATTAAGGAACGCCCGAATGATAATATTTTGTTAAAAGTTGTCACTATCTGAAAAGCTTAAGTAATCATGAGTGATAATGTTGACAACATGTGAAGTTGAGGAATAAATTGGCACCTAATTTTGGTTAAGGTTGAGTAAGCTCTAGAATTGCTATTGGACAACGATTTATAAAGCCATTTGGCATGTTTCATGAGGTTATTGATTGACTTTTCATCAGCAAAGGTGGTTTGACCTTGGTAAAAGTTACAAGTAGAAGAACTTGTTACCCTAAAATTTCCTAGCAATTCTAAATCTGTTTGGTTATTATAAATTGATTGAACAGAACATGTTACCACAATCGAATTAAGGATGTGTTTGATAGGATTGAAGTCATTTCAGAATACTTGTTGTTTATACAATAAATGACCAACCACTATATACTAACTTAATTGTCGAGTGCAGGTCATTGTTGCAGAAGCCTTAGATATATATCATAGATTTTATTTTTACCTTATTTATGCCGTATAACTTTTCGGACAAAGGGAATTCAATTGATCCAGATCAACGATCCATCTACCGTAGGCTCAAAGGAACAAGTTGTCATTGAGAAACCGAGAAAACTATAAATGAAATGCAAAATTGACCACTCTGTATGTTAATATCCACTAAACGATTAATTGATTATGTTTCAACATCAAATTAGTTGGGATAAGTTATATATGATTCTACTGAAGTCTTCTTCTAATATGGTCCTTAAATTAGTGGTTGACATGTTGTATTGTCATTCATCAATAGACTTGTGGATGTAGCAGTTTTGAGGGATGGGCCTGTTTATCAGCCCAATTGATTGGGCTTACTGACAAGTGAAGTGGCTGAATTCATTCGTAAATGTTGGATTGCTCAAATAATATAGATTCAGAAAGAAAGAAAAAAAGTATATTTTACACAAATCTTATAGTGTTAATAACTAATTACATCCTATCTCTATTCATTACCAAATTGCAAAAATTTCTAAAGATTGAAGGATTTCAGATACGTTCCAATACATCGCGTTTCGGTTTCGGATTCATCACTCAACGCCTCTATACATCGCGTCCCAATTTGAGATACATCACCCAACGTTCAATGCATCGCATCCTGAATATTAACTTTGTTGATACAAGACACACATATCCCGATACATTGCTCAACGTCCCGATACATCACATCCCTATACATTACCTTTGTTGATATAAGACACACCTGTCTCGATACTTCATGTCCCAATACGTTGCGTAAGAGTTATGTATTTGTTAAGAAAGAGTAGAAATTTTTATAATTTTTTCAAATGGTATGAAATTTCAAAGTATGATAAAATAAGTTGTTTATTTATGTATTTTTTCCAAAAAAAGTAACTAAGATACAAAGGCATGTTTTCTTAATACAAAATTTAAGTATTTTTATTATAAAATATTAACCTAGATAAGTGAAAATTAATGTGCAAAATGGAATGAAAGAATTGGAAGAGTTTTTAAAAGTCACATCTTCTTTTGAGGGGAGAAGAGCACAGATAATGAGGTCAATCACAAAAAGATATTCTCGGAGACTGATAACACGTACTGATTTGGTGATACTCTTTATTGTAACTACTAGGTAAGTGATGCCCGTACCAAGCACGGGCCCAATATGTTGGATTTTGATGCAATACTATCACACATATGTACATCATTATACATGTATCATTGGAATCTTTTATCTACAGTATGTATTCCTCATTTTCAATGAGTAAAAGTTGTAGGCATCAGCTTAGCAAATAACTTTTTTATCATTCCAAACACCACAGGAAGAAGTTTAGGATGAATACTTGCAAAAGACAAGTAATATCAATAATTAAAATAATGGAAATGGATGTCAAACTATTCAAGAAGTATTGAAACTCCCACGCACATTATTATTTTTCCAACAATGAAGGAGAAAAACTAACAATATTTTATCAATTGCAATATATACTATTAAAAAATTACAGTGTGCAAAACTAATAAAAATTCCAAATGTTTATTCAAATTACCAACCATAAAAGATTATCCAATTGCAAAAAGTTGGGATAAGGGTCTGAAAAATACCTCAACTTTGGCTGAAATTATTGTTGCGATACCAAACTTTATGGAGGACCTATTACCCCTAAACTATTTAATAGTACATTTTAAAGGTATATATGTGTCCACGTGGACACATTACTATTTACAATTATGCATTATTTTTTATGTCCACGTGGACACATTACTATTTACAATTATGCATTATTTTTTATGTCCACGTGGACAAATATATGTTTAAAATACGGTATTAAATAGTCTGGGGTAATAGGTCCTCATTAAAATTTGGTATCGTAATAGCAATTTCAACCAAAGTTAGGATATTTTTCTAACCCTTATCCCTAAAAAATAAGGTATATAAGCCCCCCTCCCCCCCCCCCCCCCCCAAACCCCAAAAAAAAAAAAAAAAAAAAAAAAAAAAAAGAGGACATCAACATCCTTCTTTCTTTTTGAATTGGCAACAAAAAAAGAAAGAAGAGAGACAAGACATTGCATATATACTATAGCTTCTAATATATAATAAAATAATATAATATTTTTTTTCATTTTCTCTACAGTCAAATACATCAAAAATCCCTTCCCCAATCGATAAGAATTGTGAAATGACTTTTATGCTTATGAAGAATGTGATCAATCATTCATGATCCTTTTGAAAGCTGTCCTTCGATTTACTTCCTTTTCCAACTCTTCCATCACCCCTACTTCTTCCAGTTCCTGCATCAATCACCATTAATCCATAGTTCTTGCATCAATCATCATTAATTCATTCTTATACTTTCCTCTTATGTTGTAACAGTACTACTTTTGTTTACTGTCGAAACAGTGTAGTGTGCAATTTTACAATTCTTGTTAACTTAGGTCGTAAGAACAAGCCAATGGGACACCATTGAACTTCTCTGAATGATGAAGCTGCAAATTCAGATATCAAACAAATGCATTAGAATATCTTGCCAACCGCTAATATTAATCGTACTACTTAACAGTCGCACTAAGTGTGATTAAAATTAGCGAATGAGTTGCAGTCACCTTCCTAAGATAATGTACATTGGCCACAGGTCCAACCGAGAATCTTTTGTAAACCAAACCATCGTGAACGACAAGTATGCCGTTCCAAATACTGTGATCCCTAGCCCCTGCATAATAGAAGACCATTTCACCACGAAAGTTGTTCAATTCGAGAAGTCTCTTTCTTGGTTTGTGGTGCGATTGCAACAATTTAACTTAACAAGAATCTTAACATAATCACCACGAATGAAATAAGGCATTTAATTTAAGCTCCAAATTGTCGAATTATAAGTGGTACACTGCTAAAAAAAAATACAATGTACAAAACCAATAAGAACTCCAAATGTTATTCAAATTACCATCCAAAAAAGACTATCCAAATGTAGAGAGAGTGAGGTATATAAGCCTTGCATCTGATAAAACTCCCACCGTTGAAAACTCAAAAAATTCTCAAAACTTGCAGTATACGGTTCTCACCATTCTCTATAAACCACAAATTATCAAGGACCACAATAACCTTAGGGGTCCTTTAGGTCATTGGATAAGGTGGCATAGCTCATTTGTGAAACACACTCCACAACCACATTTGTTTGACCGTTCTAATTTGTTTAAACATTAAGTCTTTTAGATAATATTAGTTAGAATTGCAACGGTATCTATCTATAATCAGAGAGACTCATATACTTGCTAAGGGGAAGAAGTACATGCCTTCATGTTTTTAGCTTTGTTAAGTTGATTTTGAAAAATCCTATATTCATTATAGTTCTAGTGACAAGCTGCAAACAAGGTAATACTTCTAACAAATAAGGGAAACAATGAAAATAGAAGTAGCTTATGGGGAGAAGGTGATGATACCTTAAATGGACCAAAGATTAGTATTTGTAAGCCATTCATTTAAAACCTCAAAATCTCCCTTTTGAAAACAGCTTCGAGTATCCACATTGTAGCTGATAATATGAAGCTGTTGAGATGAAGATACTATTGACCATGAGTGAGAAAAAAAAATCACGACTTCATAATCCAGAGAAAACAAACCAAGAGAGAGACCGAAAAAGAGGAGGGAGAAAGCTCAGAAAAGTTGGGCAAACATGACAGATATTTGGTGGAGGGCAAACACCACGATGAAAATAATGCTCAAACAACAAAACTCAACTACCTTCTCCCTGACCAAAACAAGAACATTGTTAAATAAATTAAAGAAGGAGCAAAAAATTATAGGAAAGTGATAGCTTTTAGTGAGAAAGAACCTTTTTTCCAACTCATAATTCTCAATAAGTAGCGAGACAATGCAGATACTTCTAGCGAGTAGTAACACTCTTAAAACGTTTGTTTTGTTCAGGCAAAATCTCTATGATGCAGCAATCTAAACGTTCTACTTTTAGTGAACTCGTTGAACAAAATAAAATCATCGTACAACGCTAAACTCTCATCACAACTCACGATTCTAGCTCAAAAGTCTGAACCAAATTTTAACTTGCTGAAACCAACCACCCCTGATTTGCGTAGAAAGGAATAAAGCAATATCATATATGCTCTTCATTTCAAATTGTTTGCCTAATTTTGAATTGGCACGAAGTTTAAGAAAGGAAGAAATATGTAGAATATATCAAAATGTCCTTTAATATTGTGGTGTTAAACATGTTATGTGGAAATTGAAAATTAAAGAGTTGAAAAAAAAGAGTAAAGAGGCATCTTTTTTTAAAACAAAGGAAGTAGGTATCAAAATCTATATTCTTAATCCAAACACAGAACTAACATCTTGTGAGAAAGTTCAACAATAGTAGATGCATACGTTTATGATTATAACAAAAGTCAAAACAAAAAATCCACAGAGAAATTTGTAAATTTCCACTTCCAGTTGTAAATTCCCACTCCCAGTTGATATCATCTAAACGGGAAATAAGAATAATTTCTAAGTAAAACATATGAAGAGAAAAGCGAATAGGATTAGACCTGTTCGTGCAGTAGCTCAACGGAAGGCCGTAAGAGTCTCATTCAGTCACCAAAGCCTTGTACACCCTAATAAATTGACGAAGCTCAAAATAGTAATATGATTTGATCTGAGATGAAAACTTAACGAGGATTAAAAAAACCTAATGCTAAACTTCCTTATTATTGGAATTCTGAAAAGATTCATGTGGTTGCTTGACCTTAGCATTGCCTCTGGGTTTGAGAGAGAAATTAAAGAGAGAAGAAGGAACGGGAGGAATGATAAGAAGAAATAACTGATTCATAAGACAAAAATACCCATACTTTTGTTATAAATGACTAAAAAGTATTTTATTGCACAACGTACAATAAGATTATGCTGTGGTCGTCCTAGCTCATCATGACCATACCTTTGATGATTTGAAAAAAATAATTTTGAAACAGTGACCTTGTGAGCACATCCCTAGTACCGTAGTGGCCATGTTAGTAAAAGAGTGACTTTGTGAGTGTATTTTAAAAATAGTCGTATAATATATTATAATTCATGTATAATATAGGAAAAAAAGATAAATATGTTCCCGAACTTTCAAAAATGGCATGTCAATAACCTTCGTCATACTTTTCGTTCATCAAAGCCCTTGCTGCTCAATAACCAGTACACATTTATACCTCCAATTAATTTTTATAAGAAATTAAGAAAACTTAATTTAAAAAGATACTAACAGATTGAATCTTTATAAATTTAAATAAATTGGGTAATAAGTTCTTTTTTACGTTTCAAGAAGGTTTTTAAGACATTTAAAGCGTCCACTAACACGCAATTATTATACGACTTAGATTAAATATTTGACTATTTTTTGGAGAAATGATTTTAAAATAATATTTTACAATATTTGATCAACTTTGGAAAAATAATTAAATAAATGCTACATTTTTTTATTTATTTATTAGAGAAAGGGATCTAAAATGAAACATTTAAATTAAAATGTAAGTGAATAGAATTTTAACAAAACCAGATTAATCATCATTTATTTGAATCATTTAGAAATATCAATTTGAATTAATTGGGTCGACTAAAGCAGGAAGACTATTAATTGAAGAATAAAAACAAAGTTTTAACTAACTTTTGAGAAAGTGATGAAGTAAAGGAAAGCCACTTTTTAAAGTTTATTGGAGAGAAATACTATACTTGAAACAATTTTAGAATGAGTAGGAATGTGTGAAGAAGCGTTAAATAACACATTTTTTAAGAACAAACGATTTAACTTAATTGAGGATGTAAAATTTGACCAATATTTGATTAATAAGATAAATGACCACAACACAAAAAAAGTATTTTAAAGCAAACCAACACAAAAAAAATAACTTATCTTTTGGGGAATCTAATTAAGTTAATTAAAATATTCTATTGTAAGAGTTAAATAAAATTAGTCAACGATAATCAAAACAATTAGAAAAGTAAAAGAGCTAAGGAAATTGGGCCCCTTCTTGGGCCAATTTCGCTCAAATTTTTGGGCTTTAACCCGATTCCCATTTTTGCATATACACCGGATGTATATCAGTGTATATGAGCATATATATCAGTTCTTTTCATGTATTTCCTGCTTCTGAACACCTGTGTTTCACCTCAGCCCTGTATTCCCACATTTTTGACCTGTATACTGAATGTATACAATCCATCTTAGGACTTTCGGACACCTACAATCTGGATTTCCAGCCCTGTATTTCCGTTCTATTGCTTTGGCTGACTCGATAAGAGGTAAAGTTGGGCCTTTAGCCCAACGAGGAGATGCAAGGATAAGAGATGAGAGTCCAAATTAGACTCGAGGCAGATTTCACATGGAAAGAAAGAGTGATAACATTAGCATTCACACTTATACTTATTCACAAAAATAGCATCCTTATTAAAAAAAAAAAACAAGAAGGTATGACTTTAATTTATAAAAAAAGCCAACTAGACACTTCACAACAAAATAAAGCTACAACCAATGTTACTTAATAGATTTCAAAGAGACACAAATTAAAAAAAGAAGAAGCATACACTTGACAATAAGAAACCACATTTTACTTAAGTTGATCAACCAAGAGATATCACTACCTATTATACTAAGAAAATGCATCACACATGTTCATTCCACTTAGGGAATATCACATTGGTATTAATAATCAACCAAATGGGGACAACCCTACAATCTAGCAAGGTTGAAAAGATAATAAAATTTGATAACACAACCTGGCATAGAGGCTCCTATAGTCTCATTTTTTTATTTTTTATTCTTTTACACATTATTGGTAAACAACTAGGCATAATTTGATCTTTTCCTTTGCTTCAAAGCAGAGGCCATAAACATGAGTTAAGAGAGCTACAGGGATTAACACGGGGGCTAAATAATCAGCAAGCCATACAAGGAGCGATTAATACCAAAAAGATCATGCTTCAAATAATTTAAAGGATGAAACTCTAACAAACTAAAATCCAGAAAATAAGAAACTTAATTCTATACTAACTCAACAACAAACAACAATTCACTTATACAAAATTACTAATTAAAGGAGGTAAAGATTTGAGCAAAGCTCACTCTTAGACAGTGGAGCAACGAAACCCGAACAATAAAGGAAAGGAAGAAGAGGCAGCCAACACCATTTGAGTAGAAGCTAACTTAGATACCAACAAGAAATTTTATTATTAGCATGTTTTAAGGGTGAATATGATAAAGGTATATAAGTGAAAAAACTAATCAGCATAGTAGCATATTTTGACAGAGAGAATTTAACACAAGAAAAATGTTCCAACAGCTTGAAATAGATAACCTTCAAATATGGATTCAAAAGACAAGATCATCTATAGAAGGTGATTTTGAACTTCATGACTGACTTATCAATCCAAAGCCAACAAGACGAGATTAATAGCGAGATAAAAGACCTTAACAGGGAGAAATTTACCCGACATCAGATAAAATCATCAAGACTTCGAACAAACAAAATCAAACAACAACATTCGAACCACAAGATATTTAAACTGCCACAATCAACAATGAGTCGCAACACTCGCAAGATACTAATATTAAAACGTCTCATAATGATTAATAAGCTACCAGTCTCACATCGGTTTAGCATAAAGATCACATAACTAGACCATAAAACTAAACTACTGTTAATCCACGTTAAAGAAACTAAAATCATAAAATGAGGGTTACTTTTTCGGGGGCAGCGAACTGGGAACAACGAGCTTTGGACAGTGATTCTTCTACCACAAGATTCAAATACTAATAGCAAGCCAAGAAATGCAAAACTAGCTATGAACAGAGATTTCCTCGGAAGCTGGGATTAGAGAATCGCTTGAAATTTTTCAAGTGTAAAATGACTATTGCTTCAAAATTAATCGCAAAAAACCGTCCCCCTTCACTTGAGTGTAGAGGGTTATTTATAGGGAAAAATGAGGTGATTTAAGGGGGGAATCTGTCTGAGAAATTCAAACAAAAATTTGAATTTCTTTCCTCCTTTCCATGACCAACAGTGAAAGAGATTTGAAGATCCCTGAAAATGGAAAAAAAGGAACAACGACGTGATGTATTAGGTTGCGGGTTATGGGTGTGCAAATGGGTCATGTACCAATTTCTTCGCAAAGAAGAAGAGGCGTGTGATCTGGGTTTCTTCTCTGGCATTTCTCACGAAGAAGATGCAGGGGTGGGGTCGGGTTTGGTACTGCTCACAATGTTCTGCTGCTATACGTGATTTCTGCTGCGATGAAAAAGAAAAGAGAGCGGGGTCGCTGTTCTTGATTTTTGCTGGAGAAAAAGACGTTGCAGGGTTGGGTCGATTTGTTATTGCATTGTTGAATATATTGTTGGGCTGAAGTTTGAAGAATTGGGCCTGGGTTGGTTTAAAGAATTATTGGTGTTATGTATTGAAGAGAGAATTGGCATTGCTGATAAAATTGATGGGCCAAGAAAAATGGGCCAAAGTTGCTCTAAAAATAGTCCAAGAATTAGTGCCATATATTGGTTGTATTTGAACTTGAAAAATAACCAAATGGATTGTAAATTTGGCCAAGTGCATTTAAGGACATAGCCGATTTGGATAAATTGGTGAATTCCACTAAAAGTATATTTTTGAATATTCTTAAAATATACTAATTATATATATAATTATATAAAACACACACACACACACACACACACACACACACACACACATATATATATATATATATATATATATATATATATATATATATATATATATATATATATATATATATATATATATATATTATAAATAACTTGCAAAACTATTGAAATTTTATAAAATTAGTAATTTTAAATCGTTTGAAATTAAATAAGCTCAATGATTAATCTATAATGTAGAGGTCCAAAATTGAGTGTCAACAGTATCTGACCTTCTTCACTATATTTCACAGATGGTCAGAACTAGAGCAACAGTTGTGACAACACCAACACCGGCAAGACAGGGTGCACCTGAGCTAACCATTGGGGCTGCAGCTCGAGGGAGAGCACTGGCGAGAGGACATGGTCGAGTTCGCGGGACACTAGGGGCAGAGGACAAGCACCTGGTCAAGCTAAGGATAGAGAAGTGACTCCTCCACCGACTGGCAAGGCAGCGAGAGAGCGTGATGAAGGGGAAGATGAGAAAATTCAAGAGAAGGAAGTACCACCCTAGCCTACTCTAGAGATGATTGTTGGCACCCAATTTTGGCCCTCCACAATATAAATTAATTCTCAAGATTCTTCTATTTCTATCGATTTAAAATAATGAGTTTTATAAAAATTTCAGAAATAAAATAAAATAAACATAGTTTGCAGGTTATTTTAAATAGTTTTGTCACTTTTAATAATATATATGTTTTATTTAGTTATGTATATAATTAGTGCAATTTATGATTATTCAAAAATTATCTCGAAAAGATTTTATATTTTAAATACTTTATTAGTAGTAAGGGTCGTAATTTTGAATTTTATGAAATTCAAAATACTTTCAAGTTATTTTTAGAGTAATTTTATCACTTTTAATAATTTTAAAAGTTTTAATAATAAATATGTATATTTTTACAATCACGTTATTTTATAAATATTTGAAAATCATCACAAAAGATTTTACATTTTAGTTAAATATTTTATTAATTTAATTTAGTTTAAATTATAGTTATAATTTCGAGTTCATTAGTTTGTAATTAAATTAATTATTTTATAATCGAATTAATTATTTTATTTCGTTAAGATTAAGAAACTCATTAATTAATTTATATAAACTAATCCTATTTAGCTTTTGGTCGAACCCACCGACTAAATTCAAATTGGCTAAATTGTTATTTCATTTGGCTATTTTACAATTTTAGTCACTTTCCCTTATTCTTTGAAAGAACGCATTTTTGGGCCTTTTCATTTCAAATTTCCAGCTCATTTCTCCCTTTCTCAAATTAATTTCAGCAGCCCAATTTCATAACAATTCCCAACACTTCAATAACATTACAACAGTGACACCAAATATACATTAATCCAGCAACGAATTGATTCGACCCTTTTTCTGCTTCTTCCTCAAGACGCTGCAAACCAAGAAATTGCAGCAGCACATGCAACACCCAAACGACCCCACCCCTGCACGTTGCTTTCTTCTTCTTTGCTTGTGAAACCTAATTACCAAACCGACCTAATCCAAATCGCAATCCAATCACATCAATTCGGTAAATTTGGAGAAAATTTGTTGTCCTCCTCGCCTGCAGCAGCCGTTTCCCATCTCCCTTTTCCCTATTTTTCAAAAATTTCCCATCCCTTCCTCTCTTGCCTCGAAAAGGGCATATCAATTCAAATTACAAGTTTCAAATTCGACCGTTTTCTCTTTAAAACGACCTCAAATTCCCTTTATATAAACATCCATTTTCTTTAGTGTTCGGGGCGGACAGAGGAGAGGTTTTTGAGTTTGGTTCTGAGTCATTAGTCGTTTATACTTAAGAAATTTCAAGCTGATTTTCTAATTCTAAGTTCCCAAAAATGTTGCATTAAAAGATTCAGATTTCCTAGTCTGTTGTTCGAGTCTAAATCAGTGTGAGAAGTGGCTGACCTTTTTGCTCGTTTGGTCTCAGTACACTGCCCAAAAAAAGGTAACCTCGCTTCTTTTTGTATTCTGTTTCAATGTAGCATATTGTGTATGTTTCAACACTTGATATAGGGTCTGTTAGTAAGCGTATTTGGTTCTTCCGTTTAGCACTTGCTTTAATCTTGTTTCCCTGCGAGTTTATAGACAGTAAAAGTGAGTTCGACATTTTGCGAATGTTACTTCGATATTATATATTGTTTGTTACATTTGTTAGCTCGATTTCATGTCTCTATATTCAGCTGAGCCACTGCTTCGTTATCACTAGAAATGACTCGGTGTTCATCTAGTTTCAACTTAGGATTTGCTCGCTATTTGGTTATATTTTCTTCACGGTTTGTTTGTGCCATTGGCAGCTTTCTTTATCATTTTAAACTCTCATATAGGTTAGACTAATCTCGTAGAATCTTATCTCTTTGTTGCATAACTTGAATGGTAACTGTCTTTCTCTTGTTTTTTTCAGTTTTTGATATTGTGTTTGTAATTCACCTTAATCTTATTTTAACTTGGATAGTATGCCCGTAATTAGTCTTTTCCTAATATATGTTTTACCTTTTACATATTTGGAGTATTTCGCTTTCGAAATTATGGCCAAGAATCTGATTGTTTCTTTGATTTTTGAGTTTAGTTTGATCTGTTTTGGTTTTATTCATTAATAAAAAAATCTGGAAATTTATTTCAATATTGTAGTTGTTCATATGATAAGCGCCAAAGTACTTTCTTCATGATCTTGTCTTGTTATGACATCGTATGAGTACAATTTTACTTTGGCTTAAAATATCGGTGTGTTCTTTGTGTAATTTCTTCATGCATGTCCTTTTGATCTAACCTTCATACCTCTGTCTCACAATCTGTAATATTATTTGATGCATGGAGTTATAAAGTTTATGGATAAGCTTTGATTAAGACAGCTGGTTTAGTTTCTGGATTGGACTATAATATTTTAGTAAAGCTTGGTTGAATTTTGAATATAAAACTAGTAGCACTATTCGATGGATTTAGGTGGCATGATTGTTTTCTTGTTTTTTTCTACTTACTTGTTCAGCCCTCTTAGTAACCAATTTAATTGTGTTAACCTATGATTTTATTACAAAGAGAGGTCCTAGTGATTAGTCTAAGCGTAATCCCTTCTTGCACATTTATTATTGTTTGAATATCACCATGCAGTGTATGTTTTTCTCCTCTATTAAGTTGAGGTCACAAGCTTTTCCTTGTGGATTATAAATGAAGAATTAATTCCTGTAATTTGCTCATTGTAAGAATTGTTAAGGTAATTTTTAGTTCGAGTTTGCCGAGATAATTATATTAGTTTAGTGTCAATTTGCCATGTGAGTTGAATATTTTATTTTGACACTCTTAGAAATAGGCAAGTTATGTATTAATTATATTTTGCTCAAGTTGATGTTATCAATGGTTTAGCTCAATCATATCTAGCATGTTTTATTTTCGTATTGCTTCATTTTCTCTCATTTATAACCTGTGAACAGTACTTATGTTACTTTTCATTTCTGTTGTATGTGAATCCCTTTCGAGTCCATGGTAGGACTTCTCTTCCTAGCATCCTCGAGTTGAGTCATAAAGGCTTAATTTTAATTTTTTCTTCATAGTTCTTGTAAGCCAAGCAAAGAAAATCGAAGCACAAGACTGGAAAACAGAAAATACGGATATTTAGAGTCGAAAGATGGGTCGTATATATGTTGTATTCACAAGTATACACTAATATACAGGTCCAAAACGGGATAACACAGGGCATGGGAGAAACACAGATGTTTGGAAGCAAGATAAACATGAAAAACGGGTTGTATACATCCGATATACACTGATATACATCTAGTTTATACAAAAAGGGGATTGGGTAAAAACCCAAAAAATTCCAGGAAAATTTGCCCAAAAGGAGGCCTAAATTCAATTTCTCCCGTACTCTTTAATTATTTAATCGTGATTACTTATCTTTTGTTGTTTAACTCTAACTTTAAAATAGTTAAATAACTTAATTGAATCCCCCAAAGGATGAACTATATTTTTTGTGTTGGTTTACTTAAACAAATTTTACTTTATCAACTCTTGCACCTTTATTTACATTTTTAAACGTTTTCTAGTCAAAACTTTCACTTACTTTTAACTAGTTTAAAATGATCTCTTGATTTATCAACTAAATTGGTGTAAATTATTTTTAAAATGATTCAAACTAATGCTGATTAATCTAGTTTTGTTAAAATTCTACTCACTTGCAATTTAACTCAATTGTTTCATTTTTAGGTCCCTTTCTCTAAAAAACAAAAATGAAATAAAAATGTGTTATTTATTTAATTATTTGCTCAAAGTTAATCAAATATTGTAAATTATTATTTTTATGTTAAATCACCATTTTCTAAAAATAGTCAAGTATATTTTAGTCAAATCGCAGGTCAACCGCGTGTTAGCGGACACTTCGAATGCCTAAACCCTTCTCGAATTGTAAATTGAACCCCAAACCCTCTTTGGTATTTTCAAATGATTTTTTCTGTTTAAATCTTTGAAAATTATAAATTTTCTTAATTTCTTTAAAAAATTTAAGTGGCGACTCTTTCTAAGTATTTTTCTCAAATTGTTTTACACTTAAAACATTTGAAAAAGTAATTTTTTCTACAGATAGAAAAATTACGGCACAACAATGATTAATCAGGTTCTCACTTACCTCAGCGGGTTATCTGATCAGGGCCAGACACCCCAACATTTTCTGCACCGCACCTCAGGTTCAGGATACGTTCTTGGAAATAGACATATTTCCTCGATTGACTACAGGGCCTATATTGACTAGTGACCAATATGATCTCTTTGTTAAGTTCGTAAAATTGAAACCTCCAGTATTCAAGGGTACCGAATTTGAAGATCCTTATGATTTTCTGGTTGATTGTCATGAGCTGCTACATAAAATGGACATAGTGGAGCGATTCAGTATTGAGTTTGTAACCTTTTAGTTTTAAGGGAATTCCAAAATGTGGTGGCGGTCTCATGTTGAGTGTCGATCAGAAAAAGAACCACCTATAACTTGGACAACATTTTCTAGCATTTCTATGGAGCAGTATATACCTCGAACAATAAGGGACAGGAGGAAAGATGAGTTGTTGAATATAAAGCAAGGAAGAATGTTTATTGCAGCTTATGAGGCCAAATTTCACACATTATCCAGGTATGCCACTGAACTTTGCTTCAGTCCGCAAGAGCGAATTTGCTACTTCGTGAAGGGATTGAGGTCAGATTTGTAGATTCCAGCTTTATAGGTAACTGCTTCTGTAAAATCTTTTGAAGAAGTGGTTGATTTTGTAATAAAGATAGAGGAGATGAAACCGAATGACTTTCACCAAGGTGTCAACATTTAAGAAGTACCGTAAGGGAGGCGAGTTTAGTGGTTCGTACTCCAGCTGGCAGAGTTCAGGGGATATCCACCCATTTTATTCAGTCTTCATTGATGGCTTTGGCAAAGGGTCCATCGCAGACCAATCAGTATTTTTCTGATTTTAGGGGTTATCTCCAGTCTTCTTTGTCTTCATAAAGACCTACACTCGACTCTAGGACTTGTTATGGATGGGGGGAAGCCGGACATATCAGGAAATATTGTCCAAAGCAGAGTCAGGCGCGGTATGATCAGAGTTATAGATCTCCAACAGTTTGAGGTAAATGTGGTCATGGTAGAAGTTGTCATTGTAGAGGACGTAGTGGCCATGGTAATGGTGGTCACTAGTTTAGTCGGGGGGGAGAGGAGGGGGGCGGGCAGTCTGGAGCGTAGCCCTATAGAGGCAATGAACAGATAGGTGATAGGGCACATTGTTATGCTTTCCCCCGAAGGTCAGAGGCAGAGACATTTGATGTTGTTATCACAGGTACTCTTCTGGTCTGTAATTGCATGTTTACTGTATTGTTTGATCCTGGATCCATAATTTCTTATGTATCTTCCTCGTTCGCTACTGGGCTTGATTTGCATTGTGACTCGCTTGACATGCATATTCGTGTCTCTAATCCTATTGGTGAGTCTGTAATAGTTGAGAAGGTGTATAGGTCTTGCCTTGTGACTTTTGTGGGGAGTGACACTTATGTATATTTGATTATTCTAAAGATGGTTGATTTTGATGTAATTCTGGGTATGACTTGACTTTCTCCAAATTTTGCTATCTTAGATTGTAATGCTAAGACTGTGACCTTGGCCAAGCCTGGGACATATCCACTAATGTAGGAGGGTGACTATATTTCCACCCCAGTTCGTACTATCTCTTTTCTTCATGCTAAGAGTTTGGTTAGTAAGGGTTGTTTAGCTTTATTGGTACATCTCAGGGATGATACTTTCAATATGCCATTGATCGAGTCTGTTTCGGTAGCCCACTCAGTATGTGTTCCTTATACTGACCCTTACTTATGTTTTTTTCGTTTTAATTTGTGGAGTTCAACAAGTGTACTATTGACTTCGACTCGCCCTCAGCTCTAGCCAGTCTCCAGCACATCATATTTCAGGGTGAGTGTAACAACTCGAAAGTACCCCATAGTCGTAACACGGCGTACTCAACCCCGAAGGGGTCTTATACAAGCCTCATAGTCATTCATTGCATTAATAATGAAAATAGTGCGAAATTAAAAACTTATTTAAATTCAAAACATCAAAATACTCATTTAAACTTCTTTTAAAGACACAGCAGAAGACTAAGTCTCACATGACCAATTTAACAATGTACTTGAAAATTAAAGTAGGGACACGACCCATAACAATCGAAAACACTTGAATTTCCTATTACATGAATAAAAATGAAACTTCAAAAAGACACTTGTCCTCGGTCAATGAGGACATACCACTCTTAGCTTTAAAGAAGACTCAATGCAAGCTCTTCAATATAGATGGAAGCAATCATTTGTTAGAACCTACACTTGTAGTTAAAAAGGTAGAAATATGGATTAGCACACAAAAATATACTAATTATGATGACCATGCAAAAACATGTTTAAAAAAGTACATTTTGGTTGGAAACCATGCATTATGCCACTTTTTGAAAATATCATATATAATAACAAAAGAGACATACAATACAAGTATAATCATCATGCAAGTAATAATTCCACACATTTAGACAACATTATCATGTAAACTATTACCTTTGCCTTAGACCTTCACTTCCAGTAACCCTCATGTTATACCTTGTGCAATGTATGGATAGCGTCTCATACCACCATCCACACCAAGGCACCGTACTAAGATCACCAAAAGTGAACTTACCATTCATTCCTTTTCACCTTTACACCATATCCATATAAAAGAGACATATCATTTCATAAATAATGACAATGGAAAATAACTCATAATATAACTCAAGTATAACATACATATCATATTAAGCATTTAAGAGCCAACATTCTTTAATAACTTTGTTTAGGACAAATTCATATCATAGCCATTAGGATTTAGAGAAACTCACTATGGCCCTCTCAAAGCCTATCCGTGCAATATATAGGTAGCATCTTATATTACTACATATACGTCGTAGAACCTATCAAGAAACTACAATGAAATCTCACAAGATGGGAAGTAAGCATTAACCGACATAGAATAAGAGATCTTGTCATGGAATTCGGTGTCATAAGTCCCTACACTGTAAAGATGCGGTCTACTTGCCAAAGTTAGACCGGTTCATATAGCTTAGGTGGATCCAGTAGCTAGACCTATGCGGGCGCATAGTTTATGAGATAAGGTAGACAATCATTGAAACTCATGCCTAACCTTGGGGGAGTTTCCATCTAACCATATTCACTCGGTGCTTAGCTTGCATTCCCATAAAATAGTTCATTACTTTAACATTATCACATATGAGAGGTGACATTGGCCTACCGACTCCAATTCATTCATTAACACATAAAAGGGTGCCTTAAGCCTATCGATTCAAGATACATTTAGGAAAGCTCATCAACTCCTCTTGAAAGGGTGTCATAGGCCTACCAGTTCAAGACTTATCATTAACCTTCATTAGTGGAAGGGTGCCCTAGGCCTACCGTTCCCAAGGTTTATTATTAACATGTGTGGAAGGGTGCTACTAGCCTACCGATTCAAGGATTCAACAATCAACAATACAATCATTTATACAAGAAAATGATGCATAAGCTCAACCAATTCGAGATATACAATATATTGAAGAATTCTTTATGTTTTATCATTAACATTCATTGGTGTCAAATTGAGAATTAGCCTTTTAATAATAACACATTCACATTCAAAACATGATCGCATTAACTTCATTGATACATACAATATCATGATAACACTTCAACTTATCATACTATGCCTTCAAGGCCATGATCACAATGTACATAATAATGAAACACCTACACCTTTCAAGTGGATCAACAATTCAAACACAATTCTATAATAACATGTAATTAGGTCAAATTGCCCTTTCAAAGCCATAATCACAAGTCCTCAATTCACCAAGAATTAATTATAATTAAGCATAAATAATGATACAATTAGACAATCTAAGCATAAATCCACCATCATCCATTCATAATTAATAAACCCACTTCATAAGTCATAAATTAGAATTGAGAAGAATCATGGGTTCAAGGAGTAAAATCATCTTAAATCACTAATTAGACATCAATATAATCATAATATGACCTTAGTAAACCTTTAAAATCATTTGGAGAGAGAACCCATAAGATTGAGTAAAACCCTTGAAATTTCATGATCTTTGAAAAGCTTTGAAAACTCTTTTGAAATTGACTCTAAGGTGAAGACTAACCCTAGATGAAAGATCACCACACTTTTTACTAAGATTTCCCCAAGAAATTTGATGAAGAAAGCTTTGAATCCAAACCCTAGCTCGCACTTCTTCTTCTTTCTTGATTTTGAGAGAGAAATATTGAAAGAGAAGAACTTTATGGGTTTTGATTTGGGTCTTGGAGATATAAGGAGTAAATGAAGTGTTTTAAGACTTAAAACTACTTATATTTATGATATAAACCATTTAAAATCAACTCCTAATAATTAACACATTTAAACAAAATTACTTAAAAACCCTTAATTTGGGCAGCGCCGTCTGGGACCAAGGGCACTTTGACGGTCCGTAAAAGAGGACCACAAACCTGGTGGTGCCCGTGGTCCTCTAGGCAGTAGCTCCATTTTGTGGCCAAGCCTCCACCAGGCCAAGTAACCTTCACGGCCACTTATACGGGCTGTGCTCAAGACCACTGGCCGTGAAGTGGTCCATGGAACTTGGGCAGTAGCTTGGCCAAGCTGCCTTGCTTGCCATGCCACCAAGTGACCTTCACGACCACTTCTACGGACCGTGGTCAAGGCCACTGACCGTGAAATGGTCTATGGTCATGAGACAGTGCTTGGCCAAGGTTGGGCAGCCTTTGCCTTTGGCTTAAGTCTTGCTCCCTTGGCTTGGCACTTGCCCTAGCAACTCTTAACCAATAAAAAAAGAGGTTTTCTAACCACGGAGTCTAACACGTGCCTTGCGTTAGCTCCAAAACCAGAGCTCGGGACAACTGTTGATACCCAATTTTGACCCTCCACAATATAATCATCAAGTTTCTTCAATTTCTAACGATATAAAATAATTAGCTTAATAATATTTCAAAAAAAAAAATGAAAGTTATAGTTTTGTCATTTCTAAATAATGTATATGATTTAAACAACTATGCATATAATTTGTATATTTATAAATATTCGAAATTCCTTTAAAATAACTTTAGCTTTAGTTAAATATTTTGTCAATTAGTTTGGCTTATGTAATAGTTTATATTAATTAATTTATAATTAAATTAATTATTTTATTTTGTTAAGATTAAGAAGCTCGATAATTAATTAATGTTAATTCATTTAAATTAAACCCAATATTTTAAAAGGATTCAACCCCTTTCCTATTTGGGCCATTTTTCCAAATGGCCCACATCAAATTCCCATTTCTCCAATTCCAGCCCAACCCTTTTGCAGTCCATTCCAACACAAACAGCAGCCAAAACGACCTAGCCCTCTTCCCAATTCCAAAACATTCCCAACCCACCAAGAAACCCATTCTCACAACAACAACACATACAGCAGCAACCCGACCTAGACCCCTGTATCAGCATCTTCTTCACGCGCAAAGCAGAGCGAATCAAGAAACCAATCGCGAAAATCACGATCCAACAACAGTAACGCAGAACAGCACCAAACGCGACCCAACTCCTGCACGTTGCTTTCTTCTTCTTTGCTTGTGGAACCTAATTACCAAACCGACCTAATCCAAATCACATCGACAGTCGCTCAGACAGGAAATCCCACAGCAAATCACGACCTCGATCCCAACGGCTCTCTCTCCTTCATCAATCCATTGAAGATTTTTTATATGGGTAGAATTGACAGCTTTCAACCTTATCTCTGATAAGTAATGTATTTTTCAAATTTTAAAAATCCATCCATTTTTCCTTAAATAGACCTTAAATTCCCTCTATATAAAGATCCGTCTCCTTTAATGTTGGGGGAGGGAGGGGAGGATGAGGTTTTCTTTTGAGTTTAGTTCTAAGGAGATAGTCGTTTATACTTAAGAAATTTTAAGCAAATTTTCTGATTCTAAATTCCGAGAAGGTCGCCGCTTGGATTTTCTTAGCTTGCCTCTAGTATTCGAATAGAGTGGTGAAATCTCTTTTCTCGTCGTCCTAGTATCGCTGCTCCGGGAAAGGTAATATTCTTGTTCATACTTTTCCTTCTTTCTTTTCAAATAAATTGTGATATTGTTCACATCGACTGGTGTTTCTTTGATTTTGAGATTGCTTGAATGTGTTGGACTTCTCATGGTTGATCGATAGTTGGGTATGTATTGGAGATGGTTGTTCGTTTGTTCTTGGACTTAGCATTCGAATGATTTTGTTCATGAGGCTGAAACATATGTTATGCTGTCGTATGTTAATATGGAATTGTTAAGCTGCTTTAAAATCTGTCATTTTGTTGGCCTCTTCGGAAAGCATATCTCTATAGCACAATTTGTATGATGTTTAGCTATTTTTGATGGTGTAGCAGTAGCCCATTTGTTGAAGATTTAATTGTTATAGTTCAATTATAATTACTCCTTTATTTTGCTTGGTTATGAATAAACTAGAGTCAACATGTTTATTTTGACTAGAATGTGTATGTTTAGGCTAGATTTTGACAAAAGCTTTAATTCGTTAACTCTTACCCAAATCAATGAGTTTTCGTCGCATTTTAAGAGCATGTCTTAGGTTGTTCCCTTCTTGGTCTAGCATGTAATGAAATCACTGGCTTGCTCTCTTTTTCTCTGAAATTGTTTTGGCCATATGAGTTGTTGTTTTGAGTATGTATTAGAGTCGTTGTATGTCCGTTCTTGATTCTTTTTTTTTTCTTTTTTTTTTTTTGCAATTCAAGTTATTCCCATTAACATATATTGAATTACTATCCTTGTCAAGCATGGCTTCGGTTATGTATATTTGGATTGATTTGGATTTTTATGTTGTAATTTTATCTCGCGCAAGCTATAATCCCTCATGACTTATATTTTCTACCCATTTGCTCTTTTCTTTGCGTGTTGACATATTCGGTTATTTCTTTCGTTCTCGTTTCACTATTTCGAATGCTAATGTTGTCTCATTTTCATTTGTTGTATGAACCTTTTCGAGTCCGTAGTGGACTCCTCTTTTGCATCCCCGAGATGAGCTATAGAGGTTCAATTTTTCTCCACCGAGTCAGCCTTCTACATAATCTAAAGCTGTTACAGGCCTTGAGGTCCAACATGATGGCTGGAAATTAATTCAAAAGTCCGAAAACAGGCTGTATGCTTCCCATATACGGCTGTATACACGCTGTATACAGAATTATACACTTATATACAGGTCAAAAACATGAAAATACAGGGCTGAGGCAAAATACAGGTGTACGAAAGCAAAAAATGCATGAAAAGAGCCGATATACATGCTCGTATACACTGATATATAGCCTGTATATACCCAAAATGGGATTGGGCAAAAGTCCAAAAATTTCCAGCGAATTTGGCCCAAAATGAGGCCCAAATTCAAATTTCTCTCTTACTCTTTAATTATTTAATTATGATTATTTATTATTGTCGTCTAACCCTAACTTTATAATTATTAATTAACTTAATTAGAGTCCCCAAAAGACAAGATATTTCCTTTGTGTTGATTTGATTTAAATGTGTTTCATGTCTTAGTGTTCACTTATTTTTATCAATCAAATATATCGGTCAAATTATGCATTTAATTAAGTTAAACATTTGGTTCTTAAAAAAATCATATTGCTAAGTTTTTCACTTGATCACTTTTTATTCACTTTAAAATTGTTCGAGTTAAAATATATTTTTTCTTAAATAAACTTTAAAAAATATTAGTCAAAACCCTTTTCAATTAGTAATAATAAAAACAATAATAACAATAATAATAAAATATATATATATATATACACATTCCTACTTGATCATTTTGCAAAAAGGTTAGTTAATTAATTAAAATTGATTTTCATGCTTAACTTATTACATTAGTTTAAATTATTATTTCAAAAATAAATTACGTAAATCCTAATTAATATAGTTTTGCTAAAACTTTTTTCAAGTGCAACTTAATTCAATTGTTTCATATTAGGTCCCCTTTTCTTAAAAAAATAAAATAAAATGTGTCATTCATTTATTTTCTTAAAGTTAATAGACTATTGTGAATTGTCATTTCATTATTTTCTAAACAATTAGTCAAAAAATCATTTAGTCAAATCGCAAGTCAACCGCATGTTAGCGGACACTTCGAATGCCTAAACCCTTCTCGAAGTGTAAATTGAACCCCGAACCCTCTTTGGTATTTTCTGTTTAAATCTTTGAAAATTATAAGTTTTCTTAATTTCTTTAAAAAATTAAGTGGCGACTCTTTTCTAAGCATTTTTCTTAAATTGTTTTATACTTAGAACATTTCAAAAAGTGATTTTTCTACAAATAAGAAAATTACGACACAACAACAACAATACACCACATCAAACCCCTTTCCAAACTCAAACACACACACATTAGGCTCTAGCTTAACCTATCATTTTCCGCATCATTACAGTGAGATATTCCTTCTAGCTTGTGCTGAATTCTCTCAATCATGGCATAATGTCCTTAAATTTCGGACATAGACCATCTTATTTACTTATTTTGATGTCTTTAATACTCTTAGGCTTGGTATTTTGAAAACAGAAGTCCTTGATGTGATGACTTTCGGATTTTGGGGATAATAAGTGTTAGACTTTAGAGGTTTATTTGATAGGTTACTTTAATAAGTTTTGAGCTTTCGCATTATTGTTGTTATTCGTAGTTGAATTATTGATATATGTTGGGGTTTGGATTCCTTGGTTCGCCCACTTAGGAGGTTAAGTGTGGATGTCACTCACGACTCATTTTGGGCCGTGACAAATATATTTATTCCATTCTTGTGATATATTCATAAGTTTGATACCCACTATTCCTATCTTATGAAATATATCAGCTCAAACATTTGAGAGAATTGAAACCTTACCATTTTGGTTTATTAGTGGAGAATCCAATAGAACCAAATAAGAAAAAGCCAAAAATAAAGGGACATAATGGAGAATCAAATGGGGGAAAATGCCAATTAAAATCTCATTAATTAAACAAGTTTCTCACAAAGCGACGCAGTATAGTAAAGCGATTTGACATTTGTTTTTTAACAGGGCCAACATGTTTCTGATGGAAAAAAATTTAAGCCACTCACTTCTTTTCTTTCCTTATATTTAAATTTAATTTAATTTACTCATTGATTTTATATTATTCGTTTCTGAAAGTGACTTAATAATTATTTATGTGCTTTGTGGGGTTGACTTTATAATTTGCATTTAAGGATGTGGATTATATTAGATATTT
The DNA here is from genome assembly GCA_037074985.1 of Solanum bulbocastanum. Lineage (NCBI taxonomy): Eukaryota > Viridiplantae > Streptophyta > Magnoliopsida > Solanales > Solanaceae > Solanum > Solanum bulbocastanum. The sequence continues at coordinate 70,395,266 of CM073597.1, read as the reverse complement.
AACATGATAAATTTAAAATTAAACACGATAATAGGATACAAAATTTTACAAAGATTAGTAGGATCGAATGGCATACATGTTTGAGCCATAAAAAATTATAGGACAAATTAGTCTATAATTCATTATGGCTCAAACATATATGCTTATAGGTGCACGTGTATTCATTAACTTAGGAAAAAATTATGTGTATATACATGTATATATCTAAATAAGGATCATATAATTAAATGTGCACTCACAAGCAAAGTGTCCTGAGTTCGATATTGGTGTTACATTTTCTTTTTTGTCATTTTTTTATCAAAAAAGACATTTAAAAACTTCAAGTGAAATTTGAATCCACAACCTCAAGTGTATGGTAAGGGTCAAGATCATCCAAGCATAGAGTAAACTATATTATATTTTTGTTTGATTTGTATTTATATACTTTCAATTTTATACTTGTTTGATAATATTTTATGGATGCTTCGACTAACCAATAGTGCCCGTCGCCTTAAAATGTACGGGCCAATATCCAATATAATGACTATATTGGACTTATGTTATGAATAGCTATACAATCCAAAATAACTGAAGCGTTTTAAGTTTTAACTAATGTAAGCTCATTTTTCTAATATATTGGTCATGAATTGTCACCATATGAAAAGTCTAGGAGATCAAGCATAAGTCCATCAAGTATGGTGTAATTTTTATATTTGTTCAAATTTTAATGGATAAATTATTTAGAATATGCTTTAATGGGAGACATCAAGTAAACGTCAGATTAATGGAGATCTATGTTAGTTGGATTTGACACCTCTATTATAAATTTTTAAAAAGAATAAAAAGAGAGCATATTTTTAGTAGTTTAGATGGCAACATCTCTAATATTTTCAACCATGAAAAACTCCTCTTTATCAAAATTCTAAGTTTCCGCATATATATAGCAAAGTTGGAGGGAACAAAATCAAGATTAATTTAAGCAGTGGAATAGAAAAGGAATAGGTTTGTAAAAATCTGTATCTTTTTTTTAAAAAAAAAAAAAGTTGATAGGTCTGTCACACACATGACAAAATTTGATCATATATAATTGAAGTTCAGATATTATGCTCAATATTCAATAATTCAACACATATTTTGACATTCATATCTATTTTGAATGAATTTAATTGTGAAAAATTAAGTTTTAGATATCCTAAAATAGACTTAATTAGTTGAGTATTTTAGGAGGACAAAATGAGAATTTTGTCGATATTTGAGAAATTAAAAGCACAAAATTCTCTAAGAAAATAATACTACCTGTCCCTATCATTTCCTTTTTCCTTACTTTTTGAGTAAATATCTAAAAAGTCCCTCAACTTTAAAAATTTATCTGTTAAAATTATTAAATTTTGTTTTGTATCAATAAAATTATACAATTTAGTCATTTTTATCAATAAAATCACTCAATTTAGCCATCTGTATCAATAAAATCGCTCAAATTAAATATTTACATCAATAAAATCACTCAACCACATTTATTATAAAATAAATTTGATATGACAAAATAATTATTTTTATATACTATATTAATGATTTGAATAATAAATAAAGGAGTCAAAATTCTTCATTTATCGATAGGAATTGCCTCCATATATTCTTTGCTGCTACTTTCTCCGTCAACGTCTACCATGATCTCTCTTGGCATGATCGTCAATCAGTAACCCGTAAACTTCTCTTCCTCATTCAATTTAAACGGAAGATAATATCTTTTTCTTTTTTTAAAGAAGATCACCTTTTATTTATTTGATGTTCGCTAATATAAGTTTTAGATATCCTAAAATATACTTAATTAGTTGAGTATTTTACGAGGACAAAATGAGAATTTGTCGATAATTGAGAAATTAAAAGCACAAAAATCTCTAAGAAAATAATACTACCTGTCCCTATCAATTCCTTTTTCCTCACTTTTTTCAATACTTTCCACTGACACAATAATTATCAGTGAAGCCCCACTCCTTTCTTTTTCATCCAAAATCCGATACTTTTACCAGAATTGTTGGATACGAAGGATAAAAAACAATTAATTTTAAAATTAATTTTTAATTTTTTTTAATTTCATGTTTGATTGTACTAGATCATAAGATAACTTATTTTTAAATTAAGTATTTTATAATTTTAATATTATTTTTATTCATATTTAGAATAGAATAACAATTTCTATAAATTTCTCTAACCACACTTGCCCTTAATTCCTAAAGCATCTTTGTGTCACTCCTAACTTCTTTTTCTTTTCTTTTTTTTTCAGTTGTCACTCCTAACGTCACTTGCCCAAAAACTTAATGTATATCACAGTTGACAGATGACACGTGTCGACACCCTAACCCCCCCTCTTTTTCTGCCCCTACATCTTACCATACTTTATAAACAAACACCTGCAGAATTTGAGCATTAAAGTATGATAATAGTCCAATAAAATTAAGTCACCATTACAAATCGAACCCAAAAGTAAAAAGAGAAAGACAAAGATAAGAGTAACTGGCTAACTGCCAAACTTGTCATATCAATTTAACCTTTTGAAATATTTGACTTTTTCTATTACATAATTGTAGCAGCAATGTATACTATATGTAGTATTGATAAATTTTTAGAATGTGTAAAAAAATAGTTATCTTAAAGAAAGGAAAAATATATGCGTATAAAATTAAAAAGGAAGCTAGCCCTTTTCTCTTTATATACATACATATATAGATTTATGAGTTAAATCTTGTGTGCACCCAACATATATAGTATATAGTAACAAATAATTCTTTACAGGAAGTCTGATCTAATAAAGTCAAGTCAAATTTAAATTAGCCCAACTTTATTAATATTATTTAAATTGTTTTTTTTTAACTTTAGTCATTAATAGTTTCTTCTTTCTTTCTTCTCCTCTTCGTCCTCCTTCGAACTTTTCGCTTTGTTGCTTTCAGTTTTCCTTTCTTCTTCTTCGATGATCAATAAGCGATTAAAGTGTTAAAGCTTAATTTAAAATTTTGACATACTCCAATGTATGTCATTCCGAGCGTATTATATATTAAAAGTCTTGGAACAATAAAAGAATTTCATATATAATATTTGAGACTGTTTAGGGAGGATTTTGAGTTGGTCAAAATTAAATAAAAAGTAGAATTATTTTCAATAAAATCGATTTTGCTTACAAATCACCACCTTCTTCATTATCAATATTTCCCTTAACTATTTCTCTATTTTTTCCTTTATTCTTTAATCAACCTAATAAATATTCAAAAAAAAATAGTTCAATAAATAATCAGTGTATAGTCAGTATATATTTCATATAAGTTAAGTTATATTCTGTCTTTTGAGTGTATGTATAATAAGTTTATAGCTCAAGTATAAATACGTTGTATTTAATTTTTTTAGTGTATTATAAATATAGTCAGTGTATACTTCATTTTAAGTTAAAGTTATATTCTGCCTTTTGAGTGTATATATAGTACGTTTATAGCTCATGTATTAAAAAGTTGTATTCAGTTTTCTGAATGTATCACATTGTAAAGTCAGTGCATACTTTATATGACTTTTGACTAATTTTTATATAAATAAAAATGTGTACATTGGATTTGTGTTTATATAAAGCGAAAGAAAATTATATATACAAATACAAATGCATATATTTTCGTCTTATACACTTATGATTATATAAATACGATCTTTTCCTACTCAGTTTTTTTTTGTCTTTCTCTCTTTCTAGCTTAATACAAACACTGATTATACAATTGATTGTTTGTATATGTATACCGAAACAGAAACAGATTATACAACTGTTTTCATTTGTATATGTATAGCGAAATATACATATTTATGTTTGCTATGAAGCGCAATTATGCAAATTATAATTATAGCATACAAATATGATTTTTATATTTGTTATATGTAAAAGTTACTCTTGTAAATAAGTACTTCATGTAAAAAAATAAAATTAAAGAGTTACAAAAAATAATCTTTTCAAAAACGACTAAAAATAGTAGAAACAAATTGAAATAGAAAGGAGGAGTAATTAATATGTTACTGTCCTCAACGGTACTCAGTAATTATTTCCTCAACAAGAATGGCGATATATCCCTTTCCATTTCTTATGGTATAATACTGCAACTGTTGTCACTGTAATGAACTCCACAGAGTGAAGGCAAATGATCCACAGTACACTGCATCACGTGTATGTACACATAACAAAAATTAATACTTTTCCTCTTCTTTTTTTCAAGGATCACTGTTCCTTTAATCGATTTAAAAAAAAATGATATAATTTTATATTTAATAATAACAATTTATCTTGAATGAAATAATTTTTTCCTACAAATATCCATAACTTATTTCTTTCTTTCTTAAAAGACATGATAAGTCAAATTATATCATATAAATTAAGACGGAGTAATTAATTTCGATATTGGTGGAAAGGTACCAGAAAAAAGCAATGAAAAGAACCCCTAAAAGCCCCAACAAATAGTACTCTAGAGCCATGAACTTTAGAAAGAACCAAAGAACCAAACACAAATTCCCAAATTTAGGAACAGAGAAACTTAACAATACCAAAAATAATAAGCATTTAAAGAAGGGAAAACCAGATGGTAAAATCAACTGAAATTAGTAGTGTAGTTATTGTGAAGGAAGCAATTATAATAACGAAAACGATTATTAGTTCGAGATGATGAGGAGGGAAGAAGAAGAAGAAGGAAGAGTATCATCATCATTAAGTAGCAGTAGATGTCAAGATTGTGGAAATCAAGCCAAAAAAGATTGTACATATTTGAGGTGCAGAACTTGCTGTAAGAGTCGAGGGTTTCATTGTGAAACACACGTTAAGAGTACTTGGGTCCCTGTCGCCACAAGGCGTCCCAGGCACCATCTTCATCATCATCACAGTACTATTCAGCAACAGCAACAGCAGCTTCAAAATGGGCCAAACCCTAAAAGATACAGATCAAATGAAGGTACTGTTGCTATCACAAAAGACAATATTAGATTCCACAGTGTATAGATATCCACATACTCATCATTGCACTTTAAATCTATTGAACTTTGTGACTATTTTGGTAACAACATTTCATGATCTAAAAGCCTTTTTTCCCCATTGGGCGACTATACAGTGACGGAGCTAGAGTTTTCAATAAAGAGATTCAAAATATTAAAGAAGTAAGCGCACACGAAGAAACTGCCTATTGTTATATACCTCAGATATAAATAGGGTTACAATTTAGTAGGGAAATCAAGATTTTCAATAAAGTGCTCAAAATATAAATAAGTAAAACATATAAAGAAGTCAAGAGAATTCAGCATATATTATAGATACACAAAAATAATTATATATAGTGTAAATTTTCGCCAAACAGAGTTCAGATGAACCCCCTTCCACCACTTTCCGCTTCACATAGTTCAATAGATAGTAGATAATGGGTGACATAGTAGTGGATCTAGAATTTTTCAGTGAAATTCATAAAATGAAAGAAGTAAGCACATGAAAAGGCACCATTCAATATTTATTTTATATATAATTATAAAAAATAATTTAACCGTGTATATATATATAATATTCCTTTACTCCCCTTAGTGCTCCGGCCCTGGGTGGCAGTGAGAATAACCCAAGACTCTTATCTGGTTGGATATCGTGTACAATGATCTTTGATATTTTCTAGTTTAAAAACTTCAGCAGTTTAAGATATACTTTTATGTAGAAGATTATACATGTTCAATAGGTACTTATGTACAAAATTATGAAACCCTAGCTATTGCAGCTTTTCTGTGTATGCTTGCTAGCAAGCAATGTTGTGATACCATTTTCAAAATACTTTTACTATAGTACTCTTGGAACTGCTCCTGTTAAATAGCGCAATGTTACACCCATTGAAGCCCCCAAAAAATATGTATGTAATTTGCGCTACTGTCAGTGTATAGTATTTAAATTCTTAATTTTAATTTCGTGTGTTGTTTTTGATGTAGTGATGATGGGTGATGATCACGAAAGAGGTCATTTTCCAGGGGAAGTGAGTTCTCCAGCAGTATTTCGTTGTATTCATGTAAGTTCGATTGACAATGTGGTTGATCAATATGCATATCAAACATCAGTGAAGATAGCAGGACATGTTTTTAAAGGGATATTATATGATCAAGGACCTGATGATGAGAGTCCTCGTTACAACAATTATATGGCTGGAGAAAGTTCGTCAAGTGGCTTTCAGCTTCATCAACCTCCTATTTTACCTACTACCACTACAACTTCTCCACCACCACCATCTTCTACTTTTCCCAATCTATTTAGTGCTTTTAATATGCCTGGTACGCAATTTTTTCCATACCCAAAATCATCTTGAAATAAACTTTCTTCAATCAATTCAACTTATATACATTGATTTACCAGTCAAATGTTGTATTCCGAGGTCAGACTTAGCTCCCCTATCTGTAACTTTTGTTGGAATATAGCATACACTGCCTTTTGGTAGTTAAACCAAAAAAAATAAAATAAAATAAAAATATATTGACAATGTCACTGTATTTTAACCCTGCTGTATCAGGTTTAAAATTTATTATGGACGATTATTTGTATTAATTTTTTTAAATAACCTAATTTAATTACCCCTCTAGTTATCTCTCGGTATTTTGTTATGTGCAGTGCAATGGTAAAAGTTAAAACAATGTTACATTGAACATTGGACAAAAAGGAAAGAGCTGAAGAAAAAAAAAGGTTAAAAAGAGTATTAAATTCTAATGAGGAAGGCATATGGTTCTGCAGTTTGTCTTATCATGAATTTCCCCCATCCCCATTGTTTTAATCTTTGATTAAGGGAATTAATTATGTCTGATTTACTGGTTGTTTATGAATATCGAAGCCACTTTTCTCCTGATTACCCGTTTCTTTGCCGGTTTAAAATGCATGTATTCTTTTTAATGGACACAAGGACAATAAGTGATTCTTGGACCATATATTTTAATCATCATGATGAGTTATACTTTTTCTATACACATAACTAACAGTAGTGTAATTTTTTTTTTAATACTATCCCATTAATTAAAAGAGACTACGTACGTAGGGAGTAAAATAACACAGGACAACATGTTATAACAGGTGGTAACATTGTAAACTGCATATAAGTTGAAATTATAATTTTAATGTATTTAGGGTGTGCCAGTTACTTCACCCTCCCTCAATGACCAACTAATTAAAGGCCAACGTGGGGAAGGTCCCTTTCTTGATATCTTTTAGAGTTAATTAACACAATAAGCAAATCATACAAGAAAGTAGGCTCTGATGCTTACCCACTATAGTTGTCCCCTTGTTGCATGAAAAAAAAGTTCAACATAAAACTCCATGTTTTCAAAATTAAATTGTGGCATGCTTACTTGTTACAGAAAGAAAGAAAATTGTTTTAGTGCTATTGAAGAGTCTTACATCGATGGTTTCAGAGATACTATATAGTTTCTTTAATATGATTTGGGTGGTGACCCAAGATTCATTATTTCTTTACTGTTACCATTGTCTTTGTACATCTTAATTTCTATGTTAATTATGTGTAAATTGTAATTGTTGTGTTCTAATTATTGATTTGTGGTACGTCTATTTAACTAAAACACTTCTATGACATTAGAGCTATACTTATATCTAGGTAGCTAGTTCGTAATTAATGCTTAAGATGCCTTCGATCATAAGCAAGTGTTAGACATTGATCGTTGTAGCACTTAGGACAATGAAAGGGAATCCTTGATTAGTGTAAGGGGCCCTCAAATATGATTAATACTTAAATAAGTATCTTGAAGCAAAAAAAAATATATTGGGTGGGCATCTTGGGTGACTTGAGGGAAAAAAAGTAGTTAGTAAAGCCTCATTTTTAACCTTTAGAAACATGCACACACCAAACCATAGGAAAAGGTTGATGCCCCTATCAATGACACAATGTTGGAATATATCCCTCTAGTAGTACTCATCGAGAAGAAACTAATAAATAAGAACTAGGAGAATAAATTACATGGATATTTTGTAAGGGGGAGTGTATGTTGAAATTTGAGTCTATATACTACATTGTTTTTATAATTGTGGCATCCGGATTAGATTGAGCTCACTAATTTTATGGGGTATTTGCTATCTTATAAAATTTGAATTTGGAATTTTATGATTGATTCTCATTGTAATTGATCTATTGCTGAGATTTGAAACTGAGACCTTATAATTCTCAACAAAATTCATTTCATTGATTACTAGGTCACACCCTTGAGTATAAAATATGTTACTATTTTATTTTGAAGTGTTTAACACATGAAAAAGATTAGACTCACACACGGAATGGAACATATCTAGATTTAATAGAATCAAGTAAACAATCTCTTGCAAAAATATGCAGGGAAAAGATAACGTACAATAAATTCTTGCAGTTTAATACTTCCCTGCATTCCGTCCATAACAAGAGTTTTAGTACACCAGGCAACCCTTTTAAGTAAATTAAAGTATGTTCTTTTCAATTAACAATATATAAAACTTTAATGAGATGATCACACATTTCAATATACATACATATTAGATATTACAATCCATCCTTAAAAATTCCTCGAGAGTGCATTCTCACTCATACCTAACTTCTAGATAAATTTTCCATTTAGGGGTCATTTGATAGGCCGCATTAGAAGAAATAATTCATGTATTAAGTAAGGTATTATTTAATACTATGTTTGGTAGGAATTTGGGTCTATGTATAACTAATCCATAAATTAGTTATACCTCCTGCATGGTATTATATGATGTATTACTAATACCTTCCATTTGGAGGTATTAGCAATACATAGGAAATAATATCATGGGATAAGCCTATGTCAAGACAAAAATATCCCTTAAATCATTTTAATTATTTTATTTATTTTCTTGATTTTATAAGTTATATTTGTACTAGTAAATTTATTTAAATAAATTAACTTACAAATTATTTAGAGAGACTTGTTTGTTACTATATAAATCCAATACAAATTTGAAATGTGAGTATATGACGTTTGTGATCTTAATTGAATGTGTGTGTATATATATATATATATATTTGTGTGGTTTTCTAATTGTTTGTATTTTTGAAGAATTTAAAACATACATACATATTAAAACTACAACTTGCAATTTTTTTATGTATATGTAGATGGTTTATTCAATTTTACCATTGTTGACCGTCTGTTCGATTGTAAAAGTAGATGGTTTATTTTTTAAAAATTGAAAGGTGACATTTTGTGAGTGATCAATTTATTAAGATGACAATTATTTATCCTCAAATAATTTAAGTGAAAAAATATCAAACATGATAATAAAATTGTTCTTCTCATAGCTAGTTAGAAGGATATAAAAAAATAATTTTGTCCATCAATTATTTACCTTGACCCAATTACCTAATAATTCAAGGGTATAATTGGAAAGAAGTTTTTTATAGAGTTTTAATCCAAACACAAAATGAGGTGAGAAATAATGAATGAAACACTTAATAAAATTAAATTCTGCATTATTAATTCCTGCACTATTAATCCCTACATTATTAATTTTTGCGTTATTAATCTTTGTACCAAACGACCCATTAGTTCTTTAAAGAACCCTCTTTTCAAGGAAGGCATACTTTTTCCGGAAGGGGATCCAAGCAAACAATTTCCTTCCTTTTTTTCTTGTTTCTTAAGCAAAGAAACATGATCATATGGTAGTGATGTTTCTTTGATTATAATATGGTAGGAAATTTAATTAACATATAATTAAATCAAATACTTTAGTGGCCTTGGGGACCAAGCACATGATCAAGAACTTTTTTCTCTAAAGGAATAGTATCTTTATCAAGTATTTTAAGATTGTTTTTTCAAGTGATCTTTGGACTTATTGAGGAGATCATGATAGAGTACTGTGCACATGGCCACAAAAAAAGAAAAAGAAAAAAAAAGAATCAGTACTTGTACGGAGTTCATGCATTTATCCACTCTTTCAAATTTAATGGACAAATCATGACCTCCAAATTGTGGACAAAATTTTCTGTATCTAATATCTACTGTTTTTTTGTTTTGCCATGTATCCTATATTTTATTATATTCTTCTGTTAGTTCTAGCTAGCAAATGGCCTGGTGGTAAAGAAAACAAAGCTTTATTTCTGTTCGACTTAAATTTAAAGTGTGGTAAAATGGTAAACAAATACCAGCTAAAGAACCCAACCCTACCAATAATTTATCAAATCTTGATTAAGTGAGGAGGATATTGGTTGTTTAAGAAGAGTGAGTCGTTGATTTCTTATAGTCATTTTTTTTGCTTTTTATTGTTGATAACTCTTGTTCCCCACCATTTAGTGGCAGGGCTCTATGTATTAAAATTAGAGTTCCCTTTGAAAAGTAGATATTTAAAGGTCTGAGTCTTGAAATAGAGTTTTTCCGATAGCTAGGGAGCTTGGGAACTTTCTGTTGTCGATTCACTGGATTTCGAACCCTCGATGCTAGAAGGGGAAAAAAATTAATTTAATTGGCCACATGAAAGTGTATCTAATTTTATATTTCTAGCTATTATTACCCACGAGAGTTGAATGCATGCCTGTTAAATTCTTTAAGGTGAAAACTACTCCACAACTAATGGTGGGGATTTGGCATGACCCCAAAAATTTAACGTTGTGTAAGCTTTAATTTAGCTTGTTATTACAAGTTACATATCATATTTCATCAGGTTACTGATTGATTAATTATTACACGTTGTTGTTCATATACAATTGTCTTTACGACTTTACAAATTCAACAAAATTCAGTAATTTTATCTTAAATCCTGCATTGATGTAAAAAAAATATATTTATTATGTCCGAATAATCTATCAAAACCAATAAGAAGGAAATGATTATGATCCAAATAATTAACTTGAGGGATAAGTTCTGCATTGTAGGTTTTTTACTACTCCACAGTGTGCTCTCCTTTTTGTTCAGGTACATTTGTGACAGCGTTATTAAGAGCCTGCTTGGACTGACTTATTGTGTTTGACTTATGTTTTGCTATATTAATTTAAAACAAGTGCTTAAAAGTACCTAAAATAAGTCAATCCAAACATGCTATAAAACTTCCCAACGTTGTGCTTTAATTTGCACCCCCTCCCCCCTCCCCCCCCCCCCCAAAAAAAAAAACAATGTGGCTCATAGGCAGTGGTGGATCTATGAAGGGCAGTAGGGGTGCCATGCCACCTCCGAACTTCGACGGAAACTCTATATATACATAGGTGTATATATATATATATAATATTTATATAAATATAAAGCGTGTCACCGAATGAACAAAATTGGCTTGTGGTGCAACGGTAGGAGGACAATTTTAAATGGTTAATGTTGCGGGTTCGAATCCCATTTGTACCTGCTGCAAAAATTAGCTGGCACACTAATCAATAAGTCTATTAGGCCATGAGGGATAACTTGTAAAAATCAATCTTCACGTACGTACGCAAACAATTTTTCAAATATCTCATGAATATAATCTGCTTTCAGAAAAAGGAATAGTGTTTTTGATCTGGTATTGTTGCTTATCCATATGCATATTGGTGGAACCAAAGTTTTGACTTTAAATCATATTCAAAATACTATAAAATTTATACAATATAGTTTCGACAAAGATGTGTCAATTAACTTCCTTTGACAAGGACAACTCCGCTTACGTCCATATGGTAGCAAAAGACAGAATAATTAGTGCTCGAACCCATTGGGACGAAAAACTCGTTTTCCTTTTGTGTTGGTAGTCGATAACAGGGAGCAGTGTTTCCTCTGTAATGAGCTATATTGGGATATACAGTGTGAATCAGAATTAATCGGATCAATAAATATTGAATACAAATTATTATATGAAAAAAATATGGGATGACAACGCCTCTGAACAATTTTTTTTATTCGTTCTCTTCTAATTATAAGATTATTATAAGTCAATTAACCTGTTTATAGAGAGTTGAATACAAATGTGATACAGAATAATTAGCTTCTTCAATGAGTTATTTGTTAAATGGTCATGAAAATTTTATATTTGTATGATCGAATCCATGGAAGTTACTCTTCCATGGATGGGAATGAAGAGAACAGTATGTTTAGAGAAGAATTGTAAAATGTGTTATTATGAAAATGAAGGAGAGACCTCCTTTTATATTTGTTACATCATGTAGCACTTGCATTCTTCTAACAAACTCAATGCACCTAATACAATTTGGAATTCAGTTACTCTGACAGATTGTAACTGAATCTTGTAACTGAATCCTAGCTACTGCCAACTCATTACAAGCACATACTACTATTATTTATTCACTTCTTTAACAGGTCATTAACTTGTTAGCCTCGTAAACATAAATAAAACCAGGAATTTTTGGGATATTATGTGATTAAATAAAGTAAAAAATGTGAGCTAGCTACCAAGCTTGCTTTGATAGGAAAACTACACAAACTTTTAAAATTATCTCTAAGTCGGTTTGCGTGTATCAATTAATACAAGTGAAGCAAAGCATCAAGAATCACTACAGTTCAAGTTGTAATTGATCTCGACTAGTTATTAATTGAGCAAAAACAAAGGCCACCGCTCAAAATAATTGTGTTAAAAAAAAAGGATAAAAAGTTAAATGCACCAACTGTGTCAATGCAAGAAAATGTCGTGAAGGTTTACGGGTTTGGATGATACTTTTCGACGGATAAGCGAATTGTGTTTGAGTGATAGTTGATGAAATATCTAATTCATTCACGTTCTGTTGAAATTTGACTTGTCGATGATACGAGATTTTTGACAACTTCTTTGTCGGAAATGTTCTAGCAATTTGTTTTTCTTATCTTCAAAAATATCAATTAATGTTTGTACAAAGAATTGCATACAATTATCTTTCTAAGTGCTCTGATAATATAAAAAAAAAAAAAAAAAGTAAGTTATCAATGCATAAACCTTGTAAACGCGTCGAGTGGGAGTATGTCAAAATCATAAGACGTTTGTACTACCATCTCTAACGATCGCTCATTATCTAACGAGTTCCTCTCTATTTAACGAATGGACATTATCACGAATTCAAATCTTAATTATCTCCTAAATTCTAACAAGAGATCCCTTCTAACAACCTCTCCTAATCCGTCTAACATTATTTGTTAAAAAAAAAAAAAAAAGAAGCCCAATGGACTATTACTTTAGAATCTAATTTTTAGAATTCCTGATAATTTGTAATATTATTTTTTATACCATATTTTGATCCCGAGATACATGTATCATTAATGGCGAGATGCATGTATCCAATAGTTTTTAAAGTCGAATTACACAATTTATTAATTTGAATTAAAGAGGTGTAACATATTTTCTTAATTAAAGAATTAATTGTTGACTAATTAACAACCCAACAGATTTACCGTATCCTTGAATATCAACTCTAACAAGTTTTCCTAAAATAACGAAATTTTGTCATTGTATTCTTCATCTTCTTCATTAGCTCCTTCTTTTGTATCTGAAAGTTTCGAGTTTTTTCCCAAATGGTCAATCACAGTATTGTTGAGGCTTTTCCTTACAATTGTCCGCCTGAATCATACGCCAACTTCTAAAAGGTGGATTGTGAATCTCGCCATTAATGATACATGTATCTCAATTATGTATCTCACAGCCTAATTTGTAAAAGTTTAAACAATTGAACTTTACAGAAATAAGAACTCTATCTTAGATACATACAACTTAGCTTTAAAAACTATTGGATATATGTATCTCGCCATTAATGATACATGTATCTCACAACCTAATTTGTAAAAGTTTATACAATTGAACTTTAGAGAAATACGAACTTTAGAACGTATCTGATATTAATTTGTTATATCAAAAATCAATTTCATACATTATATCAAAAAACATGTATCTCGAATGAATTGCAAGTAGATACTTAAATCCAAAAACATGTATCTCGTCCTTGTTCTTCTTCTAGTCAAATTTCTCACTCATCTTCGCTTGTTGGTAATACAAAACTATCGAGTATCGATTAGCGATATTGAAGTTGTGATCGACGATGATTTTTGCATCATATATATCTTCATAGATGACGAAAGCAGTTCCATGTGTATCCTTAGTTGTGCCGATAAGAATATGCCTTATAACTAGGGGTGTTCGTGGTTTGGTTTGGATCGGTTATTGATTAAAACCAAAACAAAATCAGTCTAGTCGATTTTTTAAATTTCTAAAACCAAACAAAAGGAATAATCATCAGTTTGGTTATTGCCAATATGGTTCGGTTTGGTTCAGTTTTCTGGTTTATTTGGTTTGAAAGTAGTAGTTTTATTGAGGACGTACGTCTCTCGATAAACACAAACAACTAGTATATGAACAATCCACAAAAAAATTATTGTCGGTTCAATTAAGGAATTAAACAATACTAGAGTTATCATTACTTGAAAAAAGTGATTCAATTAAGAGAAAATTGTGACTATTTTATGTGAAGTAAGGTAGGTAAAGACTAAAATAAATTTTGATGGACTTAAACTTAAGATTGTTATAGTTGGGCTTGAGAAAATGATAGAGTTAAGCACTTAAGTTACATCACTAGAGGCGTGAGATTGAAATAATATAGGCTTGGAGCATTTTCTATGATTTCTTGGAGTGGACGGTGTTCCACGATGGCTGTTGTTGGATTGAATCTTATTGGAGATACCATCACCCTCTGGGTCGTTCTTTCTAGCTGGGCTGGGAGCGTATCGCTGGTTGGGTAAACTCGGTGATTTTAGCAATCGCCCCCAGGCCTCTTTTTCTAGTTGGACTGGGAGTGTACTGCTGGCTGGGTATCCCCGGGTCGCTCTTTATAGCTGGGCTGGGAGCTGACTGCATGGTAGTATGACTCGTGATATCTACCTTACCCCTGGTCCCTCTTTCTAGCTCGACTGGGAGTGGTCTGTATGGTTGGGTGCCCCTTGGAGTCACTCTTTCTAGCTGGGCTGGGAGTACACTGCTGGCTGGGTGGAGTCTGATGGATTATCTTGGTTACTTTGGGTTGGGAGCTTGATTTTTTTCTTTCTTAATAGACTTAGATATTCTGTGTACCTGTCGGGCTTATGGGGATTCGTTTAGGTTTTATTTAAACTTGCACACGAGTGTACCTTCTGGACTTATGGGGGTCCAATTAAGTTTAGTTTAATTGTACTTAGTTTATTTCTGGTATGCTTGTGTGCTTTCTTTTCATATCCGCTTTGATCTTTTTGTGTCTAGATTCTATCATTTCTTATTGTCTTTACCCTTTTAGCTCAATCGGCCTTTGATGCCTACTGAGTACATGTTGTTTTGGTACTCATGTTACACTCTGCATCTATTTCGTAATGCAGGTCCCAGTACCAGTTACCAGCGGTAATTAGTTCCAGCCTTCTTTTGCAGCCGTGACTCGGAGACGAGGGTGAGCACTTGGCGTTTAGGGTTTGTTCTGTCTCATTCTTTTGTTTTAGCTAGTTTTGTTATTTTTGAGACACACTTTGTTATGGTCCACTTTTGGGACTTGTACTATTTATAAGACAACTCTGTACTAGTGACTTTCAGGTTCTGGGAGAGATTTCTGTATATATTATTTTGGTTTGTGTCCGCTTTGTTGTCTTTGTTTATATTATTGTTTTCACTAATTTATGTCCTTATGTTCATTACTTGATGTTCTGGGTTACGGATTGACTGACCTACTGGTGGGGTATAGTAGGTGCCATCATGAGTCGAGAAATCGGGTCGTGAAAAGAGGATTGACAGAGGAAAACAATTGATGAGAGAGAAAAAATATTAATTGCAATTGGACCATTAATTTTTGTGTTTAAACTAGTTTTAAGAGATTTGTTTGCCTAATTGTATCTTTTAAAGTATATGGTATAAAATTATTAAAAGTTGTAATATATGTAATTGTTTAAAAGTAGAGGTAAATTAGTGTATACGGTAGGGATGTATGACTGGGTTGGTAGTTTTCCCTTTATAATGGGCCCAGTCCATTTTCAGCAAACAATAGAACCTCCTAATGGCCCAATCGAAAGCCCATTACTTACTCGACCTCATGAAGCGAATCGGCACCGAAAGGTACTGCATTTTCCCGCCTAAGATGTCCAATATAATGGGCCCAGTCCATTTTCAGGCCCAATCGAAAGACCATAACTTTCAAGATACCCAATATAATGGGTCCAGTCCATCTTCGGCAAACAATAGGACCACAGAATCAAAAAGCTCAGGCCCAATCGAAAGCCCATAACTTACTCGACCTCATTAAGCGAATTGGCGCCAAAAGGCATTGCATTTTCCCGCCAAAGATATCCATCTCATTTACATTGAAGCCTCCCGCCACAGATCAAGCCTAACAATTTCTTTCTTCAATCCCAATCTGCAATCCTTACAGCTACATCCGAGAAAGTTCCGGCGAACGGAGTATGGCTTCCGACTCATCTCCGGTCAACGCTCGCGGCGGTAAGTGCACTGCATCTCTTTTGTCATCTGCTCGTATGTTTAGTATTTTTCTAAGTAGAGTTTTTCTTAGAAAGAATTTGAAATGTACAGGTCCATCTACACCAGATGATTCCATTTCAAGTCCAATTGGCAACACTTACTCTTCTCCCGGCGACTCTGCTCGCCGGAAGCGTGGCCGCCGCTCGGCCTCATCGACACCAGTAGCACCGTCAAATCGGCGATTCACAACTCCTGAGGCTACACCAACACCGTCGAGTACTAATCCTCGCCGAGGCGGAAGAAGAACATCCTCCAACACCCCTACTGGTGCCGCGACTCCATCCTATGCCTCTGATGTGCCGCCTTCCTCAGAAGGCGGGGAAGGTGATGATGCCGATGATACCCCACCTATGTATGTGTGGGGCACAAACATCAGCGTGCAAGATGTAAACGCTGCAATTCTTAGATTTTTGAGGAATTTCCGGGAGGATCCTTCTCAAACTGAGGGGAAATACATGAGGGCAGTTCATAATGTAATTGAAATGGAAGGCGACTCACTCGATGTTGATGCGCATGATGTGTTTGACTATGATGGTGATTTGTATACCAAAATGGTCAGATTCCCACTTGAGGTTCTAGCAATTTTTGACATTGTCTTAATGGACATGGTTAGCAGAATTAACCCACTCTTTGAGAAGCACATACAAGCTAGAATTTTCAATCTTAAGACGTCCACTTCAATGAGAAATCTCAATCCATCTGGTCAGTTGCATTCTAGTATGATATATTTTTCTTTTCAGGATGTATGATAATACCTGGAGCTATACTAATTTGTATTCTCTTCTGTCAGATATTGAGAAGATGGTGTCACTTAAAGGGATGATTATCCGTTGTAGTGCAATTATTCCAGAGATAAGAGAAGCAGTATTTAGATGTCTTGTTTGTGGATATTACTCTGACCCAATTGTTGTAGACAGAGGTTAGTTGACTAGGTGGAATTTATTGCCTTTTGTCCTTTATAAATTCTGGTCTCTGTGTGCTAATGCTTGACAGTTATCAGGAAGAATTAGTGAGCCTACAATATGCGGCAAGCAAGAATGTCTGGCAAGGAACTCAATGACTCTGGTTCACAATAGATGCAGGTAAACATGACTACCTTTATATCCTGATTGATCCTACTTGTATAAGGTTGATCATACTTGTATATAAGGTGGTGATTGATTTTTTGGTCCTAATTTGATTAGCTGAAGCCAATATTTGAAAATTTATTCCCATCTCTCCTTAATTGAGGAGCTGAAGTAGTTGCATTTGTTCTCAGTAATACTCAATTATCCACAAAGTTTGACTAGTTATTTATATACACTTGGTAACAGAGTTTTTATCTGTTATTTGTGTCCCAATCCACAAAAATTAGTACTTGTGATTTCTGATGAGCAATTTATTTAGTTTGTTCTCTAGTGCTGAAAGAGGCATACGTGTTGCTTGAAGTAATGAATTTGTTGCTAATTATTATTGAAAGATAGAACAATACACATGGATCCTGGGAACAGTGCAGGAGGAGAGATTGACTTCCAAACTACAACACCATGTCCAATTAAGATCTACCAACTATTTCTGATGATTCCTTATCACCAATTCATGGCAGTGATTGACGACCTTTCACACTTTATTGCCCTCTACACCTTCAACATATCTGAACTTGACTTGAGGCATGTAGCTTAACATCCTTGCACTTTACTTGGACTTTTGATCTAGTTGTTGTGATTATTAGTTTGATTGCATTCTAGAATAATGTACCCTGAATGTTGGCTAACCTTATTATTAGCCTTCAGCATTTTAAGTGAGATTTCCTTCAAGTAAATGTTTTCCCATACACTCAATTTATTGCAATTTTATTCAACTTGTTCTTCGTCGACACAGGTTTGCTGATAAACAAATTGTGAGAGTTCAAGAAACACCAGACGAGATCCCTGAGGGAGGAACACCTCACACGGTAAGCTTGTTGATGCATGACAAGCTGGTGGATGTGGGGAAGCCAGGTGACAGAGTTGAAGTAAGATTTCATGTCATATATTGTTTCTTGTTGATTGTGTATATAAGTCCAACATTCAGTTTCTGTTTTGTAATGTTAATACTTTATGGTAATTTGGTTGGTTAGGTTACTGGAATTTATAGGGCTATGAGTGTCAGAATCGGGTCAGCACACAGGACTGTAAAATCATTGTTCAAGGTAAGTCTTCCTATGTGATTGCTTAGAGTAGTTTGAAAATTAGGCAGTCCGCCAATCTAAAAACCCATCACATATTCAAATTAGACTCTATCAATATGCAGAAACTGATTGGACATCTTTTTATTTCAGACTTACATTGATTGTCTTCATCTTAAGAAGACTGACAAGTCAAGAATGCATGCAGAGGATCCAATGGAAATTGAAAATGGTGCTGTTGGAAATGATGAGCCTCTTGATCATGAAGAAAAGGTTACTCTTATTCAACCTTCTTCTTGGAGGATAAGAGTGATCCAAGTTTTGTTAATGAAAGGTTGTTTTGAAATGACAGGTGGAGAAATTGAAAGAACTATCTAAACAGCCTGATATCTATGAAAGGCTGACCAAGTCCTTGGCACCAAACATATGGGAGTTGGATGATGTAAAGAAAGGCCTTCTTTGTCAGGTACCACAACACACCTTTTGTGCTCTGATGGCTTGTGCTTTTAAATGAACTTAATTTATTTGATTTTTCCCTAAATATTTATCTTGATACTGATGGTTAAATTGGGTTTGAGGTGTAGTTTTATATTTATTGAAAAGTGGTCTCCATGTAGCTCTTTGGCGGAAATGCATTGACCTTGCCTTCTGGGGCAAGCTTCCGTGGTGATATCAACATTCTTCTTGTTGGTGATCCGGGGACCAGCAAATCACAACTGCTCCAGTATATTCACAAACTGTCTCCTCGTGGTATATACACAAGTGGACGGGGAAGTTCAGCTGTGGGGTTGACTGCCTATGTAGCCAAAGATCCCGAGACTGGTGAAACTGTATGATAACTGCTTATAGCTCTTTCGATTGGACTTTTGGCAACATTAATTTGCAACTGCCAAAATTTGATTCAACAATTTACTTCATAGGTCCTTGAGAGTGGCGCCCTGGTCCTGAGTGACAGAGGGATCTGCTGTATCGATGAGTTTGACAAAATGTCTGACAGTGCCAGGAGCATGTTACATGAGGTGAGACTCCAAGCTCCTATTTGTTCCTAAACATTTAAGCAGATTTTGATTTACAAGATCAAAATGAGCCATCATAGCAAGTGAAAATGTTTTTTAATCATCTTTTTCGTTGATTTCTCTTTAGGTGATGGAGCAACAAACTGTTTCAATTGCAAAGGCTGGAATTATCGCTTCACTTAATGCTAGGACTTCAGTATTGGCATGTGCAAATCCAATTGGCTCCCGTTACAATCCCCGATTATCTGTCATTGATAATATACACCTTCCACCTACCCTGCTGTCTAGGTATAATTGTGCAAAAACTGCTAACATGCAGTAGTTTGATTTCTCATCTGTTTCTTTTAGCATAATGTTGCTGGCTGTTGATCTACATCCGGAATTAATACCAGTCACTTGGTGCTTGAACTGGTGCATCTCTGACTAATCTTTGTGTGTTTTCCAGATTTGATTTGATATATTTAATTCTAGACAAAGCAGATGAGCAGACCGACAGGCGCCTTGCAAAGCACATAGTTGCTTTACACTTTGAGAATCCTGAGGTTGGTTGATTTGTTTCAGTAAACTTTCCAATTCAGTAGCTTGGTAAAGAGTATTACTTAGCTGTTTAACTTAATTTTCCATCTCTGCAGAACTCTGAGCAAGAAGTGATTGACCTTCCAACATTAGCTTCATACTTGAGCTATGCTCGAAATCATATACATCCACAATTATCTGATGAAGCAGCTGAAGAATTGACTAGAGGTTATGTGGAGATGAGAAGAAGAGGGAATTTCCCCGGCAGCAGTAAAAAGGTCTATTTTTGAATCAATCAAGTTATAAGTTTCATTGTCATTTTTTTTTCTGAAAGATACTGTGCAGATTATTATATTGCACTTTTCAAATAATCCCCACAAGTAAGTACTAATACCTGGTATTTGATATGTAATCTTTTACAGGTGATTACAGCCACACCAAGGCAGCTAGAGAGTTTAATACGTCTAGGCGAAGGTCTTGCTCGGATTCGTTTTTCAGAAAAGGTTGGCACATCTTTCTAAGTGCTTGTCCCTTTTTTTTTTTTGGACTTCACCTCATGAAGATGCTATTGCCACTTCATGTGCAGGTGGAGAAAAGAGATGTAGTGGAGGCTTTTCGACTTCTAGAAGTTGCATTGCAGCAGTCTGCAACTGATCATGCTACAGGTTTAACTTGGAATTACCTTTTTATAGTCTACAATAATCATTGTCTTCATATCTAGAAATATCTTAGGACAATGAATCATCACACTAATTTGAGTATCTGGTGACGCCTATTTTTGCAACCTGCATGTGTGAAGCATCTTTCTTATTGCTCTATTTAATAGGAGTACCTCAGACGGATGAAAAGGACCATGCAACAATTTTGCCTTGTAACTAACCATTCGGATTTTCTCTATCCTTTTGACAATGATTCTTAGTACTTTAAAAATAAACTTTTGCTTGAACAAAATCTTAAGATTCCATGAACTTAAATGTTACTTCTTCCTTATTATGTTCAATTGCTAACTCATTTCTAATATTGTCACCTTGTTGAAGTATTCTGAGCATTTGTATTCTTTGAGCAGGAACCATTGACATGGATCTCATCACAACTGGAGTATCTGCAAGTGAAAGGATGAGAAGGGAGAATTTGGTGTCAACCACTCGCAACATAATTATGGAGAAGATGCAGCTTGGGGGACCATCAACTCGTTTACTAGAGGTATGTGAAACTTGTTGAAATTATACTTAATAGCATTTCGGGGTAACTGAAAAGAAATTCAGTCCTGACTTTTGCTTACTTCAATGTATAGTTACTGGAAGACGTCAAGAAGCAAAATTCTGGTGGGGATGTCCACCTAGCAGATGTAAATTTCTCACTCAACTCTCTCTCTGCACTTTTGATTGAGAAGTCATTCTGATGTTTTTTCCTTCTCGGTTTTGCATCAGCTGCGAAATGCACTGGCTACCCTCGCAACCGAAGGACTGGTTGTTGTTCATGGAGACACTGTGAAGAGAATATGATGAGATGAGTGCTCAGGAAACTTAGGTTGATATGCACATTTGCATTATTTGCTAGAGCACTCACAGGCACTTGGCCATATCCGCGGTCTACTTCGCTGTGCCCTTTGAAACAGTTAGCCATATTGTAAGAGTAACGTGTATGACTTCGCAATGTAGTGTTTTTGTCTTTGAACTTGATCTTTAATTAAGAGCTTGGGTTAAGTTGAAACCTGAATGTATATTAAAAATTAGATGATAGGTTACGTGCACAACATCGCTGGTTTTGGCGTTTATCTGTTGAGAGTTGACTAAAAGCATTTTATTCATAGGTTTTTTTAAACCGTCTCCAATTTATCTGTTGTTAGTAGTCCAAAGCAACCCATGTAGCTCACCCAAAATTAGAGACTTGAATCTGTAACCCAAGTCTTCAGACTCTTTACTTCGTTTGGAATCTGGAAAGAGAGGAAGACTGAATTTCCTCTAGCAGGCATGGAATCGACGTTTTGTTAAAAGTGCAACTCTTTTTAGTCATAAACCTATGGTAATTTCCATCCACAATGTTCATTTTCTTTTCTGAAAAGGTATGAAGTAGAAAAACAGACTAGGGGGAATATAGGTAGAAATATTATCAACAATTGATGTGGCTGGAGGGACACTTGGAACGTCCAAGTTTGTTTGTTTCGGTCAGTGGGTCCCATCTAACATCATGTGTTCATTTATTGTCCACAGGTGATCCTCCTCCGGAAATTTCTTCTACAGATTTTTATAAGAATTATAAATATTGGCATCGTTTGTATAATTGATTTACCGAAGTATACGCTTTGTTAAAATAAGCGGTAAAGTAAGTGAAAAATGAGAGATTCACAGTATCATGAAATAGAGAAAATTCTAACATTTACTATAGGTATAAAACTAATAATTTTACTTTTGAATATATAGTATTTATTTTGTTTTGTTTTATTTGTTTATTGACTTCATATAGTATAATTAAAAAATGTAAAATAGATTTTTAAATTTTGTGGTAGAGAGATTTACTCGTACTTTCTTACTTTTATTTAGCTCTACTCTAATTAAAATGAGTGCGAAATTAACAGGGGCGGCTCTAAGGCTTGGCCAATGAGGCCATTGCCTTAGGCCTCCAAAATTTGAAGGCCCCAAATTTGTTTAAATTATTATTATTAATTTTATTATATATGAATATAATTTATATAAATAAAACTGTTATTGTAGATTTTTTATTATTATTTGTTTGAGAGTATTTTTTATTAATAAATTGATAAATTCTCATAATCTTTTCACTCATTATTTGATATATTTGTTTTAACTTTCAATTTTAAATTTTATCCTTTTTATATAGGAACTAAGTTATATATATTGATAACATTATGATTTTTTTTCAATTTTTTCTTAAACTACGTGAACACAAAAATATTTATGCACAAGTTTTCTTTTCATTTTAATTTAATATATTATATGAAAATTTTATAATTTGTTTTAGATATTCACCAATGAATACTACTTAATGGAATGAATTATATTATTTAAAAAGAATTATATCATTTAAATTGATCAGAAATTTGGATATTTTTGTTACTATCCATGCTCAAACTTCAACTATTAAGTTATGTATGTTCTTTTCTTTTTTTTTATTTGCGATGATAGCCAAATTAAAATTTCAAATTGAGTTTTGCAGCTTAATATCGATGATCCATCACTTTCTATTTTTTGTTCTCATCTTCCTTTCTTTTTTGTTTTTGTGTGAAATTTCATAATTTTTTTTGTCTTAAATGATTAATCTATTGTGTAGAAAATAGATTTTCTTGTTAGTGAATAATTTTTATAAAATAAATTTAAGGGCCTCTTAATATGATTTTGTCTTAGGCCACGAGAGCTATTGAGCCGCCCCTGGAAATTAATCTCTAAATAATAAAATTATATTTTTTAAACATATCATATTACTTCTTAGTCAATTTATTCCTACTCGGACCTGCCGTACTTCCTTTGACTACTCCTGAGATATAGTGGAAAGATTTTTTAATGATGGAGAGTGGGGAGTGAAAAGACCAATGCAGCAGAGAAGGATTGCATGAATCGGAATCCGCTTATTAAGACAGACGACCGGCTCCTACTCTCTTTCAATCGCCGATGCTAAAAACAAAGACAAAGAGTGCGTAGACCCGAGGGGAGGTTGAGTCAGCAGCTAGTTTTTCCGGAATAGGAAGAAAGGATGCTATTGAATGGCTTTCCGCTGGGAAAGTAAGAGACGAGTATAGTTGCGAACCTGGAAGCCTGCTGAAAAGGGCTTCTCTTTCTAGTTCGAGAAGTTTTAAATAAAGCAAAAAGCTTTTTTCAGATGAATGGCTTGATTCTACTTCTTTCACTTTCTTTAGCTATTGGTCACTAGTCTATGAATGAAGGGTGGTGATAGTTCCATATGAAGTAGCTAGGTTTTCACGGTCGTACCAATTGAGTACGTCTGCCCAAGACCCAGACAAAAAGCTTTGTACCTTACCACGGAAACTCCGCTATCAATGTCGTCTCGTTTGTGACTTGTAAAATTCGTGATTGATTTACCAATAGTATTATGTTATATGAGTTTGGCTCCACAAAATAATTACGATATTAATCTCTGTAAGTTTTTTTTTTTCATACGCAACTCTCACTTTTAATTGTTTTTTTTTTCAAGAGCAAAAAACATGCTCCTTTCCCTTTTCCTTCATTTATTATAATAGTTTTATTTTTGTACTAGTTTAATTCAGTTACTAATACTTTCTTGTTTAGTAAAAACAATAAAAATTTAGAATATAAATTAAAATGTTCTAAGCACGAACAAAATGACACATTAATACAACTTTGAATATTGGACACAGGACATATATCCTAAAAATTATGTTGGATGATTTTCTGTTAATATTTTGAATCGAAATGGTTGTAGCCTTATAACACCAGGTTTATAAATTTAAAACTCGCTATTTAGTTTGAGAAATGATTCTAAATAATCTTTATGAAGTATAAGGAGGTAGATAAGAAGTAACTCTAAAAGACGGTGATATGAATGAGACTTTCTTTTCCATTAAAATTACAAAAGTATATACATACAAAAACTTAAATTGAAGTAATAATTAATTAAAGATAACAAAAAATTTGTGAGAATGAAACAGAAAATTATGATTTCTTTTTACATAAATGAATAATAAAGTTATGACCTTTTACAATATGGTATGAATATTTTTTTTCTCCTTAAAAAATATAAGACTGTATAAATGTTGGTATTAATTTTTTATTTTCTCCTTAAAGTTCTAAGAGTGTATAAATGTATTTATAAGAAACTTATGTTAAAGCAATAATTAAAGAGAACCGAGGGTGCGAAATAGGAAATAACAAAAGTTTTTACATCAAGAATAATAAATCCGAGTCGCGTGAATAATGTGGAATCGGTAAGAAAGAAATAAAACTCAGCTACTCCTTCTTTACTGTGTGATGTGATCCATATATCACTTGTAGAGGAGAGAAGAAAGTCAGAACACAGATTTGAAACTCGGGTCGGAGGAGCAGAAGAAGAGCTACAATGGCGGAGCAAACTGGTGGAGGATGCTGTCCGCCGATGGATCTGTTCCGTTCAGAGTCGATGCAACTCGTCCAAATCATCATTCCGAATGAATCTGCTCATCGGACAATCGATTATCTTGGAGAAATCGGACTCATTCAGTTCAAAGACGTGCGTTTCTTTATATCTATACTTTTTATTTTTTCGCTACGTTTATTTGTGTGATTTGTGTTTGATGTATTTTTATCCTGTAATATCGGATAATTGTGTGGACTTGCTGTATGGCTAGGGTTTATCGGTTGTTTTCTGCTTTATTTTAGGTTAAATTTGGACGAATTTGAGATTTAGGATTCAGAACAGTGTTAGAGTTTATTTACTTTCTTGTTTCTGCGATATTGACCAAGAATCGATTCAATTAATCCGGCATTGACGTTATAAAGTTTGAACAAATCGTTAATTCTAGATGCTGAACAGTGTTAGAGCTTATTTACTTTCTTGTTTCTGCGATATTGATCAAGATTCGGTTCAATTAGTCTGGCATTATCATTATAAAATTTGAACAAATCGCTAATTCTTGATGCTCTTGTTTTTATATACTGTTTTCTTTTGATTTTTGCGATTCCTTCCTTAGCAACAAGAGATTTTGCTAAAATCCTTGATTTTCACATGATGTCTGTTTGTTTGGTAGGTTCTTTTATTAGATAAGGGCGTTTAAAGGTAGATATTCTGCTTTCGAACTCTCAGTACTTATTTAGTTTTGAACTACTTAATAAATTTTTCATTTTGGCTTTGTTCTGATTTTTGAGTGGGCTGGCTCTATTGACGGACTTCATTTGAGAACTGAGTAATATAGGTAGCTATACTCCATTTAAGTGTAAGATAGCACTAATTCTTTTTATAAAATATTTACAATTATCTTGTAACTTTTGCAATTTTTGAAAAAGTTCCATCTAAAGTTGACTCATCTCTTATGCACAAATTTACTATAGTGTGATATTTCAGGATCATCATACTAAAAGAAAAGGCACGGAAATATAAAAACTTTTTTTTTTTGATGATGAGGGCACCTGTAGTCGCTACCCTTTGGTGCGCACAACCTTTACAAGCGTTCGCAAACCACACAGGTGAGGTGAACCGCACTAGGCAAGCCCCGTGCGATGAGCTCGACCCAGAAGGTCAACCCCTAGCTGTTGCAAGCAATGGGTTTCGAACTTGAGACCTCCATTGTGGAAGTCCAAGTCAAACCATCCGAGCCATCCTGAAGGGTTAAAATGCACGGAGTTTACTTACTTAGTCTTATCTACATCTTGGATGCTCTCTGCAATGACTCTGTTAGAACTCCACTCATGATTTTGTTTCCACACAGTTGCTTATGCAAGCTGTCTTTGTTATATTTATATTGTTGTAGGGAACTTGGACTTGTTAATTATAATTAATCAAGTGCAGTGATTTTAAGTGCATATTATATGGACTCATTACTGGTTTATGAGATCTTTATCTTTGTATTTTATTTATCCAATTTTCGTTTTTTTACAGTTGAATGCTGAAAAGAGCCCATTTCAACGAACATATGCTAATCAGGTATTGCATGGAATAGTTAATTACCCCGCTCAATTCTATAATAGTTCACTCTATTGTACTCTCATCTTTCTCTTACTTTAGTTCTCCATTCAGTCACATTATACCTATCAAAATCTGGTTAGTTATCTTTTGGGATTATCGGCCATTACTTAAAGATTGGGGTAGGAGAAATATGTTGTTTATTATTTTTGTGGGAAAAAGGAAGAAATCCTCTTTATGAGTAGAGAATCTTATCGATGTAATTATAACTTTTACATTTTAGTTTTTTGGTTCTTTCCATCAATCAGATTGTTGTGTTTCTTTCTTGATGGATTATTCCATTTTCACTCTTTTGGACTAATTTTTCCTCAGAATAGCATTAAGCCATTAATTAGAGGGATTGGTGAAATTAACCCGATTAGTAAATCCTCCTGACGCGAAGGGGTGATGATGTACTCATGCCGTCCATATTGCTGTCAGGTTAACTTCTTTTAAGGACCTGAATTGTCTGGCGCTGAAAAGAACCTTTCTTTTGAATGACTGCCATTGCTATGAGCTTTTACAAAATATCCTCATATAATTTTTGGTCTTCCTCTAGGGCCATACAATAATGGTCACACCCTTTTGCCTGACAACAGGTAAAGCTCAAAAGCTATTTCCTCTCCTTTCTGCGAACACAATATTCACACCCTTTTGCATTCTTATTATGTCTGTTCCTCATGTTGAAGGGAAACAAACAAAAAGAGGAACAAGGGGACGGGGGAATGTGGGAGAACTCACAATAATTTAATCTAGCTATTTTCTCCTCCCACTAAACCTCAATTCTCATGTTCAGTTTTAAATTAGAGACCCTAAGGTTCCTGCTGTGTATAAACACATTTTACAACTACCACAACAAAGGTGTTGGAACTTCTGAATTTGCTAACAGAAACAGTCTTATGAGACGTGCTCATTTTGTATCAAGAGAACTTAGTTGTTTTGTGTCAAACTGAAAGCTCCAGTGTAGGTAGTAACTTGAATGACTTTGTGCATAGATGTCACTGAGTCGCATTTTGGTAGTGCCTGGCACCTTTTTTTAAATGTGAAATATGGTTAGGTGCTTTCTTTAAAGATACTTGTTTATCTTCTTTTGCATATATCTTCTTCGCTCTTGCTATTCAGAACTGGTAACTTTATACATATGACATTGTATTCCTTGTGCAGATCAAAAGATGTGGAGAAATGGCTCGTAAATTACGTCTATTTAAGGAACAAATGTCCAAAGCGGGCTTGTTATCTTCTTCTATGTCTGCCACACAAGTTGACTTAAGTTTTGATGACCTTGAGGTATGTTTAGTCATCTGTTTGTATGTCAATTGCATTTGTTCAATGGCTCAACACAGCTTGTTTGTGTACTAGGTCAAGCTTGGAGAACTTGAATCAGAGCTGATTGAAATGAATGCTAATGGCGATAAGTTACAACGTTCATACAATGAGCTTGTGGAATATAGACTTGTTTTGCAAAAGGTGCAGTTTCTTGGTTTATCAACGTCGGAAGAATTCCTAGAATTGCTTAGTTTCCTATTCGACTTTTAAAAAAAAGAATAGCTGATTGCCAATATAGTATACATAAATTTTACATATTCTATTTGTTTTCTAGGCTGGTGAGTTTTTCCACATAGCACAGAGCAGTGCTGAAGCTCTACATCGAGAACAGGCATCAAATCAAACTGGCGAACAGTCATTAGAAACTCCTTTGCTATCTGAACAGGTAAACCTTGATACTTTGAAAATTGTATATTTTCTTCCTTTGGAGTAACTTTGTAGTTGGATTCGGATTCTTAGGAAGCAGTGACTGATCCATCCAAGCAAGTTAAGTTGGGATTTATTACTGGACTTGTTCCGAGAGAAAAATCGATGGCCTTCGAGAGGATTCTCTTTCGTGCTACCCGGGGTAATGTGTACTTGAGGCAGGCTGTAGTTGAAGAGCCTGTCATCGATCCCGTTTCTGGAGAGAAGGTATTTTGATCAACTTTTGAGAAGATTCATGGACAAAAATTGATTCGCAAAGCATGTCTGTTATCTAGTAGTTTTATCCTTGTTTGCAACTCAATAAAGAGTGTTTTATCACATAAAATCAATGGGACACCTCTATTGAAAAGTGGATGCTCGTGATATTATTTATGTTGGTATCTATATGCCATATGGTCTAATGGGATGTTTGTGAATGTCGATTTGGGTTTTCCATAGTGTTTCAGTGCTCTCTGTGACTCTGCCAGCAAAATGTAACAAGTACTTATTCTTTTTAGAAACTTTAATCAGTATCTGTTTTTTTGTGAGAAAGAATGTTTTCCTTTGAATATCTACTTGTTTCTTGTCAGCTTTGTAAATCACAAATATCTGATGGTACATATTTATATTTTCTGCTATATCTATATACTTGTAGAAATGAATACTATTAGTAGCCATTTGTTATGAAGTTGTTATCATATCTCAGAGAAAAAATAAATAAAAATGTTTCATGCAGATGTTATGCAACGTTTAATTTGATACGAAGCACTGTTGATTACAGCTGTTCCCTACTAGCTACAACCAGAAAGTTGATTTTCATTTTTGGTCAGACTAGCATATATTCGCTAATCAAAGAATGATTTATTCTACTCTTCGGGTAATTTCAGGTTGAGAAAAACGTATTTGCAGTCTTCTTTTCTGGTGAAAGAGCAAAGAGCAAAATTCTCAAAATATGTGAAGCTTTTGGAGCAAATCGTTATTCTGTCCCCGAGGACCTTGGTAAACAGGCTCAGATGATCACTGAGGTATGCATTACATCCTTTATTTTTCCTAGGCCATCCTTGCTCCAGTTCCTTCCTCCTATGTTAAGTCCCTTTCTGCTTTTATCAACTTAGTTATTTTTGAGTAATTGCTAATTAAAACAGCATCTGGGCTCAAAGGCATTGTGGTGAGTTAGCATTTACAAGTCAAAGAAACAAACAAAAGGAACCTATTCTTGTATATGAGAACAAAATCTTACACAAATCATCTATTTGTTGGTGTTAACTATAAATGTGATATTGTTATTGTTTAGATGAAAATGCATTCTTCCTAATCTGGCATCTCTGTACAACTATTTTATGGAAGTCTGAATCTGCCTGGTTGGTACTTCTCATTTATTTGGAATACTAAGAATGAAGTGTGTCTACGATGTCCCTTTGCAGGTCTCTGGAAGAATCTCAGAGCTAAAGACTACTATAGATGCTGGCTTGGTGCACCGGGGAAATTTATTACAAACTATTGGTGAACAATATGATAGATGGAATATTTTGGTTAGTTATTAACAAAGGAGAAATATCATTGTTCTCATTAGGAAGTCTTTAATTTCTTGAAGAAACCTATTTTTGCAAGTTTTGTTGTTTGTAGAGCTTTTATTCCATAATTGATATGAATGGTTTAATGTTTGTCTATCAGCTTTTGTTCTACTGAGCACATCTTTTTGATTATTTTAGGCGAGGAAGGAGAAATCAATTTATCACACTCTCAACATGCTTAGCATTGATGTGACCAAAAAATGTCTGGTGGCTGAAGGTTGGAGTCCTGTTTTTGCAACCAAACAGGTGACTATATGTTTATCTTTCATTTCTTGGTCATGGATGGTACTCAGGTTCATGTATGGGATGAAAGACTAACAGGAAGAGGAGAGTGTAATTGTCTTATGATCAGATCTGATGATGTCACTCCCTTAACTTAACAATGGAAAAAGACTTCTCTCCGTTTCCTTGATATTTCTTGTCAATTTGGTAGTGGAAAGATGTCTACTTCGGCATATATATAAACATGTTGACTTAGTAAATGATGTATGATTGTGCAGATTCAGGATGCGCTGCAGCGGGCAACACATGATTCAAATTCAGAAGTTGGTGCAATCTTCCGGGTTCTGCGAACCCGAGAAATGCCACCTACATATTTTCAAACAAATAAATTTACTTCTTCTTTTCAGGATATTGTCGATGCATACGGGTGTGTCTCTAGTCCCAAATTTTGGATTCCTTTTATGGAAAGATTAAACAATGATTTTTCTCTTTTTAATAAAGAGAGCTGGTTGTTTTTATGGGTCAAGTATCTGTCTTCTGCAATTGTAAAGACCAAAGATTCATTGGTTGTTATCTCTCTTGCAGTTTCTGACATTTGTTAGATATGTTCTTTTGGGGTAACGAAGATTAATACGAGTTGCAATATTTAAACAACATATTCTCCCTTATATATCACTGAATATCTGTCCCCTAAAGAATAACTAATATCTATTATTCATTTTGGAAACACAAATGCCTACTGATTATGAACAACTATAACTTAGCACTTCAAATTGCCAATATCTTTTTTCTTTAGTAAACAAACATTTTTCTATCAAAAAAGTGAAAAGATTGACTTGCAAACTGTGATCCCAGAACTTAGTATTTTATGACATCGATCAATCATGTTTATATCCTTACATATATTTAACTGGATCCTTTAAATGTTAAGTTTTCTTAGAACATATCTATCATATGGCCTAAAGAAGCCTGCCACTTTTAACTTCTGTAGAGTTGGTGAATTCTGTTTATTCTTTGTGTTTGACAACTAAAGTGATAGCGCATATGAGGTCATTGGTGCTTGCACTTGTAGACTTACCCATCTTTCTTTAGTGATAGAAGTGCACAGTTAGTTTCAACCTTTATACTATTTCTAATACTTAGTGTATGTGATGCTATTAGTCATATTCATGCTGTTTGATCAACTGTTGCAGGGTGGCCAAATATCAGGAAGCAAATCCTGGTGTTTACACTATCGTCACATTTCCATTCCTTTTCGGAGTTATGTTTGGTGACTGGGGTCATGGTATCTGTCTGTTGCTTGCTACCATGTTCTTCTTATTCAATGAGAAGAAATTCTCCAGTCAGGTGACTATGCATTTCTATTTTTGTATTACAAATTACTTAGTTAGATTAGTTTAAAGACCCAATCGGGTATGTCTGTTACATCAGTTTGCTTAAAAAACATAGGAATCACCTCTTATTTCCCTTGTAACAAACGCTATAAAAGATCCCTTGAAATAATGCTTAGGGGATGTTGTTTGTTGTGTAGTGACCGCAACATGCTAAGACCTAGGTCAACTTCTTATCAATTGTAAAAAATAGATGTTTTTTTATAATTTGGTGCAACGAAGACTTCTGTACTGATGTTGATGTAATGATTGGAGGTTTTGGAGTCCTTGCAGCCACTTAGGATTCATACCCAGCAATGACTGTACTATATACCACTGCAAGCTCTAAGCATTTAGTATTTATAAAATTACCTTATTCATCAAAACTAGGTCAGCTTCTTAAGTGAGCAAGGAATTGGTGTATGTTCATCAGGCGGGTATAACTTGAGGTGCCTCTAAATGACACGACATTTTCATAGTTTCAACAAAGGAGAAAAAAAACTACATGGGTTACAGTTATTAAGTTGACAATGTTTGCTCAAAGGTTCTTCAGTGATAAGAATATTTTTCTTGGAAGATTAGCAGAAATCTGAGTGCGTTGGTCTAGCGTCGTCCACATTCTAGTTATTCTCTTGTGCAGGTTTTGGTAAATTGGGGTATACTTGGATTAAGAATATTCTTAGAACTATTAGTTTGTTATAGTTTATGGCAGTAATGGGATTTTTCCAAGTGAATTACGCCCTTTCTGCTTGAGCATGATTGTAAATTATTTGAAACATGATAGATAATGATTCATGAATGCAGAAACTTGGAGACATCATGGAAATGACTTTTGGAGGGCGATATGTGATATTTATGATGTCCCTCTTCTCAATATACACCGGCCTGGTCTATAATGAGTTCTTCTCTGTGCCGTTTGAGTTGTTTGGAAAATCAGCATATGGGTGTCGTGATCCTTCTTGTAGGTATGGATTTATTAAAATAATTTTCTGGATAGCTTAAAGTTGTTTCCTTTATTAATACCTTCAGTGTCATATCTATTACAAGTTGGCTAATCTTAGTTGGCTTGATTGTAGGGATTCTACCACTGCAGGCTTAATCAAAGTGCGTGACACTTATCCATTTGGTGTCGATCCAGCATGGCATGGTTCACGTAGTGAGCTGCCGTACCTTAATTCATTGAAGATGAAAATGTCTATCCTTATTGGGGTGGCCCAGATGAACCTTGGGATAATTCTGAGCTTTTTCAATGGTCTGTTCTTTCGCAGTGGTGTTAACATTTGGTAAGTTAGCATTCATGTTACAGTCCCTAGATTTCTGGCTGTGTTATTTATCGATTTGGATATTTCAATCAAGATGTCAACAGTTAGCCAAACTTTGCAATGTCAGGTGTCAATTTGTTCCCCAAATGATATTTTTGAATGCTCTGTTTGGATACCTGTCCGTCCTTATCATTATGAAGTGGTGCACCGGGTCCAAAGCTGATTTATACCATGTAATGATATACATGTTTCTTAGCCCGACAGATGAGCTCGGTGAAAACCAACTTTTTCGTGGTCAGAAGATGACTCAGGTTAAGTATCCCTTCATAACCACACTTCTTACGATTTTTCACATTTCGATGGGAGATGTCTGATTTCACTTCGATTTTTGTTAATATTTGGCCAGCTTGCCCTGCTACTCTCGGCCCTTGTTGCTGTCCCATGGATGCTTTTTCCAAAGCCCTTCCTATTGAAAGCTCAGCATGAAGTATGCTTGCTTAACTTGTTTCTTTATCCTTTTCACTTATTCATAAGCTTTTGTTTGTTGAATTTTTAATGATATTTGTTTTGCTACTTATTTAGAGGCACCAAGGACAGTCCTACACAGCACTTCAGGAGGCAGAAGAGTCTTTATTAGTGGAGAGTAATGATGATTCTGGTCATCATGGGGAATTCGAGTTCAGTGAGATTTTTGTTCATCAGCTCATTCACACAATTGAATTTGTACTTGGAGCAGTCTCAAACACAGCTTCGTACCTTCGTCTGTGGGCTCTTAGGTATGCTTGAGGAGTTAGGATGTGTTGATCCCCTGCTTTATTCTAGTAACACAGTTCTTTGTTTGCTTCTATGTTGAAACCTTACTCATAAGATTTGTTGAATAGATTTTAGACAAAATGCTTTGTCGTTATATTTTGATATCTTGATTCATTGTTGGAATTATTAACTATAATGGGTTTATGTGGTTAGTGGGAATGGAATCTCTTCTTGAATCTCCATAACCAGTGAGGTGCTTTGTGTTTGCCCAATAGGGTCTGTTTAGAGGCTGTGTGAGAGAGGATGTATTGGATAGTGGTTGCACAGCACTAAGTTTTCATATTGGTATGTTATTAATAGGAGAGATGACATTGTCAAATTACCTAATTGGGAAAATTGCCCTGGGCTTATATTAAGGAGAATCTAATTGAAAATGCTGCTGGAAATTAAAAGAGATGGACCACAAAAATAAATTGTACTAAAAAACCACTCATCCTGTACTTCATTGTAGAACACCCCAACTATTACTATATATCCTGTTCATTATTTGCATATTAGTAAAATCCCCACAGTATAAGCTACCCTGAATTAACAGTGGCATAGGCACATGTATGCCAGGACATGCCAGGGTGTCCAATTGGACACCCTTCGTCGGAAAAAAATACCGCATATACAAGTAAAATGACACACGAAGTGATTAAATAACATATTTTGGACACCCTT
Source organism: Solanum bulbocastanum (assembly GCA_037074985.1). Taxonomy (NCBI): domain Eukaryota; kingdom Viridiplantae; phylum Streptophyta; class Magnoliopsida; order Solanales; family Solanaceae; genus Solanum; species Solanum bulbocastanum. The sequence continues at coordinate 70,360,894 of CM073597.1, read as the reverse complement.
GACATAATAAGTTGTTATAGCCTAGTGGTTTAAGATGTCTTGAATGTGTGTTTAGACATTTTTAATGAGTCAGTGCTGGCGTGTTCAAATCTCACATGGAACAATTTGTCCCCTTTTTAAAAAGAGCTTTTGTTTAGTTTTTGGACCCTCTTCGTGAAATTCGTGGCTCCGCCGCTGTGTATTAACTCATCACTGGACCAAACTACCCCGTAAATATTATCACACGTTACCTTTCTATTAACAGAATAATTTCCCATGTTGCTTTTTTTCAGCCTTGCACACTCTGAGCTGTCCAGTGTATTTTACGAAAAGGTTCTACTTCTCGCCTGGGGGTAAGTTACTCATTCTATGTTCATTTGCTAATAGCTTCCTACACTATTGGTTCAAACTGATTACATGTTTGGTTCTCTGAGAATGAGCCGTCAACTATCAAGTTTATATTTGCAGGACTCCAATATATATAAATCTGAATCCCCTAGGCTTTAGCTGGCATGTAGTGGACTGAATATTCTGGGAAGAAAAAAAATGATATATTTATATAATATTAATACATTTTAAAAAATTTACTTATGCTCCTCAGGTACAACAATATCATTATTCTCATTGTTGGCATCATTGTATTCGTCTTCGCCACTGTTGGAGTGTTGTTGGTGATGGAAACACTCAGTGCCTTCCTACACGCATTACGACTTCACTGGGTGGAGTTCCAAAATAAGTTTTACGAGGGAGATGGATACAAGTTTAGTCCTTTCTCATTCAGATTGATTGATGTGGGGGAGGATGAATGAGGAAAGCATCAAAGGTTCTCAGAGATGAAGCTAGCTCGCCGTTTGTAAAAGAATGTGTATGTTATTCTTTTCTGCTTGAATGGTCATCTTGGTGGAGGGGATAAGATTTTTTTTTCTCCTTTTCATTTTTGGTGGGATGGAGCATTATTCTGTGAGCACGCTCCACTCTATTTGTTTTATTGGCACCGAGAGAAATAAGCATTCCTGCATGTGAGGTTCACAGCAAAGAAAGCAGCATCGGTGCAGCTGCAACTTTTAGATGGTACAATAAGTTATTTATTAACTGTATTTGTTGTGCTGTGTGATCCAGAAATAGTCACTGTTTTGTGCGACAGATATGCCGGGACAGTTTGCCTGTAAATTAATTATATCACGTATGTTTATTAGCGTTTCTATTGGTAATAATGAGACCATGTGAACACAACATGCGTGGTGCATTCTTTCTCCTCAGTTCCATATGTACGTAATTCAGTTTGTTTTTCGCCAAAAAAGAAAATGTTTTTTAGGTGTGCATTTTGCCCTTTTAGTTACATTCGTGCTGAAAATAGTTGTTACTGGTGAGACATTCTACTTGTTGTCTGAAGGGTTTGATTGGAGAAAGTACAATCAAGTTGTTCCTTCTGGAATAATGACATGTTGCATACAACTCCAAAATGTAGTTTAGATAGTTAGAAGTGTTAAACAAAGAAATTGTCCAAGTAAACAAAGAAGAAAAGCCTTTGATTTGCAAAGATTAGCAGCTCAAGTTGAAAGTTACCTCCCTTTACATTGACGTCAACTAATTGAACTTTTCTGACTAGACTTTATTGTGTGTGCTGGAGACGAGGAGGGGCAGTCAACCACATATGGATATGAATTAAACTATAAAGGAATATTTGGTAGGGAAAAGTCCAAACTGATAGATAGATGTTTAGAATGTGGAGAAATGTGTTTTACTTTCAAGATTTGTAGAATTGGAAATAATAATGAAATACAGTCTTAACAATTGGAAATAATGAAACACGGTCCTTCAAGCTACACTTAATTTACATAGAGTGTAGTCGGTAAAAATAGACTTTAAATTTCACTATGAGCTGGTACTAATAGCTGCAACTGTTGAAACCATTGAATCCACTCCACAAACATTGCGGCCTCTGCAGATTTTGTAGTATCCATTTTCTCCCCATTTCTCTCCCCAAGAGTTCTTGATGATCCAGTATGGTTTCTCTTTCATTCGAATGGGAGAAAAGCCAGTACCATAACCAACTAATAAGACACCATGATCCAACTGCTTAGAGCATATATATGGGCAGGAGACTCCACCGACATATGTCTGCATGAACACCGCATTGATAGCCACTGCAAGCCAAGCAACAGCAACACTTTCAGAATTAGTTTTACATCCATTAATTAGCACATGAAGAGTAGTAATCAACTAAAGATCCCATAAAGGCAGTTTTAGCAAGTTTTTTCGAGAGGACATTTACCAGCGAGAGGGCCATTCTTGACAAGATTAGCAGCAATTTGTTCTTCGTCGAGGGAGACAACACTAAAGTTAGCAACTTTAGCTGCAACCTTGGTGTTGTCAAATTTGCAGGTTGCCTTATCGGTGCCAGTGTATGGATAATCTTCTTCTCGCATAAGTCCACCAGCTTTGAGAGTGTATTCAAACGCACTATTCATTAGCCCACCACTGCACCCTGAGTCGCAAGAACCTTTTTCTTCTGGATCACACTGCAGGTATATAATGCACAGGTTAAATTAGTCTAGGATACATATTTCAGGGAGATAGAGGACACTGAACTTTTAGAGTAAGAATTTCATTTGCCCCGTGGAGTAAGTACTGCAAGTTATACTGTCTACAATCCCAATTCTGATTAGCAATTGGCATACTGAAAATGAAAATACCAACAAATTCAAGCCTACAATAAGTAAAGAACTGTTAAAATAATCATAAAAACAGTCCAATTTCCTATCCCTTAAAGTGGGTCCCACACCCCGAGGAAAAATCTGAGAAAAGAAAACCACAGAACAACGCGGTACTTGAAGAAGAAAGACACGTTAAGTAATAGATTAATATCGAATAACAGCAAGAAAGGCAAAACTCAATTCTTAACTACATGGGAACTACATAGGGTCAACTATATGAATCCTATCAGTTTCACTACATTTTACATACAAACACCAAGCTACCTTCCGCCTTTGTTTCGGCATGAGCAGTGGATTGAATCATTCCTCCATATTTTTAAAAGAGACGAAAACAGAGCAAGAACTTTCCTAAAACTGATCCATGATCAGTTACATGACCCAAAAAAACTAATAATGACAGAACAAGATAAAAACAAAACTTTTATGCCAATAGTAAATTCCAATCGAATGAGCAACACTTTTAAATTCGCAAATGCTTTACCTAATTACCGTGTTTAAGCTCTATGCTTGACAAGAAATAAGTTCAGGATTCCACAATATATAGAATGAACATCCGAATAGGATGAGAGGGAAAAGCGTCAAACCTCGTGATCGCAGTCCACAAGTTGCTGCTCGCTGAGGCTAACAAGCTTCCCTGTAGCAAGAAAGTTGGCACCTTCTAATGCACCAGTGGTACTAAAAGACCAGCATGAGCCGCATGAACCCTAGTTTTTCAATCATAAACAATACCAATTACTCAATTATCCATTAATCAATAATGATGCACGTATCAATCTCACAGAGAAATAAACATACCTGATTCTTCACTGGTGTGACAGCACCATGCTCTCTCCAATCGAAATCTGAAGGAAGATCCTCGGTAGGAAGAATCGGAGCTGTGTTGGCGTCAGAAGGAAACCGAAGCCGGCGGTTAACGCCGAGAAATTGCCGTCTGAATTCGTCCGGCGTCATATCGGAAAACTGAGTCACGCCGTGAACAGCAGATGGATCGAGCTTCTGGTGGCTCATTGCACGGCGCAAGTTAGCTTTAAAAACCGAGAATCGATAATGATGCTCCTCATCGGAGGCGTACGTTTTCCCGAACCTCTTTTTAAAAAGCGTAAAGTGATGATCGGCGTTTAGCATGTGATGATCATCATCTCCGACGACTTGACGGATTAAAATATCATCGTCCCCGCCGTTAATCTCGCTGTTGACAGCCAACAAAAACGACGTCGTTAGGAGGATAGAGAATAAGAAAAGGAGAGAGAAACGAAGAGCCATGGTTGATTTAGGAGATTTGTTTTCCGTCTTCTCTCAGTCTCATCTGATATATATATATATGTACATATATCCATCAGTCTCCTAAAAGGAGGAGGTTGCTTAGAGTTGAGGTGAAAGATATCCAATATTTGAATGCCACGTGGTGGATAATAATTGGGTAAAGGAAGTGTAGTTGCTTCTCGGCGTGGGTTTGGGTAGTTTTTCAGTTTTGAAGTCGTTCTCCGAAATATATAAAGAAATAAAATGACCGAAAGAAAGAAATTATCCTTAATTTTATCGTTAAAGTTGTTGCCTTTAACAAACAAAGGTTTTCCAAAAAGCAAAACATAAAATATTTACTAAAGAACAATGACTAGTATGACTAGTTTATATTCATTTTTTTTTTTTGTTATTATTATTAAAAAGTGTTAGAAGAATTCTATGTTAGTAGAATCTTTGTTTTGTATTCAATTCCCATCATCAAACCGCCAAAGGATGTGGTGGTTATTAGAAGTCTAAGGGTTTCAGTATGGGTATAGAAAAATTATTGATAGAAATTGTTTTTCCTCGAAGAAAGCCTTATGAATTTAAATTAGTTGAATTTTTCAATACATGTATCGAACATCGGATCAGTTGAATAACAAAACCAAAAAACAAAAAATTCTTATCATCACTTAGTTGGCCAATGAGCTACAAATTAAAAGTTTACTCAACTTGAATTATTGAAACCGAATGGTGATGAAAGAGGATTTCAATTGTTGTAACTTGTACGTGTCTGGTAACTAAAATAGTAGAATATATAATAATTATAGGAAACAACAACAACATACACTTAAACTGGGTTTTGATGATTGTTGTGAATTGTTTCATACTATTTTCTTTATCTTAATTTATGTGATACTTTTCGAATTTTGAAATTTAAACAAATCTATTTTATAGTATTTTTTTTATGTAATTTATAAATATATAAATTTCATTTCAAAAAAATTAATGATTTTATGTATAAATTTCCGATTGAACTTAAATTGTGTGATTCTCAAAAAACGAAAAAACACTACATATATTGAGACGGAGGTATAATTTTATACTCCCTCCATTCCATATTAAGTTAATTTTTGAGGCATTTTCCATTTTTCAAATTAACTTAATTTTTCAGTTTTCAAGACTACTTTTAGAGTGTTCTTCCAATTTTGCCCTTCATTAGTTAGTATTGGAATCAGTGATTTATTAATATTTAGTTATTTTAATCATAAATTTGACAATAATTAATAAGGATACAAATGGAAAAATAGGGTCAATTTATGTCTTAATATACTTTTTTTAAAGAGTGTAAAACACCTTAAAAATTAATATGGAATGGAGGGAGTAGCAAACAAGTAATGTATACTTGTTCAATTTTATATAAATTTAAGTCTTTATTCATGTACATCTAAAATTGAAGGATATTATAAATATCAATCGAGGAGAAGTTAAATAATTGTATTATGCCTTCAAACTATTGCTTTATTAGTACTACTAGTTACCCATGAACTTGACTAATTCCATGATTTTTAGCCAAATGAATCTTTTTAGCGGAAATAATGTTTAACAGTGTATTATTATTATTGTGGTTGCGTTTGTAGATAAAATGGTTTTTCATTTCGATTATATATTTCTTCTTTTCGAGCAAAACTTGTAAATAATTGGATAAAACTTTATTAGGTTTAGCCAAATAAAAAAGATAGCTGATATGATAGATTTCAATGTGTTAATGCCTAGTCTCAAATTTCCTTGGGTCGATATCAAACTATTCAACATCGAGAAAGCTAACAACAAGAATTGTGGTAGAATAATTAGTGTACAATGAGTAATAATCATAGGATATTTGGTTCATCATATATATATATTACTCCTAAAATTTGGATATAAACTATATATAACATTAGTGATTTAAGTTATATGCACTTACCGTACAAATAATTTCTTTGAGTGTGTAAATACATCTTGAATTCCTCTTCAAAGTGAGAAATTCTTTCAAAAAAAAATTACGTGCTGTTATTTACATGTTTGGCAAATACATAAATGTCATTTCACATCGTATTTAGCATAAAATAATACGGAGAATAACAATATAATTGTTGTGGAAACTAGCTACTTATTCAGAAACAAATACTCCCTCCGAACATTTAGTTATTCATGTTTGACTTGACACATTCCTTATTTGATTATTCATGTTCAACTTGACACATTCCTTAAGAAATAATAAATAAATGAATAAGATCCCAATCATCTAAATAATGGGAAATGAATAGTAGTATTTAATAGTAAATCTCTTGATTTATTAAATTGGACACGAAAAAAATGGATATCCATTTTAAATATAGCAGCCAAGAGGTAGTAGGATGCTAATCATACCTACTAGGCAACTAATAAAGAACTGCAGATGCTTGGAAGAAACTTGAAAATTCACATAAAAAAGTGTTTTGGGATAATTTGAATAGTCAAAAATCTAAGAGAACTTCATATTTTAGATTCCCCATCTGTACAAACTTTGTTAAGGTTTCTGTTTTCTTGTCTATGCTATTTTTTTCTGCCTCAAGTGCACACACCGAAGCAAAAAAGATTCTAATACATCTTACTGAACCTCAAATGTAATAGGAGTAAATATCTATACACGGCTCTAGTTTTTCGGCAGTATACTATTTAAATTCCTGAAGATGAAAAAGATAGACAGGAGAATAAATATAATGGTAAACCCATGGATGACCCTTATGCAGAGCACAGCAGCTGAATCGCAACTACACCAGTGTCGATGAACTCTTTTTCCGCAGTTGTAGCAGAAACTGGCACCACACCTACATCCAGATGAAAGGAGAACCAGGTTAAAGTATGAAACTTGAAAGTTGAACCCTTTCTCTACTTCTTATTGTTAAACATCAGAAAAAGTCATTTTTAAACAGTGTACAAGCGTGACATATCAATCAAATTCACACAAAATATATCTGTCTCGACACCTGCATACCCTTACAAGGCCTCAGAGAACTGAACAAAACCAGAAGAATGTAAGAATTATGAGAAGAGCTGTCAGGAATTAAGAGACGAACAATATAAGACACTTAATTCTCACATATGCTGAAATTTTATGTCATAAACCTGGTATATTTAAATATGTAGATCTAACTAAGCAACTTCTTTCCTCCCAGAACATTGTTTTGGCTTCACAGGCACTTTTTTATTTTATAAGTTATTTACAAGAAGATGAGATCTAAAATTGACTATACAAAGGCCGAGCTTGATTATCTCAAGTAAAATCCCCTCTTAGTATTCATAGCTGTTATCTTCTCTTTTGTTTCTTTCCCGAAACAACAACAAACCCAGTGAAATCCCTGAAGAAAAGTAAACACTAAAAAGTAGCCACAATGAATAAAAGGATAAGCATTTCATTTGTGAGGAAAAATGCATTCAAGTAGAGCCGGATACTTGAAAACTATATGAGGAAAAGATCTGGCTACTACAAATAAATATCGATTGGAACATTAAACAAGACAAAATTTGGCAGATCACCATAGTTGATACATGATCTACTTTAGGGGATTCAAATGTTATGTTGTCCTCATTCCCAACCCGTCCTCTCTATAACATTGATATGATCAACACCTATCAATGTCAACAGATAAAAATATAGCAATTGAAACCTCAAATAAGTGGAAACTGAGAATGATCGGCATCTTAATCTCAATTAAGTGGCATTAGAGATATATTAGGTAAATTTTCTGCTCACATTACTTTCTTATCATGTATAAGATAATTCTTCAGCTCATATTAGAGATGTATAAATCCGCTCAGAGAACTACAGAATGCTTCCATCAACTCCCCGTGCCCTTCATACCTTCATACCTGTAGCCTAACATTGTGGAACATTTATCGGCCTCAAGTTTTATAGGCTTTTTCATCCCTTATTTTGAAACTCGATATATCAGAAGCATGTTAGCAATTTATCCCTGGTTGTGAAAATGCAGAAATATGCAAGTCCTTGTTCAAATAATCGATATTGCACCATTTTAAAATCCCATTAAGTAGATACTGGAATGCCACAACAAAGAGATACAAGTCTTAAAAAATTGACGAACTAGATATACATTGAAAGTCTTGAAGAAAAGACTATTAACATATTGATAGCTAAGTATTCTGCTGCCAAACAGCAACTTTTTGGTCCTCAAATTCCAGGGAACCCATGTATGCAGGGAGGAATCAATTTAACATTCATTTTTTCTTCCTCTTTTGGTTATAATAGCTAAATGCAAGTCCTCAAAATCCTGTGTTTACTTCCCCAGGAGTTAAAACCTTATCAATCAATTACTTGTGATTCAATCCCAAACTTACTCTTTATTCGGATCAATTCCAATTCAACAACACCCGGTTTAGGGTCTGGGGAGGGTGGAATGTATGCAGGCTTACCCTTGCCTTGTGGAGGGAACCAATTCCAATTCAATACTAAATATTTGCATGGTTATCTTGTTAAGCATTAAAAAGAGTACACCTTTATTTATTTAATTAGTTCTTCAAGATTACACCCACATGTGGGGGCCTGATATCTTTTCAGGATCAACGTACTTAGAAATTATTAAATCCATGACCTCTACCCTGTCTGCTCTGATACATGTTTCTCCTAATTCTTATAGAAAAAAACAAAAAAAAAAAACTACTGCACTACTATAGGGTTAGCAAATTTTTTTTGCAATTAATACTAAAACAATGTGCAAACGCACCAAAAGGTGCAGACTCCTGTATAATCACCACCACCACCACCACAAACCCGTGTAATCCGACAAGTTGGTCTGGGCGGTGTGGTGTGTACGCAGACTTTCCCGTCTGTTAGGTAGAAAAATTGCTTACTATAGAAACTCAACTCAAGTAAACCTCAAAAGTTGTAATCCATAAATATGAGTTTTTTTTTTCTTTTCAAAAATTAGGAGGATCTATTCAAAAATAAAAAAGAAAAAAAAAAGAGAGGAAAAAACAAGTAAGACTAACCTGCATTTAACAATTTTGCAACCTTCAATAAGTTCAACAAAGTGACGACACTGTGGACACCTTTTCCACTTATTAGCCTCGGCAACCACACCAAAAACGACATCGTTTCTATCCCTCAATTCTCGACTCTCATCACACTGAAATCCAGAATGCCATGGAAGCTTACACTGAAAGCAAAAATGCATCTTGCAATTCGGGCACTTTGATCGTTTTGCATTCCCACCACACTCATCCAAAATCAAAACCGAACATCTCCGATCGGGACAGTAACAATGCGCTAACCCTAAAACAGAAGATTCACACAACACGTCGGACCATCTCACAAACAGCTGAGGGCCAACAAGATTCCGGCAAGAAATTGGGTCCAAAAATTTGTCACAACTCAGAGACGGACACGGAATGTTGCCGACGTTGTCCTCAAGCTTGACGGAGATGTATTTCATCATACAGTCGATACAAAACGGATGAACACAAAGATTCTGGTTCTTGAATTTTTTGTTAGGTAATAATATAGGCTCGATACAAATTTCGCAAGTGAATGATTCATCTGATGATTCTGCGACTGGCGATTCTTGTTCTGACTGATTTTGGGCCAATTTTTGCTGTGTGTTTCCCATGATCAGTGTCAAAATTGTGAGTGAAGTATTTTGATTTTTTTTTTTTTTAAGTACTTTTTGTGTGGGCAAAGGAAGGGTCGTTTTAGGTCTTCTCCTTATACTAGGATTGTAATTTGTAGGAGTAATATTTTCCCCAAAATTTTCTTTCACGTATGACTTTTGCAGTTATCCTTCTTTTTCAAAATTAGCTGAACTTTCTTGGAATTGGAATATCATAGCAGGTTAAACAGTTTTTTGGTTATTTATAAGTTATTCTTAATCCCTCTGTTCACTTCTATTTACGAGTACTACTATTTACTCCTCCATTCCATAAATAGTTTTCACTGTTACTAACATACTATATTTTCGGATAATGCTAAATGGCCATAAAATTTGGTCAGAAATTTAAAAAAATTATAATATTTTTTTTATTTTAAAATAAACTGATCTTTTTTCTATTTTTTAATTAAAAAGTATTAAAGTTAAAAGGAAAAAAATATTTAAAAAGGTAAAATAATATAGGTAAAATATCATTCTGACCAAAAGGATTTTTCCTATAGTTTATTTTTAGCATTAATTATTTATTCTCTAAATTATTTCCGAAGAATTTGAGAGGCAATGCGCACTTATTAAGAAAATTAATTGAATTTGTGATGCAATGCAATCTATTAAGAAAAACATTCAAAACGTAATTTAAAACATACTTTCCACTTTTATTCTTTGTAAAATCATGAATATAATTTTGCAAGTAATATAATTTAGCTCTTAAAAAATACTTATCAAACTTCATTAAAGAAAAGAACAAATATGAAAAAAAAAAAAAATCAAATATCCATTTAAACTTTGAGCAATCCAATTATTTTGACCAATGGAAAAAACCTCAAATATTTAATTAATATAATAGAGAATATTTTTATTTCCTATTAACTAAATTCGTGAAACACAGTTTTCAATATTGTCTATTGAGAAAATAATAAATATAACTTTTCAAGTAGAATGATTTTATCTCCTAGAAAATATCAACTTTCATGAAAGAAAAGGACAAATATGAAAAAAATTTCAAACATTCATCTTGAACTTTGTATAATTCAATTGTTTTGAACAATGAAAATACCTTCAAAAATTTAGTTAATAGAGTATGAAATAGTGGGAATATCAATCAATAAGAAGTGAGTAAAATAGTAAAGTAAATCATTATTTTCTTACTAAACGTGTTAAGTCCATATAAAACAAGTAAAAATCTTAATAATCGTGTTAAGTTAAAATAAGACAAATAAAAATAAACTAAAAAAAATATTTCCTCCGTTTCAGAAAGAATTACCCACTTTCCTTTCTAGTCTGTTTAAAAAAGAATGATCTTTTTCTTCTTGTAACATTTTAATTTCAGTTTTTCACGTGACATGTTTAAGGCCACAAATAGGCCACAAGATTAAAGGGCAATTTTGTACATTTGACATAACTTTAATTTAGGACCACAAGATTTAAAAGTCTTACTTATTTATTTTTTTAAACTCCGTATCAAATCAAACTAGGTCACTCTTTTTGAAATGGAGTGAGTACAACTTTTCATGATTTAATTGCTTGGGTTAATTTAAATTTGTCATATATAGAACTGTCAATATGGGCTGGTCCACCCCCATCTGGGCTAACCCATATAGATTTTGAAATTTGATAGGTTAGCTCATTTTTTGTGTGGGCCGGAAAATGATTGGCTTAGCCCACAAGTGCGTGGGCTACATGCTTTGCTGGGTCAGTTCTCTTTTCTTAAAAGTATATTTTTTATAATTTAAAAATATTATCTTAAATATTGATAAGACATATTACATGGTGTTAGACTGTTAGTGTTACTACTTGTTAATCAAATCCACAAATAAAATTATCTTAATAATATTTATTAAGTTTGATTTTAAGTAAAAGCATAAACAGTTAAATATAATTATTCAACTAATTGTTTTCCAATGATTTTAATAAAACACAAAAACTATGACAATATTCTATAGGCTACAGTGGTCTATGTAGTGATTCCTTGGAAATTTTAGGGAATTTTTATTTTATGTAGTACATATTTATAAACATAATTGTAATATTTCAAACTTTAAACAGATTTTGAGTTTAGACTCTTGTTATTTTTAATACTTTATTTTATTTTTATTTGACCCACAAGCCGACCTTATTCATATTTCTCAAGCTCCATAAATCGGCAGACTTATTCAGCCCGGACTAAAAAGTTCTTTTCTTAAATAAGCTTCAAAAATCACAGCACAATTTTATCAAATCACGAATTAGACTAGGCCGATCCAACGGACCTAGCCCATATTAGCTCTAGTCATATACAATAAACTTATAGGACACGAAAAGAAGACCCTAGAATTTACAGGGGCATTTGTGATTTGACCATGGTTTTCTGTCTTTTTTTGGGGGACTCCGGAAAGCACGTTTAGTTTTAATTTTTTTTATTAAAAAACACTAAAAAGTTATTCTCACATTAAATTATTCACAAAAATGAAAATAAATTTGATTTTCCAATATCAATTTCATATTATTTTCAGTAACTATAGATATAATAATGAATATGCACGAAAAAAATTGATAATAAACAGTTAATTAATAGATGTAGGAAACTTCTGCGACCATTCCTCTTTTCACGTACTCATATGAGAGAAAAATGATTTGGTTGAGTGCAAAATCTTTTTGCTTCATTGAATTAGTAAGAAAATATAGGTTCATAAATGTAGGAAACTTCTGCGATCGTTCCTCTTTACTTTTTTTTTTTTTTGGTATATTAGTGAAGTGCACGGCAATTACCGTACTAAATAAGGAAGGTATATATAGTATATGAAAGTGAAATATAACTAATTCACCCTTAAAGCTGAATAGTATTAAATTATAATTAAAATAGGCACTTGTTATCTTTATCACTAATTTATATTTATACCATAAAAACACATTAAAAAAGTTTATTGAACTTTTTGGGCTCATTAAAATACTTTGTAATAGACAAATTTTCATTTATCATATTTAAAGTAAAAACTATCGTGAGTTTCTTAGAAAATAAAATTCTGTCGTGATTTTTGGCTGTCATATAAGAGTCCTAACAAAAAAAAAAAAAGTAGCAAGAGTCCTAACAAAAAAACAAACAAAAGTTGGCGTAATTAGAACTGTCTTGTTTTTGGAAAATAAAATATTAATCATATATGTCAAGGATTTGTTTTATGGGGTGATTGAATTGTTACGGAAAATAATGTAATTCAAATTAATACGATTGAGTGAATATTTGCTACACACTCTACCAATAATAATATATATAGTGCTCTCCTAAAATGGAAAAAATAAAATTTTAACTTTTCAAACACAGAGATTAATTAGTAGAGTAGTTTCTTTTACATTTTTCCCAGAAGGTTATGACAATGACAAATATAATTAACCTAAGTAACTTTTAAAATACGTAATTAAGTTTTCTAGTTGAGTTCTACTTCAAAACCATTTACAAATTATTATTTGATAGTTAATTTAATTTATGTGTAATTAGATTTCAAAGTTGTAATAGGTTTCTTTGAGTCCTAATCTAATTCTATTTTGTACTGCTTCTATAAATATGAATTTCGCTAACTAATAGGTTTTTCCATTAATCATGGGAAACTCATTGCAAAAAATCCAAGAACATGAATTGGCAGATGAATCTCAACCATTCTGCTGCAAAATTTGTATGGATCCTATGTTGTTACCCAGTACAAAGTTTAAGAACCAAAATCTCTGCGTTCATCCGTTCTGCATCGACTGTATAACAAGATACATCTCCGTCAAGCTTGTTGACAATGTCGTCGAAATTCCGTGTCCGTTTCCGACCTGTAACCAATTTTTAGACCCAATCGGTTGCCGGAATCTTGTGGATTCTGAACTGTTTGACAAATGGTCTGAAAAGTTGTGTGAGTACTCTGTTTTAGGGTTGTCGCGGTGTTACTGCCCTAATCGGAATTGTTCTGCTTTGATTTTGGATGAATGCGGTGGCGTTGCGACGCGATCAAAGTGCCCAAATTGCAAGAGATTATTTTGCTTTCAGTGCAAGCTTCCATGGCATGCTGGATTTCAATGTGAGGAGAGTGGGACATTGAGGGATAAAAACGACGTCGCTTTTGGTAAGCTTGCTGAGCGTGAAAAATGGCAGAGGTGTCCTAAGTGTCGCTCTTTTGTTCAACTTAGTGATGGTTGCCGTTATATCACGTGCAGGTTAGTTTGGACCCTGGCGGTTTATAACAAATCAATTAATAATAAATTAATTAAAGTACGATGTGTTTATAGATAGATTTTTAATATTTAATTATGTTAGTTAATATGTAATGGTTGTGTTTATAGTTTAATCTGATTGTGTTTTTATGTGGATATATGTAGGTGTCGTGCCAATTTCTGCTACAACTGCGGAATGCGAGTCGATCGTCCCCATGGCCTGTGGTGTGCTTGTGATTCTCATTTAATTACCTTCAACCGTTTGCCATCTATTTTTTTAATCCATGTTCTTATTTTTCTTGTTTTTCTTATTCTTTTAAAAGCATTTCGCCCGTACATACAAAAAGAAATAATACCAAAACACGATTAGGGTTATTTATGTTTATGTTTAGAAAATCAAATCAAATTGCAATTCAAACTATTTGGTGTGGTTTGATTTGATTTGGTTTAGTTTTAAATTTTGAAAATTGATACAAATTATTTATATATATTATTCATAAATAAAAAATATATATTTTTATTAAGATTTAATTAACATATAATTCTTTTAATTTTATCATTTTCTCGGGCCCAACATTTAATTTTAGGTTGTTTGGTGGAGAGATTAGTAGTGCATGAATTGGTAATGCAGATTTATTTTTATCAAGTGTTTGATTTATTGTGCCTACCTCATCTTGTGTTAGGATTAAAACTTTATAAAAAATTTCTTTGCAATTATATCCTTAAATTATTATGTAATTGGGTCAAGTTGAATAATTGTCGGACAATATTATAGAAGAACAATTTTGTTGTCATGTTTGCTATTTTTTCACTTAAATTATTTGAGGATAAATAATTGTCATCTTAGTAAACATAACTCACAAAATGTCTATTTTCAATTTAAAAAAGATTAACAATCTACTTTTAAAATCCGAAAGATGGTATTGATTTGTATTGGATTTATTTAGTAACAAGCAATTTTCTATAAATAATTTGTAAGTTAATTTAAACAAAATAATTAATATGATTTGAGGAATATTTTTATCTTTCTATAGACTTATTCCATGGTATTATATCTTGTGTATTACTAATACCCCCAAATAGATATTAGTAATACATCCTATAATACCATGTAGGGACATAATTAATACATGGATTAGTTATAAATAGACCCAAAATCCTACCAAACATAGTACTCCCTTTGTCCCAATTTATGTGACTTACTTTTCTTTTAAGTCAGTTCCAAAAAGAATGACACATTTCTATATTAAGTAATAATTTAACTATAAAATGTCTATTTTACCCTTAATGAAATGATTTACAGCCACACAAATTTCTAGCATTCATTTTGGACTACAAGTTTTAAAAGTTTTCTTTTTTTTTCTTAAACTCCGTGCCAAGTCGAACTATCTCACATAAAATGGGATTGAGGGAGTACTAAATAATATCATACATAATACATGGACTATCTCTAAATAATAACTATTTATCCTGTTACCGGCAAAATAATTTTGGCCCATAAGACTAGCCCAATCCAGATCGTGGTTGGGTGAGATTTTAACTAGAATTCATTTTTCTTAGCCCAACAGTGTGGCCTCAAGACTTGGTTGGGCTTGGTACATCACTTCTTCTTGGGCCCAACACCGTGGTAGATTATGTAAAAAATATAGAAATTTCATACTGTGACGAGCAAATTACATCTTATTTCTATCATTTTTCAATTTATAAAAACCCCTCAAAATTAGTGTCATCTGGATACATAGCAATCTAGCCGGATACATTATACCTGAGCCATTAAAAAAAATTCAATTACAATTTAAAAGGAAAGGAAACGTAAAATTGAATGTGATTTCCCCAAATCACGCAAATCAAGTTGATATCAATCTCTCCCAAATCGTAACAGCTTTAAGGGATTCAATATTCAAATTTTGTCCTCTCAAATCTCTCCCAAATCTTAACAAATTAAAAAAAAAAAAAGTCGAAAACAGTAGTTGATACATGATGAATATCTCTATTTGTTGAGACATTCAGAAGTCTGGGAAAGCAAGGTCAGTTATGAACAATACAAAAGTGATAGAATAGTTGTTGGACAAATAATTTCTTTTTGTGAAACTCCAGTTCATCGAAGATCCTTTCAATTTTGATTTAAAATTGACGAAAATTTTGAGATCAAAATTCTTCTCCAGTTCATCGAAGATTCATTCAATTTTGATTCAAATTTGTCGAAAAATTTGAAAATTCAAAATTCTTCTCTCAGATTATCGAATATCCTTTCAATTTTGATTATCCATTATCAAAAATTTTGAGATTCAAAATTTTTTTCCAGTTCATCGAAGATCCTTTCAATTTTGATTCAAAATTGTCGAAATTTTGGAGAAGATACATCATGAATATCTTTGTTAGTCTTGTTACTATCATCGTTTGTGGTTTGAAGAAGTTCTTGAGTTTTTTTTAGGGCTCTCAACCTCTCCTTTCGCACCACTGCAGCCATCTCTATGGCGTTTTCATTCTCTATCGACATTGATTATATACTTGTATACTAAATGAAATTCAAACTCTCACTACTTCTACAGAGTAAAAGAAACGGGAAAAGCAGAAGAACACAAAATTGATAGGTTAACTAGTTGGATTTATATGTATTAGCTTTTATCTATTTGCTTATCATGCCTATAAAATTGTGCATGCTACATTATTATTTATGTATCTTATTCTAATTGAAAAATATTGTAGTTTATAAAAGATATATTATACATGTAATTGTTCTTAATAGCATTTTTTTATGATTGCCACACGACACTGTGGTTAGTTGATATATATTTGCTACATATAATAAAGTTTGAAATTTGTTGAATTTGATATACATGCATTAAACAAGTGGTGCAATTATTTCTTAAAATGTTACTCAGAAGATTGCAGATACATAATAACATCTGATTCATAGTCAGTTCGATATTTTGACATAGTTATGTATCATATACAAAAAATTATGAATATGATACATACTGACTTACTTATAAAATAGTGTTGCAGATACATAACAACATGTGATACATAATTATGATATACACATAACAAATATGTCATATACATAACTATGAATATGATACAAACTGATATTGTTAAAAACATTAGTGTTTATGTATAAAAAATAATTCTCCCTCCGTCTTATTTTATGTGAGGTAGTTTGACTAGAGATGGAGTTTAAGAAATAAAACAAGACTTTTAAAACTTGTGGTCCAAAATGAATAATAGAAATTTGTGTGGCTGTAAATTGTTTCATTAAGAGTAAAATAGACATTTTATAGTTAAATTGTTACTTAATATAGAAATGTGTCATTCTTTTTGGAACTGACTAAAAAGAAAAGCAAGTCACATAAATTGAGACAGATGGAGTATTTGATAATGTCTACATATACATATCTTCTAGTTGTCTCTGGTAGTAAAAAATAACAAAATTTGTAATAGTTATGTATATTTGTATTTCAATAAATTAGTGTTATGTATCAAAAATAATATTTGAATACGACACATTGGATGTGATAAAATTATAATGTATCATAAAGGTGAAACGAAAAGACTGTACATAAATTTATGAATCAAAATCAACTAGATACATAGTCAGAACCTTGGGTAGAGAAGTGTGTTTAGAAACACATTCTACTCTTCCCCTCCCCCCCCCCCCCCCTCTTTTTTTTTTTTTTTTGTATTAGAAAAAGATGAACAAAAATGATGAACAACAAAAAGATGATTTTTTTTTTTAACAATTCGACCCAAAGTCTTTACCGGAGCCACCAACAACTTGACTTTTTTCTCCTTATTGCGGCATTTTTTGCATAGTTGATTTTAAAGTTGAAAAGAAGGAGCATCATCTATACGTATCGAAACTTTGTAGATGAATAATAATAAAAAAAAAAAATAGAACAAGAAAAGGATCAACTATAAGTTGAAAAAGAAAAAAAAAAAACTTCCTATTAAGAAATTTGAAATGATTGACTAGAGAGAGAACAAATTTGAAATTCCAAAATGTGATGAAGGAAGTAAAAATTGAGAGAGTAAAAATAGGAAGAGGCTGATGGAGTGAAAATAGGAAGAGAAACATGTATTTGGGAGTTGAGGAGTTATGTATCTCGAATACTGGGGTTTTGGAGGAAAAAGAGTGATTTTTGTAATATTTTGGAATGGTAGGGAATAATAAAAAATATGGTAATTAAAGATGTATAAATATGTAGTTTTTTCCTTAGATTAAAGACGTACTCTTGTGTTTCATATTAATTGATCACTTTCCTTTTTACACCCATATTTCGAAATCATAAATAAGAAGATAATTTTACTAATTCATCTCTTAAAAAACTTCTTGAGAATTTTACAAATAAATGTGAACACTTTAAAAAAGAATTAATTGCAAGGGTAATATAGGAAAAAAATAATTAATGTTTTCTTAATTTGGTAGGGTTGACCACTAATATGAGATAACTATTTTTAGCAATATGATCAACTTATACGAGACCGAAGGAAATATCTTATAGTCTTAAATTGTCACGTAGAATATAAAATTGAAAAACTTAGTAATATGAAATCAAAAACACTCTTTTGGGTAGGGGTGTGCAAAAATCGAACCGACCAATAAACCAAATCGAAAAAGTGATATTGGTTTATTGTTATTGGATTATTGGGTTAACGGTTATTTAATGATTTACGAAAAAAATTGGGTTATCGATTCGTTATTGGTTTTAAAATATGAACCGATAACACATTAAGAATATAATAATTTACTATTTTAATTTTTAGTTATACATATATATAATTTTTAGTCAGAGTGAAGGGCATATATGCTATAGTTTTTTGACAGCAGGGGCACCAATGTCCCAAAAGTATGACGGACGGTATCTACATACCATTTACGGTAGTTCGGGGGTATATTTGTCCTTTTTCCCTATAATATATTAAACAAAAAATATTAATATAATTAGTAGTATATTAGACTAAAAATGTAAAAACTTTACGCAATAATTAACACTAGTTAATAGTTAACTCTCCTCTCTACTTTTAGTTATTTAACCTTTAGGTTTTACTCTAGTATTACTTATTTACTTTAGTTAGTTTATAGTAATTGACTAATATTAGTTTTTACGTGATTGTAAATATCTACAATTTGATTAACATCAGGAATTCAGATTTTGTGTTTTTTTTTTTAAAAAAAATAACATAAGAACTTTATTTAGTTGGGTCTTTTCTTTATATATGATTTACCATAAGTATCACCTCATTTGCTACAGTTTTTACTTTTGTCTATGACTTGGTTTTATTGATTCTCTTTATTGCATAAAGGGGATCTCGTTTTATATATTATGGTGATAGAAAATTGACCAAAATTTTATTGTGATGACCAAAATACATCAAGTAGGTCCCTGTTGTTCCGTTGGGGATGATTATTTCGATGTATGCATATCACGTCAAATTATTGGATAAGTTATATATTTATTTTGAGAGCATTTTCTTATTGGTTAAACCGATCCGTTAAAGACCTAAAATCGATAAACTGAAAACCGATAACAAATATCTTAATGATTAGTTATCAGTTTAGCATATTTAAAAATCGAAAACCGATAAACCGAATCGATAATACTTAAAATCAAATCGAACCGACCGATACACACCCCTAGTTTTGGGGATAAAATAAATAAATAAAACAAATAAATTCAAAGAGTTAAGAGTGAAGTACTAAATATGCTAGCTAGTATATTCCATTTAACTTTTTGATACAAACTCAGTTACTAAAACAAGGTACAATATGATAAAGAAAGTTTTGAAAGTAATAAGCTTCAAATTATAACTCTGTTTCAAATGCATTTTAAAAAAAGAGGTATTGACTACAACCAATAAAAAATGCTTTTAAATTATGTGAAAGGAATAAAAATGTCTGCCGTTTATAGTTTGACTCAAAAATATCCTTGTCGTCAATACTTAAGTTCAAAAATGCCCTTGCACTCAATACTTTGCTCCAAAAATGTCTCTATAGTTACTAAATTGGTAAAAAATGCCCTTTTTCAAATAATTTTTTTTTTCTTTTTAAACATATCTTCTTCCTAATTAACTTATTATTAAAGAAGAGAGTTCTTGCTTTCTTTCTTTTAAAAGCACTTCAACAAATAAAAATGTAGAATTTTTTTTTCTTCATAATCTCATTTTATCAATTAAAATAAAATAACTTCATGTACCCTTTCGACAGATAATATATGTCATATATATAAGATCATAGTATATACTGTATAAATCATAAAAAATAATTATAATAAGATAAGAATTTTTTTATTTTTTTCTGAATTGAAGTAAGATAAATATTTGCTAATTTAAAAAATATTATTAGAAAAAGAATGTATTTAAAAATATATTTATTTTATTTTAAAAATGAACATTTATAACCTTTTAAATAATAATAAGACAATTTTTGAACCAAAGTATTGATGAATTTTTAATCATTTTCCCTTGATTTTATTTGTACTGCACATGACTTTTTCTGCAAGTGACAAATGCTCAGGGCCCATAGCATAATGGGAACTGAACTTATAATTGCCTTTGCAACTTGTTTTCATCTTTTTCTATTGGGACCTCTCTTATTGGAATATCGCAATTCCCCAATACAGCATTGTCTTGTGAGAGATGTATAGTTGAGTGACCACTTATTTAATATGCTAGTGGCAAAATATTTTGCACCAGTTCAATATTTATTTATGAAGTTATTTTTAAAGTAATTTTAATTGAATAATTTTAATATTTTAATCTAAAATAAGTTGTATAGCTGTATATGTATGACAGTAAATTATTTCATTAAGTGTAAAATAAAAATCTATAATATTATAAATTTTAAGTGGTGTGAATTAAATTAATTTAAACATTTTAATCTAAAATAATATATATATATATATATATATATATATATATATATATATGTGTGTGTGTGTGTGTGTGTGTGTGTGTGTGTGTGTGTTCTAGTAAATCATCTCATTAAGTGTAACAGATTAATATTATCAACATTATAAATTTTAAATAATTTTGATTAAGATAATTGTATAAGAAATAGACTAGTTGACCATTTTATTCTCTTATAAGATTGTGAAAAGGAAATCAATGAAACAGAGGTAAAGCTCCTTAAATAAATAAAAGAAAATTTTGATTGAAAATCACAAAAATTAAAAGTATTTTTTATTTTCTTAAATTTCATTCAAATTAAAGTTAGACAAACAAATTAAACTGGATGAGAAATATTAAATATTTAGATGGAAAAAGAAAGGAACAATTTAGTACAAGTAATTTCTTGTTTAGCCTTGTTTGTTCAAGCAAATGACTTCTCAATAACAAAATAAAATAATAGGGAGTGATTTTTGTTCCATTTTAAAAAGTTTTATGTATCTTTACGTACTTCAGTTAAAGTATAACTTTTTCAATAAAGAGATCCAACAAGACACTTTCAATTTTACTTTCTTTTGGTAGAGTTTATTGCTAAAAAAATGGATGGTCTAAGTAATGCTACTTCCTATGCAATTTATTTGTTTCGATTTGAATTTGATATGAAATTTTAAAAAGTAAAATAGATTTTTAAACTTTATTAAAAAGTTGAAATTAAAAAATAAAAACATATATTTTTCTTAAAATAGATTAAAATAAAAAGTAATACAAATAAATTTAAACAAGAAAATATCAAATCATTGGATTGATTGGTCAATGGCCTACTTAAACATTACACAAATTAGCAATAACGCGAGAAGAAATGCATTTTAATTTGTACGTACTTTTTTACTCCTTCCGTTCACATTGCTCACTATAGACTTTGTATATTTTTTATAAAATAATAAATGAAGTACATATTTTATCATGATATTAACTGAATTTGTAAGACAATGTACGTTTATTAAGAAAAACATATAAGGACATAATTTAAATTATATTTTTCATTAGGAAATTTTTTTTTGGCCAGAATTTGGTCAAAATGGTATTTTACCTATTTTATTTTACTTTTTTTTGAACATTTTTACCCTTTTAACTTTAATATATTTTAACTAAAAAATGAAAAAAAATAGTTTATTTTAAAATGAAAAAGATATTATAATTTTTTAAAAATTTCTGGCCTGACCAAATTTTCTGGCCATTTAGCATTACCCTCTTTCATTATTGACCTTTATAATCAAACTTCACTAAATGAGAAAGTGTAAATATGGAAAAAAAAATATTCATCTAAAACTTTAAACAATTCAATTATTTTGAACAATGAAAAAACCCCGCAAAAAATTCAATTAATATGAATAGAGGGAGTATTAATTAGTGCAGGATCTCAATAAACTTAAGATAAGAGGAATTAATGTTAGCTTTTCCCTCTGTCTCTAATTACTTGTCCAATTTTCTCTTTTTACGGTCCATTTTGATAATTCAAGAAATGACAATTTTTTTTACCTATTATACCCTCAATTGATTAGTTTTGAAAAATGTAGAATTTCTTGAAAATTCTAAATTTTTAAATAATCCACTTCATAATCAATAAGGGTAAAATGATAAATTCACTATCTCAATCATTGTTTTCTTAAGATGTGTGTCAATTCAAAAGTGGACAAGTAATTAGGGACAGATGAAGTATAAAACAAGAAAATCAATTATTCCTTCGTTCAACAATAGCTGTCCACTATACTATTTTGGGATCTCTAACAATACTTGTCTACTTTATGAAATTAATGGATAATTTTACTCTTAGTTCATAATTTACATTTATCATTAATTATAGTCATTTTCGTATTACATTTCAAAATATTGTGTTTATTATATTTAAAGGGTGATATACTCCCTCCATTTCTTTTTATATGTCACCTTTTTAGATTGTATTTGCATTAAGAAAGTAAGTTAGTTTACCCTTCTACCCTTATTTAATGTTTTTTTAAGTCAACTTTTCAATAAATGATGAATATGATAGATTTCAAAAATTAAAATGCATTTGGATGATTATTTAAAATTTTGAGTTTATTTTCAAAATCAGATTTTATAGAATAGTGAATGGAGAGAGTAATTAATCAATGTATGAAGTACTCCAATAAATATTAATTACTTATTAGTTTTCCTAGGTTGGTCAAAATATGTATTTTTAAGATTTAATTAACTACTCTATCAAGGGTATAATAGGAAGAATATAATAATTTATGCATTGATTTTATGAAATGACCAGTATTATGGTCCAACTATTTATAGAAAAGGATGACATATAAAAAGGAACGGAGGAAGTAGTAAGATTATCCTTTTATTTATAATTTTTTAATAAGTGTGTAAAGTCAATAATGAAATAATGAAGATTATTTAAGTATGCCTTTAATGCCAATTATAGAGGCAAACAAAGGAAATCCATTTATTCAACATAAATATTGAGATTTTATGGTTATAAAATGAGAAATAAGTCATAAGAGAGCTTCTCCATTCATTGCATTTGACAACTGAACCCTACTTAACTTTTGACTAGTTTAAATTTTATTAATTAATATGTTCCATATTATAGTTATTAGATTATTTCTATGCATATCAATTTATGAGTACCTTCATTAATTTATCAAAAAAATAGTTTTGTCTCTTGTCGATACATTTTGCATGAACTTGATAGTCGATGGTGCCTTTTTTAGAGCTCTCAAGAAAGTGTCATCATCAGAAGTAAAGTCAATAGTGAATAGTGATAATTATGCTATTATGAATTTGATAAAATTTGATAATTTTAACATAAGATATTGATAAGTTTATTTAACATATATATATATATATAGTTTCTGATACAAAGTCTTACGTGGATGTCATTGTCGCATTGGTCCAAAGATGATCCACCTTCTAAGATGGGCACATTGCGATGCCCTTCTTCCGTTCCATTCATTTTTATTTCATAAAATTATTATATAAATTATAATATTCTTCCTATTTTACTTTGATGAGTTATAAAATATACTTGATCAATATAGAAAAAATGAGTAAAAAATTCATGTTTATTGGTTAAATATTTAAATTAATTAATCAAAATTAATCAATTCATATTCATTGACTGAAAATTTGAATTAAAAAAATTAAATAAGAATAGAATAGTAAACTTATTTAGTTTTTTTAATATACATAAAATCTAAAATGGTGACATATAACTAAGAACGGAAAAATTATCTAATGTGATAACAGCGAATTTCTCGTACGTCGTGAAGTCAACTCAATTTGTTGTCGCTTATGATTTATAGCTCTTTTTTTCTTTTTGGATTTCCCATTGGTAACCCAATCCGAATATCGATTGTCGACTACTCAATAGTCGTTGAATCTTTTTTTTTTTTTGGCTAAAAATAGAAAAATATTTTTCGCTTTTGCTTCTGAATTATTCTAAAATTATTTTTAAAAATAGAAATAATTCAAAAGAAAATCTTACTCCCATGGTTCATCTTTATTTATCCTGATTATAAAATTAATGAAAAGTTTACCATTTTATATATTTTTATTCTTATTATTAAACACTATTTATTTTTTAATATTTAAATAATTTATAATTAATAGGAGTAATATAATGAAGTTATTCCTCTATTTATTAATTTTTATAAAGTGTGCCAAGTTAAATATGAATAAATAAAAATAGAGGGGGGGGGGGGGGGAGGGGTGGTAAATGTGAACAATTAACTCTCTTAATTTATCACATAGACAATGTACATGAAGATCAAAAATGAAAAAAAATTCATACGTCAAATAATAGTTATCCACTATTGACTTGACAAAGAGATTAAAAAGTAGTAAATTAAATATAAGTCATCTAAACCTTGAAAAATGAATAGTATTTAATAACAAGGTAACATAAAAACAACATGATAAATTATTTTTTGGATTACTGGATAAATATTATTGTACATCCTAAAATAATATAATTGACATTTATTGACTAGTAAAGGTGGACAAAAACTTTGAAAAATTCACTTATTTTGAACAATGAAAAATATCTCAAAAATCAGTTAATATAAAATAGAGGGAGTATATTTCAATATTCTTTATCAAATTAGTTGTGTTTATTTTGTCCAAGAGTTAATTGAACTAATTATTAAAATTAAGAAAAATTATATCAAACACAATATTCTAAAACTAAAATTTATATTATTGAAAATTTATACAAAAATATTATTTACGTTGTTTTAATTTATTTTTATTATTCGCATGTTGAGACCTAATTCAATTTTCATAGAGTTTTCGAGATATTTCCTTACCAAGTTTGTCATAGTAGCATGTATAACTCCTCTTGGTTTAGATTGACTTGATATTGAGTTAAGGAGAATATACAAAAGTTTTGAACCTTGTAAAATATATCATAATGTCTTTTAATTTTGTATGTAAAGTAAAAATTAAAGAGTTAATAAGAAAGAATAAAAAATTGCAAGAAAAATAAATTAAAATTAAAATGATAAATTATGAAAAATTGTTCAAAATTTTATCTTTAACCAATTAATTCGATGGAAAATATTTAAATTAAGTTGCGACTGAGTGAGTACTTATCATCGTATAAGATTAGCATATTCCCCGCAATTCTAGACGTATATACTGGGAATACAGGTATCTATTTACTTCCTCGATTCATATATAAAGGAGCTTCTACTCTTGAGTAATGTGAAAGTTGAGTTTTCCCAAAAGATGAGTTTGTCAAGAATGACTTCTTTTGGGTATTGTGTTCTTGTTGTTTTGGGTTTGATTATGAGTGAGTCAGTTTTATGCAATGGTGGAGTCACCAGTAGTTTTGTTAGAAAAGTTGAGAAAACAATTGATATGCCTCTGGATAGTGATGTTTTCAGTGTTCCTATTGGACATAATGCGCCTCAACAGGTATCTTCATATTCTCCTTTTTCTGTTTTCTAATTTGTATTTTTTCATTTAGAGCTTTTGACAAACACTTTTGATGCATCATTGACCTTGCTGTGAGTTGTTGAATTTTTTATATATTGATGCACTTTTCACCTTTTTTTTTCCGTTTTTGTTTAATGCACTTTACTTTGATTTTGTTAATGGCACTTTACTTTGATTTTGTTAATGGGCTTTGAGGTATACTAGTAGAAAAGTAGATATTTTTGGGATCCACTGAACTCATACTACTCTTGAAATTGAAATTATCGGTTTAGAAAAATTCATTTTCAGAGCTAAGTCCAAGGAGGCAGATGGGAAGGTATGGGCGTAGGCTACCTTCTCCTCCTACGAGTGATAACCTTTGCAGGCCGGCCACTGTGTGCGTTGTACGGCTGAAGGCATTGTTTATGTTAGATTCTTATCTGGTGCCTTCTTTGTGACTTTCTACCAAGCCATTATTGAAGAACCTCTTGTTTTAATATTTGTCAAAATTTTTACTTTCAAATGAACATATCCGTTGTTCTAGAGATGGTAGAGTATAGGAAGATCTTACCTTTATCTCGTGGAGGCATAGAGACTCTTTCCAAGAAACCCTCGTCTCAAGTGAAGCAAAACAAAGTAGTATTAAAAAAGGAAAGATGGCAGGCAAGAACATAACATCAACAAAATAGTGAGATCACCTAACATAGGAAATAACAAATTGTAACAGATAGCAAAAACAAGAAACTACATGAATAAGGCTATTACTGTGACAAATACGGTGCCCCACACTAAGTTGAATCAGTGTGGGAAATTCTGGGTTCAGTTAAAACCCATTGGACAAATGGGAGTGTTTAAAGTTTTTATCAGATGTAATAAATTTTGTTTATGCTTGTATCATTCATGGAATTTGGTTTATTTGCCAATTGATTCTGTTTGGGCTGTCTTTATAAGGTTCACATAACACAAGGAGATCATGTGGGAAAGGCTGTTATTGTTTCATGGGTGACTATGGATGAACCTGGTTCAAGTACAGTAGTATACTGGAGTGAGAAAAGCAAGCAAAAGTATAAGGCCAGAGGAAAAGTTACTACCTACACATATTATAACTATACTTCTGGTTACATCCACCACTGCAATATCAAAAATTTGAAGGTGAATATTCTTTTTTTCATTCCCAAATTTGAAGGATAATTTTGGTTTCTTGAGCATTTCTAAACTACTTTTACCCTCTATAGTGACGCTCAAACTTACAATGGATTTAATACTCCTTTGCAGTTTGATACCAAATACTACTATAAGATTGGGATTGGACGGGTGTCACGAACCTTCTGGTTCACAACTCCTCCGAAAGTCGGCCCTGATGTACCCTATACGTTTGGTCTTATAGGTAACAATTTCAACCAAATTATTGCTGTTGGTACTTTGTGGAGCTTGCTTTGGTTATTTTATACACTGCTAAAGAAGTTCCATTGATATTGTGCTCATACTTTACTAAAATAAAGAGGGATTGAGAATCGTGTTGATGTGAATATGATGTAGACCCTGAATCTAGGATTGAGAGATGGCATATTTTCTAGTTTATTGTGTGAAACAGCATTATCTGCATGACGCATAAACTTTGTTTCACGTGCATTATACATACAACATGCTTATCCTTCAGTGCATATGGTGAACATGGTTCAGTGAGAACCTCTTTGCATACTTCCAAAGGAAAAGGAGAAATGATAGCTAAAAAGCATTTATGTTGTTAGCGTTTGTGTGGCATTTCTCAGCCAACCTGCATTTCATTACAGGGGATCTTGGTCAGAGTTTCGATTCAAACAAGACACTCACTCACTATGAATTAAATCCAATGAAGGGGCAAGCAGTGTTGTTCGTAGGTGACCTATCTTATGCTGATAACTACCCTAATCATGATAATGTAAGATGGGATACATGGGGAAGGTTTGTAGAAAGAAGTACTGCTTATCAACCTTGGATTTGGACCGCAGGAAATCATGAATTAGATTTTGCTCCTGAAATTGTAAGTGATTCCATACTATTTCCCGTCTTGCTTAAAACTGATTTCTTGTGCATTTCATGGATGCTTTAACCTAATTTTTTGAGCTAGATATAGATATATAGTTTATACTGATGACAAAACTGTTAATATTAGCTCATACAGAGATTTATCAATGCATTTCTTGACCTTCAGCCAATTGAGAAGAAATTGTGTTAAAACCCTTTTGCTTCAATGAAAAAGCATACTTACTTGCATGAATTCTACATTCGTCACATTGTTAGTATATCTTAACCAGAGATTCTGCACTTATTTCTAGTTTGTGTACGGTGACTTTATTGAAGCTGGTATCTCTCTCTGTTCAAACAAAAAAATAGATCGACATTTCCTCAGCTTTGCAAAGGAAGTGGCATGAGATTCATCTTGCATACTAAAAAATGACTATATTCAGAGAGACTAATAATGAGCAAGCATGCATGCTATAAAGAGAACCAATGTTGTTATAGAGTTTATTGATTGAACTCTACAGCAAAAAAGACAATTTGCTTGTGCTTTTCCATTCCTTTAATAGTAACGTCCTAGATTTTAGATGGTTTTTATGGAATTTTGATGAATACATTCTGCTACTGCCTGCAGGGGGAAACAAAACCATTCAAGCCCTACACTCATCGGTATCATGTCCCATTCAGAGCATCAGACAGCACATCTCCACTTTGGTATTCAATCAAGCGAGCTTCAGCGTATATCATAGTTTTATCCTCATATTCAGCATATGGTAAGGATACAGAATTCTTGTGATTGATACTTAGCATTGAGTTATGAACTGGTTTTTGCTTTCTCTTTTCCTCTTCTTTAGTGTGGACATAGAACTTAGAAGTACTCAGCCAGAAAATATCATCTAAAGTCTGTTACTTTTCTAGTTCTTGAAGAATGAAGTCTCTATGTAGTAATACCAAAAATTTCAGTCCATAGTCTCATGATGTCATTTTATTGATGTCCATCTTTTGTTTACATTTGCCTTGCTCCCACAAAAGTCCGTGAGTGCATTTTCTTGGTCTCTAGTATAGGTTATTCAAGAGAGGCATCTATTTTGAAACTTCAGGACCATGGATTTGTCTGTTTTCTTATAAGTTACTTTTCTTTCCTCTATTTTTTAGGCAAATACACTCCTCAATTTAAGTGGCTTGAGGAAGAGCTACCAAAGGTTAACAGGACTGAGACTCCATGGCTGATTGTTCTAGTACATTCCCCATGGTATAACAGCTACAACTATCACTATATGGAAGGGGAAACCATGAGAGTAATGTATGAACCATGGTTTGTACAGTACAAAGTGGATATGGTTTTTGCAGGTCATGTTCATGCTTATGAACGAACGGTATGTACAACTCATCCAGTTCTCTGTAGCTTAAGTGAGAATCTTAGTTTTCATCTGTTATAGAAGATGTAAGCTTTTATTATGTTTTAGGAACGGATTTCTAATGTGGCCTACAACGTTGTCAATGGAGAATGCAGTCCTATTAAAGATCAATCTGCTCCAATTTATGTAACAATCGGTGATGGAGGAAATCTTGAAGGCCTAGCCACCAAGTAAGATTAATCTAAGTTTAGAGAGTTGTTTTATCTGTTGTGGTTGGCGTTTCTGTGAGACAACTAATCAGATATCTTGTACACTAATTTCAGCATGACAGAGCCACAACCAGCTTACTCTGCATTCCGCGAGGCCAGTTTTGGACATGCCACTCTTGCCATCAAGAATAGAACTCATGCTTATTATAGTTGGCATCGTAATCAAGATGGATATGCTGTGGAAGCTGATAAAATATGGGTTAACAACCGAGTTTGGCATCCAGTTGACGAGTCCACAGCAGCCAAATCATGCTGATATATACACGAAATTTCATCCATCTTTTCCTTCCTTTTCCTCAGTAACATTGTGTACTTGTTGATGAATAAATATTTCATTATTTCAAGCTCTTGCTGCCCCATAATTTGTAAAACGTCCATTTGGGACATGGCAGAAGATTCATTGTGTGGAAAACGAAAAAACGTCATAAAAGAAAATCGAAGGACATACATTTGTTCATATTACTCATTTATCCAAATTATAATTCTAATTATTAGTCATTTTCTTTAATTATAAATTATTTTACATGGTTGTCTAATGGCTGATGGTTAAATCAGCTTACACTTGGAACCAATATAAAAAGTAGAACTTAAAAAGTTGATTATAATGTTATATTTAAAATTTGTCGAAGTTAGAGAAAGAAGAATTTTTTTTTTGGGTAAAGCCTTAGACATATCATGTGACATAAATTAATAGCAAATGTATTAAGTTTTAATATTAATTAACTAACGAAAAAACGTGCCATAGACATATCATATGAGTAAATTAACAACTATAATATATCCATGAGCACGTGGCCGAAATCATTTTCCCCATTTCACATCCTTTTGGTTTTTATATAATACACGCCTTTGCGAATAATTTAGTGTCAAATAAATAATCGTACTCATGTGGAGCGTTAATTCTAATCAGATATATCAGTGCACCAGGAAAAATAAAAAATGTATGAAATATGAGTATACAAAATAATATTCTCTATGTGCATGCTTATCTGGTATTTATTCCGGTGCAAAATAGTTAATACTGATTAAGATACATACAAATTGATTTAGATATTCCCGTAGACAAGGTGTTACACTTTGTTTTGATAGTTATTACATATTATTTCATAATATGTTGTATTAAATTATTTTGATGAAAATATTATATTATTTTGATGAATATAACGTTTGATTAGATTGTATCAATCCACATCATTATATTAAAATATCAGACATTCACAATTTGAGGGGATAAACCATTAGATTGTATCAATCCACATCATTATATTAAAATATCAGACATTCACAATTTGAGGGGATGAACCTAAAACAACAATAACAACCACAATGAAATTTCACAAAGTGGATTATGAGGAGGATAGAGTGTACGTTGGACTTGCCACTACTTCTCCAAGGTAGAGAGATTGTTTTCGAAAGACCCTCGTCTCAAACTAGGGTACAATATAGAGTCATCATAAAAAGGATAATGAATAACCTATGATTATTTATTAGATAATAAACAAAAATAAAATGATATGAAAGAAAATAAGTAAGATAACAAAGCAATCACACCAAATTGATCAGTACATAAAACAAAAATTTTATCATTACATAATAATAATTTAACGATCCAATACAATAAAATTTAAATAATAATTAAAATAAACATTATATTTAAATTAACATCAGATAATACTTCTTGTTTAGGGTTGCACAGCATCGTACAATTAATCATCGGAAGAACGTCGTGTTTAGACGTGGGACAACCTTAAGAATGAGAATTTAATGTTGATATGGAATTTTATTCAACATAAATAGTGAGATCGTATTATTATGGATCCTTCTACTAACTAAACTTTTGACCGATTTAAGTTTAAAATTAATTCATATGATCCACATTATCATCATATTAATTCCTACATAAGTTTATTTTTGTGAACCTACAATTTTATTGACATAAGACCAAATGTGAAAATAAATCGCCAATTATATTTTGATTTTCTAAAATGACAACTATTTTGAACATGTTGTCTTTAGTAAGCATGGCGGAATTGACGACTAAAATGGATTGGAGCATTTGGAGGGATCGTATTCCCTGGATTCCTATATATAGAAGCTACTACTCTTGATTAATGTGAAAGTTGAGTTTTCCCACAAGATGGGTGTGTTTGGTTATTGCATTTTTGTTGTTCTCAGTTTGATTGTAAAAGAGTCAGTTTTATGCAATGGTGGAGTCACCAGTAGTTTTGTTAGGAAAGTTGAGAAGACAATTGATATGCCTCTGGTTAGTGATGTCTTCAGTTTTCCTCCTGGATATAATGCGCTTCAACAGGTATCTTCATATTCTCATTCCCAAGGAGACAGATTGGAATGTATGGGAGTAGCTTAGCCTCTCGAGTCTCGTTTACAAATGATAGCCTTTGAATGGTCTCCCACAGGGGTGTTTTCTAAATCCGAAGTCAAAAGGGCAACAAAATTTTTCAAAAATTCCAAAAGGGCAACAAAATTATTTATCAAACCAAAAGAGCAACAAATTTAAACACTGTCTAAATTAAGATTTCCTCCGCAAGATGCAGATATCCATGCGACTTGTAAGGCACAACTTTTAGCCTTATAAGGCACAACCGCCATGAGCCTTACAAGGCCCATGGAATCTGCGCTTTGCAGCCTTTTTCTAATATTTTTAATTTATTTTTTGGTTTTGTGAATTGGCTAGGCTTCTATTTTTTTTTTTTTTAAATCAAGTAGGCCAGGCCATTTAATTAAACAAAAGGAAGTATCTATTTTATTTATTGTTCTTGAATACCAAATAAAACTAATAAAAGCCTTTTCTTTTAATTATCATAATTGTACAAGCATCTAAAATTCATGTTTCTCATTTTTTATTGGTTTATAGTTTTCTCAAGATAAACGCAATTAAAATAGCCAATTTTTTTAAAAATGGTTAAAATGAAATCTGCATATCATCCTGGAATAAGATGTAAATCATTAACATATAATTTAATATAAATAAAATATTCTATAAATTATTTAAAGAATATATTGTTTACCGTCAAAAACTCAATCTCTCAACATGAAATGGTGAGTTTTGAAATTGACGTTGTCGTACAAAACCATAATTTCCTTCGTTGAATTCTTCAAAACCCAAATTTACAATATTAGAAGTTTGAAAACCACTACCTTCTTCTTGTGTGTAGTTGGGCACACTCGTAGATAGTCCAACATTGTCATTTTGTGCAGATTCCATATTAACCATTTTAAAAAATTGGCTATTTTAATTGCATATATAGCAAAAGTTTATCTAGAGAAAACTATAGACCAATAAAAAATGAGAAACATGAGTTTTATATGCTTGATACAGTTATGATAATTAAAAAAAAAAAGGCTTTTATTAGTTTTATTTGGTATTCAAGAATAAATAATATAGATGACTGCCTTTTGTTTAATGAAAGGCCTACTTGATTTTTAAAAAAAATAAAAAAATAGAAGCCTAGCCAATTCACAAAACCAATTTAATTTTTTTTTTTTTTTTTTTTATAGAAAAAGGCTGCAAAGCGCAGATTTCATGCGCCTTGTAAGGCTCATGGCGGATGAGTCTTACAAGGCTAAAAGCTGCCTGCGCCTTACAAGTCGCATAGGTATCCGCGCCTTGTGACGGAAATTCTGATTTAGACAGTGTTTAAATTTGTTGCCCTTTTGATTTGATAAATAATTTTGTTGCCCTTTTGAAATTTTCAAAAAATTTTGTTGTCCTTTTGGTTCCGGACTCGGTGCTTTGTATGGTAGTAGCTAGTTTATGTTAGCTGCTTATTCTTTACTACTTTTGACCAAGTTATTAGTGAAGAAACTCTTGCTTTAATATTTGTCAAATTTTTATTGTGAAAAATACTGGCATAGTGTGTAGATATTTTTATCAGATGTAATAAGTTTTGTTTATGCTTGTCATATACTTTCATGGAATTTGGTTTATTTGCCAATTGATTCTGTTTGGGGTTTCTTTATAAGGTTCATATAACACAAGGAGATCACGTGGGAAAGGCAATAATTGTTTCATGGGTGACTATGGATGAACCTCGTTCAAGTACAGTAGTATACTGGAGTGAGAAAAGCAAGCTAAAGAATAAGACCAACGGAAAAGTTACTACCTATACGTTTTATAACTATACATCTGGTTATATCCACCACTGTACTATCGAACATTTGAAGGTTAACATTCTTTCTTTCATTCCTTGAACAAAATTTAATATTGGGATGCTTTTTGACAATGGATTTAATTCTCCTTTTGTAGTTCGATACCATATACTACTATAAGATTGTGATTGGGCACGTGGCATGAACCTTCTGGTTCGTAACTCCTCCAGAAGTTGGGCCTGATGTACTCATTACAGGGGATCTTGGTCAGAATTTCGATTCAAACAAGACAGTCACACATTATGAATTTAATCCAATTAAGGGTGTTGTTCGTAGGGGACATATATTACGCAGATAAGTATCCAAATCATGACAATAACAGATGGGATAATTGGGGAAGGTTTGCAGAGAGAAGTACTGCTTATCAACCTTGGATTTGGACCGCAGGAAATCATGAGATAGATTTTGCTCCTGAAATTGTAAGTGATACCATAATATTAGCTCATTGAGATTTAATGCATTTCTGGATTTTAGATGGTTTTGCAATGGAAATTTGATGAATACATTTTGTTACTATCTGCAGGGGGAAACAGAATCCTTCAAGCCCTACACTCATAGATATCATGTCCCGTATAAAGCATCATCCACTTGGGTATTCAATCAAGCGAGCTTCAGCATATATCATAGTTCTATCTTCATACTCAGCATATGGTAAGGATATGACATTCTTGCGAGTACTACTTAACAACTTAACCGATGGTCATGCACTTCAACAACATTCACCTTGCTTCCCGATAATTCATAATGCATTTTCTCGGCGACTTAAACGCTATTCGGAAAATTCAGGACTATGGATTTGTCTATTTTTCTTACAGCTCCTTTTGTTCTTTTCAAATTTTAGGCAAATACACTCCTCAATATAAATGGCCAGAGAAAGAACTACCAAAGGTTAACAGGACTGAGACTCCGTGGCTGTTTGTTTTAGTACACTCTCCATGGTATAACAGCTACAACAATCACTATATGGAAGGGGAAACCATGAGAGTAGTGTATGAGCCATGATTTGTACAGTACAAAGTGGATATGGTTTTTGCTGGTCATGTTCATGCTTATGAACAAACGGTATGTACGACTCATCCAGTTCTCTGTAGCTTATGTGAGAATCATAGTTTCATCTGTTATAGAAGATGTAAATTTTTATTGTGTTTCAGGATTGGATATCTAATGTGGCCTATAACGTTGTCAATGGAGAATGCAGTCCTATTAAAGATCAATCTGCTCCAATTTATATAACAATCGGCGATGGAGGAAATAAGACTAATCGTCTAAGTCTAGAAAATTGTTTTATCTGTTGCAATTGGCATTTGTCAGACAAATAATCACATATCTTGTACACTAATTTCAGCATGTCAGAGCCACAACCAGCTTACTCTGCGTTCTGGGAGGCCAGTTTTGGGCATGCCACTCTCGCCATCAAAAAATAGAACTCATGCTTATTATAGTTGGCATCGTAATCAAGATGGATATGCTGTGGAAGCTGATAAAATATGGGTTAATAATCATTTTTGGCACCCAGTTGATGAGTCCACAACAGCCAAATCAGGATGATATACACGAGATCTCATCTTTCTTTTCTTTCCTTTTTCCTATGTAGCATTCTGTAATTTTGTTTCCTTACAAGGTACACGTAATGAGACAATTAGCATTTACACTTGGTATGTTGTTGTATGTATATTTCCTAATGAGAGATATAGCTGCAAAACCAGCCATTGGACTATACAGTTTTCATATGCAACTGATACACAAAGAATATGTTGAACAAAAAATTACCCTGCAAGGTATAGAAAGTAACATCAAAGTACAAATGTGAATCATTTTTTTTCCCATGAAATTCAAGTATTACTTTATGCATATGTAATGAGTTACAATATGACGGACTATTTCACCTTTTACACCATTAACATCGTAAAATATTGGCATTTGAAAGTACCTCTTTTGAACCAATCTTCACAACATTTGAACATTTCACTTTTAGTTAATTCAATGATTCAAAAAAAAGGTTTAAAACAAAAAAATTAAATTTACTTGCTAGCTTCATAATAACAATATATACCATACGTAGGTGGCGTTTAGGTTAGTTCTAAGTTTGACTCTGAGATAATTAATTTAAGGTGTCAATTTTAAGAGAACAATTGTTGTCTAGATTTGATTTTGGAAGAATAATTTCATGAAAGTAATATTAAAATCCAAAAACCAAATAAATGCTTTCTAATTAGTGAAATTGAAGCAAATGAAATATAGAAGAAAGAAAGAAAATAAAAGTTGGAATGAGTTTTAGGGGAAAAAATAAGTTTTCAAAACCAATCGTGATCTTTTATCTCTAAATTTATACAACTCGAGGAAATCTTTATATAAAATATTGAGTCGTATTTTAGCTTAATAGCTACTTCATCACTACATATATTACTTTTCCTTTTATTGAAATGAAAAATGGCATTCAATTTATATAAATTCATTTCTTCTTTCTAGTCTAATTTAACTATAATTTGGGCATAAATGTGATTTGGGACAGCTAGAAAGGCTTGTTCGCAGTACTTTTGGCAAGGGAAAAAATAAAAAAGAATTTTATGGGAAGAAAGTGGAAAAATCAAAAGGAGAAGGGTGTTTCTCGTAAAGCATTATAGTTTCGGGGAGGAAATGACAAAAATAGAAAGAACAGGGAGTTACTCGCCACAAACTTTTTATAAGATGCACCATCACCAAAAAATGGAGCAGGAGACGGAAACTACTCAATTGCACATTCGCCTTAGTCGTCACAATTCACATTTTGGCAACTCCGTTTTCAGCCATCGCCGAGAGAAAAAAATAATAATTTCAAAAGCGCTTCCTCCACATTCTGGTTGCCGGAGGAGGCGATTTTTTGAATGAAGAGTTCACCTGAATTTTCTCGAAATGGCTGAATCGACGACAATTCAGAGGAGCTCGCCTGAAGGTGATGATCATGAACTGAAGGAGGAGAATATTGAGAAGAAAAAGGATTTTACTGCAAATCCTGAGTTCTTCAGTTGTATGCTTCAGCCAGCGATTGCCGATTCAGATCCAAATTACATTGGAATTCGCCGGTTCCTCCTTCATCGCAAAGCTGAATCCGGTGTGCTTCGTCGCAAGGTACGCTTCTTTCACGCATATGTTCGAACACGTGATTATATGTAACTGCATCATCGCTGTGTGTACGCGTGATTTCTCTTCAGAATCAAATGTTAAATACATCCGTGTGGTATCCTGGTTCACAGTCGTATATAGGATCTCATTGTGAACAATTCATTGCTTACTTGACATGCATTTGTGGCACTTTCGGTTTATCTCAGTTTAAATTGATTTTTGTGGTTCATTGTGTAAACTTAAAACTATATGCAACTTTATCCTACATTTTGATAGTAGGATCTTTATATTTGTTGCGATTAGCTATGCAGTGACTTGATGGAACTTTATTGCTTGTTTAAGGACTGGAGATGCAATGGAAAAGGATACGTAGCTTATCGTAATTATATTAGTAGGCCAAGGAATTGGGAGACGTTGCAAATACCAAGCCGACCAAGTACCCCAGGGAACAGGTGGTTGAGATCTATCTTCATTTCTTCTAGTAGCATGCAACCCCTTTATTGCTTAGTGTGCTTGATTAAGACTCATAATTGGTTATTTACTTCTTACCATTTGTGTAATTTTCATTTATCAAATCACTGAGAACTTTGTTAGAAAGAGATACTCAGTTGACTTTTGTTGCACGTTCCTTTTCTACCGTTTCAGAATTATTTTGACATCATGGAATTTTGGGGAAGGAAACTTTACGACACAAAGCTTTTTATTTATTTATTTTTATCTTTTTTCATGTCATTTGTTGAAGCTCGTACTCCATACAATCTGACATCAGGATAATTTACTGGTTGATGCATCAGTGGTCGATGGATGCCTTCAGCAAGTCCAGTTTCCCAGTTACTCGAGTCGGATAGCTGGAATTCCTTAAAGGTATGTGCGTCTTTTGGTTGTCTTTGACCAATAACTTTTCATAACTAGCCTGTGTGTGCATCTATTTATGATGATTGATGAGTATTTGATTATCCATGACATGTCATCCAAAAAGTATTTGGATGATAGATTGTGTTTGCACCATACAAATTAAGTTGAAGGGTGAAATTCATACAACTAAGTAATTTGAATCACTGGATTCTTTGGAAGCTGTTAAACTGCATCTTCTGAATATTCTTTAGAAATGAAACTTAAACAGTAAACCTATTAACACTTTAATATATTATAATTTCATAATGTTAATATTTCAAATGTAAGAACTCATGTATAACAATACTTTATTTTGAAATGCGTACTAAAAATATGATCTGAAATACTAATAAAATGTACTTTTTTTGAAATTATAAAACGTATTCTTATAATTATGGAAAAAAAAGATTGTGGGAATTAGGGGTGTGCAAAAATTGAACCAACCGATAAACCGAACCGATAAAAGTGTTGTTGATTTATTGTTATTGGGTTATTGGGTTAACGGCTTTTTAATGGTTTATAAAAAATATTATTGGGTTATCGGTTCGGTATTGGTTTTTAATATTAGGTTATTGGGTAAACCGATAACCCATTAAGATTAGTAATTTACTACTTTTACTTGTACATAAATATTATACATTAATCTCAATATGTTACTAGTTCCTGTCTTTATCCTTTAGCCTTCAATTCACACTTCGCATTATACAAAATGGTAAAATCTAAAGTAAGAACCCTATTCCTCTTAATTTCTTTTTGTGTTACACTTGTATAGTTCTTTTCATGTTTGTTATTATTGTTTCTATTTTATGAGTATTTGTAAAGTTACATTATTGTGTTTTCGCATCAAATTTATTAGAAAAGTCATATATTTTTTTATAAGTATTTTCTTATTGGTTAAACCGAAAACCGAACCGTTAAGGACCACTGCCGATAAATCATTCTTATTGGTTTGGTTATTGGTTTAACATATTTAAAAACAAAAAACCGATAAACTGAACCGATAATACATTAAACCGAACCGACCGATGCACACCCCTAGTGGGAATTCATGTTTGTTTAAATAATTACGTTGACTTACTTTAAATAAGAGCTCTCCGTTTATTTGAGATATATGTGGCATATATGAATGGACTCTTTGTGGATTTAATGATATGCATTGTTGTTTCCTTTTGAAATCTGTCTAGCATTTTCTGGGTGACCTTAATGTGTTAAATGATCTTTTATTCTTACTTTTGGAATATTACATGCTACTTGCTTGATACATTTGGTTTAAGTGCTGAGTAAGTTTATTAAACTGCCTTTTTGTCCTCACTTGTACATATGGTTTCAATACAACCTATGTACTGATTTTATTTGTATATACACAAATGTTATAACCTAAAAAAAAAGACTTAAAGAATTTAAAGTTTGACCATGGAATGCTGCACTGTTCTCTTTTTCTGTTGTGGAGAGGGTTAAGTAGGGGTGAACAAGATTGTCATGGTATGCTTGTTTGGTTATATATCTTTCCAGTGTTCTCATTTTTCAAATCTGCAAATGTTTATGCTAGTTCCATGTTTGAGATTCTATATGTGTAGATGTACCTTAATGTCTCTTTAAGGTCCTTTTTGCAAATAAATGTCTTGCACTTGATCTAGAGATGTTGAATAACAATCAACTCATGGATTTTTTGGGTTATAAATGTATACATAGTTGCATTCAGACTCTTGATTTGAGTGTCATAATATACTCCAGCATGGAGATGATAAGAACATGGAATTGCTCGATTTGTTCAATCTTCTTGGTCTATAGCTCTTACATATGAGCTTATTAGATCAACTTTTTTAGCAAAGATGAATGCTAAGGTCATTGCCAAATCAATTGGTCGAGTCTAGGTCCAGACCCCAGCCATATACCAATGCTCTTGGTGTGTCACTCACTGGAAGATCGGAGTAGGTTCTTTCTCATCATTATAGTTGCATGAAAAATGATAATTCTCTTAGCACAATTTTCACCATCTCATGTTTATGCAGGATTTACGTAGTCCCAGTCAAGCAAGTCAAGCATTAAGTCGGACTACTAGTTTCAGTTCAAATGCGAGTGACACTGATGATCGGCCACGTAGAAGGTCGGAACCTGCATATTCCTTTGTGGGGATGCATTGCATTTTTGACCAATGCAAGGCCATGGGTAATTGTTTTTTCATATCGGAATCAGTCAATCTCTTTCTTCATCTTGCTGAATTATGAACTTAACTAATCTAATTTTTCAGTTACGGTTATAAAGTTTGGGCATATGAGTTCTGATCTACTTGCATATGGAGCATCCGATGGCAGTTTGACAGTATGCAGTGTCTCCATGCCCCCTTCAGTCATCAAGCAGTTAATAGGGCATTCAAAAGATGTCACAGGTTGGATTAACTGGTATTGATTCTGCAGTCTTAGTCTTTAACCTCGTACATATATCAAACTTGTTTGTGTTGTACTTTTCCTTTGTAAAAATGTATTAGAAATAGTGGCTTAAATTTGTAACCAGTCTTAATTAGGTTGCAAGCAGCATCCTGTATCAATGCTGTCAAAGGCAAAAGGTGTAGAAAAGCACCAAAATCTATCGGGGTTTTAAACTTAAAGCTCAGTTTAGGGCTTTAGTGAAAAAGGAACTGAAGAACTAAAAAAGAAAGGGCCGTCTGGTGCATTAAGCTGCCGCTATGTGTGGGGTTCAGAGAAGAACTAATATATTAAAAAGGAAAAAAAAGGATAAACACAAAAGCGTTATGGGTAGGAGAATTTTTAAAAAGGTAGAAATTTTAATTAGTGAAGGATTGGTAGAAAAATTATGTGGAATAAATCAACTTTCCTTAGATCTCTGATGCAGGTGCAAATGTTAAGTTACTAATTCAATATAGTATCTTGTGCTTCCTTAATCTTAATTTCTAATTTTCTATGTCTAATCCGCAACTTATCCATTCAGTATGTATCTGTTCGAATACTAAATCACTTTGATGGTGTATTTATGTTTAGTTCTACCTTACAAGATAGAGTCGTGAGTTCCTTGAAATCAACTAAAGTTTTTCAAAGATTGCTGGTTTGCTATTTGCTAAGGTGCACGCCTAGGACCTCACCATAGTTGAAGCACCACCAAAGCAATGTGAAGCTTAGCCTGCTTTGTGTCACACTTTAGGTTAGGGGTATGAGAATGGAGAAATAAGTCTTCCAGTATTTGTTGGGTTAAGTTGGTAGAAGCGACACTAGGTTTAACACAGAAATTGTTATAAAAGTTCTGACCAGAAGCTATGCCCAGAATAGTCAGTTGACTTTTGCAATGTCCAAATGGAAATGGTTTAGTAAATCTTATGTCTTCTGTCCTTGTGATTGTTTGTTCTCCCATTCAACTGATTAACATTTAACTCAGAACCTTGAAACATTGAAAAAAGGACACCGTGAATCATCGAAAATGTTTAATACTCTATCCATCCAAATTTGAATGGGAGTATTAGGCTGGACATGGACACAGTTTAAGGAAGAAAGGAAGGCTTCTGTCACAAAATAATTTGCAGAAAGTACCAAAGTATTCTTAATACCAAAATACCATGTTTTTTTATGCAGCGGGGGCTGTAGTAAGGGCTAAACAAATTGCAAATTGAGATTGAGAGAGTAGCTTTTTTACTCAGGGAAAGGAGTTAGCACCTGCAGTATTTGTTTCTATCACAGTGTGATTCTTAATTGCGGGTCCATTTCACAATGTCTTGTTTGATTTCTCCAAAGCCCAACGAATCCAACCGCCAAATCTATGGAAATGAAAACATGTTGTTGAGGCCTAAAATGTTAAAAATAGATATTGTTGTTTGTCTAACACCCTCCCCATGTATATATGACCCACTAAAACAGCAGTTTTATTATGTTACAAAAAAATTAATTTCTTTTATTAAATTTTTATTAGTTCTGATCCAAGCTCAAATGTTGGTGGTTGTTGTTAAGCCTCATTTTGAGTTGACAGAAAGGAAGCATTTTCTTTTGATACCTGGGTTTGCCAAGAGCTTTTATCATCACACGAGTCTTTTAATGTTCGTACTTTCTTTAAACCTCTTATTTCAAATTTGATATTGGTTTTGTAAAGAATCCTTTTAATTATCACAGTTTTCTGGATATGCGAAATTAGTACATGTGTTTAAGTCCCTACCCCAATCTATTGATGGTCTAAACTGAGTAATCCAGAAAGCCAGAAACCACACTATGGTGCTCTTAGTTTCTGTTGATTTTCTTAGCATGCCTCTTCGTGACTCTAATTGCAAGTCTGTGCCTCGGTCAAGAGTGACTAAATGCTAGCTATGCTTTATATATGTTTAACACGTTACTGATATCATTTTTGAAATCTGTCCTTTTTCAGATTTTGACTTCTCCACAAACAATCAGTACATCGCATCATCTTCAATGGATAAAACTGTCCGAGTATGGGATATTTCTAGAGGCCTTTGCATTAGGGTGATTTATGGAGTCTCTTCACAGCTTTGTATTCGATTTCATCCTGTAAGTGCGCAAAGATGTACCTTTTGGTTATGAGTACACATTTTCTGCAACCACCAGAATAGAGTTTCCTAGATGACATTCTTCATAGGTTTTCATAAGTCATGTTTGCATGCAAATTTCTTGTGTTGTTGTCAATGCGTATTTGCATATTTGCATGTGTTCTCCTTTTGCTTGGCAGTACAATAAACCATCTTTTTTTTCTCCATCTTCTTTTCAGCTTTTTTCTTCTCTATTATATTTTGTAACTGTTATCCATTCAGTAAGCTGTATAACTTATTGCATGAAGCGCCTTCAAATTCTTTTTTTGGCTTGGCATTTATATGCATTTAAATAACTTACTAAAATTAGTTCCTTCTTTGTTGCCTTTTTTATTTTCTTTTCCAGGTGAACAACAACTTTCTTTCTGCTGGCAATGCAAAAAAAGAAATAAATGTAATTATCCTTTGCTTTTAGCTGAACGCATTCTATTGTTTAGATCTACAGTATAAATCATTGTACATATCCTTGTTAGATTTATTGGCTTAATTAAGGTAATATTTCTTCATGGGCACATGATAAATATTTATCTGCCCTCCGGGGAAAGAGGATAGAACAAAGAAAGGAGGAAAGAATATTTTCATGTGCACAGCAGTCATCATGAAATTACATTATTAGAGAGATAACGTTTCCAAAATGCATTAAGGTACACTTGTTTTTCATCCCCAAGGGGTTGTCTGAGTGGTTGAGGCACAGTAGTAATAATCTGGAGAATCTTAAGGGAACAATACAAATTTAATCAGGACGACATTCTAACCTACTAGAGTATTTCTTTTGCTTCTAAAATTGGATTTGGATATTGTTGCACTTGATAAGTAGGTTACTTTATTCTTAAAAAAAAAAGTAGGTTACTTCATTCTAAAAAAAAAAAACAAGTAGGTTACTTCATTCTAAAAAAAAAACAAGTAGGTTACTTCATACTTATATGCCTGCAGAAACTGTTGGTGGATTCATACACATGTTCAAATTACTTCTGACGGATTGGATGACGCTGCATCCCTGTATATATATATATTTTTTCACCATATAGAATATGTCACAGCCTTCATTTCACTCTTTATCTTCTACCTCATTGAGAACTAAACCTTAAAACTAACATTCAGGTGTTCAATTTTAGCACGGGGAGAACGATCAGTACAACTGTGGTCGATGGCGAAGTCACTGCCATGGACCATGACCACACTGGTCAGTTTATTTTCTGCGGTGATAGTCAGGTTACCTGCTTGGTCCCTATTATTCTTCATTACAATTTCTAGACCTCTCTGTACCAGGGCTTACTATATTCAGCTTTCTTATTTGCAGGGATGTATTTACACAGTTAGTATGAATTCCCATACAGGTGCACTATCTCGAACTCATCGG
This sequence comes from Solanum bulbocastanum, assembly GCA_037074985.1. Classification (NCBI taxonomy): domain Eukaryota; kingdom Viridiplantae; phylum Streptophyta; class Magnoliopsida; order Solanales; family Solanaceae; genus Solanum; species Solanum bulbocastanum. Next base: position 70,317,591 of record CM073597.1, on the reverse strand, counting down.
AATAGAAGTAGCAGTAAGCATAGATCTGCTGTTACAACTGTTGAGTACAGGACATTTTCTCTGCTGGCACGAGGCCCTGTCTTGCTGGCTTTTACTCGTGACGGAAGTTTGTCTTTTTTCAGGTCAAACTGAAATATATGCCTCTCGTCTTGGTTTCTCTTCTTCTGATTTTCTTTTTCTAGTCATAATTGAAAGTATTCTGCGCTTGCAGCGTCTCTTTGGAGATGAAAGGTTATTTGACACTCCGGTGCTCACTGAAGCTGGCTCCACGGCTACACAGCATTCGTGCATCTTTCTGTCCTTTACTTTCCCTTGAAAAGGGAGAATACATAGGTATGTATCAGATTTGTTCATAAAAAGTTTATTCTCTTTAAAAGCTACTTCCAATTTGTAAATCTCTGCTTTCTTTTTTTTCCTCTCGAGATCCTAATGTTGTAGTTTGTTTGGCTACCAAGCTGGAAGTCATTTTCTTGTGGAGAGATTTGTTTTGGTACAGATCCCTTGTTTTATTGACTTTCACTTCCTACCTTTAAACTACAATCAAGAAACTACCAAGCTGGAAGTCTTTCTTTTTTTTTGGAAAATAATAAAAATGAAAAAGTTCTAATGTCTTTGATCTATTGTGTTTCATTCTTTGGGTTGCCCTGGCAACATCTGTGTTGTTCCCTGAAGCTTCATGGATGTAAAACATGTTACCAGTCTCAACTGTTTATGAATTTCTTCTACAACTGACGTAGTTATTCGTTCTGTCAATTTGAAGTTGCTGGAAGTGAAGATGCAAATGTTTACTTCTATGATTTAACTCGGCCAAGGAATACATGTGTTAACAAACTTCAGGTATAAAAAAGATGAGCAAATTTGATCTCCAAACTTATATCATCTCGACGACTACGGAAAGAGAATTAATTAATTGGGGTGTATTTGGCTGCAGGGTCATGGCTATCCAGTAATAGGTATTGCTTGGAATCATGGAGAGAATTTGTTAGCTTCCTCTGATTTTGGCGGCACCGTCATTGTATGGAAGAGAGCAAAAACAGCTTAACATCAATGCAGATCTGAGCTAAAAGCAGTTTGCATGCAGTTGATCTGTTCGATTCTGGCGTGGAATCTGTGAGGATTGTAATTTTCTATACAGGCATATCAGTTTAGCTATCTGAAAATTTTTTAGGAGACTTGAAAAGTGTGACATCAGTGAGCTTTTGCATACTGATTGCACAATTGTATGCCATTTTTTCACTTTGTACAATGTATTTGATGTCAGTGAATTAGAAGGAATTGCATGATTTCTTCAGTAAAAAACGCCCTATCTATCAAGACATGTTAGATGCCTTTCCAGTTCAAACAATATTCCAATTACAGATACCACTTGCGTCTTACATATTTGCGTGTACTGGGAACACTGATGCCGAGTAGAAACAAGTAAAGGGTGAACACTCTACTAATTGAGGATACGCAGCACAATCAAGAAATATAGCAGGCAAAAACTAAGATAAGGCAAAAATAGAGTGGAGGGTACAAAATGTCACATTTACCAGACTGAGTAGTTCCCATAGGGGAGATGTTAGCAGAAGGGCTACTGCCTCGAGCAAATACCAACACGTATTTACAGTAAACACACTAAACTACTTTAATTCATTATAAACAACACCCTGTCACTCTAATAAGAAAATAGCGTCAAAGAACAGGAGAAACCTACAGTAAATAATTACACACAACCAAACACTTCCTCGACCTACTTAAAGGACACAAGGTGCATGCCTATCAAACCAGTAGGTAATACAAAGTTCCAGTCAGCTCCATTTACATCAGTCAACATGATTGTCGCTCCTGATGCAGTTATAATTGCCTCAGTGTTTGCTTGCATCCCGTTGGCCAAATAAGTATTACCTCCGTCGGCGTTTGGACTCAACCTGAAATACTCAGGTCAAATTTTGATATTTGAGACATCAGTAGCATATCTATATGACAATAACCACCAAACAAAATATTATAGAAAATAAAATCTAAAGAACTCCAGCTAAGAGCTGATTTTGTCATACTTGTGCACTAAAAATCATGTTTACTTCAACAAAAAAAGATCTGTTCGCCAAAAAAGACGTTAAATAAAATCTATAGAGTTCCAGCTAAGAGCTTACTCTTAGGGGTCGTTTGGTATGAACAGATTAGGGATAATAATCCCGAGATAAAATGTAGGATTCCTTATTTATCCTATGTTCGGTTAGGGGTATTAGTTAGTCCCAGGACTATTTATCCCACCATTTTTACTATAATGATGGGATAAGTTATCCCATATATATGGTGCGATAACCGTCTATCCCAATCCTCCATATCAAACTACCCCTTACAGAAAATGTCTTTTTGATAACAAAAATAACCAAATAACACATCTATTTTTGTTCTGTTAATTGAGAACATCATTTCAAAACTAAGGTGGATCCTTGTGTCCCCACTTCCTATAATATCCATACCTGACTACTATACTATCGTTGTTCAACATTCTTGCATAGAATCCGAATGCAACCTTACCCAATAAATTATTTTCAGCCAGCAATAGACGACAGTTAGAACCTCGTTGGCTGCATCATTGCCCGAGAGCAATACTCTCAAGAGTGTACATGAAATAGTCTCGGAATGTCTATGAAATGCCGTAGACCAATTAATTTTTGCACAGAATCAGACCATATTCAGCATTGAATGTTCATTGGAGAACCTTCCTTTTCCCAGATTTTGTTTCACCATTATATATATGTATCGAAATCTAGCCCATCTTTTCACCAAAAAATTAATAAATTACTTAATAACAGTAATGATGTGCATATATTACACTGTACACTTGTTTAGGGAATGTCAAGGCTAATTAAAGAAGTGACGGAGGAGAAATGAAATGGATGCTTGGAATTAACATTACCAATTTTCCGAAAAAAGAAAAGATGCTTAGAAAGACCGAGTAGTACTTGCTTCCCTTAATAAAGCTGCTTTATTACTGAGACATAATTATTTTTCATCAAAAGAGAGTTTGCCTTACCATCATGAGTTGCTAGGGTGGTTTGAGAAGATAAATTTCAGAAAAGATGTATAAATCTCGGATATTTCACCTGTGTAGCTTTCATTCCAACATTCACCTATCAGATACCTTTTCCTTCATGTTTGATATTTCAATAGGAGCTTTGAAGTACTCAGATCTCTTTCCAACACCCCCACCCCACTCAGTCTGATGACATTTGATATATACTTTTCTTTGGCATTACTAGTATGTTGCAAAAGATGATGGGTTACACACCCAAGCTGGTACCCTCATCATATGTAACAAATACTAAGCATGTCTAGTCTAAAATTAACTTATATTTTTTGTCATTGGTTTTCCTACCAGCATGTTTGGAATGAATACAACAAGCTACATCAGTGAATATAGGCCAAGGAAAATAGAAAATAAAATACTTATGTCAATTTAGATCATGGAAAGATGGATCAAAAAGGAAACCAGGATGTTTGTGTTAATCTAGCAATGGGCTCACCTTTATATCAGAATGTCTTGAAGTAGCATGAGAATTTAGCAATTTCTTTTGATCTTCAGATGAACAATTTTGGCAAAAGAAGTGGTCAAGACTCTTGGCTTCTTCTGGCGTCATGTCTATACAAGTAGGGTGGAACCTGGATGAAAATTAAAGGCACTTAGGTGCAGTCATCCGGATGTTAAAAGTAGACGCAAGTGATGTACCCGTTTAGGAAAATGCTTTGTTGCTTAAGAATCTTCACATATGAATGACTTCAAATCATGCAACTATGCTAGCACAAAACTTATCTGAAGACATGTTCAGCCCTCAAACTAAAAAATCCATATTTTCACCTGAATCCAGTCAGGAAAGGTGAACAAGACTGCTGTATTCAGCCCTAAGGCTTCTCCCACACCTTGACATCCTTCCAAAACAAGATTTACGATGCAGAAAAGTACATCCCTAATATAATTAAAGTCTTGACAACCTAAGATAGCTAAAATAACGACGTCTTTCGGTTTCACATTAAAGACTCTAATTTTATCTCATGAGCAGAGATTCCTGATGGTTACTCCTTCGTCCTTTTGCCCAACCTAGTTGCAGATAGGTGGAGAGATGAAAGTTCAATACAAGCAGAGTAAAAAACAGAACAGACCAATCTCCAAACTTAACATGAACTCTGGTGTTCAAACCACAATGGAAATAAATTGATCAGAAATATCAAAACCCTCTGAAATAAATGATTTATGATGAGTCAGTTGCTTTTCACATAAATAAGTATATCAATTTCCATATATCAGCCCTCGGGATGGATTAAAAGGCTGTTTTAACCTTGGTTTTGGGATCTGAACAATTTGATCCTTCTAATGAAATACCTTTTCGGAAATTCCCCCTTTTTTTTGTAAGTAAACAATTTTCATAATGATAAGACATTTCCTGTACACAAGCAGTACGTCAAAAAGTAGAGAATCAACAACATAATCATATGATAGAAAAAAAAAACAACATAATATGAACGAACGACATCCAATCTTCTATACTCAATGGAACTCCATGGGTGCACCAAAAAGATACAAGGAATGAGAATGATCATATCTTAAACACCTGATCACAATTTCCTGTACCTCGGGAATGACCCTATCTTAGTTTCTACCGAAACGTCAATGATTAAAAACAAAAATAGGATATGGAATACTAGCTTTTAACTAGATTTAACATACTATGAGAGAGTGTCAAATTAAACATCGTCTATCCCACTATGAATATATTGTTAGACGCAAAAACCTTACTAACATCCAATTTTTAAATCAAACCCTGTCAATTTAACATGATTAAGTAATATTATGAGGAGAGAATGGGTTAATTAACTATGGTTAAGTGATAAAATGCACATGTCATACATTTATTTGGTTGGTGTAAACTCCGTATGTAACTAAACTCTTTCCATAATTTGACTTCCTGAACAAAGCATATTCCAAATCTGACCAGCCATATAGATATGCATAACACATCAGCATACATAATTAAAGATATACCAGAAAAGCTAATGGCAGCACAGAGATCTAACGGCCATGTAATAGGGAACTTACTACCTTTTTTGTCAGTATAATAAGGCGCTTACCACTATCACATCAAGGAAACTTTTTTTTTTTTACACAAATAGAAAAGCAAAGAGAAATAAGTGTTTCAAAGTAGAACATTAATTGCATTGCATCATGCACTTAAAAAATGTCTGAGTAACTCCACTATGTGGGTAAACTTACTCCCAACATTCTAGCAGAATTCATACGACATGTTAAAAGGTATAATGATCCTCCACCAGGAAATGTCTGAGTAACTCCAGATACTCATGAACAGCTTGAGTCGCATACCCTGGTGCAACTAATGGCCAACTTTTCTTTGAAATTAGCTCTTGCACTATATCGTGACTTATCGAAAAAAGAAAATAGTACACATAAGAGCATGTAATAAAACATAGGAATAGGCTTTTTAAGATTGGAAACTAGTGCATGACCTATACTATTTAGCAGCAATTCTTACTACACTATTTGCCTCTTATTAGTAACTTTAAAACTTGAGAAGATTTTAAACATCATGTAACTGAGAGCTAAACAAGAAACCAGATAATAATATATTACCTACCATGAGAAAAATGTGAAGAATCAGACTTACCAATCACTGCAGCCCTCACATTGAACCATGAGGTCATCAGGATTGTATGGCATTTCACATTTACAGTACCTGCCAAATTAGGACCGAAAAGAATACTTAGTGATAAAACCAAGGTTAAGAACTTCCAAAAAACTGTTGTTTCCTTATAAACATCACGTAGTTAGTATTGTAGCTACATATTGTCAGATTCTGAAGCACGAAACTATATGAATGGCTTTAAACTGAAAACTTTATTCAGAAAAATAAACTAATGCTCCTCAAGAAGCTATTACCGATTCATAAATTACTGATAATGCGAAAATCTGAAAACAATTACCACTTTTTTAAAAAAATGTACTAATTAAATAGAGATTGTAAGGAAAAAGGCCACAATTTTTTATCAAACTTTGTACATACACTGCAACTCTGTCAGGATTGAACGCTCCGGTAGAAGAATTGTAGTCAAATCGGCAAAAGAAATCTTCGTTCCCAACGGCGTCGAGTTTGGTGTAGCTCTTGAATGTGTGGACCGTACACTTGCCTTCAATTGTGTCGGCACTTTGTATATCGCGGTGATCGGACATAAAAAGTTCCTTGGAGCCGTGAAACTGACGTCGGCCGCCGATCGACTCCTCCGGACGGTAGTACCACCGGACGTGAACCCTGACGTTGCCACCTCTGTTGTCGGACTCAATCTTCTCAACTCGAGCAACGTACGGCGGCTTTGACGACTCCGACGCTCGCATCAACACGCAGTCGCCGGCTGAAGAACGTTTCCAGGTAGCGCAAGTTAGATTTTCCGGCGAAAAAAAGTTTTTTTCTGGAAAATTGAGAGAAGGTTTATGAAATAGAACTTACCTCGAACGGTCTTGTTGATGGATTTAACTGTGTAAGAATCTAGGGTTCGACGATTTGTACGAGTTTTAGCCATGGACTGAAGGAGGAGTGTGTAACACTACAAAAGTCATGCGCCTAAAACTGCAAACTGTGTGAGCTGTGCAGGAAGACAAACAGGAGGGAGCTATATGAATCCAGCCAAGCCAGGGTGTATCACCACGGCTCCTCTTTTTTCTTATTAGATTTTTTTAATCAAGTTTCAGGAGAAAGACTATTTTCCACTTTTTAATTAAAAAAAAAATCCAAGAACTGGATTCTATGATTTTATTTTGATTTATTTAGATAAAAAAAAATATACTCCTCCAATTTCATTTTATTTGTCTGATTTTGTTATTACCTGTAGCAAAGAAAACTATCCCCCAAAATATGTATGACCTTAAGAATTCAAGAAAAAATATATATAAATTTTTAACTATATAATTATATTTTATACTTTTAATAGTATATTGTGTGTTTGATAGGGAGAAAAATATTTTTTAATTTTTATATTTGAAAAATATAAGGTCCCAAAAATAACGGAAAGCAAGATGTATACATAAGTGACATTTCAAGTTTCCTTCCCAACAATCCAATTCCAACATCATCCTGCCCACCACCCTCAAATCACCTCTCCCCGTTCCTATTCGCCTCCTTTACATTTTGCTAGATAACATATAGCAAGTGTTATGGAAATAATATTTTTTTATTTATCTATCGAACACTATATAATACTTTCTTTATTTCAATTTATGTGATATTTTTCGTTTTTTGAGAGTCAAACAATTTAAATTTGATCTAAAATTTGCACATCGAATCTTCGATCTTTTTTAAATGAAATTTTATATATTTGTAAACTATGTAAAAAATATTATAAGTCATAATAATTGATAATTCAAAATGCTTAAAATATTTATGAACAATTTACGGTCAAAGTTAGACTTGTTTGAATTTTGAAATTCGAAAAGTGCCACATAAAATGGGACGAAGGGAGTAAAATATTTTTGTCGGAGAACATTTTCCTGAATACTAGTTTAGTAAACCAGTTGATTCCTTTAATCTACTAATTTTGCCAAATGACACTTATTTTCGGACACTTGACATTTTTGCATTTCTCAATTCAATTTATATCCTTCACAGGCCACCCGTGAACTCTCTGCATATTTCTTCCCATGATCGAAGTTCACTAATGAACTCTATCAGTTACCAGCAACTGAAACACAAACTCTCACCTTTTGGACGCAAAGTGATCTCCTCCATTGCCTTTGCTGGTAGCACATCTAGTTTCCAGTTTCTCACCAAATCGAGAAATATTATTCACTCAAAACCCGAAATTTCCCATGCCCATCTCATAAAGACTCAGAATCTTGAAGGCAATACACATGCTGCAAATTCTGTGCTTTATAATTATGGTGAATATTCAAGAATGGACAATGCCGCCAAGGTGCTTGAAGAAATGCCTAACCCAAATTCTGTTTCATGGAATCTGATGATTTCTAATTCAAATAAAGCATTACTGTACCAAGATTCTTGGAGGCTATTTTGTAGGATGCACGTGCTGGGGTTTGACATGAATATGTATACTTATGGTAGTGTTCTTTCTGCCTGTGGTGCTTTAACATCTACATTGTGGGGTGAGCAGGTTTATGGGCTTGTGATGAAAAATGGGTTTTTTTCGGATGGATATGTAAGATGTGGGATGATAGAATTGTTTTCAAGAAGTTGTAGGCTTCGTGATGCTTTAAGGGTGTTTTATGATTATTTGTGTGATAATGTGGTCTGCTGGAATGCTATTATATCAGGGGCAGTAAAAACTAGGGAGTATTGGGTTGCTTTGGATATTTTTAGACTAATGTGGGGTGAGTTCTTAAAGCCTAATGAATTTACTATTCCAAGTATAATGAATGCTTGTGTTTCATTGTTGGAACTTCAATTTGGCAAAATGGTTCATGGAGCGGCTATAAAATGTGGTCTGGAAAGTGATGTTTTTGTGGGGACTTCTATTGTTGATTTGTATGCAAAATGTGGGTTTATGGATGAAGCATTTAGGGAACTCATGCAGATGCCAGTCAGCAATGTTGTTTCTTGGACTGCCATGCTAAATGGTTTTGTGCAGAATGGCGATCCTATTTCTGCTGTTCAAATTTTTGGAGAAATGAGGAATAAAGGGATAGAGATAAACAACTACACTGTCACTTGTGTGCTTGCAGCCTGTGCTAATCCTACTATGGCAAAAGAAGCAATCCAAATCCATTCTTGGATCTATAAGACTGGATTTTATCAGGATTCAGTTGTGCAAACGTCTTTTATCAATATGTACTCGAAGATAGGAGATGTTGCCTTATCTGAACTAGTCTTTGCAGAGGCTGAAAATCTGGAGCACCTAAGTTTGTGGTCTAACATGATATCTGTTCTTGCCCAGAATGGTGATTCTGACAAGTCAATTCATCTATTTCTGAGAATATTCCAAGAGGACTTGAAACCTGATAAGTTCTGTTGTTCTAGTGTCTTGGGAGTTGTAGACTGTCTAGAGTTGGGTAGACAGATACATAGCTACAGCCTTAAATCGGGGTTAATTTCTAATGTTAATGTGAGCAGCTCTCTGTTCACGATGTACTCAAAATGTGGTAGTATAGAGGAATCATATATTATATTTGAGCTGATTGAGGATAAGGATAATGTCTCATGGGCCTCAATGATTGCTGGTTTTGTAGAACACGGTTTTTCAGATAGAGCTGTTGAACTTTTCAGAGAGATGCCCGTAGAGGAAATTGTTCCTGACGAAATGACACTAACTGCTATCCTTAATGCATGTAGTTCTCTTCAGACCTTGAAGTCTGGCAAAGAAATTCATGGCTTCATTCTTCGACAGGGTGTTGGTGAGCTTCAAATTGCCAATGGTGCCATTGTGAATATGTATGCAAAGTGTGGTGATCTAGTTTCGGCAAGAAGTTTCTTTGATATGATACCCCTTAAAGATAAGTTTTCATGTTCTTCCATGATAACTGGGTATGCTCAAAGGGGTCATGTGGAAGACACGCTTCAGCTGTTCAAGCAAATGCTGATGAATGATTTAGATAGTAGTTCCTTTACAATTTCTTCTGTTCTTGGGGTTATTGCTCTTTCTAACAGATCTCGCATTGGTATCCAAGTGCATGCACATTGTATAAAAATGGGATCACAATCAGAAGCATCAACAGGAAGTTCAGTAGTTACGATGTATTCAAAATGTGGAAGTATTGATGATTGCTGCAAAGCATTCAAAGAAATTTTGATACCTGATTTGGTTAGCTGGACTGCTATGATTGTAAGCTATGCTCAAAATGGAAAAGGGGGTGATGCTTTGCGAGTTTATGAGTTAATGAGGAATTTAGGAATCCAGCCTGATTCAGTAACTTTTGTTGGTGTTCTTTCTGCTTGTAGCCATGCTGGTCTGGTTGAAGAAGGGTATTTCTTTCTAAATTCAATGATGAAAGACTACGGAATTGAACCTGGTTATCGTCATTATGCCTGTATGGTAGATCTTCTCAGTCGCTCTGGTAGATTAACTGAGGCTGAGAGGTTCATTGGTGATATGCCTATAAAACCTGATGCTTTGATCTGGGGAACATTACTTGCTGCTTGTAAATTGCACGATGAAGTTGAGCTAGGAAAGCTGGTAGCGAAAAAGATCATAGAGTTGGAACCGAGCGAAGTTGGTGCATATGTCTCATTGTCAAATATCTGGGCTAGTTTGGGCCAGTGGGATGAAGTATTGAAAATAAGAGGTTCAATGCGAGGAACTGGGATAGCTAAGGAGCCTGGATGGAGTTCTTTGTGAAATAAATTTTTGCACCTTGCTCTTTGCTTCTTGGTGAATGAACGTTCTTCAAGGCGGGGGACTTTCAAAGTAGCTGGGAGTGATCAAGGAACTGATGCGATCTGAACTAGACAATTTACTTCGCTGAATTCAGACGTCAGTCATTATTCTCTCTTGCGGATGGTTTCAACCACGAAGAATATTAACAGATTTTTTATAAAGATTATGTAGTTATATTCGTGCATACAGAGTCACACACACACACAAAAAATACCATCAGGGAAGGGCCTTGGCAAGTGCCGGTGTGTCTCAACAACGTGGATGCGTGCCTTTTGTAGTTCCATCAACAATCAACCAAGCATATCTGCACTGATTTCCTAGTACAACTTTAGTATAGGGTTCTTCTGTCATCCCATGAACTGGTTCTGCTGGTAAGTATTTCTCAAGAAACATAAGATATCTACTTCATCAAAAAAAGAAATTAAAAAATGCATTTCTCTATTGGGATTGAGGAGAAAATTTGGATAAGCCATGTCGCACCTTATGAAAATCTATGCACATCTCCCCTTCACATAGGGGGATTTTGAGGTATTAAATCTATTTAATACCAAAATTTACTTTGCTAAGGAGATGCAATTTATTTGCACTTTTTTGTAACACAAATCTATTGGTTTAGATTGCAGGGACCTGGGAAGTACAAAAGAATAAGAATCTAAAGCAATTGAAAAATGAAAATTCGATCAGAATTCTTTTTTCCAACAATAACTTGTAAATTATATACACTGATGAGGAAGACAAGCAGTGGCACTGCAACCATATTTTGAACAAAGATGATTTTGCACAGCAAATAAGCTATTTATTGCTGAAAAAACTAGAATAGGAGTTTTTTCATAGAACTTTTTCGTTCTATGAGACCAAACTTTACTTTCTAATTAGTGGTACCTAAATATCTATACATATGTAATTGACCTTTTGACTAGAGAAATCTTTGATGCATCCCCACCTATCTCCTCAAAAACTACCAGCAAGTTCCCAGTTGGCGTTAACCAAGATCGAGGAACGTGGTACCTAAAAGAAATCAATATGTTAAAAAGTTAGCAACCATTTTAATCTTCTCATTTATCAAATAAAATACTAATGTTATCTGCATACCATCTTTGAGTTGGCTGGCCACAACCAGATTGGCACTTTCCTTGTCGGTATGTAGCTGCATAACTACAAGGACTGCAGTTACCAGTGGCATAAGCGGTCCAGTATCTTCCAATGATCTGTCCATTAATCCATACTTGACCTTTTCCCATACTACCCATGTCCAGTGCTAATGGATCACTTCCTCCTGGTGCATTGAAATATACCTGAAAGTTTCATGAAGAATCTCAGTATTCATGGTCAAGATCAAGGCTCCACCTTTTCATTTCTCATTATTACAGTTCTATACGATAATATTAATCTTATCTTAAAACATCTTGGTATCAGGAAGTGTGATCAGTTCTGATGTTCCAAAAGTTACAGCAAATAGTATACAAGTGATTTCCATCAGTGAGTACATTTTTTAAGGGTTCTTTGTATTACATTTTTCCTTGTTTACTAATCGTTTGTAGAGAAATTCAATTTGGAAATTCTTCTGTCCTGTCCTCCATATAGACAAAAGCAAACATATATACCTTGTACCACGTAAGAGGTTGTTGCTGCCTTGCTATCAGAGAGCCTCCTACCCATTCAGCAGCAGAAATTGCATTTGAAGCCAAGTTCATGGTCTCGCCTCTCAACCCCACCTGCGCAAAAACATTCAGAGTTGTGGTAAGGACATCTAAGAGGCCAAAGCATGAATAAGAAATTAGGCTATTCACCTGATATGACCATTTCTGCAAAGCATGAATAAGAAATTAGGATATTCACCTGATATGACCATTTCTGCCATGATAAGTCCCTTTGACCCTTGTCTAGCCCATGAAGAACGACTGGCCCAAGGACTCCTGCGCTCCATGTCTCATAATGTGCTCCGTTGTTCTTCAATTACAACAAACCAAGACACAAAGGTGAAAAACCAATTTTGGGAAGCAAGAAAGTGATGAGTGATTTATGAAATCCACAAACTCAGAAATATCTCCCCACCATCCATGCCCAAACTCAAGTTGTAAAACTTAGATGTTGCTACTAAGGCTTATTCCAAAATAAAAATCTGTTATTTGTTCCCCCCACGTCATTTATTGAGAATCCTTGATATCTTGAGTGTGAATCTTAAAAAGAGACTAACCGGCAATCCAACAGCTACACTGAGTAGGGAAATTCTGTTTATTCCAGCATGCAGGTTAACATCTCCTGTAAATGTAACTCTTCGGTTTTCTCGGTTTCCATAAACTGAACCTGTAATTGGAGCCGGGAACTCTTAAAAAGAATCCAACATTTGATGTTTCTCAACACTAAAATGTTACCATGAGTCAACTAAAGGCGAGCATTTGCACCTGAAAGCCGTCCATTAATATACACATGTAAGGCATGGCCTGCTGACTGCACAGTAAGAGTCAGATGTTGCCCTCGATGTAGAAATGATTCAGCTGAATTTATCTCAACACTGAAAAGTTCAATGACATGGTCAGACAGATATACACGTTTGTCAGCAGGCATATAAAATGTTTTCTTTCATACCTAGTGGTGTACCAAAGGTAGTCACTCATATCCCTGGTAACATTTAATTGCTCCAAGAGACCAACAACAGTGAGCTTTGAATCCACATCAATGGTGGATACATCCTCGCTAAATGTTTCCCAAGTGCGCAGTTGTATGTTTGTGGGCAGCATTTGTGCAGTGGATGTCTTAACTCCAACCTGATTTGAAGAGCAAAAGATTTCATCACAACCATTTTCCAGTAAATAGACTGCAAGTTGGCAACTGATTACTTCTTATGTATCTTAGCTTGAATTTCATCTTTGTAGATCAACTTAATGGGAATAAAAAGCCAATAGTTGTTTAGTAGACACAATATTGTCAACTATTATGAAGTATTATTTTCTTAGGAAGTAGGGAGTAGATGGTATATTGAGAATGATTACAACCTAACGTTAGCAACGGGGAAATTTTATTTGTGAATGACTCTTCAGCACCAATGAATAAGAGAAGAGGATATACAACAGGAGTAAGTAACCATTGTAATATATGCATACCCTGGCAGTATTATATACAACATTTTTACAGTCTGGAAGAATGCTTATTGACCAAGGTGGCAGATCGTAATGTTGGTGCCTAAATGTCACCCTTGCAGTTGAACTCAAATGGTAATTTGCAAGAAAAGCAGCACAATGTCCAGAGCCGGAAGAAAATACATGTGCCTGCAAAATGGAGAAGATGTCAGAATTTTAAAAGGCCAAACGTATATGAATCGGATATGTAAAAGAATGTGTCAATGTAATAAAAAGAAAGAACAAAGAATTATTGATCATCTATAGTCATTAGAAATTTAAACATTGATTTGCATACTCATCCTCTGTGTCAGGGCCGGACGCAAGTATGGTATAGCGAGTGAGCCTGCACCCGCTCATAGTTGAAGTACTTAAGAAACCAATATTTCTTTTTAATTTGCACCTGCTTCCTCAAAGCAGTAGTGGTGGGTGCTGTAATACTCCGCATCTACTGGCATCCCTGTCTACTCGTAGTAACACCCCTACCCCCAAAAATCAGATGAAAAGAGTCAACAGAAAGAGAAAAGAGATAAGAAAGGCACCTGTTCATAGTTCCCTAAGACAGTAACGGTAGGATCAGCAGAAATCAGTGCTGGTTCACACAACTTGACAGCCTTATGAAGCTCCTTCAAATGGTCATACTTTGGCTGCCTAATCAAGCCTATAAAATAAGCACGGAGAACTAGTTAGTATATATGAGGAAAGTTGAAATACATGTGAAGTTGTGCATCTAAATGGTACTAGCTCAGTCTCTGACCATATTCATCAATAGGAGCATCATAGTCATAGCTGGTAGTGATAAAAGGCCCTCCAGCTGTTCTTCCAAAGTTGGTTCCCCCATGATACTGTTCAAAGAGAAAAAAGAAACATCGGTTAAGGTAAAAAGTATCATCACAAGTTGCACACATGATTGATTCCATAGCACCAGTAAATCTCTTGATTTTTTACAAGTAAAACTATTTATATCAATTATTTTTTAAGAAATGACTAGAGTAGAACTCTTGATATCATTTTCTTACATTCATTTGGTAAGACATTAATATGTAATGTCTGAAGAATGAAAGTACATAAATGCCACCGAATTTGACAGTTTAGACTTGGTGATGGGTCAAGATGAAAATTCAGATAACTATAGAAGATTATTTTCCGAAGCACGGGTAATTTTGCATTATAAATTTCATGCATCAACATAATAGGCATGCACTTTTAAACAATAGGCATATCATCAATTGATATACAGGAGCTGCAGTAACGAGATTTCAAAAGCTGGAGGAAATCCACCTACCATATAATAATTCACCAAAGAACCACCTTTTTGAATGAACCGAGCAACTGCAAAGGCCAAATCTTCAACTGGTCGATGATGAACTGGACCGCCAAAATCATCAAACCTTTACACATGAAGAAGCTTAAGTAAAATCATCCCAACATGGAAAAGTATTAATCACACTGCAAATGCCAAATTATATTGAATTTACCAGCCACTCCATGCCTCTGTCCATATCGTTGGCTTGTTAGGTTTGTTAGGGGAAAAATAATCACAATAAAAACCATTGCAGGTGTTTATCTGTCGCCAAAATGAAGATTTAAGTTTAGCATAATATTAGGTAAACCCAAGCACTGACAATCAGCTTTCCTATATATTTACTTTCTATAAGAATATTTTCTAATCTGGTAATATGAGGGACAAATCGAAACAAGAAGTTGAAATAAGGAACCAAAAGAATTGAGTGTTGCACTCAGTTTACTTAATGAACGAAGCCAAGACAATCTTGTATAGTGCGAAAAAGCATCTTACCACTGGATCAGGGGCATCATCCTCCTTGCACATGACCCATGGGACCCCAGTACCCATTTCAACAGCCATTTTAGCCGCCCAAGTCATGTACGCATGACCTGGAGCACCATATTGTTTTATTTCTAACCCATACTCATTCTCAATCTGCATCAACACTTCTAAACATAAGTATCTATCATGCTTCATCATTGCAAAGCATCATATTGCACATGGGATGAGGAAAGAAAACAGATGATCCAGTCTATGAGTTTCCTCACATGTCATTAAATTGCTTTAAGTACACACCAGATGCCTCAATAAGTGGCTTCTATCATGAGTGAAATAGTAGAAAATAATACCTGAGACAGAATGATAGGACCACCTTGGGTCTGAAATAGCCTCTCATTCTTCATCATTTGGACAATTTTCGTGGTGAATCTTTGCATTTCCCTCTACAAGACAGAAATTACAGTCCACTGTGATTTAGCTTCCAAGGTAAACAACAACAACAATTTCATAACAAGCGGGGTCTGAGGAGGGTAGTGTATATGCAGCCTTACCCCTACATTGTGAAATTAGAGGGACAAAATGTTATACTTTTTCTTTACCCAAAATTCTACTACACATTAGAATGTTCCAAGCATACTACTTTTCCACTTGAACCAACAACAACATATCCACTGTAATCCCACTCATGGGGTCTTGGGATGGTAGAGTATATGCATACCTTACCCCTACCTTGTCAAGTAGAGATGTTGTTTCCGATAGACCAAAGCAAAAATACAATATTTATGAAGACATAAGTAAACTTTTCTGGTCGAACCATTGCCATAAATGCAATCCCCTTCTGAAGGGTGTGCCTCTGTGTGTGTGTGAGAGAGAGATAGAGAATGACCTTGAAAGGTTCATTATCGGTTCTAAAGCTGATTCCAGGAACATACTTCAACCATACAGGAAAACCACTGAAATTAGGAAGAAAAAATAAAATAAAATTATACAGAGCATTTGGCATCAGAAAGTAAACACAATCATAAATCAAAGTTCATAGGAGTAGTAATTTGATAACAAAAATCAAACTTACCCAAAATTCCACTCTCCACAAATATAAGGCCCAATTCGAAGATGCATATAAAGCCCTGCCTTCTGAATCAGCTTTATGAATCGAACTAAATCATTACGCCCCTCAAAGTTGTACTATAAACCACAAAAATTAAACATTAATATAGCATTTTCACCAATGCTTCTCAGAAAAAGAAACTACTACTATATGTGATTAAAAAAAATTCAAGATTTAACAGAAAAAATATTCACAATGAACAATTTAAACAAGAAGAAAGAGTAAAGTACATTGCCAGGTGAAGGTTCATGAAGATTCCAAAACACATAGGTTTCTATAACATCCAATCCTCCATCTTTAGCCTTCTGTATAATCCCCTCCCACATCTGCATTTTGTCCATTGTTAAACCAAGAACCACAAAAAAAATTTGAAAAAAGAGCGGAAAAAAAAAAGAAAATGCCATACATCAGGGGTGCTTCTTGGGTAATGAACAGAACCAGAAAACAGAATTTTTCTTTGTCCATTGATAATGAGAGACTTCTTATCATAAGTAACACTACAATAACAAATCTTGGACCCAAAAATCAACACAAAAAATATCAAGAACCATTTGGTATTGATAACCATTTTGATTTTACTTGGAAAAAGAATATGCAAAATGCTTATCTCACAACAATGGTGGAGAAAGCAAAGAGGGAAATGAGAAAATGTGAATAAAGAAGAAAGAGAGAAGGCCTGCAAAAGTGCAAACAAAAAAGGACACTGACAAGAATTCACAAAAGGCTAAGAATGTCTGTGACAGATAATCACACACTGAGAAAGAAAAAATGTAACAGTATTTTGGATTTTGTTACTCTGCATTTAACAATACTCAATGGTCATAAATATCAAATGAATTTTATGAGTTTTTTTTTGGTTGTATTTTGCAGCAAATGCCACTCCCAAAGTCTTAATCTTTATAGATACAGACACCGCCGACCTCTCGCTTTTGGTTCTTCAAGAAATTATGTCTTTTCTCTCTCACACAAAATTTCTAGATTTTTTAGTCATAGTCTTGTGACTAACCTAAACTTTAATAATTTGAAAATTTGAAATTAAGCGGTTCAGTAAATTTTAGGCAGGAGAAACAAGGGTGAGTCTTCTTTTATGTTCCTACCATGTTTTTGATTACTATTTATTTGAAACGAGGAATTATTGAAATTAGTCTTTTTATTTTTATAAAACTAAGAATAAAGTATGCCTACAATTTACTTTTATTGAACTTTACTTATATAATTACACTAAATATATATTAATGTTGTTCTTGTATGTCTTAGCTAATAAACCAAGGTCCCTCAAGTGTACTGCTGTAAATTGAAAATTAAGTGGGAGCTTCATGATGGAGTTACTTTTTTTAATGGAATTTATAACATTGATCCGATTAATTTTAATTATACTTTCTCTGTTCTGATTTATATGACTTATTTTTCCTTTTAGTCCGTCTAAAAAAAGAATGACATATTTCTATATTAAGTAATTATTTAACTTTAAAATGTCTATTTTATCCTTATTGAAATGATTTATAATCACATAAATTTCTATCATTCATTTTAGACCAAAAGTTTTAGAAGTCTTCCTTTCTTTCTTAAACTTTATGCCGAGTCAAACTACCTCACATAAAATAGGACGAATGGAGTATTATATTTTCTGAGAGGCCTTTGGTGTCCCCTCCGATCAAGAATTTTTTCCTTATCAAAATTTAGGAGAGGACCCAGTGCTATTCCATATCATTTATAATAGGTAAGTTCATGATTTGAACTTAATAAATTCAAAATTATTTTAAGTTCATTAAGAGTATGAGTTTAAAACGTAGTATATCCCGTGGTAATTTTTTTAAAGTTTTTCACATATATACACATATCTATAACAATAAAATCGAGTAATTGAAAAGGCTTTATCTAAGTTTTAATTTCACTTGTAATAATATAATTTTTCTTCCTTTTTTTCAACAAAAAAGACGGAATTGAAATTATTGCATTTACTCTTTTGGTCCACCAAACATTAAATTAAAGATACCTCTATCTAGTTATTTAATTTATGATGGCAACATAAAGAGAATTGGAACTGAAAGATTATAAAAGACGCAATATATGTAAATGTACTTTTCTCTGTACATATTTAATTTATTCTAACAAAGAAGAAACTTTTGACCTCATTCAAATTATTGAGAATTTCGGCAATGTTTTATGACGAGGGCATTTCAGGCACTGAGATATAATTTTGCCAGTGTCACCGCGTATAAATTTGGTACATATAATATGACACAAATCCTATGCAAAATTTAAATTTATTTTCACGCTTATGTCAAATTATATTAATTTATTATAGTTAGTTATAGAATTAATATAAAAATATGTATTAAATTAACTATGATTAAGTGGTAGAAGTAACAAATATAATATGTTGTGTAAAGAGGATTTTGTATATTATAAATTAAGCTGATATAAATATCGAGTGTAAGTTTTTTTTCTGAATGGGTGTTTTGTTAGATTGCTTGTGATTTAGGTTTGTTAATTAAGTAGTTGAAAGCTTTCATTTGGAATGATCAGTAACTGAACTGTCAAGTTAAGCACATTACAGTTTACATATTACTTAATTTCAGGTTTGATGGGTTCCATTAAATAGGTAATTGAGTGCAACTGCTTCCTGTTTTTTTGGATCAATCCTTCCTGGTGTGATTCACCAAATTTCATATTTTAAGTAAACTGAATTATTGGTTAATTATAAAGACATAAAAATGATTAATGCTCTTGTTAGACAATTTACTTGTAAAAAAATGTCCCTGGAAGCAATTATTTATCACCATAACGGGTAACCTTGTATAAAGGAGATAAATTAATGTTTACATAGTTAAGTGACCTTATAAAAGTTTTTAAAAAAAACTTTGTATTAAATCATATTGTTGGAATAGTTGTAATATAAAGGGAAAGTTTAATATGGGAGAAGTCATATTTTAGGTCCTTTGAAGGCCTAGCTCATTTAATCTATTTAATTGAATAAGTCTAATATATAAATATCTAAATGACTTGGACTTGAAGATTTATTTTATCGCAATTTAATTTGAACAAATTGTTTATTTAAAATTTGAATTTAATATTTAAATTTTAAATTAAACAAAAAAAAATGTATGTTGTCTGTTCAAAAAGGGAGCAAAAAGTTTGTCTGTTCATCTTATAAGTTATATAAATACGAAGCATTTTCAGAAGCAGTGTATTCAATTGCATATATGTTTGACTTTGTTGTACTCTGATAGAGAACTGATTGTCATCCCTAAAGAATATACCGACAACAACGCTTGAAAGATAGCAATCTTTCATGCATCAAAACTTTAATTTCTCCGCTATTTTTTTCTTATAACACAAGCAGTATCTCATGTAAGGTAAAGACGAAGAAAATATCTTATTAGGCGTTAAAGTATGAATAGGTCGTGTCAAATCATCAAATAATTACCTCATACAATAAATCTTACTCAGCGTCAAACTAACACTTTATAACGTATATATACACTAAATTTCATTCATTTATTCTTTGCAATAATTATGAATGCACACTGTCATCTTAAATACTTTTGGTTGAGAGCAATCAGCCGTGACAGTACGTACGTGACATAAATCATAATAAGTAATGTCATTTTTTTAAAATTATATTTATACCTAATATTTTCATTTCAATTATTATTATTATTATTATTATTATTATTATTATTATTATTATTATTATATATATATATATATATATATATAGTTAAAGATTTCAACAAAGCTGAAACGTGACAATCTTTGAAGTAACATATTATTGCCCTGTATATGTACAATAGGCGTTAATATCTCACATCTTCAGCCTTTTTTTCGTATATTAGCAAAATTGTGATAATAAATCGACACTAGTTACGCTTGCAAACATACACGGTCAACGTCTAAAAACCGAAGAAACTTTATAGAGCAGTAGCAGGTGAAGGTCAACAGAATACAAAATTATAAGATTATTGTGATTGCTACTACACTTAATTAAATGTCAAAATCCTATATTCGAGGGTTATTGTAATAATGTAAGATGACAGACAAAAAATGATAACTTTAGAATAAAGAAATATAAAAGGGGTCATGAGGAAAGTAGAATAGCCCATAAGTGGAGTGGACATAGGATGCTTCCCATATAATGTGTGTTGCCTTCATAGCAATGGAAGAAGAATTACTACTTTTTTTAAAACTTTGGCTAAAGGAATTAAACATGACCCACTTTTCCACTCCCCATGTTACATGTTCACAAGCCTTCCACATTTTTTTGTCCTCATTTACAGTTTCACAATGCCCACATTTTACTGATCAGATCTGTTGAGGAAAAAAAATAGTATTCACTAAGCCACAATTCACAAACAAACAACTTGAGAGTTGTACTATTACCGGGTAGATAGGTGTATCAAGTCAGTACTAAATGGAGCGAGACCTTTGTTGCACTATTATATGACTCTCTAATATGTCCCAATTCAACAGCTTAATGTTTTCAGACATTACAATTTACGAGTATGGACTCATAACCTCGAATTGTATAATGTAATGTTTTTTACACGCAAGAGTAAATAATGTGAAAATTTGTATTCCAATAAAGAAAAAAGATAGTACTAAATTATATGGAATCATTGTCGGTTTGCTTTTGCAACTTGGCAGCTCCGTGAAATAGTGTTTATATTATTGCATGTGACTCTTAGTAAAATAATGTGTGGGGGCAGTTGCAAAATGTTTAAAGTGTTTCTCTTCGTTTGTTTTATTCCATTTGCGTACACTCAACTGCTTGACTTCTTCACCAGCAGTAGGTGGAGTGATAAATATTCTTTTATTTTTAATTAAAAAATTTGAATTTGAGTTTTCGATATGAAGTTATTTTTAATAGAGATAAAGATGTTTTATCTTTAAAGTGAAACTTTATCATACAAATCTAAATTAATTTGATCTCAAAATAGATATGAAACACCGAATCATAGTGAGAAACAAGAAAGTAAGGAGTACTTGACATCTTCATTAAGCTTGTCAGTTTTAATCACTAAATTGTATAACAAAATCCAATAATTGGGTTTCCTAATTAAAAGTTAGCTAGCCATAGAAAAAATATATCTATGTTAAGCATGAATTGGTGACTTGAAGATGTTCAACCGCTTAAAATTGATCAAGTTGAATTGAAAGTGTAACAAAATTTAACACCATGACTCAATAAATCTTATATTTATTTACTTAAAATAGTATAATGAGCTAGCATTAAGATCAATCCTTATCATATATGAACATCATAGTCAATTCCTATTTTTTGGTAAATAACATGATGTGACATATTTTTCTTGAATTGTTGAATTATATGCCAGTGGCAATGGGGCAGAGATGGGGCTAGTTTGTAGGAATCTTTATGGTGGTCCGAGCACTAACCTCTTGTCTGATCATAGATTTAAAGTTAAAATTAATAATTTAAAAATTTGATAGAATTTCAAGGTCAAATAGATATCTAAAATTTAAATTTTGAAATAGATAGTCAAACGTTAGTTAAATGCTATGACAAAAATAAATAAGTACATACAAGAAAAAAATAATTAGAAGAAGGTTTAACATAACATGATTAGATGCAAGCAGGCAGAAGAAATCTTTTTCTTTTTTAAAAGTAGTTTTTTTAATAAAACTTTAATATAATTAATTGAACAGACAGGACAGATTGTAAGTGAACAAAAATCATATAAAACAGAGTGAGATGAGATCTAACAAGATAGCCCACCCCCTTAAGCCTAGCCCACTCTTATTATCCTCCTTATAACGCATCAATCATGATTATCGTGAATAAGATAAATTATCTTAGAAAAACAAAAAAGCTATAGAGTGCCGTGGTGAACTATCTTCATTTTTCTTTTTCTTCATTTTTTTTTTTTTTGTGAGAATTGCTTTCAGTAGGAAAAGGTGGAGGCAAAAAAAATAATATTAGTATATATTTTCAAAGGGATTTAAAGGACATATAAAATGTTGTTATCAACATCATCATAAATATGATCAAATAATACGTCAATCAAAAGGGGCAAAAGACAGACAAAGATGACAAGTATTTGAACTTAAAACGTTTTGGATAAGAGCTATTGACGTGCCTTGATTATCTTTACAAGTTTCAACTAATTCATGGATAAGTTTTCGAAACCAAAAACAAAGAGAAAATTGGATAAGCAAACAGTCACCATTCGAGCAGTGAATATGATGTTATCTTATCAACGATAATTGTGTAGCCATTATTATGACCACATGCAAGCGATCTATCATAATATATCACATCTGCATTATGACATTGTCCAAACCAAACGCTACTCCGTTTTATCTAGTTCACTTATACTAGATCGAAATGCCACAGGGCATCCAGAAAATTACACGTCGATATCAGCTCGTTAATGCAAGAAAATTACACGTTGATATCAGCTCGTTAATGCCAGAAAACTACCAACATAGCAGTAAAGGTAGTTCAAAAAATGCTATAAGGAATAAGTTCTAACTCTCGACTGGGGACATTTTTGCATATTTTCAATCCCTTCGTCTCAAATCCTGTAAGTCCCTGGTCTTAGGGGCTAGGAAGAGAACAAAACACAACTGCAAAAAAGGAAGAAAATCTTTGACCAAAATTGTAATCCCATATTTTAAAACTAAAATTGTTATGAGATATTTTACGGGGAAAATACAACAAAAAACACAAACCACAAACGATGACTCTCACCTCTTCTTAATATCACCATAAAATTAAGCTACACGAAAACCTGTGAATGGTTTAGGATTGGAACCATCTCTTAAGCTGCTTAGAGCGCTGCTGGTTACTATCAGTTTGATTAGAACTGTTGCGAGTGAATTTGGATGTATATTGTTCAATAAGCATATCTAGCTTGTCTACTCCATCTCGTCCAACTGCGTCTTTCTTCTTTTTATCCTTTTTCCTGTTCTGTAAACTGATGCTTTGTTTTTGTTGGTTAGTTTTATCTTCAAATTTCCTCTTTGCTGCTCTTGCTGCAACATCTTCTTTATGTCCAACCTTGGGAGTAGCATTACCTGATTTTTCACTACCAAAGCCACCATGCCTTTTTCCTTCTTGATTATCTTTTAGTTTCTGTTTTGCACCTCCTAGCTTTTTACCTTCCTTCTTCTTGTTCTTCTTCTCATCTCTTTCTTCTGCAGAGAAGTTAGCACCTTTGTTTTTCGGTTGATCTCCATCTTTACTACCTGAAACTGACGACACATTGCCTTCCCTCGAAGTGGCACCTCTGACACGCTTGTTATTTGCTTCATCTTCTCCTGTTGCCTTTCGTTTTCTTGACTGTTTATTGTGGGGATCCCGTTCATTTGTATTGTGATTCTTCTGCAAATCTTCTTTGTTTCTGTTAAAACCTTGCTGCTGAAATTTCTGACGAAGCTTCATTGTTTGAATATTATCAAGAGCAAACTCCACTATTGGTCGATGCTCGGAACCAAAAGTCTCTACAAATAGATAAGTGCTCAGATAAACCAGAAACCTAAAATGCTAAAAGTCGCCAGAAATAGGTATGCAATATCTAACAAACTAAAGGCACATACCAGGATTGTTGTTAAGAACTCTCAAAGCCACAAGTGCATGTTCATGCTCTGAGAACTCAAGAAAAGCTACTCCACGAGAATGATTCTTTGCCACTGCTTGTCCTTTTTTGACCTCCTTCAAAAACTTTATCTGCAACACAGGGAAGTATAATGAAGTTGCCAGTATAATATAGCAAAACTGCTAAGGCTAAACTTCAAAAGAAAGCTCACCTGCCGGATAACAGGCTTTTGCTTAGTAGCACGAGAAGTAACTGCATCAATGCAAAGTGTCTTCAGCTGTTTTTCAGTCATTGACTTGGGAATATTGTACATAATCAGCCGTGTCCTTGACACATGGAAATTTGGGGACTTCAGCTTGATAATCTTCTTTTCTTGCAGCCTATGCAATGAACAACGTTAGCATTGCAAGCTATGCAGGAACTTACATTAACATTTTAAAACTGCAATAGAACAGCTCCAGAACTATCTAAAGCATTCTGCATCCAATACAACAACTACCACTACACCTCAGTCCCAAACAAGTAGTGGTTAACAATATGAATCCTCATTGACCATGTTACTCCATTTAAACTCATGTCAAGCCAATAAAAGCATTCTGCATCAAATGAGTTCTTTTATTTGCTAAAGTGTTGATTAGCAAAAAAAACTCATTTGATGTATTAAATAGCAAAAACAACTCATTTGATTAGCAAAAAGTGTTGCAAGGCCCATCAAAAGAAGTAAGAAGGTAAAGTAACTACATCTTCCCTAATTAATTTGCTAATCAATTCATTTTCACAACATAAAGTGAAAGGAATGGAATAGATAGTTCGAGGTTAATCACACCAGCAGATCAAAATATAAATTAAGAGATCACTTGGTAACTATTGAATGCAGAAACCCTGCTAGAATTATTAAAAAAGAAGTAACCACCAATATGAAATGTGGCCTGCGGAGACAAACTGAATATCTTCAAAATAAGCAACAACACCTTTCATTGTCTTAATGAGGAGCTCCAATTCTTTAACATATAATTTTATTTTATTTTTTGATGAAGATTATTTAACATATTATTATTATTATTATCACTTCATCTATCTACCCCTATCATTTATTACCTTTACGCTCTGGACAAATAGACTTCTTTTAAAGGATCACTCTTGATCTATGAATCATTGTCCCATATCATGTTAAAGAAGCTTTTGTCAAAAATAGTCTAGAAAGAAAGGGCACAGTTTCTAGTCTCCAAAAAACTATAGTTGAACTCAGCTGATATGAGGTCAATTGTTAGGATATGCATATCAAAACCATGTTAACCTTTCAAGATTCACCATTTTGAATATAAGAGAACTTCTGTGAGACTTACCCCTTGCGCTTTGACATATCACTCACTGAAACACCTTCAGCAGCTGGGGTACCCTCCAAAATAAGACCCTCCTGTTACAGAACAGAATAAGATTACATCACATTACCTAGAAATATCTTGTAAGAAGTTAAATGCCGAGACGGCATTAGCAATAGAAGCCAACCTTTGCCAGGTAAAGGTTGCGATGGTCATTATCCTCCTTTTTGGTCTTCTGCAACTCCTTATCATTAGCAGCTTTCTTGTCCAAGGCCTTTAAAATCTTTAATTGCCGACCCTTCAGAAAGACACCTAAACCATCCACAACACTGGCAGCGGAAATAGCAGCTTCAGCAGATGCTGCTGTTTTAAATTTGAGAAATCCAGTACCCCTTGGTCGTCTGCAACATGTAGAATAAGTTCAATGGAGTTATTAAACAGAAAAGAGTAAACACGTAGTAGAGCTCATACTTGGTGACTTGTTCAAGAACTGGAGCAAAGTACTCCACTTCACCAAAAGCTGAAAACCGTTGTTTGACTTCTCCATAATCAACATCAAAAGGAAGGTTGCTAATGAAAACTGTCCCCTGCAGATCATCTGCTCCCTCACTCTGCATAGCTTTAATCTCTTTGTCTTTACCCAAAACGTCATCTAGTGCTTTATTCGGAGTAGATGCATCCAGGGGGAGAATAGTTTCAACTTCCTTACCCTTCTTTTGGGGGCTTGAAATATCATTAGCGGAAGTAACTGTCCCTATTGAAGTTGGAGAAATAAAGTTCTGAAGAATTTTTTTCGCAATGTCTGCTTCCTCATCAAAGTTAACTTCAGTCTGATTATCTTCTTCTAAAAGGTCAGAGTCATCTTCGTCCCCCTCAGCTTGCTGAGATTTTCCATCAATATCAATGTCTTCATCCTCCGTATCACTACCACTATCATCTTTTGCGCTCTGTTCTGCAGAAGCAATAGTGTAGATTGCATTATTCCAGAACTCATGAAACAACACATTTAAGAGCATAAACAAAGTAACTGGCATAGCATTAAAACATCATCACCAACCATCATTTAAAAAAAAAAAAAAAGGAAGAACTAGCTGCAGAACAGTTTAGATGAATATGAAGTGACAACCATCAAGAATTCAACATTCTCAAATCAGACCTAACAAAGGTTTTAAAAAAGAAAATAGCGAGAGGACTGTCCTTAATTGAACCCTTGAACATTAGGAAGAAGAAATGACACAGCACCTATACAATGGTGTTGTAGTTGGCAATTTCAAGGTCAATTTAAGGAGGTTGGCTAATATGTTGATGGGCTGCTAAAAAGATACTTCCGAGTTACGATAGAAGGAAAAAGAGAAACATTTTGAAGGGAAAAAGGAATAGGAAGCTCTAAAAGCATGATCAAACAATAATGATAAGCTCTTGTGGAATAAAACCCAAAATACCTAAACTATTGCTTACAGGTCTCTACAAGTAACCACTCATCACACATTAGGTACCCAAACACCGAAGTAAATTTACGTTCATTCAACTTCAGTCCTCAATAAACTTAGATCTTCCTATATAGAAAGGAGAAATTTTGGAACTGGAACTTCTCAAGTCACCAAGCAAAGCAAGACCTGCACAAATAGATCTTATATTCAACAAATTAGAACTGAACTCGATTTGAGACATGAAGATTTTAATGAGGCATATGAAATGAAATTAGCATTCCAAACACATTTGACTAATAAAGCCAAAGCATCTAAGATACATTAAGAAGTGATCGTCCAATCTTTGTAGCAGGAGCAGAAGTATTTTAATTATAAATTATAGCCCGAAGCATGCAACAACTACTAAGGCATAATTAGAGCATTTTAGTTTCAGCTTAATCTAGACAGGGTCTGAGTCCATTGCACTAAATGCAAAATTGCCTTTTTTCCCCTCATCTTGTGCAAACTCTAGTACACATACCACTTGAAACAGACCTTGACTTGGAGCAAGGAGAAGAAGATGAAAAAACTATGGCTCGAGGGATTTTCTAAAAGTTAAAAAGCACCACATACAGATCATCTGCGATAATTTTCCCACTCAGGTCTGCTCAATAGAATATTATTATCAAATTGGTGATTTCTCAAGTACACTCACTAAAAATAATAAGACAAATAAAGCCAAAGAATTTTAAAGAATTAATGTGAGCCACCTAATCTATACCCTGACTTGGATCAAAGGTGTATTAACTTCAGAGTTTGATAATGTAAATAATTCTATCAAAATCTGGGCACAAATAGGTCTGAATATATGAAGTACGCTAAGAAGTGGATGCGACATTAGTACTTCATTTCCATGACTAAGATAAATTTGCTCGATATGATTAGATTAAGCATATGACAACATATCTAGCAAAATATAACAGGATATTCTCAGACAAAAAGAAAGAGGCCTACCATCAATTGCAGTTGCTGAAGATTGACCACCAGATGCATAAACCTTTTTGGAAACGGCCCAATCAACAGCAATAGTTCGTTTATTCATTGTTTTCCCATTAAATGTCTTAATAGCCTAAAAAGAGATCGAAAAAACAAAAATAAGGGTTAGACTAGGTAAGAATCCGAAAAACTTCAGTGGTGTAAGCTCATCCCATACATTGTAAGCATAAATTGGAAGCACATTGTGATTTTTATCATTTATATATATTCCTTATAAAAGAGAAATTCTGATCAAACTTATTCAAAGATTAAACTGCAGCAAAAAGTATGATTTTTCACTATAACAAGGACAACGTTCACTAAGCCTTAGGGCATGTAATGGTTATGTTTGAGATCATGGACTAATTTGTGCTACAAAAAATTATGTGATATCACAAAAGCACCCTATGCATAAAGAGTAAACAAGGAGAGCAGCTAAATTTAGTTGTGGTATTACACCAAATCTTACAGTGAGAGGTCAATGTCAATTGAACTCTCGCCTGTCTCCTTCCTCTTTTCACTGATGTCATGGGCAGTTAATTGACAATTCTACCTGACCCTTGTTTTCCAACGGGTTCAAAGTCGTCCATTTCATGGGACCCGGTACCCTATAAAGAACTTGCCAGAAGACCAAGATTACCTAATACATAAATCACTTTGGTCTGTGGAATTGAAAAGAGTTCACAAATTGCTAACTAAACCTAACTGCAATCAGCCAAAGGTAGGCTTCTTTAGACCATACCTTTTTTGATAAACAAGAAATCTCCAAAAAGGCTATCTGTTGCACTGTCCGAAACCATGTGCATCGCCACCCCCCCAAACCCACGCACCCACCCCCCTTACCTCCATCAGGTTCAAAGTCTATCTCATAAATTCCCAATGGTCCACTATAGAGAACTTGCCAGAAGACCACAACAACATACCTAGTGAAATCCCACTATGTGGGGTCTTGGGAGGGTAGGCCTTACCACTACCTCGTGAAGGTAGAGAGGTTGTTTCCGAAAGACCCTCGACTCAAGTGCATCAAACCCAAGTAAGACATGCCAGAAGACCAAGATTACATAATACATAGAAGAATTGAAAAGAGTTCACAAATTGCTATCTTTACAGTTCACTTTCTCTCGGACTTTAACAGCTTCTCAATTTCAAAGTAGAACAAAGACTTTGAATCAACCAATTTAAAGCTTTATTAATAAAGTTACTTGATATAAATGTGAGGTCATACATTCTCTGCATCCTGCTTCGTTGTAAATTTGACAAATGCAAATCCCTTTGATAACCTGCAAAAATGCTAACTAATGGTTACTAGTGGCAATTAACAATAACAAATTTAAAATTGTGCCGGGAAGTCCCTTACCCTGTCTCAAAATTCATAGGGATAAACACATCCCACACGAAGCCAACTTTTGAAAACATATCTTTTATCTCATTCACTTTGGCCTATGTTTGATTGTCAAGCTCAAAGGTCAGAGCTCTGTGAGCACACATGAATACAATGGAAAACGGTACACTAAATCTGGATTAGCTTATGAAATAGAACTGATAAAGTGAAGAGCAGAAGGAAAGACCTTAAAAGGAAGATTCCTCAATATAAGCTTCCACCTTTGAGTCTTTGAGCCCTGGTAAGAAATGTACTAGTAAGAAAGTGCAAGTCGATCAGCTGAATATAACACCTTACAAAATTAGGCAGCTTGAAAAAAGTGTCCAATAAAATGAAACAAGACCTCTTCCAAACAAGAATGTCGCACAAGCCATTTATACAAGTTAAAGATGTGGGCAGAGGCGTACGGCCGTACGCATTATCTTTCTCAAGAGATGTCAGCGTTCAAAGAAGTGAACGATGGGACAAATCACTATATCAAATCATATTATATCGTATTTCAAGGTCGAAAAGGATACTCTAGAAGATATGCTCATTTTATTGCAACATGGCATTCAAATGATATTTCTGAATTGTTAATTTTTCCACCTGATCAGATTTTAGGGAAATCAGTCAACTCCTTTACTTTGTCAATATAGATTCAACTCATTGGCCGTTTCTTTCAAGTTTGCTGGACTTTGAGATGCTGAATTTAGTTTTGAAAGCTTGGAAGATATTTTAGAAAATATCTCCTCATTGAAACTGAAGTCGAGCTACAAATTAAAATATCAATTGGAGACTTTAAATCTTCCCTAGGGGTGTGTTATCGGTACAATACCAGGGGGGGGTCTTCTTCAGCCCTCAGGCATTTCTACAAAGGACTTGAATTTCAATACTGACTCAAGCATCTCATACCACCACTATTTTAGTCACTGATTATTATAATTTAGGACATATCCAACTATTGCAAAACTGCTTCAACCTTCTCCTGGAAAGCAAGATCACATGACAAAAAGCTAATAAAACAGAAGCATCCAATTATCTAAAAAAAATGACAGCAACCTAACCTCTCCACCAAGTTGGCGTGCCCAAAGCGTTGCTCCATGTACTTCTTTTTGGTGTAATGATGCAACACAAGCTTGAGCTGATTTGACACTAGTGAAAAGTACAGATGAAGCATCCATTTTACAACCATCGTGTGCTAGCCCTAGAATATTCATGATTTGTAAAATATATTAGCCATTGATTCAAATAACATGTATCTTATAACTTCCCTTGGAATTCATGATCAAACATGTTTCTTCTAAGGGAAAAAAGTAATCACTTCAAAGCCAAAATTCCTCAACAGCTTAGTTTTTGCTGATCAAATCCACTAAGATCACTAATCAAATTAAGTAGTACTTACTAAAAAATTGTAGATTTGGATCACTTTTGCCAAGCACATTGTTTTTTAAGAAAAGATTAATGTTAACGAAAGTCACAATGGGATTAATCTGGGCAAAAATGGATGCCCAAAACAAATGAAAAGGGGAAGCATACTTAATTGTTTTTACCATGATTTTCAATCTCTTCTTTTGGAAGAGGATAAGTAACAGAACATACAGTGCCACACTTTGTCACAAGCTGGTGAGCCTCTTTTGCCATATTTGCATTTACAATTCCTCCTATTATAACTGTCCTGGCGACCCTGTTCACCATGAGGAAGACATAAGAAAGTAAAAAAAAAAAAAAAAAAAAGGAGGATTTATACCAGTCAAATACAGGAAAGGAAAAACTACACAATCACAAATTCAACATGCAAATGCATAACTTCAATTGCCAAACAGTGACGTCGCATGGCTGGGACTCTTTTGATAAATAATATTAGTTGATGTGGGTAGAAAACTCCCTACAAAAGGTATAGCCATATGCACCAAGACAAGAATATGGTTCTTTAAAAAAAGACACTTGAACCATTTAAACAGGAACTTCATGGGTGCATTATAAAAGGTTATCTCTGAGCTATACAAGATCCTTTATCACCCCGCTCAAAAGTGTTACATGCCTGAATTTTTAATTAAACAATTTAAGCTCAACGGAAAATTTTCTCTTGAAAGCCAATAATCACTTATAGACAAATTCTACATGAATATGCAGCTACAAACTTTGCCTCTCAAAAAACTGTGAGCACACATAAAATTTTATATTTGGTAAAATGAGGGAGATTAAAAAGGTCACAAGTGATTGTTAATTTTTAGACGAAGGTCATAATACCTTAGCACCTAAGTAGTGCCTAGAAAGACACCAGCATCATGTCTGACACAAGAACTCCAAAATTAGGCAAGCAAGACAAGAAATTAGAGCGCTAATCCACCAAAAATGAAAAGAATCTAGAGCAACAATGGATAATATAGCACAACAATTATCATCTACAGCAATTTACAGAAGATTAATTCACCAGTCCCTTGAGTTTTAGTACTTCAAACTTGGTCAATAAATAATAGTGCTAACATAAACTCTAGAATACAACTTATTTTGGACTGAGAAATTGTTGTCGTCGTTGTCGTTGTCGCAATACCAAAATTATTATCAACAGAAATTGACATAGTGCAAATCGATATTTATAAGTAGGTTCAGAATATTTTCATAATCAAGAGAAATAGCGAAATTTAACAAATGGAAGTGCGGAATATCAAATACACAACAAATTACCTCTGCTTTCCTGAATAATTTCCTTCATCAGCTGCACCATTGGAAAGTAATGTAGCCTTTTTTTTCCTAGTGGATTTCCCTGAGTTCTCTGACAACAATAACTTACATTGTCAGGGGATGTGTTGATAAAGTGAAATCCCACGACATGATTGGATTTTGTATTACTGATTAATCTAAATCACCAATGAACATTAAATACAGAAATCATTAACTTATATGATACTCAGTGGCGGATCTATGCATTGGTGTGGGGGTGCCACGGCACCCCCGAATTTTGACGGAAACTCTATATATACATAGGTATATATATAATATTTATATAAATATAAAGCGTGGCACCCAGTGAATAATTGATAAGTCTATTTGGCACCCACGGACTCTAAATCCTGGATCCGCCACTGATGATACTTATCATGGAATCTAAAAGTAAATCATCTCTTCTTTTTTTGAGAAATAAAAGTAAAATAGTTTTCACTCAATGAATAAATACAAAACTCATGCAAAGTATTTTCTTTTAGATTAGAAGTCTTATATATTATCTATTCTATAATTTTTTATCAAGTAAAATTATTATTAATGATGAATGGGCTAAAATCGGCCGCATACAAGAGGTACACCGAAAGGAGTAGAAAACCTATAAATATTGCCAAAATCAGCCGCATACAAGAGGGATACCGAAAGAAGTAGAAACCTATAAACGTTTATTCAAACATAAGTATTTGTTCAAGAATCTTAAAATACTTATTGAAGTATATATTTCTATAAATGTCAAAAAAGAATTGTATTAACTGATATCTAAAATATGATGTCTCTTATATTTGAGTTCATACATTATTGAGACATGTTATATGGCAAGTCATAACTCATTAACAGCCATTATCAAATTAGTGAAAAGCTAAGTTGGTTGGAAAGGAATGTATAAAAGACGTGCATTGAATGTATTAAGAGATCCTTTGGTTCTGTCACCAAACATGTTTAATATCTAACAGCTTGAGGCATTCAGTTTTAGTGCATCATTGGGTTCTCAGGCGGCAACTAGGTACTAAAGAGCTACATTTATATTGAAAATAACACCCATATGCTATAGCTCGGAACCTGTTCCCAGCGGGTTTGAAGCTTGTTTGTGCTTAGCTGCTTCAGTAGAAGAACCATCTTTTCTGTCTTTTGCTTGTGCAGTACTTCGTGGGTTTGAAGCTTGTTTATGCTTAGCTGCTTCAGTAGAAGGACCATCTTCGCCGTCTTTTGCTTGTGCAGTACTTTCTAAATAATATAATTGATAGAAAAGTCAAAGAAATTGGAGTATTTTCTGTTGGTGTAATTGTCTTTATTGAAATGTGGCCCAATTTTGCATTTGAAACTAAAGTACCTGATTGCTCCAGGTTTGAAGCTTGTTTGTCCTCAACTGATTCAGCAGAAGGACCATCCTTGCCGTCTTTTGCTTTTGCAGTGCTTTCTAAATAATATAATGATAGAAAAGTCAGACTAGCAACATTGGGGTATTTTTTGTTAGTGCAGTTGTCCTTATTGAACATGGCACAATTTTCCATTTGAAAACTAAAGTTGCACAAACCTTGATCCCCCTTAGATTGACGTTGCTCACGAGGCGCACGCTGCATAGCCTGTTTAACGCCAATTTTCCTTCCTCCAACCACTGATCCATTCTTTAGCTCGATGGAACGGTTAGCATCGTCTACAGATGCACTATGACAACATGTATGAGGAAGCATAAGTTGCAGAATATATGAGCCACATACACAAGATGGGAAAAAAGTACCACTGAACATAATTCTCTTATGTAACTTTATCAACTACGAAGCAATGCTTCAATCTATAACTTAATTATAATGTCAAATCATGTAAAGTTGGAACCTCACATTCAAAAATAATAGAAAATAAATTTCGGAAAAAGTTCAAGAACAAGAATGCTGAATAGTTAAGAACAAAGTAATATATTCTATGCAGATAATGAGCAAAGGACAAGAACCCTGTAATTCTTCGCATTCAATTGCCAAACTACACCATTAATGTCAAGAATGAGATCAATAATTTTGAGAAGGCCAAGACACTCCAACAGAAAAGAAAAAAAAGTAGTACTTACAATTGGACAAAGCCAAAACCACGGTGCTCGCTTGAACCTGTGCACATAAAAGTAAAGAAAATTGGACAAGAAACGTCATCAAGATATCAGAAACTTGAGATGGAGACTTAATTAGTTTCAAGAAAGACTGATACCTAGTAATAGGCAACTGAAAAACAAAACCACTTCTTGAATTACAAAATTTTCAATAGAAATTACCTTTATTGGTAACCATAAAACACCGCCTAATTGGTCCAACTTCACTGAAAGTCTCCTCTAACTGCAGATGATTAGTAGCTTGATAACTACGCAATGTTTAGAATCTTTAAATTAGGAAAGAAGAAGAAATTACCTGAGCATTAGTGAAAGAATAAGGTAAATTGTTAACAAAAATAGTGGAAGGTGAGTGTTGGCCATCGCCACCAGATATCGTCTTCTTGTTCTTTCCCATCTCAAGAACCCGGACAAGAAGCAATGGCGTTTCTTGTTTCTTGTTTCTGTGCTAAACAAGATTTTTAGGGGTTTATGGAAGAGGGGTTTTCCGATTTCGGGTCAGGAGGGCAATTGGGTCTGAAGTGAATTGGGCTTGACCTAGAATGTACTTATTTATAGTTGTGGGTCAATATAAACCCAACGCTCAATAAAAAGTGGGCCGACATTACGGTTGCAACTTGAAAACACATGGTACAAATATATCAAGTATATGCCCCCGAACATTAAGTAGAGGTGTCAAATGGACACATTAAGCTAAATTTGAGAAGTGTTAAAATAAGTTGAATTCATAAACACCCATTTATATGTTATTTGGATTGAAATTTGAAGCGGTTCAGATATAATTGAGCTAAAAATTGGTTATAATTCAATCTGCACAATTCTTACTAAATTTTAAATTCAAAGTTTTTTTTTTATAATTTTAAAAATCCTTAAAATTCTCATGAATTAATTTGGGCTAAATATCAATCCAAGTTTAAAATGGACTGAACTAAGCAAATTAAAATGAAACCAATTAATAAAATAAGCAAATTATTAACCTGTCAAAACATAAACAGATCGGACAAATTATGATTTTATGAGCTGACTAGGAAACAAAATTTATCCACATCATTACTCATATCACCCAATGGGCTAATGGGGAGGAATTGATACTCATCAACAAGGGGAAATTTATATTTAAAGGGTAATTATATATATAAATAAAATATGTTTGTAATATGATCAGTAAATGCAGTTATCGTATTTTAAAATTATACAATAAAGTCCCTTTATACTATAAAATTCTGCACAAATATTGGTTTTAAGTAATACTTTTATTTATAAAACTGTTAAAATGTTTAGTTTTGAAAATACGAAGTTTATTTATATCTAAATATTTAAAAATAATTACTAGTAAAGAACAAAAAAATTACAAACAAAATATCCCTATGATTCAATTTTGTGAAATCTAAGTAAGAGAATAAACATTCGTGTTGAAAATTTTAATTCAGATAATTGTCTTTAAATGAGAACAAACATTGTAGTGTTTTATGTATCTTTTATTCTTTTCGAGTTCCTCAATAAGAGATGATCATACATTACTTAATTAAATATATCAACTACTAGCCAGTGTATAAAAGGTTTAAGTGTTTAATTTTGGAAATAAGAATAATTAATACTTTAATATTTGCATAAGATTTCAAAAATATAAAGGTGCAACAGAGATAAGGTTGCTCTTCCTTCGATCACATGTCTCCGGTTGAAGCCATGTATATGAAAAATCGTTGTTGTTGAATGTTTCTCCTTAATGGGCTTCTACACGAAGTGAATTTGGAATAGTCGAACTCTAATGCAGGAACTAGACACCAAATAAAAAAATATATATGCATAAAAAATAATTTTGTTAAATATAGAAAATAGTAATATAACTTTCGCCAAAGAGGATTCAAATAAGCCCATTGACTCTAAAGGGTCATTTGTACAATGATTAATAATGCAGGAATTTGGGACACAGAGATTAGTAATATAGGGAGTAGTAGTGCATGAATTATTAATGCAAATTTTATTTTATTTTATCAAATGTTTGGTTCATTATTTCTCACCTCATTTTGTGTTTGGATTAAAACTCTATTTAAAAAAAAACTCTTTTCAATATACCCTTGAATTATTATCAATTTTTCTATTTCATGTAATTGGGTCAAGATAGATAATTGCCGGACAATATTATTTTTTATGGCCTTCTAACTAGCTAATAGAAGAAAATTTTGTTGTCATGTTTGCTATTTTCTGACTTGAATATTATTTGAGGGTAGATAATTGTCATCTTAATAAATTGATCAGTCGCAAAACATTAATTTTCAATTTAAAAAGATAGACCATCTACTTTTAAAACCGAAAAGGCAGTAAACAATAGTAAAATCGAATAAGTCATGTACGTTTACACATAAAAATTGCAAGTTGTAATTTTAATATGTATGCAATTTAAAAATTTGTTTAAAATATAAATAATTAGAAAATCACACACGCACACGCACGCACACACGCATGCACGTGCGCGCACATATATATAATACATTCATTAAGATCACAACGTTTTGTGGGGGTTTATTTGGCTTTTCAATTTTTAAATGTTAAACAATTCACATTTTAAATATTGTATTAAGTTGTGTTGGATTTATTTTAGCAATAAACAACTCTCTCTAAATAATAAAATTTGTAAGCTAATTTATTTAAATAACTAAGTACAAATATAAACATAAAATCAAGAAAATAAACAAAATGGTTAAAACTTAAAAGGATTTGAGGGGTATTTTTGTCTTTATATAGATTAATTTCATGATATGAAATGTTATGTATCACTAATACCACCGAATAGAAGATATCAGTTATACATCTTATAATACCACGTAGGACGTATAAGTTATAACAAATACATGAATTAATTATACATAGACCCAAAATTCCTATCGAATATAACACTAAATAATATCATACATAATATATGAACTATTTTTTCCAATACTCCCTACCAAACGATCCAAACTGACCCAAATTGGCCCTCAATTATACACATCAACCGAGCAGCCTGCATAGTACTTGCCTTCAACATAACACGAATTCACCTACACATATAGTAGTCTTCTTGTTTTAACGGGTCCCAATATCTCACCAAGAAGTTTGAAATCGAAAATATAAATTACTTCTAATTAAATAAGACAAACTCCCACAGTAGGTAATCAAAAACACTATTTCCAATTGATTGCCGCCACGTGTTTAATCAATTTGGTTAAGTTATGAGTATTCTTGTTAAGGTGGCCGTGTTTTAAATTTTTTACATACATATAATCCCGTTTTAGTTGAAAAACCGACAATCATATCAATAATTTAACAGAAATATACAAGACAAAGTCATAGTGGTTTTATTTGGATTTATAATAAGCTAAAATGCCGGCCTTTAGGCATATCTTAATTAAGGTGCATGAATTTATATAATGGTGTTTGGTATCAACACTCAACTAACTCTACTAAATTCATTTAATTAGTTGCTTGTTTTAAGCGTATAGATGGTGTGCTTCAATTGGCAATATGCATTTGTTTTTTTGTACTACGTCATATTGTGGTAGAGGGGGAATTAATCAGAGGATTTAAGAGATATATCCAATGATAATGTAAAAAGTTTTTTATGGGTTTATTTTTACATTATTCTCTGAATTAAAATGATGGGTCTAGATAATACAGCAAATAGCAAGATGCTATAACGGGTCTCTAGATCACGTAATTAGTTATCCAGTTAACTAATTTTAGTTAAGCCGCCCCTAGCTACTTAATCTTCGAGAAAAATATAACAAACTACTATCTTAAAGTTCAATTAAATGTGAAATGTAACATTGGAGAATATTAGAGTAATTATCTAAGGGCCCGTTTGGCCATGCGATATGGTATCATGATATCATATCGTAATATGGAATCATGAGATGAAATTAAAGTTTTGTTTGGGCATGCGATATGGAATTTTTGTGTTGTATATTTTCTCATAAACATAAAAATTCCATAAGTTGTAAAACTATTAAAATAACCCCAATTGTTTATTCAGTCTTATCAAATAAACAAAAATTTATAAAATCGCATAATAAATTATTACAAAGCTATTTGTTCTCCACTTAAGTAATTGTTTCATCTAACTTTAATTTAATAAAAAAAAAAACTGAACATAAATTATAGTGTACTAGTCTTTAATATAATCCTCCCACATATTACAGACAATTTCCTCACGTTGAACTTGCATTTCTCGATCATGTGACCGAGAAGACGAACCAACATTGTTACTTTGAGCCATTTGTTGGTTAATATCATACGCAACTATATTTTCATGCTTAAAGACCATAAATATTTCATCAATACTTTGTTATTCTCGCAAATAATTATGTAACACTGCACAAGCTATGACAATTTTCACTTGTGTAAAAATATCATAATGGTTCATGCCTTGTTTCAGTATTCTAAATCTATTTTTCCAAGCTCCAAAAGTTCGTTTAATCACACTGCACAGAGATGAATGCCTATAATTAAATAGATCTTTGGCATTTTGAGGTTTTCTTTCACTTCCTCGGTAATCTTGCAAATGATAGCGTAGTTCTTCGTATGGAGCTAAAAATCCCTTTGTGTTTTGAAAACCAGCATCAACAACATAATATTTATTTACCAACAAACATTTTATAAAGAATTACTAAAAGCATATGTGACGTAAATGAGACAGTTTTGTGTAAATAAATATAATTTATTCTAAGGATGTAATTTAAAAGTTACCATATGGCGGAAATGAAAATTGTGACGTTGGTTCAATAAGTGCATCTTCAGGTACTTTACTATCATGCGCAGTACCTTTCAAACCAGCAGCAACAAAGGTAAATCACATATCAAAATCACAAGCACATAAGATATTTTGTGATGTTCTTCCTTTGCGATTACTATATGCTTGTTGCACCGCTTTAGGAACCTCCTCTTCTATATACGTTTCATCAATCGCATCAACACAATCCTACCAAATAAAAAATACATCAATACTAGTTTAGTGAACATAAAATAAATTGGAAGCATCATAGAGTGCACTTCATAAAAATAATATTTGTAAGGTAATAAAAATAGTGTTTCCAAGACAATGCAAAGTCATAAAATAAATATTATCTCTTTAAATAAAGTTGATAGGAAATATGTAATTAAATACTAATAACTTACACATAAAATATAAATGTGCACTTATTAAGGCCATAAAATAAATTTATTACTCAACAATCGATTGGTGTGAGTTAAAGTGATTATAGAATAATAAATTTTATGTCGGTGAGAATAATAAATTTTAAAAAGTAATGATGTGATTATAAATTTTATTTACATATGAAATAAATGGTTAGTAGATATAAATGTGGGTTTGTTTTAACAAAATATAAATTCGTGGATCAATTTTTGTATTAAAAAATCTCAAATCATGATATGAAATTCCCATATAATTTCATATCATAGTTTTTGGAGAATATGAAATTGCATCTCATGATATGGAATCATGAGATGGAATCAGCGTAAAATCATATGTTCAAATGCTGATTCTATCTCACAATATTATATCGTAATATGATATCGCATATCCACAAGTCTAGTAAGTTTACACACCTTGGAGTTCTTGATTTATTGTCTTATTATGGAAGAAAAAGAGTGACCGTAAAATTACTGTAGTACTAATAATGACTCGTTGATTGAAAAAGGATCTTCTTTAATCCCGATTTGGCTTGGCATGCATTTCAAAAGTTTGACAAATAGTACAAGAAAAAATTAATATGACCTTATACAGTAATAAACAAATTTCACAAATAGGACTTTTATTAAATACTATGACTAGTAGAGATTGCTCGATCATTAATTAAAAATCTCAAGTTCAAAAATTAAAAATCTCAAGTTCAAATCTCGTGAACGAGAAAATTTTTCATAAAGTGTCAATCAACTCTTCAATAATATTTCAACTTGTTGATCTATGTAAAAAAAACTTTGGCCCCCCATGGTTGAAATTAAGGGGTCGCTTGGTACAATGGTGTGAATTGAAATATCTCATAGGGCCAGATATTTTTGAGATAAAATATATGAGATTATTTTGTTGTCAGTTTGATTATGAGTATTAATTAGTTTCAGAATTATTATATTCCAAACTAATTAAATGATGTAATCAGCTTACAGTTACTCTTATGATATATCTCAACTA
Organism: Solanum bulbocastanum; assembly: GCA_037074985.1. Taxonomy (NCBI): domain Eukaryota; kingdom Viridiplantae; phylum Streptophyta; class Magnoliopsida; order Solanales; family Solanaceae; genus Solanum; species Solanum bulbocastanum. The sequence continues at coordinate 70,277,525 of CM073597.1, read as the reverse complement.
ATAATGATATATTCTTGTCTATCTAGTCATCTGAAAGGTCCCAAACCAAATATAAAATAAAGTTAATTCTAAATTATATCTCGAAATTATTATCCTTATCTCTTGTATCAAACGACCTATTAAAGAAAACAAATATCTTAGGGAAGTTATGCATAGTGGATATTGCAACAAAACATACCTTCTATACATGCTTAAGATGAGAGGAACATAACAGAAACTTAGAAATAAAATATAAAAGGTAAGAAAAAGAAGCTAAGGCAGGTTTAATTTTAGGTCTACATACCAACTGGTAGTTAGAGATTGCACTCCTTAACCAAACATTAAAAAATAATAATTGAAGAAACAAACTAACAAGTCAACAACAAGAACATAAAAGATGAAGGGTAGAAACCCCATTTAAGGAAAAAAAGATAGAGATTGAGGGTGTTGTTTGGTATGAAATGTTTTTCAATTTTCTCATGTTTGGTTGGGTCAAATGTTTTGGAAAATGTTTTTCAAATCAACTTATTTTCCTCAAATTTAAGGAAAGTGACTTCCCTTCAAAACTTTTAAAAAAACATTTTTCAAAATTTTCTTCCCACTTCAAATTACAATTATTTTTTAATTGAAAAAATTAATTTATTTTATTCCTACCCTCAAACCAGCCCCCAACCAACCCCCCAAAAAATTAATAATTTTAAAGCTTGCTTTTAAATTCAATTTTTTAACCCCACCCTCACCCCTACGCCCACCCCTACCACCACGCCCTCCCAAAAAATATTAAAAATTATTTTTAAATGATATTTCTAATTTCAATTTTTTATTTTTTTTTACCTCCGCCCCCTACCCTCGCCAGCCCCCCACTCCCTTCAAAAAGAAAAAATTTAAGTTTGTTTTTAAAAAATATTTTCAACTTCAAATTTTTATTTTTTCATTCCGATCCTCGACCACCCACCACCCCCCCCCCCAAAAAAAAAGTTTGTTTTTAAAAAATATTTTTAACTTCAAAATTTTATTTTTTCACTCCTACATTTGACCCCCCCACCCCCTAAAAAAAATTTAAGTTTGTTTTTAAAAAATATTTTTAACTTCAAAATTTCATTTTTTCACCCACCCTCCACGCACGCCCTACCAGCCCCCCCCACCCCACCTATCCCCGCAAAAAAAAATTAAGTTTGTTTTTAAAAAATATTTCAACTTCAAAATTTTCAATTTTTCACCCCTACCCTCGACACCCCCTATCCACCCCTACCAGCCCCCCACCCCTCACCCCCAAAAAAATTAAGTTTATTTTTAAAAAAATATTTTCAATTTTAAAAATTATTTTCTATTTTAATATAAATAAAAGATATTTCTCAAAAACATTTTTCATTCATAAATCAAACACTAAAAATCTTTTTCGAAAAATATTTTTTACTCACCAATCAAACATCAGAAAATAAATCAAAAATCAACTTGTTTTTCAGAAAAACATTTTCTAGAAAAACATTTTCCTTCCTACCAAACACACCCTGAAAGTGAAAGTTCGTAACTTTTCCTAGGAAAGTTTTTTTTTTTTTTTTCTTGATGAAAACATTATTTGGAGCTTTCATGTAGATATAGAGAGAGAAAGAAAAGTGAATTTAGAGAGAGATGTGTACACGTGTGATATTTTGTATGGTTATGTGAAACTCTCGCGTGTGAAAATATAGATAAAATGATGGATAGAGAATATATGATAAGTTAGAAGAGTACTACAGGAGTGATGATTTCTTGTACTACTACTTTGTATTAAAGATTTAATTTTTCTTTTCTTTTTTTTGGGGTCTTTGAAGTTTCTTATTTTTTGGTCATTTTGACTTGTGTTATGCCTGAGAATTAGAAAAAAATATGATAATTTGAGTATAGGGATCAGATTTTTTGTTTTTAATTTGGTCAATTGAAGCTTTTCTGTTCCCCAGAGAAGACACAAATATTGCAGGTTTTCAGGTAAAAGATTAGTATTTATACTTAAATGTTTTCTCTATTTTGACTTTGTTCACAAAACAAATGGATTCTTGTCAGTGGCTAGTAAAGAAGAAAAGAAATAGTACTACATAATAGTAGTAGTAATTTAGTAATTCCCATCTTGTAATCTTCTCCCCCCCAGTTATATTTTTTTTATAAAAAAAGTGACTATTATTGGGAAATGGTTGCTGCTGAATTTTATTATTGAATGGGTTCAGATTTCAGAACAGATTATATTGTTACAGGGTTTATTTTTGTTTAATGGATTCTCAACTTTTTGGTGTGGATATTTTGTTTTGTTGTCTGCTTAGGCTTGGAGTTTTGGAAGGTATAAGAATTGGGAAAGATGGGTATTTCATTATGTTATTGGTTATTATTAATGTTTGAGTTGATTTTTAATTTCTCTAAAGGTAGGGGTAAGGTCGTCGTATATCCTACCTTCCCAGACTCCATTTGTGGAATTATGTTGGGTATGTTGTTGTTAGTTGGTTTTGAATTTTGATTGGAAATCGCTTTAATTTTACTGAAGAACATGTAAAAGTGAAGCATATATAAATAGACATGTGCAGCAGTTGCAACAGATTTTGATGTTTGACATTCGTCGTGTCTTTGATCATGTTTTCGGTTCATCTTCCTAGAGTTTGAAATTGGCGAATCATGTAAAACATGGCTAAGAGTTCAACCAATACAACAAACAACAAGAAGATACCCAAAATATAATCACAAGTGAAGTCTGGGGAGGGTAAAATGTACGTAGAGTTTACCCCTACCAATGTGTTAACTAATTAATTCCATGTTTCTACATAGTTTAGTGCCATAGTGCTCGTCATTTTCATGTCAATGAAATCTTTAACTTTCTGTTTGCAGGAGTTTGTAATTTGATAGTCAACCTTGTATTTGAAACTCGATAGTTAATCATCTCCAAGTAAAAAGGTTATTGAGAAAGTACCACAGATGGCGACTTATTTTCCTAGTCCAAACAATCAAAGAGATGCTGATCAGACATTTCAATATTTTAGGCAATCTTTGCCTGAGTCTTATTCAGAAGCTTCAAATGCTCCAGAAAACATGATGGTATTCATGAACTATCCTTCTTCTGGGACATATTCAGATATGTTGACGGGTACTTCCCAACAACAACACAGCTGCATCGATATCCCATCTATAGAAGCCACGTCTTCCAACACATCCCAACAAGAAATATTGTCAAATCTTGGAGGATCGCAGATGGGGATTCAGGATTTTTCTTCATGGAGAGATAGCAGAAATGAGATGCTTGCTGATAATGTCTTTCAAGTTGCACAAAATGTGCAGGGTCAAGGATTGTCCCTCAGTCTTGGCTCCAATATACCATCTGGAATTGGAATTTCACATGTCCAATCTCAGAATCCTAACCAAGGTGGCGGTTTTAACATGTCCTTTGGAGATGGTGATAATTCCCAACCAAAAGAACAAAATTATGCAGATTATTTTCCTCCGGATAATCCTGGAAGGGGCTTGGATGCTATGAAAGGGTATAATTCTCCATATGGTACGTCGAGTATTGCAAGGACCATTCCCAGCTCGAAGTATTTGAAAGCAGCTCAATATTTGCTTGATGAGGTTGTTAGTGTCAGAAAGGCCATCAAGGAGCAAAATTCTAAGAAAGAGTTGGCAAAGGATTCCAGAGAGTCTGATGTGGACTCGAAAAATATATCATCAGATACTCCTGCAAATGGGGGTTCAAATCCTCATGAGTCCAAAAACAACCAAAGTGAACTTTCAGCTACCGAGAAGCAAGAAGTGCAGAACAAACTGACCAAACTTCTGTCAATGCTGGATGAGGTATGACCCATGGAAAATATTTTTTTGTGTATCAATTTTGGTGGTTTTCGAGGTTCTAATCCTCTTCATCACAAATTTTATTTTCTTATTAAAATTGATAATTGCGTAAAAGGAGTCAAAGTAGTGGCTGCAGTACGTTAAGAACTTCTTCGTCGGTCCACATTCATCTTTCCGTTGACTAACTTGTCTGAGAGGACCTTTAACTGTGATGAAATAGATATACTATTATCGGACACTGGAAATTACCATGAATAAAGCATCTTATCTGATGGAACTTCAACGAGTAACTTTGACTTCCATACAGCATTTAGAAAGCTGTTCTTACATATATTTTCATGAATTTGGTAATACAATAACTTAGTTTTCTTCATAGGGATACTAATAGAGTGTTAACTGCTATAACCTATGTTGCTCGGACTCTTCAAAAATGTTAGCATGTGCGTGTCGGATTCTCCAAAAGTAGTGTATTTTTGGAGAATCCGACACGGGTGCGGCAACGAAAGTGAAGAGTCCGTGCAACTTAGGTTATAACAGTATCATTACTATATTTCCAATGGGTGGCTTCTCTAAAATGGTAAAGTTAATGATTGTAAGGCATGACTAACTGCAGTATAATATAAGATGTACTCTTGGGTCCTCAGATTTACCTGGAGATGTTGGCAATGATGGTTGAAGAAATCTGCACCAAGGAATTGTTAATTCAAAAACAGCTACAGTTATTTATTTTCCTTTCCCCCCTCCCTTTCTTTTCTCCCTGCTGCTAGAATGACACTAAAAGTGTAGCTTGGTAGCTAATCTCAGTGGCATAAATTTGTGGAAAGGCCTGCAAAATGTTCAGTTTCTTGAGCACATGATGGAAACATGGGTGATACCATGGGCTGTATCTATCTTGGGAAAATAGTCAATTCCTAGTGTAGGATAATGATTATTTATGTTAAGTTACAATAACATACAGTGTAATCCCACAAGTGGGGTCTGGTAAGGGTAGTGTGAACGCAGACCTTGCCTCTACCTTGGGAGGTAGAGAGGTTATTTGTGTTCAGTTAATGAAGGGAATTTCTAGAATATTGGCATCCTTCTTTTTACTTGTCCACTTCTGTCAGAGTTTCTAATAATTAAGTTTATGAATGCACTGATGGTACTGAGAGTTCACAATTAGGCTGCAGTTTATACCTTTGTAGCAGGTATTATTCCTGAATGTATATTCTTCCTTCAATTGATCTAGTACGTGTCTAGATTTGTAATTTAGGGGCAAACGTCAAGAATAAAAGAGAGTTCTGAGATCTGCTTCTTGAGGACATGACCTTAGATAGGAAAATTTAGAGGTCGGGTAAGGATAGAAGGGTATAGGTAGCCAAGCGTTGTAGTATTAGGTAGTATAGGCGTAGTATGTTTTTCTCCTAATTTTCGCTATTACCTGTTGTTTCATTTGTTCGGTTTATCTTGCTATTTTGCTGTCAATTTTTTCTTTTTATCATGATATTGCATTTATATTTTGAGCCAAGGGTCCATCAGAAACAAACCTCTCTACCCCACAAAGGTAGGGATAAGGTCTATGTACATCCTATCCTCCCTAGACCCCACTTGTGGGATTACACTGGGTATGTTATTGTTGTTGCCATTTGTAATTTGCATAAAGTGGAAGTTGAACTATGGTGTATTGTCACAGATTGATAGAAGGTACAGACAATATTATCATCAGATGCAAATAGTGGTTTCATCATTTGATGTGGTAGCTGGAGAAGGAGCAGCTAAACCATACACAGCTCTTGCTCTCCAGACAATTTCCCGACACTTCCGTTGCTTGCGTGATGCAATCTGCGATCAGATTCGAGCATCACGAAGAAGTCTTGGAGAGCAAGATGCTTCAGAAAACAGCAAAGCGATTGGAATATCACGCCTGCGTTTTGTGGATCAGCATATTAGACAGCAGAGAGCCCTGCAGCAGCTTGGTATGATGCAACAACATGCCTGGAGGCCTCAGAGGGGATTGCCTGAAAGCTCTGTTTCAGTTTTGCGTGCTTGGCTCTTTGAGCACTTTCTTCATCCGTAAGTTGATAATTTAGACAGCATCTAGCACACGTTATTAAGCTTTTTCTTGAATTTGTATTATTAGGAGACTTCAGTCATCCAATTTATCCCCTTAAAGGAACTCTGGTCGTCTAATTTGTAATTGTTTCTCTTTTCCAGCTACCCGAAAGATTCTGACAAAATTATGCTAGCAAGGCAAACTGGCTTAACGAGAAGTCAGGTATAAAGGTCTTTCTGACATATTTTCTTCAGCATGTGTATTTTTGTATCTGGAACATTTTCCATTAGTCTGTCTTTAGTGAGTACATTTATCCTATTTTGAACCTACAGAACTCAGGCACATGGATTATTCCATACATGGGATTAACTTAAAGGATGGTCTGGAAACTGGAGCCAAATTTTTTGTTCATGCAAAGAGTGTATACACATGTTGAGACTTCACTTTTCTTACCATGAGCACCGTAAAATGCTGAGTTTGTTTAAAATCTTTAGATGTTCATTCGTTTCTTAAGAATGATTGGTTTTAACAGACGGGAAATTTACTGAAGATGGGTTCTAAAATTTTAAGTCAACTGAATCATGTGGCAGTGAGGGCTCCTTCCTGCATCAAAAATAGCAGGCATTTGCCAATCACAAAATCATATGCGTTTGGTTCATTTATGTTAATGGACATTTGGTCGTGGCTCAATATTTCATTGATGAATAGGTGTCATGTTTCAGGTATCAAATTGGTTCATAAATGCACGGGTGCGTCTTTGGAAACCCATGGTTGAGGAAATGTACAAAGAAGAGGCTGGTGATGCTAAAATAGACTCAAATTCTTCATCGGATGATGCCCCCAGACTTGCAACAAAAGACTCAAAAGTTGAAGAAAGAGGAGAATTGCACCAGAATGCAGCTTCAGAATTTGAGCAGTACAATAGTGGCCAAATCCTGGAGTCAAAATCTAACCATGACGCTGATGTAGAAATGGAGGGAGCAAGTAATGCAGAAACTCAAAGTCATTCTGGAATGGAAAATCAAACAGGCGAACCCCTGCCTGCTATGGATAATTGCACTCTTTTTCAGGACGCATTTGTTCAAAGCAACGATAGATTCTCAGAATTTGGTAGTTTTGGAAGTGGAAATGTACTACCCAATGGAGTTTCACTTACATTGGGGCTGCAGCAAGGTGAAGGAAGCAACCTACCTATGTCCATCGAGACTCACGTTAGTTATGTACCATTAAGGGCCGATGACATGTATAGTACAGCACCTACTACTATGGTCCCTGAAACAGCAGAATTCAACTGCTTGGATTCTGGGAATAGGCAGCAACCATTTTGGCTCCTACCATCTGCTACATGATTTTGTATATGTGTTGTAGAATTAAACTGCAAGTTTTGAGTACATCAACATTCATCTTCCATTGGATGCTTAGTTTGAAGCTTACAGTAACAGTCTCATTGATCACTGTTGTAATATAGCAAATTATTGGTTTGGTATAAGTAGTTAAAATCTGTAAAGTCTGTAAAAGGTGTGAAAGATGTTATAATTTTTGATAGGTGGAGTTTATTATATAGTCAATCACAATTATTGACGCGTAACTGCTGTAGTATAGTTGGGAATTTGTTATATACTACTACATTTTCTTATATCTTACCCTCAACCTAGTCCCACAGTCTCTTCTTCTTCTTTTTTATCTCTAAGCAGAAGTTTGAGAAACAGGTTCATACCAAATCTTGTGTTTCCACTGTTTACGAAGAGGGTTAGGATAAGATTTCATGGTGATAGATCTCTCTCTGTTGATCAAGCTTAATAAACCACATGATTCAAACCACTCCTTTCGAGGCGCAAAAATAATAACAACGAGAGAGGGGAGCAATAGCAAAGGAACCTTGGTGAAAGATCTACTAATTTCATTTCAGATTTCTATCTCTAGCATCTTTTAGAGAATAATGCTAAAGAGGAGGCACAATGAAGAGATTTAAACAAAACAAGAAGTTATAGAAATGGAAAAATATTTACAATCAGTTTGAACTACGACATAATTTGAACAAAACTAATTGTCAGATAGTTAACATGCAGTCTGCAACTAATAACACAACATTTCCTGTCAGATCTCTAAAGCTTTCAATGGCATAATGGATCCACCATTTGTTAGACGACCACATCTGCACTTGAGGAGCTGTTTGATACTTTTCAATCACTATCTACCTGAAAATGAAGAAAGAAATCAGAAATAAACGTCAAAATAACATAGTAAGTTTTCATTAGGAGGAAGTAGCTCTCACTGACCTTTTGTACAGAGCCACCAAATCTTCATTAAGACGTGATGATTCCAAGAACAAATCTTCACAGTTGTTGATATCGACAGTCTCCATCTCAAAATCGGGCTGAGCATAATTCTCACTCCACTCGAACCATAACTTTGCAATAGACTCCTTTTTAAAACAGGTTGCATGATCTTCCTCCTCAGGTGACTCTGAGGCCACCAATCTGTAAGTGTATACTTTCCTCTCCTGGCCTGGTCGGAATGCACGTCCTATTGCTTGACGAGTTACTGATGGGTTGAGATGCACATCCAAAATGATAATCCGTGATGCCCCAACAAGTGATATTCCTTCACCACATGCCTTAATTGAACCAAAGAAAACACGAGCATCCGGTGAAGTGTTAAATCGCTCCATTGAGGACTCCCTGATGTCCCCGTCTGTATCACCAGTGATCATAAATAATTCCTTCCCCAAACTGTAACCCTTAGTCTTAACAGTCAACCTCTCCAAGAATTTCAAAGGCAAGAGGTATTGGCTAAACACTAGCATTTTTTCACCTTTTGTTTCACACAGCTGCAGCAGATTCAGGTAGAATTTGGACTTCACTCCTTCCCTCAATTCCAAATTCTCTAATAGAGTATCAATCTTCTCTTCATCAACTCTATCTTTAACAGAACAGTTTCTTGAAAGGCTCTTCAATTGTGGGTGCACATACAGTGCACTTCCTTCAGAGCTGATTTTGAACTTCCTCCCCAGTTTTTTCAGCTCTGCAACTTCACTTTTCTGCTTAGGATGGAGCTTTAGAAGGACGGTGTAATCCACCAATCCTGGAAGTTCTTCGAGGAAATCTCCCTTGTAATAATGAAGCACTTTTTCGGTCATTTTCCGCAGACCTAGTATGACAGCACTCTTCCTTGAGAAATTGTCATCCTTTAACAGTGTATGCTCCACCAGCTCATAAAAATCATTGTCATTACTTTTCTTCAGGAGGTTCCTTCTATTTGAGCTTGCCACTTTGCTTAGGATTGTCCTTTTAATGCATCTGGATGTTTCCAGCTTGAGAAATTTTGGACGCACAAGGTTCAGAATGTTAAAGACCTCTTTAACATGATTTTGGTATAGTGTGCCAGAAAGCACCACCTTCAGGCGTGTCTGGACCTTCTCAAGTGAAGTCAAAACATCAGTGTCTTGGTTGCGCGGAGTGTGCCCTTCATCAAGAATGAGAATTGATGGGCACTTCAGCAGAATCTCCTGACAAGCAGCTGCAGTCGCACTACCAACGTTGTCACACACAATTGTTGAGAACTGCTTATAGCCTAGAAACAGAACACTTCTTTCCTGTGACCATTGCTTCAGAACTTCCAATTGTTGAGATCTATTATCCGCTTTTACTGAGTAGAAGTCATAGAGGGGAATTTCATCCACCTGCCACCTCAAGAACTCTTTCTTCCATGTACCTAAGATTCCTCTAGGTAACACAACCAAAGGCCTAGCTCTATCATTATTAGCCATGAAGCTTTGTAGGAAGCTGATTATCATGAAAGTCTTGCCAGATCCAGGGGCGTGAGCCATGATACAGCCTCCTTTATCTCTCAACAAGTTGCTAACAAGAAAATTAAATCCCTCAACTTGGTGAGATTTCATTTGTTTCCTATGTCTTGGATGAACACAAATTTCAGTCATATCAATGTCATCAGATGGAATGAAGCCATCAGGGAGGAGTTCAGTAGGCCCTATATCCTTTACCGACCGACCTTCGTAGTGATATGTTCTTGTACTCCTGGCGGCCTGTTAAAAATATCAAAATTATGCCCTTGAAAAAAATTCCAGATACTTGGACTAAAAGACATCTAATTAAGTCAATGATTTGTACTAAACCTGCCCAAAATGTTACCTCAAGAGTTGTTAAGACAGAGTCACAACAATGAGCTAATCAAAGCTTTTGATAACTTAACCACCTCCCAGAAAATTCTTGTTCAACACCCATATCACTTGTGAAAGAAGCCATACAATTTCTACTTTAGTAACAAAATCTTCATTCATTTCCTTCGTCTGATGCTGTAGTTTTCTAAAAATATAAAAAGTTCCATTTTCTAGTGAATGAAATACCAAAAAATGTGCACGCACTCCTTGGACAATCGAAGACGACAACAAACTAGGTGACACCAAATGACAGATGTTACACAACATAATATCAGTCAAAAGCAGTTCAGATGATTTAGCAACCAAACAGTTAACACAGAATAATCATGATCAATGCACTAATTTTTTTCCATGCTTCTAAAAGGCACAAAGAACAAGATCCAAAGCAAAAGATGATCTAGGATTGACAGCCAGACCTTCGAATACTGAAATTCTATGATGGTTTCAATACTTCTCTTAATGACTCCACATATACGACACACGTAACCAATATCATCTTTCAAGATGAAGGAATGATCACACTCGTCCTCCTCTTCAACTGTATGCTCATCTGGTGAAGGTTCAGCAGCAACATCCTATTTTACATGCAACAGAGTTCAAATATTAATATTAATATAAATATCTCATTGGCAGGAAAGAATCAATTTAGATAAACAGAAAGGTAAACGGTTGACTCTAAACATTAGAAGAAATACTCTCTTTAAATTGCAACAGCAAGTGTGTTTTGATGTGATCAAATGTACAAACAATTCCACGTGTGGTTTAAAATATCAACTGTAGGTGATTTGGTAAATAGATAAATGCCGATACAGCAAATGTTTCTTAAAGATGCTACCAGAAAGGCACTGCAAGCAATATATTCTAATATGATTTCAGAAGTGCATACAGATTACAGTACTAAACATCAAGGATGCATTTGAAAGTTGGAGCAACTGGAAAGTTGATAGCCTTTTCTGATGAAGTGATATGCCTATAAAAATTGCATGCTCAGGCATAAAAGCTTAGCAGGGAAAATAATGGTACATAATAAACAATGGAAACACCCAAAAGAAGCTGATAAACTAGAATTATCTGCACAAAGAATTATCAAGTCTGTCCTAAATTGCTAGAAATTATCCAGAACACACTTTAATCCCACATATATAGTGGCAAGAATCTAGAAAAGAAGAGAATTCTTCATGGCTATATTGGTCAAAATTACCAAAGTTCTGATTGTGGAGCTGAATACGATATCAAATAAATGTACCTTTGAGAATTCAAGAGCAAATGACATCTCATTCCATATGTCTGTCAAACCTTCATCAGGCTGTTCGGCACCGTCATCAATCTCGTCATCATCTTCTACACCGACATAAACACCTTTATCTTTCTCTATTTCAGCTTCGCCAGCAAGGCTTACAGCTTCAACCGAAATCTGTCTTTCACCATATTCCCTGCCCTGCATTATTCAAAAAGTTTAGCAAAGCATAAGAAATATGACTGGATAAAAATGACACAAGGACCTCAGATCAATCATAAACAACAATATATAAAGCAAGATGGTGTTGCATTCTTTTTTGATTGGCCCTCAAGAATCTGTAATATCACTATTGAGAGGAAGAGAAGTGGGTTTGGAGGAGAAAAGAGCAGTATTGACTGAACATGTTAAAAGTGTCCTAGACTCCTTCTAAAAGGGAGAAGGATCTCAAGTTAAAGCAGATTTTCCACGTATTCTGCAGTTCTAGGAGCAAGGAAGCGAAAGGGGAAGAGTTAACAATCAATTGCTTTGTGGTGATAACCCTTTGAAGTTCAACTTCCACCCGCTCCTTGTTATCTTAGGAATAATGGAGGCATTGGGTGCAGGGGGGAGAAGAGCACTATGGATCACTTGTGTTGTGGGAATAGAAAAAATACATCAATCACGCCCTAAAATTGTGTGGAGAAGTCATCATATGAATAGGAGAAATAAAGGAAAATTTTCAGCCCGATTTTTTTACTAGATGTTATTGAAACAAGATGAGCCTAGACGCAGAAATTGGCCTTGGAATCTAATTTGGAAAACGCTAGCTCCACTTTAAGTGACTTGTTTAGAGTGGATTGCAGCTTAGACTCTTGTATAACACAAGATCATCTACAAAGAAGAGGGCTTGAATTATGTAACGGATGTGCTATGTGTGAACAGGCCGTTGAATCAGTTAGTCACACCTTCATTCACTGCAATTTGGTCTGGCAAGTATGGAATATGTTCTTTAATCTTTATGGAATGCAGTGGGTGATGCCTAGGAATGTGGAGCAACTGCTTTATAGCTGAAATGGACAGAAGACTGAGAAACTAAAAAGAAATTTAGACGAGTATAGAATAATATTCTGTTGTGTGTATTGTGGGTAATATGGGTAGAATGGAATAGGAGGATGTTTGAAGGGTTAATGATTGTGATTGCATTTTTCATGTTACATAAAAATGTATCCAGAATTTATAGTGCTAGAGTATAAGGAAAGATGAATTGATATATGTGATATCCTCGAACTTATGGACCCCTTGAAGGCTTAGAAGAAGCACACCATTTGCACCAACATCTTCTGCAAAACTCCGGTAACTCCTTGGTACTGTTTATTAGATAATATTTTACCTTTCATTAAAAAACAAGTCTGCTACTAGGTGTACAGGCAAAGAGTGATAATTCTTAAGAAATAATTTCCTGAGCTCAAGATCACAGAGAACAGGGAAAAACTCAGTATTCATCACCAAGAAATCATAATGATCTGGTGTTCATCAGACTAGTATAGCAGTAATTAGCAAATGACCTTTCACAGCTCTGCACCTTTACCCTCAGTTGACCTCCATAATGTAGGACTAAAACTCGATACCAAATGTAAATAGCAACTGAATTTATTGGGATAGGAAACATCAACACACAATTCAAGACAGCTTAACTTTAATATGCTCTCTCAGACGGTCAAGAGTGTCTAACAAAGTTCCCAACAATCCTATATTAAACGCACCTCACAGATTTTCCACACATATTTTGAGTTCTTATTGGATCAAATGCAGGATGTAAGATGATCGATTTGTCAATCAATACGTTAGAGAGAGTCTCTTTCTCAATCATCGACTAGATAGTCTAAACACTATAATATTTATGCACACATATAGGTATTTTTAAACTTCCTATTCCTTGTTTAGCCTAGAGATGCCACATATTTATATTAAATCGTGAGATTAACTCAAACAGGTAAGATTTAACATTCTCAAATGACTTACCATAAAATCCTTAATTTGGAAGTCAATAGCAGCATTCTTCAAGGGCATCCCCTGGAATGGAGAAATGGGGTTTATCTGAGAGTGTATCCCCTGGGATAGAGAAATAGTTTCCTTCTGAGTGTCTTCATCATCTGAATCAATAATAACCAGCAGCTCAGCTGAAGGTAAACATGCAGAAATCATTGGCCCCGAAGCAATGTTGTTAGTTTCCTGTCCATCCTCCAAGTCAATCACAGCGGGGGAAAGCTGATTTCCCTTGAAAGCCCATTCACAGTTCCTTTCCCATTCCAAGACTTTGTTGGGAAGTGAATGGTCACTTGCATAACAAGAGTTCACTAACTTCATTCGCCGCACAATAAGGTCCTCAATATCTCTGGTGACACTTCCAAATTTGCCAGAATCTAACACTTTGAGCAAGTCAGGAACTGCAAAAGTTTCGGAGCGGTTGGCAACTCTTGAAGACCCCTTTTCTTTTCCTTGTTCGCATTCTTCCCGCCAACTAGTGGCAGCAGCAGTAGGGCTACTCTGGTTTTTACTTTCATCAAATTTCATCCTTTTTATCCCCTTGAAAGACAAATCTGTTCCACGAATAAAAGTTTAATCACAAGGCATGAGAGTAGATGACAGGATGACAATGGAATATATGACAAGCTGGGGGTAAGGACTGAGTACATCCTACCCTCCCCATACCCCACTTGTGGGATTACACAGACTTTGTTGTTGTTGTTGTTGATATGCATGAATAAACAGAATTCAAATGCATTACTCGCTACAATTTTTTCACGCAAATGGGGCTAACTATTCTACTTTTTGTATTGTACTATATTCCTTTTAGCATCGTGCCAATATGAAGTCCACCTCTTTAAAAGGATGATTTCAATGTGTTTTGTAACTAATAAAAGTTAAGTGGAATGCACAATAACATTTCTTACTCTTTCATTTCGATTTAAAGATCCACCACTTATAGCTCATGCAAAAATAAATATCCACTTTGTAAAGATAACTTAAAACATCGCATGATATCCACTTTATCTTCTCCATACAATTATTTCTCTCACTTGCTCAACAAATACAAATGATTCAAATGTTCAAACTCCTCACTCAATCTCTAGGCAAAGTCAAATTTAAAATATTCAATCTGAACAAATGAAGAATATAACTTAACCTCCATTATGCTCCCAAAAGACAAGTCAGTATTTGGTGCACAAAATCTATGTTGCTTGTACTCTTTAAAAATGTCACTGGGTGTGCGTTGTATCCTCCAAAAATGTGTCACTCCCTTCAAAAGTAGTGCATTTTTGGAGGATCCAAAACAAGTGTGTTAGCATTTTTGCAGAGTTCGAGCAACATAGCACAAACCCATAACAAATACTCCAATTCGAACAATCTAGTTCTTTCCTACTAATCATGTCATGTCAAAATTAAGTTATAAAATGGGATGGAAGGAGTATTATTTGATTTCTCCACTAAACTCGACGTAAAAATTAAGTCAAATTATTTACTCTTAATGGAGTCTCTATCTTCACTGGGTATGATGATGTTGATGTTGTTGTAATGGAGTCTCTATCTATGTAAGATACCCATAGATCTTGCCTTTGGTCCAGCTAAATGAGAGGGTTGTGGTGAGTTGATGACCAGTGTAAAAGTGGCTAAATAAAATGAATAATCAATTGAATATAGACGTAAATAGAGATCATTCATATGGTCGACCCAACTAATATGGGGCTGATACATGATTGATTGACTGATTGATTTTAACTTTTAACAAAGGTGCGAGACAAACTAGGTGTTGTTTAATGCCACACCGTGAGTAAATAAATGACCCTCTTACACATGTGTGTATGATTGATAGTATGGGTATCCGGAGGGGGGAAATAGGGGAATCTACCTCTGGGGCTGTACGGCTGAGACCTTTTCGCCATTGAGTTAGCAAAATTGTTCCGCCATCCTTCAGTTGCTAAGTCCATTTTCACTTTAATTCGACAAAAAATACAAAAGATCAACACAATGTCGCTAATAATTTCTAACTGAAAACACACATGCATGACAAAATGTCAACACAGGACATCCCCATCTGTACCAATGGATGCATGATCAAAACCCCATCACAACCCATCATTCAAATTTACTTTTATTAAAAGAAAAACCACTCACTATTTGTAAAACGCAGCGATGAATAAAATTTGAAGCGAAAATGAAATTTTGGAGAAAAATAGTCAGTGATTTGAGCAGAAAAAAAAAAGGGGGGTTTTACAGAAAGAGAATCTGATTCGGATAGGAGTTAGGTAGCGGATGAAGCTTCAATTTGAAGAAATCAATTTTGAACAAACCTGAGGAGTTACTGGTAGAGTAGACTGATGAAGAAAAACAGCTGAGATTTGCAGGTGACAGAAGGCGTTGGCACTTGGCTGAAAATGGTGCCGTCGACTATTCTCTCACTCCCAGGCCCCAGCTTTCCTTTTCTTCTTTTTATTTTGTTCCTTTCTCCGTACAGCACCTCTTTAAATAGGTAGTAGAGTGGTGAACATAAATCACCGAAAATTAAACTAATTAAAATAAACATAAATTAGGAATTAATATGTGATTAATGTATTGGATTGACCAACAGAAACTTTTGATGGAATGGTAGGGTACTCATTTGCTCAGCAGCATTTTATCCTCATTGTGAGACTTTTCTGGATATCGAACACCATGTGAAGAACCAAGAAATATATATCGAATTGAACTTTTAAATATTTAATATTTGATATTTATTTTTGATTAGCTATTATAGAATTATTCGTATAAAACTTTGAAAATATTGAATGGAATATCAATGTCCACTGCTAATGAATTGTTTTATATTATATATTTTGATAAAATTAATGAGTGATTTAGATTTCTAACTTGACCAATGATGATAATTTTATAATGTTAGAATTTAAAAGTGAAGATCTGACATTTTTATGTAATTTTGGTTATTAAACGCCTATCCTCCTACTTCTTGGGGTCATAAAAAGTAGGGCTAGGCATAAACACCGAGAAATTGAAACATCGAATCGAATTATTTTGGTATTTTGGTTTTCAGTTCGGTATTCGATATATATTTTTATATTTTTGATATTTCAGTTTGGTTTTTGGTATATAATTTTGTATTATTCGGTATTTCGGTTTACCGAAATATATTATATTATATTTATAATATTATTAATATTAAATAATAAATAGGCAAAATTAGGTCAAACTTTTCACTTTTCTTAGCAATCACACATCACTCATTAGTCACTTCCCACGTTAGTTTTCACTTTTCAGCTTCCAACTTTCCAGTTCGGCAGTTCCACTTCCCATGTCTTTCGGCGATCAATCAATCAGCAACAATCCAACGATCGGCCGACCAGCACGGAGGCAGCGCACAACACTGCAGCAAGCCAGCACACAACACGCACCACGTTGTAGCGACCAGTATCACGCAGCAGTCGACTGACGACCACCGCAACCGACTAGCAATTATAACAAAAAATCGAACTAACAAAAACCAAATTGAAATAAAAAAAACTGAACCGAACTGAAATAATTTAGTTCGGTGTTCGATACACGTGGTACAAGAATCGAAAATTGAAAAAATCGGGAAATAAATTTGAAACCATACCGAATTACAGAATGCCCAACCCTAATAGAAAGATACGAACTGCCTACTCTTTAAAGGGTTGGTGTGACATTAGATTGTTGAAAATGAAAGCGTTAGATAAAAGCTGAATATATATATTTTTCTTTAATACATAATTATTAAATTATTTTTAATTGTCAAATTATCAAAATAAAATATCGAGCATTCTCTCATATTGATTTTAAGTTGATATGTTTTATATTAAAAAAAATAAAAGCAAAAAAAATTAAATTGATAACTTAATATGTAATATATTACTCAATTTCATAATGTTAACGCCTAAAAAAAATGTCATTTGTTTTACAATTGGAAGTGCATTTATATCCATCAGGGTGACTCAATGATTTGGGAAGTCAGGTTTGAACTCCCTGACCTATTGAAGATAAGTGTCACGATCCGAGCCTACATCCTGGACATGACATGGCGTACAAAACTCAGAAGAGCCTTATACAAGCTTCATATCATTCATAGCATAAGAACATAGGAAAATAATGCGAAATTTAAAACTTTTATTTACAATTGAAGTCATTTTCATAAAAGCAAGCGGAAGTCTTTCTATACTTTGTCACAAACCATCTAGAACCACAAGACTTAAAACTTTAGGACGCAGCTCATACAAAAGCTCTAAACATAATAATAAAAGACACAAAGGGACATAATGGGTTCGTCTTCGAAACTATGAGTACTCACCAAATTTTCAACTTCATGCTCCTTAGAAACCTATCCTCCAAGAATAGAACATCAAGTCTCCAAACCTTACACTTTTGTAAAAATGTAGAAATATGGGTTAGCACACAAAAATGTACTAAGTATGGCAGTCATGCAATAATCATGCTTAAAACAGACATTTGGTTGAAAATCATGCATTATGCCAATTTTGAGAAAACATCACAAACTTTAGCAAAAGGCATAAGATACAATCACATTCAACATATAAGTCATTTCATCACATTAGAACATCCACCTCAAGCAACCCTAAGCTATACCTGTGCAATATGAGAATAGCATCACATGTTACTATTCCCACTAAGTACCACTTTGAGGTCACCTTAGATGAACTTGCCATCCTTCTTTTTCATCTCTAAACAATACCCATACATAAGTAACATAAACATTTCATAAGTCATAACAAAGAAAGTAACTCATAATACAATTCAAGTAAAACATGCATCATCACATTAAGCATTTGAGTCAACATTCTTCGTTAGCTTCCTTTTGAGCACATTCTTTCATTAGACATTAAGACATTGGAGAATCACATTATAGCCCTCTTAAAGCCTACTCGTGCAATGCATGGATGACATTCCATACTACCACCCACACTTCTTAAAACTTCTCAAGCAACCATAGTATGTATCTCACATAATGGAAATAAGCGTTTAACCGACATAGACCATATGAGCTTGACATGGAATCTAGTGTCATAACCCCACACCATAAATAGGTGGTCTACTTGCCTAAGATAGGACTGATAACATTTTAGCTTAGGTGGATCCACTAGCTAATAACTTATGTGAGCACATAATTATGAGGTAAGAAAGATGTTCATTAAAACCCAAGCCTACGTGGGGAGAGCTTTCATCTTACCATATCCACTCGGTGCTTAGCCTCTATTTCCATAGAGTAGTTCATTCACACTAACATTATTGTACTTGAGAGGAATGTCATTGGCCCATCGACCCAAGATACATTATTACATATGAAAGAAATGTCATATGCCTATCGATTCATGGTACATTATTAAGATAGCTCATTGAATCCTCATGAAAGGAACGCCATAAGCTTATCGATTCAAGATTCATCGTTATATTAATGCATTGACTCTTTAGGAAAGGAATGCCATAAGCCTATCGATTCAAGAGTCGTCATTACATTAGTTCATTGGCTCATTATGAAATGAATACCATAATCCTATTAATTCAAGACATAACTTTAGAACACATTCATTAGTCGTTTATGAAATGAATGTCATTAGCCTATTGATTCATGTTCATTAAGTGAAGATACATTAGTTACACAAAAAGAGGATTTCTAAGCCTACCAATTCAAGGTACATCATTCAACATTACTTTCATTCACACAAGAAGATGATGTCTAAGCCTATCAATTCAAGATGCAACATCGCATTATAGAACCCTTCACATTCTATCACTATCATTCATAAGTGTTAATTGAGAATAAGCTTTCAATAATAACACAATTGCATTCTAAACATGATCATAATACTTTCATTGTAACCACATACATATATTTCACATTATAATCATACATATATCCTTCATACTTTACCCTTCAAGGCTATAAATCAATCTAAACCCAAACATCTATAATACTACATTAGATAAGGGAAATATCACGATTCAATAACTAATTCAATATAAACATAAACAATTCATCATGACCCCATAATCAATCAACCCAAATCACAAACTTCCAATATAGTATTTTGGGGGAAACATGTGTTCATAGGGGAATTCATCATAATTCACCATTAATTCAACAATTCATCACATATAAATTTGTGAAAACGTTTTGTAATTGAACCCATGCTTAGATTGAAAACCCTAGGTTTTGAGGGGATTTTGGAAACTTGAAATCATCTTTTGATAGAGCTTCTTGAATGAAACTTAATCAAGGATGAAAACTATCATACCTTTATGGAAGAAACTCCACGAAAATTGGGTGAGAATGATGAAATCTTGAGCTTCAAACCTTGACTCCTTCTCCAACTAATCCTAGTCACAATAGTATCCTAATCGACTTCAACTAATACAATAAGTAGCAACCTAGTCTATAGTCTATATAAGTAGTCTAATCCTAGTGTGACTCTAATTCTACATCAGTGCTATAAACTCGTGTGTTGTAAACGCGTCAGTCAACTTTGTTGAACTTGTTCCTTTGACATGTTCCAATCATCAACTTCCTTCATCTTCAACAATTACAACTAAAAATCGATCTGAAAAAACATGAATACCCCTAATTCCGACTCTCTATTATTTTCTAATCCAATTAATGGTAAAAAATATAATTATATTAATTATTTTTCATGAATTTCATACCTCAATTCTCTATTATTGTTTACATTACCACTCACCTTGAAATGTATGCATGATTGTTACCTATTATATTGTATTGTGTTGGTAGTTTAATTACAATGTTTATTTTAATTATTACTTAAATTTTACCATACTACATCGTAAATTCATCAAATAACAATTAAGAATCTCATTTTATGTAACAAACAATATGGTGTGATGGCATTAATACCCCTCCCTCATTTTATTTTTACTTATTAGTTAATAATCTTATTTTATTCTTTTAATTATCAATATACAATAACTTATGAAAACAATACCATTCAAATATTATGTTTATTAATATAATATAATAAATTATGAAATAATATGTCAAACATAATGTAAGGAATTAATAGCAAAAAAAATGAGGTCTTCAGAAAGTTTAAAAGACAAATTTAAGCATAGATTTCCATTTAAGAAAATTTGTTGCAAAATATTTATCACTCCAAGGTTCAGACACTAAAAATTAGAACACACCCCTACTCACAATTTTTTTTTTTTTTATAAATAGAACCAATCTACACGTTATGCATTAATTGACGACCCAAAAAAAGAAAAAGAAAAAAGAACATAGGTTATGTCGAAGGCCATAGGTTAAAATAGAGTCCAAGAGGAGCAGCACGAACCACAGAGGTTCTTCTTAATACTTCCAAATAACATCGTTTTTTTTTTTCACTTTGGCGCCCTTTCCGCTAAAATCCCTCAAGATTCCTCTCTTTGTTAACCCTCTTTCTCGCTTCCGATTCCCATTCCCCTTCTCCTTTTTTCTATGTAGTCAACTCATACTGTTTTCATAAAGCATAACTTATTTCTCTTCAGTATCTATCTCTATTCTCAAATGGCTTCCGAGGAACAGTTGTCTGCAATTAAGGTATGTATGTGTCTTTTCTGCAAGAAAATTGAGTTTTTCTTGATGTTTTGGGCACCCTTTCTTGGATAATCTTGATGGGTTTTGTTAGTTCTTGATGTTCTTTTCTTGTGATTTTATTAGGGTGCTAAAGTGCTCATGGTTGGTGCTGGTGGTATTGGGTGTGAGTTGCTTAAAACCCTTGCTCTTTCTGGGTTCGAAGACATTCACATCGTAAGTAAGATTTGCCTTTTGTTTTTGATATTTACTTTTTATATGTAGTTTTTGATGATTAAATTTTGGGTCAAGAAAATTTAGGGCTTCTTTGCTAGGGTTTCTTGAATACGTTTAGTTGCCATGTGATTGTTAGGGGTTTTGCGGGTTATTCCACTGTGGGCTGTGCATGAGGAGAAAGTGTTGTTTTTTGTACTGGGGGTGACATAGTGAAAAGCTTTTGTCTCGGACATTGAAATATGTGAAAATCCATTAGAATTGGTATGTATTAAGAGAACCTGACCGACAACTTCAAGAGAGAAGTTGCTGCATTCGACATTTTCTCCTCAAGATTGTTAGTAATTTGAACCCAATGGGACCCTCCCTGGGATTCTATATTTGCACTGTGTAGAGAGATTTACTATGGGGTTAGCAAACATCTCTCTTTGTTGGATTAATGACTAGCACAGTTTTCATGCTTTCTAAGCAAATTGATATAGTAATAAAAGAGAGAAATAAACTTCACATCCAAAGTAAGATTTGCCTTTTCTTTTTTGATGTTTACTGTTCAAAAGTAGTCTTTGATGATTAAAGTTTTGGTCAAGAAAATTTATGGCAACTTTGCTAGGGTTTCTTGAATACGTTTAGTTTGCCTTGTGATTGTTAGGGTTTTTGCAAGTTATTCCTTTGCGGGCTGTGCATGAGGAGAAAGTGTTGTTTTTGTACTGGGGCTTACCTAGTGAAAAGCTTTGGCTCTGACCTTGTATATATGTGAAAATCCATTAGAATTGGTATGTACTTAGAGAACCTGACCAACTGCTTCAAGAGAGCAGTTGCTGCATTTGACATTTTCTCCTCAAGATTGTTAGAAATTTGAACCCAATTATACGCTCCCTGGGATTCTATATTTGCATAATTCATTGGTTGTGGTTGTCATGGTTTGGGAATGAAGGGACATGCTTGTGAAAGTTACAGATTAGCCTTGGTTACATGAGCAATCCTGGCGGCACTGTGTAGAGAGATTCACTATGTGGTTAACAAACATATCTCTTTGTTGGATTATTGACTAGCATAGTTTTCATGCTTTCTAAGCAAATCGATATTACAAAAAAGTTATATTAAGTGTTGTAGCTGTTAAGATGTTTAATATTAATAATAAATATTAAGTGTTTTAGCTGTGCCTATTTTAGCTTGAATATATCTGGCTACAGCTTGCGTTAGATTCCTAGAGTTTTAATAGCTGTTAGAAATATATGCATGCAATCTGATCATCTTTGTTCTGCAAATAGGAAAGAGTTTGTCTTTATGTTTTTTATACATGATTTCCATTGTTAGACGGGTGCTGCCTTGTATGTTGGAATTTATTTGACTCAAGGCTTGCTGGAGTGAGATTCCACTATGTTGCTTGGTAGGTTGTGGAAGGCTGCTGATTGCAGATTTTCTTGAAAAAAATAGAATCCCTGCATCTCAGGCCGAGAGAGTTGGGGGGGGGGGGGGGGGCGTTGTAGGTGCTTTGACTTTTAGGGGTAGACTCAACCACTTATCTTTTATCATTCCATTGCTCTCAGGCTATTCGAATGTACATTTCGATTCTGCAAAAGGATGAGAGGGCTTCTGCACTGTGTGGTGGGGGGTCTGCCTCATCTTATTTTGATTTGCATTTCACTGTCCTGTTTCCTTGTGGATAATATAAGTTTATTTAGTAAATGCTTCTTAAAACAGAGTCTTGCCATTTATATTATGTGAGTCCATTGTATTGCACTATGCTTGCATGGAGCTTTCTAACCTGGTTTTATGTCATTTTGTCTATTTGCAGATTGACATGGATACAATAGAAGTCAGCAACTTAAATAGACAATTCTTGTTTCGACAAAAACATGTTGGTCAATCTAAGGCTAAAGTAAGGAAATCACATCAATATTTTTCCGGTTTCATTTTTCATGCTGATTTTGAATCCTGAATAGCATACTCTCAAAATTTTACCAGGTTGCTAGAGAGGCTGTCCTAAAATTTAGGCCTCATATTAAAATTACACCATACCATGCAAATGTAAAAGATCCAGAGTTCAATGTGGATTTTTTCAAGCAATTCAATGTTGTGCTTAATGGACTTGACAATCTAGATGCTAGGCGACATGTGAATCGCCTTTGTTTGGCATCCGGTGTCCCATTAGTTGAAAGTGGGACTACAGGCTTCCTTGGCCAGGTAAAATTTAGATTTTCAGTTTTATTTGATGGGGATCAGGCAACTAAATTTCATTTGGCATACTTCTGTTTCTATCTTATATATTTGCTAGTCTGTATATTTCTTGACATCTTAAGATCTCTTAGCAACATTCAAACTAGCCGTGACCAGCCTAAAATGTTATAAAGGAAGTTACTTGAAATGCAATTAAAGAAAATGTGAAAAATCCATATTTCTTGAATGTGGTATTCTTGGGGCGTAGATTGTTGTGGTTATTTAATTATTATTAATTGGAAGTTGCTGCTCAGTACTCACTTTTATTTCCATCTTCTAGTGAAAATAAGCTTGTTATAATTCCAATATTTTGATGTCGAATGTACCATGTGAGACTTAGAAAAGCAGACTGCTAAGTTTGAATGGAAAAGAAACTGTCTGTAGTAAGATATATCAAGAGTTTTGTAACTATTTTACAGAAACTTATTGAATAGGCATGTTGATCATTGTTACACTTGTTACTGCCAGTAAATTTTGATTTCCTTTCTTCCAAGACTTGCTTGGAAAATTGGAATATTCGCTACTTGGGTGGAGTTGGCCAAATTTGATCAGATTATATGTCATATTCAAAAGAACTCGTGCAAAAACTTGCTCTTCATGCTAACAAGTTTCTCATTCACCTCATTCTTTTGAAGGATGGAGCAATTTTCAGCTTTTATGTTTGATTCAGACCTTCTAGCCAAAAGGTCAACCTGTTTATGCACCCTCAAAGATCATAGGGGGAATACATAGTCCTGTAGCTTTATTTATGTTGTTAAAGGTCAAACGTTCTTGTCTGGCTGCTCTTTTTTTGGGTTTTGGTTCCATAGTGTATTACTGTGTTCTGCTGTTTCTGTTTATCAACTGACTGAATCTCCTTTTTGACTCTTACTAGTTCTGTGATTCTCATAGTCGAATCTTTTTTTGTGACAGGTCACGGTACATGTGAAGGGTAAAACAGAATGCTATGAATGTCAGTCTAAACCAGCTCCAAAAACTTACCCTGTCTGTACAATCACAAGTACTCCAACAAAGGTACTGACATGTCCTTAATCCTTTTTTTTCTTAATGTAAATTTGAGCTGAGCCAATCTGTGTATCTGTATTTATTTAAATGTCATTCCTGTACTGACTCTCTCACAATCTCAAGCGTTTTTGCCTAACATTTTTCTTTGAATTGTTTTCTGCTTTAGTTTGTTCACTGCATTGTATGGGCAAAAGATCTGCTGTTTGCAAAGCTTTTTGGGAACAAGAATCAGGAAAATGACCTTAATGTGCGTTCTACTGATGCTTCGAGCTCATCAGAACATTCAGAGGATGTTTTTGAACGTAGAGCCGATGAAGATTTTGAGCAATATGGGAGGAGAATATATGATCATGTTTTTGGTTACAACATCGAAGTAGCATTACGTAATGAAGAGACGTGGAAGAACCGTAACAAGCCTAGGCCTGTATACACCAGAGATGTATTGCCACTACGACCAGTTGGACAGAATGGTAACAAGGATAAAGCTTCAACCGGTGACCCCTCTTCAGTCTCTGCAATGGCATCTCTAGGCCTTAAAAATCCTCAGGATTTGTGGAGTCTTAAGGAAAATTCTGAAGTATTTCTTGAGGCATTAAGGTTCTTTTTCTTGAAAAGAGAGAAGGTTTTGATCCCATTCCCACCTTCTGATTCTTTTTTGATAATGTAATCAAATTTTATTAGAAGAAGGAAACAAATGCCATTTCATTTGATCCCATTCCCACCTCCTGATTCTCTTTTCTTGTATATATGCTTGGATTTCTTTTTCATTCAGTATATGTTCAAATTATTTCTGTCTTTACCACTGTTGCAGGAAATTGGCCAGTTGGGTTTTGATAAGGACGACCAGTTGGCTGTAGAGTTTGTCACTTCTGCAGCAAACATTCGTGCCGCTTCGTTTGGGATCCCGTTACATAGCCTTTTTGAAGCTAAAGGTATTGCTGGCAATATCGTTCATGCCGTTGCAACAACAAATGCCATCATTGCAGGCTTGATTGTGCTTGAGGCAATCAAGGTGTTGCAAAATGATGTAAAAAGCTACAGGTATGGTTGGTTCCATTATCTCTGCTTTTACTGCAGTTCTCTTTATTTCGACGCAGATAATTATATTTTGGAGATCAGCTAAAATGACCAAGATATCAGATACTCTTGCCAGCTGTGACTGATCTCCACATGCTTTTATAAAAGCGATCTCGACAATGCTTCCAGTCCTCTTTTCCCACTTCCCACTGCATTTTCCTTTTTATTTTTGATTAAATTTGTGGAAGTGCAGCTTTTTTCATCTGATAGAGATCAAGTGAAAAACAATTTAATCAACTCTCCAGCAATTAATCATTCAGGGAAGCAATAAATTCAGTGGTTTAATAAGTAATAATTACGATTACTGAAGTGAGTGACCATCTAATAAAATAGTTTAAACTGTTAGAAAGGAATGATGACACTTCTATTATCTATTTTATGTTTGCAACATGTCTGCTAATGTGATCATGATTTTTCTGTTTGGTATGGAGATATTTTTGTTAACCAGTGGTGAGACTCTCATTTAGGACATCTGCATGATCTATGAGTTGAAGTGTGTGGCCCAAGCTAAAAGTTTTAAGGCTTTAAGCTGTGAAAAAGAGTATTTCTTTTATAAATATTTTCGAGGTCTTGAACCATAATTTATTAGTTCTTAATAATCTATCAAAACATCTTTCTAGAAATTGGAACTTGGTCTCTTTGATGCAGAACTGATGGGAAAGTGAAAAACAATTTTAAGTTGTAATTGAAATACTCCCTCCGTTTAAAAAAGAATGACTTCCTTTCCTTTTTAGTCTCTTTAAAAAAGAATGACCTCTTTCTTTTTTTGGTAACATTTTAATTTCAGCTTTCCACGTGGCATATTTAAGACCACAAGATTAAATGGCAATTTTGCACATTTGACATAACTTTAATTTAGGACCACAAGATTCAAAAGTCTTCTTTATTTTCTTAAACTCCGTGCCAAGTCAGACTAGGTCATTCTTTGTGAAGCTGAGGGAGTATGAAATAGTAATGTAGTTTTCTTTCTAAATTTAATGATGAAAGGGGGTTTCAAGAACAATTTGTATATAGTACTAGAAATATTAATTGAAGGACATGAATGCAACGTGATTGGTGAAACTGTTTATTGTCACTTATGCCAATGTAGAGATAAGTCTGAGAAGTAGAGAATCTATAGTTTTGAAAAATTTGGATGGAATGAAATGGCCCCAAATAGTGTGCTTGCATGTAGAGGATTCATATAGTGGATTCCAACTGATGTGTGATTGAGGATTTGTTAATTAATCATATTCTTGATTAATCACTATGGAAAATAGTGCACCAAGTCAAATTAATATCTAATAGATGTTTTGCACTAAAGGATGTGACATAATGGTCAATGGAGTCGGTGCAAACTTTGGAGACTAAGATTCATCCTAATAGAGACAAACCACATCAAGTGATTTCTCTCCGCCTGTCTTAGCCTTGGTGAGCAAAGTTGCCCAATACTTGTGTTGATGGAAGGTAGCAGGTACAGATAGAATAGTCGAGGTGTGCACCAGCTTACCTCAATGCCATGTTAAAAATTAACTAATAGAATTTGCTAAAATATACTAAATAAAACTAATTGCATTCTTTAGCAAATGGTAAAACTGTAGAAAATTGAAAAGGTACCTTTTTGAAGTGTCGTTCAATGCATGCCATCCTATTTTCCTTATGCCAACCTTCCCCCCTTCCCATTCAGAAAAAGTAAAACTTAGCAACCTTTCAATGCCTTGTAAAAGCTAAAAGAAGGAAAACTATCAAAATACTTAGGAAACAACTTACCATTTATCTGTTACCATTTTTAAGAAAAGCAACTTACCATTTACGGCAAGGAGTTATCAAAAATGGATTTTACCTAATGTTTCTCCAGAGATTTTACTTAACCCTTCTTTTGCTTTATGTTATTGGCTAACAAAATAAAAACAAAATTCCTATCTAAACTAATCTATCAAGTAGTTGAGCTTTGAGACTTCTTGTGCTGTATAGAAGTGTAGTACATGGATCAATGGGGACTATATCATTTTGTTCGGTACTGTTTTATAATATCATGTGCACTTCCTTGCAGGATGACTTATTGCCTTGAACATCCCTCGAGAAAGATGCTTCTCATGCCAGTGGAGCCCTTCGAGCCAAACAAGTCTTGTTATGTTTGTTCCGAGGTATGATCTACTGTAATGTACAATAGATTGTGTTCCCGCCTCTGCTACCTTATGGAATTTTATTTTAGCCACTACTTTTTGATTGAATGCAAATCAATGAACAGACACCTTTAACGCTTGAGATTAATACTCATCGTTCGAAGTTGAGGGATTTTGTTGAGAAGATTGTCAAAGCAAAACTTGGCATGAGCCTCCCATTGATCATGCATGGGGTGGCACTTCTTTATGAGGTGGGCGATGATCTTGAGGAAGATGAGGTTGCAAATTATGCAGCAAACCTTGACAAGGTAAGACACTGTCATGTCTTTGTACATATGTGAAGAAACTTTATTGTTATTGGCTGATAAGACACTTGTCTGTGTGAATACAAAACCCTTAGGTTCTATCTGAGCTTCCTTCTCCGGTTACTGGTGGCACAATTCTCACAGTTGAGGATCTTCAGCAAGAGCTTAAGTGCAGCATCAATATTAAGCACAGGTCCTCCTTGTTCTTATTATGTGTTTGTAGACTTATCTTTCTTAATGGAGGAAAGAGAACTGTAGTGTATTTCCTCCAATTTGCCTTCACTTTGATTTCTACTTTTCGTAATGTTATTTGGTATTAGCAATAGAGTTAGCTGATGATCTTTCAGAAGTTAAGCTGTTGGTGAAACTTGACATGATAGGTGATTCAAGCTTAACAGTTTAACTACTCGTCAATAATTGATTGGGCAGGACTCATGTTTTAAGAAAAGTTCAATTTCATCGATATATTAATGTCTGGACCTCCTGATTCTTAAATAGGACCTTGCTACTGTAAATCTATTTTGGTAGACTTCTTGTATAATGGGCATTGCCCCATATTTTATAAACATATCCTCTTATCTAATTGAATACAGTCAAGGCAGTATGTCTATTTGTGAAGTTAAACTAATAATTAAAATGGGAAATAGGTTAGATGTTTTATTAAGATGCTACCAAATGAATGGGCTTTTGACATTTTTAAATTCACTTATTAAATAAAATACGTTAACATGTCACTATCCACTATATTATGATATACTCTACTATGAGCTTTACATATTAGAAAGGAAGCTGGAATTTCCTCTTGACTCGATTCAGTTTTGATTGACATGTTCATAGCTTATTTAGGGATTTTGTGATCTCGGTTTTCCCTGTAAAGAGATTTCCCATTATTGCCATGAAGAATATTACTCTAGGAAGCTATCGGCAGTGACTTCGTTGAGTAGATATTTTTTGTTGCGAATTGCGCTAATCACTGCTGGATTTGTCTATTTTTTTTTTTTTTTGTATGTATACATGGGGTAGATGCTTCTTCACCAACTTGGTGCTATGGCCCAAGTCATGAGGTTGTGCTTTGGTGTAATTGTTTGTTCCATTTTCTGCTTTGATGTTTTCATTTTGCTTCCGAAGCTCACCCATTTCATAATATGAGACATGATGCATTTGGAAGTTGTGTGTACTGGATGGTTTGATCTCTTTCCTTCTGTATTCCTTTTGGGGGACTTTGTCTTGGTGTGTTGTTACATTGCTAATGAACATAATTGAGGGCATTCAGTAGGCAAGTACTTACTTACTGTGTTTATTTCATCCATTGATCTAATATCCTGAAGATTATTTACTTTTCCCATTCTTTTGCTCCACAGCCTCATTTGAACTGTTTTATGATTAATTTTTTGCAGAGAGGAGTTCGATGAAGAGAAAGAACCTGATGGAATGGTTCTCTCAGGATGGACACCAGCTCTTGCAGCAGAAAAAACCAAGACATCGGACAATGGCCCGAGCTCGTCTAATGCATCTCAGACAGTTCTGCTGGAGTCAGAGGATAATGATGAGATTGAAATTATTCTCAAAGATCCTGAAATTCTTGCTGCTGGGAAGAAAAGAAAGTTGTCTGATGTTTCAGTTGCTGTCGATTCAGAGATATTCAGTGTCACGGGTGAAATGCTGACTAAACGGAAGGTGGAGGAGGATGATAGTCATAATGATATTGTGATGGTTGATGGAAATTTAGACCCCAACAAGAAAAAGAGGGTGCAATAACTTTTTCTTACATCTTAATTTTAGCTGTGCATCTGTCTAACTTTGTACAATATAGGGAGAAACATTGATTCTTTGCCCACTTCCTAACTTCTGAGTTGTTCTTTAGGTGCAAACTTTATAAAGTTTTGATACTGGCATGATGCCTTCAGTGACTCCAGTTCTAATTTTCTCACTTGGGGCTGTCTTGATTCCAACCTGACCGACATAACCGTCTAAAGAATGTGATTCTCACTATTTTACATGGTACTCTCAAATCAGGTGACTTGCTATTGTGTTTCCTGTCTTAAGTTACTGTTAGTCTGTCATGACTGCCTTGCCTTATCATTTTTTCCCTCTTCGCATGTTAATGTTTATATTGGCTGTATGAATTATACTAGCAGTAGAAAACCCCATTTGATGGCCTCAAGAAAGTTGCAACAGACCTTGAATAACAAACTGAAAATGGTAGCAAAATGTAATTCTATTTACTCAAGAGCCTTTCAGTGCAAATAGTCACATTCAATGAGCGTTAGACCCATCAAAACTGTGAAATGCATAGTGTGCAAGAGAAACTATGAAGTTAATAATATATACAATAACACGTTATTATTCAGTACGCAATTTTTTTTTTCATCTACACATCCAGCATTTTAATGTTAGGAATACAAAACAATCAAAAAGATAACCTCTAGCTATTGTTACTCATTCTTGGAAGCAAAACTCCAACAAAAAAGAAAAGTCCGTAAAAGAGCTGGCTTCAACTACATATACATATAATTCACCTGGGACATACCAATTGACATTTTTGTAGTATCATGTGTGTCAAAGTGATCATGGCTATCATCGCCCGTTAAGTGCACCAAATTGATCAAATATTTTTGTTCCCGAATGATCGTCAATTGTTTGAAGTTCAGTAGGATTTCTCGTCTGCTCAGGTGTAGAAACTGGTCTGTTGTCAGGAGTCGAAGGAGCAGGGACGGGGGCAGGAGTATGGGCAACTATAGCAGGAGAGACTGGGGAAGAAGATGCTTTGTTTTCTTCTTCAGCCTTCCCTTGTAATGAGGCTTCTTGTAGCTGCAAAGCATATTCCAAGTTCCACAGCACATCACCCATGCTAGGTCTATCAGCACCATATTCTGCCAAACACTTTTCTGCCGCTTCACCAAATTTCTTCATTGACTCTGGGTTAATTTGTCCCACAAGAGTAGGATCAATGATCTTGTCCAACAAACCTTTTTTCTTCCATTGCATTCCCCATTCTGCTAAATTCACTTGCTCTCTTGGAAGTGATGGATTAATGGCAGGACGAGCGCACAATGCCTCTAGAAGTACCACTCCAAATGAGTACACATCAGACTTGTCTGTTAGCTGCTGCTTACGGAAGTACTCAGGATCGAGGTACCCAAAACTTCCCTTCACAGCTGTACTTACGTGAGTCTCGTTGGCAAGGCAATCTTTTGACAGCCCAAAGTCAGCCATTTTAGCGACTAAGTTCTCATCAAGAAGAATGTTGGTGGTTTTGACATCTCTGTGGATAATTGCTGTAGATGCACCTGTGTGGAGGTAATGAAGCCCACGAGCTGAGCCAATACAGATTTCTAGCCTCTGCTTCCATGTCAAAGGTGGAAAGTTCTTGCCATAGAGATGATCTCTGAAAGGACCATTTTGCATGAACTCATAAACCAATATCATCTCTGTGTTTTCATCACAATAACCAATCAATGACACCAGATGGCGATGTCTGAGCTTAGATAACATCTGAATTTCAGTCTGGAACTCATTGACACCTTGCTCAGATTGTGGATTTCCTCTCTTGACAGCTACTTTTGTTCCATCATCGATTTCTCCATAATAGACATTGCCAAAGCCACCAACACCAATTATGGCAGTCGATTCCCAATTGTTGGTGGCGTCTGACAACTCAGCAAATGAAAAGTATCGGCCTAGCCCCATGTTTGAAGAGAAAAATTGGCTCTTGCGCGACAATGAGGCATTGCTTCCTGCCATAAAGCTTGTATCTCCAGCATGAAGTGGAAGCAACCAAGAGGAGAAACTGTTCCTTTTTCGCCAATCTTGAGGCCTCTTTTGCCACTTGAAAACTATAGCACCCAATCCTACAAATGCTCCGAACATCATAGCAAAACCAACATAAGCCACTGTTTTGCTTGGGCCACTACTCTTCGTTCCATCAACACCATATTGTCCATCAAGACTACCCATAGAATTATTCATCCGAAAAACCTCAAGCCCATTCAGGATTGCATTCTTGAATCCTTGGACATCATTCACCGGTGAAACCTTTACACTAAGAGGATTAGATGCTGAAGAGGCATCTATCACAAAGTCCTTGTAAAAAGCTGTGGACAACCGTTGTGTCAAAGATGACAAGTCTAGCCCGGAAATTGCCATCTTATCATTAATGTACACGTTGAAATATAGTTCATTGAGCGATTTGCTAATGATATCACAGAAGTGAAGGCGAACGAGGTATGTATACGAGGTATCAATATCCATCGTCCATGATATGTTGAAATTGGGAATGGTAGTTTCTGAATCAGCCATTTTCACTGCTGAACAGTAAACTGTAGGAGGAGCAATTAAAGGCGACCCTCCTGCCGTTGGATACTGAATCACAGAAGGCTGAACAGTAACTGCCTGTCCTGTGGCACTATTACGGAATGGTTCATCGGATAACCAACTTCTCCCTAAAGTGTCATTTGTTGCATCAAGGTATGCACCTCCAACATTAAGTCTATAGGTTGTTTCGAAATTACTAGTGGAAAGATCAAATTTCTGCGAAACGGGGAAAAGGAGAGGGACAGAATAGTCGAGTAATTTGCCTGGTGCAGTAACAAACTCAATGGCGTTGGCGAATGCAATTGAGCCTTGGGAAGGTGCAAATTTGATGGCATAACGCTCTGTTGTGACATTTACAAGAAACTCTTTCATAACTGGTTCGTTTTTCTCCATTTGGTAATCACGGAGGAGAACTAATGTATCCACTGAAACAGAGAATTTGGCTGTTTGGAGATTAAATTCATTGTTTTGTAATGGGAAAAAATAAAGACGAATCCAATGCAAGCCTGGACTGGTCACATGAAATGTGTAAGTAGCTTCACTATCGAAAATTTTTGCGCTAAGGTATATAGGTGAAGGTACATTTTTATTATCAGGTGCAGAAATGTGAAGGTCACGTCCGCTATAGGCTAAATATTTAGCCGTGGTTTCATCTGGTTGAAATGCGCGATTTCCTGGAAGAGTAATAGGAGAAGTAGATCCACAATTAATAAGGTAGTTATCTGAAGGTGTGAATGCTGGAAAAGATTTTGCGGGTGCAGTAGAATCTGATTGTGCAGAAACTGGAATTATACTCGAGGGGCCGATGAAAATGAGGCAAACAAACGCCACGAGGATATTAGCCATTATTGTAGACGATGGTGGTGGTGATGGTGATCCTCTTGGCATTTTTTTCATCTCCAGCCCCTCCTGACGAGGATTTGGGGATGAAAATTGAGAAAAAAAAATGTCTAATACTATGGAGGGAGTATGAAAGAGAAAAAAGGAATTGAAATCAGTCTTTTTTTGCCAATATTATCGCCATATTTGTGGGGTGTGGAGATTTTTGGGTTTGGTTTCGAATTTCTGTTACCGTTGGCGCAATTATTTTTCTTTAAGCTTTACAATGTTTTAGTGGTTGAAATGCTTAATCAACCGGTCTTTTCTCTCCGTTGTTCGTTTTCATTAGCGTCCAAGAAAACAAGTATTCAAATTAATATGAAAAAAGAAGTTCGCAAAATTATAGTAAAATTGGTCAATTATGTTCATGTATTATGATAAAATAAATTGAACAACTTCACTCTGCATTACATTTTCGATAGGATCTTATTTCACTGCTAGAAGAAAAGTCTTATTTTTACCCTTGATCCATAATGGAGCTCCAATTGAGAATCTTAGTCTAAAATAGTGGTCTTCATGAAGAAATTTAAGATATATAGGGCCTACTTCATTTTAAGTTAGAACTCTTTTAACAGTAAATATAAATTCAAGACAATTTACTACTCCATACAAGAGTTTGAATGGACAAAAGTCTAATAGAGAGCAAAACTTAATCATTCCGCAATATAATATGAGCACATTTGATTCCGGCATTTTCTATTACTCTATTAGTAAATCAAAAGTTCAAATTCGAAGCAAATCATGTTACACTTCTCTTTCTATTTTTGGGCAAAATTAAGTTATTTCATAATATAAAAGAAGATTTTTTTTTTTTTCCAAATCGACAATTTGAGATAACAAAATCCCGTGTGTTGAAAAATAAGTTTAAAATATAAAATATATAAACCAGAGAAACCTTTTTATAATTTTATTTTTGATCACTTCTCTTAACATGTTTTATCTTTCAAGTGAGTTAATTTTTAATTTTAATATTTAGAAATTGATCTTATGGTGAGCGAGCGGACATAACTTGTAGAATTTTATGAACAGAAAAGGGTCAAAACTACTCTTAAACTATCCGAAATAGCTTATATATACCCTTAAACTATATTTCGGCTCAAAAATACCCATTTCGTCAAACTATTGGGTCACACCTACCCTTTTAGTTAACGGAAATATCCATATGTGTGTTAAATGCCACATGAATGCCACATGTGCACGCCAAACAGACCTCACCTCCACATAGACGACCATAGAAAATGGTCAAAACTACCCTTAAACTATTCGAAATAACTTAAATATATCTTTAAACTATATTTCAACTCAAAAATGTCCTTCTCGTCTAACTATTGAACTACACTTGCCATTCTATTTAACAAAAACATCCATGTGTGTGCTAAAATGCCACATGAATTCCACACATGCACGTCAAACACACCCCACCTCGACATAGACGACTTAAAGCCCTAATTTCACCTTTTCCCCCTCATTTCATCCTGAAAAGTATATGTTGAACAAAAAAAGAAAAAACATTTGGGGAAACTTGTATACGTAACCGTTTCAAATACAATAAAAGAAACGATCTAAGGTATAATATAAACACATTCATTTTATTTAATCAATTAACACTAATTTATTAGTTTAATTTCTCTTAATAAATTAATTTTGTTTAAAAAAATCTTAGTGAAGCTTTCTTGTTGATTCAACTCACGGCCATGGCGGAAAAGAACAATTGCTGTAGGAGACTTAATATACTTATCACCAAAACTCCAAGCACATGAAGACGATTGGTGACCGAGCTCCTCCACATCAACGTCAGCGATTTCGCTAATGAGGAAAACTTGACGAACATATGAGATGACACCTTCGATTGCTACTACATCAACGAAGACCTAGTAAGTCTTTATAGATTTCTTAATTTAATTTTTTTTTACCAATTACCCTATTTTTGTTCAAGTTTTGAGTTTTTGTGGTTCCTAATCCAGAAGATGCTCTAAATAATTTTTAAGGAAGTTTTAGATTTTATGGAAAGTTAAAGAAACATTCAATATAATAGATGATTTAAGGATTAGATAGAAGAATTAATTTGAATTTTGTTTAAGTTGTTATCTTCAAAGTACAACATATTAGTATTAGAATAAAATGGAACTAAATTGAGTCAGTGTACATTGTATATTCATATAGATATACCCAAATAAGGAAAGGATGAAATGAGGGGGAAAAGAGTGAAATTAGGGCTTTAAATCGTCTATATGGAGGTGGGGTGGGTTCGGTGTGCACATGCGGAGTCCATGTGGCATTTTAGCACACACATGGATGTTTTTGTTAAGCAGAAGGGCAAGTGTGGTCCAATAGTTAGACGGGAAGAGCATTTTTGAGCCGAAATATAGTTTAAGGGTATATTTAAGCTATTTCGAATAGTTTAAGGGCAATTTTGACCCTTTAGTCGTCAATGTGGAGGTGGGTCAGTTTGGTGTGCACATGTGGCATCCATTGGCATTTAACACACACATGGATACTTCCGTTAACTAGAAGGGTAGGTGTGGCCAATAGTTTGACGGAAAGAATATTTTTGAGCTGAAATATAGTTTAAGGGTATATTTAAGCTATTTCGGATAGTTTAAGGGTAGTTTAAACCCTTTTTCGTATTATGAATAAAAAATATAAACTTATGTCCCATAAAAAAAATTATTCTTCTTGAGGGGCAAAAATTAAAGACGATGACAAAATAAGGGCAAAAGTGCAAATGAGTTCGTTCTTTCCCCTTTATTGGGCTCTGCACTGGGCCTGAATAAAATCGCGAAACCCCACGGCCCAACAAGAAAGCTGCTCCGTATTATTTCGTTACGAATAGTATAATTAGAAGATTATATATTTACAAACAACGGCAAATAAATTGGTATTTTCTTAACAGGGATCTATACGTTTCTTGGCCCTCAAGTCGAGAGGTCACTCGGATATCAGAAATCAGTTCAGATCTTTGAGCTTAAGCGCCATGGCGACCGAAGAAGACGCCGTCCGACGCCGTACTGCACTAGCCGATTATCGGAAAAAGCTCCTTCAGCACAAGGAGCTTGATGCTCGGGTTCGGACAGGTGCCGTTCTCAGAAATCTTAAACCCTAGTTCTCTTTTTCTGACATTGATTTCGGTGGCTGAAATGTTTTTTGTAGGTTCAATATCACTAATTGCTATTATTTACTCCTAAATGTGGTAAATACATGGATATTAAAATTCATTAGAGATGCTTAGGACTTCTGTTGTCATCAATTACTATTATTTACTCCTAAATGTTGTAAATTCGTGAGTATTGAAATTCAGATACGATGCTTAGGGTTTTTGTTCTTTCGATGTTCCTTTTGTTGTAGGTAAGATTAGATATTGTGTTTTCTGTGGCAAAAGAGTAAACATATTGATTATTGACACGCAACTTTTAATGTTTGCAATATAAT
Source organism: Solanum bulbocastanum (assembly GCA_037074985.1). Classification (NCBI taxonomy): domain Eukaryota; kingdom Viridiplantae; phylum Streptophyta; class Magnoliopsida; order Solanales; family Solanaceae; genus Solanum; species Solanum bulbocastanum. The sequence goes on along the minus strand of CM073597.1, from coordinate 70,241,151 downwards.
GCAGGATTATTGACGCACAACTTTTATTGTGTTTTGGAAGGGTTAAATTTAGGCTAAGCTTCTCATAATTCAACTTCTCCAAAGCTAAAATTAAGATCCTAATCAGTGGGATGATTAGAAGTATTTATAATAATGAGCAAATGAGAATGCTGAAAAAGACCAAAATATCCTTAAACTAGAAGTTCAAGGTCTAGGAGGAACCATCCCACTGCATTTTTTGCCCCACGGCCCAAATCACTTGACTGAATTTTTCTATTTTGCGCAACACATTTTGTGCGGCGGCTCAAATACGTGCTATAGTTACAAGTTTAATGCACTTTAATACTAATTTTGGTTTCTTTGGTCCTTCGTATGACTCCCATGTCATCTTCCAATAACATTAGCACATGAAAGTATTTGTAAAGTATTTCCAAGCCTTCTAGGTCATCTTCTATGCATGCTCCCTTGGATGCTATCACGCTACCAGTTTCCAACAATTCAAATGACCAATGTTTACACTTTTTACCTGCTTCAGGTAAGATCATAAATGATTAGCATAGGGGTAATTAGTCTGTATTTATCTTTAGGCAAAACTTTTGGTGATAAAAATTGTGAAAAACCAAATAAGACAAGACAATGCAAGTGAATAAGTCCATTAAACTACATGTAAAAGTGGCCTACTGTAAGTATGATTCATAAAGATTGAATTTAACAAATGTTCATATCTTTTCGTAGTTGTCTAGAATTCTTGTTCGTCGGACAATAGATTCCTTTTCTGATAATTAACGGGATCTTTTTGGGGGAAACCATTGGCTAGATCATGCCAATTTATTTGGTGTTTCCATTTGTTAGATTTTGTTCCTTCACTATTATGCCTTTCTACTCCACTAAGTACAAGTGCGACTGGGTTGGGTTGTCACACTTCATCAGTCAACCAAGTATAGCCCGATGATCTATTTAAGCTTGCTTTGATGTATTTTAATCTAATAAAATCATCTATCCTTTTGTTCAGAAAGGGTGGTGTAGCTATTCTGATACAGATCCCTACTATAGAACCCTCATAAACCAAAGCTTCTTATTTGGAAATAGGAGCGTATGCATGTGCTCCCCCAATATGTTCTCCAACTTTGTCCTTTGTTTCTTGGAGTTTGTATAACCTCGTTTGTTATACATCAGAGATTGATATATGGATCAGTTTTTTGTTATTAGTGATACGGGGCTAGTGATACTTTTTGTAGTACTTCATGATTGTTCCTTGATTTTTTTATTGTTTTTGATTACCTTGAAGTCTGGCCAGTTTTCGCACCTTGACTAATTCCATGGGATACCTGCCACCTACTACCAACAACAGGTGCCAGGTAACTTAGTCCACAAGGCTAGGACAGATGAGAAGAAATCACTTATTGTTTTTTTTTTTTTTTGTCTCTGCTAGGATTTGACGGTTTTGAACTTGAAACCTCATGGCTCTTAACCCACTTTGTTGACCACTAGGTCACACCCTTGAGTGCTGTTCCTTGCTATTTCTTCCTTCTATTATGTTTTGTTCCCATAATCTAATAAGCAACTTAATTCTTGGTCTTCATAATATTCATATTCTTTTTGATTGTCTATTACTGATTATAAAGTTACTCTTCTCAGTGAGAGAGAACTTGCGGGCTACCAAAAAGGAATATGCTAAAACAGAAGATGATTTGAAGTCACTTCAGAGTGTTGGACAGATCATAGGAGAAGTGCTCCGACCTCTAGATAATGAGCGTTGTAAGTACCCTTTATCCTGACTAATATTTATTTACTTTCTTGCTCCAAGGAATGCACTATTGATCACAAAGTGCATATTTTCCTTCTTTTTTTTTTACATGAAATAAGTTACTAAGAAACTAGCATGAAGCTATGGGACTAATCAGTATCTTCCATTACCTTTTCAGTGATAGTAAAAGCTAGCAGCGGTCCGAGGTATGTGGTTGGTTGTCGCAGTAAAGTGGACAAGGAAAAACTGACTTCAGGCACAAGAGTGGTTCTCGATATGACAACACTTACAATCATGCGGGCACTCCCCCGTGAAGTTAGTAATTCTATTTTGCTTACAAGCGTTAAACGTCTGGGCCTACATTTAAAATTATTATATTTGTCCATCCCCAATACCTTATGATGAGAAATTAATGGCAGGTTGATCCTGTTGTATACAACATGCTTCATGAAGATCCTGGCAACATCAGTTACTCTGCCGTGGGTGGACTGTCAGATCAGATCAGGGAGCTGAGAGAATCCATTGAGTTACCTCTAATGAACCCTGAGCTTTTCCTCCGGGTTGGGATTAAGCCTCCAAAGGTAAATCATTCAATATAATTTTTCCGCGTTATTATACATTTGTCGGCATGGACAGAAATGCTTTTGCTTGTAATATCACTTCTGAGGCGACCGAGGTTTCTGTCTCAGGGTGTTCTTCTCTACGGGCCACCTGGAACAGGCAAGACATTGTTAGCCAGGGCAATCGCTAGCAACATAGATGCCAATTTCTTAAAGGTCTGTGTACTAGAGTTTTAGTGATATCTCAAGTCTAATAGCATCTCACTATGTGGCCTTTTACAATTGGTGATTGCTGCAGGTTGTATCAAGTGCCATTATTGATAAGTACATTGGTGAGAGTGCTAGATTAATTCGGGAAATGTTTAACTATGCTCGTGATCACCAAGTAAGACTTCAAATGGATTTGCTGCATATATTGGGAGTGTTCGACTTGATGAATGATTCCGGAGTTTCCTTAAAATGTTGACACTTATTATCTTTATTTGTAGCCCTGCATCATATTCATGGATGAGATAGATGCAATTGGTGGACGTCGTTTTAGTGAGGGAACCAGTGCAGACCGTGAAATCCAAAGAACGCTCATGGAGTTGCTCAATCAGTTGGATGGATTTGACCAGCTTGGAAAGGTCTGTATTGATCTTAAATGTATATTTCCAAGAAAATGTGTTGTGATTGTCCATGATCTAAGATGTGCATCCTTTCAAGTTTCATTTTGAACTCTCTTAGTTTGATTTTCCCTGCCGTATCAAAAAAAGTTCTTCAAGTTGGGTTTTCTTATTAAGGCAGGAGATTAGTCGCTTATCAATATACTGTTGGAATCTGTGCATAAAATGATACACCATTTAAATGACCCTATGCTTATGTTTTCTTTCTTAGGTTTTTTCTTCTTTTTTTGGTTTTGGGGGGGTGGGGGGGTGGGGGTTGACATTAGGGCTTAGATTTTTTTGATTTTCGATCTTGAAACTTCAAGCACAGAATTACACAGTAATTATTTAACATACTCCTAAAGAAGAGTAGAATCAATGAATCAGGAGGAAGATATTGTTTGTTCACCTGAACCTATTTAATCATTATTCTATTTTCAGGTAAAAATGATTATGGCAACAAATAGACCTGATGTTTTGGACCCAGCTCTTCTTCGTCCTGGTCGATTAGATAGAAAGATAGAAATACCCTTGCCTAATGAACAATCAAGAATGGAAATCCTCAAGATCCATGCTGCTGGGATTGCCAAACATGGTGAAATTGATTATGAGGCTGCTGTTAAGCTCGCTGAGGTTTGCTAATGATGCTAACAAGAAACACTATTGTACTGCTTCTATTCCATCAAAGTTTCTGATGACTTGTTTTACCTCAGGGATTCAATGGGGCTGATATGCGGAATGTTTGCACTGAAGCTGGTATGTTTGCAATTCGTGCAGAGCGTGATTACGTCATCCATGAGGATTTCATGAAGGTAATTCTTTCTTTTCTTCTGAAATTTCTGTTAGGAAAGTGGTAATTTTTTAATTTCACTGACGGACTGTTTTTCGAGTTCACTCTATTGAGGCCTTCACGCTACCAAAATGTTGGTGGTGTTAATTAAAAGAGAAATTTAGTGATTCTTGGTAATTCTATATTCACATGCTATTATGTGAAGCACTCTGGTTTAGATTTTGTACAACTACCCTGTGTACCACGCTTAGGGGTCGTTTGGTAGAGTGCATAATTTTAAAGAATAATGCATGCATTAGCTTTGTGTAATAATAGTACCTTGTTTGGTACACTTTTTTAACCTATGTATAACTAATGCAAGACACTCTATTGTGTATTGAGGTGTGTATTTTACTAATATATGGAACTTCATGGTATTAGTAATGCTTGCATTAACATAATTAAAGACCCCATTGCCCCTCAGTTTTTTTTACATCTTTTCCACCACAATTGTGGAGGGTATTTTAGTAAATAAATATTTTTATGCAATGCATGCTATTTTTAATACACCAAACCAAACAATGCATAAGAAATAATCTATGTATAACTAATGCAAAGCATTACTAATGTCTAATACAAGCATTTTACTAACACAAATGTACCAGTAAAAACTCTATTTAGCATTATTTTTGTAGACCCTACCAAATGACCCCTTAATTTCTTATTTTAATTAAAGAACGCTTGAAATTCTTTCTCTAAGGAAATGTAGATCAATAAGTCGTATATTTCACATTGGAACTTTGTTTTGGAAGAGATGTTGTTTATACTATGATAGTATTAATTTCTTTTTCCTATTTGTCATTATTAGAACTTTTTTCCAGAGAGATACACCTTGTGTTGTCTAGTACTTAATGAGTGTTATTTTTCATCTTCCATTGTCTGAGACAACTTTCTTGTAGGCTGTAAGGAAACTGAATGAAGCAAAGAAACTTGAATCAAGTGCTCACTACAGTGCTGATTTTGGCAAGGAATAAGCATGTGGGTGAATGCCATGGACCAATTTCAATGGTATGATAGTGCCGGATGCGGTCTTTGGTTTGCTGTACCATTTGAGTTTGTTTATTCTGTATTTTAAATTATGCAATGCAGAAACCTCTTTCTCTGAAAGCAGCTGCATTTATTGTGTTTTCATTCTCGTGATGTTTGTGAAGGGGATTGGTAGAATAGAATACGGTGGATGTTTATTTACTGTTTTTTCGTTGCTATGTACTGAATTCTGATTGGCATTAGGCCCAAAAAAAAGTTTTAACAACCACCTAGTGTATACCCACAAGTGGGTCTGGAAAGGATGGGGTGTATGCATTATCTTACCTCTTAGCTTTACAAAGGTTGTTCTTGGTACACAGGCTATTGAATAAAAAATATTTTCCCCTACAGGTTTGAAAAGTACAAGAGTAATACAACAGATGGATCCAATCAAACTCTGGTCAGCTCAGGATCTATCTTTGGTAGTTTAATTAAAACTGAGGAAGGGCAAGCGATTAATTAATTGTGAAATCCAGTATTTTGTGTTCTCTTCCAATTTTATATTTTGTTGTAAAATAACAAGTATTCATTAACAACAGAGTACCACCATAATTCAAACTTAACGTAGAGACTCAGCAGCAAAGCAATCAATAACTATGATATTCGCCAAAGGAGAGTTCAGCCAACACAAATGAAACACAGCAGCCTCTAGTGCCACTGCAATGCATCCAAAGCTTGTTGGTGAACTTGTTTATCACCGGCTGCCACTACATTAAAACCTGCTAAGCGAAGTTAGGATACAATTTACATATCAAATTGGAGGGCATATTTTTAGACATCCAAAGGTTAGCTCGTGTATATGAAATGAGAACAGAGCCAAGAATTACTTGTGGCCGGTGAAGCAGCAGAAGCTTTCCAATTAAAATGTTGTCCTTTCCAGTCGGTTATTGTTCCTCCAGCACCTTCTACTACTGGTACAAGTGAGAGGAAGTCGTACGGCTGAAATAGTTTTTTTAAAAATATCAGCATAAGAGGTTATGAAAGTTAAAAAAGCAATTTACTGTCACTGCCCACTGGCTGAGGGATGTAAAACAGCAAAAAATTCACCCTGCATCAATATATTTATCAGGCAGTAGGGATATATTGATATACCGAAACTCTAATCTGTTACCACTCCATTTGACATGTCCAATGAGAATATGGTTGCTGTCCTCTACAAGGAAGGATAAAGCTCATACACATATTTGACAAGTATAATCATATCTTTATTAATCTAGGCAATAGTGCTGAGAGCAGAGTAGCTGACCTTAAGACCAGACTCTATTACAAGATCCACAAATCCAGAAGCCAATAGGGCATAAGCATAGCAGTCACATCCGTACAATGGAACTTTCACCTGTAACAAATACAGGAAGAGATAAGAATTCATAGTGGAGGAAAGAAAGTGCAACTTATTCATTCTCTTCTTCCTCTTTAGTTTCCTCCTACTCAGATCTTCTTGTTTCCCTTCTTGTTCCTTCCTCAGTTTTTGCCTATCTTGCCATAATATTACATACCTTGCTTCTAACACGAGCAAAGGCAATCTCAGCATCCCCTTCGAACAAATGTGGGCTAGTAGTGTACCTGAACTTGAAAGAACGAAAATGAGAAAGTAGATGCAGCACATATTGGTATTCCTGATAAGTTGAACTGATACACAGAATACAAGTACTCAAATAATGGTTGGCAGCTAATCTTAAGAAGGGCTCAACGATTGGGAAATAGATGAATTTGCTCACAAATGCTTGACAGTGTTAAATTCTAGGGCAACAAGAACGATTCAATGTTTTGGACTGCAAGCAATGATGGAAAATTCAATGTCAACAGTTGTTACACTATGCTACAGAAACAACACTGGATGTATGAATCAGATTGGCAATGGAAAACAAAAGCAAAGGAACTTGTCTAACACAGGATAATCTACAGAAGGGAGGCATTATTTTAAGTATAGATGCTACACGTGTGAAGAAGAGTTAGAAACAGTCAGTCACCTTCTCATTCATTGTGAAGGCAAGGTAGTGTTGGGAGCTACTCAACAGGATTTGTATTAATTGCGTTATGCAACCAAATGTAGGAGCCTACTGGAGAAATTGCAACATCTGACAATGGCTAAGAGTCAGCAATCAATACGGAGAAGAATTCCCCTACATGTCTTTCTTATGGACAACATGGTTGAAGGGACAAAACAACATGCATCCAGGATAAAAACATAGATGTCTTTTGAATTTATTTGTTTGTGTAAAAGGAGTGTTATGGAAAACATGGATGAGTATTTGAATTTCTTAGAAGAGATAGAACACAGATAGTTCTATTTCTGCTTCAGGCAGTAGTTTAGTCTGCTGTATTTTTACCTTCTTGGTACCTTTATTTATAAGCATTTATCTTTTCAGAAAAAAACGAAGCTGAGTAACAATGTTGTATTTTTGGAGAGAAAGGGTTCCAAGGAGAAACATACATGTAGGCTTTTGAAAGACTTGAACAGTTGCGTGTGGATATTTCTTGCCCATTCAAGGTAGTTCGTCGCCCACTTAAACCAATCCACCTCTCTCTCAGTACAGGCTGGTCAATAACGCCAAGAATCTAGAAAAGGAGAAATGAAGAGAAGATCATGTATAGACCAACTTTTGAAACCACAGATTACCTGCATAGTGGGTCTCACAGTCTTACCATAGCATAATATAAAAGGAGATTACCTATGGTATCATACGCTGGAACTCTCATTACATCAAGCGAAAGCTAAATAAAGTGGTTCAAGAGCCAAACACAATATTCCTAACGAGTGAGCCCAGATGGCAATAGGGAAAAAAAACACCTACACGATAATGCGTTGACAACTACTAAGATATAAAATACAAGAATCTACATGATATTTGCTAATTTCTTAAATAAACATCAATATTCTGAATTCAGGACAAGGGAGCGTTTATACAATCATACAATGCATTCAGGAACTATGCATATACCAAATGATTTAGAACTTTAATATTGTGAGACAAACGAAATGAAGAGGTGATTAAGCATGTTCTAAAAATGGATATTCAGTTGTATTTAGTCTACCAAACACAAAATATCATGTTCTCAATTTTCCTTTCTCTGTTACTTTCTGTTTATAAATTATGAGTACCTATCTCCTTTTAATTTTTTTTATAAGTTAAACATGATTATAGCTTCTACTAAGAGCAAATTTTGTTAGCTACAGTTACAAATCAAAAGTATGCCAACAGAATTTGGGAGAAACATTGAAAGTTGACAGGACTAAAAAGCAAGCTTTCATTGATCTAGTAGCGAGCAAGGTTTTTTTATTGATATAAATACAATCAATTGGCTGGCGATTCATACCGGTTTTCCTTTGTACAACAGAGCAATAAGAGTGCCAAACACAGGTTTCCCTGCAAGTAAAAGGTATCCATATGAATGAATATTTGAACTATAAGTTGAACGGAGTTGATATGAGAAAGACAAGCAGGTACCTGTAATGAAACTCTTAGTACCATCTATTGGATCTAAAACCCAAACATACTCTGCAGTTTCCTCTTGACACCTCCATCCCTTCTCCTCTCCATAACTATCACCAAGCAGTATAAATACAAGTTTTCAACATACAAACATACATATATGGCTTGATATATGAAATAGAGACGAAATAAATCAAATATAGACAACACACTGGCCATGACACATTGCAAAATAGCAAGAACATATACGGATCTATAAGAGTTGCATTGACTCGCATCTGTCAAATTAAGTCGTTTTCCTTAGATTTTAGAACAAATATGTCGGAGTAGGCATCTCTAGCTTGTGGAGCTCCTAGAAGTGTGGAAGGTATTCGACTACTACAAGGATTATCTTATCATCTCGAATGAATGCTCTTTTCTCAATTCTGACATTCTGTATTGGCATCATACGAGTAAATAGACTGAGTTGTACCAGTTAAAACTTAAAACTTACGGAGACCTCACTTGTATTCTACTACAGTCTTATCAAAGTTCAGAGGCAAATGTTGAAAAAGTTCAATTCAGGGGGAGGAAAATGTCAAAAGATTATACAAAGCTTTTGGCTGCTTGATATTTGTTGCAAGCCAAAAGACCTTCAAGTAATTGGTTTCACCGACTAAGATCATTTAACTGTACAGTATCTCTACTTTTTCTAGACAACTTTGGTTCTCGGTAGAAACACATAGGCATATCACAAAATAAGTTTCCAGCAAGTGCATAACCAAAACGAGATGGTGAGCTTTCTCCAATGGCGAATGTAAGATTATGTACGCAAATCACAAGTATCGTATGGTAACAGTGATACTAAAAGCAACAGCGAGGCCAAGCTGAAAATGCTCATTCCAACCACAGGCCACTTTCAGCTCCGGCAACGGACTTACTAAAATAGGGAGGTTTTTATTTAACAAACACGCATTAGAAATCAAATATCAAACTAGCACTATCAAAACTTGTGCGAACTTAACTAACTCACATTGCATGGGAAGGGAAATTTTCTTGAATTATCTTCACCATGGATTCCTCCGCCGCTTGATCAGCAATTGTCACCGGACCTTAACCAGAAATTTATACAAATATTATTTTAAAAAAATAAAAATCACTGAAAAACTGAAGTCCACAAGCAATTTATCCGGGTAAAATCAACGAAAAACTCACTTAAATCTTCTTTATCGAGAATATCGAAGCTTTTCCGAAAGTATTTGCGAATGACTTCACCAGCAGCATCAGCAATTTTGTTACTAACAGCTGCGAATTTGTCGAGCTGTGAGTCCTCAACTCCTAAATCAGCAATTTGTGCTTGATTAGGGAGCACATAATTCGAAGTCATCATAGGCGACGCCAATTTGATTCCGTGCGAGATCGGAAACGAATTGATATCGGAATGTGGAAAAGCAAGCGAACCGGAGATGATTTTCCGGCTATTACAGCCGGAGAAGGCGGAGATTGATGAGGAAAGAGGTAAAGATTTGGGAGATTGAGAAAGGATTTGCATCTGCATTTGGAGGGCTTTGTTAATAGGCGGGAAAAGGACAGGTTCACGAGACAAAGATCGGGTGGGAGTTGAGAGTGAGAAAGAGCACTGATGGCGTAATGAATAAAGCGGCTTATTGAAAAGGGCAAGTATGTAAGATGATGTTTTTCCACCGTCCGATGCGTATAACGTTTTTTGGTTATTGTTCTCTTTTTAAGAGATCATCTTATTTGAGTCAAACTAATAATCTGAATTGATAATAGGATTGTTAGGTTAGTGGTTCATATTAACGGTTTATTGGTTTTATAATTATTCAATATTCTATGATTAATGGGGTTATTGCCTTATAGGTTAAGGTTTGTGATCTAACAACGCTGATGTTTAATAAAGACATATCGTGAAGTTTGAACATCATCATTAATTACTCTCGAATCATTTGTCCACAAGAGGCAAGAGTGGTATTAGTAGTCTCTACGAGTGCACAAAATTATTAATTAATTTTTTTTTATTTGTTGTCCATATGATTTCTAATTTTTGTATTTTTTTTCTTCAATCCAATTTTAGTTTTTCTTCTTCAATAAAGACAACCTTTATCAGTTAACCTGATCAATAATCAATCATTTGATGATTAGAATGTTAGTGTAATATACTATAAATTATTTATTATAATAAATTATGATTGAAAATAAATAATTAATAAAAATAAATAAACAAAACTTTTAGACTACATATAAATATATCTCTCTTTAAAAAAATTCAAATCCAACATAACATAATCTATATCGATCCAACAATATCATTATTAACTTGTCGGATTGTCTCGTAGAACTTGTTTAGTAAAAGAACTCCAAATTAATTGAAAAGTTCAAAGCAAAAAAAAAACACATTTATTCAAACATAAAAATACCCTCTTTCAAATATATAAATACTCTTTTTTATATAGAACATGTTAAAGACTTGAAATGTTTTTTTGTATCTCAACTCTCTTTCACTACTATACACTACAATATTATTTCACTCATTTTTTAAAAAAATTTGAATACTTTTACAAAGAATTTTTTTTTTTTACCAAAGTAAGCCACTATTAAAATCAATTCATCAAAATAATACATTTTTTTGAAATTTTACAAAACTAGTATAAACGTAGTTCTCAATAACGTTTTAGGTTATATTTTATTTTAAAAAAAATCAATAACAAAAAGGCAAAAATCTGACAGAGTAAACAAACATAAAACGCTATTATCAGTAACATTGTTTAATTTGTTACGCTGAGGCATGTTTTACAGCTAAAAATGTGACTCACGGTAACATTTTTCTAGATTGACTGATAAATAAAATTTAATCCGCTACGTGCTTCATTCAACTTTTATTAAATTTCCCCCTATTAAAATGATATATATATATATATATATAAAATTTTCAGAGTGAGGAGGGCCTTATTATAATATCAATTAATTCATTTATCTCTTCTATTATGATGCAACCATTATATTTTTTTAATAGTTGTGTTGCTTACTTATCACATCAATTTTAATTTAATAGTTTATATTTTTTTTAATTTAATAGTTTATATTTTTTTAATAGTGGTGTTGCTTACTTATCACATCAATTTTAATTTAATAGTTTCTTTATTGATAGTCTAATATTTAATAATCATAAGAAATTGAATGGCCTAATATTTGAAAAAGATGGTATTTTAGGCTAGACGAAAGATTTATTTATAAATTTTGAAATTAAAATGATACAAAACAAGCTACAACTTGTGCAAAGTCTTCCTTACCTTTTTCTCCTTTTGTTTAAAAAAGTATTGTCTATGTATAAAAAGAGAAAGAAAAGATAAAATCATATATATTTCAAGTGAAGGTATGTACAAAATATATCTATTCATTTTAATAGTGAAAATTTAAATAATGAATAAGGCATATACAAGAATGAATATCAATTTTCAGTCATTTCAAAAAAGCGTTACTGTGAAAATATTATTGTGAATCACGTTTTAACTGTAAAATATGCTTCAGAGTAATCAATTATAAAATGTTACTAACAACAACGTTTTATGGCTTACTATCAAATTTGTCTTTTTGTTAATGATTTTTTTTGATAAAATATAACCTAAAACGTTACGTTTATACTAATTTTGTAAAATTTAAAAAAACGTATTATTTTAATGAATTAATTTTTAATAATGACTTACTTTTGATTAAAAATTCAAGAAAACCATCACTATTTACAAGTGAAAAAGTCCTACATAATCGATGAATAGAATAAAAAACAGTAATACGATTTTTATGGGCATTCCTTCTCTTTTTTTGGGATGATGGAACTACACGAAATACTTACCACCTCCCCCGGGAAAGGCATAATACTACCAAATAGCAGTAGCTGGAACTGAAACAAACGTACATTTATGTATATTACATCAATTGAACAACTTACACCACTGCTCTACGATAAGCATATACTGAACACAAGTAACTACCACGATATAAAATCAAAGAGTTCGCACATCATAAATACAACATTTCTTATTCCATTAAGGTAGGCTATTTATTGGTTTTTTATCTAGTGATGATTATGATGACCGGGTAATTTCTCCTTGATCTTCTCCATCATACTCTTCTTCTCATGCTCTGGAGCAGTACTACTAGACATCCCACTCGTAGTCGTCGTTGTGGCTCCAGTTCCAATACCGTGGGAGTGGTGGTGTGGTTCCTCATCCTTGTGCTTACCACCTGTTAATTTCTCCTTTATCTTCTCTTTCAGCCCTTTCTTCTTCCTCCTCCCACCTTGTCCGTCATCCTCCGACTGCACCACAGTAATTTAATAATGTTATGAAGGCAATAAATAGCTTGTGTGACGACTATATATCACTTCAGTAAGACTAAAAGGGAAATAAAATTAAGTTTAAATTCTCTTTAATTGGAGTAAAAAAAATATAGAATGAGAAGGCATGTATGAGATGGATATAAAAAAATGCAAGATATCATACTGAGCTAGAACTTGAACTGCCAGAGCGGTGAAGCTCCGTCTTGTGATGCTGTTGCTCCGATTGTGTTGTTTTCTGGTGCAACTTTTCACCAATTGTCCCAGCACCAACACCTAAGCCGGCACCAGCAGCAGTACCAGCACCTAAGCCAGTTGTGTGGTGCGATTTTTCACCAATTGTAGGAGCACCAGTACCAGTACCTAAGCCAGCTGTGTGGTGCAATTTTTCACCAATTGTAGGAGCCCCAGCACCTAAGCCAGTTGTGTGGTGCAATTTTTCACCAATTGTAGGAGCACCAGCACCTAGCCCAGTTGTGTGGTGCAACTTTTCACCAATAGTTGTCGGAGCAGCATAGCTAGCTGTTTGTGTCAATTTTTCCCCAGCTGGTGCAGCACCAGTGCCGGTAGGAAAAACAGTTGGAGCAGTAGAGCCGGCTGTGGTTGCAACACCAGTAAGGTGCATAGGGTTGCCGTACTCATCAGTCAGTTGCACTGGATGACCGTATTGGTCAGTCAGCTGAATTGGATTTCCATGTTCATCACGTAAGTCAGCCATATCACAAAAGCTAGATAATTGAAAACAAAATTTGGAAAATCAGATCTTCTTTTCTTCTCTTCCTTGTTTAGATTTTTAGAAAAGCTATAACTGGTGATTTTTAAATTTAAAAAGGGAAGAGACGGTGGAGCATCAGCTGCTTCTGCATGAGTGCGTTTAGCTGGATAGTTACACGTATGCAGGAACAGCACCGCCTAAGCTGCCACGTAGGAGATTGAGGACACGTGTTTCGGTGTAAAACGACAAATGAATTTCAGATTGTTTCGTTTCGTTAGCAGTAGCTTCATTCTGCTCATCTAATCGACCGGTAAAGGACAATACAGTTCTTATGTATTTCAGATAGGCTTTAAATTAAAGGGTAATTCCGGTACAGAAATTATCTTTAGTTCACTAACATTTAAGAAAAAGGCCGCATTTTAAGGAGGCGTAATCAAACTTACCGCTAGGAGTTCCGCCCCCCTCCTCCACCTCGGAAAAAAGGGAAAAAACATATATTGTTGTTTTAGTAGATTCAAATTCGTGACCAATGAATTATATTGAGATAATTTTATGATTGTTTTACCTTTTTTCTTAATTATTTTAAATAGGTTTGCCGTTTGCGGGATTTAATTAATTATTGCATATCATTAACATTTTAATTTATATTTGTGTTTGTTGTAAAAATGTTATTTATAGGCTCCGTTAAGTCGTTGCACTAAAATGTTTTCGTTTGTTAAATAAAAAAACTTCGATACTCTCCGTCTAAATTTAAACTATGATACGTCTCCATGATATTTTAGTTGAGCGGCACTGTTACATTTCATGTTACGTTTATATGTTTCTTTTTCAATTGAAAAATTTGTTTTGGGATAGAGAAAGGAGAAATAGATAAAGGATTATGAGGTGAGAAATCAAATCTTCACCAAAACAAGGTAAAAGTTCAAATCGGATTTCAGTTAACGAGCTTCTGTATCATGTAAACAAAAAAGTCTATTGAAAAGAAAAACTATCCTCAAGATAAGACCATTTCAGTTTATTTTCCTTCTGCTGTACTATTTTTTGGTTAGTGCAATTACATTTCAGGCAGGGTGCAATTGAAACGAGAAGGGTTGAGTTACTGCTTTATGCTGGACCCGTTATTTTTTAAAAAATGATGTTCCTGTAACAATAATAATACTAGTAGTTGATAGCATTTCGTTGATAGGGATTGTGAAAGGTGTAAGCGCTGACTGATTCTTGAGCAGAGCAGTCAGCACTAAAGATAAAGAAATGCCCAGACTATATATTCCACATACCATGGCTAAAAAATCATTACATCTTCAGGCAGGCATATAAATTGTCAAGTTACCTGCTGCAAGTTTAGTACTTAAGAGCATACAAAAGTCTTGGGGATAATTTCATGCCCTTGACAAGGAACAACCAAATTAGAATGTACAGCATGATAACTACCAGCTGATAACTACATTTTTTTTTCTTTTCCTATATAATGAATTGATCATTCAACTTGTAATCCCAATTTCTTACATTGTATACTTCGGAACCTAACCTAAATTCTGGGAATCCATATCCGCCAGCAAGAACCTGACGCTATTATGCCTCTCTTACTATCCTTCCAAGGTGAGAGAGCTGACCTGTGCCACCTGTGGAATTGACAACAATGCAATTCAGTAGTCAGAAATGAGATTAGATACATTACTAGAGAAGAATCTTTGTGAGTTATATCTATCAGAACATCCAACTGCATTTCAGAAGAATATAACATGCAAGAGAACATTTAGGATATTCCCAGATGAAATTTATACGGGAAGAGAATTTATGTTGTTACCATTATCATCCACTGCATTACTCCTTGCTCGATCTTGTCCAGAAAAAACCTTTTTTCCTACTAGAAGGGCTCTCGGAAAAGGATTTTGACCCCTTTGAACCAAATGAAAAATGACGCAGCAAGAAGGGCTTTCCTGAAGAGCTCTTCATACTGCTGGAACTTGAGCTCATCTTGAGACGCCTTCCACCATGTCCGCCACTTTTCTGTTGATCAAATAAAGCAAGATTGCCACTAAAATCACTGTCAACAACCCGATTCCGGAATCTCTTTCGAGCTTTCAAGTCCATCTGACTTTTCAATGCTTTTTCTGACATCTTCAATGCCTGCTTCTCCCCAAAAGTACAAACAGGACAAGCTGGGTCATACTTGTTGAATTCTGGCGTCATACTCTCCAAACACTCAGCATGGAAAACGTGGCCACATATTAGTACAGAAACAACAGCAAGTTCATTTGAGGACCATGAAGATCTCTCTGTTAACAGCTTTGTACAAATGCCACAGGTTTGGAGATCTATAGAAGGTGAACCAGAACTCCGACCACTAGCTCTGCTCATCTTGTCACGATGGAAACCCATGGATTCACTATCAAATGACCACCTATCTCTACGAGGATTTGCAAGCAGGTCAGAGAAGGCAGGAACAGACCATCCATCTGATGATCCGCCATTTGAGCCCCTGGTTGATTCATTACTCCAACCAGGGAGCATGAAGGACGATGATTCTTCAGAAATTGAGAATGTAGGTGACTTTATTCTGGGTATATGACTATCAGAAACTCGTCGTCCCAGATGGTGTCCGGAAGAATATTGAGGCAAAGGAGTAGAATTGGCAAGAAGCAATTGACTTTTTGTTGATAAAGGAGATGCAGATAATGATGAAACAGAGGGATCTGATGAAGACAGCTTTAAAGGAGAGGGGCATGGCACTGCTGATGACTCAAATGATTCTTTGACCTAAGTACCAAAAGAAAGGAAATCAGAGAAGTCAAAAACGTACGAGACATGCCCAGAAAGTATCTTCAGCCAAACTTAAGACTGCCTTGTTCTTACCTCTGTGGAATTTCTCACAACCGATGTATCTGCAAGGGCAAGAAAAACTACTGTTAATCTTGCAAAGTACAAAAAGCACATTATTGTCAACCAATACCATACATCAGTTTCTCTTTCATGTTCATATAGAACTCAAGGCCGGGAAACAGAATATCCTATTTTAATGTCCTTGAATCTTACAGGTCACCAGAAGAATAATGCAAATGACATTCCATTTACAGAACTGACAAACTAAAATCACCAAACTTTTTTCCTTCACAACACATGGCCATACTCAACCTCTGGTCACAATCAGACTACGAGAGTACAAAAAGAGACGGACATCTCTTAGACATGTAAAATAAGACCATGTATAATCACACGTCTGGTTTGGTTAAACACCACATCCAACCAACATGTATGGGGTTCAAATCAACAAAGGAGCAATGACGGGAGAAGACCACTGTTGATTTCCAGACAAGAGGGCTTTGGAGTTTACCATATACAAAAATTGCAAAGCAATTGGAAAACAAAAATTCAGCACTACTTCCTAACAGCTGCAGAGATTGGTCACCAAAAGCAGAACGAAAACCATATCCAAAGAAAGAAATATCAAGCAACTTCGCAGAACACAACCATTTATTGCATAATCTCATTTTTAAGATAAAAGAGGGGGGAGGAAGTGAAAAAGTAATCATCTTCTTTCAGTAGTGTATACTTAACTAAAAATTCAAACCAAATTTTTTATTCAAAGAAAACAATAATGCTTGGAGATAAAAGTCAGCAGCACAATAAATCATGAATTAATTTACAAAAAAAAATAAAAATGCTTGGGAGAGTAAAAGCTTCTGCTAGTCCAAGCATTTGAACCCCAACTTCATGGAAACTAATCCAAATCTTTTAAACACAAATTATTTATATTTACACTAACAGAACAATAAGACTCAAGGACCACCTACATCATTTGAGCTAGTGACAAGTCAATAATTTACTTTTCCAGGATGAATGAGGTCCAATTATAGTCAAATGATGTGAACCAGCTCATATCACTCAATGGCAATTAAGTCTTAGGTTGGATTTCTTAGATTAACCTTGAATAGCATCTCACAACATAAAACAAGAATTTAATGATATTCTCAGAACAGCCTGCAAAAGCAAACCTGTAAACATCTATCCAGTTCAGCTCTCTCCTTATCGAGCCTTATGGAGTGCGAAAACCATGTCAAGAACTAGACTATCCTTCACTCGATCTCATAATGCATACACATAGAATTGAACAATTCATTTTATGCACTTAAAAGAGGGGGGGGGGGGGGGGGGGACAGCATGCAAATCAGAGAGAAAGGAAAAATGGATTGCAAGCTCTTCAATATACAGTCAGTATTCTCATGTTCCTTTTATCTTCATTGTGGAAAATCATCAGGTATTAGCACCTCCATCAAGTAAGGTAAAGAGAGAGTCATGTTAAGGTTTACCAGATAGAGGAAGCATCGAGTTCCCCATGTTGCAATCAGAAGCTGGTGACTTCTGCAATGCAAGTGATCGAAAACTATCCAATGGACTACCCTCTTCAGAGGCATAAAGGGTTTCTACAGTTCCAGATTTAAACTCTAATCTATCATTTCCACCAACTCCATCAGAAGACCAATTGACTGATGTTTCCTCTCCAGCAACACGTCCCCGATTATCCCAACGAAAGCTCCATGAAGGCGAGTATCGAACATTGCTCTGTAAAGTTTCTCTGGTTGATCCATTTATGACTGCCCTATCTTTAGCAGCAACACAACAAGCTGAACCCATGTTTTCTTAGGTACAAAATGTGAAATTCATAGGCAGCTAAAAATCACATCAATGATAACACCAGCAAGTTCACTCAACAATAAATACTTGAGATCTTAATTTTCTGAAGCAATAAAGAGAAAAAGAAGTCAAAACTCACAAAAACAAACTATCAAAACAAAGGATCGACACTCAAAACTTGTACATGTGCTTACGTTTACATTACATAATCCTTTTGGTACACAAAAATAAGAATAAGAAATATCAATGAAAACAAAAAAAAATAAAAATAAAGCAAATGGCTCCAGATATGCTGCTTTAATAAAATTTATATTACCTTGACTATCTCAAGGCAATTCAAGATCCCATCCTCACAACAGAACATCTTATAACTATTGGTGGCATTTTAAAGAAAGTTCAAACCTTACACTCCAAACTCAGACAAATCACTCTGCCCCCAACAAATTCCACATAGAGCACTCACCCAAATATACACCCCTTCCAACACAATACTTGTTGATCTACAGAGGATGCTATGGGCACTACAAAAGCTGGGAATCCAGGCACACTTTAAAGAGAGAATGCTTTCTGTAACATAAAATTTCACATATGCTATAGCAATAAGTTGATAATTTTGGAATACGAAAATTCAAATTTCTTTTGCTCAAAATCAGACATCATTATCATGAATCGAATGATGGCTTCATCAAAAGAAAAGCATGACCGTGAAAAAAAGCATCATGATGAAGAATTGCAATACCATCAGACCAAATGAAACTTCAATTAGCAAATCTGGTAAAATAGTGAGTAGTCTCGAAGACACTTCTTAATAATTAATATGCACAAAAGTACCATATGCAATAAATACAGCTCACAGGATCCTTATAACACCGCGAAGATTTATTTCACCGGGGAAAACTAATTTTTAAAAAAGGAATGAAAACCTAAGAACATAAAAACAGAAGCTAAAGTCGATTTCATCTACTAATTTGTGGGGGAAAATATTGCAGTTCAAACCCAGGCATAACAGTCTAGAAAAAAAGCCCTAAAAGTTAGTACCAAACAGTATGGAGGTCACAGAGATCCGAAATAACAGCGGAGAAAAACAGTCATAACAGTCCAGAAAAATGAACACAAATTATCTACGGAAACATCGGAATTTCCATATATATATATATATACTCATCAAACCAATCCTACTCGTATCTATTCATAAAACTTACACACATTTCTACAAATAAATCCATTTATATTCATACAATAAAACACCGACAAGTACAAATATTAAATCGTCGTGAGAAAACAAACCGGCGTGATCGAACCTACCGTTTCACCCGTCCGGCGGCCGTCGAATACGGCGGAGTGAAGATGAGTTTTAGGTGGGAAATGAGGCGTTATGTGTGAGATATGTAGAGAAAGAAAAAGGTTTTAGAGTGAGAAAAGGTTCTGATTCTTCTTCTGCCGAGTTGCAGAGGAGAGAGAAAGATAAAAAGGAGTGAAGTCGTTTTAGACGGCTAATTTGGAACTCCGTCCAACTATCTATAGCACGTTTCTGCCGTGAAGAATCGTTCTGTTTTCACGGCGTTAAAACGAGACATCTCAGTGGCACTGCTGTGTTTGTTTGTCATGTCTGTTAAAGTTACCCTTTTTAACAAAAACATAATATACTGTATATTAATAATAAATGAACTATATGTAATTTAGAGAATGAAGTCTAGAAAAAATAGAGTAATTTCAGTAGTGAAATCTGAAAATGGTAGAGGTACACACATTTTACTTCTATTTTAAAAGATAAAAAATAATTTTTAATAGAAATCTATTAAAAAATAATACAAAGCAAAAAAAAAAAAAACAATAAAATACAACATAATTACATACTCAAACAAAGAAAGTATATAAAAATATGAAAACGGAAGTCAAATTAAATAATTAAAAAGACAAAGGGCTCCCGAAGAACAGAAACGGTGGTGGAGGTTACAGCACCGGCATGTTATTCTTAAGATAAAAAAAATGAATATAGAAAATAAGCTGGTGTTGCTCGAAGTGGTACGTTGCGTTTCAGGTTTTGTACTTCAGGATTTATGTGCACTATTTCTTTATTTCGAAAATTTGTCAGAATGGGACAGTGAAAACAAGGGAGCTTTAAGACTTTGAAGTGATTTCTTATATTGCACGCGGAGTGCGCAGTACGCATTCCATAGCTTACAAGTGACAAGGAAGTATCATAAAATTTGAGAAATTAATTTTGGGATTGATTCCTTAATTTTGTCATGTGAATGGCATATTCATCAATAAATTGCAATTAATTTGGGAGATCTACAAGTTTTTTAGCCACTTTAATGCAAGCGGTAGTTATTTTAAATTTATAATAATTTAAGCTTCAATGATAAAAAATTTGTTTGAAACATTACACCTAACTATTTATTTATTTTCTTTTACATTCAATATATGCTTTTAAGAGTTTCACTAATTTAAAATTATACTAATTTTTTTTTGATATTTAAGATAATTAAATCAATCATATCGTTCTAAATAATTTCATATCTCAAATCAATATTGCATCACAGAAAAAATTAAATAAAACTACTACAAGTTCTTCATATAACATATAAATCCGAGGTAGAATATATTCTTAGTCAATGTAGAACCTAAAGTAAACATTCTAACTCAACTAAAATATAGTTTCAATAAATTGATATGTGATTGTTGATTTCAATTTTAGCACTTTGGTGTATATAACGTTAAGAGCTAAGTGTTAAATTTTTACATAAATTATGAAAAACAAAAAAGGTCTAGATTTGACCATTTTGCATATAAATCTTAAGCATATATTATTCTTCTTTCGTTCTCAAATTTTGAATACATGGCGACAAATTATGTCAATGAGTCAACCAAATATGACTTCTTCTATAATAAACTATTACAATGATAATAACAACGCAATCAATAATTATATACAAGGTTTTAATGAGTGAGCATACATATTATTCTTAATTATTTCTAAATTTTAAGGAGGGAAAAGATGTTTTTTATAGATTTTCTCCCTCAAAGTAAAATATATTATTAATCAAGTATGAAAAAGAAACTTAAAAAGTTATATTGAAAATAATAAGAAAATATAAACTATACTCGCCATCTAAATCTTTACACATAAAAGCGAAATTCACCATTTTCTCTAATTTAAATTATTTTACTCCTATCTTGTCAATTTATTTGATATATTTTTCTTAGTTGAATTTTTAAAAATGACTATTTTACTTTTAATACTTTTTTAATTTTAACTACATGACATATTTAAAATTATAAGATTCCACAAAAGAAGTCTCACATAGGTAAATTAAGGAATGAGAAATTGGTCTCCTTATATGTACTTAGAGAAACTTCTCTTCATGAACTAATTCTTGGAATTAAATTATGTCCAGATGTAATATCTTTACAAATTTCGTAAAAAAAATTATATATCAAACTAATATAGGAAAAATAAATTCAAACGGAGAAATGATATTTATATTGAATTATGATGTTTTTAGGTGGGGAAAAAGATGTTGAAAGTAAATAGCTCCCTGTCAAATCAAAATGTGAAAAGATCGCACTATAAATTCAAAGACAGAAAAAACGAGATGGAAAAACAAAAAAGTAATTGGTCAAAAGCAAATACTATGACTCATTGGAAAATGTGACGTCCAAAAGACTATAGTTTCCCAATTTATCTACACGTATGTAAAACAACAATTGCATCAAACCTTATGGTAAAAGTTAATTTCAATACATATTTCGTTGAGATCAACTATTTTAAGAGAGAGAGCCGTCGATAATCTAGATGTCTAAAACCTAAGTTTGCCTATTTTGTTCAATGGCCGCCATGGCCATCGGTCAGCCTCCGCCAAGTGAGGTTGGCCAGACGCAGGGACCATTAGAGGAAAAGAAAATCTCATACGCAAACACTTTTGTTGCACCAAAATCACAACATCAGAGCATACAAATTAAGCCTTTAACGTATTTGCATGGTGAACCTAAGCTAGTATGGGACGAGGATGAAGTACAACAAATGATTATTAACGAGGACCTACAATATGCAGTGATTGGGAAATTTTCTTATGGATGGCTTGATATATTGGGTATGAGGAAATTAATCCCAAAATAATGTGAACTAAAAGGGGAAGTGAACATAGGGCTTTTGACTAACAGATACGTATTGATCAGGGCATCACTACTTGAGGACTATATGAAACTGTTATCAAAGCCTCAATTTTACATCACTCATAATCAATGGTCCTATCCAATGAGAACACTAAAGTGGGATCTCTTGTTTGATCCAGAGGAGGAAACGACCACTGTGATAGCCTAGATCTCTTTTCTATCATTACCACCGAACTTTTTTGGTAAGGAGACAATATTTTCTATGGCAACAGCAATTGGAGGACCATTATAGGTAGATTTGGCAACTTTGAATAAAATAAGACCTAATTGTGCAAGGGTAAAGGTAGAGGTGGATCTTTTGGGAGAATTTCCAAAAAGAATTAGTATTGAAATGAGAAAGAAGACAGGGAAAATAATGAAAAAATGGGTGACAATCAATTATGATTATGTTTCAAAATATTGCAAAACATGCAAGCTACAGGGACACAATGAGAAAGACTGCTATGTAATTCATCCAGAATTGTTTCCACAAGATGAACAAATAGAGGAGAAAGAACAGAAGCAAGAGAGCAAGGATGACAAGGGAGAAAAAGGTGACCAAGTTGATGGAAAAGGTTATAAGGGTAAAAAAAACATGAACATAGTGACGAAGTGCTGGTGGATTAAGAAAGGACAACAAATGAGAGAGTTTCAGGGAACAAAAGAGTAGGTATGGGTACAAAAAGGGCTATCAGAACCAGATCAGAAAGACAACACAAGTATGGCATGAAAGAAATTCACAAGTTAATGTAGAGGTGACTACAAAAAATAAATTTGAGGCATTAGGTGGGGAAGCTGATAAGCAAGATTCTTTTACACAAAATGCAGAGGAGGGTATTAAAATTATACCAATACAGCAGAAAGCAGTAACACAACAGGAAGAAAATAGAAGGAAAAGTGAAACAGGGTCCTCTAATTTTCACCTAAAAGAGGACAGCATAGGATTGGAGCAAATTGATAGATCAGTACATCTTATTGACAAAGATACAGGTTCAAATAACACACAACTGGAGGCACTCAAGTCAATGGCTAATAAAAAAAAAATGGGGGAAGGTAAATGCACTGAAATTGGAG
The DNA here is from genome assembly GCA_037074985.1 of Solanum bulbocastanum. Classification (NCBI taxonomy): domain Eukaryota; kingdom Viridiplantae; phylum Streptophyta; class Magnoliopsida; order Solanales; family Solanaceae; genus Solanum; species Solanum bulbocastanum. The sequence goes on along the minus strand of CM073597.1, from coordinate 70,218,017 downwards.
ATAGAAGATGATTTGTCAAGGAAAGAAGTAGATAGTTTCATTACACATTAAATTGATAAGAAAAATCCACAAGATATTCAATAAAAGCTAAACACAAAAAAAGAAGAAAACATGGATGCTAACATACATTGCATCAGTAGAGAGGGAGATCTACCTCCAAGACAAATAAGTCATTTGAAGGGAAGATATAGGAATCATAAGAACAATCATTTGGGCATATCTTATGTTAATACAAAGAGTAGAGGAAGCAACCCTTTACTTCTTGATCAATGATTAGTAAAATTTTATTTTGAAATATCAGATCAGTAAAATCTCAAAATTCTTTTGAGAGACTACTGGATCTAAATAGAAAACATCACTACTCATACATTGCTCTCTTAGAGTCTTTTCAAAGCCCTTCAGAAATAGATAGATACAGGAGAAGACTTGGGAAACAGCATGCTAAAGTTAATTGATCTTTTAAAATATGGTTGTTTTGGGATGATGAGTTGTATTGACTAAGTGCATCAAATTATTGTTTGTTTCAAGCATAGGAACAACAATGCTCAAGTCAAAATTACAACAGTTTATGCTAGATGTAGTGCCCTGGAGAGATTGAAATTGTGGGACGACCTTGAGGAGGTGACTTACAGTACAAATTGTCCTTGGCTGGTAAGGGGAGATTTCAATATCATTACTGATGAATCAGAGAAGTTGGGAGGATTACCTGTCTCACAAATAAAAACAGAGGATTCTGTACAATGCAAGCTCTTGTGCCTTAAATGAGATTAAATTCTCTGAAAGTTGTTACACTTGGTGGAATGGTAGAATAGAGCAAGATTGTATATTTAAAAGACTGGACAGAGTCTTTGGGAATAATGCATTTATGGTTGAATTACAAAATAAAAAAGTACAAGACCTGATCAGAGAGGGTTCTGATCATGCCACACTCCATGTTACTTGCAGTACATGCCAGGAGCAAATTTATAAGCCTTTTATATTCCTCAACTTCTGAAAAAGACATAATAGTTTTCAGACAATAGTGGAGGAAATCTGGAAGAAGGAAGCAACAGGCTCACCATTCACAGTTGTACAAACCAAAATAAAAAGAGTGAAATTAGCTTTGGTGCAATGGAGTAGGACAACCTTTGGAGATATTTTTCAACAAGTGGCTACATTGGAGGATTTAGTAAGGGCCAAAGAAGTTCAATTAGAAATCAATGCATCAGAAAAAAATAGCACTGCATTGAAGAAAGCTAAGGCAAACTTAAAAAGATACCTGCACATTGAGGAAGAGTATTGGAAACAAAAGGCAGGAATGAGATGGTTTCAAAAGGGTGATAGCAATACTAAGTTTTTTCATACATATGTTAATGGGAAAAGGAGAAAGATGCAGATATCTGTGATAAAGACCAGGCAAGGAGATGCAATAACCACCACAAAAAATATTGGGAAAGAGGCAGTGAATGTGTTCAAGGAGCAATTTACGGAGACTAATGTGCCTACAAATTTTTCAATGTTAGACCAGATACCTAAAATGATATCAAAAGAGAATCAATTTAATTAATTTTCAAAGCTAAATTAGATTATTAATTTTTATATTTTAAAATAAAATTTTAGATATTAAAAAACTACATGTAAAATACTATTAACTGCAGCTTTTCTAATATTAATATGATGAAAAAATACATTCTAAAATATTAATAAAATTTATACCGTTTGACTCTAAAAAAACACATAACAGCTAAAAGAGAAAGGTGAAAGTAATATATATATATATATGTATTCCACGTTTACAGACTATAAATAGCAATGAGCTGAATATTCTCGTCAAAGGTTTTGTGTTTCAACCACTTTTATATATGAAGAAATATTTGATAACGATAAATAAAAATAATGTGACGTTTACTTGTTTAGGAGATTTGTCAATGTCAACGAATGAAAGAATAACAAGTTTATGGCTATTTCAATAATACGTGCCACTTTCACCTGTCACCTTCGTGCAATTTTGTAATTTATACACCTTTGAACTTTGTATAACGCAAATTTGCAATTGCCTCACACAACCTTATTTATCTGAAAATAGAAAACCTTTTGGAAAAGTTGTTTAGTGCATAGTATTTATTATTCAAATAGTATTTAAGTTTAGTGAGATGTCTAGGTACAATCAATTTTAAATGTCATTCGTAGAATTTATTTTATCTATTTTAGTTTGAGAAGTTATTATCTCATTTTTAAGAAACTTATTTTTAATTAGAGAAATATTTTATATATTAGTATTATAACATCTTATATATGTAATCAGAGGTCTCGAGTTTAAACTTTGAGAATAAAAAAATTCCTCATAGGGTGTGCTTCCCCCTTGAATCGGACCTATGCGGACATGAATCTAGATTAATTTGAGTTTCAATATGAATATCATACACTGAATAAACAAAATTAATTTTTTTTAAAAAAGAAAGATGAGAGAACGTTTGTGATTGAAATAAAAGTTGGCTTTTTATTCAAAACTTTGGTCTGTCTTAAGAGACGAGGATATAATTTACTTTTAGTGCTATGTTGGCTTCTCATACTTTGGTCACCTTTTGCTTTGCATTTGAGCTTTTTTATTTTTTGGTAGTCGATATATAGTGTTTTAATGTCTCATTAGATGTTGATCAGAAGAAACAAAGAAATGTCCCAAAAAGTATGACAAATGTAGTATGATGGGTTATTCCATAAAGGCAATGGTGTGAGTGTGACCTAAAAATCTTTGATTCCCATCATGTACTATAAATTTGCGTAGTTATTTTGTTACTTTGAAATGTCCAACAATACTTGTTCACTTTATGAAATCAATAAATAACTATACACTTAGGGGTCGTTTGGTAGAGTGTATTGGAGAATATAATGCTTGCATTAGCTTGATGTATTATTAGTACCTTGTTTGGTACACTTTTCTAATCTATGCACAACTAATGCTTGCATTAGTAATACACTAAATTGTGTATTAAAGAGTGTATTACTAATACCATCTATTTCTATGCATTAGTAATGCAATGGGTTCTAATGCATGCATGAACATTATTAAAGACACAATTGCCCTCAAAAACTTTTTTTACATCCTTTCCACTATATTTGTGGAGGGTATTTTTGTAAACAAATATTTTTTCTAAAAAAATTATGTAATGCATAATATTTTTAGTACACCAAACCAAATATTGCATAAAAAAAATATCATCATAACTAATGCAAACATAACTAATACAAGCATTACTAATACACTGTATTTTGCACTATTCTTATACACTCTATCAAACGACCCCTAAGTTTTTAATTTGCCCTTATCATTAATTATAAATTTTTTAAAAAGTGTGCAAGTATTGCTGGACTGAGAAAGCATGTATTTGGGAAAAGTGAAATACCTAACAAGTATAACTCAACTGATTAAATGATTCATCACTCTCTAATTTACGAAATTATATGTAGAGAAAGAAAGAATTAAGTCCTAGGCCAGATACTTGAAAAGCTTCTACTCAGAAAGAAATTTTTTTTCCAAGTATTCACTTAAACAATAAGTTGTTTTAAAAAATGAAATGCTAATTTTAAAATGTACCTTAAATATTTACAAAAACGTACCCATCTTCATCCATCACTTGCGTGCCGTGGGGGTTGGTTAAGTAAGAGCATTAACAATATAATTTTGAAAATGAGCACGACTTGTATCTATTAATCAATATTATTCGAAAATGATTAGTCCAAATCGTTCAACCAACACTGATGATTGCGTTGGTACGGTTAAGAAAATAATTGTAAGAGTACTTTAAAATACTTTCTATTCTAACACTGTAATTTATAAATAACCTAAAACTTGCTCATTAATTATTATGATCATAAGTTTCAATGGGTTGCAAAATAAAAATGTAGCTACAATGATAGAAGAATTTAAGTTCTTAAGCATATGTTTTGATTAAAACATATCAACAATTTGTATATTAGTTGGCAAAAGAGAAATACCTAACAAAACGTAAACAAATATTAAGCGTAATCTTGCACGTATTTCTAATTCCTAATCCTAATTTCCTACTGATTCTTGTTCTTATCGATCTGGTGAGAAATGTGGTTGTGCATACCGTCAAACTGATCAACTAGACACAACCATGACCCATGTACCTTAATTAAATGTGTAAGAATATGCGAAGTCAGAAGTTTTGTAAAGGGTATTTAAAAATTATAATATAAGCATGAAAAATAATTTGTGACCTATACACTTCATATATTTTTTTTATATATATAGTGTAATTTTTTGACGAAGGTTGAACATCATCAATGTAGGTTGGCGGCTACGCCAGTAGTGTAACACCACACATGTACACTTAAGTTTCCCTGATTCCTTTGATTGGAACGCCTCTTTTTGCTTTGTTTTTGAATAGTATACACGGAGATAGTGATAAGGTCTTATATATTCTACCCTCCCTGTTGGTGATTATAATAGAGCTCAAGTTTACGATGACAATGGAGGAAACTTGAACTCTGGAAAGTTGAAAGGAAAAGTGACGAGTCTACACTCAGATGGAAACAAGGTTCATACAACATTATCATTTCCAATTCCTTTACATCAGAGCCATCCATCAACAAATAAGAAGATTAAATCTTGACCATTGACTCAAGCTCTAAAAAGACACCTGGCCAGAATGAGTCATAAAATCTAGATCCTTCTACCCTTTTAATTTTTATTCTTTATTTCGTATATAAGAGTGATATTATTTAAATTAGTTGTAGGACTAACGAATAGAAATTAGACAGTTGTACATAGCATAACAAAGTTTATTCCTTTCTTATTTGTATATATATGTGCACAGTAATGGAGAAATACACAGAAGAAAATTCCACAAATTGATTTCTGGTTCTTTCCAATATGGTATCAGAGCAATAGTTCATCTTCTGCTCTTTTCTTCTTTCATCTCTTTCTTCTTCTGAAATTACTTCATCATGGTGAATGCTCAATCATCTGATGCTCGTGGTGATCAGGGTCCTAATCATATTGATATCATAGGCACTCAACATCTTCCTGTTAGTTTCCACTGAAGCAAGACAATCTATTCCTAACAATGAGCACTCCCACCCTTTTTACTTGCATCCTTCAGATTCTCCTGGGATGTTGTATAGAGCATGGAGAAGGGCTATGTCCATAGCTCTTTCCGCTAAGAACAAGGTGGGTCTAATTGATGGAACATTCTTGGAACCTCAGATCTTTGCTCCTCTGTTCAAAGCATGGAATTGATGTAACGACATGGTAATTTCATGGTTCCTCAATTCTTTGTCCAAAGACATTGCTAAAAGAGTACTCTATTCCAGAACTGCAAGAGATATTTGGAAAGAGTTAGAAGACAGACTTGGGCAAAGCAATGGAGCTATGTTTTATCAACTTCAAAAGGAACTCAGTGATCCACAACAGGGTGTTTCTGACATTGCAGGATATTATACCAAGGTCAAAAGAATTTGGGATACATGTAATTATTGCACCTATGAGTGTTCTTGTAGAGGCAAAGTAAAAACTCTCAAATCACATCAGGTAGGAAGGCTTATCCAATTCCTCATGGAACTGAATGACACTTATTCAGGAGTAAGGAGCAATATCCTTATGACTTCACATTTCCCTAGCATTAACCATGCTTACTCACTACTGATTCGAAACTGCCTTCATAGCCTCTCACTTGTTCTCACTGTAAGAAACCAAGGTATTCTGTTGAGAAATGTTATAGACTCATAGGTTTCCCAACAAATTTCAAATTCACCAGGAGTAAAAGGTTCCAATGTATCTCAGCCTTTCTGTATGTTCCAATTTAAAAGGTTGAAATTGACTATTAGAAAATAAAACAATGGCCAATAATCCTACCTTTCGACATTGCAATAAAGTGTTAACAGAGCAAAGTGAAAGCCACCACATCGAGAGTGAGGGTTGGGTAAAGACTCGGACATTGAGAAGTGGACAATCACAACATGGTAATGCTTTTTGGTAATGTTGTGGTCAGCTTTGAAACTGAAGGGACTGAGTCAGCCCCACAGAGGAGTATCACAGGAACAATATCACAATCTGTGCAATCTTCTTCAGCAAGTCTAGGTTGAGACTCATGAAGGTTTAAATTCTGAAGACACCGTCACTGCTAATTGTGCTGGTATACCTAAATATTCTGCTCTTAAATCTGATTATGTTATTTAAATCCTAGATTCAGGAGCCTCTGAGCATATGAATTGTGATTTCACTCTGTTATTCAATATTAGAACTCTAACTTAACCTGTTTTTGTCAATCTTCCTAATTTGCGAAGGGTAAAAGTTACACAAGCAGGGTGTGTAAACATCTTCCCAAATTTTACCATCTCTAATGTCTTAGTTCCTCCTAGTTTCAAATACAATCTCTTATCAATCCATAGACTCTGTAAACTGAGTGATTCCATTCTCATTTTTTCTGCTTTTTGTGCTATTTTGCAGGCCCCTTCAATGAAGAGGCCAGTGGTTCTTGGTAGACAGAAAGAGGGGCTCTATCTAATTCACTCCTTCAAGCCTAGCACTAGTTCCTTAGGTAGAATTAAGGACTCTTGTCCATTGTCTCTAAATTGTAATGGCTTGAAGCCTTTTATTTATATTTCATGTTCAGTTTTTACCTTATCAAATATAATGTTATGGCACAATCGATTAGGGCATTTAACTTTATCTAATAAGAGAAATATTTCTTTCATTTTTTGTTTAAATTCTTCTTTACTTGATTATTCTGTTTATTTGTACTAAGGCAAGACAGGTGAAACTCTCTTTTTCATCTAGCACTATTTCAACCATTGATATGTCTAAACCCATTCACATTGACACTTGGGGACCCTATAAAAAATCTACTAAAGATGGTTTTCAGCATTTTCTAACCATTGTCGATTTTAGTAGAGCCACTTAGACTTACCTTCTTAGCACCAAATCCAATACCTTTAATGTCCTTAAATCATTTTTTGCCATGGTAGAAAGATAGTTTTCCAAAAAGGTCAGGAAGATTCGATCAAATAATGCTTTAGATTTTGGCACTAGTCATGAATCAACTCATTTTATTTCTTCTAAGGGTATTTTACATCAGACAACTTGTGCCTACGCCCCTCAACAGAATAGGGTTGTTGAGAGGAAACATAAGCACTTGTTAGAAACTTGTAGAGCTCTTTTATATCAATCAAACTTACCTATCTTTTTTTTAGGGGAATGTTTATTGACTGCCAATTTCTTAATCAACAGGTTCCTTCCAAAACTTTAAGACTTAAGAATCCTTATGAGATTTTGTTTGGTGTTACACATTCTTATCAGAACCTCAAGGCTTTTGGTTGTTTGCATATGCATATACTCTACTTATTCACATATCTAAACTTGATCTTAGATCTGTACCATGTGTATTTGATGGATATCCAACTGGAAAGAAGGGTTACAAATTTCTGAATTTACAATCTATGAAAGTTTTTGTTTCTCGGAATGTTAAATTTCATGAGAACATCTTTCCTTTCATACCTCACACCAAGGTTTCTCATTTATTTCTTATCCATCCCTCTCTTATTTCTGATTCTATCTCAAATCAATCCCCTGTTCATGGTCCTTCTCCTCTCTTTTCTAAAGATCACTTTACTACACCTAATATTTCTCCTTCAAAATCTAAAGAACCATCTACCACACCTAATTCTTCCACCTCTGGTTCTGTGAATCATTCTCCCTCACCTAATCCTTCTCTTCCTACTCCTCTTTCTAATCTTTCTGTCAGAATTTCTTCAAGATCCCACAAGTCTCCTAGTTATCTTAAAGATTATTGTTGCAACTCAGTCTTTCTTTCCCAAGTTACTACCTCTTGTTTCTCTGCCCATGTTCAACCCCCGATTCTCCATTTCTCTGCTCTTTCCCCAACCAATCAATCCCTTCTAAACTCCATGTCCTATATTACTGAGCCTACTTCTTACTCTCAGGCATTCTTTCACCCTGATCGGCAAATGGCTATGAATAAAGAATTTGAAGCTTTAAATTTGAATAGGACTTAAGATGTTTTATTACCTCCAGGATTAATAGCTTTGCCTTGTAAGTGGGTAGACAAGGCTAAATACAAATATGATGGACTCCTAGAAAGGTTGAAAGTTATTTTGGTCATTCGGGGTGACACTTAAAGGCAATGTATTAATTTTCACGAGACCCTTTCACCTGTTGTCAAGAATACTACTATTAAGTGCATTCTGACTGTGGCTGTTAAACTTAATTGGGACCTTTTTCAGTTGGATGTAGACAGTGCATTCTTACATGGTGATTTGTAGGAAATTATTTACATCAAATTCCCACCTGACATGTCACCCTCTTCTCCTAACCATGTTTGTTTATTACAAAAGTCTCTCTATGGTTTACGTCAAGCGTCTCACTAGTGGTATGCTCGACTCACAGCTGCTTTGAGATTTAAGGGATACTCACATTCTCTAAATGACTATTCCCTGTTTTTCAAAAGGTCTGGCAGCCTAATCACTATCCTCGTTGTCTATGTTGACGATATTCTAGTTACAGGGAATGATTTACGTGAGCAGCAGCTACTTAAAGATTTGCTTCATACTGAATTTCGTATCAACAATCTTGGTCTAGCTCATCTTTTTCTAGGGATAGAAATCATCCGCGAACCAACTGGTTTAGTGCTTACCCAGAAGAAATTTACTATGGATTTGCTTTATGAATTTGAATACTTTGGTCTTCGACCAACTACTTCTCCCCTTGATCCTACTCAAAAGCTCCAGTCGGATGCATGTGTACCTCTTTCCGATTTGACTTTATATCGGCGATTATTAGGCAAACTAAATTTTTAACCCATACTTGTCCGGATCTATCTTTCTTAATGCAACATCTCTCTCAGTTTATGCAGAATCCTCGCCAACCACACTTGGATGCAGCATTCCATTGTCTTCGTACTTACTCAAAGAGCCAAATTTGGGACTTTTCATGAATATTGATCCTTGTCTTCAAGTGGTTGATTTTTGTGACTCCGACTGGAGCTCTTGCTCAGAATTTCGTCGATCTGTCAGTGTTTATTACATCAGTTTAAGGGGGTCTCCTGTATCTTGGAAATCAAAGAAGCAATCTTTAGTTTCTTTATCATCTGCTGAGGCAGAATATCGGTTTATACTTAGTGTTATAGCTAAATTACATGGCTAGTGTGTTTGTTTGCTGATTTGTCCATTAATGCTTCTTTGCTGGTGACTTTACACTCCGATAGCCAAGTTGCGATTCACATTGCAAAGAACCCCATTTTCCATGAACGGATAAAGCACGTTGAGCTCGATTGTCACTTCGTCCGTCAGCAATTTCTAGCTGGGCTAATTTCACTCTCCTATCTATTTTCTCATTCTCAACTCGCCGACGTGTTCACTAAATCTTTGGCTGGTCCGTCTTATCATTCTCTTTTTCACAAGTTCGGTATTACTTTGTCCCCTTCCAACTTGAGGGGAGATATTGGTGATTATAATAGAGCTCAAGTTCACGATGACAATGGAGGAAACTTGAGCTCTGGAAAGTTGAAAGGAAAAGAGACGAGTCTATACTCATATGAAAATAAGGTTCAAACAACTTTATCATTTCCAATTCCTTTACATCAGAGCCATCCATAAACAAATAAGAAGATTAAATCTTGACCATTGAGTCAAGCTATAAAAATACACTTGGCCAGAATGAGTCATCAAATCTAGATTCTTCTACCCTTTTAATTTTTATTCTTTATTTTGTATACAAGAGTGATGTCATCTAAATTAGATATAGGATGTACAAGTAGAAATTAGATAGTTGTACATTGCTAGCATAACAAATTTTATTCCTTTCTTATTTGTATATATACGTGTACAGTAATGGGGAAATACACAAAAGAAAATTCCACAAATTGATTTCTCGTTCTTTCCAATACTCCCTAGCCCTATTTTGTGGGATTATACTGAATTTATTATTTTTGAGTGTTGTTATACACGAAATTGCACATTTTAGAGTAAGCTTTTTTTCTTTTTTGAAGTACATTGATCAGGTAAACTCTTTATGTGTAATTATGTGTATATATATTAGCTCCCTTTTACAAATTTTTAACCTTTTAATTCATCTATTTCTTGAATATTTAGCACTTACTTACCGAAGCTATCCAACTGTTCTATGATCCATCTAAAGTAATTTTTGGGCCCAAAAGAACAATCATCTGTGTGATTCTTATTATTTTTAACGGGCTTTTACATGCTTAAATTGATGAAATTTCTCACGTAGTCCCTTTTTGAGACAGGTATTTAATAAATGATCCCTTTTAATACTACTATTGCAATTTATAACCTTTTTAGACCATGGTCGGAACTTGGAAGATTCATTTGAGAAACTTAATTTTATGAGGAAATGTTAGATCGCAATCTAAAATCTTATGAACGTTAGATGATAATCTGATGTTTTGTTAGGACCAAGGTCTATATTTGTACAAGTATTAAATATGTGGACAAAATCTAAATAATGGCCTAATTAAAAGGGAACATTTTGAGTTATTAAATTGAAGAGGAGTTTTCACAAATATACAGCCCCAGCACAATATTTTGCTCCTACACAGCTATATATATATATAAGTTTGCATCCACATACTCAACATTTTTCTGCAACGATGGTTATAAACCCTTTATACATTATTATATTGTACAATATTTATATACTTGTACAATAAATAATGTATCTATCCTGTATATAAGCGTGTAACAATTTAAAAGATGTATTATGCATTTATGTATATGTCTTGTGTATAAGTATATAACATGCATGTCATTAACTACTAGCTTCATAGACGATCTTCTTTAGTGATTTTTAGTTGCGCATCCAATTTTTGTTCAAAACCAATCCAAATGTGTTCAAGTTTCGTACACATGAACTTTCATAAAGTATTTCCAACGAGTTTAAGCAACATTCACTCCAAATTTCTCATTTTCACGGCCCAAATCTTACAAAACTAGTACTCTAACAATGATTTGAGCTTCAAACACAACAACAAATCGAGTGGTCGACCAACAATCAAAGAGGTGGTTGGGTTAAAGAAAAGAAATAAGGAAATGACCTAGCTTTCAAATTATGTACAATATATCCAGGTAAGGATTAATTTATATAACCTATTATTAATTATTTACACTAGCTATTTAGTGTTAATCTAGATTAACATAAAATTTTCCTTATGTTCATATTATTTATTTAATTTTCAATTCACGATTACATGTAACAATCATTGCAAAATATCTAAAGATCATCACCCTAAATTTGACATGTTTTTATTCAAAATTTCCCCTAAACTATTCTTAGTCTTAATTACCCACTAGCGATCTCTTCATAAGAAAGTAAGATATACTCGTCCGCCGTGGAGAAACACAAATTTAAACCAAGCATGTTTTTTGAGTCCTCTTTGTTGGAATTCTTGGCTCTACTGCCCGTTAATTAACAGAACTTATTTCGTTATGCAAAATTTGCGAACACACACATATATATAGAGAGAGATAGATTAACTGTTATTTGAGACTAGACGATACTCTCTCTGTCCACTTTTAGTTGTCATGGTTTTTCCTTTTTAGACTATAAGAATTTTGACTAACATTTTACGATGTATTTTTTCATCATATTGATTTGTGAAAAATTGCAATTTATAGTACTTTTCGTATAGTTTTGGAATATTTTTTTTTTTCGTTTAAAAATATCAGATTAATGTAATCAAATTTAACTTTAAAAATTAGTCAAACTGACTTTCGAAAACGCAACATGGCAACTGAAAGTGGACGAAGAGACATAATTCATTTATTTTCTTATATATATAATAATTACACGGATAATTAAGTATGTATTACAGACAAGAAGAAAACTACATATCCAGTACTCATGCAAAAATATAAGCAAAGTTTACAAGGATTAGTATATCGATCGATATTAAAGTAGTACTATATATAACTGCAAACATATATAGTAGTAACGTAACACATATGTAGTATTAGGGTAATTCATATTCAACTATCAGACTAATTAGGGTTTCCACAAACCCTAATTATAATATGACATCGATCATGATTAATTTGGTATGAGTTTGAAAGGAGGTTTGGACAGAGCAGGTGTTGGATCATATCTTCCGTAATCCTTTGTGTTCATTTTAAGAACCCTTTCATGCCTTAATTGCTCCTCCTGTTTACATACAAATTACAATTAATATATTTGAAAGTTTTAAAGGAGAAAAATCAAAATATTTATAAAAAACTTGTTTTTAAGTAGAGTGCAGGGTCAAAAACACACCTTAACTATCCAGTTTTTCGTTCGTGCATGACCTATCAGGTGTGCTGGCTTTTCTATAACTAACATAACTCAACTATCAATCGTTTCATTTTCCTACCTTAACGATGGTGAATCCAGGTAGGTAAAAAAGAACAACTAATGGTTTAGGTGTACGGTTAAATAGTTGGTGATAGTTCATGTATGAAACTTGTACACCTGATATAGTTCGGATATGAAACTCAAAAAATCGGGATATTAAATCTTCTCCAGCTTCATGAAGGGAAAAAATAAAGAACTCTAATCAAAAAGACCAGAGAGTACTGAACTCTTTGGCCATAATACATAGCATTTGATTAATCATGATTACTCAAGAAACTGAAAGTGATTTAACTTGCATACAATTTATTAGCCTCGATATTCCAAGAAATTGTTAGTAAAATGATGATTATATTATATACTAATTAAATACAAACCTCATGAGTTGCACTCAGCTCTTCCTGATCAAAGTTGTTCAAAAAGCTGGACTGTCGACCTGCTGCATCAAAGTAATTGTGCCACATAGCTTTACTTTAATTTGCCTTAGTCTTATTGGTCTTGAAACTCGAACAAGATTAAATATTATAGCTTAAACAAACCAAGTATAAACCTAATTAAATAGCATTCTATAAGTAATTACTATTATAGGACTTAATCAAAGCCTCGGAGAAGTAGAACTCTTAAATATTCATCTCTACATGCAGGAGTTTCGCCTAATTTGGCCTATAGTATTAAGTGGCGGAGCCAGAAATTTTAACCAGAAAGACCACAAAAAAATGCAAGAATATGATTAAAAAGAGGGTAAAAGACTTCATGATCTTGTTAGGTTCTAATTGTACTTAGTATATATGTCTTGTTGATTCTAAGTAAAGAAACCTAATTATGTCTACATATATTATGAGTCATTATAGTTAAGTTCATGTACCTGCAAATGAAGTTGAAAAAAGGGATGCAGATATGAGAAGGAAGAAGAGACTAATTTTCTTGATTAGTATGAGACCCCCCATTATCAGAAAATTTTATAAATTTATTCTGCAATTCTCTCTTTTTATGTATAGAATCAATGATGCTTTACTTTCTCTATGTTGCACCATACAACATTTAAATATATAGTAGTACTATTTTGCTCTTAAAGCACATTGGCATGCTTTTGGATAGAAATTGAACACAAATATTTTATTCTAAAGAATTCAATCATCCTTATTTGCTTTTGGTATTAAATTTGCAAAATTATCAAAAAGGTGAGTGGCACCACTTTTCTTTTTGTTGGGGCACTATAGTCTAAAGAGTTAGTGGAATTAATTATTTAATATTATATCGTTTAATTAAATCCATAACAGGGAGCATGGACCCCTAATACAAGTTTCACTGTATCCCATTTTGTTTTTAGTGTTAAATTTCACTTTGTAATTAATTATTAATTCAATATCTCATTGCATATAAGAACATCATTACTCATGAATCAAATTTTGATTTGCCAATCACTGAACAATAGTAAATTTTTTTGGATAGAGATCACACAACTTGAAACTAAAACAAAAACAACCTAGGACAGAAAGTTAAGTCTTTAATGTACCACATCTCATGACTCAAACCTAATTATAAGTCAAATTGTGATAATAGACTGATACTACTTGTGTAAACTCTTGTACGTCCAATATGCATTAACATTGATTCCCAAGAGCAACGTATTTACTAGTTTCTCAATAACGATTCATGTCTTGAACGATTGTAATATATATAAATAAACAATCATCGAGATTGAGGAAGCTATTTTAGTAATGATTCAAATAGAGTGATGATACTTCTCAAAATAATTAATGGGATAATTATGAGTTTGAATCATTCGGATATCTATATATATATATACACACACACTTTATGTATAATATATATACAAAACTATGCACAACATATATATATATATATATATATATATATTGTGTATACTTGGATCATATTGGTAAACTAGTTGACCGAGGGTTTATATCCGTAAGTTTCCCAAATTAATCCTTACGTTTATCAAAAGAGAGAAAATAGTACTATTCAATTACTCCAATGACACTAATTTGTACTTGTCAAAGGATAGAATGTGTTGATTTGTTTTTCTAGGTCTAGCTATTAGTTGTCTATAGATTTGAATAAGTACGAGGGAAAGCAAAAGAAACCACATTGAACAATGCTCGATGAATAGTAGGGTCTTTATAGGATGTGTTTTTGACATGTAAGTGGAGTTTTCAGATAATATTATTACAGGTAATAGCTTTATTGTTATCTCTTCCCTCATCAATGTGTGATTCATTTCATTCATCACTTCCTCGTGTCTAGATTTGGATTTTTTTTTTTATTCGAGGCTTCAGTATCTAATTATCCGGTGCATGCACATCCCACGATTGTTCAGGACCTGGGGGTGCTGACTAGACCGGACCTAACTCTTATAATACCGTATCAAAGCTTCAGGTTTAACTTACCCCTCAAAAATTAGTTCAAATGGAACAAAATTGTTATCAAGCCTTATTAGAAGATCATGAAATTTCATCCCTCATCCATGTGGAATTCATTCTATTCGTCAATGCGGATACATATATTAAAAATTCTACTTAATATTTACTAACTTCAATTAACATAGAAACTTGATAACTACTTATCGAAAACTTAGGTGAATGGAAATAAATTGTATAGGGAGTATACATAGTATCTTTTAGAGGGGAGTAAAGATGGAGGTTACGAGGTGAAATTCGAAATCGAATCGTAGTCAATAAAATAAAGTTTCATCACTTATGATTTTTACTTCACACTACTAACCGGTAAATTAAATTCCTTGGAAGCATCCTTTCACTGGTAAATTAGGTAAGCATAAAATAGTTTTTTGGGGATTAGTGCTATCAATTATCCAATACGACAAAGAGAACCTACCAAATGCCATATTGAAAGGATATTAATGGTGGAGGATAAAGTGAAGCTAATTAAGCATATTATTGGTAGATAATGAATTCTTTCCATTTAATTTTATTCATTTAAAGGTACAAATAAAGTTATTTGATATCCCTACCTGTATCTTAATTATTTAGCAACTTGTCAACTGATTATTGTAAACAATAATAATTCTAGATAAATTAATGGTACTAGAGAAAGTATCACACTTTTTTCCAGTGAACCTTATTCTCCCTCTAATTTTAAAATGAAATTTTGATACTTTTATAAGTAATTTAAATGCATGGGACAATAATGTGATAGTCCATAGCCAATTCACAAATGCATAGGATCTCTAAATTATTTTTTTGCAATCCTATTTGTCATTGACATGATATTTTTATAGTCCTATTGGATACAAAAACAAGCAAGTGCTTTAGTACTATAGGTAATTATTGACTACATTATTCTCAATATACTCAAAGAAAATTTTATAATTATGGCTATCTGAGCCAACACATCCAGAAATCGATTAATTTCATGAAATATCTTCTACCTCCCATTAGTATATGGAATCGGATAATTTTATCCGCTAAAATTTAAACAAATGGGAAGAAATTGGATAATTTTATCCGCTAAAATTTAAACAAATGGGAAGAAATCAATTTTCCTCTTTCCTGCCCATCCAATAATCATACCTTCAACCTTTCTTATCCTCACCTTTCTTTTCAATTCTCTATTTCAAATAACAATGCGCAAATTTGACTTTTGACAACAATTAACAGATTGAACAAAAAGATTATGTTTTTTATCCAACTAAAAAAGTTGAAAAGTTAAAATAGTTCTTAGTGCTATGTATTGCAAAAGCACAAGTAATTGAATCAAAGCGTCTCAAATTATCTACATTATGGTTCTCTTTTACACGTTTCTTAAAAAATGAAATGATTTAAGATTACTATTTTAAACAAGCACGACCGATAATTTGAATCAAAGAGTATATAGAAGACCAAGTCTCATTTGTTATTTCCTTCTTTTGCTTTTTGACTACACCTTCCCAGTTTTTCAAGCTACTCCTATGCATCCCACGTATCATAAAACAAATTATTAAATAAACTAAACTAATGCAACTATCAGCATCTCATCAAATAATAGATTATTATTTAAAAAATAAATAATATCCAGCAAGAAAGCTAAATATTAAAAAGAAGAAAAAAAATGAATTGTACCACAAGAAAGTCAAAAGAATGCACTCAAGAAAGCAAGATGAGTCCAAAACTGATATTTGAGCAACTAGCTGTTGTATGATTGGATATCGATCTAATCTCATCACACTCCCCTACTCATATAAAAAAACCATTACATTGAAATCCAAATACGAATCAGAAATGTGGTCAACATCATGAAGAATAAATATATACAGTCTACACGAATAAAAACGGATGTTTTCACAAGAAATATGTCAAAGGTTTTTCCAAAAATTGAGATTTTGGTCACAGAAGGATCAAACTGTTTCTGAAGAACAGAGAGATACCTAAGTGTAATAACAAAGGCGCACAACATTGAACAAATCCCGAGCACAGATACAGCTGTTATAAGTCTCTCTACACCAAAAATACCGCGAAAAGAATATTACTTTCATTTAGAGGATGGACCACTATCGACCATGTCTGTGTTTTCACTGCGCAAACTGCTATCTCTTCTGTACATTGGTTTCGCACCCTGGGAGAACAAAAAGGAACAGTACTTACATACCATGAAGAATCTTAAGTGTCTGTGTCTCGCTGAAATGCTAAAAAAAAAAAAAAAACTTGGATCCACTCACCTGAAAAATTGTCCCCAGCTTTTTCATGGCCCTAGCACGTAGCCTGACAGTATCCTTAGGAACATTGGGCTCTTTAAGGACCTAGGCAAAAAAAGAGAAGCAAACAAGTGAGCTTGATAATAAACATGAAGAGGCTCCTCATTTCATAAATACGTAAAAATTGCACACTTTGCCGTCGTAAGTTGCAGAGCGTTCAGTGTATCAGAAGTCACAAAGATGATATAAAAATATAAAAGGCTGGTTGCGTTCAGATTAATAAAGAAAAGTGAAATGCTCAAACCATGCTGGCACACTTCAATAACGGAATGTTACTTGAGAATTTTTTTGTAAGAGATTCATTTGCTGTTTTAATCTTTTTGTCTAGATTATTCCATTCAATTTGGAGTTAATATACTTGACTGAACAATCAACTTTATATAGGCAGTAAGGCAGGAGCATCTGTAGACTGTAGCAAGTCATAAATAAGTACCCTACCGCAATTCGAGCAACAATAGGATCCACCAGAATTGGATAAAGAAGAATTGGCAGTTCTTACCGCTTGGCAAACACGCGATAAAGTTAACTCAATATCCAAGACATTAATTTGCCACAGTGATTTAATCATGATATCTTTCTTTTCTTCCATTGTTTTGATTGCATCCTCTACTTTGTTCTCCTCATGGTACTTCTTTTGCTCTTCTCGTATTTGAAGTAAAGAAATAGCCCCTGGAAAAAAACATAAGGCATGTTACTGCTAACTGTATTAATCAGAAAAAAGGGGGAATTTCACTGCTAAATGCTATCTATGAGAAGTTGAAAAGAGTAAAGCCTGTTTCGTCACCTGAAGCCGCCATTGCTTGTGATTTTATTAGGTGTCCTTTGTCCCTTACCCATTCTGCCAAAAATGGCACGTTCATGAATCTTTTAGTTTTCCCAATTTCTCTGGCTGCTTGCCTTGTGTAGATATAGCCAATAGTATGCAGCATAGCCTCACCAAAAGCTGAAAATATGACCACACAGAGAAAATATCATTTCAAAAACTGAAGGTCCTTGATAACTGATGGACACATTGTATAATAACACAAACATTAATAACTGATCTTCCATCACCAAACCTTTACCGCCTCTAATATCTGATCTTGGATTGCAGAATCACATCACAAAGACTACAATGAAGAAGAAGTCCT
Source organism: Solanum bulbocastanum (assembly GCA_037074985.1). Taxonomy (NCBI): domain Eukaryota; kingdom Viridiplantae; phylum Streptophyta; class Magnoliopsida; order Solanales; family Solanaceae; genus Solanum; species Solanum bulbocastanum. Next base: position 70,199,818 of record CM073597.1, on the reverse strand, counting down.
CAAAGTAGACAAATCTCCTGGTCTCTTAATTTTTTCCGAACCAGCTCATCAAAAGCATTTGAAAAACAGTGCAAGCAATTTAATGAAAAGCTGCCACAAGACAAGAATACAGCACCTACTCTTCCAAGAAGGCCTTCAGGGAAAGTCAGAAGAGAAGGCTTTGAAAACTCGACAGTAATTAGAGAAGAAAGACACAGATTGCTGTTCTAACCGCTGTCAGAGGATGAAAAGTGATGACGTAGTTCTAGAAAATGGAAAAAGCTAATAGGAGGTCCAACTCAACTAAAAAGACTTGCAGTCAATGGCAAGGCCGTAGAGAATTTTGGAAGCATCAAGGAAAAAATCTTACAATTTTGTTAGGATCTATATACTGAAGAGGAGAGTTGGGGATCCTAAGTATATATAATTTCTTATTCACAAATTGGATAGCCACTTGAACTGGTGTTAGAGGATGAAAAACATATGGACTACATAACAACTATGATGACTGAAGGCTTTAAAACAGGAATGAGGTAGACCTAAAACACATGGAACGAAGTCGCCTCAAAATATCTACCTTTTCTCAAAATTCATGAGAAGCTAAAAGCAGAACATAAGGGCGCAAAAGATCTAAAAAGAGCATACCAGTTAACTTGGATTAATGCTTAGCTATCATTACACTTGCATTACTTCCATCGTTTGTGGGGGCTTTTGGATAAATTAGAAATTTGTATGCTGATTGCTGATGCAAGAATTGGTATCAGATTTAGAGAACTTCAACCTCCTCCTTTTTTTTAATCTTTTGATAAGTAGAGAACTTCTACCTTCAGAGGAACCCTAAATGTCTTAAATGAAAAATTATTATGTAATGGAATTAAACAGGCCTAAAAAGAACAGCATGCATATAGTGGATGTGTTATGAGGCCAACACTAGTTCAGAATATGGCGCGCATTAATTGATTAAAATTTTAAAAGAAACAAATAAGGGACAAGCAGGTGAAACAATCTAACCAGCTTGAGCAAGATGTTGTGCTTCTGATTGTGCCCATTGTAAGAACTCATCCTTCCGGCCTTCTACATATGACTGAAGATGTTCTTTTAAAATTGTCGTGAGCTTCTCTACTCTTTCCTTCTGCAATTTCTGTAGTTAAAAGAGGATTGCCTCAGTCTATCGCATGAACAATTGAACTTTTATGAAAACCCTGTGAAACAAGAATACCTTCAATTTCTCCTGAATGTTCTGCATACGAAGCTCAGGAACAACTTCGTCCTCTTCATCATCAACAGTTTGCATGGAAGCCAATCTAAGTTCCCCAACATAATCAACAAATACATCGCTCCCAAACAGCATCCCAAATACAGTTGCAGGGTGCATCAGATCCCTGACAAAGGAGAGACAAAGTAAACACAAAATAGTTTTTTCTAAGCCTAAATTCTAGAATGGGAAAGTAAATGAGTCACTATTTTACTGATGATCTTCTTAACATTTACTCCACAAGATCATTAGAAGGATTTCAGTTTTCTTACCATTGGGAGAAGTTGACTAGGAGCCTGTTACTAGTTTTGCAGAAAAGATTTAAGTATGAAGTATGACAAAAATACAAAAGGGCCAAGAACAAACGGATGTAGCTTTAAATTAAAAGGCGGATGAAATAAGTTAATGCAGCACTTCCTATTTCACACTTACTTCGGCATATCTTCTTTACCATATTTGTCATAAAGTTCACGTTTCTCAGGATCACTCAGCACCTGATAGGCCTCCCCAAGGACCTTCAAAAGTGAACAATAAGCAGAAGAACAATGAGACAGAGGCACAATAAGCAGAAGAACAATGAGACAGAGGCAAAGCAAATGTAAAGAAGTTTTGTGACACCGCTCCACTCACACAAGCATTCCCTCCATCCCAATATATTGTTAAGCACTTCAACTCATCGGATTCTTGGAACATGTTCAAGCACAGTGCTCTGTTTTCAACTCACACACACTGCCAGATGAACGCATGAACCCAAATAGGAGCTTTCAAAGATTGAAACTTCTGCGACGTCGATGCATTCAAAAAATTTAAAGTATGGCAACTCAAGTGTCCAATGGTACCTAGTTGACAAGTAAAACTAAAAGATCTAACAGATTTTAAAGGTTGTACCTGGAAATTACGAGCAGCTTGTGGGTCCCCAGGATTCTTGTCTGGATGTGTAGTCCTTGCCTGAAATAGAACTACTATTAGTGCAAGGAACTATTTGACTCGAATCCAGAGATCTTTGTGCAGATAAATATCAAGGAAAGTTAACTGTCCAAAAGAAAATTTTCAAGGATAACTTAAGGTTCCTTGCAAGTGTAAACTACATAAAAAAGTAGCTCCAGGCTAACTCTAGAAATTCCCTGATCTTTATGCATCGCATACTTGAGTGCGGAGAATGTCTTGGAATCAGTCACGTATACTAGTAGCAAATAGTTGTCTTTCCCAACTAACCATTGATTTATTATAGTTACAACGTGTTAGTTTGCAACACAAATTTACTTGGTGCTATCCAGCCTAGAATTTCAAGTGATCCTTTCGTCTTTCGTCTTTCGTCTTTCGTCTTTCGTCTTTCGTCTTTCGTCTTTCGTCTTTCGTCTTTCGTCTTTCGTCTTTCAGCATATAGTTGCAACATTGGGATTAGAAATGGAAAACACTAAGGACCATGGCTTTAGGAACTGCATTTATGCTGATAACAGAAACCCAACCTTGTTCAGATGGCGGGAGATTGTGATAAACAGACCAATCAAATGCACATAAACAACAATTGCATCTCAATTCCAAGCAAGTGTGGTCAGCCATACGAATCCATGACCATGTCACATCATTTAAACCTCAATTTAATCTCTCTAGCACGAGAGTTCTCTTTATTTTCTACTAGCACATAAATCTCTAACTAGTCTAACAGACTCTTGCAGACATTGGAAATAAAGTAAACTTAAACATGACTAAGAGAAATGCACATCCGAGTAGGAAATAAAAAACAATAACTAAACTAAGTTGAGAGAGAAAGCAAGAAAATTCAATTTCAGGGAATTCTACTACATGTTTGTCACATCAGAAGGGTAGATGATCATCTAGTAATAAATTCAACAAACGATACGAGTGCATTCTCAAAATTGAAAGTCTCCAGAAAAAGAAAACAATAAGCTAAAATGCTATATCACCTTGAGATAGTAAGCTTTCTTAATTTCAGCAGGAGTCGCGGTTACACCAACCCCCAATATGTCATAGTACTCTGTGTGCTTCACCATATCTAATCAAATGCAAACTGCCAATAGACCTAAACCTGCAATCACTCAACTGAGAACAGAAAGCAAATAACAATTCACTCTCAAAATCAAACACAGACGTAAAAAATCAGTCACAAGGTAACAAAAATTCAACAACCAAACACTAAATATTTAAGCCCAAAACATTGCAAAGACGTATTCCCTCCTTCCCAATACAAGTGTCTTACTTTCCTTTTTGGTCTGTCACGAAAACAAAGTCCCTTTCTATATTTACAACTTCAACATTCTATTTAGCAAATCTAATACCAGAAGATTTACAAAACTACACAAATCTTTAATTTATGACCACAAGATTTAAGAATTTCCCTTTATATCTTAAACCCCGTGGGCGGCAATCAAACTAAAACATTTTAATTAGGACAGAGGAAGTAAACAAAACATCTTCAAATCCAAAAACAAGAATCTTGATTACTGAACACATAAGTGAGGGGATGATGAAAGAAACAAGATTTAGAATATGGGATTACCACCAGATGTAACATTGAATTATCAAAAGAAAAAAAAGAAACAAGATTAGTAATAAATCAAGAAACTCACTGTGTTGACAATTTGATTGAAGGGTCAAAGTGATAGTGATTTTACAGAAATTTGAAACTTGGGTGTTGATAAAAATGTATAAATCTTGATGATCTTGAAATAATTAGACGTGTGGCTGTAAACGCGAAAACCAATAATTCAAGAAACCTTAACCGCGGATTCACCTAATAACATTTAATTTGATGATTCTTTGTTTACAGATTACGACAAAATAGATTCTTTGATTCGTTAAAAAATCAAAGAACTGTTCTTCGCTGGATTGAGACCGACAACCCGCTTAAGGAATGAGTTGGGCCTGTGATAATGATGAAAAGGCTCACTCAAATTACACAAATATTCCTACCAATATTTACTTTTAACAACTTTCACATATAACAAATACAAAAATTATATTTGTATATTATAGTTATAGTTGCATAATTGTGTTTCATTGCAAATATAAATATGTATATTTCGCTATACATTTACAAAAGAAAGCAGTTATATATAATCTATTTCTGTTTCAGTATACATATACAAAAGAGAATTGGGTAGGAGAATATTTGTATTGTATAATTATAAGTGTATAGGACGAAGATATATGTATTTATATGTGTATATACAATTTTCTCTCGCTTTATACAAACAGAAACACAATTTATACATTTCTGTTTGTATAAGCGAGAGAGGCGAGGGAGAGACTGGCGAGAGAGGCGAGGAAGAGACTGGCGAGCGAAATCTAGGAGAGGAAAGAGAGGAGAACGAAAATATATGTATATATACAATTTTCTCTCGCTTTATACAAACACAAATGCATTTTATACATTTGCGTTTGTATAAAAGTGAGAGAGACGAGGGAGAGAACGAGAGTGGCGAGCCAGATTCACCAGGAGAGAGGCAAAATAGCAACAGTTTGCTGTGAGGTACAATTAAATCAAACTATGTTTATAGCATTTAATTTGAATTAATAGTTTGCTATTATATACAATTTTCCCACGTACTATTTCTTTGTATTTTGAAATAATTAGATTTTATCTTATTTTGTTAATTATTTCATGCTAGATTTAAAATCATATACATATATTTAGCGAAAATTGCATTTAACTGACTTGAAATATGCTTTACAAATTATTAAATAGTGAAAATCACACTAGATACACGCTATATACATGTATCTAGTGTGATTTGCATATACTGGGATACTATATACTGGGGGAGAATTATCTATATGTCCTAGATACAAACGGATTCACTTGAATACAATATATCTAGAACAAACTACACCTAATTTTGCCCCCCATGTATCCCAAGATATAGGTATCTCGACATATCTAGACACACCAAAATTTGATAAGATTTGTAATATTACAAATTAGCATGTATCTTAATGATTAGCTTCTAAACTAGTGAAACTTCTGTAAGTGTTAAATATTTCAATATTTCATAAACATCCAGTTACTAAAATTCAGTATTTAAAAGAAAATACCAAAATAACGAGTATCTGACGTCCTCGTAACAAATAGCTTCTTCCAATCATGAAATTAATCTAGACCTTTATAGCCCATTTTCTGGCCCAACCCAAACAATTTCATCCTGAGCCAGCAAACAATGCTTGATGGGCTGACATTCATATGTTTTTGCCTCATATAACTTTGACATGCCTTGTCATCTTTAAATATTGAGATTTTTACCCTTTTAATTCGTCCATCAAAATAATTACCGCAAATTATATATTTTTGCATATGCATATAGAATATGCATAATATACATATATTTTATATGTAATATGTGGTTGTTGTATTTTTTACATAATCGTGTGTATCTTTTTATATATTTGACTAGAAATATTATTTATTTTTAGCCATCATCGAAATGTACGACTTCCACATAAATATTTTAGTAGGTACAACTTAGATTCAAATGGCATGGAAGACGAAATTATGCAAAGAATAACAATACAATAGTTATATAATTAAAATAGAAGACTGTAACGGGAATGCTATGGTATTTGAAGAAACTCAATAAAATGAAATAAAAATTCCACTAGACTAAAGTCTAAACTATATTATGAAATCGAATGTTGGGCATCTAAGTTTCAACAAATTATGCATAAAATAAATCTGCGGAAATGCTAAAATATTAAGATAATGTACATTAATCATACAAAAATAAATAAGATTCAAGATGATCACATATGACATAAGATGCTAAGTAGTACATACTAAATATAATGTTTGAAATATATTATAATTACAGAAGGTGATAAAACGGGACGAGATAAACCTAGAATCATAATAAAGTGAAAATTTTTATTATTAGAAATTATGAAATTTATCGATAATTTCTAGCTAATTTGTTGCTAAATGGCTCCTAGCTAATTAATTTTTTTTATAATTTCTCACTAATTCATAGCTAAATAGAATTATATGTGTTACTAAATAATAGTGGATGCATGTGACGAGGGACCCATTTATTGTCCAAAAAAAAAACAGTGATTTTCTGAGCGGCATTGCCAAGTAATAGAGTATACTTTACCTTTTTAAGTCTAGTAGATAAATTGAAAAAGCCTAGCTAGAGAAGTATTATTGCTCTTCCTTTTCTAAAAGCTAGGATCTTCAATTTTAAGTCATTTTTGTGCATGCCTATCACTGCCATGTTTATTTTTTAAAAAAAAAAAAAATTGTCCAAATTTTAACCCCCTTTATTACACGAGATATCTTCGTTTACTTTTGATAAAGAAATATATTTTGAGTCCAACACAATTTCAAAACTAAAAGATTGACCAAAACAATATAAAAAGTCCATGTTCGAATCCCTTAGTAGATGTAGGACAACAACTTTTTTAAGTTGTATATTAGACCTTGACCGGTCGTTTGGTGCCTAGTTAAGACGTGAACTATTCATTTATTTAATCAAAGTCAAACATAATTATATTGGATTTTTTTATGTATATATTTATATGATGATTAATTCTGTCAGTAAAAATTTCACACACTTGATAACAAGTTACAAAATTGTATTGATAGTGTGTACCTCCACTCATTAACTAGTTGAAACTTTTAACTCAAAATCCCATAGTGTAGACCAAAAAAGGCTAAGATCTAAAGTGGAGCCCATAGTGTGTTATGTAGGCTTTATCTCTAGAAAGGAAATTAAGACTAGTAGAAGGGGACCCTCTTAAGAAAGAGAAGCACCTAATTCCTCTGTTGGTGCAAGAAATGGCAGCCTGGGAAATTCTGGTAATATTCTTTTGAAACTTTCTGCAAAATCAAAGAAAATGGACTTCATATTTTAGGGAAAATGCTCATTTTGTCTTGTCACTATTCATTACCATCAACACATAACAACCTTTATGACTATGTATTCTTCATTTTTTACTAAAAAAAATTTGGTGCTTTCCACGTCTTAATTTGCTAAATGTTGTACTTTTCTCTAGAGGAGTGATTGTTCTGTGTAAGACATGTTCAGAAAAATCGACCAAAATGAGCTTTTTCACTGCCTCACACTGATACTATTCTGGATTTTATGTTACATCTATTTGTAGATGGCTCGAGTTCAAGTGCTGACTTATTCTTGACTTAGTATGTGTATATATACTATCCTTTTTTTCCTGCACTTTCAGGTGATTAGAAGCAGGGGCGAAGCCAGAGGTCGGGCACAAAGAGGTTCAACAATAGTATATATATATAGAAGGTCAACATTAATTTTTATGTATATATAGTACATGTCGAATTTTCTTAATTTTTTTTTTTATATATTTATGTAGGACTTTAAATTTAATACATCATCAGTATAAATAATTTTTTTTTTATAATATTAAGATTTAGGTCATCCAAAATCCCAAGGGATATTTATACATGAATATCATATATATAAAGATGAAATGACAATGTAAAAGTTATTTATATTGATGATGTGAATATTACTTACTTCAGTTAGTAAAAATCTTAACTAACCTACTTATAAGAAGTTGAGTAACACTTACATGTAAATAATTAATTATGGAATTAGGACTTCCATATACTTGTAATTAATTACACAGAGAACCTCTCTGTTTTGGCATCTTTAGAGGCACAAAAGTCTTCATATTCCCACCAGAACATCATATGATAGATTTATATATATGCCTCTATCAGGCTCTAAATTAATTAATTACTATTTTACTCAATATTAATTTATCATTAATTATCTATTAAGCAAAACTAAACAAATAGATAGTCTTTTTCTGCATTGATCATGTGAAGACTTTCATGTGTATGGCTGGCCACATGCTATCACAAACACTTTAATTTGATTTTGTTTTTAAACAATTAATCTTTGCTAATATTTTATGAAATCTTGAATGAAAAAAAAAAAAAAAAAAAGACATGACATGAGATTTCATCAGCTTTGTCTCTTTTGTAAAAAACCATGGGCCTAATTTAAAAAGTAAAAAAAACTGCCATTAGCTTCCTGCCACTTCATTATACAGTACACCATTCTCCACCAGTCAACATGAATAAAAGTAGAATATTATAGAAAAATATTCTCAATCGCGGAGATTTAGAATTTAAAGTTTATGCTTTTAAATTTAAAATTTATTGTAACAAACTACTATTTGATTACATGATTTAGATCTAGTTTCATACTGTTTTGGTGAGTATCTTTAAATTCAGAGAAGATTATCTTCATTTGAAGTAATATTGTAACAAACTAGTTATCTTCTGCTACTTGCAAGATCATTTATATTGTTAAAATTATGTGACCATTTTATGGAACAATTTAAATTATTACAGAGCATATTTTTAGTCATTTAATTGTAATTTAACACACAATTTTACGTGTGTATCTCTTTTTCTTTTTTCTCATGTACTAAACATGTGAATAATGACCATTTTAATCCCTCATTTAGTAATAATTCTTACTTTACTCTTTGTAATATTTAACTAAACACATTTAATCTTGAATCAACTCTTAAAATATGTGTTTTTGATCCATTTAATTAGGAAATATGTGACACTTAGTCTATTGAAGAATCATATTACTCTCAAATATATATGAGGTAACAATACAAATTTAACATAATGAATTATTTGGCACTCAATAACTCAAAATCATAGGGATTATAAGTGCACAATCTATTAATCAAAGGTTAAATATGTTTAACCAAAAACTACAAGGACCAAAATAAGAATTTATCAATATTTGGGGACTAAAAGTGCTAATCTCCCCCCTCCTCACGCACACACACCAAAAAAATATCAACGAAGAAAAGAATTTGCAAATATGTACTCAATAGCAAATTATCAGTTATAGCCAAACATATAGTTTGAAGCATCAAAGAATTTTTCTTTTTCTGTTTATATATCATTTACATTTTTTTAATGCTAAAAGAAGATGTTTTATCAAAAAAAGATAAAATTACTATGAAAGACCTAAGATTTGCTTAGTCGATTGCCACTTATATAAAATCTTAATTATAAAAAGATAGCAAAGTATTGTTTGTGGCTCAAGTATTTTTATGAAATTAATTTATTGTAAAGAAGAATATTTGGACAAAATTAAAGTTATTATTCTGAAAACAAACAAATAGAGGGAAAAAACGAAATTGTTGGATTTCAAATCTTTAATTTTTATGATGCCTATATTCGAGATGATGGAAGAACGGTGCTCTTTAATTCTCTTTAATTTATAAATATACTTTATTTGTAAAGAAAATTTTAGTTGTACGTCAATTCTAGATTTAAAATATTACTACTCCATTAGCTTTTGAATGTGCGTTACTTTATTTTCCTCCTTTCTAATTGCCAAGCTTGTGAAAATTTTCCCAAAAAGGGCATTGATTAAATATGATTGAAAAAATATGGTCTGGTCTGAATCTTCTCTGAGTTTAGCTTTAACACTTGAATTTTTATACGATCAGATCATTTAAAACATAACTTAGAGTAGTAGCTTATAAAAGTTAAAGTTAAAAAATTGAACAATTAAAACTAGTAATATATTGTAACACTAAAAGGTCGTTTGATAGTGAGATAATTAGTTCTGATTATAATCACACTAAAATCTCATGATTAGTGAGATTCTTTATCCAATATTTTAATTATAATTTTTTATTCTGAAATTAGTGTGATGGCTTAAATCACATTTGTTGCAGTATTTTCTAACATATTTTATGTAGTATAACAATTTCCAAATTACAAATTTTGAGATAAAATAACAATTTCTCCCTTCTCCAAAGTTCTCAAAGGAAGAGTAAAATTTAAAATAGAAGTTTATCTCTATTAAACCAAATACATATTTGATATGATACCATGTATATTTTATATATTTCGGCATTTTCGCCCAATGAACCAAACATTTATTAATGAAAAAAATAAACTCACTCAATCTCGTCATTATTTAAATCATGAATTATAATTTTGAAATAATTTATTTCTAATTAAATGACCCATCTTGTTTTTGTTGATTTGTTTTGACAAAGGTTTATTCGAGTTTGGGGGAGGCACTTTGTAATTAACCTGTGTTATTTCATGTGCGATTAGACTAATGTAATAGGGATTTATTGAAATAATTAAGCATTATTGAAAGTGATTAAGGAAATAATGGCCATTATTTGAGCGTTTAGTTTGTGACTAATAACATGACACCATTAGTCATGTCTTATATTAATTTATTGTTTCTTTATTTTATTTTCTGAAAGGATAGAACTAATAAGAAAGAAGACAAATGGGGTAGTTTGGTTTGAATTCAAGTTATGATGGAATTAATTATGATGGAATAAATTATGATAGAATAAGTTATGATAAGGTAAGTTATGATGAGATTATTTTTTATAGAGTGTTTGGTTTGTTGTATTCAAAATAATAAATTTTAAGAACAATTTATTTGTTTACAAAAATGCCTTTTATGAATGTAAAAAGTGATGTAACAAAAGGGTTGAAAGAGTCATTTTTGTCATTTACCTATTTTATCACGGGATAAGTTATCCTGGGATTACTATACCACCCAAGGGGAGGGATAACTTATCCCGAACTAATTATTAATCTCGGGATAAGTTATCCCAAACTTGCCAACCAAACAACAAATTAAGTGATATTATAATTTAATTTCAGGACTATTTGGTATTATCATTCACACCAAACGATCCCTTAAGATATAGGTAAAATGTACAAGTTGGGTGAATTAATTTCCACCTATTACTTTCTAGTATTAGTTTAATAAATTTTATCAAATACCAATAAATATTTTTTTCATCTTTTAGAGATTTCGAATATAAAATTTCCTTTTATTAAGTAGGCAATTTTTTGTCAGAAAAAGACTCGACGTAAATATGAAATTCAATATTGCATCCTTAGTATATCAAACACTGGACGAAAAAAAACAAAACAAAATCAAGTTGCTGCCCCATTAATTTGACATATTTCAACTATGGGCACTTAATTTCTTCACACGAAATGAAAAGTGAAAAGAAAAAAAAATGAATGCATTTCATTTTCACTTACCTAAGTCAAAGTTCAAACATAGCATGTGTTTCAATTTCTATGGATTACTTGCTCATTTTCCTGTTCAAGAAATATTTGGGGGTATATAAATACTGATTTTTAGTAGAATAATTGTCAATTAAAATAATTAACAAATTCTGTTAAATGGCTATTTTGATCAATTATTTCAACAATGGTGAGAAAATAGTTACAACCTAATGATTTAAGTGTAGGGTTCCAACTTCCAATTAAATAAACTTCCCCTTTAAAATGTTTTTTCATATTTTAAAATTTTGTCCAAATATAGGACTTGAGAGTGACAAATACATTTTTTTTTTTAGTTTTCTCAAAAAGAATGTTTGTAATATATACACTTCATAATAAAAATAATAATCATTTGCTCCAAAACAACAACAACAAAAAAAGATCTTCTCTCCTAATATATTCATCAACTCATCTCGCTTTTAAAAAATTATTTGGAAAAAGAAACTATTCAATATTTTATGTTTATTTTTTGTTTCATCTAGAGCATGTAAATTTAACATGTTGTTCTCTTCTAATAATAATAATTATTATTATGTTGTATTAACACCGTATAAATTTTCATTTTTAATGGGGGAGAAAAGCATCGTATCACGTTGTATTGTTCCTGTAACATGGACTTAATTATGGGCATTATACAAGGATCTAGTGATATTACTTGTATATAAATAGGATTTGTACTTGTCCTGAAAACTTTGTTCCCTGCACGTGCCATTTGTTCTTTACTTTTTTTTATCATCAAGTTTTCTCTGTTTTTAAATCGATGATTTATTAAAAATAACCTCTCTATTTTTACAAGATAGAGGTAAGGTCGTACGGTTCACCCTCCTCAATGTTCTCATCACAAAGTACTTATCTGAAGGTTAGAAGTGTGTTTATTGATTTTATGTTGTATTTACAAGTTTTCTTTGTATTTGAATCAAGGGTCTATTAAAAAGGCTTCATTTCGTTCTTTGCAAGATAGAAGTAAGACTACGTATGTGAACTCTACTTTTTGGAAATTACAAAAGTCTAGGTCGATTCTTTAAATCTAATGTACAATATACGATAGCGTTGCTTTATTGCTAAAACAGTGACGTTATACTTTATATGAAAAAAAATCAAATACACAATATTAATTAGTGGTTGTTATTTAAAAAAAAAAAACAGAAACAACAAGAATTTAACAAATATCGACCAATTGAATACAAAATAATATCAATTGCATCAATTTTTCCAAAACAAAACAAAAAGGCCCTATGATTTGGATGCTTTGAAAAGGAATAGAAAACACATTTCACATGCAATTTCCTTAAGAACGACTAATTAGATTCTATAATTGATGGGTGTGTTCGGTACAAAGTAAAATAGTTTCGAAGAAACTTATCTTTTTGTTTGCAAAGTATATTATTTCAAAATTGTTTTGTATATACTTTGACTAAATATTATGAAATATGAGATGGAAATTGGAAGATAGGGGTGCTGTGGGAATGGGTTGCATATGATGTGTGTTGAAGGGGTGAGGATATATTGAAATGTCATTTGTATAACTTATTTTCTTACATATACTAAGAAATCATTTTCCTAGTCTTAAGCAACTTATATTTTCTAATAGTTTTTAAAATATATAATAAATAGAACATAAAAAAAAAAAAAAAAAAATTTCTTCCATACTGAACACACCCTTAAGTTTAGAATTAACTCAATTATTGCTAAAAGTGTTCCCAACGTAACAAGGAAAACAAAATTTGTTTGGTTTCTTTTGTGGGTGGCTAGAGACTTGTGTGTAGAAGTAGTCAGTAATTTAAATTTTATGGGTTCAGACTTACATGACGGTAACTTCAAGTGTTAATACGTAGACGATAACTTCAAGTGCTAATAAATAAAAATTCTAAAATTTATTCATATGTGGTGGTTACGCTATATATATCAATTCATTGACAAGACGATATCTTCTTTATTTAAACTTGTATCAATCAACTTTTTAGTTGATTGATTGCTAAATATGCTCATCTTTATTTGTTTTTAAATAATAAGAAAAGTAATGTAATTTGATATAAAATGATATGAAATTCTTTTGTAAATTTTATTTAGTGGGGAGGGTGTTTTCAAAAAAAGGAAGGAAAAATTGATGGACTGTAACTGCTCAGATCAATTGTAGTTTGTACTTGTCTGAAGAATCAATGATCATCACAACAAAAGCCAAAAATATCTCAAAATTCATTTGTGGGTGGTATCTATGAACCACTTTTGTTACATGAGTAACTATTTACTAGATTCTGCTAACAATATATTCTTGTTCAAAAAATATATTCGTGGAGACAAATTTATATCATCCTATTAATCGTTAATTTGAATATTTTTTTGATTTTACTGTTATAGTGAAATATTGTTATAGAAAAATGTAAAATGTACAATTTTTAACATAACATTGTTTGAAGTTGTATCCATATTTCCATCAAGTCAAATAATTTAATTCTATTTCATATTTTTAACATAACATTGTTTGAAGTTGTATCCATATTTTCATCAAGTCAAATAATTTAATTTTAGAAGTAATGGCATGGAAAAGATTAATCATCTGATCTACATATGTTAAAAAAAAAAAGATCTTTATATCAGTAAAATGACCCTCTAGCTCCATCCTGCTTAGAGGCTAAAATAAAATAAAAATATGTATCGCGTAATCATAATTAATAAAAAATACTCTAGTTTGTACAAAAATATGTATCCTGTATTCATTTATTTTGTATAAATGAATATCAAAGAGATAATTTAGTCTGTGAACCAAACTAAACCATCGAGTAAGTAAAACAAGGAGCAATTCTTGAAATTGTTATTACTATACTACAATAACTACAGATCAAAGAAAAAGACTTTCCAATTACAAGTTTACAACTGCATAATTAAGTCCTTGGAAGAGAAACTAAAAATGAGATTACATACCCCACATTTACAAGAACACCAGGATTTATTCTTAATAAAATTATAATACTACTACTACTAGACAAAAGAGAAATCTTAGCAACATCACTAATACTTCTACTACTTGATGATAATACATAAAAAGAGGATTCTCTCTGTTTGATCTTTTTTTTTCCCCCTCATCAACCATTTGATATCCGAAATCAACTGATCCGACTAATTTTTTTTTTTGAAATACATTGGCTCGACTAATATCGTCACGTCAGTACTGCAAGACATCTGCAGTCATAATGGGGTGATTGGCAGATAGATTATTCCAAGAATTGGTCACGTTGAACCCATCAAGCATAATGTCATTTTGTGCAAAATTGAAGCTATAAGGCTCATTGTGGACCATGACAAGACCATTAAAATTGTTGTTTGCCTCCAAAACTGCAATGATTTCATTAAGTGACTCAAGCCTACGGCTAAGTTCACTTAATTGAGCTCTCAATATTGAATTTTCAGCCTCAACATTAAGATATTGTTGTGTGGTAACATTCATACTTGTCAAAATCTGATTATTTTCTCTTCTTAAATTTGTTACTTGACCCGTCAAGTCATCCAAATGTTTCTGTTTTCTCATTCTTGATCTTCTTGCTGATTCGCGGTTCGATATCATTCTTTTTCTCTTCCTTTGATCCATTAATTGCTGAAGATCTTCTTCTGAACCCGAGTTTTGTAAAAACGATGAACCTGATGATGTACCACTTGACGAAGCCATGACCCCAAAAATTTTCAAGAATAATTTCAATAGAGTTCAAATTAGCAGGACCCAGATGGAGTTTTTGATTTTTAAAAAAACAGAGCAGAATGAAAAATATTTTCTTAGATTTAAGTTTTTATTTTTATAGATTAATAAAATTATATAAAAGTAGTAGCTATTAAGCTGGCGGGGCTATGAAATGAAGTAAAACCAGTAGAGAAAAACAACAGAGAAAGATTGCACCAAATGGGTCCTGCGCCTATATGTGGAATTTATCATAAACCCCGAAAGAAACAGTTCACTCAGAATTGCAGACATGAATTTCAAAAATTAAAAATAATTGGGGTAGCATTAGTTTAAAAGATTTAACAATAAAAACCCCTTTTATGATTTTTTTTAGTAGAAGAAAAAAAAAAACTTTTTTGGGTTGTGGAGATTCCAAGAAAAACTTGAAACCAAAAAAACATAGGAAAGGAAGAAGAATTAGAGAGAAGTGAAAGGAGAAAACCGAGAGGGGGTTAAAGAAGGTGTTTTGGCTGGGATTTTATAGCAGAAAAAGTGGGTGTCAACATATTTAAAAAAATTGTTCAAATCGAAAAAGTTACAACTTTACTTTCAAATTTATACGAAATAACTTTTCACTCCTTATACATTAGGATTGTGGTAATAAAAAAAATAAAAATATATATATATATATATATACAATATAGTCAATAAATTAATAATACATTTCTCTATTTAAATTTATTTATCAATTTTTGACTTGAAATATCTATTAAGAAAATAATAATTAATATAATAAAATTTTTATTTAACCTTTATTAATTGACAACATATCAAATATATTTATTTACTAAATTTTTCAAAGAGGTTAAGTCAATGTTAATATAAATTATTTTATTATAAATAAAATAAATTAATATTAAATTATAATAAAATAATGTCATGATCTTAACCACATAAGTGAGACTTTGAGAATGTTTTTAACTTGTTCATTTTTATTGAAAAAAAAAAGTGAAATATAAAAAAGGAAGTTTGGAATATAGTGTAAGAAAAGAAAAGTAAGAAGGATGAAAGGGACATGTGGGGTGGGAAGAGAAACCTCCACGACCGTCTAGATCCAGCTGGGGAGCAACAACATTTACTATATTTTCTTCTCTTACCTCGTTAATCCTCCAACTTCCACCAAATTACAATTAAGCCCCGCATACCTTGATTATTTTTACTCTTCCGTCCCTAATTACTTGTTCACTTTAAATTGACACACCTATTAAAAAACCAATTAATAACATAATGAATTTACATTGTACCTCTATTAATTATGAAGTGGATGAAATGTTCTCCATTTTTCAAACTAATTAGTTTTAATTGAGAATATAATAGGTAAAAATAATTGTCCTTTTTTGATTTATCAAAATGGACAAATAATTAGAGATAACTATAAAAAAAAGTGAATAAATAATTAAAGACAGAGAAAGTATATAATAGTAACAACATAGTCACAATAATTCTACCGAAAAGAGCAAGGTAAATAAATATTGGATGACCACGAGAATTCTTTCTTCTTTTGTTTCTTTTCTTCCTTTTTTACTAATTTTTAGTTTATTTTAAATTCATTGTTTGATTTCGAATAATTTTAATTAAATTCAATGTTATATTCTCTATTTTAAAATAAGTGAATTGTTGAGCCTAAATTTAACGGTGTTCAATTTATGTCCTAATTTTTTTTCATATAATAAATATATATTGTCTTTAACAATTTACTTATTTAAGGAGTTCTATCTTTCTATCATTTACACGTGCATCCGTCAATAATAAAAGGTAATTGCAGTTCACATTATTTTATTTTAAACTTTTTGCACTTCTTTTAATAATAATGATAAATAATTATTTATCTCTAATTTAAATTAATAGATATAATGTTTATTCACATACAAAATATTTTGGAGCAAATACAAGGTGCGTAAAAGCTTCACACCCATATTAATCACTTAGGGGTCGCTTGGTAGAGAAAATTAGAGAATATAATGAATGTATTAAATATGTGTATTAATAATATTTTATTTGATATATTTTTTCATGTTATGTATAATTAATGCAAACATTAGTTATACACTATATTGTGTATTAACTTATGTATTACTAATATCAAGGAATTTTAGGTGTTAGTAATACATAACATATTAACACTTGCATTATATTAAATAATTACAAAACTACCCTTAACGCCTTTTCATTTTCTTTGTTGTCATAAGTTTTTATTTTGATTTGCTTTTCGGTGTCTTTTAATTTTTTGGCATCTTAATAGGCTTTACGACCTCTTAAGTATCTTATTTTTTTTTAAAAAAAAACAATTTTAATATAATTTAATAAAATTTTATACTATTGTGACGATAAATTTGATAAAAAAAATTATTTGCCAACTTTCCACAAAAATATTATGACGCAATAGTACAACTATTTAATATTATTTTTGAAAAGAAGAAGAAGAATTAGTGATGTTTTAGCACAGAATTTTTTTTGATGTTTTAGCAAAAAACTTTTTTGCAAAGGAAGTGTACAAATAAATAAAGTGTGAAGGGTATATTTGTAAACATATGTATTTTAATAGAAATTATGCAAGATTTGTAATTTGTAATTTGTAATACTCTTGCATAAGTAATGCAAGTATTGCTAATGCAAACACTACTAATGCAAACATTATTAATGCACTCTATTTGCATTATTCTTATACACTCCATCAAACAACCCCTTAATGGTTAAGTTATGTATATTTAAATTTAATTAATAAATTTAAGTCATTTATTTTAATATAATATATAAATAATAAGTGAAAATAATATTTATAAAAACAAACTATTCAAATAGGGACTTGCTTTATTCTCCCATCTTCCATTAAGTATATTGCATCACTAGAACTTTCCCAAAAGTAATTACATAATTTAAAGACACAAAAGTAATTACATAATTCCCAAAAGCGATATTTTCCATTTCGGGAAATAAAAAAAAAAAAGAAAAAAGATGTAATTATCTCCAAGTGTCCAATTCTCTTTTGAGAAATAACGTTTTAGTATAAGAAAAAAAAAAATACAATTACAACAAGTTTGATCGATCATTACTTAGCTTTTACTGCTTTTGTGTTAAACTTATCGAAAAAAACTTTAGCAAATGCTTGGTTATTAAGGAATTTCATCTAATAAATGTATCACAAGCCTAGTCTTATTTTATTTTTGTAAAGATTTTTAAGAAATGATTTTATAACGATGGAGAATTAAATTATTACTAAATTTCTTTTTTTTTTTACTTCTGGTGTCCACATATTATTGGTGCTGGTAGTTAAAAAGTCTATTTCGACTATAGTTAGAAAAGTACAACTCTTTTTTTTCTTTAAAAAATAAATAAAACTTACAGTAAATTTTTTCACTTTTCTTCTTTTCATCTTTTTTTTTTTCGTTTTCAATTAATTTGAATTTTTTTCCTTTTAATTCATGCTTTTTTGAGATGTGATATTATAAAAATACACGTGTCACCTCGATTACTGTGATATCATAGTGAATTGTGATGTAGGTAAGCAGTAGTATTAAAGAAGCTTTGGAACTTGAAAGAAGCATGCTTAGGTGAATTGTCCGAAATAGCCCTATATGATTCAGATTTCCGTACATATATGGGGGTAATTGTGTCATTGACTATTAAGATTCCTTCAACCTTTGAGTCTGTGTTTGATCTGCAGATCTCTGGCGGTGCCACTAGGAATTTCAGGACAGGTTAAACACCCCCACGGAATTATATATTTTGATTATTTTATTTTTATTTAGAATTTTAATATCTTTTTAAATAAATTTCTTTCTATTGTTTTTAATAAATAAGTTTTTCTTTAATCTCTCTTTAATAGACAAAAATATATATAAACAATGATTGACATGAGTATTTTAACCATATAATCATATTAATTGATATTTAATATAATTTCTAGAATTTTTTTTTTTGAAAAATAAGAAACTAATGTTAAGAATAAAACATAAATTCATAATAATATTTTATTGCTCTTTATAATTCATTATTTTCACTTTTTGTAAGCAAATATTTTTATTTCAAAAGATTATTTTATTAAATGTATTTACAAATCCAACTAATTAAATTGTTTTTGGAATTGTTTCTTGGAGAAATGGCAATTACTTTTATTATGGCATGATTTTTCATCTCTTTGACAACTCTCTATACATGTGTCATCTTGCATGTAAGTGTTGTCATGGTGCCATTTCCCCCTTTCCCCCTTTCCCTATAAATACTATTGCTTCTTCTTTAGAAAAATATAGCAGAGAGCTACATTCTGCTATTGTCCTCACTCTCTCGTTTCCTCTTTTCTAATTGGGTTTCTTTTAATTAATGTTTATTTTATATTCCCTATTAATTTGCTGATGTAATATAATTAATTTGCTGATTCATGTAATAGCTATTGATTCATGTAATATCTATTTCAGATAGGAAAGTGTTTGTTAATTCTAGGGAAATATTTCAGACCATTGAAATAGTGTCTAACATAACTCAAGTATTAATTTTATGTACCATTTTTATATATCATCGTAGTAATTTTCATCTTATTTTCAAGACTAATTTTTGTTACTAATTTTTGTTAATAATAAGTTATATTATTATTGTGAAATTTCAATTATTTCCCCAACAATCCAAGAAACTATTACATACAATATGTGTCCTGAAATTACTGATGATACCTGTTGGTGCTACCCTGACTGGTACTGTTCAAGTCACTCTATCGGAGGCTTGCTGTAAAAAAAATTACAGCTATGTAAAAATATAATGTTACAAGTCCAATGCTAATAATAAAACCTTCATGGAAAATACACCTCAATGCAAAAGAATATTGAAAAGAAATGACAATTCCGCTTAGCTAAAAATAAATTTGGCTGAAACGGATGATCTGATTATTGCGGTTAATTCAGAAATAAAAATAAATGGTGTGGACAATATGAGAAATTGGGTGATAGACTCTGGTGCTACAGGTTACGTTTGTATAAATAAAAATGATTTTGTATCGTACACTCGAGTTGAGAAAAAGGAGAAGATATTGTTTATCTTGGTGATTCAAGGACAACTAAAGTTCTTCTCATGGTAAAATTTTGACATTGAGTGATATATTTGCATGATTTCCATGGGATTATTAGGAAAATGTCGATTGACTAAAAATGATATTTTTGTTGGCAAAGAATTTTATAACCATGACTTTTTTCTGCTTAATATTTGTGATGATTGCCTGTTGATTTATTGCATGCTAGATTATGACATGTTAAATGTCTCATATATAAAGAGTATGGAGTCTCTTGATTAATATCTTATTCAAACTCAAAATATTTCGATAAAATGTGAAATATTTAAAAGCATGGGGTGCTTTGCTAAAAGTCTGAACCTGAGAAGAGAAAAATAGATTCTAAACTGCTGATTGCATACTGGTTGAAGTAGATGAATGTGTATATACTAAAATGGTAGACAATGATTATGTGATAATATGTATGTTGATGACATGCTTAAATTTGGTACAAGTTTGAATCTTGTAAAGAATAATAAATTATTTTTTTCTATTAATGTTGATATGAAAGTGATATGGAGTGAAGATGATATAATATTGTCACAAAAAATTATGTGGAAAGACTTCTTAGAAAGTTTGAATGTTTTGAGGTGACACATGTAGCCACTCCTTATGAAGCTAACTCTAAATTAAAAAAAAATTATGGTGACCCAATTTTTCAGTTTAAATATGCTCAAATTATTGGAAGTCTATTTCATGTGATGAATTTTACTAGACTTGATATTGCCTATGCTATTTCTAAATTGATTAGATATACTCAAAATCCTAATAATGAGCATTGATTTGCGTTGAATAGGCTGATGAAATATTTGAAAGGAACCATGAATTATAGTATCATGTATAGTGGATTTCCTTATACTTTAGAAGGGTATTGTGATGCAACCTGAATTTCTGATTTAGATGAGACAAAATTCACTACTGGATATGTGTTTACCTTAAGTGGTGGTGCAATATCATAAAAATCAGCTAAAGTGTTAAAATTATTAGATAGATTATGGAGTCACAGTTTGTAGCTTTGGACGTGGCTGGTTCTGAGGCTCTCTCGTTTCCTCTTTTCTAATTGGGTTTGCTTTAATTAATGTTTATTTTATATTCTCCTATTAACTTATTGATATTAATTAATTTGCTGATTGATTCTTGTAACCTCTATTTAAGAATTTAAGATAGGGAAGTGCTTGTTTAATTTTGGGAAAATATTTCACATCGTTGAAATAGTTTCTTAGGACAGTATTCAGCACGACTCAAGTATTAATTTTATGCACTATTTTTATAGATCATCGTAGTAATTTTTATCTTATTTTCAGGACTAATTTTTGTTAATAATAAGTTATATTATTATTGTGAAATTTCAATTATTTCCCCCAACACTTTTAATCTCAACCAAAAATGGCTTGAAGATCAACATCATAGTGTGAGTGTACACGTGGAATCTTCAACAGTTTAAACTTTAAAAAGCAGTTTAAAAATGAATAAAAAAGAATTGGTGTCCCCTACGAAAATAATGTAAGATGATGGAAATTTAAATGAAGAGAAAAAGACAGTAACGGTGGAGCCATTTATTACTCGTAAAACAGAAAAAGTACATGGGGTCCCTATTGCTACTAAACTTATTATTCTTTAATTATAAATATAAATATAATCAAAAAATATTATTGAAAATAAATGAAAACGATGTATTAAAAATTTACACACGTACAACACATCTGCAATAAAAATGTACACACGTATAACACATGTGCAATAGTATTTATTCTAAGTTAGCTATGTGAAAATCATAAATATAGGTGGTTAGTTTTTTAAAAGAATATTACTTTGTGTCATTTATTTAATGGATCTCAAGTCATTGTCATGATTTTGAAGTATCTTTATTTTGTTGCTTGAATTTTGGTTATTCATAATTTTTGAACTATATGTGATACTATATTTACGTACAATATTTTCATCTAGGACCATGTACAAGTACAACATTTATGTAAGCTAATCATGTTAAGTCACTTAAGTAACATAATCTTATTTTAAGTTATTTTATTTTTTGGTGTTGCCAAGAAAGAAGCTGGATGACATAAATTATGACAAACAAATTTGGGCACGTGTCCAAAAGTGAGAAGACAGTATCTTTAAAAATTCATGACAGTGAAAAGAAAAAAACAACATAAAGTTATTATCTTCGTACTCACGACACGTGTCTCAAATCATATTTAAAAATAGTAATAAAAATATGTTAAATTCTTATTTTTATTATATTAAAACAAATAAAAATATTAATTAAATTATAACAATAAAAAAATAACACGTGGCAAGTAATTTGAGGAAACGGGAGTAATGTTCTATTTAGTTCCTCTAGGAAGTAAACTTCAAATATATAAAAGATCTTTGTTTTTGCTTCTTACTATTCTCTCCGTTCCTTTATAATATATAGTCATGTATATTAAGTAGGCGTTAAGTAGGCATTTGGTCATGCGATATTATATCACGATATGAAATTGTGAGATTGAAATCAGCATTTGAATATGCGATTTTACGCTTATTTCATCTCATGATTCCATATCATGAGATGTGATTTCATATTCTTCAAAAATCATGATATGAGAATTCCATATCATGATTTGAGATATTTTTAATACAAAAATTGATCTAACATGTTTATATTTTGTTAAAACAAACCGCATTTATATTTACTGATCATTTATTTCATATGTAAATAAAACTTACAATCACATTATTACTTTTTAAAATTTATTATTCTTACCGACATAAAATTTATTAATTTTACCAACATATAGTCATTTTAACTCACATCAATCGATTGTTGAGTAATAAATTTGTTCTCTTCATTTACTCAAACACCTAATTTATTACTCCTACCGTTTTGTATTTGTTAGACCTCAAAGTAACAATGTTGGTTCGTCTTCTCGGTCATATAATCGAGAAATGCAAGTTCGACATGAGGAAATTATTCTTCCTATGTGGGAGGATTATACTAAAGACTAATACACTACAATTTATATTCAATTTTTTTATTGAGTTAAAATTTGATGAATTAAAGGTAGATAAAACAGTTACTTAAGTGAAGAACAAATAGCTTTGTAATAATTGATTATGCGATTTTATAAATTTTTATTTATTTGGTAAGATTGAATAAATAATTAGGGTTATTTTAATGGTTTTACAACTTATGAAATTCTTATGTTTATCAAAAAATATACAACACAAAAAAATCATATCACATGTCTAAACAAAATTTCAATTTCTTCTCATGATTCTATATTATGATATCATATCATGATACCATATCGCATTGCCAAACAGATCCTAAAAAAATACTTATTTTACAATAGTTGTTAATTTAAACAATCAAGAGAATTAATTATTTTTTTCTAACTTTGTCCTAAATATTACTTATTCTAGAATAAAGAGACACATAAATCATAATAAATATAGATTAAAAAACTAATAAGGGATATATTGATCAAATAAAAACCAAATTTTATTCTAATAGTGACGTCTAAAAGAATCGAGGGAGTATTCGTTTGAAATAAAGTCTGTCTGTGATTAGTAGGAAAGCGCCGTTAGTTCATTGTGATCAGTTTAGAAATTTTGTTCTCCTAACCAATTAATTTATCTTTTTTGCGTGATTAATTGAAGTGTTTGATATTGATGGAACTAATAGTTTTCATAATTTTAAAATTAAATAAGATGGTCCACTTACTTATGTGAGCCGCAAAAGGCAAGTTGCAGTAGCAAAATGACAATCACTGTCTGGAGTGCAATGTGGTACATTTAATACGTTTTCAATTTTAATCATTTTCTGTCCATAAAAAGAAGAAACACTGATTAATTATAATTAATC
The DNA here is from genome assembly GCA_037074985.1 of Solanum bulbocastanum. NCBI lineage: Eukaryota > Viridiplantae > Streptophyta > Magnoliopsida > Solanales > Solanaceae > Solanum > Solanum bulbocastanum. Next base: position 70,175,909 of record CM073597.1, on the reverse strand, counting down.
CTTCACTCAAAAAATGGTTTGATGCAATGTATAGTATGTACATTTGGTCCTTCCAATCAAATATACTTGTCGACAAAATTATATGGTTGGTCATTATTGTTTCATATGATATTGGTATTGGTGCTATAACTTATCCCACAATCGAATGAAAAAGATATTGTGATTTTTTATATGATTTGAATAAATAATAATTCTACTATTATAAATAAACTTCCGAGATTGAGTTGAATTTAGTAGTATTATCTTATTTTTTTGGTAATTTTTGATCTTTTATTCAAGACTCAACAAATGAGTTACACCACCTTACACTTCCACATGCAAAGTCCAACTGTCACGGACGGACTTAGAGTATTTGCTAAAGATCCGTGCGGCACTTGACAACTTACTCACTATTCTTTCAAGATCTCGTAAGCTCAAGTAAGCCTTTTGAAACTAAGATCGCTAAGAAAATGAAAAGAAAGACTTAGAAAGATTTGGAAGAAGGCTTTTTGTATTGCTTGGAGAATGCTTTACATTTGCTTGCTTGGTTGCTTGGTTTACAAATGAGAGCCCCTCTATTTATACTACTTCCTAGGGGGCTAAAGTGTAAATAAAAATTACTACACAAGTCCCTAAATATTTACACTTTGGTCCCTCTCTAGAATTTTCTACACTTTCTAGGAATTTCCAAGACTTTCCAAGAAAATATCTAAGTTCTTCTAGAGAATTCTAAGGAAGGATCTAGGTTCTCCCATATCCTTCTTGAAAATCTAAAGGATTCTAGAGTTTTCCGCAAACCTCTCCTTAACTCTAGAATCTTCCGCCCCTATCCGGACGCAAAATCGAATTGGCTAAGTGGCGGGACCTTACACTTCCACATGCAAAGTCCAACCCTCCCTAGCTCATTACTGAAAAAGGAGTAAATTCAAACTAACACACAACGAATAAAACCCCGGCCCAACCCAATCTGAATACGGATATATATATATATATCAGAGTAGGGTTTTCTAAATAGGTCATCTTCACTTCTCTTTGTCCCCTCGCCTCTTTCTTCTTCTCTTCTGCTGCTTTCTATTTCTTCACCTACGATGTTGCCTTCTTGAACTAATTCAGCTCTCTGTCTCCTCTTATTAGGGATTATCAACGTGATGCTGATGTGTTTCCTGGTTGCTGATGAATCAACTAATAAGAGTAAGTATCTTGTTATCTAAGCTTGTCTTCCTTTCTTCCTTCTGACTTCAGTTTTCTTTTTCAATTGTGAGTTTCATGGGTTGTGCTCGTTGTTTTTTGCTGTCGGATCTTGTCTAAAGGATAAAAGCCTCTTCTTTTGGTAGGTCCTCTCGCTTCCTCTTTTCTTTTTCCTCCGATAGTTGCTCATTATCTTCCTGCAGATGGTCATGATCTTTAATTTTATTTGCTAGACTGGCATTGTAATCTTTAATTTTGTTACTTTATAGACAATTTTAGCATATACATTGATCCTTTTTCATGTGATTTTATATGTGAGTTTTGAATTGGTCAGATATCTTAATACTATGGATTAATATGATTTTTTTCATGGAGAGTATATATTCATTCATGCAGTACTACTCGGGGTGACACTTGAACATGTTTCGAATTTTCAAAAATACACTTTAATTATGTGGGTGTCTTATTACCCTACTAAACAATCTTGGATTGATATATTACATCATTGTTTGTCCACCTTACATAGAGAGTGTTTGCATTCTCTCAAAGAAAGTGAGCAACCTAAAGTAACTAATATAATTTTGTTTTTACAAGTATTTTATTATAAAATATAATTTCTTATTATTTTCAAAAATTCATTGTCATCTCCATTAAAGCTTCTCACTTTCAATGTCACCAATTTTACTTCAACTTTACCTTCCTTTTTTAACTACTATTAGTTTTATTCTCTTTAATTTTAAAACTTTATCTAAATATTTTCTTACTTTTTGAACAATTTGATAAATCCATTAGATTTCAAGATGATTGGGAGGTATCATATAGTTTTTTTTATCCGATTTCAATCAAGTTTTTTCAATTTTCGAGGAATTCATTGATTCTTTTAAAATTATTATTTCTAATTTGAAGTTATATGAAAAGGAATAATTGATGATACCTTCAAAATTTTAAATTTTCTTAGAAAAATAATTAATTTTGATATCAATAATTCAATAAAGTCTAGAAAATAGTATGAAAATAAAGAATTTGATTGGAGAAGAAGAAGAAAAAGAAAAAAAAAAAAAAAAAGGAGAGGGGTTCAATTTGACATGGGGGTAGGGTGGGGTTAGGGTGGGAGGTGAAAAAAAATGGAACGATGGGTCAGCTTGAAAGTGGGGAGGGGGGTGGAAGATGAAGTGGAATTTAAGATAAAATCAAAATTAAAATAAGTCAAAATTTCAGAGAGAGAAAAACTTAACATTTAAAAAAATAATATTTTTAATTAAATTAACACGTGTCATGTAATGATTTGTGTGTGAACACACTTGCTTCTTAAAATTTGGGGCTGATCGAAAAATGATATAATAATATTAATTCATAATTGTTTAGTGGGGTAATAGGACAGGTGCAAAGTTAAGGTGACTTTTTGAAAATTCGAGAAAACTTCAGTGGTGATTTTATGTCTTTTCTCTACAAATAACATCACACATAACACATGAACTATTTCTCCTAATACTTCCTATCAAACAACCACTTTAAAGTAAAAAGAGTAAAATCTTTTTTAACCAATATTAGAGAAAAATGGTGAAATGCCTCCCTAATCTATTACCGGATTTTCAACTACACACTTAAACTTCACGGGGGTCCTATCACCCCCCTAAACTATTTAAAATCGAAATTATTGTACCCCTAAAAAGCCACAACTATATTTATGTTGATAGGTGAAACTCATGCGTTTGACATGTGGAAAAAACGTTTTTCTTCAATTTCTTCATTATTCTTTACTCTTTTCTTCTATTTTTTTCACCATCTCTCCAAACCCAAAAATATTTTCACCATTTTCTCCATTACCACTAAAGGTCTACCAATCACTATAATCTTGAAAAGGAGAAGGTCGGCGAGGATTTTGATTCTCATTTGTCATATTGCCCTCTACTTGATTGGTATTAAGATCATTTCCATGAATGCGTATGTCAAATTTGTCAATTGGACTTAATGAATACATAACAATGGAGGATTGTTAAATCTGGCAAGCTGGCTCGAAAAAATTTCTTGACCATGAGAACATATCGAGCTGTAGATCTTAGGCCGCTTGATGGTACAAAAAATCACTCCATTGTTGTTTTCAATCGCCATAGCCAAAAACATTTTTATTCTTAAAATCAAATCTGGCTTTCATTGAAAATTCAAAATTCTTTGTTGGTTTGGATACAAATTTGGAGCTCTAAAGAATCAAAATAAAAATTTGTCAACCGAATCAACTTAGTGTGATGACCATTTACAAGGATGATTAACAACTCCAATAATATCGATAAAGAGTTGATTTTCAAAAATTCCTAATTCTATACACAAATTTCAATCAAGAGGAATACAAAAATTCTATGGTACATCTGGTGAAGATAGCAGTAGCGGCAACGACGTAGATATGACGGGAGAAGGACAGATCTAGTCCAAAGAAGGAAGAGATTTCTATGAAGAAGAAAGAAAGGAATAAGAAAAAAAATAATATATATATATATATATTAAAAATAAAAATAAAGTTCAAATATTTATTTTTGTTGCTCACTCTCTTAGGGAAAGTGAAATACCCTCACTTTGCCACATAAGCATTTAGGGAGATGATAATTTCAATTTTAAAATAGTTCAGGGCGGTGATAGGACCCCCGTGAAGTTTAAGTGTGTAATTGAAAATCCGATAATAGATTGAGAGGGCATTTAACCATTTTCTCCCAATATTACTATTTATCTTTATTTTCCTTTTTTGTACTTTCTTTTGCCTCATTTTGATCCTAAAGGGAAATTTCAATCTATTTTCTATTATTTTATAGAAATTAAATCTAGATATTGTATCTCCTGTTTTTGTTGTCCTTCAAATTTGCTCTAGTGACTATATATTGTAAGATTTCATTTCAGTCATGAATGGATTACTGAATTCTAGTACAAGAAAGTGATAAAGCTATCACTTTGTAAAGAAAAAATTAAAGTGTATATATATTATATTGTGGTATTTTTTTAAGTTTTAATTGATGCACTAGTCAAACAACTAAATCATAAATTCTTACTGAAACCTGGTATAAGAAAGTAAGTAGAGATATAACTTTTTTAAAAATAATTAATTAATTAATTAAAGTAAATATATTTTTATTGTGGTATTTTAATTTTAATATTTTTTTGGGTCTTAATTAATGCTTTTTACATTTAAATTCTTAGTCAAAAATCAACAATCAAACCGTTACAATTAGGATAAAACTTAGTTTTAATTATAATTTGATCATTGGAATCTAATACAAGAAAGTGAATAGAGATAATTACTCTTTAAAGAAAGAAAATTACAGTAGATATATTTTTATTGTGGTAATTTAATTTTAATATTTTAAGGTCTTAATTAATGACTTTTACCTTTAAAATCTTAGTCAAAATTGATCAATACAATTAGGATAAAATTTCATTTCAATCATAAATGGATCATTAAAATTTTGTATAAGAAAATAAATAGAGATAATCACTATTTAAAGAAAGAAAATTAAAGTCATATATTTTTATTGTAATATTTTAATTTTAATATTTTTAGGTTTTAATTAATGCATTTTACCTTTAAATCTTTAGTCAAAATTCAATAGTTATATCTCTATTTACTTTCTTGTATTAAATTTTAATAATCAATTTATAATTGAATAAAAGTTTATTTTAATTTTAACTGTTGAATTTTGACTAAAGATTTAAAGGTAAAATGCATTAATTAAGACTTGAAAATATTAAAATTAAAATATTACAATAAAAATATATCATTATAATTTTCGTTCTTTAAAAAGTAATTATCTCTATTTACTTTCTTATACAAAATTTTAATGATCCATTTATGATTGAAATGAAATTTTATCCTAATTATATTGTTCAATTTTGACTAAGATTTTAAAGGTCAAAGCCATTAATTAAGACCTAAAATATTAAAATTTAAATACAACAATAAAAATATATGTACTGTAATTTTCTTTCTTTAAAAAGTAATTATATCGATTTACTTTCTTGTACTAGATTCCAATGATCAAATTATAATTAAAATTAAATTTTATCCTAATTATAACTGTTTGATTGTTGAATTTTGACTAAGAATTAAAATGTAAAATGCATTAATTAAGACCAAAAACATATTAAAATTAAAATACCACAATAAAAATATATTTACTTTAATTTATTTATTTAAAAAAGGTTATATCTCTACTTACTTTCTTATACTAGAATTCAGTAATAATTTATGATTTAATTGTTTAACGGATGAATTTGAATAAATGATGCATTTAAGAGTTAAGTTACAACTAACGGTGTGAAAACACTATTAATGCATGTGTGACAGTAGGTTAGTTACATTTGTGAACTTATTGCATTATTACTATTTTACTCGAAGTCGGTAGCTTTAATTTAGATCCACCAATTTATTACCTCCTTATATCAGGTTACAAATTAGTGCCAATAATGTAAATTTACCTAGTTACTTCGTAAATGACCGTGTGAATATTTTTTATATGGTCTACCAATATATAGAAAATCTTACTCAATAAAGTAAAGCAAAAGTTTGATACATACAAATCAAAAAATAAAGCACATAATTATTTAGTGAGAATAATAAAATAAATAAATATTATATTTATCGATGATAATGAATATTTACAAATAACACCTTATATAAATGATATTAAAAATTTTAATGACTCTAAAACAATTGCTACTAAATATTTTTGCGGCAATAGGGACAAGATCGATTTCTAAAAAACCACTCTAAAATGCAAATTTCATGGTAGACGTGTGAGCATTTATCAATCCAAGAAACCTTTGAACTTATTGAAAATTATTCCCAACAAATTGAACAAGTATCTGATAAATTAGAACCCCTAAATACACTAGCTTCAAATCTCATCTTCTTCATTCCGACTTCTTCCCGTATAGCTTCAAACTTCGCGATCCTTGAATACAATTCTCTTCGAGCCCTTTCCGACGACTCAAAATTATAATTTATCTCCATATTGTTATATATCTCCATGAATTCATCATCGTGTATACAAATAGCTTTTTATAATATCCAAATTTATATACGTATCAAAAATCTTCACGGCTGACCTACTAAACTCCAATATTTCCTTATTTTCCAACTTATCAACATCTAAACAGAATGGGACATTCATCAATAATATTATTTTCGATATAATGTCGAAAACATCGTTTGATACATGAATACTATCGTAAGAAATCCAAAAGGTGTATTCAGCTTTATGATCTATAATGCAGAAAGTCGAAGTCATTTTTGTGGAATGGCGTTTTACGCGAACAGTAACCTTAATGGAAAACCATCATTGTTACAGGATTTTTTGTTGACATCCAATTGACACGAATTTAACATTAAATTTGTACCACTACGGTATGATTGTGAGCATGTAACGCATACTTTAGTACCTGCATTGAACATGATATTTTGTTCTTGGTTTGGACTTGCGGGCAAATCGACTATAGTTAATATTTTTGACATGATTGCTAAAATTTGTAGAAGGAAAAATCACAAAATTGCTCGTTAACTCTTGCCTGGGCCTAACTATTCCCGACGATCAAACTTACTTACTACCCTTAAACTGTTGGTAGAAGAGGAAGAAGTTGTTGTATATATAATTTAGAGTCAAATCGAAAATTTGATTTCTAATCCTAATAGAATTGGATTTATTTTTTTCCCCAATTAGTATCTGTTCCCTTTTTCTCCTAATTTTATGATAGTTTCTGCCGTTACTTTCCCCAGTCCTAATAAAATTGTACTTAAGAATTTCCTTCTGTACATCTTGTATATAATAATAAAATATATTTTTTAAAAAAAAATCCAAATCCCACATGTTTTTTCTCCTTTTATAGGAGCGTTTGACAATGAGAGTTATTCTATTTTTGGGAATAATTTTTCACTTTATTTTAGAATTAGTGTTTGGTTATGAAAGAAATTAAAATTCAAACTTGGAGTTGGATTCCTAATTTAGGAAAGTGATTCAAACCAGTTTTTCAACTTCTATCTTCATAAATTTCGATTTTTATTCTGATAAAATTTCTTAAACTTTGATTTGTCAAAAAGTAAAATCAAACGTAATTATAATTTCAATCTCTTACTTTATAAATTCAAAATAAAGTAAAAAAGCTATTGACAAAGGCCTAGTATGTTTTGACTTCAAATGATAACTTTGTAAAAGTTTTGTTTGACTCTAGACCCTAGTATATGTTCCTTTCAATTGTAATCTTCCCCTTCTTTGATACTAGCAATTAGACAATTTTAAAAAGATGTTTACGATTTTCTCTTAATATGACGATTTAATTAAGAGTTATGAACTTTTGGGCTGTGGCTTGAATGGGCTTGGCACGCAAGTCCAGCCCAACCCTACCATTTATTAGTAGTCTTGTACCAACATTTTTTTAGCCCTTTTAGAACTGAGGCTCAATTAGAGCCTAGAGGTGTACAAAACAAAACCGATCGATAAATTAAATTAAAAATAGTCTTTTGGTATATGGTTATTGGATTGATGGTTTTTTAATGGTTTTTTTTTTGAAAAAAACATAAAAACTATTGGGTTATTGGTTTGTTTTGGTTTTTGAATATTGGTTATTGAGTAAACAAATAACCCTAAGACTGTAGTAATTTACTACTTTACTTGTACATAAATATTAAATAATAATCACAATACCTTACTAGTTATTGTTTTTGCACTTTAGCCTTTAATTTACACTTTACAATGACATTGAGTTTAATACTTCATATTATACAAAACGTCAAAATCTAAAGTACGAACCTTATTCCTCTTAATTTTTCTTTGTGTAGCACTTGTATAGTTCTTTTCGTACTTGTTATTAATATTTCTATTTTATGAAGCATTAGTAAAGTTACATAATTGTTTAGTCGTGTCAAATTGTTGGAGAAGTCATATTTTTGACCTATAAGCATTTTCTTATTAGTTAAATCAAAATCAAACCGTTGAGGATCAAAACTGAAAAAAAAAAAACACTTTTCTGATTTGATTAATGATTTAGCATACTTAAAAACTAAAAACAAATAAACCAAACTGCTGATACATAAACCTAACCAAATCAATCAATGCATACCCCATACTCAATAGCTCACCCTCTCTTGACCCGCTAACCTCGGGGGCCTGGGCCTAAGCCAGCGCATGAGATCAGGAAAAATTCAATTTTTGGGATAATTACATCAAAATACCATTCGGATAATTTAATTAAAAAAATTGATCAATTTCTTTCGGCCTTTGTTGTCGTCGTCTTTTGCTTCACCCAGTTTATTTTTCTTCTTTTAAAAAGATAGATGTACTACAAACTGAATCGTTTTGAGCGAATTGTATATCAAAAAACTTGAGATATTGAGAGGATTTCACATTTAAAATTTGGTATTGTTTAGGGGTTTTTTGAATTGGTCAAAATAAAATAGTCAATATATAGTTCATGTATAGTCAATGTATATCTTTTTGAGTGTATCATCATGTATAATCAATGTATATTTTATATGATTTTGGGTTATTTCAAACTGTGATTTGATTGTGAGAGAAAATTGAAAAACATGTCTTCTTTATAGTCTTACCAAGAGGTGAAATACTTCTTCATTTTCTATATAGCAGAAATGATAAAATTGACGAGTATTATATTTAATGAGAATAATAAATAAAAATATTTATAAACAACACCTTATATAAATAATATTAAAAGCTTTAACGACTCTAACACAATTGTTGTTAAATATTTTTACGGCAATAGGGACAACATCAACTTGTTAAAAGCCACTTATCAAAGCAAGAAACCATCAAAACTATTGAAAATTCTTCGCAACAAATTGAACACGTATCCGATAATTTAGAGTCTTCAAATTTACTAGCTTCAAATATCATCTTCGTCATTCCGGCTCCTTTTTGTAGAACTTCAAACTTCGCGATCCTTAAATTCAACTCTCCTTGAGCCCTTCTCCACGACTCAAAATTATAATTTTTGTTCATATTGTTATATATCTCCATAAATTCCTTTCCATATATACGACTACTTTTTATAATAACCAAATTCATGTACACATCCTAATTCTTGACGGCCGTCTTACTAAACTCCAATATTTTCTTATTTTCCAACTTATCAACATCTAAAGAGAACGGGACATTCATCAATAATATTATTTTCAATAAAATGTCGAAAACATCGTTTGATACATGAATGCTATCGGGAAATCCAAAAGGTATATTCAGCTTTATGATCCATGATGTAGAAAGATAAAGTTATTTTTGTGGATTGGCGTTTTACGCATACAGTAACCTTAATTGGGAAACCATCATTGTTACGGGGTTTTGTGTTGACATTCAATTCACACAAATTTGATCTTAATTTTGCTCCACCGGGGTGTGATTGTGAACATGCAACACACATTTTAGTACCTACTTTGAAAGTGATATTTTGTTCTTGGTTTAAAATTGCGGGCATATCGACTATGTTAATAATTTTGGCATTATTGCTAAAATCTGTAGAAGAGAAAATTGTGAAATTGCTCGTGGACTCTGCTTGGGCCTGACTATCCCCGACAATCAAATATCCTTAAACTGCTGGTAGAAAAGGAAGGAAGTTGTTGTTTATATATTTACAGTAAATCATAGTCAAATCGAGAATTGATTTCTAATCCTAATAGTAAAAAAATATTTGAATTCTATGGACAAAGGCCTAGTATGTTTTGACTTCCAATAATTACTTTATAAAAGTTTAGTTTGACCCTAGTACACGTTCCTTTCAATTGCAATCTTTTTCTACTTTTGTATTAGCAATTAGACATATTTAAAAAGATATTAACGGTTTTATCTTAAAATGACGATTTAATTAGAGTTATGTGAACTTGTGGGCTGTGGCTTGAATGGGCTTGGCCCACAAGTCCAGCCCAACACTACCCTTTATCTTCGTGGGCTTGTACTAAGATTTTTTAGCCCTTTTAGAACTGAGGCTCAATTACCCAACCTCTCTTGACCCGCTAACCTCAGGGTTTAAGACAAGGCCAGCCCACGAGATCAGGAAAAATATAATTTTCGGGATAATTACATCGAAAAATCATTCGGTCAATTTCTTTAAAAAAAATGACCAATTCATCTTCGACCTTGGTTGTCGTCATGTTATGCTTCGGCCAGTTTATTCTTCTTCTTTTTTAAAAAAATTGATGTACCACAAACTGAATAGTTTTGAGCGAAGTATATATCAAAAGACTCGAAATATCGAGGTGATTTTATATCTAAAATTTTGGTATCAAAATGCGCTATCATTAGGTCTTGATTGGACTGGGCTGGGCCATCTTATTTTGACATGTCTAGTTGTGGCTGCTTTAGTTCCAAACAGAATTCCAATCAGTTATTGGGCCTGTAATGTAGTTCTAGGTAGCCCATAATAACAATTATAGTGATTGTTGAACTAATATACAATGAGTGTTTATACACAAATTATATACTGATTATATTCTACATATACTTCTAAGTAAAATTTAAGAATTAAAAATTGATTATATCTTGTTGGCAACCTTATTGGCCGGTTGTGCCGTTTAAAAGTTCCGAATTTAATTGGCAAAATTGGAATTTAGAAAAAGCTATCAGAATATTCCACTAAAAGAACATTAATCTTTTTGTATTTTATCATTTGTGAAAGAATATAACCATTACTAAAAAGAATCAAAAAAGATGTAACTTCAAATTGAGACAACAGCATAGTATTTTTCTTCATCTTTTTTTTTTTTTGTTTTCTTTTCCATTGTTTTAAATAATTAATGACAGCACATGCCAACAAAGTAAAAGCATGGTCAAAAAGAAAACGATTGGGTCACTTGTGTCTGCAATTAAATACCACATGTCAAAAGATGACAATGTTATCTATTTATTTTTTTAATTATTCTTTAGTGTTCTTTCATATTAGTAATTGATTTCTTTCAAATTTATTCATATTAATAATAGATATATGACTTTTATGTAATTAAAAAGATATATGTAATAGATACTATTAATTAACGATAAATTAATAGAAATATTCTATTTTAAAAAAAATATTATTTTGTAAGTCCTAGCTAAAGAACTATTTAGCATTTATTGCAAATAAATTATGGTTAGGTCCTTTCCTTTATATTGAAATTGAAATTATACCCAAAAAGTGCCCAAAGCCGGCGTTGAATTTTCTCTTGTATCCTAAGTTTGAAAATTTGTTTATAATGGTCCCCTATGCTTGAGGTTGATTTAAATTGGTCATTCACTATATCTAAAAGCAATTTTAGTTATTTATTTTAAATTCGTTAGAAGTGAACATTTTTTGTCTTTGTCAAATATTTATTAAATTTAATAGGAACAATTTTTCATATTAAAAAAATAACAAAAATCCATCAAAATCTCTTGAAATATATATGTGTATATATATATGTATATATAAACTTTGATGCACAAATAAAATAAATTAAAGAAAGCATAAGTTGCATTTGAAAAAATTACAATAGACTCCATAGAAAGTCTAAAAATAGCATAAACTAGAAAAAGAACGGTCCTTCTAAATGCGAGCTTATGTTAAATCCTACTAATTTTTTCACAATTCCTACTATTTTTAATAATTTAAATTTGTTAAATATATGACGAAATAAAAAATTACATAGTTTTACCAAATTTAAAAGATTAAAACTTTTCAAAAAACATATTTAAGAAATTACTTTGAACCTATTTCAAATATAGAATATTATTATGATTATCATTTTCTCATCGTGGTAATAGAGTACGCCAGCTAAGAATTCAAGAAATATTGGCATTTGAAATTGTAAATCAAAAGTGTCACATACTTTTGAGGAGAAGAATATTTCTTTTATTCTTAATTCTTGTTTGTTTCACCAGGAAAGTCAATTTTTGTTATTTTATACTATCATTGATTTTGATGTCTTCTTTTAAAAAATTCTTATCATTTTGTTGGTTTATGACTTTATTAATGTCAATGGTTTTTTTTTTTAATTATTTTTTTCAGAATACTTTGTCATATTTCCTAATATAGTATTTTTGTTATGATTATTTTAATTTCCTTTTTAATTTTATAGAAATAAAATTTGCATACATTCTTTTCAAACATTATTTAAAAGATTACGCTAAAGAACATAGAGATAGTATGGTTAGAAACAAGTTATTTTAGGATTAGTTATTTTGGACGCAGCTATCATGAGACAAGTTATCTCATCATGCGTATGAGATAACTTATCTATCATTATGGTATAAATGGTAGGATAAATTATCCCAACATAATAACCAAATAAGACACCAAATTAATATCTCTGAATTATTTATTTTTATATCTAACACCAAACGACTGCTTAAAAATTATATATGTTTTTTTAAAAAAATATATTAAGTACTAGTACATTTTTTAATTTATTTTAATAATAATCGATAGAATGAGTCAGAACTAATTATATTTTTTTTATATTTATTGTTGGATGTTGGATTTGTTTAGCAGCCTTTTCTGTATGCGCATAACATGTGTTTGGTGGAATTAAAGTACTACATCTACATGTACAAAAATGTACTACATAGCTACTAGGACAGAAAATTTACTTTTTAAGAAGATATTTTTATTTTATGATGTTAGGTATATTAACAAAAAAAATAAAAAAATAAAAATTCCACGCTTATTGTCTGAAGTTATTTACTTATAATGATTTTAGCCTTTCTAATTCTGTATTTTTTCTCTGGTTATAATCACTTTGACATTATTATTAATATTTTATCACTTTTTTTTTTCAATTGGTTAATATTATTAATATTTATGAATAGAGTAACATGGCCTACCGGCTACCACCACAATTTTTATATATATATATATATATATAAATAGAAGGGCAGGAGGAGATATCAGCGCCTGCATTCAAGGAGTCACCCATATATTATTAATTTATCTAAAATTTTACATTATTGGTGATGATTTAAATTTTTATCGCGTAATTTCTTTTTAATCTTTCCTTCTATTACAATTTTTTTACACTCGAGCACTTTACTTCAAAAGTATTACTTCTATTGTTTTAATTTATTTGTCTTTTCTGATTTCGATACGTCAATTGCATCACAATATCCTTTAATTTTATAATATTAAATATATAATCTATAAAAATTGAAATTACAAGGCTATCAAACAGAAAAGGTCATTTTAAAAAAAAAAAAAAAATAGACCAAAACGAAAAATAGGACAAGCAGTTTTTTTAAAAACACATAAAAACACACAACATATACATACCTACCGCAATAAGGACTTGTCACTGGAGTAAAAGCCTATTCTTTTACCGTTAGAATACTGCCAATAATTCAAGAAATTAAATTGAAGTCTCTCTGACATCTTCCATGTATTATAGTACACTTTGCAGAATTTCTACCCAACTTAATAATGACTTGACCAAATTTCTGTAGGTCCAAATATGTGATTCTATGATACTATATTTTTTAACTTTTTAGGAAAAAAAAATATGTTGGTGTATATGCGTTTTATTATTAAAATAAAATATTAAGTGTATATGTTAGTGGGTATAAATTGTGGTAGTAAATGATTATTGATTCTTGTAAGTTATATGATCATTAGTTCTTTTAATTATTTCTGTCAACTTTTAGAGAAAGGTTTGGGAATTGATCGTGACAGTGTTTGCCTTGTTGATGAAAAATCTTTTTCATTGGAGCGCTTATAACAATTACGAGCATCGTGATTATTTTTACCACAAATATGACATTGCACACGTCGTTTGGATTGATGATTATTGGATCGAGAGGAATATGAATATTGTTGAGGTACCATAGATGAGTATTCATAGTGGTAGAACGAAGTTCTTCGGCTAAGCGTTCTTCTTCTTGAAGAAGAAAGCCAAACAGTTTTTCAGGAGTAATAGTACCAGAACGCATATTAAACGCAGCCTTGAAAATTCCAAACGAAGAATCAAGTCCATTAAGAATGAATGAGATGAAGTCATCATCTTGTACAAAGTAAAAGCTTTCTGCTAGAGAATCGACAATTGCGTGTTTCTTTTCAACGTACTCTAGGATGGAGATATTGCCTTTAGAAAGATTTTGAAGTTGAAATTTTAATTGCATAACTCGAGCACGCGTTTGTGATTGAAACATTCGCTCGATTTTGGTCCAAGCATCATAGGAAGAGGAGGCTCGAGTTAAGTGACCAAGAAGAGGATCAGAATTTATTTGACGAAGCCAAACGAGAATAAGAAGATCGCTGCGTCGCCATTTCTCATAAACAGGGTTAGAAGTGATTTCTAGTTATGCTTGGGTGGTAGAGGATTCTGTAGCAGTAGTGATTAATTTGCCCACTTTGTTACCCCTCATTCTACCAATTTATTTTATGGAAGACTTTTTCACCTATAAATATAGTGTTTCTTCCTTTGTGATGGACCTTAAGAAAGATGAAAAGTGTGATAATATTTTAGCGGGTAGTAGTGAAAGAAAGAGTTGAGACAAAGAAAACCATTCTAAGCTTCCCGTTTGCGTCGCTTCCTCGTTGGATGAGAACATTCTTATGGGCGGTCAATCGCAATCGCCTTCGTGGACTTCCGTCCTTGCAGATTGGGGAACTTCACGCTCGGAATCGAGTGTGAACGAAGCCCAACAAAATGCCCCTGCAGCAGCGGTTGGTGTTGGGGCAAAGATCCTACCATTCCCATTGCTACAGGATCCCCTAAGGCGTCAGGAGCTAAATAGCCGGCTGGCGGTCCACTTAGTCGGCTCAAACTAAGTCTTCAACTATATTCACTATATATAAAAAAGAGTAATTATACGTTAAAGAAGGTGTTCTTTTTGTGGAGCTTTGTACTTTTCAACTAATTCGAAGTTGCTTGAGTTGTACGACATTGTTGGGTTGTTATATCCTGAAAGGGACAAGTCAAAAGTGATATTGCTGGATCGGTGTAGATTATGCTGCAGTAGGTTTGAATCTCCTTAAAGAGAGCGAGATATCCGCGCATCAGCCTAAAAATTTGTTTATTCATTTTTGTCATTTTATTTTCAACCGTAATATTTTGTATTTGTAGTATATGTTACACCAACAAAATATAAAAAAAATTCACGTCTGACTTGTTCATATTATCGGTCTCAAGTTCAAACGGAGGAGTAGTGTTGTCCAGAGACAATTAAATACAACCTCTATAACTCATAAAGCTAAAGCTAGGAGTAAAACTATACGATACATATAGATTATATTGAGTTTGTTATTGATTTATTAAAAAAGGGAAAAAAAAGCTCATTGTTTTATTCGTAATTACAGAAAATCAGCCAGTTGGATCTTACGTAAAGGAAAATATTATAATATCTTGCGTGGTCGCCTAGGTAAATCAAAATATCTGTCATTGTCCTATTGCAAAACTGTTCATTTTAAGTGTTCTAATAATATATTGTTTTCAGAAATTAAAATTAGCATTATTATTTTCTGAAATATAGAGTACCATTGTCCATTTATCTATTATTGCTCTAATAAAAAAGACTATACATGCTGACGTGGAGGAAAAGTGTAATTTAATTAATTATTTGTATGATTAATGTTACTAATTTCCTTTAATTGGGTTAAATTTTACGTAAAATGAAACGAATTTCTTAAAGTCAAATTCAAGAATTATTGATTTGTTTAGCTGTCTTTTCTGAGCGGCTAACCAAACTCAATTAGTTGGTAGGAAGGATAAAGTGTGTTTGTAAATTATGGTGCCACCAGATTATAGAAATTAGTTTTTAAATTTGTTTGTAAATTGAAATTGGTGTAATTATTAGGATAGTAATTACACAATCAAGTATTTATGCTGACATGTTTGTTTGTCACAGTGATAATTGTACGATTTGGTTGCACAAGTGTAATCATAAGGTTATATTAAATTTTAAATTAATTATTTAAAATTAAAATTTTATATCAGGCAAATAAAAGTCTTTATAAATAATATTAAATTAAATGTTTAAGATATATATTATCTCTTGGATATATATATTAATTAATAAACATATGTTCTTAACTAATATTATAAAAAATAATTGATTTATATTTTTCAATTTAGTATCTCTTAAATTAAATTAATCATAAAAATTAAAAATACATAATTTCTATAAACATCATGAAATGCATGTTTGACAAAAAAATTAATATTATAAATATAATATCATAAAATTAAAAAAATAATCTATCAAGTCTAACTTCAAAAAATAGCTTGTAATATAAAATATCAAATCAATAGCATAAAATCACATGACGTAAAAATTGAGAATAAAAAGAAAACAAAATATAATTAATATTTCCATCTCCTTTCTTCGAGTACCCCCAGCCATCATGAAATGAAACCAAACAATTCATTTAGCGACTCCATACCCACTTAACATATGCTATTTCATAATTTTGCAAAAATCTCATTTCCAATTAAAATTTTCTAACTCAATACACCTAGCTTTTATAATCTAAGGGTTCGTTTGGTGTGAGGGATAAACATAAATAGTTCTAGGATAAAATTTAGATGTCTTGTTTGGTTGATATGTTTGAGATAACTTATCCCGCCATTTATAGCATAGTGATGAAATAAATTATCTCATTTACATGATGGGACAAGTTATCCCAGGATAACTAACCCCAGAATAATTAATCATGATATAACTAATTTCCAACCAAACGACCCGTAAATACACGTTTCAACTTCATTTAATAGGGGCTATAAAAGCACATATATCATCTTCATTTATTATGTATCTCTTCCATCAAGGGGTGATTTTAAGTAAAAAAATGGGTCACCTGAATCCGTGGTTATCCTACAAAATTCGATATAACTACTTGTATAATTTGTAAAATATATCAAATAGCAACTGAATGAACCCGTAATCACAAATAATTGGATGGCTCACTGGTTTGAATGTTTGTTTACATTCCTTTCTTGCAGTCGGCCTTTTTTTGAAAAAAAACATAAAAAAAAAAATGCAACATTGCTTTTTACTTATATTCTTATTTTTACAAAAAAATAATAATAATAATAATCTAAAAGTAGGTTCCATTGCAAGCATTTTATTTAACAAAAAACATGAAGTAACACTCAAACTTTCCAGCTGAAAAAACCTATTTCTTCCTTCTTTTTCGTTCTTTCAACTGAAATCACCATTCTTAGTAAGCAAACTAGCAAAATCAATTATAATATTTTAGATCTTATCTTACGTGCAATGATCAACTGCTGCTCAAACACACAAGTGGTTTTAGACAAAATCAAATCGAAGCCTTATACTTCTAAGAAAAAATAATATTCTTTTTAGGGTAAAGGGATATATATACCCCAAAACTATCGCAATGGTATGCAGATACCCTTTGTCATACTTTTGGGACATTGGTATCTCTGTCGTCCAAAAACTAGAGCATATATACCCTTTATACTAACGAATATACACGTGTCATAATCTTATCCGTCGATCCGATATTTAATATATCGAATCGACGGATAAGATTGTGCCACGTGTCCCTATTTAATCCTCCGTTAGAGTGAAGGGCATATATGCTTTAGTTTTTTTACGGCAGGGGCACCAATGTCCCAAAAATATGACGGAAGGTATTTGCATACCATTTACGATAATTCAAGGATATATTTGTCCTTTCTCCCTTCTTTTTATAAAGTCTACTTTTTAAATTTCTCGAGATGCAAAATTGTATATTTTTTTATAATTGGATTCTTTTAATAATTATTTTTCAATCAATAATTCATATAACCAATGCATTTAATCTTTCTTGCGACGTAGTACTCTAGGTATATAAAATTTCTTCTAATAACTTTTTCTCTTAATAATTTTTTTTTTGCAAATGATATTTAATATTTTCCTTATGAAAAAGTTATATCTATTATTGCTAAGATAATTGATGTCCTTTAAATTTGAAAGCCTAAAGTAGTTGCCTTTTTTTTAAAGAGCAAAACTGTCCCTGACAATGGTGCACCCGTCTTCTTGAAATCCTAGATTCGTCTCTGCTTCCATCCGTACTATTTCACCCTCATCTTTAACGCACCTCACTTGATTTAGACCGCGAGCTCTCCCTTCTCAACCTCTTTTGAAAAAATAAGAAAAAAATTAATTTTAAAGAACTTGATAGTGTGTGAAAAAGGGGAAAAGAGAAAGGAAATATTTATTTATCGAAGGTAATACGTACATGGCAAACAAAAATAAGAATAAAAAAGTGACAAAATGATTATTCAATCAATCCATTTGGCATTTTTTACTCCAACCCACTGTCGGCACATTAAATAAAATTCCTACCACGACACGTGGCATCTTTTTAGGGTCCCACAGTTTCTATTTCTCTTCAAAATCCAATTTATACAGGTCACAAATTAACCCAACCAATCTCTCTCTCTCTCTCTCTCTCTCTCCTCTTTCTCTCTCCTATATCGCCGTCGTGTTATCCGGTCATAAATATATTTTCCTACGGCGTCTGTAATTTTATTATTTCCAGTTTTCCACAAATATCCCTTCCTCAACGCCACTTTTCGGTTACACTTAATTTTCTTCTTTCTTTCTTGTTTATGCAATTTGTTGCTGTCTTTTCAAAGGTAGATGCACCAGAAATTCAAGAATCAAGATTTATCCTTATGCATTTTTAGAGTTTTTTTTTGTCTTTTGTTTTTTTGCCCACTTGTCTTTCTGAATTTTTGAAGGGTTTTACAGGAATTTTGTGATTTGTCGATCTGTTGGAGTTGGGATTCTTGAATTTATAGTCGCCGCCGGCAGCCATGTCGGGTCCATTAGATCGGTTTGCTAGACCTTGTAAGTTGATTTTCTTGAATTTTGCGTGTTTTTTTTTTCAATTTTGAAGTGCATTACGGGTCAACTTTAGTGTATAGTTATTTTTCTTGATTAAAATTAGGGCTTCTTGAACTTCGTTGAATTTTTGAATTTGTTGACTGTATTGGTCAGATGTGTTGGTGGTTCTTCTTGTAATTCTTTTTACCAAGAACTGACAAAAATATATTATCTTGGATTTTTGAGAAAATATGTACTATTACAAAGAAATTAGTGTCAAATATTGAGAAGAATAAATTTCAATGGAGACAAAGTTGTTGTTAATTCTTGAAAAAAAATGTAACTAATGCCTCGTTTTTGGTTATGTCCTGTCTGTTTCTGTTTAGGGCATAAGACACAATTGCTTGCAAGTTTATATTCTAAAGATGTAAAGAAACACTAAAGAAAATTGGAAAATCATGTTGTAGAGAGGAACTGTTACTTGATTTTATGTTGATACTTAAATGGCAATGAGCTTTTAGATGAGTTTGACAAACTTATTTGGTTCTGCACTTGGTGAATTCTAATTGACTTACTCTGAGGACTTGTATGTTTTCTCTACTACGTCTCCTCTTTACCCTTTTCGATTGTCTGGAATTAATTTTCCTGCTCCTAATTTTTTTATAGGCTTTGAGGGGTCATCTACACATGATGAGAGAAGAGAAAGAAAGTCTGATTTTGAGAATTCAGAGGATGAGAGGAGGACGAGAATTGGTTCCCTGAAAAAGAAAGCATTGAACGCATCAACGAAATTCAAACATTCTCTTAAGAAGAAAAGTAGTAGAAGAAAAAGCAATGGACGGTTGAGCTCACTTTCTATCGAGGATATTCGGGATGCTGAGGAGCTACAGGCTGTTGATCAGTTTAGGCAATCATTACTTTTGGATGAGTTGTTACCTGAAAGACACGATGACTACTATATGATGTTGAGGTAATGTCTTGGTACCTTTAGCATCTACATGTATGTCTGCCCAAAAGTGATAAGATCTATGCTGCATTTAGTTAGTGTGATACTTAGTGTTTAGAGACATTTGGATTATATCTTTGATGTTTGAAACTTTATTCATATGGATCTTCTGTGGAAATTGGATTTGTTTGTCAACTTTATTAAAAGACTTCCTTACAGGCCTGCCACAATTGGAACAAAAGATAGATCAAATGTGAGTATAGATGTTTAAATCTATACATACATGCATGCAGGCGTATGGAGAATTAAGCAGGATCTGGGTCTGGAGTTTTCTGGTTGTTTCTTCTTGGTGTTGTCCAGTTTTAGCAGCATTCCAATTTATTAACAATTGTTCCATGTGTGTTGCAGGTTCTTAAAAGCAAGAAAGTTTGATATCGAGAAAGCCAAGCATATGTGGGCCGATATGCTTCAGTGGAGGAAGGATTTTGGAGCTGACACAATCACGGAGGTAATATTATTCCTCCCCAATGTATTGGCTAGGAGCCTAGGACAATGTTCTTTATTATATACTTATCATATCTTTGTTGAATCATTTAGACTGAAATGCTTTCTGTACTTAATTTCATCAGGATTTTGAATTCCCGGAGTTGGAAGAAGTGGTAAAATATTATCCCCAAGGTTATCATGGAATTGATAAGGAAGGAAGGCCAGTATACATTGAAAGATTAGGGAAAGTTGATCCTAACAAACTCATGCAAGTCACAACCATGGATCGTTATATAAAATACCACGTAAGGGAGTTTGAGAAAAGTTTTTTGATTAAGT
Organism: Solanum bulbocastanum; assembly: GCA_037074985.1. Lineage (NCBI taxonomy): Eukaryota > Viridiplantae > Streptophyta > Magnoliopsida > Solanales > Solanaceae > Solanum > Solanum bulbocastanum. Next base: position 70,155,209 of record CM073597.1, on the reverse strand, counting down.
TTCCAGCTTGTACAATAGCTGCAAAAAGGCAGATCGATTGTAGCACTACTATTTTGGACGTTCAGGGAGTGGTAAGTTACTTTTGTCGGTTTTTCTTTCTCTAACCTTGATGATTTGAAAAGCAGTTTTTGTGCGAACAAGGTGTTATTCTTATCTTTATTCTTAATCATTGGTTTCTCAGGGTTTGAAAAACTTTAGCAAGAGTGCAAGGGAGCTCATTTTGCGGCTCCAGAAAATTGATGGTGATAATTATCCTGAGGCATGATTTTATCTGCACCTGAATAAATATTACTAATGAGGGTCTCTTAACTGTGGGATCTTTCACACATTTTCCTATTTTTCTTTGATATGTGCAGACGCTTCATCAGATGTTCATAATCAACGCTGGGGCTGGGTTTAGGCTCCTGTGGAATACTGTTAAGAGTTTTCTGGACCCCAAGACGGCCTCCAAGATACATGTCTGTCAATGCATTTCTCCACTTGTGTTGTCTCCGTTTTAAAAAATGTGGTTGAATTTACGTTACTTTTGTTTTGATGTCTCTTATAGGTTCTTGGGAACAAGTATCAGAATAAATTGCTTGAAATAGTTGATGCTAGGTAAAAAGAACTGAATTCTTATCCATTGGTCAAGGAGTTTTTTCTATATTTATTTGTTTAGTAGTATTGCTGACAATCTGTTCAATGTTTTTCTGCTGATTTTTTATGCAGTGAGTTGCCAGATTTCATAGGTGGTAACTGTACATGTGCAGATCGAGGAGGCTGCATGCGTTCAGATAAAGGACCATGGCAAAATCCAGATATATTGAAGGTACTTTCAAGGCCTTCACAGCCGATGTAACGTTATTTTCTTATGATGCTCTGTTCGTCACATCTTCAGGAAGATATTCATCTCCAAGATGTTTTTAAAAATGAGAAACCATCTCTTTTGCTGACTCAGAGATGTTATCATTTCAAACTAATGGAACCCCACCCCTCCCCCTACCCCCACCCATTTTATTTTTGGGATGTAGATGATTGGTGAAGCACGACGTGCCAAGCAGCTTGTTAAAGTTCTAAATAGTGAAGGGAAGATAGTTTATGCTAAGCCTCGCTACCCAACGGTAGGATTTCTGCCACATTTCCAAATTATTAAGAAATACTCCATATTGTTTGCTTTCCGTAAGGTTGGTACTCATATTCTTTATTTTTGCAGGTGAAAGGTAGTAGTGACACCTCTACTGCTGAATCTGGATCTGAAGCTGAAGATATTGCTTCCCCAAAAGCTGTAAGGAATTATTCACATCTCCGGCTTACTCCTGTACGAGAAGAGGTATACTTTCCATTTTCACTTAATTTCATGAGTTGGTTTTTCTTTTAGTGTTTCACTTCTTTTGTGCTGAGGGTCTATCCAGAACAGCCTCTTTGTACCTCACAAAGGTATGGGTAGGGTTTGCGTACATCCTACCCTCCCCAAACCTCACTTGTGGGACTACACTAGGCATGCTGTTGGCTTTTCTTTTACTGAAAGGGCATTGTCTGGACATCACTTTATAAAAAAACCTTCTGGACATCAAACCACAATTGATATCTGATGTTCTTGTTTGAGATGAGCCTGTGATTCAACCTTGTGTCACTTAGATTAATCACATTCGTTCCTTGTTTGATTATGAAGTTGGGTATAGTATTTGTTATTGTCATATTTAAGTTTTGCTCTCCATCAAACAGGCTAAGGCTATTGGAATGCCTGGCTACACCTCAAACTTCCCAGGATATGATGAATATGTTCCCATGGTTGACAAGGCTGTTGATTCTGCATGGAAGAAGGAACCATCCCTTCAAAGACCCTCCACCCCAAAAGGTTAGAATTATTGAGAAGAGAATGCACTGCTTATGTACACACTATGAAAGGGGGAGGGGAGGAAAGCATAAGCATCACTGAATTCATATAGTTAATTTAACTGGTGGTTATATTTTTGCACCTAATCATGGAAAAGTTAGGTATATTCCAAGGTTAACTTGGAACACATTATGCTTCTTGTTGGCTTACTACAGCAGTTGTGTAGATAAATTTCTTCATTTGTATTGACATTATTTCCATCTCTATTTACCTTTTTCAGCGATGCTTCCACCAGCAGGCTCTGAAAAGCCTGTAGAAGGTCTTCATGCTCGAGTTTTAGGACTTCTTATGGCCTTCTTCATGACTGTTGTGATGCTTTTCCACTCAGTTACATGCCGTGTTACCAAGAAACTTCAAGATGCATCGACTGTTGAGAACCAAGATGTTCAAGACTTTACTTTTGATGCCAGCCCTAAAGAGGAGTTTCGACCCCCTTCACCTACTCCAGCCTTTACAGAAGCTCAACTGCTCTCCGTTGTTCTCAAGAGACTGGGTGAACTTGAAGACAAAGTAAATTCTCTTCAAGAAAAGCCATCTGAGATGCCTTATGAAAAAGCGGAATTGCTAAATGCAGCTGTTTGCCGGGTGGATGCCCTAGAAGCTGAGTTAATAGCAACCAAGAAGGTAACCATTTATGATGTCTCTCTAAATAGGCAAAGGGAAATCCCGTTCTTGAGTTGATAGCTTTTTTCCTGCTTGTTTATGGTTGGACAGGCATTACATGAGGCATTGATGAGGCAAGAAGAGCTTCTCGCTTACATTGACGGTCAAGAGGCTGCCAAGTTCCAGGTGAGCTTCTGTTATTGCATGGTAGTTGAATATCATCAGAGTAGGACTTTAGCCTAGTTAGGATTTTGTTGCCATAATATCTTGCGTTTTTTCCTCGCTGAGAAGAAAAACTAGTATGAGAAATCAAGTTTTTTGAACAGGAATGCGCATGCATTTACCTCTTTGTGCTATTAAGTTGGTGTATTCGTGTGGTTCCATAAATTGAGTTTTGTTTCTAATTTGCATCCATAATGCCTTGTTCTGCAGAAAAAGAAGAAGTTTTGCTTTTAAGATGACGATGGTTCAGGACGGGGATCTCAGATTTTCCACTGTAGTATCTCAAATGAGATACATATTTGTAATGTGTTGTCAAAATACTCCCAGTCATTGTGCAGTGCATCCGTGTTAAGTAATTCCCTTATGGATCGTGTATTTCATTTACAAAATGAGGTGAACACTTGCTCATAATGTGAAAAATTATATTTTCTTTTAAGTTTGTTATGTGTTTGTTTTTGACATTCTGAAGTAATATTTGAAATGATGATATAAAATGAAGAAAGTCTGGATCATATAGCCGACTCTTAACTTGTTTGAGATCGAGGTGTAGTAGTTGTTGATGTAACATTTGAAGGTGATGTGATTCACAATCATCTCATGCCTTATATTTCGAGTAGAAATGCACTAACTTTTTCTGAACGGGTAGTGATTTTTAATTCCTTAACACTTTAGGAATGGAACATTTCTCCATCTGTGTGAATTGAAGTGAAATAATGAAAGCTAAAAGCTCAATTAAAACAAACTAAATAATAGAAGCAAAATGGCAAAGAATGATTTATACGAATTTGTATGTTAAAGAGTAGTGAAAAATGCTGCTGTCATGGTAAACAAGACTGTAATATGAACAAAAGCAAACAGCAAACTGCTTCCATCTTTATTTACAGAAGAAAATACAAGCTGATGTATCTGTAATGTGCCATAATATATGGCATTTACAATTAGAGCTCCAATGGAGGGGGTGAACAGTAAATCTCGCCGAAGAAGATAGAACAAAGCTACTGCAGTAGTGCTGGTGAACAGCACAACAAGTAATGTAAACAATGTTCAAGTTTACAGAGTTAAATTTTACAAATATGTGATAGATCATTCAAACAAACTTTCTTGGGCCAAAAAAATAAAATCACCATCTCTACATCTATCTAAAGAAAGTCATACTTAAAAAACAAAGAACTTCTTCTTCTTCTTTTTCTTCTCAAGGACGGATAGGAGCTCTTGTTGACGAACTAGAGCTTCATCAAGAGCCTGTCAGTTTAAAAGTTAAGCCAGAAAAAGGTTTAGTTAATGGAGTATGAAAGATTCCTTCTAATTTGAAGAAAAGCAGATAATACCTTCTTGGTAGCTAAAAGTTCTTCCTCCAAAGTACCAACCCGGTTGATGGCTGCGTTAAGCATGTTCTCTTTCTCAGGTGGCATAGAAGAAGGTTTCTGGCTAAGAGTAATGACCTTATCCTCGAGTTCTTCCATGCGTTTCATCATGCTAATGTAATCTTTTGTCGAGATGACATGTCCATGAGTCTGTTCTTTAATCATGTCAGCACTATACAAAGAACCAGCCAAGAGTGAAGCATCTGTAAGTTTCCTTGGCATGTTTTTAGTCATCCGAACCAATGTCACAATGCCCATCACTAAAGTCATCACTCCACTGAAAACAGGGTTGCCAAATCCTTCTGATGACTTACAAGCATCGTGGACAGGGAAGAAATCTGTTGCTCGAAAAAGGAATACATGTTAATATAGCACTGAGGAATGAGCAGAAAGAGAAAAATACTGAACTCAACCATGAGGTAAGGATTGCTCAACATCATATAACATTTCCTCAACATCAAGGGGGATTTGTATGTACCTTTAGAATTAGCTAAGTTGCCAGCTTTTACTTGTTTAGGCCAAGTCGCATAGACAGCCTTGTCCACGATAGGGATATCAAACTGAAAAGCAAAACCAAAACGTAGAATTTAGATTAAGGTATAGCACTGTGAAGAAGCTAAAAGAAGTCTGAATTAGTCGGAAAAGTTGTGTCTGATGAAGAAGCAACTTACTTCCTCACGGACAGGGGAAAGCTGGCCATTATCCCTTTGAACCTTGGAAGAGTCAGTTTCCTTTCTAAAAGAAGTGCTCTTCTGCAACATTGAGGGACTTTGTTACTCATCCAATATATTTAATGAAGAAGAAAAGTAACTGAGAAAAACAGTAGAGATGAGATAATACACACCTTGGTGTTGGCATTGTCATCCTCTGGGATAGTTTTCTCATCAATAGAGATTACAATCTTGTGTGAACATTTATGCTCACCATTGCGAACCATCTGTGCATCAATCAAATCAATCACAGATTTCAGAGGAAATTGATACCACTAGCAGTCTTAAAGGTACAAATGAACCAAAGGACTTACGAATTAGGAATTCATCTTATAGTATTAATAATCTTATGAATGCAAAATTACAAAGTTGAAAGTTACCCTCATTATTTCTGGATCATTCCATGGACCTTTATCCGAAACCATGCATCCTCCTTTATCAGCACAAGTACATGTTCCACCTAAGAACTCCGGCAATTCGCTGGTACAATCAAACAATAATTAGGCTCTATGCAGATAATCTAGTCTGAAATGTATAATTTCACCTCAAGTTAAGAGTTACCTTGCGTCAATTATTTCAAGCAATTTGCTGTGATATTTATTGCCAAGAACCTAGAAAAAACACAATAAGACTTGTGTTATACTACATGACAGACAAAAATAGTGCTTAGACTTGTGGTTGAGTATGAGCTTACATGGATCTTTTGAGTGGTCTTTGGATCAAGGAATGACTTGACAGAATTCCATAAGAGCCTGAATCCAGAGCCAGCATTGATGATGTACATTCGGCACAAGCTCTAGAAATTGAATACATGATTTAATTAAATATGAGGACTTAAAAACTCTTATTAACATATGATATGAATGGCTGCCCTGTTGTACCTCGGGGTAATTGTTGCCATCAATAGCCTGGAGGCGTTGAATGAGATCCCTTGCTGACTTGTTGAAGTTTTTAAGCCCCTGAGGCAGGCATTCATGTAAGTTATATTAGTAACTCGAAAAATGAGGCAGGTTCACACTGATTGATTGTGAAAAAGTTATCCTATGATCATACCACTCCTTGGACATCCAGGATAGTTGTGCTTGTATCAATGTGTCTTTTGGCTGCAAGTGAGCAGGCTGGCATCTTCTCATTAATGGTCCTCTCGAACTCCTGTACATGATACTTGAGATATCGGTCCATTGTTGTGGCTTGTAATAGCTTGACCGAATCTACTTGACCAATTCTTTCAATGTAAACTGGTCTCCCTTCTTTGTCAACTCCATGATGGCCTTGTGGATAGTACTTTAGGACCTCTTCCTTTTCCTTGAAGTCAAAGTCCTAATCAAGATGCACAAAACATCATCATCAGTTCCTAAAAACTTGAGATTATAGTTCTCAGTAGCATTATCAAAAATACCTCTGTGATGGTGTCTGCACCGAATTCCCTCCTCCACTGGAGCATATCAGACCACATCTGCTTTGTTTTCTCAATGTCAAACTTTCTAGCCTTCAAGAATCTGTCATTTTTTACATTTTTCTTTTTGAGATGGTATGTATTAAGGAAAAGACATGATCTGATGACATAAGAAAACCGTTTGGTCACCTTAGCATCAAATGATAATCATCATGTTTAGCAGGAAGTAATTCTTCAAGGATGAGAGCTTGGCGAAAGGCATCAACTGCCTTTAATTCCTCCGCGTCATGCTCATCTTCTAAAACAACGACAGACATGACTCTGCTGTTTCTACGACCCCTTTTTGTTAGAGAATTTCTAAACTTGGTGGAGGCATTAATTGCCGCTTTTTTGATAGACCCAAGCCTTGTCTTCCGCTCATCTTCTGCATCCATATCAAACTTCTCTAGACCTGTCAAATAACAAACATAAGCAGATGCCATATGCTACCTAACAATCAAGATGATAGCCATAAGACTAACAACAACACAAAACAGGGTTCAAACTTACTTGGCCTGACAGGTCTTTCAAGAGGTCCTGACCTGTACTCACTCATGATTGAATTAAGCTAATATGGTGATAGTTTCTGACAAATTAGAGGTTTAAATCTTTTCTTGCTGAATTCCTACACCTTTTCAAACAAAAAAAGCAAAGTCAGAAAAGAAAAAACATTTGAAAGCACCATCAGAAATAGAAAAATATGAAGAAACCAAAAGCAAAACAAAGTGAAGAATCTAACAATGCGTGCACCTTAGGAAGATTTTAATAACATGTTAAGAAACTGAACATCAAACATAACGACATGGCAATTCAATCAAACAATTAATGTTATGACAATCAAGAAAAAAATGAAGACAACAGGAAAATTAGGAGGAAGAAGATTATTATTATTATTATTACCAGTGACATAAGTGTCAGGGACATTTGAGAAAATTGGTAGAGACCTGTCTTATATAACCGAATTATTAGTCTCCGAAAGTATTGCTGTCCCAATAATTTAGCTAATGGACAAGCGATAATATTTTTCTAATCAGATAAATTCTGATTTGGATACATAAATTTGATAATAATTACTACTCCTAGTTTTTATTTTTAATTTGACGAGGTCCTCACATTAGTCAAATATACAGCTAAGCTAATATCTTCTTCGTGTTTTATGCGTAATGCAAAGCACTATGTTCAAACTATAGGTACTCTCCCCACGCTTATAAGCCTTTCATTTTTTTTTTTTGCTTTATCAATGTCATCGTCATAAATGACACGAATAATTTTTAAGCTATTTGTACTTTTTTCTTTCTTTCTGTGTGAGCTCATTCACATTGTCGGTTTCAAGTCTGGATAAATAAGGAGGGTTGTTGATGATCAATTGAAAATAACTTTTCTACCTTAGTAAAGTTGCTTACATTTTACTTTTTCTAAACTTTACTTTGTGGAATTACATTAGATTTGTTATTATTGATATTTAATTTACCTATTTGAAGTGGAAGAGAACCGATTATTACCTTATCCAACTACCTATAGACGGTCGATCCTTCCGCAAGAAAAGAAATAATATTGTACTCTTCATGATATGAGAGTTAATTATTCATGCAAGTAAGAGACTGAAAATATAGTCATAAATTATAATAATATGTTACATAATAATGTTGATGAATTATCATGTCTCTAATTATTATGTTGCATTTGGTTCAAGGAATAGCATTAAATTTTCCATTATTCCAAAATATACATGTGAACCAAATTATTGAAATTCATAATGCATTCTTAGATTGAGAATTATTAAGAGATTGGTATAAATACATATGGGTGAGAGAAGGAAGTTGGTGGTTGATCAATTTATTTTGTTCAATATAATATTTAAATTTGCTAAGGGGTTAATTGAAATTGATGATTAATAAACCAACATTATCAAGCTTAGATTACCTCAAGTCAATTTGTCAATGAATCTAACATTATGCTGCTCCACTAAGTGGCATTGCAACCTTGCAACTTGTTGGCAATGGATTATGGACAGTGTATCACTAATTATTTTATTAAATGTTACCTTATAGTATCAAATACTGAATTAAAGAAACATTATATTTTGTGATTTCTTTCTCTTGATAACTGGCACCAAAGTCTATCATAAATTTTACTATGTCAAAAATAAAATAAAATTTAGCTCTACAAGACTATTCTCATAGAAAGGAGGTTGACTTCATTGATCACTTAACCTTACAACACTTCTTTAGTTTAGCTCTCGATGAATATTTCCTTTAGATTAGCTTTTTACACTATGATCTTTTAATAGTTTATATTCATCGTCAACAATCATATAAGCTTTCATCAAAATTTGAGAGCGAACTTATGAAAAAAATAAACAAACCAAAGCTAGTCATGTTTGTATTTAGTTTGTGCAAGGGGAAAAGCCTCATTTATGATGGTAATATGTATAAATTTTGACAAAAATGTTCATGGAGGGTGTTTGGATTGACTTATTATAAGTAACTTTTGTCTTTTGAACTCCTTTTTATTTATACATCTGATAATTATAAAAAGTGTTTTTAAACACTTACTTTTAATTAGGCAATAAATATACAAAAATAAACTAAAAATCAAAAATCGAATAGGATCAACTTATGACTTTTAGCTTATAAGCTATCATAAAAAAATAAATCCAAACACCCCTTAAGTACAAATCTCATAGTTAGTTTTTTTTTTTTTTTTTTGAATTTTTTCCATGATATAATAAACATGTGCTATGTTTTGTCTTTTGTACTCCGAGCACCTTCACATAGATTGAAATAATAGATGTATCAAATTGTATTAGTTGATACACGTGTCAATCTATATTACCATGTATTTATCAAACTATATTTGTTTATTTGTTGGTGCAATTGATATTCGCCGTATACAATATGTATCAATGTGTATTCGTCTTCTCTCTAGTATCTTTCACCCTCTCTTCTGATCCGTTCGTCTTTCTCTTACAATCTTTTATATTATTTATATCTTCATATACACCTGATATTTGTTAAGTCAACTCAAATCTGCGTATGAATGTAAGTGATATAAAAATGAATGAATACAAGTGAAACTAAAGTGAATGCATAGAGTTCCTAGTATTTTTTGTTGTTTATATATTTGTATACACGCAAATTGTATTTGTGATACAACCTAATGTGTACATGAATACAAATGATATAAGAATGAATGAATACAAATACAATTAGAGTGGATGAATATAGTCTATGGTAGTTTTTGTTGTTTCTATCTTTGTATACATAGACAATATTCATCGATACAACACGTATTCGTTGATACAATTTGTATTCATGAATACAACATGTATTTTTTATACAACCTAATACATCAGACATCTAAAAAATATAAAATATATAGAGACACATATAAGTACATAATAATTAATATATATATATATATATATTATTTATTTTCATAAATTAATTTTAATTCATCTCTTTCTTTAAAAATGGAGTTTAGCCTAAAGTCCATTAGTTTACTAGGGCTAAATTAATATTAAAATCCAATTTTTTGATGAAAATATATAAAAACAAATATATTGCAATTATATAATTATAAAATTGTGAATATAATTTAGTGATTTGGATTGATTTTTTTTCAGCTAATTTTTAATAAATAAAATATAATCTATTTATTTAATTGATTTAGTTGTTTGAAGCCATCTTTTTCGTTCTCTTTGTAGTAATATCATATGCTATCCCTAATCAAAATCTTTTAAAAGAAATAATCAAGAAAACGATATTTCAATTTAGAAACATTTTTTTAATGATAGATTCCTATTAATCTGTGCAAAACCCTTGCAAATTCACAAAGACTAAAAGCCTTTTTGGGTATCTTTACTCCAACAATGGCGGCTACACACCTTGTCTCACACTCTCCATCACTTCACAAGTCCCTCAAATACCCATCAAATGCATCACAAAAACTTTCTTTTTTCAAACCCAATTTTCCGTTGAAGCCTATTTCAAGAAATCTTAGCATAAGGGCATCTGTATCAACTTCTGAGCCCCAAACTCAGAAATTTCAGCATTGTTTCAAGAAATCTGAAGATGGGTTTTTGTATTGTGAAGGTGTTAAGGTTGAAGATGTTATGGAGACTGTGGAAAGACGACCCTTTTATTTATATAGTAAGCCCCAAATTACTAGGAATGTTGAGGCTTATAAGGCGGCTTTAGAAGGTTTGAATTCGATTATTGGTTATGCTATTAAGGCCAATAATAATCTCAAGATTTTGGAACATTTGAGGGGCCTTGGTTGTGGAGCTGTTTTGGTTAGTGGGAATGAACTCAAATTGGCACTTACTGCTGGATTTGATCCTACCAAGTAATAATTCTATTGTTTGAATCTTTGTTTCTTAAAATAATTCTATTGTCTAGAATCTTTGTTTCTTGAAATAATGTTGTTGTTTAGAATCTTTGTTTCTTGATAATCCTGTTAGTTTCGTAGTATATCCCAATCCCATAAACTGGTATTCACTAATTTGTAACACATGTGGAAAACCTTCAAATTTACTTTCTTGAATGTACTTTGGTGCAATATATGTTCGAGTTGTGAGGTCGATTCACCCAACAAAAAGTGGAAAAGATAAACTTGGTAGTTTAAGACATGAGAATGAGAAGTTTTACCAGTAGTAAAGCCTGCCTTAGTTTTTTGGTTGGAGGTAGCTTGGGGTATTCTCGAGTTGTCTGGGGCTGAATTAGAGGTAGGTGTATATATCTTGTGTCTGTACTAGTTTAGGAAGATCTGTCATTTGTGTGGGATTAGTGTGCCCAAAATCTTGGTGGAAATCAAAAAGAATTTCTAGTGGTTACATTAGTGATGTTGCACCAAGAGAAAATGGTTACGCAAAGAAAGAGAGAACTCTGCTTCTTACCCCTACAAACATTTGTAACTTGCCCAGGAACAAAGGTAATGCCTCTTACCATGTACTTCTCAAATTTGTTGTGCTCCTTTAGGGTCTATATCAAACTTTGGACTCAAGCACTTCCCAGATTTTTGTTTTTTAAGTAAGACTTTCTTTTATTGTATTAGAGGTTATTTCTTACTAAGTTAGCTGGTGAAGTATACTTTCTTTAGACAGTATCACCTCTCACATAACATGACTTCCATTACTTCCATTACTTCTATTTAGCTAGGACACTGTAATGTACTTGATACACATTGTAAGGATTTGCAGAGGACATTGAGCAACAGTTTAGTCTATCCTCTTTGTTTTATACATGGTTTTTTCTCTTTTGTACATTTGAGTTTAATGTATTTGCTTTTCATTTAGTCACTCGCCGTTATATTGCATTAATTTTAATTCATCAACTTTTCTCGCATAGGTGTATTTTTAATGGAAATGGAAAGCTGTTAGAGGACCTAGTGCTAGCTGCCCAAGCAGGTGTGTTTGTAAACATCGACAGCGAATTTGACTTGGATAACATCGTAGCAGCTTCAAGGCTGGCTGGGAAGAAAGTTAACGTGCTACTTAGGATTAATCCAGATGTGGATCCCCAGGTATTCACGTGCCATGATGAGTATAATGCTTGGATGTCTGCTTATTCCACTACAATTCCTCTCTGTGCCTCAATTATTTGGCAGACATTTTATTACTAACATGATCAGGCTAACATTCAGTAATATTTTATACTGGCTGATGAATCATTGTGCCTTGTAATCATTTTGTACTGACTTCTTGAGTGGGTTAGGTTCATCCTTATGTTGCCACCGGCAATAAGAGCTCCAAATTTGGCATCAGAAATGAGAAGCTGCAATGGTTTCTAGATGCTGTCAAGGCACATCCTCAGGAATTGAAACTTGTTGGAGCTCATTGTCATCTTGGGTCAACTATCACCAAGGTAATATTAGGATTGTCTGCATTTAATTATTTATAACATGAGTTTCTCTACTTTGTAGAATTCAGATTTTTGACTTTTCTGCTCTTCTGTATTTGGATAGTATATTGACTTGGTTGTTTAATATCTTTAGTTATGTGTAGTACCAATGGGAAATATGAATCATGACCTATCTTCTAATGCTTTATTGGGTTTCATTTATTTGGTGGCTGGCATTACCTTGTTGCCATCTACTCAACACTATAAGATATAAATATAATATGAGTTCATTTATAACTTAAATTAATACTCCGTGCCCCCATTTACCCCCTCTAGTTCTTTCTGTTACTTTTTGGAGGGTTAAAGTCATAATATATATATATATATATATATATATATATATATATATATATATATATATTTGCTTGATATTTGAAGGGGAAAATGCAAGAATTTAGCTGTCATTCCATATGCATATCAGACTCCCCCCTAGTAATATCTCAGCCAATCTACAGTTTGTAGAAGTATGATTTACATGTTTAACAAGTAATATGTTGGTGTTTCCCTATGCTACATGTCACGCCCCGAGCCTACACCCCAGACGTGACCGGCACTTGAAGACCATCGCTGGCCCCCAAGCGAACCCTTGGCCTGACTTTCTTAACTCAGCGGAAACTTAACTCAACAGGATAACTCAATGCAATGAAAAGTTATAAAACAACTCAACTGAAAGTAATTTGCCAACAAGGCATCTCGAGTCTCAAAATAGGATATTTAAATATATACATGCATGAGAGACTCCAAATTAACTGACTGACTGTCTGACTGTCTATGAAGCCTCTAAATACTGAGATGGATGTTGGGACAGACCCCGCAACATCCTAATAAAACAAAAACTAAGAACACAAAATAATTGAGCCCTCCGAAATGCAAGGAGGCTCACCACTGACTCTGGAGTGCTCAGCTGGATCAACGACGTGCAGGATGCTGATCCGGGGTACCTGTATCTGCATCATAAGACGATGCAGGCCCACTGGCATCAGTACATGGAAGGTACTAGTATGCGAGCTGGAAAACTAAGCAACAAAGGCTAGAAGGAAATTTGGAAGAAACTGAAAAGTTTACCTGTTCAACTCAACTCAACCTGACTGACTTCTTTCAATATAAGGCAATTTAAAACAAGTGTGATATAAAGAAAGACTGTTTAAAACATGCTATAAACTCTGTGTGTATACAAGGATACAATAAGCCTGAGATGTATATAGAAATACAATTAAACTGATGTATATAAAATACAATAATTTTCGTGTATAAAAATACAATAACTGCTGTGGGAGTTTCTCTAACCGACAACCATCACATAAGAGCTAAAGTGATGATACAGCGATCAACCTCACGCTGCCAGAGCATCCTATACCCGGCCAAAGGTATAAGACCTGAACTGCCTAATGGATCCACTAGTCTAATATGAAAAGGATTCATCTAAAGAGTATGATCCTTTTCTACCCATGGTGGCTAACATGGTTCTATGGGGGCTGTGGGTTCTTTGAACGCTCCCCCAATTCGGTGCTCGATACTACTCCCAAAAATGTACTGGCTCTTATGTTTTTAAAACACATTTCTTCCTACTGACATGAGATAATTACTCAAAACAAACTATCCCGAAGGCTTTTTGGAAATTTCAGTTTCCAACCTTGTTTAAATGTAAAGACATTTCTTTAAAACTTCTTTGGGAATACATAGTTCCCTAATAACTTTGAGAAAATGAACTCAACTTGAAACTTGAGACTCTTAGCTTGAAACTCTAAACTCTTTTCTTAACTTGACACTTGAGTCTAAAAATAAAGTTAAAACGTTTAATAAAGACTCTTGAACAACTTTACAACTAGCTTGACTTGCTTAACTTCTAAGCTTAACTCTTAATTTCTAACTTCACTTGACTTCTAACTAACTCTCCTTAAAATGGAATTTTTGGATTCAAGGTGTTTGCTCACATGTTACGGATAAGTTCTTGACTTTTAAAAGTACCTTGGAGTGTTGGAAACAACTAGGAAACATAGGTATAATACCTAGGAACCAAAATAAAATACAAATGGGGAATTAAGGTAACGGGAAGGATTGCGTCCTTGGCGCTCTACGAGGCACGGGGCGCCAGCCCTCAACTTCAAACGGGGCTGCTGGCCACACTGCCAGGCACCAGCCCCTGTTCCCAGAAAAAAAAAAAAACACAACTTTCCTCCCTCTTTTCTTCAACTTTAAACCACCCTTATTTCAATGGATTTAACCCCAACCACTAGGGATCATCAATCTCCCAACATACAATAATTTACAACTCAAATACACAATCCAATCATGTCCCACAACCAACAATAACTTCAACAACACAACTAACAACATCAACAACAACTAACAACATCAACAACAACTAACAACTTCAACAACTTCAACACCAATCCAATCTTTTCTCAAATCATAAAAAAAAAAAGAGCTTGGTGTGTGGGGGAAAGGATCAGACCACACAAAAAAAACTCACATACCTTGATAGGGATCACCCCCGACGAAAATCCACAAAGGAAACTTGTTGATCCTTTCTCCTCTTCTTCTCTTCTTCTTCTCTTCTTCACTCTCAAGAACCCTAACTCTTTCTCTTTTAGAATAGGATAAAAATGATCCAGAAATCAGCCTAACACACAATATAACCTCAAAAGAAATGGCTAGGGAAAAGACCAAAATGCCCTTAAAATTTCCGGGACGGATTCCCTGCCAACTGCCCAACTTTCAATGGCCATAACTCACTCATACGAACTCGAAATCGAGCAATCTCAGTGGCGTTGGAAAGATCATTCCACAAGCTTCGCAACCATAACTGGAACTACTCCTAACTCATCGTGATCTAGGAGTTACGACTGCTCAAAGTTGGCCAAAAATCACTGATTTCCACACTTAGCCAAATTTTCCAGATTCTGATTTTCCAGATTCTGTATTTTTTCCAAAAATAGCTACTTTCAAATTTCAAGCTTCTTCATAGCTATTTAAAATTGTCGGATGTTACACTACATTTCTCTTCAGGCGAACTTGATACCATATTTAGCTGATCCTTTATTCTGTTCTTCCTCTCCATTTTAAATATACTGCCCTGTGTATATATCTTTTAGAAAATATTTTTGTTTATATAAAATGTAATATCTCCATGTTGGATGACATTTCTCCCAGTGTTTTGTTGACCTAAAACTTTGTTGTCTTTTCCAGGTAGACATTTTTCGAGATGCAGCTGTCTTGATGGTGAACTACATTGACGAAATCCGATCTCAAGGATTTGAAATTGATTACCTGAATATTGGAGGTGGTTTAGGGATTGATTACTATCATGCTGGAGCTATCCTTCCTTCACCTAGAGATCTTATTAATACGGTAAAATTTCAACCTCATATAATACAATATGACACGTGCCAGAGTGTTTTTAGTAGTGTGAGTTACCCCAAGACTTGTTCTTAGTAGTGACTTTATTTCACTTTGATTCTTAATTTACTTGTCAAAAAAGCTTTGGAACATACATGATACGATTGTTACTGTACTGGTGAGTTTAAGCAACGAATAATATATGTCAACATATGTTTCTCTTTATTTTCCCATGGAGTGGTCAGTTGAGCTGGCTACTACAAGCTTCTCTTTCAACTGAAGTTTAGGGGTTCGTGATATGTGCATTGACAGCAGAACCACCTTGATTGCCACGATTTATAGTGGGCAATTTGGGTGAGAAAGATAGATTGCTTTCGCATATTGATGCTCTACTTCTCAAAGTTTTGATTGATACAGGAAGGCTACAATGTATATCAGCTTGGTAGAATTTTTAAGTTTTGACTAAAATTGAAGTTAGTGCTCAAACTGTGGGTCTAACCTGGGTTTAGCTGACACTTCCTTTCATGTGTATTGCAGGTACGAGAATTGGTCCTTTCTCGAAACCTCAATCTCATTATTGAACCTGGAAGATCACTAATTGCAAACACATGCTGCTTGGTTAACAGAGTTACTGGAGTTAAAACCAATGGGACCAAAAACTTTATTGTGATTGATGGTAGTATGGCTGAGCTTATACGTCCAAGTCTTTATGATGCTTATCAGGTGAGGCTGCAAACTATTTTTCTTGCAGCTATCAGAATTGACTCTTCCTTCTCTCTCTCACACATATTAAGCTAATAACCAGTCTAGCTTATTCAAACAGTTCCCCTTTCCCTTGATCTGTATTCATGACTGTTATATGTCGTTTAATGGATGTCAAATGATATGCTTTCAGTTCATGTTGTAACAGTTGGATGCAGTTTTCCTCATCCCCCAAACATCCCTGGTGTCCCTGCTTCTTTCTCTTCTGAAGTTGTCCTATTCTTTAGGGGGATTTATCAATTATTTACTTTTCAAAGTTGTTTACTTAAAATGATCGCGCTGCGGAATTTTTGTGATGTGTGTACTCCAAAAATCTTGTTCATATTGTTCAGCTTTTTGAAGTAGCCTACTGTTGGTAATTATACTCATTGTATGAGCATACAATTGGGACCTCACTCGTTATTCACACTGCATATCTGATTTACGATTGTGTGGATTTTATGACCTCCTGCACTCTTGCTCAGTGAATGATTTGTTGATTGCAGCACATAGAGCTTGTTTCCCCTGCACCTCCGGAAGCTGCAATTGCTAAGTTTGATGTTGTTGGTCCTGTATGTGAGTCGGCTGATTTCTTGGGGAAGGACCGTGAACTTCCCGCCCCTACTAGGGTAATTTGTTTTGAACTGTCATTGCCTGCTAGAACAGGACAAGGTTTAGCTTCTCATTTAAAGGTTTCTTGATACACATTAAAGCCATACTAATTATGACATTTGGATTCAGGGCACTGGTTTGGTAGTTCACGATGCAGGTGCTTACTGCATGAGTATGGCATCAACTTACAATCTCAAGATGCGCCCCCCAGAGTATTGGGTATATTGTCTTAACCTGTTATTAAAATGATGTTTTGCTCCTAGTATTTGTTTCTGGTGTTCCTTACGCCCACTAATCTACCCTCAAACCTTGTCATGATGGAAAAAGACTTGGTGTTCTTGTCAACATCTTGTACCCGAAGTGAAGAGAACATGGTTACATTAACAATTAACTTGGTCCTAAATCTTAAGCTGGTATTTTGTTGTGAAGAATTGAGAGTCAAGCTTCCATATGACTAGTATCTATTGACAAGATCTATAACTCACATGCCCTTTTGCTTTTCTAAAGACTGCAAAAAAAAAAAGTCCTTTTAAATGCTAACTTGGTGCTTGGCTGGATTTTGTTAATGATACTACTGCTACTCACAAGATAAGAGAGTTGAATGCAACTTTTTGCTTATATCATTCTGAAAATTTTGTCGTTGGAAGCACTATCTGCGGTTTTCTTAGTTGCTGTTTAACGTTATCAAAGTGATCACAACAATAGTATACTATGAATCTGATAGTCATGGCAACATCTATTCTCGTATGACATGTAACTTCACCTCCAAGACATGCTTTTGATCATCTTCACTATTGTAATATTGATACAAAATTTTGAGAAGGATTGTGCATACTGTTGTTTGTAGGTGGAAGAAGATGGATCACTGTCCAAAATCCGTCATGGGGAGACATTCGAAGACCATTTAAGATTATTTGATGGTCTGTAAAATTATGGTTTCTTTTAAGCACTTGAACATGACAGGATGTGAAACTCAGAAATTCCTCTGGTAGTTTGGTTTTCCCTATGACTTTCCACCCTTTTTTTTAAATTTTCTACCTGGCGTCTAGGACCTGCATTCAAGTTCAATTAAATCTGAACTCGCACATTCCAAATAGAAGTGATTTTTTTTTTTTTTTTTTAAAAAAAAAGGTTAGACAAAAACTAGCATAATTTGCTATGAAGAAAATGGTAAAGACCCTAAAAGTGCTTAGTCTAGACACTATTTTACTTTATTTACTAAAATAATTATACATATGTTCCTAGTGAGCGAGATTGGGAGAGGGAGGAGAGAGGCGAGCGAGACAGGACAATAATTTGTATAATTTGCATTTTGTTTGTATAATTCACAGGTATGATTGTATAATTCGCCTGTTTTTATATAATTAAGTAATATAAAGTTTGGACAAAATTTGAAAACTACATGTTTATACAAACTTTAAAAAGTTATACACAAAAATATTGAATGTATATGATGATAAAACTAAAAAATAAAAGAAAATCGTTGTCATATACAAATACAAATCAAACGAAGAATTGTTAGTTTCAAATTATATAAATGTGGCGAATTATACAAACATGACTAATTATACAAACGAAGTCAGCTCACGTAATTAATGGTTAATGTTAGTCGCGAGGGGTAATAATATCAAACTATAGCTATGATGAGTAATTAAATAATATATGTTTGCTTAACTGCGTAATTTTTTCACTTCTCTTTTTATTAATTATGTAGATGAGGATCTTTTTAAAAATTATTAAATTTATCCTTTTTTTCTTTTACAATTATAATAAAAGGATAATTAACTAATTTCATTGTAAAATAAAAATTGGAGTTTCAACGCAACATAAAGATATTAATAACAGTTGTGACAAATTGTTTGATCAATTAATTATAGCAATTCATGGGACATATTAATTTTGACCGATTAATTAAAGTATTTCTATTGCGATAAGGAGTAAATAATTGATTGATTAATTAAAGCAATTCATGAAACGTAACTAATTTTGACTGATTAATTAAAGTATTTCTATTTGTGATAATATGTAATTAATTGTTCGGTTAATTAAAGCAATTCATGGGACGCAACTAACTTTGATAGATTATTGAAGTATTTCTATTGCAATAAGGTATAACTAATTGATCGATTAATTAAAGCAATTATATTGCAATGGGTCATAACTAGCTTTGACTGATAAATTAATTTTTTTTTATTGTGATAAGACGTAATTAATTGATCGGTTGATTAAAGTAATTCTATGTGATTGGGTGTAACTAACTTTGACTGATTAATTACAGCGATTCTATTGTGTCAAGTCAATTTATATCACATAAATTGGATAGAATTAATCAATCAAAGTTAGTTACACCCAATCACATAGAATTACTTTAATCAACCGATCAATTAATTACGTCTTATCACAATAAAAAAACTTTAATTTATTAGTCAAAGCTAGTTATGACCCATCGCAACATAATTGCTTTAATTAATCGATCAATTAGTTATACCTTATTGCAATAGAGATACTTCAATAATCAGTCAAAATTAGTTGCGTGTCATGAATTGCTTTAATTAATCGAACAATTAATTACGTCTTATCGCAATAGTGATACTTTAATTAATCAGTCAAAGTTAGTCAAGTTTCAACTTTAATTAATCGATCAATTATTTACGCCTTATCGCTATAGAAATACTTTAATTAGTCAGTCAAAATTAATTATGATCCATGAATTGCTATAATTAATCGATCAAAAAACTCTTCACAACTGTTATTAATATCTTCATGTTGCGTTGAAACTCCAATTTAATTTACAATGAAATTAGTTAATTATCTTTTTTATTATAATTGTAAAAGAAAAAAGAAGAAGATAAATTTAATAATTTTAAAAAGATCCTCATTTACATATACATAATTAATAAAAAGAGAACCCAACTACAAAAAAAGTGAAGATTATTACAAGGACTTCTTTTCTCCAAGATTATGCATTACGAGTCAAATAAAAATAATAATCAATATTGGGTGTTTAAATTAAATTAAAATATATTATATATTTTACAACAATTTATTAGAAAGTGAGATGTTTAATTAAAGAAAAATAAAATTATTCTTTAAAAATATCATCACAAATTCACGGAAAAAATGGCGTCAAGAGTGGTTTTGGATTTTTCTTGAAGTTTTCGCTCCATAGTCCTCACTTGTTTCTTCCCATTTATAGTCGAGTCCCCCTCTCCTCCCTACTCTTTCACTGCTCACAATATTCAAAACCGCTTCTTGTTTTCTTCTCTATATATTTGTCTTCTCTCACAGTTTACAACCCTAATCTCTGATCTAGCTCTTCAAAATTTCATTCATCTCAGGTTTTGTTTTCCGATCGGTAATTTTCACTGCTTTTGTTCCTACTGATTGATGCATTTTAGTTTTGATTGATTTCTTACTGCATTTTTTCTTTAAGATTTCTAGCGATGTGTTTCTGTAAGATGTATTGTTTCTTTAATAGTATGTTAGAATTCTCTATTTTTTAAAAAAATTGAGAATTGATTTTATGATGCATTTAGCTTTGACTGATTTCATTGATAAAAGTAGTTGTTCATATCATGTGAGTTCTGATGATTACTAATTTCTTACGGCATTTTGTTTTAAGCTTTTCTAGAGATGTGTTTCTCTCAGATGTTTTGTTTCCTTAATCAGTAAAAAAAAAGAAGCTTTGGTAGAATTCTCCAGTTTTTTAAATTGAGGATTGATTTTATGATGCATTTTAGTTTTGACTGATTTCATCTATAAAAATAGTGCTAGTTCGTATCATGTGAGTTCTGGGCATTACTAATTTCTTGCTGCGTTTTCCTTTAAGTTGTTGTTTTTTTTTTTTTTTTTTTATCTCAGATGTGTTGTTTCCTTAATCTGTAAAAAGAAAAAGCTTTGTTAGAATTCTTCATTTTTTTAATTGAGGATTGACTTTATGATGAATTTTAGTTTGTATTGTTTACATCTATAAAAATGGTTCATGTCGTGTTACTTCTGTTGATTCTTAAATTCTTGTTACATTGTCGTTATACTCTTGTCGTGACGTGTTCTGTTAATTCTTAAAATCTTGTTACATTCCCATTACACGCTTGTCGTGACGTGTTCTGTTGATTCTTAAATTTAGTCGTAGTCAAGTACAGTTAAAAAAAAGTAGTCAAATGAGAATTGATTATCTGATAACATTTTAAGTTGTGTTAATTTCATCTGTGGAGAGTAGTTCGTGTTGTGTGAGTCCTGTTGCCTCTTAAATTTTCGCGGCATTTTCTTTACAGACTTCCTGGGACATGTTCTTCGTTAATTTGCTCAAATTGAATTTGAATTTTCTCTAGCTCAACTGAGCTATAAATACATAAATTGCCCCCAAACTTATCCCGAAAACTTAGTTATACACTAGAACTTTACGAGCATCCTTTTACCCCCTAATCTTTTTTGGACTGGAACTAATACCCCTTACGAAGAGAATCCTGGACATATTTTGTCAAGTGTTATACACACGCCTAATGTGTATAACACCACTTATCCACAAATTACTTTGCCATAAGAAGTTCGCATTTCCTTCATAGAAAGTTCGCATTTCCTGCCATAGAGAGTTTGGTGTTTCCTTTACGAGCATATTATCTTCAATGCTCTTTGTTTTTTCCATTTCTAGTTGTTTCTTCCTCTTTTCAATCTATGTCAGAGCTTTGTCGAGAGCAATTATACAATGAAGATTGATATGGTAAAAAGCTGAAATGAAATTTTGGTGTTGAAACAAAATAAATTTGAGTTCCTTAAATGGTTTTTGTACAATGAGAGTAAATTTTTATCAAATTTGCTCAATTAGTTTCTCTATGGTAATTCCTGACGAATAAGTGAGATCAAATAGCAGTGGTTTTTGCATTAATATTTGATAGTTTATCTTAACCCATTATATTTGGCTGCCGAATAAGCCAGGTGAGTGGCATGTGCTGTTTATTGCCTGCTTGGAATGAGTGGCTGGAACCGTTTATTGCCTGCTTGGAATAAGTAGCGACTAGATAGTAGTACCTGAACTCTTGCATGATAAATTTCTAACCTTTTCCTATATTTATTGGTAATATTACATAATTAGATATGCAGTTGCTCTATATTGTTAAAATAGGTCGCATTTGGTTATATATCCCTGTTCTAAGTTACAGCAATAGTAAACTTGAAATTTGTTTGTCTAAACTTTTGAACCCATTGATCGAACGTGTTTGCATCTCCTTGTAGACTATTTACTTGCATTTTGAGAACACATCATTGATAAATTTGGTGCCTATTGTGTATTTCAGGTTTTATTGCGTTTTGGCAAAAACCGGTCGGTCGATCTTAGGCGCAGATCAGTATTATTCAGTTCAATCCAGGTCTCTTACTCAGTTATGGCCAGTGAAACAAAGACCGGCGTTTCCAATGGTAACGGCAATGCTCATTTTACTCCACAACGGACTTACCAGGTTGTGGTTGCTGCAACTCAAAATATGGGTATTGGAAAGGAGGGGAAGTTACCTTGGAGACTGCCTACAGATCTCAAGTTCTTCAAGGGTATCACTGGGACTACAATGGATCCTACAAAAAGGAATGCTGTTGTTATGGGAAGAAAGACTTGGGAAAGTATTCCTATTGAACATCGCCCTCTTCCTGGACGCCTCAATGTTGTTCTCACACGTTCAGGAAGTTTTGACATTGCTACAGCAGAAAATGTTGTCATATGTGGAAGTTTAGGCTCTGCTTTGCAACTATTGGCAGCCTCGCCTTATTGTCTCTCTATTGAGAATGTGTTTGTTATAGGAGGTGGCGAGATTTTCAGGTCAGCTTTCTTGCTGCTTCCTTTTTTGGCTAACCTTTAATGCTAATTTTTCAACATATTCTTCTTCTTGATGCAGAGATTCCCTGAATGCTCATGGATGTGATGCAGTCCATATCACTGAAATTGAGACTGATATAGCATGTGATACTTTTACTCCTGCTATTGACACCTCGGTATTTCGACCCTGGTACTCATCATTTCCTGTGATCGAGAACAAGATTCGCTATTCTTTTACCACCTATGTTCGTGTGAAGAAATCCGGAGTAGAAACTGTTAATCAGTCAAATAGTGAAATTCCTGAGAATGGTTCAGATTCTTCTAATATTGAGGTTAAATCGTTTTCCTTCTTGCCTAAAATGGTATTTGAGAAACATGAAGAATTCATGTATCTGAGACTGGTTGAAGAGATCATCTCGAATGGCATGCTAAAGGATGACAGGACAGGCACTGGTACTTTGTCGAAATTTGGTTGCCAGGTAATGAGAAGTATATAAAATTCAGTTGTCTTTCTCAACAAAGATAAAGTTCAGCTCTGTATGTTTTTTTCTCTCTTCCTTTATTTTGGGTGTGTTTGAAGCAGTGAGTACATCAAATATGTTTAATAGGGAGAAGGGAGTACTGCAAGAAAAATTTTGGTTGGAGAAGGATTCACATTTGATCATAATGTGAATAAGAAAAAAGGGAAGGAAAGGTGAAGCTTTGCATGTAACCTTGTGCGGATGAATATCAAACAAAGTCTTCTCTATTTGCCTTCCCTGTTTATATGTACGGGTAATTTAATGCCTGTTTGGTGTATCTGTGATAATGTTGTGATGTTTTACTATTGCTGCAGATGAGATACAATTTACGCAGGTCATTTCCCCTTCTTACAACAAAGGTATTGTGTTATATATTTGTTTGTAGTTTAATGTGCTTTTGATATAATCCGTGTCCAATTTTTCCTACCACTACAATGTGAACTGCAATCGCAGATCATTTGACTTATTTTGTTTGTTATTTTGGGTTTCAGAAAGTTTTCTGGAGAGGCGTCATTGAAGAACTCTTGTGGTTCATCAGTGGATCAACAAGTGCTACGGTTTCTTTCTGTTCCTCACTGATTGTATAATTTGGGCTCTGTTTCCTTGCCAATAATGCTTTGTGCAATTTGTTATGGCGCATCTCGGAGATAGTTACCATTTTGTTTTAATGATTTCTGGCCCATTTAGCTTGCATAACTAAGATGTTTTTAGTTCAGGTCCTACAAGAGAAGGGCATTCATATTTGGGATGGCAATGCATCCAGAGATTATCTTGATAGGTAAGATTTTATCTCTTGTTGCTATCAAGTCTATTATAAATGTTGGACCATTTTAAGTTTGGCATTCCATTTCAGTATTGGCTTGAAGGATAGGGAAGAGGGTGATTTGGGACCAGTATATGGGTTTCAGTGGAGACATTTTGGTGCCAGGTCAGTCTTTGAAAACTTACTCATCATACAGTTGGTCAAAACTCTAGAGTTATGTGGTAACTTGTTCCATTGAACCTGCTATATACAGGTACATTGACATGCATACTGACTACAGTGGCCAGGGGTTTGACCAATTGGCTGATGTTATTCACAAAGTTAAAAACAATCCAGATGACCGACGCATTATTCTTTCAGCTTGGAATCCTTCTGATCTTAAACTGATGGCGCTTCCACCTTGTCATATGTTTGCTCAAGTAAGTGTTGTCTTGGTTTTGTTTATGGCAGAACTTATTGTTTATGTACTAATCTTCTCTTTCATCTTGTGGTTGTAGTTTTATGTAGCCAATGGGGAGCTATCCTGTCAGATGTATCAGCGATCTGCCGATATGGGTTTGGGAGTGCCATTTAACATTGCATCTTATGCCTTGCTGACATGCATGATAGCTCATGTTTCTGGTATGCTGTCAGGATACCTCTAGCTAATTTCTCATGTGCATCATGTAATAACTAGCAAATTTCCTACCTGCTTAAAGACATGACTAGACAAGAATTCTGACTAACCAAAACAGATACTGCAAAGACTCATTTACTTGGTGAGGCATTTGAAAATGGAACTTTACCCTTCTCATGAGACTCAATCCTTGTCCTTTATGAGACAATCCTATGCCTTGATACTTCTAGCTAAGTTTCTAAGTAGTACTGCTTGGTGAGATGGCCAATTACTTTGTATGTGTATTGTTAAAAACAGATCCAACTTGAAAAAGGATATGGAGCTTTTGAACATTTGATTTGTAAATTTTCATGTATATTGATATTGGAGACATATCTTTTGATGGTCGTTCACTGGTCATTCTACATCCAGGCTCCAGCTCACTTCAGTTCCTTCTGTTTTACTATTCGCCTCATGATGTTTGCTCTACCTTCTCTTTACAGGTCTAGTTCCTGGTGATTTCATACATGTCGTCGGAGATGCTCATGTTTATCGCAATCATGTCAGACCTCTGCAAGACCAGCTTCAGAAGTTGCCTAGACCTTTCCCAGTAAGTAAAGGAATACTCTTTTTTCTTTTTTTTTTTTTTTACTGTTTTAATCTCTATCTCTCCCTCTCTGACTGCAGTTGGTTCTGAATGGGTGCAGGTGCTGAAGATCAATCCGCAGAAAAAGGACATAGATTCCTTTGTTGCTGCTGACTTTGAGCTTACCGGCTATGATCCTCACCAAAGAATTGAAATGAAAATGGCAATATGAAGTTCCATGCAGTTAGACCTGGAATTCCTCTGCTCTTAGGATATGTGGCTCATATTTTGAGGCAAGTGAATGGAACTACCTATTTTCTCTTTCCTTCTTCCTTTGGTACTTACATGACCTAATTTTCACTGTTCAGGGTCTAGATAAAAGAATCTGATTTTGATATTAAGTTTTTCTTTTTTTAAAAAAAGAATTACATGATAGATTTCCTCAAGGCATTGTCTTGTCTGAGATCCATTGCTTGAAGTTCTCAGTGTAAGAGAGCAAGTATGATGCTCAAACTTCCCCATTTTCCTTCATCTGGTAACTGTCGCCTTTAAGAGGGGGGGCCTCTAGTTGATGTTGTGTAAGCTTTTGTCTATTACTGTTGCAACCATTGTCATCATGAAATCGTACATCAGATGAACCATTTCTGAGGCATAAGGTCTCGCACTTGATTAGGGGGATGGTGTATTGTCAAGGCTTCCTTTTTGTTAGTTGGAAATATGTTTTAGTCATGTAAGAAATTAATGTCCGGCAAATATAGAGAGCATGTTTACCTTTTTTTTTTATTTGTATAATGGTATGTGACAAGCTTAAATGGTGGCTTGTTTGGGATTGAGTAGTAGTAGTAGTTGTTTCTGAATTCTGCAGGCTTGGGATCATGTACTCTTTCACTTTTTAGGGGTTCTGGAATTTGTCCATCTATAACTATACTTTCAATTTTAATTTATATTGTATTTTTTTCCTTTCTTATCGAAGTGGTTGATGCTTACTGTTTTCCTTGCTTAATGGAGAGCTGATATTAATGTTGTTTGTACAATTTTGCAGATTGGAGAACCGAGGATGTCTTGAGGAGTTATTTTATAATTTGAATCTTTATTAGTAGTATATTTGAGGAAAAAAACATCTAAGTATTAGGATCTGCGAATCCTTTAGCTCCAAAACAATGGATGTGTGGTTGCTAAGGTGATTTAGAATGCTATGGCTTTCCTTTTGTGTTGAGACTTACCTTTTTGGCTTTCTATGACAATACCCTTTCTCTTATGCGATGCATTATTTATGTTTTCGCTCATTTATTTGCGTATTGTTTCATGGCTTTTGTTCAGCTTCATTTGTGTCTGAGCTTATACATAACAGGGTGGGAGATTTGTGTATATTGCTACTAAGATTAGTATATTTGTGAAGGTTGCTAGATGAACTATATATGGAGTCACGGAATGGCAGTGCTTAAAGGTCTTTTTATAATTTGTGTATTTTAACTGATAGTTCTGGAGGTGTCAAATGGACATGATCAAAACTTGAGCTTGTCAGAACTTAAAGGCCATCAAAGTTGCTTGTGTCAAAATGACTTGAATCAATGGGGAAATATCATGTCATAATTCAATCCAACCAATGTGACCTAATATCTCTTTTTTCTTTTGTTTTTGTATATATATTTTTTTTGTGTGTGAAGGTTAATGTATTTTTGAAAGTGAAATTAAGTTTCTTCTCTTTACAGTAAAACCTTACTGAATTATGTTTGGTGAATCAATAGTTTTTGGTCCCGACTTGGGTCAATGAAAAAAATCATCCATTTCGATAAGATAATATATTTTCAGAATACCCTTATATGAATATATGGTGCCATTGATATTATAAATCAGTATTTTTTTAAAAGTACAAATATATTTAAGATAATTTAGTGAAATATAATTTTATTATTTTTTGTTAAAATTTAAAGAGAAAATGGTCATATGCCCCCTTAAGCTATGACCGGATTCTTAACTAAATTATCACCCCCCTAAACTATTAAAAATTGAAATAATTACACACCTAAAAAGTCACAACCATATTTATGACTTTAATTTAAATATAATTAAAGTTCACCTCTAACTTTTTTTTTATTGCTTCCAGAGTTCCAGTGTTGTCACTGTAAATCTTTTTTTAAGTAGATCTCTTTTTGTATTTATATAATGCATTTATGTATTTGATTTGTCATTGTTGATTTCGTGACACCTTTTTAATGAGAAGCCATTATTGAATATGGTTTCAAGAAATTTCCTATATTACTTATAATGAATGCTTTTAGTAAAGATATAATAAATAATATTTAATTATAAAACAATGAACATTATGTATATTTGAAGAAAATAAAATTCCTTAAAGTAATAATTTATATACAAATGAAAGACCCAATAATGGAGAAATTTATTAAGTTATAAAGAAGAGGTAGGAGACTTTATTCAATAACCTTAAAATTCTTGTACGTCTCTACACTGAAAATATGAATAAGCCACCCCTATTAACCAAATTAAACTAGAATTAGGGAATCTCATTAACTAACAAATTCTAATTAAACATAATTAAATAAATATCATAAATAACAAATCCTAAACTATTAAGGAATCCTATAATTATATAACAAATCCTAAACTAATAAGGAATACTATTCTTAGTTTATTTCCTACAAAAATGAATTTATTTTTACAATGAATCATTAAATTCTTGAATTTATTTTAATAATAAATCCTAAACTAATAAGGAATACTATTCTTAGTTTATTTCCTACAAAAATGAATTTATTTTTACAATGAATCATTAAATTCTTGCATTTATTTTAATAACAAATCCTAAACTAATAAGGAATACTATTCTTAGTTTATTTCCTACAAAAATGAATTTATTTTTACAATGAATCATTAAATTCTTGAATTTATTTTAATAACAAATCCTAAACTAATAAGGAATACTATTCTTAGTTTATTTCCTACAAAAATGAATTTATTTTTACAATGAATCATTAAATTCTTGAATTTATTTTACAATGAATTATTTAACAAAAAAAAACATATTACAATAAATCATACACACATTGTACATAATAATGACTTTTTTTTATATGAATTTAATAAATATGATACATAATATAGTGAGATACAATAATTTTGGATATTTATTTATTTTTAATGTGAATTTAATAAATATGATACATGAATTAGTAAGATACAATGAACTTTAATTAACCTTCATTAAATTTCAAAACACTAATATAGTAATTAAATAATAGTGCTACCAAATAATAATAATAATAATAATAATAATAATAATAATAATAATAATATGTCATCATCCGATATATATAAATTTAGTCAGGTTTTATTAGTGTAACTAAAGCAATAAAAACTTTCACAAATAGACTAAAAAAGGAATATAAATAAAAACCCAATTATGTAAGAATTTGGCTTTAGGTAATTCATATTATAAAACCCAACTCCTCCGCCTTTCATTATAACCAATTCAATTACAAAACAATGCCTATATTACCAACTCTACAAAACATTGCTGCAGTTAAAGCATCAGCAACAGCTTCAACTGCTTTGTTCAAAGAAGCTGGTACTGATTTGCTTGTTAGATGTTCGCAATCACATGGCGGTGGTATTCATCTCAGAACAAATTTGTGTAAATTCAATGAAAATCATATCGTAAATACTACTATGGGTTTTCCAATTATGGTTATCGTGTCTATAAAACGTCATTCATCATGTTTGTCTTTTAAAGATTATATCTATGATCATAGAGCTATGCAAACCTTTTGGATTCCTTACGATGATATCGTTTCAGATGAGGATGCAACAAATATTATATCAAAACTAATATGTTTGATGAATGTAATTCCCATGTTGAATGAGCAATGTATAAGTTATAGTGATACTAAGACAAGTACTAGCACGACGTTGACAAACAAGGACATTTTGATTTCAAAGATTATGAATTTTGCTATGAGTATGAAGGAATGTCCATCTAATGAAGATCATTGGTACATGACTTTGGGGATTACAAAGGTTACTTATTTGCCCCATGAGAATTTTATGAATTTGTATAACAAAATGGGACAAGATTATAATTGGAATGCATGGAAAAGGACTCAAGAGGTGTTGGATTCAAGGATTGCGGCGTTTGAATTGTTGAAGAAAATTGGAATCAAGAAGATGAGATTTCGAGCTAGTGAATTTAAGGATTGTAATTTACTAGACACGTGTTCGATTTGTCGTGATGGATTCTTAGAAGGTTGTATGGTTTCTTGTATTAATAAGTGTTCTCATGTCTATCATGATACTTGCATTTTGGAATGGCTTTTAAGGAATCTATCTTGTCCTTATTGTCGATCCAAGTTAGCATAAAAATTGTTTAGTCTTAGGTTTATTTCTTGTTATTCATGTTTTTTTTAATAATATCTACTGTTGTTAGTATAGTGAATGTTGTTGATTTAATACTATCTTGTCGAAATTTATCATCAAAGGATGTGGTACAGTGCATGAGACTGTTTCTCCTTTAATAAAAGATTTTAGGTATGACAAAATCTTTGGTAAGAA
The DNA here is from genome assembly GCA_037074985.1 of Solanum bulbocastanum. NCBI lineage: Eukaryota > Viridiplantae > Streptophyta > Magnoliopsida > Solanales > Solanaceae > Solanum > Solanum bulbocastanum. Next base: position 70,125,570 of record CM073597.1, on the reverse strand, counting down.
GTGCTTCTCCCGAATGCGGTTCTATGCTGCACTAAATTTGAATTAATTGGACTCTTATGCGGATAGTTGACTCTGAATTTAAAAAATAATAAATATTTGTATAAGGTAAAATGCAGGAAGAGAAAACACTTTCGCTTGTGCTACCAATTAAATTTTGTCCTTGTTTTCTAAAATTTTGCAAATATTGCCCTAAAGAACTTATCTTTTCAAATAACTGTGGTCTAATGTTTGAATAACTTATAATACTCTTAGATCATAGTCTAATATTTTTTCATAATTTTTAATTTGCTCGAATTGGATCTTTAGATGGTGATTTAATAGTTTCTAATGTGCCATTACCGTTATCAGTCCTTAGTTAATTATGCCGTAACCATTTCCAAGTGCAAGTCTTCTTCAAATATTTCCATTGGTCCATGCAGAGAAATATAATTTTCAATCATAATTTAAACTTTTTCAGAAAGTAATGGTTGATGTAACAAGTGTAATTTAACTTCTTTTTTCCCCAGAAATTTATGGCTATTATAACATTTACTTTAATGTCTTTAGACGTATAAAGTATAATTTAGACGTTAGATTCTAATTATTGAAACTGATTTAATTAAACAAAATTATATTCTTGCTACTGATCTCTTCTCCATTGTTTTTAATATAGATCACTAATGTATTTGTTTTACGTACTTGATATTTGATGTACCTTAATTACTTGAGTTGGTAGTCTATTGAGAAAACAGTTTCTCTATCTTGTCAAAGTAAGGGTAGGACTGACATTACGTACACATCTTTCTTCTAAATTTGATATAAATACGTTATTGCTTGATTAATCAAGCAAAAATTAAATAAATTGAAGCTTTTTTACCAACCAATTAATAATCTCTATATAGACATGACTCTTGGAGTCTTGTTTGAACTACAAACATGTTTTTCACATCCTCCCAATGAGACATTGTAAAAAAATCAAAGTGAAAAATAGTGGGTTGGTGTAAAAAGAAAAAAAAATAGGCCACAGTACTTGTGGAGTTCATTTAAATAATTCAAAAGTTGCAAGATTTTTTTTTTTAGGACGAACACCACCAGAGATAGTGGAATTCTTTTAAAAGGTTACTTAATTTATTTAACACCCAAAAAGATTTGAGAGAGATAGAAGTATAGAATAATAGACAAATGTAACAAATAAAAAGCTAAAAATCTTGCTTTTCAAAAAATAAGAAAATATGTTTCTTACTAGAAAACTAAAGTAATGAAAGGAAATATATGGTATTAAGTTAGGTGCAAAAGGAAAAATCTTTTCACTCTAAATAATCATGGTAGTCAGACAAGCTTAACGCATATCAAAATATATATTAGATAAAATTATTTTTACCAAAAATCGAACAGATGAAGAAAAAGTTAAAGTAATATTTTTTTCCCTTCTCTCTATTAAGATTTAAATTTCTATGATTTTTATATGCTTCATTGACAATGAATGCAGCAAGTAAAGTATAAAATATTGTTTTGCGGAAAATAAAAAGTTAAAAATTAAAAGAAGTGATATGAAAAGATTGAAGTAATTCTCTGGAAGGATGAGTTCCATACAAGTGTGGTCTCACCAAGTCAATTTTTAAATCTACTTTTGCAATTTTCTTTATGCCTTTTTAAAAATCTAGAATTAGTGAAAATTATCAAAAGCATCTGATTTTTAGAACAGAAAATCTAGAATACTTCCACCACTATCCACAAAATATTCTTTTTGGTAAATTTTTCCAGAAAAAATAATAGAGTATCAGTGATGGGTATATAAGCATCATGCTTTTTCATAGTTCAAATAGTTTGTATGTTTTTTTTTTAAAATTTTTCGCTTAATGTTCGGTGTTCGTATTAAGATTCAGATTCACATCATGTAAGACTTAGTAAAGGAGAGACACTTCTCACTAAAAAAATATATTTTATATTGAAAATTCAAATTCGTTTTTTTTAATGAGTGACGGAATTATATTTATCGCATTACAAATTCTTTGGTGGTACAAATAGATCAAATGTGAATACATGAAAATGACTGAGCATTCTCCCTTGGCATATTTCTACATGTTTATATATCTATTCCTTTTCAACTATATTCTTGGAATTAATTTAGGAAATCCATATGACACTTTATTAGATTATATTCTCTTGCCTAAGATCTTTGTTCATATTTTCAAAAAGTGGACAAGGTTAATATTGAAAATAAAAACTGAGTCTTCTAAAACCAAACACAAATAGGGAAATTGATAAGTTAATTTATACACCAAAAGTAAGTTTATGATTCAAAATATTAACAAAGATCTAAGGCAAACTTACATTTGCAAAAACCTCACAATGGCTTTCACCAAGCAACTTGGAGGAGGGCCTAAGAACTAGGAGTAGTATATATATACTTTTGTCTTTTTACTTTTCTTCTATTTAACGTAAACATACCCTTGATACTTGCATTAAGATAGACTGTCTACGAGAAGAGTGCAAAAACTGGTACACGAAATATACAAAAGCTATTATTCATAAGAAACAACAGCTGAAAACTCTTCGTCCCTCAAAAATCTTTGTTGTCTTGCAATGAAATTCTCAACAGTTTTCCTGAATTCATCATTGCTCATCTCGTCTTCTGGATACGAGGTTGTTGTCCTTGTCATAGTTGATTTTACACTGTCAGTGTTTATAACTTTCCGGGATCTTACTGTAGCTGACCGTGTCAATTTTTTTCTAGGTTTTTTCTCATCATGGGATAAAGATAGAGAGTTGTCCGAATGGCAACGATGGATTTTTTTTTCTAATTGTCTTTCCAACAGAATACTCTGTTTCCTCGGTTTTTTGCTCTGTTCACAATAAGCATCTTCTAAAGCAATACTCTGTTTTTTTCTCTGTTCACAATAAGTCTCTTTGTTCATCGAACATTTTTGCTTGAACTCATCGTACATATCGATTTTAACGTTGTTTGTGGAATCATCTTTAGTAAAGGACTGTCCTGATATCAAGAAGAGGATGATGACAATTATGTTTCCAAGAACAAAGACGAATCGAGGACTAATGAGGGTGACACAAAGTCCCTTGAAATAATCCGTGGAGAGATTGAAATTGAGTGGCAATTGAGTGGAAAATCTTGAGATTATGGCGAAACATATGCAGAATTCGATGAAACGGAGCAAAGTTGTGACTCTTTGACGCTTCTTGTACCTTAGCATAGCGTTTGCTTTCTCCAGTTTGATGTTGTGGATATTTAAGGATTCCATGTTTGTTTGTTTTAACAAGTGAAAGAGTAGTTGGTGGATTTGTGGGTTTTTCACTTGAAATTGGATCAAAACCACAGTTATGATGAAGAGGAAAGTGTAGAAAGAAGTTGTTTGGTCTTCTTATTTTATGTTTGTTGTTGAGATTGTGGGGATTTTAGGGGCAATGTGGGAGTATATATAGGCTATTTACAAGTATATATTCTTTATTTATTTCTTCTTTTCTTTTTAATTTATTTCTTTCTTTTGTTTTACGCCAACATTTTTTTATCGCACAATTGTTTGTGTTTGTCTAGCATACCAAACAACCCGCTTTACTTTATCACTTAGGAAACTTATTAGATTTATGTCTAAGAATAATTATAGTGCTTTTGGTATAAAATACGGAACAATTCCTTATTCCCATTGCCTCTCTGTTGATTGGCATAGCAACTGAATTGCTGGTTTTAAGTGATACTATTTGGTGTATAAGTGGATATAATAATTTAGAATATGGTATAAGCATTTTCCAACTCAATTATTTGGATAAGAAGAATTATTCTTTGTTCTAATCAGACACATGAGGGATGGACCACCCTAATATTTGCTCTCATTTAATTTATGTGAGAAAGTCCTATTTGGATTATGCTATAATAATGTTTTGCACTAAATGGTCACTTGATATATTAGGCTATGTTTTCGAATTTTGCCAGCATTACATGGGAAGGAACTAGCAATGGTGCATGCTGCATAGATTAAACAAAGAATCTTTTATCTAAACAGAAGAAACGGTAATTCTTCATAGTCGAAAGTTTTATTAAGAGGTCTAAAATATGAAGAAGTAAACATACAAAAAAATTAAAAAATGAAAGGAATAAATTATTTGGCAATTGTTTGGTTTACATACTAATTATACAAAATTTATAATGTATGAGTTATTTATGCGGTGAATAATATTAATAATGTAAAGATCATTATAAGCCCAAATATTAACAGAGAGGGTTAGTTATGAAGAGATTAATTACTTTAGAAACCCTTTATGACTTTAGTTACTCTTAGTTTTTATAGCCAACCAAGCATTAGAGTATGACTTGAGGCTGTAAAAAAGAGAGAAAGGGGTGGCTATTTAGCGGGAGTCGCTTCAGTTGTATGCCACCAGGTCCTATGGATAACAGGATAAGTTCATGATTGTATGTCACGAGGTTCCTATGGACAAGGGACAAGTTCACTATGTTATGTTTAAAACCATAATATTCTAAAAATTTTATATTTATTTTTTAAACTTCATATTAAATCAAAACTAGATAAATATCCGTACTAAAAATGCATCTTTATAACATTTACAAAATTAAAACAAATTAAGAAAGTAAAGAGAGTGCCTCTCATGCGGCCCTAATTTTTTCATAGCATAATGAGATTCTATTTTAAAATTTATGCCTGTTCTTTAAAAAAAAAAAATGTACATTTTTACTATTTAATTGTAGTCTCAACGGAAAGTAAAACTTATCCATTAGTTGGGGAACTGAATTTAAACACTATAGTACTAGATTTTCGTTACATTATTTGGCTACTTTGCTATATTAACCTTTTTTCAAAAAAATAAAATGAACTGACATGACACTTTTGATACTTTCATCAATAATAATATATGCTAATGTTAATGTATTTCCAGGTGGCAAACTTGTTTCCAAGTGTACATATGTTATTGGAAGTCCTACCTCCTTCCTTACAAACTAAGAAATTAATCATTTGCCATCCACATAACGGTTTTCATACTTTTTTTTTATGATAAAAATATCACAAGAAAAATACTTATCTTTTAACTATGGTGGGCTCCTAATTGTTGAATTGATTTTACGTGGTAATTTAATAATAAAAGATCGGTTTGTACTTTGGTCTAGAAAAGACCTTTCAAAGAATGTTAATCATTTCTTAATTTGTATCACTCAAAAATATTATCTTGCACGTCAAATCTAATAATTTAACTTTATACACTATAACTTAAAGAAAAAATATATAACATTTTATTATGATTAAGTGTTAAAAATCAATAATTGTATAATTATTGATGTAAGATAAAAAAATTTATTGATCTTAGACCCCATATCTTCTACTTTTAACATCTCTATATATACTAAATGGCCTAAATTATTGAGCTTAGACCCCATATCTTCACATTTTTTTGATTTGTTGAGTTACTTCCTTTGCTTTAGTAATTGTTTTCTTAATATCAGAAGAAATTAAAGCTTGAACCCTACAACATTTAGTTAATTTGTATAAGTTGTTTAAAAGAGAAAAAATATTTAAAAATATTATAAGGTGCTAATAGCAGTGGGATTCTCGCGGATCATAAGAAGCTTAAAAAATTGAAGAAGCAGACCGTGGGGTCCATTGAGTGGGCCAATTCAATGAATGATTGGCCAATAAAAAAAATACTTTTAAAATTATAGTGTATTTTCTTTTTTTAATTATTGTTTTTCTCTAAAGGACTAAATTTGCTTAATTATTTAAATTATCAACCGATTTGATGGATTACCGGGAAACATCTCCCCTTTAGCAGCTACACCAATAAATCCTAATATTTGCACTTTGCACCTTTTAAAAATCATAATATGAAAAATCTTACCTACGCTAAGTTTTAGTGCTTATGTTATGCACGATGAATACTTTTCAAGAACCGCTAATTAAATAAACGATATTTTTTTCTTTCACTATGGTTTATAAAACAAAAAATATCTAATTTATTTTAATGAATTATATGACAATATCTTAATTTTCATTTAAAAAAAAAAAAAAAAAAAGAAGAGAAAGGATATTTCTCTTTTTACACTTGCGTGTAAATGAAATTCATTTTTCGTTTGGGATAAATAAGTACTATGCAAAGCATAAATAAAGTGCACCTCATGAATTAAAGTCTTTTTTTTTTTTCCTTTTGAAAATTGAGTAGACTCCAAATCAGATCAAAGTTTTATATGAATAAACAATATACAAGACAAAAAGGCAAGATTATTATCTTATTCTATCCTAATAATATTTTAACTACAAAATCATGTGTAAGTGCAACTTAGTGCAGGGGTGGATTTGTGGGTGAATCTTCTCGTTTTTTAATTTTTTTATATAAATAGATATATTTTGAAATTTCTGAACATAAAGTTAGAGATTGGCTAAATTAGTGATTGAGGGAGTTCAAAATCTACCTTGAAGTTCAAATTTTAAACACTATATTTTTATTTTTCGAATTTTTTTATAGATTATAAAAAATCTTGAATCCACTATCTGTGCAAGTATATTATTCTTTGTATATCTTAGTACAAACTTTTTGTGCTTCTAAAAGACCTTTTCACGAAGAGATAATGATACAATCAATTAAATAAGACCTAGTTATTAATTTGATAAATCAACCTCGTAGGCTTTAACTAATTTCTTAGTATTAATTATGTCCAACTTAACAAGAAAAAAGATGCTTTATTTATTTTAATCTTACTTTCTTATAACTTTTGGACATTCGTGGTCTCGTGGATGATTTGTTGATAGGGGAATAATGCCTTATTTTGTTTCTTCTAGAAAATAATATATATATATATATTTTAAGAAAATCAGAAATTAATTGCATTATAATAGATTTACTATTGTGTATGACATAATTAAATATTCTGTTGATTCTGGCTAGTGGAGTATTTTGAGTTGGACACCACTTTCCTTTTGATATATTCCTTCCTCTGTTTTTCTTCTCTATTTTGCTTTTTTGAAAGGAATTTGTTTTTTATGATGGAGAAATCCTAAGTTTAATCCTTTTGGGTTGAAAATTTTAAGAAAAATATTTGATCGCAAATATAATAGAAAATTTTTCATAGCTTGAGGCATGTCAATAATACTATCTTTAAGAATGTTTCGCTCGTATACTAATGTTCATTTAAACATTAGATATCATATTATAGGTGCAGGAACAAAACTATTCCCATTTACAAGTAGAAATGTTACTCCTGCTATTAAAGATTTATCTTTGTTCTTGAATTTACATATGTTTTCTCGACTTCTTTTTTCTTTTTTAATGACCTAATAATGTACTAATTAAAACTCTTGATGTTTTCTCAAGATGTCTTAATTTATGTTGATACAACATCTGAAAATAACTCTTCTTCCCTTAAAAATCTTTGTTGTCTTGCAATGAATGCTTCAACTGTGTTCCTAAATTCTTCGCTGCTCATTTCATCATCCACCAATTTTATACTGTCAGTTCGTATAACTTTTAAGCATCCTACTGTAGCGGACCGGATCAATTCTTTTCTAGGCTTCTCATCATGACATAAACTGGTAAAGCTCTCTGAATGGCTGCGATTAAGTTTTTTTTCTACTAATTGTCTCTGTACTAGAATACTCTGTTTCTTGCCCTGTTCACAGTAAGCTTTTTCTATAGCAATGCTCTGTTTCCCCTGTTTCTTGCTCTGTTCACGGTAAGATTTTTCTACTAGAATGCTCTGTTTCCCCTGTTTCTTGCTCTGTTCACAGTAGGATTTTTCTACTAGAATGCTCTGTTTCCCCTGTTTTTTGCTCTGTTCGCAGTAAGGTTTTTCTACTAGTTTCCTCTGTTTCTTGCTCTTTTCATAATTATTCATTGAACATTTTTGCTTGTACTCATCGTACAAATCCATTTTAACATTGTTCGTGGAACCAGACGAATGTCCTGATTTCAAGAAGAGGATGATGACAATCGTGTTTCCAAGAACAAAGACGAATCGAGGACTAATGAGGGCGACACCAAGTCCCTTGAAACACTCGATCGAGAGCTTGAAAGTGAGTGGCAATCGAGTGGAAAATCTTGAGATTATGGCGAAAAATATGCAGAATTCAATGAAACGGAACAATATTGTCACGTTTTGACGCTTTTTGTACCTTAACATACCATTTGCTTTCTCTAATTTGACTTTGTGAAAATTTAAGGATTCCATTTTTTTCAACTTTCTTAGTAAAATTTGGTTTCAAGTGAAAAATGATATGTTTGGTTTGAGATTGTGTGGATTTTAGAGGCAACATTGGAGTATTATATATATAGGGGAGCAATAGAAGTATAAAGTCTTTATTTATTTTTTTATTTTTTTTTGCTTTTTATTTTCTTGCTTGAGGGCATATTCGAAATAACTAGATTTGTGTCCGATATGCCTGCTAATGGAATAAGCCACATTTGATTTATACAAATAGTCACTTTTTGCAGAAGAAGTTGGCCACTTCATAAAAATTAGATCAATATTCCAAAACCTAAAAAGTGGCACATAGTCTTGATGAGTTCAAAATTAAAATCTGTTAGTGAGACTAGGGGTCTGAACTTGAATTAAATTTTAATTAGGAGGCGACAAACTATTTCAAATTTGTGTTGGTCGATAAGACTATTAAAAGGGTGACTCACTCCTTGCAGTGAAACATTTCATTTTTAAAATTCAAATCTAAGATAGTTGGTAAATAATGGATGTGTTCCAACCTTTCCAGCTAAAAGATTGGTGATATTTCCCTGGTTTTCTTTCTCATGTTGTGTTAATATTTGAAAGGATAAATTATCTATATACAGACCTTTGTTTTTCATAATTTTTATTATTTCCTACTATTTTAAAATATTTTCAAAATCCCTTATTTTTACCTAATTCTCAAATCAATCAGATACATAAATATACCTGCCTTAACTCACGTTTTCCTTCCTTTTTTCACTCCTTTAATCTCTCCCTAATTTCTCTCCACAAAATCTTATCAATTACAATTTTCATATCAATTTGATTTTCAAAAGGATTCTCTCTCTAGTCGTAAGGCATGGCTAAGAGTATCCAAGTATCCCTATATCAATGATTCTCCACATGTAAGTATCCCTGCATATTCGCCTCCACATAGTGCAAACTTTCTGTGCAGATTTCATATCTCTATTGGCATTTCGTGGCCTCTGTAATATGTAATCCCATATACCTTGTGGCAGTTCAATTCATGGCGGCAAAGTTTTCTTATGATTTTTATGTTTGATATGGTCTATGATGTGTTTGGTCGAAATAAATCGATACAATATTTTTATCATGTGGTATGGTATATGATTTGTTGGTGCAAAAAAATAATACATTATTTGATACATTGTTGTCGATACATTATCATGTTGTTTTGTAGCTTGCTTTAAATCTTCTGAAATTATACATAAAATCCTAATCTTTATTTTTTTTTTTGTTTTTCAATATATTGCAATTAATGTCTCAAATTATATAGCAGAAATTATTTTGATGGGATGTAATTTGCATAACAACGTATGATATTATAAAATAGTTTGAACATGATACTTAAATAACATATAAAGAATATATGACGTTTCATTTAGTATCCGATACAATATCATCAAGTGGTATTGAGTAGATTACTATTTTTATCATTATGTATCAACTAAACAGTAAGATACTTTGTAGTTACTATAAAGTATCATGTAATTAACATTTTTTGTTACATTTTAGTTCAAATATAATTTATTTTTCTAATGTATCTACGGAATGTTTGTAGTGGCCTTTGCCGAATTCTTTAGCGATGAAGTCAACATCCCATCTAATGGTTTCCGAGCTGACAATCTATATGCAACACTTTTATGAAGTATGGTCTCGACAAGGCCAAGGCGGGATATGATAACGATAAAGATGATCCACCAAAGTCGAAGAGTTATTTAACTCCACCACAACATGATGACTTGGTTCATGTAGATTAGTAATTATGTATCAATTCACATACAACTTTTGATGTTTTATTGTTTTTAAGATAGATTAATTAATGTTTTGGAGGGTTTATTATTTTTGAAGATACATTTTCTCAAGCTTTACAGTTTTTCAGTTAAAAATAAATTGTTTATTTTGAATGTAATTTTCAATATTTTTAGTATCTTGTTACATTTTGTCTATTATAAGTATTTTACACATCATAACACTTGATACTATATTATTATCTGATACAAAATATCAAAAACTAAGTATCTGATTCATATATCATGATCTGATACAAAAATATTAAAAAGCTGAAACAACCTGAAATCGTGTAAAAGTTAGAGATACATTACATTATATATCCTCCCTAATGTATCATTTGTAAAAGATGTTATTTCCCGATTTTTACAGTTTCAAGAATCAAATAGAATTCTAGCTTCTTTCAAAAAGTACAATGTAGGTAGTTGTCATGCCTCAACAAGCTAACTATTCCATCACTATTACATCGTTCATAACTCAAATCGCTCACCCAAAATTCTGAAAATGTAAAAAAAAATCGATATAGTCGTCATGTAGAAGTCATCATGGATCGTCTATTTTGGATCTGTTATGATTTAGGATAGATGGAGAGAAGAAAATTTGAATTTTGAATTCTCTGAATCTGTTAGGGATTGGAATAGATTGATATCAATCTCTTTTGCGTGATTTGTGGACTGATAATTAATTTTACATTTAGATTCCTTTTTAAGCGCAATAGTCAAGTTATTTAATGTATCCGGTTGAATATAATGTATCCAGATGCTACAATTTTTAAGGAATTTTTGTAAAATAGAAAAAAGTAGGAGTAAAATATAATTTAGGTTTTATACTATGGGATTTATCTAAGTTATACTATTTAAAATAGATTCTTGTCGTTTTTCACTTACTCAATTGCTGGGGTTTTAATAAAGTGATATACAAGTGGATATAATAATTTAGAATATGGTATAGGCATTTCCAACTCAATTATTCAGATAAAAGAATGATTCTTGATTCTAATAATTCACATAAAAGTAATGGACCCTAATGTTTAATTTGCTTTCATTTAAATTACAAAACATAGAAATAAAAAAAGACAAGCAGTGAGAAAGTGCAGTATGGATTATCCTATAATGTTTTGCATTAAATGGCCACTTGATGTCCTCGAATATTGCCAGCATTAGGATTAAGGAAAAGATCCTTTAGCTAAAAGATAATCAATAGGAGAGGAAAAACCGAAGAAATGTGTATCTTGACTATATTTTTCGATATCTACTAACTTTTTTTTGTTAATACAGATATCGAGTAGGTGTCTATTAAGGCTTAAACAATAGAGAAGAGAATACTTTGAAGCTATGCATGAAATATAACAATTGATACAAGTTATGCGATGTATTATTTATGCAGATTGAATGTGGAATATGAGAGGGAGTAATTTTTTAAGAGCCATTTTTAATACATCAAATCAGAAAACAAAGTATGGGTACCTAAAATGGTAACCTTAATTAAATATAAAATAAACTCATTTTAAAATTAATATTTAAATTAATTATCTCTTATTCTTCGTATCAAGCGGGCATTTTAGGGTTGCAACCTTATCCATTTAGTGGGAATAACTGGCATCCTTTTAATTGTAATATTGATATAGACACTTCCAATTCAATAATATATGAGTTAGTTAATGTATTTCCAAGTGGCAAACTTATATCCAAGTTTACATTTTTTAAAATTAAAACTCTCACCTCCTTCCTTACAAACTAAGAAATTGAATTTGTCAAATTATGGCTTTCCTACTTTTTTTTTTTTTTTTTTTTTTTTTTTTTTTTTTTTTTTTTGGTTATGAAACTCTCACACGAAAAATATATAAATCTTTTGATTATGGTGGGAACATTATGGTCGGATTGATTTTACGTGACAATATTATAATTAAAAAAGGACCGTTTTGTTCTTTTGGTTTGAAAACACCCTCCAAGAAAGTTGGCTATTTCTAAATTAATACCACCCAAAAATAATCCTCTTGCATTTGATAAACAAATATATTTAGATCACAAATTCTTAGATCTATATTTTATTTTAAAATTATGTCTCAGTAAAATACATCACAAAAATGAGAAAGAGTGAAGTAATGTTTTACCATAAAGTAATGAAAATATATATCTTACATTTTTAGTTATAGGTATGAATAAATTATTTGAGAGTGGGTTGGAGACTCTAGACGTTCCAACTTTTGGTTGATAAATCAAAAAAGAATTAAAAGACCCTACTTCTTAACTTTTTTTTAAAAAAAAATCATTCATTTAACATCTCACTAATACTTGGTATAAATAATTGGGATTGGACCCCATATATTCACTTTTTTATTTGTTTTATTACTTTGTACAGTCCGTTGAAAAGAAAAAAAAGGGGAAATAATTGATAAGAAATTATAGTGTATTTCTTGAATGGGAAACAATCTTAATTTTGTGATTTAGAATTGATATCCCTTTCATTATAAAGTAATTTATATGTATCCCTACTGTTACACATTTGATCCAGGTATATGTTAGGTTCGAAAGTGATTAGGGTATCATGCGGAAGCTTACAATTGCAAATCATAGAGTTGATAAATCAGATAACAAAAACTTATACTAAAACATAATATTATTATATGAAAACTAATATAAAAGAATAATATTAAAACTATTGAGATATAAATCTCCTCATGAACAAAATTTTCTAAATGACTACTGTTCGCAACAAATTTTCGTAAGCACTGAAAATCAACTGCAAGCAAAATAAATAAAAGAAAAATGTTATTTTTATTGATGAATCGTTGTGAGTACAATTTTGTTGTTCTTTTGATTTTTCTCTCCTAAGCTTCTCCGTGATTCGAGGGCGTTCAGTAGCGTATTTCTTGAATGTAGGATGATGTAGACCTCATTGAGATGTATTTGATTTCCGGGAACGTTGGGAAACACTTCGTCGTTACAAGTCGATCTCCGAGAAGAACTCCGTTGACCACTTCTTCGAAGAGCTATGTAATTGGTGTTGTGGCTTTCTCTAATTGCAGAATGCTTGTTGAAGAGTTTTCTTGATGCCCTTTGAATGTCGTGTCTATCCCCTATTTATAGTTGTAGGGAGTGGACAAGGTTGCTTGTGATTGGCCAAAGGATGTCATTTTGACAATACCAGCATTGTGATTTGTTCTTGCATTTGACTGGGACTACCGCCTCATTTGGACATATGGCGTCACCTTGTTGGTCTTCGATGCCTAGTCACTGTGACACGTGGCATGAGTTTGGGCTTCAAGGTGAAATGGACCTTGGACTTGAATTTAATAAAAATGGACTTATTTATTTGTAAAGTCCAAATTAATCATTCAACCAAAATAAGCATGGATTTAATCCAAATTTTGTATGAATTAAATTCAATAAAATTTGTGTGTCTACAGATACATTGTGGATGCTATTGTGTTATGCTATGAGAATATGAATCTTCAATTTTGTAGATTTTCAAACTTTTCCTCTAAGAAAAGAATAAACCAAATATGGAAGAAAAAAATGTTTTCCTTTTAAGATAGTTAAACATTTATGGTAATATTTTGTTTTTCCCTTTTATAAAAAAATAAAACTTAAAATATGATAAGAAAATCAGGGCAAAATCCTAGCAGTATATACTCTCTTGGTCTAACGGGAGTAAGAAAAACAATTTTAAATGTACTTTTTTGATTTATTATTTTGATGTTCAAATATTTTTTCCACTCATTTTCTTGTGAAATTTTTATCATAAATGCCCCATTAAAATAAATTTCAATATAGTCGCAACTCAAACAATAATAATAGATATATATATATATAACTCAAAATAGCTGCTGAATTTAAAAAGTAAAAAGAAAATGTCTGAGAAAATAAATATCTCTCAACTTTGATACAAGGATCATGTATATTTCTACATGGATGTTCTTCAAATTTTAAAAAAATCAAATTAAATTAATATTTTCATTTTTCATTAAGCAAAAAGGGGTTATATAAGTCATTTTGTAATAGGAAAAATATATATAAAGACACTTTTATACTGATAAAATTATATGTAATCAATTTTATAACAAAAAATATATTAGTTTTAAATCGCAAAATTGTGATATATATCAAAAACCTTTCTCCCCTCATGATTTCATTAAAGTAGGGTGGGCCGTGGGCCCATGAGTGGGTCAATTCAATGAATGATTGGGCTTGGGGGCGGCTTTCGGAGCCCCGATCTTATAGTGGGAAACATAGAAAATTTAGTATGCTCCAAATTTTATTTTGATTAATAGAAAATTTAGTAGGCTCCAAATTTTATATTGATTAATTGAAATAACAAATTATTAATTCAAATTAAATGATTTTAACTATATAAATACAGATCTTATTATATAAATTATAGTGTATAAATAAATTTATACAAAATTGAATAATTTGTATAAAATTGAATGTATCTAGCGAAATATACGAATCAAAAGCTTCATACCAAGCATAAAAGTTGTTATGGAGCGCAATTATACAAATTATAGTTATAATATACAAGTATAATTTTTATGTTTGCTATATGTGAAAGTTGTTCTTTATAAATACAAGAAAAAAGGCAAGATTAATTTCTTTTTCTGTCCTAACAATAGTTAAACATTATAATCATCTCTAGTGCAAACTTTATTGGAAGATATATAGATACAATCAATTAACTAAGACCTTGTTCATTTATTAAACCAGCCTATTAGATAATGACATTTCAATAAAATTAATTTTAACGTACGCGCTTTGTGCGTCCTTTAGGACTTATAGTAATAATAAGAATATATTTTTAAAAATAACATAAGTAATATTTGAAAGATACATTTATTTAATAATATACTGTAAATATTTAGAAGAAAAATTTGAATTTCAAATTAATAAATGATTATGTACAAGAGTTCGATTCAATACAATAGTTCTTCTTACAATTTGTTCTATTACTCATTTCCTTGAACAAAAGTATCATAAAAAAAAATCGTTATTTGCTTAATCTACATCTATAATTAAACACCTTTACCTAAATTAAAATAAAAGAAAAAGTGTAGCTTTAACTGAAAAAAGTATCTTTAGTGACAATTTTATTATTCATAATATTTTAATAAAGTGAAACTCCACATTTCTAAGTATTTATTTGTAAAAAATTGGGTTGAAACTTAGTGCAATAGTTATATTACCTTTACTCTTTAGCCGTCTTCTTAGACTTTACCTAATTTTTGTCCAACTTCAAAAAAATAAAAAAGACTAAGAAGAATAAAGAGAAACTAAATTAATTCAATTTCTACTTTTTAGTAGCCTTCATTATTTTCATTTCTATCATTAAAAAAAAAAACCGTGAACACTTCTACCATAAATTAAAAAAATAAAACAATAGAAGTTTCTTCTCATATTACTCCCATCTCCGCACATTTCTATTTATATGTTGTTCTTGATAAGAAAATAAATATTCCTAAATACTTATCATTTCACAAATCAATTTTAAAAAAACATTATTATTTTTTTCTATTTTAACCTTGAGAGTTATTAGTCTTGAAAATATAAATCTGATCAATATAAAAAAACTAAATAATTAATTGATGTTCATTGATTAATTTGATTAATCAAAATTAATTAATTCATATTCAATTATCAAAAATTTATTTCAAGATAACATTAAATAAAGTTACCTAATTTTTTAAGTATTGTATGTTGAAACTTTTCTTTTTCTTTCCATGAAAGTGATCAAAGATCAGATACAAATTTGGCAAGGCATCGAATTCCATTACCACACATTTCAGGCTCACTTCTATCTGAATTGAAGATTCTCATGTTTTAATTGACAGAACCATTCAATCAGCGAACTAGCTAAAATCAGCACACAAATGAACATATGATCGTCCAAAGTGACCATTTATACTCAATGACAGAATTAATATTGTGAATGCTGGATCTTTCTCCATACACTTAAATTTGTTTTGTCAAAAAAAAAAACCGATCACATAATGTGCTAATTAAAACTCTGTTATTTCTTCCATGATATCTCTTATGTTGAAATTGAAAACTCTTCTTCCTTCAATAATCTTTGTTGTCTTGCAATAAACGCCTCAACAGTTTTCCTGAATTCGACACTGTTCAGCTCATCCGAAGTTGTTGTCATCGCTGGCTTTACACTGTCAGTGTCTATATTTTTCAAGCATCCAGCTGTAGCCGACCTGATCATTCTTTTTCTAGGTTTTTTCTCATCATGGGGCAAACATAGAGAATATTCTGAATGGCTACGATGAATTCTCTTTTCTAATCGCCTTTCTGCTACAATGCTCTGTTTCCTCTGTTTCTTGCTCTGTTCACTATTTGTCTCTTCAACCAAAATGTTCTGTTTCTTGCTCTGTTCACAATTTGCCTCTGGATATGAGGTTGTTATCATCGCTGGTTTTACATTGTCAGTGTCTATATTTTTCAAGCATCCAACTGTAGCTGACCTGATAATTATTTTTCTACTTTTTTTCTCATCATGAGACAAACATAAAAAGTTTTCCGAATGACTAGGATGAATTCTCTTTTCTAATCGCCTTTCTGCCAGATTGCTCTGTTTCTTGCTCTGTTCACAGTTAGTCTCTTCAACCAAAATGCTCTGTTTCCTGCTCTGTTTACAATTAGCCTCTTCAACCAAAATGGTCTGTTTCCTCTGTTTTTCACAGTAAGCCTCGTTGTTCATCGAATATTTTTGCTTGTACTCATCAGACAAATCGAAGTTAACGTTGTCCGCGGAACCATCTTTAGCAGATGAATGTCCTGATTTGAAGAAGAGGATGATGACAATCATGTTTACAAGAACAAAGACGAATCGAGGACTAAAGAGGATGACACCAAATCCCTTGACATAATCTGTCGAGAGTGGCAATTGAATGGAAAATCTTGAGATTATGGTGAAAAATATACAGAATTCGATGAATCGAAACAACATTGTCAGTCTTTGACGCTTTTTGTATCTCAATATAGCATTTGCTTTCTCCAATTTGATGTTGTGGAAATTTAAGGATTCCATGTATATTATTTTCACTCGAAACCTAAAATGAATTTGGATTAAGGAGAAAAGGATGTTAATCTTTTATTTTTGTTGTTGAGATTCTGGGGATTTTAGGGGCAATGTGGGAGTATATATAGCTAACAAGTATTATTTTTTTTTTTCTTCTTTCTCATTTTCTGTTAATTGTTGAACTAGATGCTTATCGTTTTCACTTTATCTTTTTCTTTATAGGCTTTTTTAGGCTACATTGAAAGAGATTTAATAAATTTCTTAATATCTTTCCCGAGCTACGTGACTATATTCATGAAAATAATATTATTTTTTTTCTAGTGCATCTTTTTCTGATTAATAATTTTATATGTTTATGACCTTTATTTGTTAGATAAAGTATGCACACTTCTACATGTGTTCTATATTCACATTATTCACATCTACCAAATATATTTATAACCTTCAAAAATGATAATTTCTTCAATTTGTGTATTGAAATTGTTATTAGTAATTCATTTGTTTTAATTTGTTTGTCTACGAAAAATCTAAAAAATTAAAGAAGACTTTAAATATTATATGTTAAATGAAAACTAAGTGCATTAAAATGTCATTTAATTTTATGATTTTAAACATATAATATGAAAAGTTAGAATTAAAGAGTTGTCAAAACTTAGAAGAGACACTTTTTTTTTAAACAAAGTAAAATATTAAACAAAGTAAAATAAGACAAACAAATTGAATTTAGAGAAATATTAAGTTTTCTTCTAATCAGACATATTCGCGGAAGTCATATATGAATATCAAATATTAATTTAACTTTTTTTTATAATAACTAATAATTGTCCAAATAATACCTTGTATTATCAGGCAAAAGCAACATGCCAAAATAGGTAAGTATGATTAGCACACTGTACTTGTAATAATTGTTAAATATATTAAGTACATGCTTAATACTGTACGTCTGTACCGGGTATTAATTATTTTTTTTCCCTTTTTTAATAAGCTTACTTCAGACATGGAAACTTCCCATAATATATGTGTTAGTTAATATATTTGCAAGTGTACATATTTTATTGGAAACCCCACCCTCCTTCCTTACAAACTAAGAAATTGTTATTTGCCGCATGCCAGTTCTCCTACTATTATTTTTTGTTATAAAAGTTGCAAAAAAAATATATAAAAAATTGTCAAATTGTCAGATCAATTATTTCTTTTACGTCTCATCACCGGTTAGTAGGTTAGTAAGCTAGAGGATAGCTCTGAAGGGAGAGTTGAGCAAAACCAGGCATAAGGATCAACAATTACTGATTCGAATTCATAATCTTAAAATTGAAAGTGAGTGAAATCTGTTATTTGAACAACTCCCTCAATCTTACTTTTTGTATATTCAATATTTTATTTTAGTCTTTTTAAAAGTGGACTAATTTAAATTTATGTTAAAAATTTCAATTAAAATATAGTATACATATTGAAGCAATTTCATTTCAAAAGCTCAGATCTAAAATCTTTAACTAGAGATATAATAACATTTACAATCATACCAAAATCTTTACCGGTCAGACTAATTTTTATGTTTATATTATTAGAATAATTCAATAAAGACTGCTTTGTTCTTTGAGTTCGGCAAAGGTTTTCCCAATAAAGTTAGCAATTCTTAACTCAACAACACTACTAATTTTAAGAAAGACTTTTTTTTTCCGAATCAAATAGTATTACATAAATTGAACGGAAGAGATATAATATTAAGCATTGAAATTTTAAAACAATAAGGTGAACATTTAGTTCAAATGAAAGAACTTTCCGGTATGATCTTTGAGACCGTCAAAGGGCAGCATTTTGTTATAAAGCAAAAGGAAGCAATAGAAACCACTTCTTTTTAATTTTATTTTTTTCTCATAAAAGAAACTACACAATTCCCACTTTTAACATCTCACTATTACACGGCCGAAATCATTGAACTTGTCCCCATATTTTCACCTTTTGATTATTTTAGATTTGATTAGTAATTATCTTCTCAATATTAAAAGAAAAAAAATCATGGCGATTAAATATAGGAAAAGATATATAATTAGACATACTTAACTAAAAACAAATATTATTATTACCTATATTTTTAAAATATTACATATTTTATCACTAATTAAGAGTTTTAAAATATTAGATATATTGAGCAAAATATGCTTCAATACATGTATTTTTACTACTAGATACCCAAAAATGAGAAGAGAGGCGAGTGAGATCGGAGAGGGAGGCGAACGAGATTAGTATATATCTCAAATACATGTGAACTACACTAATTATATACTATATATATATATATATATATATATATATAGCTCAGTCATCAGATACATGAGAAAGTGGCGAGCGAGATTTGTATACATATGAATTCACTTTGATACGATGTATCTTGAAACAAATTACACCTAATTTTATCCTCATGTATCTGAAGGTACCAAAACTTGACAAAATACGTAATATTAATAACTAAAGTGTATATAAGTAATTAGCTCTTGGATTTATGCAAGTTAACTTTAAAAATACTACAATTTTATTTTTTTTAAATAGTTAATGGAAATAGCTATAATTTTACATTTGTTTTCTTAACTATTTTTTTCCCCATCACCTAATGTGCTAGTTAAAACTCTGAATCTGTTATTTTAAACTTGAATACTCTTCTTCCTTCAGTAACCTTTGTTGTCTTGCAATAAACGCCTCAATAGTTTTCCTGAATTCGGCATTGCTCATCCCATCCTCTGGATATGAAGTTGTAGTCATCTTCGTCATCGCTGGTTTTACACTGTCAGTGTCTATATTTTTCAAGCATCCAACTGTAGCCGACCTGATCATTCTTTTTCTAGTTTTTTTCTCATCATGAGGCAAACATAAAGAGTTTTCCGAGTGACTTCGATGAATTCTCTTTTCTAATCGTCTTTTTGCTACAATGCTCTGTTTCCTCTGTTCACAATTAGTCTCTTCAACCAAAATGCTCTGTTTTTTGCTCTGTTCATAATAAGCCTCTTTGTTCATCGAATATTTTTGCGTGTACTCATCATACAAATCGAATTTAACATTGTCCATGGAACTATCTTTAGCGGATGAATGCCCAGATTTAAAGAAGAGGATGATAACAATGGCATTTACAAGGACAAAGACGAATCGAGGACTAATGAGGGTGACATCAAATCCCTTGAAATAGTTGAGTGGTAATTTTTGAGTGGAAAATCTTGAGATTACGACGAAAAATATACAGAATTCGATGAATCGAAACAACATTGTCACTCTTTGACGCTTTTTGTACCTTAACATAGCTTTTGCTTTCTCTGATTTGATATTGTGGAAATTTAAGGATTCCATGTTTGTTCAAATGATTTTGGATCAAGTATTGATTAGGGAAATGATTTTGTTTTTGAAATTCTGGGGATTTAAGAGGTAACGTGGGAGTATATATATAGGCTATACAAGTGTATATATTTTTTTTCTTCTCATTTTTTGTTAATTGTTGAAATAGATGCTTGTCGTTTTCACTTTTTCTTTTTAGGCTACATTGAAAGAGGCCAATAAATTTCGTAATATTTTTTTTCCAAGCTACGTGACTAAATTCATGAGAATAAATTTATTTTATTTTTGAGTGCATCTTCTTTTTGTCAAATAAAGTATGCACACTTTCACATGTGTTTTAATAGGCACGTTATTCACTTCTGGCAACTATTTATAACTTTCAATCATAGCAATAAAAAGTTTGTTGTTCTTTTTTTTGTTTTATCGATTGAGAGACAGTTTAGGTTATGTAACAGTATTTTTTTCCAAATTTCCAATTATTCCATTGTCTCTGTGTTCAGTACAAGAAGTGGTCATAATAATTCATAGTGTGTTTGGAACAATGGTTAAAATAATTTTTAATATCGTATAAGTAGAAGTTAAGTTAATGAACTAATTACTTAGATAAATTTTAGTTTGTAATATTATGTATTTTATCAGATTTTGGTGCCTCCAGATTCGTGTCGATATGAGGTCAAATTTAGGTGTAATTTGTTCTAGATACATTGTATCTAAGTGGATTCGCATGTATCTAATATATATATAACAAATCTCGTTTGTCTCTCTCATGTATCTGATATTCTAAATACATGTGAATCACACATGCATACATATACATGTATCTAGTATTTATCTGGTTGTAAAAATTTCCATATATTAGGAGTTTCAACATGTTAGTTTTAAATCATTTTTAAAAAAAATTGAGGGTATTATGATCTTTAAAACACTTTGCAAGATTTGCTTGCTTAAAAGGGTTATCCCTCACGCTTATTTATTTAGACGTTATCAATAACTCTAAAAAGAAGTCACATCTTTCTCTTAAATTACAAATGATGCCCAAAGGTGAAATGTCATTGAGTATTGTGGGGCCATTGCACTTTCCAAACTGACACATTGACATAACACTTGTCAATTGTGCCCTAATTTCCCCATATATTTTCCATTTTCATTTTAATTGGTGAAAGACAATTATTTGTTTTATACCCAAATTAATACTTTAAAGTCTGTAAATTACCCTACTTTAATTAACTTCATATATTTTTCAGTTGAATTTGATGAAGGATTATTAAAAGTGAGAGTGGAGATAAATTATAATTAAATAATTTATTAAGTAATATGTATATTAGTTAATCATAATTAAATAATAAATTTTTATTTATAAACACATGGCATGTACTCTTTCTTCCTTTTCACTTTATTGATTGGCCATTTTTTCCTTTTTACTTGTTTAATAACAAATTAAAGATTTGGTATTTGTTTTTAATATTATTCTATTATTAAATAATTATATAAAGTACTAATAATTTAGAAAAAAATAGTAAACAAAAATATTTTTATTTAAATTTTAAAATATAAATAATAAAATTATTTCGTAATATGACTTTGGTAAAAAAAAAAAATAATAAGAACATTGATGACTATTGAAAAAAATGAATCAACTTTCACTAATATATAAATAGTAATACTCTATATGTGTATAAAATGTCGCTTTAAGTTTAATGGTATAATGTTTCCATGAGTATAATAATTTATTATTTGACAGTCATCATCAATTCATGGATCGAGAGTGTACTCAACTTTTAGTATGCAATACTATGAGTATATGATTAATAATTACTTAGGATGTGTTTGTTAAGATTAAAAATATTATTTTAGAAATGATTTATAGGAAAATAAATATGTGTCTTACTTTTATTCTTGTTTATGATAGGTTAGCAAAAATTATTATCCTAAAAGCATTTTTATATAATTTAGAAAAATATTATAAGAGTTGACGGTAGAGGGTAGGGATGTGTGTGGAGGAGGGAATGAAGATGAAGGGGGGGGGGGGGGGGGGAGCTCCATATTATGGGGTAAAGATGAGGTGTGGTTGAAAATTGAGGAAGACATTATCAATGTAGAATAGCATGTGTAATTTTTTTTGCATACGTCTATTGTAGAAATCCTTTCCTCATTTTAAAAGGAGAAAAATATATATTCTAGAGAAAATATATTGCAAAGATTTTAACTGATCAGATATAGAAAAATTAATTTTTTACATAACGAATACACCTTTAGATCCATCAAATTTCTTTTCTCCAATTTCACGTAAAAAAAACTTAACAAAAAAAAAAAGGAATAATACTTAATAATATTGGGCTTGTGCGCTTTCTAATAAATGTATATTTTCTTCAATATATAATAAAATACTCTAATAAGAAAAGTATATGTAATAATAGTATATATAGTAATGAAGTATGTTTAATTAGGTAGTTTTCCTTTAAATTATTAGGTTAATTAAATAAATCCGTTATTTTCTATGGGACACGTGTTTTATAATTTAAAGATATTTAATCTTATTTCTTAATGAGAAAACTTATATCTAGGTGTTCATATCTTATTGGTCACCCACCTTCTTCCTTACAAACTAAGAAACTCTCACAAGAAAAATATGTAGTACTGTATCTTGTTATTATTATTATGGTGGGCTCATATTGGTCGGATCAATGTTACCTCCTTTTGTTTTTTTTATTTAATTTTAAGGTGCGATTAATTTAAATTTATAATAAATCTTTTTTTTTTTTTTGTAATAATGTGGTCATATGAAAGACAATTTCATTCAAAATTTCAAATTTAAAATCTTTAATTGCAGACGCATAAACTTTTATCACTATACCACAATCTTTAATAGTAGTCACTTGTTATATTGATTTTAATTTTACAATATTTAAGTAAAATATTGTTTTGTTTTTTGAGTTTCTGAAAAGCCCTACCCAGTAAAGTAAGCATTCTTAAACCTAAACAGCACTCTCTTGTAGTGGAATTTCTTTTTAATAATACTCCACGATTTTATAGCAAATTAAATAATATAACTTTAAGCATTATAAATTTAAGGAAAAGTACATATTACTTATTCATTTATAATTAACTTTGAATATATATACATTCTTTAATATAATATAAATATTTAATGCCAATAAAATAATTTTCGGATATGATATTGGTGACCGCGATGGAGACAACAAAGGGGCCAACATTTTTGTTATAAAGCAAAAGGAAGCAAAAGAAACCACTTCTTTTTTATTTTATTTTTTTCCTCGTAAAAGAAACCACACAATTTCAACTTTTAATATCTAACAACTACATGCCCAAAATTAGGGATGTACATGACCGGATTGATTCAGATTTTTTAAATATCAAACTAAATTATTTGTGTAAAATTTTAAATTTATAAACCAAACCAAACTAATAAAATTTGGATTTTTTCGAGTTTTTCAACCTCAGGTTGGTTTGGGTTTTTCAAATACCAAACCAAACTATTGTGTCAAATTTTTAAATTTATAAATCAAACCAAACTAATAAACCTTGGATATTTCAGATTTTTGGATTTTTCAGTAAAGTTTGCATACAAACATATAATTAACTTGTGCTCCAAATATTTCTTTCGTTCAACCAAAATACAATTATTTAAGGTGTTTCTTAAAAAAATAATGCAAAATATGAGATGAGTACTGATGACACAAAAATATTCAATAAAAAATAATAATGAAATCATCATATAAAATAAATATTGTAAAGTCATAATGAAAATGATCATATTTAAAAGTATTAAATCATGCTAAAATAAGTTTAATAAGTATTAGTTACATTACTAAATATTTAAGGAAAATAAAATTAGATTATGTATTTTAATTGTCTAAACCAATGTCGACTAAAGAACAAATATGTCATTCTTAATGTTGAATTGATTTTCTTTTTGCATTAGTATTAATTTGATTTTGATTTAAGTTTTATTATAATTATCAACATCTATGAACTATAATCTTTATTGGATCATTCCGAATTCTAAGTTTTAAACTTGAAATAATATATAAAAAGATAAAAACTATGAAATAGTATAAGAAATTTTTTTAAATTATATCAATGTAAATATTTTTATGTATAAAATAAAATTTTAAAATTACATATATAATGTCGGGTTGGTCTTTTTTAGTTAAAACCAAACCAACCCAAATATAGTCGGGTTTTTTTTCCCAATACCAAATCAAGTCAAACCAAGCCACTAGTTGAATTTTTTTTCCGAGTTGACTCAATTTGCAGTTTGGTTCGATCTTGTACACCCTTACCCAAAACCATTAAGCTTGCACCCCATATTTTTAACTGTGATTTAGGCAAAATAGTTCGAAAGACCTTATATTTGGGTTTGTTTCAATTTAAGTATTCAGTTGGCAACTTCAGAGGTAAATGTGCAATTCACCCCAAGTTATTGCTCAATATTATAAGAATAAAAATCAGGGCAAATATATAAATAGTTGGTGGAAGTAGCTAACTCAAGAATGTTATGTACTCACAATATTGCTATCCATGAAACTTTTAGATTTTGGATAGATATAAATGGCAAGGAGTGGACAATGTCATTAAAGGATTTGATTATGTCAAGAACTTCAAATAGTGGTGATTAAGATTATTAGTTAAAGAAATAAGCTTGCTTGAGAAATTAAATTGAGATGGTTAGACTTTACAATTTTTAGTTTGTAGCAATTTAATGCGAAAAGGGTCAAAAATACTCTTTAATTTTAGTTTATTAGTTGACTATATCCCTGTCGTTAAAACAAAGTTATTTATATCCTCATCGTTATTAATTTCATCATTTAAACCCCTCAATTGATGAAAAACCCCAAATTAACTCAAATTAGCCCGAATTTTAAAAAAACTCCATTCCCCAATTTAAACCCAATGCCCCGACCCGTCTATCTTTTAACCCGTATAACCTATTCCCCTTCTACCCACGCAACTGTACGTCTCGATTCACCGGTCTGATTCCTCCATTAATGGACCACAAGCTCCATTCCCTTTCCGTTTCATTCCAATTTTCAAAGTTGCCAACTTTTTCTTTCTTGTCTCTACCAAAAAGCTCACTTTTTTATTCATACTCAAAAAATATTCAAGTGTGTTAATCTCTCTGTTGTTTTGTTAATCTCACCGCCATTGCCGTATGAAAAGATTCATTTGTTTTCGACTCAATTTTGTACTGGCCCTTTTCTTTTTTTTTCCCTGTTTTATTGGAAAAGTTGAGGTCTTTCAAATCTCTATCTCCAGTTCATCATCTTCATCGTGCTAACTCTCCTTCACACCCAATAGAAGAACGACAAAATTTATTGAAAGAAACCCCAATACCAGTGTTTCTACAATGGGTTCTTCACGTATGGATACAACTAATGTTAAAGAAATAGTCGTAAAAGCGAATATCAGAGAAACCCCAAAAACCCATAGAGGAACAGAGCACTCTTCTTCTTCATCTTCTTCGAAAACCCAGTTGAGTAACAATGCAGTACAGAGGAGAGTATACAGAATAAAATGTATACAGATTCCAATTACGATTTCTCTAATGATGCAGCAATGAAACGTATGAGGGATAACAACAAAGATTTCGATTTCGTAACGGAATCGCCATTTTCACAGCCGTCTCCGTTATCTAGGGTGGAAGAAAGCCCCAACCATGGCGTACTTACGCCGAGGGAAGTTCGGGTTTCTTTCAATGAGAACCTTGCCGGTAACGAATTGGTTCGCCGCCGGTCCAATTTGAGTACTGGATCGGGTTAACAAGACAAGGTTGTGCTCAGTATCAGCTCTTTGTTTAGGATAAAATCGCATCTTTTAGCTACTACTAAAACAAAAATCAAAGCTAATGGACCCACCTGAGCAAGATCAAAAGTCACTGAAGATTACTATGAAATCTGGGCTTTCAGGGAGAAGTACTGAATTTCAAGATGATGAAGGATTTACCGTATAACAAAATGAAGTTTAATTTATTCTCTGTTCTTCAGATGGTGAGTTTGATTTTGATAATTGCGGCATTTTTTTGTAGTCTAACTATTAGAAAATTTAAGGGGATGAGTGTACTTGGGCTTGCATTGTGGAAATGGGAGTTAATGATTTTAGTGTTTGATTTGTGGGAGATTGGTTTCTGGATTGGGAATTAGATTAGTGTTGACTGGAACAGTAGTAATAAAACGGTTTAAAAGATAGAGGGGTCGGGGCATTGGGTTTAAAATGGAAACGGGTTTTTTTGTTAAAATTCGGGTTAAGTTGAGTCAATTTGGGTTTTTTCGTCAATTGAGGGGTACAAATGGTGAAATTGATAATGGCGAGGGTATAAATAACTTTGTTTTAACGACAGAAATATAGTCAACTAATAAACTAAAATTAAGGGGTAACTTTGACCATTTTCCCCAATTTAACTTGTATTGATGTTTTCAGAATTTTGCACGCATACCACTTTAGATATGTAATGTCTTGAGTTAGGTTTGTCAAAATCAAACTTCAAACACATTGTCTAAAATTTGTCAAAATCAAACTTCAAACACAATGTTTAAAGTTACTGAATGAAGTTCATTCATTTTTATCTGAACTTTATCTTGATAAAACTTTGTATACAATGTCTGAAGTTAAACTTTATTAAGATTAAATTCAAACACTCATATATCTTAAATTATTTCAAAGTAGATACACATGTAAAAAAAAAAAAAATTAAAATATCAAAAGTTAATTAGAGACTTCTCGGGTATACATGCACTATACCCGCTAGACTGAGTTTGTTAAAGTTTGATGGGGGCATCGGTCCATCGAGTAGCCCAATTCAATGAATGATTGGGCTTGAGGGCGGCTTAGAAGCCCACATCTATGGGCTATATTTGCTTGCCCTTTTTTAAAAAATAAAATAAATTCTCCAAAGGATTTTCTTTTGCTTAATTATTTACATTATCAAACGGTTTGATGGATTAATGGGGAACATACTCCCTTTAACAACACATTAATCAATCTCAATATCTCTAAAAATTCGTAAATTTGATGGACTCTAAAATTGTAAAGATAATTTTGATAAATTAATAAATCGCTATAGTAAGTCGTAATTTTTTTGAAAAAAATGTACTTTCTTTTTTATTTTGAGCATGCTTCAAAACGATCAAAATTTTAAATGAATCAAAGAAAAGTCTTCTAATCTTTGATTCCCGATAGCTAGGGGAGGCTGGGGGATTTGACGGGAACGGAAGGCACTAGGATTCAAGACAACGAGCAGAATTATTCTGTTATTTGGTCTGATTAATCAAATAATGTGTTAAAATTATTACTTTCTGTCTAATTCTCTAATTGCAAACTTTATGCTTTTAAAAGGGCCTTTTTTGGAAGAGATAAGGATAGTATGAATTAACTAAGACCCAAGTTTGTTTACTAAATCAAACTTAATTAGGTTTTTTAATCAACTATTAAGTACTAATCATCTATCGAACTAATATTAGCAACAAGATGATTTACTTCTTCTAGCTCTTAGATTGGCAAGGCATGGATGATTATTATTTATTTTTTTATTTCCATCCGGTGTCGGGTACTCATATTGGAATCCGATTAAATTTATATTCACATTGGAAAGTCCCACATTCGGGGTTAAAGTACTCCCTAACAAAGGTGACCCCATATCCCGGGGGACTCAAACGCAAAACCTTGATTAAAAATGAATGAATATTTACCACTATACCACAACCTTTGTTGGCAGATATAAATGATTTGTTGACATGAGGATACTGATTAATTTTCAGAAATTAACTGTAGTAATATTTGAATAATCGTAGTTAATATATGTGACATATATTATAAGCAATTTATGTTAATTCTAGCCAGATGTACCGAGTAGATTAGAGTATTTTATTTCCGGGTTGATCCAAATTATTAACGTAAAACTTCTCATTTTATTTTCAATAAGATAATTCACAGTTATAAATTTTATATGGCTTGTTTTAGAGTTAAATAGTGTTACATAAATTAGTAGATAGACATACTGAAGAGTCCGCTATCAAAAGGGTAATTATCTTGACATAAATTAGTGATGGTCTTTGTTTTGTGTACAAGAAAATATAGAAGAAAAATAGATAAGAAGTATTATATTGTGTTTAAATAGAGAATAGTGTAGCGAAAGAGATTAGAGATTAGAAATAGATATTTTGTTTCGTAGCATGATGAAATGGAGCAAGGATATTTCCAGATTAGAGATGAGGAGGGAGATTCTTCAACGCAACAGTGGACTAAGAAGGCATATCTGGGCTTTTTATAAAAGAAAGATGACAGGAGGCATCTTGTTACTGATGAACAACTTGCACTTGAAATGAATCAGATTAAGAATGAAATGTTCAAGGGGATTGCCCTAGATATTCTAATGGAGAGGAAAGCTCTTCTTAAAGATCAGAAGATGCAGTAAGTGTTTTTCTAGCTAGCTAGTTGCAGACATACAGAGGGGTGGGGTAGTATTTTCTTGTTTTGTTTTGTCATAAAGCTCTTCTTCAAATCAATCAGATTAAGGATCCGATATATCAACAGATGAAGGCTCTTAATTCTTCAACAGATGCATGCAGCAGCTGTAAGTTTTTTCAAGTTACAGACTTACAGAGTATTTTCTGGGAAAATTTTGTATACAGTTTTACATAATTCTTTGTAATCTTGTTTTCTCATAAATGGATACAGAATTTTCTGTTATCTTGTTTTTGTAATCTCCCCACCCCGCATGGATATATTACTACTTTTTCTGCACAAATCCTATTTTATTGGCTGCTATTATAAAATTATAATTTGATTACATCATGAAAGTTTCATGCATCAACATTCTGCAAAGACCAAACTTTAATTACAATTATAAACTAAACTTGGCTAATAAACCTCCAAACCCACCCCATTTAATTATTTCTTAATTAAGTTGTTAATCAAAAGATGTTTTATTTTGATTCATCTCAAAAATAACTTAACATTGTTATTAAATTTCTAATTTATTTATTTTATTTTTAATGAGAGAATACAGTTTTAGTTCTTGTAATTATTCACCGTCTTTTGAAATACTAGCAACTTTTAGATTTTTAATTTAAGGTATGCAGTTGTGAAGTTTTTCCCTTTTTTTTCTTCTTAATCTAAAAATGGACTAATATCTTTAAAGGGGAGATCTTAATAGTATTTTTTTTAATTAAGAAATAAGCGTAACTTAATAGAGTACATTTTATATTCTTATGATCATCAAGTAATATAAGAGGTATTTACACTATTTGCATGTGAACAATATAACGTGCAACCTTCACTTAGCTTGTAGATTAATAAGATGATGCAAAAATGAAAATCCAGCACCCGCACCCATCTCGCACCCGCACAAAATTAAATATTTTAATATAGATCCATCCTGCGCTCGCCATACATCTGATGACGGATTCAAAATTTTCATTCAAGAGGTTCGAAAAATAAAAATATAAACGTGTGAATAAGCCAACAAAACACTATTCCAAAAAGTAGTAGTATATAGTTTATAGGTACAAAAAGTTAGTTCCGTTACAAGAAACCTTTTAGCACGTTTGAATTTTTTTGAGTTTAAATCTACTCTTTTGGAATTATTTAAAAAAAAATGAAGAAGAAATGTGAAAGATTGGTCTTGAAACTAAATAAGGAAAAGCTAAACATAATAAATTGTTCACAATGGATTTTTTTGGATTTAAATCTACTCCTTTAGTTTTTTTTAAAAAATAAATAAAATTGATCCTAAAACTAAATGAAGAGAAGCTAAGAAAAATATTCTCTATGGGATTGGAAGAGAAGCTAAAAAAAATAAAACGTTCATTTTGGGATTCTAACCTCAATTTTGTCCTTTTGGTTCAAAAAAATAATCTGATGTGCTGTTTATGTTTTTTGAAGAAAAAATTTGCCCTTTTGACTCCGGACTCATGTTAACCAAAGAGAATATAATATAGAGTGTAACGGGATTGTCTTATTGTAAGTGTTTTTAGTTTAAAATAATTTTAAGCATTTTTATATTATTTGGAGAAAAAAAGTGCTTTTAAGTAAAAAAAAATAAAAATAGCAAAAATAAGTCAAAATTAAGAAATAAAAATTCCTAATTAACGATTTTTTGCTTATGAGCCAAAAGCTATAAACGGATCCAAATAAGCTCACAGAAATATGAGCGTGGGACTTTCAGTGCAGAACTATGCTAATTAGGAATTGAAATGTTCAATCCTCCTTTCCTACTTCAATATTTTCTTTTAATTTTGACAATTGATCAGCAACGTGTTTCGAATTATAAGATTAATAAAATAATAGCTGAAAGTATGCATTGTTCCAACAATATTCATTAACATTTCCTTTAAATTACTAAGTCGTGGTTAATATTTA
Organism: Solanum bulbocastanum; assembly: GCA_037074985.1. Lineage (NCBI taxonomy): Eukaryota > Viridiplantae > Streptophyta > Magnoliopsida > Solanales > Solanaceae > Solanum > Solanum bulbocastanum. The sequence goes on along the minus strand of CM073597.1, from coordinate 70,094,882 downwards.
ACTAGTCTTTTATTTTGATAATCAGATAGTTAGAGTCTGCTTGACATTATTGTTAAAAATGCTTATGTTTATAGGCACTTTTTAAAAATAGTTTTTCAGGCTTTTAAAAAAAGAAACTTGTATTTTGGATAATTTGTTTGAAAAGTGATTTTCATAAGCAACTGTATTTGCCTAACCTTTTTTAGAAAGTGCTTTTTGAATCAATTTTGATAATCAAAATTCAAAAATAGACAATTATCTATGTACTTTTAATTCTAAGATTATTTTATATAGAGAGACTATTTTAGTATATCTATTACAATTTTTTAAAATTAAATTAAAATATACATATTTAAATTTTCAATCAATATTATACCTTTTTTTGGAGGGCTAAAATCTTTAATTGTTAATTTTTTTCTTTTTTCTAATATTGCAAAAATACAACTGTTACCTTTTCTTTTAATTGTGTAAAATAATAAATAAAATAACAGTATAGGAACGCAAAATTAAATATAAACTTTATTATATAAAAATAAAAAAAAAATCTTAAATAAAACTTAAACAAACTTATGAGTTATGCTAGTTGATTAATAAGAGATATATTGGTAAATATGTATATATTGAACGAATATTTTAGTTTTAAAAAAAAAACAATTTTCTGCTTGTGTTGACACCAAATTTTGGTTTTGATATTTTTGAATTTAATACTTTTAAGTATTTCATTCGTTAAATAGTTCAAAATACATGTTTTGCAATTTTAATGCAATTTGTTGATAATTATTCTTATTTCTCAAAATTTTAGGATTTTTATCGGTTAGTTTTGTTTGTATTGTTTGGGTTACAATTGGTTGAATATGTTCAAATATTTGTTAGGTTTGATTAATTCATTATTTTTTGTTAAATTGCATTTTCTATATGCTATTGGTTATATTTGTTACATTTTTTTTAATATTTATTTTACTCGTTACATTTGTTAATGTTCATTTTAATATTTTTGCGTAGTCTAGAAATTCATTCAAATATCGGTAAGATTGCACACACAAATATTTTATTAACCGGTGATTTTGGCCCACGATTTTAGAATAACGGTATTGTACTATTGGTGGTTTTCAATTTCCTTATGAATTTTTTTTTGTTATTATACTTTAAAGTTTTAAGAAATTCAAATTAAATTAAAACAATACATAGATTAAGAAAAGAAAATTTTGTTATTTGTTACTTTTTTGGGATGGTCTAAATCTTTAATTGTTACTTTTTCTCTTCTTTTTTTTTAATTCTGCAAAAATATTATCGTTACTTTTATTTCTAATAATACATAAAATAATATATACAATATAAAGTATAAATAATAATATAATAATATAAAAAAAAATTATTATATATAAATAAAAAATAAATTTTTTGAATGAAGATTAATCAAAACTTATGAAATATGTTAATATATCAATAAGGGATATATTGATAAATATGTATATATGTAAATGATATTTTAGTGTTAAAAAAAAAAAATTTCTACTTCTACTTCTTTTAAAAAAAAAAACAGAAATTTTAGCTTCTTAGAAGAAAAGCTACTTCTCCTTCTCTTTAAAAACATTTCTAAGGATATGCCAAACACTTAATTTTCAAAAAAAAAAGGTATTTTTTTTCAAAAAAAAAAAAAAAAAAAAAACATTTCTGACCCCAAACAACAATGTCAAACCGTCTCTAAGTCAAACAAGCTCTCCTTTTACTTTGTCAAAATAGGGCTACCTCTCTTAATTCCTCACCTCTATACTTACACATCCTCACTTTCTCTCAAAAGAACGCAGCCTTGGATCATACGTGTCCCTGTTCTCCTCTCTCTCGAATATTAATGTCAAAACCCTCTCTTACTTTCTACAAACACATATAAAAAAGGACATTTCATCAAAAGTGGGTGAACTATGACTTATATGTATGTTTGTTTCAATAAATTTTAAATTGACAGAAAATAAATTACATTCATAAAAAAAAATATGAAAGAAACATAATTTTATTGATAAATAGTGTATGTACAGTTCTGTTCCTTCTTGATTCTTCTCTCTTTTAAGATTTTTTCATGATTCGAGAGCTGTTATTGGTGTATTTCACGAACTAGAATGATGAATTTTGGTATCTCTGATTATTACATAAATTTGCGGAATATTTGAGATGCCTTTTCAAAAGAATATACTACCCTTTATGTAGAAATGAACTAGGATTTAGGATTGAGTTCAAAAATTCTAATTGAAATTGAATATACCTTATAGAATCAGTTTTTTCACAAAACATAAAAATAATAACAAAATAATTTAGGGGTTTACACATTTTTGGGCGTACAATTTTTTATTCTTTTTATATAAGTTGTCCAAAAATTGGCTGCCTTTAAACAAAGACGCCCAATGGGCTTTATTATTCTCTTTAACATGAAGAAGGATGTGTTCCAAAAAACTGGTGAAGTGTTTTGAAATGTTTAAAAAGAGCCTAAATTAATTAATAAATAAAACTTCCAATTCCTTAATAAAGACTTTTGAGGCTTTTCGATGTAAAAACAGTAATTTTATTTTATAAAACCTTATCAGGTTTGAATTTTTATTGATATTGGTTTGGGATACCAAAAACGAAGGGACAGTGTACTATAAATAATCGTTATCCATCTACACTCGTCTCAAATCAAACTTAATTAAGTTCAGGTTTGTATCTTCTAATAACAATTGTCTCAAATCAAAGTTAATTAACTCGAGGTTGGTATCTTCTAATTTGATTTTTTTTTTCTGTGTCCATCAGTTTATTTTACAAATGTGAATATTGTTGGTTGGGTAATTAATCATGAGTTTCATGTTTCAGAATGTGCTTGAGAATGAGAATGGATGAGGAGAATTACCGGCAACTTGCTGATAAATTAATATTCTACATATTGAGTTACTTACCACTCTCATCATTGTTCAAATTCAGATCTGTTTGCAAGCTATGGAATACCATTTTTCTTCATCCTCATCTCGCCTTCCTTCACTATCGAAATTCAGAATCTGGTGGATCATCTGTCAAACACTTTGAACGAGACTTTGGAAGGACATACAAGAGATTATTACTAGGAGTAGTCAAGGCTTATATCTCCAGAAATTTACTAACATTCATGATTCTTCTACTAAGAGATACCGCATTGAATGCTCTATATTACGACAAAGGCTTGATATACCCAATCCACTAAATCCTAGTTTATGCATCACCTTGGATTTTGTCTTGGATAACCCAAGTTGATTTCTGTTCATCAACGTGGTTATGAAATCGTCTCACTTGGAATTGGGAGTGATCAAACTACTGCGAGATGTTAAGCTACCTAACTTATATCATGAAAAGAATAAGAGGAGGAACGGAATTCAGATTTTCTTTACAATGGGAGTTGCTTATTGCATTTGGCATATTGATGATCCTACTGATATAGAAATTGATGTTTTGGATATGGTTAATGAGACATACGTTGGTCATACTACTATAATGGGCAGCTCTCATTCGTTGAACAAGTAAAAGATGAGCTCCGTGTATTGGTCTTAAATGATTACAGAAAGTTGAAATGGGGTGAAACAACACGTATCATGAATTTAAACTCGTGGATATTTATCTATCATAGCGTTGCAGTATATGATTATGTATCCATACTTAAATGTGTTCGTATAGTGTTGGATCTTGGCTTTTCCTTATGTTTGTTGCAACTTCAGTTTTGCTAACAGTAACCTTCAAACTTACTCCTGCTTTAGTTCTAGTTTTGGTTGGTTTGCGGTAGGGATTGCTGCAATTTTGGTCAAGTTTCTGTTATACTCTCGCTTTAGCTGCTGTTTTAGTTGTAATTTTGGTTGGTTTTCTATTTTGGATGGATTAGGTAGTTAAATTGGGTTTTAACTAAAACTCTACCAAAAATATATAAAAAGGCTAAATAAAAGGGTATTTTTGTAATCAAACCACTTATTTTTAGGAAGCATGCAATTGTTACTATTTTTAGTACAACAAACCAAACAATCAATAAGAAATAATGTGAAGGATAACTAATATTCAGTATAACTAATCCTAGCATAACTTGTATTCAAATTAAACGATCCCTTACATTGCAAAAGAGTGAAAGACAAAAACGAAGAAATGGGCTTTTAAGCCCATTGTCTGTTTGGACCGTAATAGTCTCAATCACGAGAGACGGCTGGCTGATTCACGTAAAAGGCCTCTTAGGCCCATTTAATTTTTGTTTTGTACATATAAGTCGTTTGGTTGGTGGGACAAAAACAAATAACAATTTCTGAATAACAGGCTGTATTATTGCATCTCCATTTGGTTATGAATATTACCTACTTCTATTATATATTGTAATCAAATATTTTAAAACAAATTCAATTGTTTGAAAGGATTAATAATTGAAACGTGACCATGTAAATATTTTTGTTCTTTTTATTTCTAAATTTAGGTGGATACAACAATTGATAGGAGTCGAATACTTGGACCCCTGCACTTATTTTAGTGGAGCAAAAATCATGATGCTGTAACACATTTATTATCACTTGTCACTATACCATTTTCTGTTCGTTATTAATTTTGCATCAGAACTAAATTATGAAATCATATAATATATGAAACATAATATATGAAACACTCTTATATATTTTTATAAAGTAGGTATAAAGTTGTGTACATATTATCTGTTCTAAATTTCAAATATGTGATTTCACTAAATTGATCAGGTTGTGTTTGTATGGAGGAGGAAATGTTTTTTCTATGAAACCAAGCTCCTTAAAAATAAGGAAAATGATAAATTGCATAAGTGACGTTTTAAGTTTACTGTCTCCTCCCCATCCACCCAACTCCCTAACCCATTCCCAAACCCTTACTCTCCCATATATACCCATCTCCAAAATGAATGCTCGTGGAATAATTAATGTTCTCTTGCTTACTCACTAAACACTAAAAAGTAAATATGAAATTATTTATTTTCCAAGAAAACATTATTTAGGAAACTAATTTTCAATAATAATGCGATGAACTTTTAAAAATTGTAAAAACATGAGTCATTTTAAAAAAATTACTAATCAGAATTCTTACTTTAATCTTGCGCTCTTTTAAAACCATAGTCCAGGTACAATTCAGTGGTAACACAATTTGTCTTACACCTTTATTAATGAACATTTACCTCTTTCTGAAACCGTAATTTAAGTCACAGTTTCAGAAGAAAATGAATTATAGAGCATGGATGAACAATAAAATGGGCTGACATCTGAGTTGGGGCCCAGTAACAAATATCCCAATGATAGGGACTCACCATCGGCTTCTTTTATATGAACCGTTCATAAGTTTCCGACACTGTTTAATCTGTTTTAAAAAGAATGTTTGTTTTTATTATTAAATTAACTTTCATGTATTTAAAATTAAATGAAAAATTTATATTACAAATATTTTATTTTAAATAAAAAAATCAATAAGAATCTTGATTTTTTTTAGATTTGATATCGTTAAAATGAGATAAACAAATTAAAACGGACGAAGAATTTAACACAATTCATTGTGAGCCGTTGACGCTTCTCTCTTTGCACAGGTAATAATAATAGAGAATTTGGCAGCGTATGATAAGGCACCGTTGTTTCATTCTTCTGCAATTTTGGGCCCCTGATTAGTCAAGATATCATAAATTAAATATATTTCATAGATATTTTGCATAAATTAAATATATGTCATAAATATAAACATATATAGACCCGTCCAAGTCTAGCGAGCCTCGAGTTAATATCTAGTTAGACAAAGACAGTATAAAAAATGCATACTTCCAACCTTTTTTTGGAATATGTAATCATATTTAACTTCTCCCTAGTTACATTTTGAACTTATTGTATAACATAATTGATATTCACATTTTATCCTTGAAATTTTTTCTTATTGTCAATTATTTTTATCGATTATTATGCATTTATTTTTCAAAATTTTACTTTTTTTTAAATAGTAAATTTACAATTACTTTCTGCTTGTTGATTTGTCTAATTCAACTTCAATTTGTCTAATTCACATACTCCAGTTTTAATTTTATTTTTAATACTTCTAGAATAGTTTTGAAACTTTCAAAACTATAATCAATAAAAACAAATCTAAGATCTAAACATTTGTAGTGTTATATAATGTATAATAATTTATGTACATTTATTGTGTCTTACAAAATATTACAAGAAATATTATACTATCAATTGAAAAAAAAAATTAACAATAAAAAATAGGCAGACTATTTTTCTATAGAAAAATGGTAAACTTTTAGTAATGTTTATAGGAACAGATATTATTTTTAAGTGCCTAAGTTTACATTACAAACTAAATATTACTATATTAATTATATAAACTTGAGTTTTGAATCTATGTTTCTAAAATTATATATTATTTAAATAATTTTTATATATAAAAATAAAATTTTATGTTCGGTAAAAAAAAAAAAACAATACCACATAATAAATAGGGGGTGAAAAAACAGTATAAATAATGTAGTTATTTGTTGAGTAATAATCACCCGCTTAAATCTAAATAGTATTACTTCATTTGGAGAACTAGATCAGAAAACTAATTTTTATATATATAAAAAAAATTAATGCAGTAAAATTATCTTTATCAAAATAATCTATTTAGTCTTTAGATTATATAAATAACAAAAGTGAGTAAGTGACATACATATAAAAATGGAAAGAAGGATGGAATCTTCCAAGTTGTGAAAGAAGACAAGCACATTTTTACATTAAACCTTCAATTATCTAACTAATCTCTAACATGCATTGTCTCACTGTCTCCTTCACAATCCACTCCTAATTAATTCATCTTTATTTATTTTTCAAGGTCTTTAGCTAATTAATTCAACAAACACCCAAAAAAATGATAGTGTTTGAGTCAATTTAAATATCTTCAACTTAATATATAAAACTTTAAATGAATCATACCAACTGTCTCCATGGTAAAAATGTCAAATTGGGAAAAAACATCAATGCCAAAATACTAAGTGGCATACACTAATAAAGTATATAACATTATCATCGGGGCCGACTCTAAGGCTTGGCCAGTGAGGCCACTGCCTTACGCCTCAAAAATTTGAAGGCTCCAAATTTGTTTAAGGTATTATTATTAATTTTATTATATATTAATATAATTTATATAAATAAAATTTCTATTGTATATTTTTTATTATTATTTGTTTGAGAATATCTTTTACCAATAAGTTTATAAATTCTCATAATCTTTTCACTCATTATTTGATATATTTATTTTAACTTCCAATTTTAAATTTTATCTTTTTATATAGGAACTAAGTTAAATATATTGATAACATAATTATTTTTTTTCAATCTTTTCTTAAACTACGTGAACACAAAAATATTCATGCATAAATATCCTTTTCGTTTTAATTTAATATATTATATGAAAATTTTATAATTTGTTTTAGATATTCACGTGCTACTTAATGAAATGAATTATGTCATTTAAATTGATCCGAAATTTGGATATTTTTGTTAGTATCCATGCTCAAAACTTCAACTATTAAGTTATGTATGTTCTTTTCTTTTTCTTATTTGTGATGATTGCCAAATTAAAATTACAATTTGAATTTTGAAGCTTAACATCGATAATCCATCACTTTTATCTTTTGTACTCTTCTTCCTTTCTTTCTTTTTTTTGTGTGAAAATTGATATTTTTTTTTTGTCTTAAATGATTAATCTATTGTGTAGAAAATAGATTTTTTTGTTAGTGTATAAATGTTATAAAATAAATTTACGGACCTCTTAATATAATTTTGCCTTATGCCATGAAATTTGTTAAGCCGCCCCTGATTATCATCATAAATTATTTGAAGATTTTGGTCTGGAATTGTCAGCTAATCTCCAACTAAATAATGTCCGACATAATTTGGACCTTACCAAATATTTAACGGACAAAGATTAGTATAACACTGTAGTATATAAAATGACATGCATGACTGTGAAATAGTGTTGATGTGCATATTTTACTATTTTCTTGCAAATCATATGGTTCATATAAAAATATTAGCAATGAAAAGACAGGTGTTTGGCATGTAATGGGTCTCTATTGTCCAGATCTTGGTGGACCCTACCTACTATGACGTCTGCCAATTAATCTTGGAAAAATAACGGTTGCACGACTTTTCCAGTCTAATTTTTCAGTGATTTATTTAATAGACTAAGTTTTATCACTTTTATAATGACAAAAAGGATTTCTTACCACTCCCACTATTCTATATTAATTGAATTGATGGGCCAATTATATGAAATTTTATCAAATATTTATTTTAAATTTTGAACTATAAAAAAAGCCTCATGTGAATTTTATCAAAGTAAAATATGAAAAAAATGATTATCAAGTAAAAGTGAATAAAGAGAGTAATATGAAGATTTTATCAAGCATTCATCTTAAATTTTGAACAATAAAAAAAGCTTCGTAAAAAATATTTTATCAAAATAAAACATGATTATCAAGTAAAAGTGAATAAAGGGAGTAATATGAAGATTTATCATGTATTTAAAAGCTCAATATTGATTATAATTTGAGGGACTAAATAAATTTAAGGAGTTAATATCCGGGAAAATAAAATAGTGTTTAAGTTAAAATACATTGATAATAGAAAAGTTATGGGGTGTATAAGTTAAATAATTTTTTTGTAAATAGGGATATGGAAATGAGTATAAATAGAAAGATAGCAAGGCTTCTCGTGAGAGTTCACAAGCCAATAAAGCTGATCACACTCCCCTTGTATGTCCACTTGATCACTCAATAACACAACTTCTTGTGATTCACTTTCAATTCTAGATCTCCTTAAAACTTTTTCTGAATTACTTTTCAAGATTCTTGATTTGCACCACTAGCAATTTCCATTTTTCTTTCAGTGATTTTAGTTACTTATTTGACATTCTTGTTTTCAAGATCCAAGATCATCACTTTCCAGGTTCAAAATCTTGTTTTTTTTCCCTTTTAATGCTCTATATTGTGGAAGTCCACAGGTGAATTTTTACGATATGGGTTTACCACTTAGCTTTCTTGTAATATGGGTGTCGGTCCATAATATTTTATCAATTTTAGAAAATATATGTGTGAAATACCTAATTTTACGTAGAGATCACGGGTTCATGTGCGTAAAGATTCATGTTTTTGTGGTAATGCTATGAGGTATTAGTACTGAGCATATAGCTAGCTTGGGTTTTGGGTTTACCGACCATTTTTTTTAATTAGTGATATTTTCTTTATGTATTTTATACTTTTCTTGGTTGCTTAGAGATTACATATACTTTATTGAGATTTGAGTAAATCTATTTGATTTGGATCCATTGATAAATCATAATCTTGTGGGATTGCTGATTTGTTGATTGGCGGCAGAAATGGAAAATTGTTGTGTGGCAATGAATACGACGGTACATTTGGGGAGAGTGAGCACTGGTGGCTTGAACACTGGAGATAAGGAGTTTTTCGGGGAGAAGATCAGAGGGAGTTTGAACAACAATCTCAGGATTAATCAGTTGTCGAAAAGTTTGAAACTTGAGAAGAAGGAGAATAAGATCAAACCTGGGGTTGCTTACTCTGTGATCACTACTGAAAATGACACAGAGACTCTGGTAATAATCAATTCTTTCTCTTTATTAGGACATGTCTGCTTCAAATAATGCCATAGTAGTGTTGTAGATAGGGTGGAAACAAGCTGATATGAACTATGTTGTGAATGGAAGCGAATCCAATATTTATGATTTTTAGCGTACACTTCTAAGATTATGGGTTGTGAGTTTAAGTTTGTTGAAGTTCTAGTACTAGTCTATATATTTGTTTCATGTTGAAGATACTGTATTCAGTTGAACCTACAATATTTATCTCCATCAGTCTGTGATTGTGATTGTTTGTTGGACCTATGTAGTTCGTAGATATGCCACGTCTTGAGAGACGCCGGGCAAATCCAAAGGATGTGGCTGCAGTCATACTAGGAGGAGGTGAAGGGACCAAGTTATTCCCACTTACAAGTAGAACTGCAACCCCTGCTGTAAGAGATTTATCATTGCTCATGAACGTTTTCTCAATTGTTTTGTTTTAGATGCCTAATGTCCAGTTAAAACTCTGGTCCATTTGTTGATTTCTACCTTAAACAGATAGATTAGAAATAGATAGAATATGTGTAACAAGAATGCAAGTTGATGTCCACTTCGTGGTCAATTTCTCAAGATTCTGATGTTTTGTGCAACATGGCACCAGGTTCCGGTTGGAGGATGCTACAGGCTAATAGACATCCCAATGAGCAACTGTATCAACAGTGCTATTAACAAGATTTTTGTGCTGACACAGTACAATTCTGCTCCCCTGAATCGTCACATTGCTCGAACATATTTTGGCAATGGTGTGAGCTTTGGAGATGGATTTGTTGAGGTTTGAGACTATACTTCTGAAATTCTTGAAGGAACCTGGATTAGTCTTGCTAGATATGACAGCTGAGCTAATTAATATGAGTAAATTTGTTGGTCCTCCAAGTGATTTGTTCACACAAAATCTGTAACAATTTCGGATGATTTTTTTTCATTGTTTTTCTGATTACTTTCTTCATTTTACTGACTGAAACGAATTCCGTCATTAAACAGGTACTAGCTGCAACTCAGACACCTGGGGAAGCAGGAAAAAAATGGTTTCAAGGAACAGCAGATGCTGTTAGAAAATTTATATGGGTTTTTGAGGTTTGTCTCTGCAACTCTTTAGGAAACACTAATCCACCACTGCTCTTCTGTTGACCTGATATAATTTCTGAAAAATGATTCATTATTTTTTCCTGAATCAGTTATTATGTACAGATATATAGTACTTTTGTGTTTACAAGGCAACCAATTCTTGCAGGACGCTAAGAATAAGAATATTGAAGATATCCTTGTACTATCTGGGGATCATCTTTATAGGATGGATTATATGGAGTTGGTGCAGGTATGTCCACTTTAACAACCTTTGCACTCCTCATTCTTTGTTTTCTTTTTTTTTTTTTTTTTTTTTTAAACAACAAAGTTTCTGACTGCCTCCGATCTTCAAACAGAACCATATTGACAGGAATGCTGATATTACTCTTTCATGTGCACCAGCTGAGGACAGGTTTGTTTAAATTCCAATAAGAAACAACTAGTAATGGTTAAGTGAATTGAGTGAGATCAGAAACAATATGGAGAAAGAGTGCTTCTCCTTTAATATTCTTATGCATTACTTCGAAGTAAAAACATCACCACATTTCTTTATACCTTATTGTGATTATGTTAAGCTGAGATTTAAGCTTTACTTATCAGCCGAGCATCAGATTTTGGGCTGGTCAAGATTGACAGCAGAGGCAGAGTTGTCCAGTTTGCTGAAAAACCAAAAGGTTTTGATCTTAAAGCAATGGTAGGTTAGGTTGAACTCTTTCTTTTAGTGTATGTGCTGATTTCTTTCTAAACAAATTTGCCAAGTTTATTCAGCCGATGTAATCTCCGATCTGGCCCACTTTTCTGTCACAAATTCTGTCGCAACCTTTTACTATATACAACAACATTCAGACTAGTGCTCCTTTAGAATTCAACTCATTTATTTCTTGTGCTGCAGCAAGTAGATACTACTCTTGTTGGATTATCTCCACAAGATGCGAAGAGATCCCCCTATATTGCTTCAATGGGAGTTTATGTATTCAAGACAGATGTATTGTTGAAGCTCTTGAAATGGAGCTATCCCACTTCTAATGATTTTGGCTCTGAAATTATACCAGCAGCTATTGATGATTACAATGTCCAAGTAAAGGATCTTGGATCTTTCTATTGAAATTATTTTTATGAATTGAGTACATTAGTTACTCAACTAAAAAATTGGCTATAGTTTTAACAAATTTATGCTATCTTCTCAGGCATACATTTTCAAAGACTATTGGGAGGACATTGGAACAATTAAATCTTTTTATAATGCTAGCTTGGCGCTCACACAAGAGGCATGTTGCAAATTCATCTTTATACTTCTCACCATATGCAATGAACTAATTTTGACTAGCTCAGAAATTATTTTACATCAGTGCAGAATCCAACTGATTAATTTCCATTGCAGTTTCCAGAGTTCCAATTTTACGATCCAAAAACACCTTTTTACACATCTCCTAGGTTCCTTCCACCAACCAAGATAGACAATTGCACGGTAAGTGGGTAAATTGTGCAAGTGTTTTGCATTAACTGGTCTTTTGTGGGTTCTAATAGGTTCTGTTTTCTCCGCTTTTCAGATTAAGGATGCCATAATCTCTCATGGATGTTTCTTGCGAGATTGTTCTGTGGAACACTCCATAGTGGGTGAAAGATCGCGCTTAGATTGTGGTGTTGAACTGAAGGTTTGCGTGTAGCCCTAAGTTTTATCTTCCTTTGAAGATTTATCCTGAACAAACACATTTATTTCCTTTAGTTTGTGAAAAATGCACCAGTTTATTGTTTCTAGTACATTTTGTTGTAAAGTATAGATCTCTAACATGTTTTACAACCACAGGATACTTTCATGATGGGAGCAGACTACTACCAAACAGAATCTGAGATTGCCTCCCTGTTAGCAGAAGGGAAAGTACCGATTGGAATTGGGGAAAATACAAAAATAAGGTAAATGAACATTGAATTTAACATTGAATATTTCATGAAAATGACATGAAAGTCGAAAAAATCGTTTTTGACAAATGTATTTCATTCATACTTGAGAATTCTTTAATTTGATTATGGTTTCACTCATACAGGAAATGTATCATCGACAAGAACGCAAAGATAGGAAAGAATGTTTCAATCATAAATAAAGATGTAAGCTTTTTTTGCATCCTCCGACCTTCTTTAGTGTGTCTTATTTTTCAACTATTGTAGAATATTATAGTATATATAGGGCGGAGGTTAGCTTCCCAACAACTATTGTTCACACAGTCAAGTTCAAAACACAATAGAGCATGCAACACAAATTGTTGGTGTGCTTCTTGCTCGCGAGAAAGAAAGCAGAACGGTGTTCAATTCAGATTTGATTGTTCGTAGGATGGGAGCATAATACCTAAGAAGCCATAACGAAAACTATAGGGACTCTATTGACAAGATCCCACGTGAAAAATTGGGCCCCCAAGAAAACTGTTGCAAGCTATAGAGCACTTGTATTTTTGAGACATAATTGATTGATCAACAGAGATTATCAGAATTAACTCTATGTTCTTTTCTTTGAAACTTTAGGGTGTTCAAGAGGCAGACCGACCAGAGGAAGGATTCTACATACGATCAGGGATAATCATTATATCAGAGAAAGCCACAATTAGAGATGGTACAGTCATATGAACTAGGGAAGCATCTCTTGTTGAACTACTAGAGATCCATGAAAATCCAAATTTCAACTTGAAGAAGGTCAAGGGTGATGACCTATTTCCCACAAAAACCTAGCACATTCAGCAAGCGACTCCCCGAAGGAAGCTTTCTATGGTCATGTGAAATAGCAAGTATAATCGAGACACGCGTCTAAAATAAAACTGAAGTTGCACTTCTAGATTCCTAGTTCATGTTCTAAGAGTCACATTATGTAAGATAGCATTTTGAAGAACACAATGGTTTATTTACTGCTCAACTTAGGCTTTTCGTATTGTAAAAAACTCTACTTCCAAAAAAAATCTCTGATGATGTATCTCTTATGTGCATCTTTTCTCTCAGCATTTGGAATTCAATGATATCTATTTTTAGGACCATTTGTGCCTATTGTCTCTTTAAAGTTCGGTACTTCTACATTGAGTAGCAGGAAACAAAAAACAGTTGAATTTTTTTGGGCAGTCAAATGGGTGTTCCACTATATAGTTATTCAAAGAACAAAATGTGAAACTGTTTCTTCTACGCACGCATTTTTAAGTAATGGAATCAATGTAATCTTTAGATATTAATAAAAAAAATTAGTACTAACGGTGGCATTATATACCTTGGGCTGCATAGTTACTTAGTAGATGTGTTGGTGGGAGGGAACAGGTACTCAATATATTTGAGGTAAGAAAACCAACCTTCTTCATTTTTGTTACTACAGAGTGTAATGAGATCAATAATAACTTTGATTTTTCAAAATGCGAATCATTTACCTACAATGTTTTCCTTATCCCCAGGTCTGTGTGAAAAACACATTTAAGAATTTATGATGTTGGTTTTAACAAGTAAGATCTTGACCATATGCTCTCCATGTTGGAAAACACAAGTTACTGAATATGGATGACTGTTTTCATGAAAAAGTGGCAGCTACAATCTTGAACAACCAAATTTCAGATTGGGATTACATCATTGCAAAACCAGGTGAAAAAAAGGAAACATAGGAAAAGTCATAATCAATTAGCAGAGAAGGATATGTAGAAGAAAAAAAACTTCTCAACAGGATTATGTTTCTTATAAGTTAACTCAATCTCAAAAAACCCTGTCCGAGCTTGAATAGAGGAGCATGTCTTAAGTTGTCAGCCACCGGTGTTCTCCAGAAAGTAAAGTTGGCATTGTTTAACTATCCCATGAACTCGGTTTCAGCCACAACAATCAAGACTGCACATAATCAATCACGATAACAGTTTTACTCAGAGCCTCTTTGGCATGTAATTAGTGTTGTAAATAGTTGCATAAACGCAGATAAAAGAAGCCAGACGAGTAGCTTGATTGAGAAAAAAGGTATCTGTGCATCGTTGTGTTTAAATACTAAGCACCACCATCGAATCCAAATAAAAAATAAGATAAAAATATTTAATAGCGCCAACTATTTAAATCAAGCTCCAAAATGTACCAAGTCACCGGATACTGTTCCGTGATATGAAGCCTAATAACTGTTGCTGATTGATTTTTCAGAAACTCTTGGTGTTCCAAACAACTAAAGGGCCTTTTCTATGGAATTCACATGGCTGAAAACCATGCATTGCCTTACCCATGAGGGCCATGGCACCAAGGCTTGGAAGTTGCTTCTTCTGGAAATCATCGAGCTCCAACTTTGAGGTTTGAGGCTCACAAACCACCACCGGTTGGGGCCTCTTTGGTGCATTGGTAGTCCTACCATGAAGCAACCTTTGAATCCAAGAATGAGAAGTCAAAGCCTCTAGATCTTTCTTGATAACTCTCATAGAAGCAGGACTAGAGTTCATTGCTAAGTTTGCATTGTTGTCGTGAACCATCAATTCTTTACCATGACGTTTACTAGATGATGCTAATTCAGAGTTAGCTATGGTTCCTTTAGGAATTTGGCAGAAGAACTTGTGTGATTTCTCATGAGACGTTTCTCCTACTAAACTGGAGCTTTTAGTACCAAAAGCCAAAGAACCGGAAGCACTCACTTTGAGGCGCTTAACCCATCTACTAGCTGGGTCATGTCCAAGAAGCCCTTCGGGACAGAAATTAGTTCTTGATGAACTGGGTTGTTCAGCACGGGCCAGTATTGATCCCAAGTCGAAACTTTCAGTTCTGGAAGAACTTGCCTCCATATTATCAGTTGGAGCAGGCAGCTCTAAGTTTATATCCAACTTGAACTGTTTGTGTCCAGCTTCTTTCCTGGAGCCTTCAAGTGCAAGTCGACGGGGCAAAGTTTGGTCCATTTTGTTCACCTGCAAGATATCTAATGGTCAAAATTAATCAAGATTCTAGATTACATGCAATACAATGGAAATGTGAATATTATGAACTGTTTGATGACTATAATTAACTATGGTTTACAATACAGTGGAGCACATGAAGCCTTTATGAATTCAACTACAATCACTAGCCATAACTAAGCCTTGGATGATTTGGGGAGATTTCAACTGAATCTTGTTTTCTACTAACAAATTGAACGGAGCTCCAGTTACTAGACAGGAGGTAAAAGACTTCCCTGACTGTATCTATTCCCTAGACTTGACAGAACTGCCTTAATACAGATAAGATTAGGGATATTTCGTATAAACTAAAAGCTACGAGAAGTGTTTTAAGGCAGTTGAATAGTACTGAATTCAACGGTCACTGACGTAGATGTTGTTGTAAAAACTTTACTTATTACTAATATGAAGATTTGAGATATACAATTCAAGGTTTTGAAATATTTATGGTAAAAAGTAGATAGTTTTTTTTTTCTTTTTTATACAAATTTTGTAACGTTCTTTTTAATCTATAAGATTATTTTAAGTGAAAATAAAATCATAAAATTCACTAGTAAATTCTTTTGAGGCCTAAAGCAAACAGTTTATTAGACTCAAACTTGAGCCACCCCAGCCGCATGAATATTGCAAGATGCACTAGTGGGATTGCAGAACATTTGCTCACATTCAAACTTAGTTGACAACATGACCAATAACATTTTCCCATTTGGTTTTAAGCTTATCATACAATGAACAGGAGCTAAACCAAATATGAAAGCAGTTAACGATACAAAATTCAAGATAAACCAAATACCCTCTTGAAAACCTGGCTAGAAGATAGGAAGTTATGAAGAACTAAATAAATCTCAAGATTACCTTCTTTGCTATAGAAGAACTTGTACCTGCAAAATTAGAGGAAAGAAGATTCATTAAACGAGTAAAATTACGTACACTCAAACAGTAGAACATCTCAAATTAAATCTCTTTTTCTTTTCTTTTCAGTTAAAAATCTCTGACTAAGCCTTAGAAAGATCACTTGATTCATTGATCAGTAACAACTTAGCAAGACGATGAACAAAATAAACTCTACTTAAACCACTAGCGGAGGATAGCACATACCACAAAGCTGGTTCTTCTCCTGAAACACATCCATGTCCATGGTATCAGTTTCAGCTGAAGATTCATTCTTTAACACAAATTCAGAAGGCTTTCTGTCTTCTATATTTTCTTTTCTTTCACTGCCTGTGAAGCAATTTTGAATTTGAAGCTGCATTCCTCCCTTATAATGACCAAAAGATTTAGATGGGCTATCACGATTACTTAATGATGCTTTTCCATTAATTTTACTCCACATCCTGGAATTACCGATTACATTGTTTCCTTCAAACAGACCAGCATCTGCTCCTTTTGTGATTAACATACTATGGCTTGTCTGAGAAATGCAGGGACGATATCCAGCCATTCCCACAATAGAGTCCATGGTATTGCTTGTTCTCATTGTCTCCACATCAAGCAAAGGATGTGGTAGCTTTTGTAACTCTTTCGATTCAGTTACATGGGAAGGACTAGGTTCAGTTTTTAACAACCTGACAAAGGAAAAACCTGGATTTTTCTGGAACTCTTCTCCACCAAATTTTGGAAGAAGTTTTCTGCTTGTGGAGGGTGCATCTAGCAAGAATGAGTCATTCTGCCTTAATTCTGGAGTGATCGATCTCCCATGTTCATGCTCCAACATTCCCAGTCTAGGCACTTCTTCTTTTGCAGCTAGGAATGATCTACTTAAGAAAGCTTTCTGCGTCTTTTCCGATTCTTTAGTTATGTAATGGCCAGGATCTCGGTATGGCACAAGATGAGATGCTAAGTGACATGGATTATCTATGAAAGGCCTCGATGCAACAGTGTTGCGACCAACGTCATATGGATGAGTCTTGCCACAATCCAAAGGATCCTGGAAGGGAGTTTTGACAATTTCACAAGGATTGTGCATTGGTAGGGACCAATTGCCTAGAGTTTCTTTTGCAATGGTTCTTGAACTTGTCTCGTTAATGACTTCAAACGTTTGAGTTTCAGATTCTCTTAATCTTTTGATGGATTTAGAGGACATTGTCTCCATTTTAACAATTGACTGGAGAGGCATAGAATCTTGGTCATTTTCCATGTTTCCAAGAGCAGTAGATGCATGATTTTGTGTTTCTGCCGTAGAATTGTAGCTTGTTCTAGTCCAATGTGCCATCCAAACAGATTGAACTGAATGTGTAGACTTCCCGGTTCTACCATCACAATCCGAATGTGATTGTTTAACATGATCAGACATGATATCTTGGCCTTAGATCTTGCTAATGTACTAGTTTTCCTTCAGTTGTTCATCAAAAGGTTGTCTCCTTTACCTGGGAAAGAAAATTAAACAACAATAAATCAAATTATAATTGTTGAACTGTGTGACCATCTAATCTAAAAACCTGACATATAGTGTTGTCTCATATAGCGTGAGTTCAAGTCAACCATCTCAAGCTTTTAGATGTTCAGAGAAAGTATAATTTTACTTAACTATACATCTTTCAACAATAATCAGACAATATTTTCCACTGTTGTTAGTTGGATCATGGATGCTAGTAAGGATTATGATGTTAATCAGTACTCAAAATCCCAATTTGAAAGACAATCATCAAAAGAAAAATTGAAACATCAAATCTCACCAACTATTTACTTAACAAGTCACACACCCACACACCTTCTAAAGATCCACAATTTTGGCCATTACATCTAGGTTCACACCCAAAAAAAAAAAAAAAATCATAGAAAACACATATACTAAAAAATCACAAGAATTGCTAAAACTGTTCCAAAATACAACAAAAGAAAAGCTACACAAAATCAAGTATTAACCAAGATTTAAGTCTCAGACATGTATACCCAAAGTCAAAATTGCTACAAAGTCAAGTAAAACTGTTCCAAAATACAAATAACAGAAAAGTCAAGAATGGTACAAATTCAAGCCTAAACCGAGAATTCATTCCATAAAAAAAAGAGATAAAATCTTTGGCAAGAATATATTAACAACTGAAAAAAGAACTCACCAGCAAGTAAGACAGAATTTGAAGAGACAAGAAGAGGGTAATATGTTATTATGATTATGTAAAAAAGAAGAGAAGAGCAGAAAGTAGTGAAGGAAGAGATGAAGAAGTAAACACCAGAGAAAAAAATAACTAATACTCCCACAAGCACAGCCAAATAAAAAATGAAAGCCGACTTATGAGCTGTGAACCTATCGTTTTAGTATAAATTGGGCTCCATTGGTCTGCACTTTTTCTCCTTTCATTTTTAGTTTTGTCATTTTTAATATATTTAAAAAAAGATGATGAGTAGTTTTTTTTTATATTTATTTTTAACAAATTCAAATCTAATAAGTAAAAATAAATAAAATAAGTAATTTTACTTTTATTATAATAAATTCTTTATTTCAAAGTATATAATTTATTAATCCATGCGATTTATTTTACTCGGCATTTAAATCTAACACATAGGAGGTGAAGAAGATTAAATAGATGGGTTATAGATTTAATTTTATATGAATGTGTTTTAGTCTAGTAAGATTTGGATTAAAAAAGAAATCGGGTAAAATTAGTTGAAATTAGGTAATTTCAATAGATCAAACCATCCAATTCAGGCATATATAAGTTTAATAATGACAGATGAGAAACTTAACTAATAAATTAAACTAGAAATGTATTTTTTTTAACCCTTTTTTTTTATTTGTCTGTTTTAACAAGAAAAAAAATTAACTTTTTATATTCTCCTTATTATTAAATAATTAAATAAATGACTTGTAATCAAATTTATTTTTTTAAAATATAATTAATAAAGTAAATTTCTAATATTTCTCTGTCCAATAATAATTGTCTATTATACTATTTTGGATGTCCAACAATATTATACTATACTTAGTTTCTAACTTATTCTTAACATTAATCATAGTCATTTTCATGTTACATTTTTCAAGACAGTATAATTATTATATTCAAAAGGTGATACAGTAAATTTACCCTTTTAGTAATTTCTTACAAAATATGCAAAGTCATTAATGAACATGTATTATTAGACCACGATAGTATATACTACTTTCTTAAGGGAATGTCGTAGAATAAAACATAGGGGGTACCGAGTAGCAATTACTCTATTCGAATAAGTTCAAAGAGGACCAAAAGTAAATTAATGGTTCATATTATTAGTATGTATATAGTATCGAATAATCTTTTGAAATTAAAGGTAAATGGCTCTATCATCGGATTCTTTGAGAATATGGGAGTTGTACTATATTTAGTAATTTGGTCACGATTACTAATTAAACATTACAAGTTATTTTCATCGTGTCCGGTAGATATTACACTTACATAATAGTTGATAAATAATTTTTAGTGTCAAAATAATCATTTTAAAAGATATAGTGTTTAACTAATACTATGGAGACGAATTCACGTGTCTAGATATATATATTTAAAATTAATGAGTTAGATTGATAAATTAATGAGAATACGATTAAATAAATATGTATTTAATATATTTCTTGTAATGCATTTATTATTTATTGGAAATTTGGTTTGTGATCTAGATTAGGTAAAATGATTTGTTTGTGTTTAGGTTAATGCTTGTATATTTGTTTTTTGAAATAGATTAGGTAAAGATGAAATTTCAACCATGTTTGTTTAATTGGAAAAAGGTTTAAAATATTTTTAAATCATGTGAAAATAGAATAAAAATATCTTTAGGTTAATAATTTGATTTAAAATATTTTATTATTAATAATTTGATCACAATATAAATTAATTAAGTTTCAAACGCAACCTTCAACATCTGCTTGTCGACCTTCTTATTATGATCGAGATGTCGATATCTCCAACGAGAAGAATTTATTTATTTTTTTAAAATTAATTGATATCCCCAAGAATGCAGAAAATATCTTGTACTACATTTTGAGTGCTGACTAGTCGGAAGTTTTTGAATATCCCCAGAGGCCAACTAATTCCTATGAAAGAAATCATGAGGCTCGTCTCCACTCACTTTTAAGGGTCATTTACTTGATGATAGTAGGGGAATCCAAACACAGAGACTTTTTTTTGTGTCTGTTAAATAAAATTTAAATTGTTAAAAGGATCAAAATCGATAATAATATATCATTTGGCAAGTTTAAAAGCCACGAACCTAATTCTTCTACCAGGCATATTTATGTGGTTTTTATTATGCCACGTCATTCATAGTTCATCTCAATCACATCCAATTGTACAAACTGATAGGAGTCGTTTGGTAGACCGTATTAAAAGAAATAATTCATGTATTATGTAATGTATTATTTAGTACTCTGTTTGGTAGGAATTTGGTTCTACGTATAACTAATTCATGGATTAATTATACCTTCTACATGGTATTATAGGATGTATTACTAATATCTTTCATTTGGAGGTATTAGTAATACATAAGATATAATACCATGGGATAAGTCTATGTAAATATAAAAATGTCCCTCAAATCATTTTAATTATTTTGTTTGTTGTCTTGATTTCATGGTTTATATTTGTACTAGTAAATTTATTTAAATAAATTATCTTACAAATTATTTAGAAAGAGTTGTTTGTTACTAAATAAATCCAATACAAATTTGAAATGTTAGTTGTTTAATTGTATATAATGTTTGTGATCTTAATATATGTGTGTGTGTGATTTTCTAATTATTTGTACATTGAATAATTTAAAAAATTACATACATATTAAAAATACAACTTTTAATTTTCATGTGTAAATGTAGATGGTTTATTCAATTTTATCAATGTTGATCGTCTTTTCGGTTTTAAAAGTAGATGGATTATCTTTTTTTAAATTGAAAAATGACATTTTGTGAGTGATCAACTTATTAAGTTAACAATTATTTATCCTCAAATAATTCAAGTGAAAAAATAGCAAACATGACAACAAAATTGTTCTTCTCATGGCTTGTTAGAAGACAATAAAAAAAATAATATTGTCCGGCAATTATCTACTTTGATCTAATTACATAATAATTCAAGGGTATAATTGGAAAGAAACTTTTAATAAGATTTTAATTCTAACACAAGATGAGTGGG
Source organism: Solanum bulbocastanum (assembly GCA_037074985.1). Lineage (NCBI taxonomy): Eukaryota > Viridiplantae > Streptophyta > Magnoliopsida > Solanales > Solanaceae > Solanum > Solanum bulbocastanum. Next base: position 70,073,179 of record CM073597.1, on the reverse strand, counting down.
AAATAATGAACCAAACACTTGATAAAGATAAACCTTAACCTGCATTATTAATTCCTGAATTATTAATATTTGTACCAAACGATCCCATAATGTATTGTTTTATAATAATAATGTGGTACTCATATTTGTTTGTTTGTTTCTTATTGATGGAACAATGTAATTGGGATTTACAAATTGGTTATCCACGAAACAAAATGAAACACGACAACTATTTGTACCGTCTTTGTCACATGAAATAACATGCAATTGTTCATTAATTTATTGTTTACACTGCGTAAACGTGACAATTGATTTGAATTTATTTTGAACGATTGCAAATTACAAGGGGCAGGGGCAGGGGCGGTGGGAAATTTGCCTATATGATTCGTCTAATTTTATTCCAATAAATTATTAATCCACTTATACATTAATATATTATTCCCTCTGTCCCAATTTATGTGACTTACTTTTCTTTTTAGTCAATCCCCAAAAAATGACACATTTCTATATTAAGTAATAATTTAACTATAAAATGTCTATTTTACCCTTAATGAATTTATTTACAGCCACACAAATTTCTATCATTTATTTTGGACCACAAATTTTAAAAGTCTTCTTTTCTTTCTTAAACACTGTGCTGAATCAAACTACCTCACATAAAATGAGACGGAAAGAGTAGATTGGTTCTATTCAAGTTAACTAAAATCCAAGCTGATATAAAATTTAAATTGATCCATAAAATATTTTATTAACTTTTTTTTTGGTTTGATATGTATCATACAGCCATGATAAAGAAAAAGTAGTTATTAAATTACTTAGATAAGTTGATGGATTGGATATGACTTATTTCTTAACCCGTTTCAATTCAATTTATTTCAAGATTAACTATTTTTGGTCGATAATTTTTTTTTAAAAGAAAAATATAATCCTCCATATGATGGAGGAGTTTAGGCATGACTCCAACCTGTGTATTTCCAAAAAATTATAATTACTGTAACAAACCGAAATCTTCACACTAATAAGAGCAATGGAACACTATTACAACTTTAAGATTTTAATTGGAGTAATCAAACTATCGAATTACAATGAAAATATTTAAATAACAAGTAACTAAGGATAGGGATAAGAATGGAGATGAGAACCTTAGACTCTAGAATTGAATTGGGAATGAGAACACAGAAATGCCTTTGCACATAATCCATTCGATGCTCTCTGATAGTGATGCCCTAATCTATTCAACTACAACAAACGTACCCTCTGGATCCCAAATTATCCTTTGTGAAGACCTGGTCCGATTGCTTTTACTCGACCCAATATCTATTTGTGTGATATCCTTGTTGGTATCTCTATTGGGCTGGGGCTGATTCATAACAATACTTCCATCCTCAATAAGAACCTTGTCCTCAAGGTTCAAGTCAAGAAATCGTACCAACAAAAGCGTTGGTAATCTAGGTGTAGTTACAGTGACTTCAAGATGCATGACTTCAAGATGCATGAAGTGCATTTGATGACAAGCACCAGCAAGTTCCTTGTGAGAAAAATCACTAGCAAGTTCCTTGTGAAAAAAATCAAGAGCTTCATACCAAGTTTTGTTTATTGTGGCAGCATAGTTCACTTCCAGAGAAAAATCAAGAGCTTCACACCAAGTTTTGTTTGTTGTGGCTGCATAGTTCACTTCCAATTGGACATGGCTGTGATGAGAAAAACCTTGTAGTTTCTCTAAATGTCCAATAGACCATAATATACTTGGAATGGACATCATAATAAAGGCTGCAATGATAACATCGTTGGCATGATTAAGTTCCACAACAACTTCATAATTTGCATGATACTCGCTCACACTCCAACTAAACATGGGAGAATACAAGACAGAGGCAAACTAAATTGTAGTCTCTCTCCGACATTATGGCAGACCTCTACCAAATTTTGAAACAGAGTTAAAGCAACATACTTCCCCTCTTTCAGCCCATAATTTCCCAGCCATAACATATTGTTCTGCCTAGGCACATTATCCGAAAGCATCTGCCCTGAAAATAATTTGTCTAAGTGGACAATTCTAGTTGAACTTCCCACAAAGTAAGCCAATGAGCGAAAAGAACTATAATGAAGAAATTCCCGGTTATCCTTCAAAGGAACAAATTTAAGGTCTGACTCAACTTGTTCCATGTCAAGATCAATTCTGATGTCATGTCGCCAAACTGATGGTTGGTCGAAGTTGGCCACCAAAATATCATGGTTTACAACAAAAAAATTCATCTACCACTAGTTCATATGCGATTGAAGGACATGTGAATGCAATTTAGTTATACACAACACAAAACCCATTAGACAAGTAGCAATGCACACACCATGTTTGTCCGGGATCCCACACTCTATTCATAGAGTTTGAATCTGCATTAAAGAAAAACTTGCCAGTACAGCCCAACAATAATAATTCCTCTATGTTCTCTGTAAAATCTGTTAGAGCCAGGAACTCTAAACATATTCCGGGATCCCATACACAAAGATATATTGCAATTACCGGAATGGTTATAAGAAAGATATCAGCAGGAGGAACCAATGAAAATTGACTCAAAATATTTTAACCATTGAACGTCCTAGTGGATTTCCATTTTCAGTGTTGGGACATATTTTGACAGAATGCAATGAACTTGTCAAGATATTAAGATATAGATTTTCATTACCCACGGGTTCTATGAAAAAATCAGCAAGATACCAGTCTACGAAGGTCTCCAAATCAGTTTTCCATTTATGAGAGTCACTAGCGATAGAGTTAACACCTACATACCTCGTTGATATATCTTGTTCGAGATGTTCATTCGGCCTAACAATTTCTGGACCATCAAAAGGAACTATAAGTGATACTCGAGGTGCAATTGACCTTACCTCCCTAAATTTAACATCGTGAAAACTTTCATCGAGCACCTGAATGGTTACTTCAGGTTGCATACTGTCATTTCTGCAGATGCTTGTGTCGGACACCTTAGAACCTACAAGTGCAGAGTGCTCTTCATCGTGGACACTAGCATTAGGATCATGGAAGTTGGGGCTCATTGTTGTATATGACATTTCAGCGAACACTGAATCTTTGGTCACCACAGAAGGTTCCTGTACCAAAGTAACTACCTCTGTTGATTTTGATCTCCCATTTTAAGGAGTTACTATGTCGTTCAGAGTCGCAATGCCAGTGGTACCTCTATTAGTGAAATCACAGGCATCTACAATGGGATACTTCTCAGGCAATTTATCAAACACGTGGTCCTCTTTCCAAGTTTGAGTTTCATAGGGAGAGTGAAATGCAATTGAAGTTTGAAAATTGCCTAGACCAGTTGTCCGCTCCACCTGATAAACTTTTGTTTGGTGGCTAAAACGTTGAGTTAATATAGTTTTGAAATGCATCCAATCGAAAAAATGCTTGTTGCGAAACAACCAATCGAACCAAGTAAGGGCTTCACCATCAAGTTAGAATGAAGGAAGAGTAACCAGTTGTCCGCTCCACCTGATAAACTTTTGTTTGGTGGCTAAAACGTTGAGTTAATATAGTTTTGAAATGCATCCAATCGAAAAAATGCTTGTTGCGAAACAATCAATCGAACCAAGTAAGGGCTTCACCGTCAAGTTAGAATGAAGGAAGAGTAACCAGTTGTCCGCTCCACCTGATAAACTTTTGTTTGGTGGCTAAAACGTTGAGTTAATATAGTTTTGAAATGCACCCAATCGAAAAAATGCTTGTTGCGAAACAACCAATCGAACCAAGTAAGGGCTTCACCGTCAAGTTAGAATGAAGGAAGAGTAATCAGTTGCCGCTCCACCTGATAAACTTTTGTTTGGTGGCTAAAACGTTGAGTTAATATAGTTTTGAAATGCACCCAATCGAAAAAATGCTTGTTGCGAAACAACCAATCGAACCAAGTAAGGGCTTCACCGTCAAGTTAGAATGAAGGAAGAGTAATCAGTTGCCGCTCCACCTGATAAACTTTTGTTTGGTGGCTAAAACGTTGAGTTAATATAGTTTTGAAATGCACCCAATCGAAAAAATGCTTGTTGCGAAACAACCAATCGAACCAAGTAAGGGCTTCACCGTCAAGTTAGAATGAAGGAAGAGTAACCAGTTGTCCGCTCCACCTGATAAACTTTTGTTTGGTGGCTAAAACGTTGAGTTAATATAGTTTTGAAATGCACCCAATCGAAAAAATGCTTGTTGCGAAACAACCAATCGAACCAAGTAAAGGCTTCACCGTCAAGTTAGAATGAAGGAAGAGTAATCAGTTGCCGCTCCACCTGATAAACTTTTGTTTGGTGGCTAAAACGTTGAGTTAATATAGTTTTGAAATGCACCCAATTGAAAAAATGCTTGTTGCGAAACAACCAATCGAACCAAGTAAGGGCTTCACCGTCAAGTTAGAATGAAGGAAGAGTAACCAATACTCCTCGTCAAAGCCAAGGAAGGTGAAGTACTGCTCTGCCTGATAAAGCCAACCCTCTGGATTGCCGGTGCCACAGAATCGATCCAATATCACCACATCCATTAGAGTACAAAAATGAAAGCACCAATGCAACAAACCGAAATCCTCACACTATTAATAAGAACACTGGAACACTATTACAATTTTTAAGATTCTAATTGCAATAATCAAACTATTGAATTACAATGGAAATATTGAAATAACAAGTAACTAAGGATAGAGATAAGAAATGAGAAACTTAGACTCTAGAATTGGGGATGAGAACACAGAAATGCCTTTGCACATAATTCATTGCCATCTGATACTGATGCCCTAATATATTACTACAACAAACGTATCCTCAGTCTGGATCCCAAATTATCCTTTATGAATGCCTGACCCGATTGCTTTTACTCGGCCCAATATCTATTTATGTGATATCTTTATTGATATCCCTATTGGGCTGGGGCTGATTCATAACAATTACACAGAGGAGGACATAAACCTAAGATTCCAAAGCTTTGTGGATGGATGAGGTAGTCATCTTTTGATACAAAAAATGTACAAAAATATGAGTTTCGGTAAGATTGAATTTGGCTTTCCATTTGCAGTTTGAAGTCCCCCCAATTGAAGGTCTTATACTGGATCATTGTCATCATTGATCGTAGTAGATGTTCCTTTTTTGCTTGAATTTGAAGTTTGGTATTCCTTCTGATTCCAACTTTATCTCAGCTCTTACATATCGAGGTAATGAGACAGCCTTAGTGAAGATAGTCATAGTTTTGAAATTTTTACCTAGATTAATTATTTCTTGATGAATCAATATTTAGTATTCATCTATTCATAAATAGAGCACCTTGTGATCTGTCTAAATTTAACACAACTAACTCATTTGACATCTTTAATTGCAAACTACCATCTCATGCATCTAATAATGAAAAAAAAAAAACTATATAATTACATAAGCATTCATATCATATATATTATCCTCTCTATAGTTTGAAATAATTGTACATTTTTCGCTAATTAATAATTTTATATTAAATTTTAAATTAGATACACCACTGCCCTAGCTTTCTTAGTCTTTCTCTTGCTCTCTCCCCCCACCCCTTTATCTCTCTTTCGCCTCTCCCTTCTCTCTCCCCCCTATGTAATTAATGTGTATTTTTTTACTAGATACATATATCTTTGATATCAAATAAATTCAAAAATATAAATACATAGGAGATATGCGAGCAAGAGAGTCAATGTATCCAGATATATGTGAATTGCTCTTGAATACGTATTTGAAATAAATTAGATTTAAATTGACCAACATATATCCGTTATACATGTATCTGGCAAAAGAAAAATAGCACGAAAGATAATTTCCAAATTGATATGAGGGAAAATAATTAAGACAAAAACTAGTAAAATTTGTGATGTTTGCTCTAAAATAATTAACTACATTAACAATCAAAGCAAAAACAAGCACATGTGTATTGTGTCTATAATCTTTCTTTGTATATTTGAGCAAAGATCTCTCTCACAGTTGATTTCCCAAACACAAAGTGTCGTGTTACAATATCGATTGTTGAAATTAGATTGAAAATTTTATTTTATCACTAGTGAATAATGTTTGGGAAACTTACTAATTTGTAAAATATATTCCACCAATAAATTTACAAAGTGATTGAAATGTATACAATATATATTGTGGGTAAATATTCACACTCTAGGTAAATATACTTAAATTTAGTACAAGTATTTTTATTCATATTTTGTAAAGGATAAATTAGCTAACTAGTCAAAATCTCTAACATAATTATTCAAAATATCTATACTTTAAAATAATTATTAAAAATATTAAAATGTCAATATTTTAGCATAGAAAGTGTATCCTAATATAATTCATTTACCTTCCTTTTATTTCTCAAATTTGCCCCATTTTTTTACTTCATTATGTGTGAAAGTTAAAAACAAAGACTCCCACTACCCACTTTTCTCTCTCTAAATTTTTTACTCAAATTCTATCCTTTCTCTTTTTCTCTCTCTCTCACAATTTCTTCCATTATTTCATATCCTTAAGTAACTTGAACCTTGCTTTTTCTAAATCAAATTCCTCCATTTTTCTAAGAAATCTCAAAAATCATTCAAAAGATTTTCAACCATTGTCAAAGTGAATCTGACTGATTTGCAATTGTTTCCATCAGGGAAGAAGATTTTGAAATAATCGATTGAGATTTCGAAGTGAATTGGCTTAATTTCGTTGAACTTTGAGATTGTCGATGAAATACAAAAAATGATCATGTATTCATTAACTGCTGATTCTTTAATTTGTTTAGAAGTGATTCGAAAATGGCTATTGAAAAAGTGATTCGAATTTGGATCTGGACCATATTTTGTATGTTGGATATGAAAATCTTCATAAGTTACTATCTGAATATTGGATTTAAAGGTTAGATAGTCACTGAGGTATTCAATTTGAGAGTTTCGGATTAATATCTCATCTAAGACACTTTGTTGGACGGCATCAACAATTCTAGTTATCTTTTCAAGGAATTGATGTATATTTGCATCTTTCTCACATGCAGAAGGACCCAAAGGAAATGCAAGTACAAAATCATCAACCATATTTCAAAGTTAAAAAATACATTTTTTAATCTGTAATCTGTTTGGGATACAATAAGTGAATGATTGAATTGCTTTGACTTTTTTGTATGTTGGATGGTTGGAATACAAAATAATTTGGAATTTGATTTAGTAGATGTTTTATAAATTAAATTTTGAATATAATATATTTTTGGAATACATATCAGATAAAAAATACATTTTTTTAAAATACAAATTTTGATTGTTACTTTGATTGTAATTTTGTATGTTTTGATGACTGGAATGCAAATTTTTTTGGAATTTTAAGAAAGAATATACGTTTTTGAAAATATACAAATCAATGTTGTATCTTTTCTGAATGAACACGAGTTTACATAAGTATATGGATACAAATAAATTTGGTATACTTATTAGAATGAATACAAACTAATAAAGAAATACAAATATCATTATACAAATCCAAACATGAAAACCACAATGAATACAAATACACATATCATAATTCATACAGATTGAAATGAATACAATCAATTACTTATGAAATTGCAATTGATGAGAATTTTAAGTGATATGTTCCTTTTTTAAAAATATTATATTCATGATTTTCTTCTTTCTGTTATTAAATAAATGTATTCTTTCAAATCAAACAAACAAAAAAAGTACATAAATCAGAAGAATAACAAACTAAAATATTGACATTTTTAACAAATATTGAAAATGTTGATAAAAGGTTCCATTAAATGCTAAAATATTGACATTTTGAAAAATTTCCCTCTGTAAATTAGTTCATCCAAATATATTGGTTTGTAATTATTCATAATGTTTACTCAATTTGCTTTAGAGAAAATGGTCAGATGCCTCTTAATCTATTACCGGATTTCCAACTACACACTTAACCTTCACGAAAGTCCTATCACCCCCTGAACTGTTTAAAACTGAAATTATCATCTCCCGAAATGCTTATGTGGCGAAGTGAGTGTATTTCCCTCTCCTTGAGAGAGTGAGCACCGAAAATAAATATTAAAACTTTATTTTTATATTTAGTGTGTGTGTGTGTGTGTGTGTGTATATATATATATATATATATATATATATATATATATATATATATATATATATATATATCTTTTATTTTTTTCCTTATTCCTTTCTTTCTTCTTCATAGAAATCTCTCCTTTCTTTGTGACCATATTGTCCATCTCCCGTCATTTCTACGTCGTTGCTGCTGTTACTATCTTCACCAGATGTACCATAGAATTATTGTATTCCTCTTGATTCAAATTTGTGTATGGAATTAGAATTTTTTAAAAATCAAATCTTTATTGATATTATTGGAGTTGTTAATCATCCTTGTACATGGTCAACCCACTAAGTTGATTCGGTTGGCAAATTCTTATTATGGTTCTTTGGAGCTCCAAATTTGTAATTTTAATCCAAACCAACGAAGAATTTTGAATTTTCGATGAAACCCTTATTTAATTTTAAAAATAAAAATGTTTTTGGCTATGGCGATTGAAAACAACAATGGAGTGCTTGTTTGTACCATCAAGCAGCCTAAGATCTGCATCTCGATATGTTCACATGGTCGAGAAGTTTTTTTGAGCCGGCTTGCCAGATTCAACTTTCCTCCATTGTTATATATTCATTAACTCCAATTTGAGAAATTTGACATATGCATTCATGAAAATGATCTTAATACCAATCAAGTAGTGGTCGAAATGACAAATGGGAATCAAAATCCTTGCCGACCTTCTCCTTTTCAAGATTGTAGTGATTGGTAGACCTTTGGTGTTTATAGTAACGGAGAAAATGGTGAAAATATTTTTGGGTTTGGAGAGATGGTGAAAAAATAGAAGAAAAAAGTAAAGAATAAGAGAAAATACATAAAGTCCCTATCGAACTTAGACCTTATTTTGAAGTAGACACTTAAAGTTTGCGGAAGTCCTATTATACCACTGAACTATTTTCTATCAAATTAAATATGTCATTTTGACCCGCTTCTGCACCTGCTGTGTTTTCACATTTCCAGGGCGCGTGAGTGTCTTAAAAAACAACCGAAACCAATATAAAACGGGCCGTGTGGCATTGTAAATTGAATTCTTTATTTTAGAAAAAGACCCATCTTCCCCAAATTAATTCAAACACCATTGATAGCCACTGAAGCTTGCTACAGTGCCATGACGAGTCAACACTGCAATATCTCTCAAACTTCGATTCACTTTCACAAGATGAGTTACATTAAATCAACAACAATCCTCGAATTTCTGAATTTTTTTTATAAAACCCATTTTCAGAAAGAGGATACCACACGCAGATGCTAGCTTCTCCTTCGTCCACTGATCATATTATTCAAAAATTGAAGAAAAACTTAGACAAAATACATAGAATGCCAAAAAAAAGAAGAGATTGACCTCAAAAATATTTATTGTTCATACTCCATTAGATTCTCTCAAAACAACCTCATTAAGCGATACAAATAAATTAGAACTCATTAATATTAATTTTATGTAAGAACTGAAACAACCCAAAGAGTGAAAATTGTATCAATCTTACTTCAGATAACTCAATATCACAATTTTGGGGAAGAAAAAGATAGAAAAAAATTGATTAGGAAGAAAAGATAGAAAAAAAATTGATTAGGAGGAAAGGATAAAATGTGAGCAGGTCAAGTTAACAACCCGACCTTTATAAAAACGAGTAGAAAAATATAAATAATTATATTTTTTTTCAGGGGTGAGAGACACGCGTGGAGAATTGGAGTAGAAATTGCTAAAAATAACGTATTTAGTTTGGTTGAAAATTGTTCAGTGGGGTAATAGAACCCCCGAAAACTTTAAGTGTTTACTTCAAAATAAGGTCTAAGTTTAATGGAGACTTTATGTATTTCTCTATATGAAAAAATTGAAGAAAAACGTTTTTTAATGAATTTTCCACGTGTCAAACGCGTGAGTTTCACCCATCAACATAAATGTGGTTGTGGATTTTTAAGGGTATAATAATTTTTAATTTAAACAGTTCAAGAAGGTGATAGAACCCCGTAAAGTTTAAGTGTGTAGTTGAAAATCCGATAGGCATTTGACCATTTTCTCATTTGCTAACGCTGGTCCAGTTCAAATTCAACTAAGGCCCAATTTGTTTTAAATGTGGGCTTAAACAAGGAAGTTCAGGTTAAAATCTTGGAGTACTGTCATTGGGCTCTGATCCTTTAAATAAAAATGGACCGGGTCTTTTTTGAGAAGATCTAGACCCATCTTTTATGTGTTGGATTACTTCGTTGATTTGCTTACGCAAGAGAAAATGTATCTTTGTAGCTTACCATTTTATGAATTTTATTTATATTATTAAGGGCTATGCAAATATATATTTATGGTTCATAAAATAAAACTATCATCCAAAGTTTCTAAAATTTAAACTTTGGTTAAATTTGTGTTTCAAGGTGATATCTAAATCATGATTTAGAAAGTTCATAAATTGCGGGACAAATAAAAATGGATAATGGATAATTGATATTTAATAGCATTTATTGTGACATACTTGTATTAAAGATTGACTGACATATCGAGAAATCAAGAAAATACTTATCATAAATGAAAAATCTAAGAATAAGATCGACAACTAGAAATTTAGTAGCTTTGTTGATTAATTAACACGTAAAATTTTGATTTCTCACCTTGTAATTCCCAATTATTAAAAAAACTATAATAATTAGGAATTGTTTAATTGAAATCCAAGTAGAGAAGGAAACTACCAATTTAACTAATGTTTTTTTTTTTCAAAAAATTAATATTATAAGCGGATAAATAGAAAATGTTGTTTGTTTATTTAAGGCATAGTAAAATGAGAAATAGCAGAAAGGGGAGAATTGTCAATTGAAAAGAAAAAGAGATAGAAATTTCTTCACTCGTCGGTAGCCATTAAGAGCCACAGATCCGATCTTATTTTTCTCTTCCCTCTCCATTCAACACTCTAAATCTCTTCACTAAGTGAAAGGTAATCTGTATTTTCAATGTTAATCTAACCCTAGATGTTTATGTGATTTTTGTTTTAGATCTGATTCTTATCATTGTTTGTAACATATAGATTCTTGTTTATTCATGGGGTAATTTTTATTAGGTGATCATAGCTATGTGCATCTTTAAGATTAGTAGAACTAAAATGAGTTATTTGAGATAACAATTTGCAGCTCGGTTATATTTGACCAAATGGGTTTGATTTTAGGGTACCGATGGATGATTATAAGGTGTTGACTGGATGAATTTTGAAGGGGTGGGTCGGTTCAATCGGAACTTGTCAAAGTTTGCCTTGGTTCAAAAAGGGGTGTCAGAGTCTGGGAATCTTTAAGATTAGGAGAGATAAATTGTGTTGAGAGTTATTTTCGTTGCGTGATTTGGAGTGTTTATGTTTACTGCTGGGTTCCATCGGACCAAAGTGAGCTTGACTTTTAGGGCACTAATGGAGGATTATAAGTGGTTAAATTGATGTATTATGATGGGTTATAGTACAAAGCATTGAAATGAAAAAATCACTTTTCCATTTATTTTGTTTCTTTTAGTTCTAGGTACATAGTTGACTTGCTAAAAAAATAGTTTATTGTATGATACATTTAAATTATGAGTATCCTACACCCATTTATTTTGTTTTCTTTTAATTGTAGCTACATAGTTGACTTGCTAAAAAGATAGTTTATTGTATGATACAGTTGAATTATATCTTATATTGGGAGGACTTCTATAATTTTTTTTTTCCCTCAAAGAAATTGAACCAGCTGGAGGACTACTAGCTGAAGTTGAACCAGCTTCTTCATTGAGTTTGTTTTAAATCTTAAATATGTGCATCACTCACTCAATCTTGCCTAATTTGAGAGGATATCGATGATGTTGTATCTGAGATTGCAAACTTCTTTTATGTTCTAGCCTTATTTTCAAGTACCTTATTTGTGAGAAAGTTTTGGTAGCTCTAGTTGATTTTTTTTAAGGTCTGATAGTTGTGTGCTTTTTAATGAATTCTTGGAGGGTGTTGTAACTTACTGGTAATAAGAAGGTGGTATTGTCATTCATTTGTCAGTGATTGATTTTATGGTGGGTGGTCTAAGCAATCAGATTTTCACTAGTGTTAATTTCCTCATTATCTAAATTCTAAGCATTAGTAGAATCTAAAGTCCTAATTCTTCTATTTCTTAACTTGAGCAAGTAGTGTACTCAGTTGATAATGTCTTCCTTGTGTTGATCTTATTACATTTATGTGGCACTTCTAGGATTGTCAAGTTGAGTTTCTATGGAGGGTGTTGGAGGTGATGGTGCCTCAGCGGCTACAGCATTGAACCAGCGGAGGCATGAACTTTCGAAACTTTTCCAATACTATTTAGATAAAACTACTCCTCATGCTACATATAGGTGGATTGGAACTTTTGTCTTAGCATTGCTTTATGCTCTGCGGGTTTATTATGTTCAAGGATTCTATGTTGTTACCTATGGCTTGGGCATCTACATTCTTAATTTGCTGATTGGTTTCCTGTCACCTCTTGTTGACCCTGAGCTGGAACCTTTGGATGGACCTATGTTGCCAACTAAAGGTTCAGATGAATTCAAGCCGTTCATACGTCGCCTCCCAGAGTTCAAGTTCTGGTAATAATTCCTGCTTTATGGTTTTTGCATTACTTAGTTCTCGGAGAAAGGGTTTGTCACCTGTACATTAAATATTATCTTGTATCAGAATTGCCTCAGTTTGCCTTGTCTCATAGTCAAACGTTTGCATTGGGCTTAGCTCTCTTGGTACTTTGGAAGTAGGAATTGATGCAGTAGATTCCTTGCTGTGTATACTTGGAAATCTGGACGAATTTTCTAAGCTAATTTACCTTTTGTCATATATAACAGTCACTCCTATACTTATGTTATCCATTCTAATGTTTAATATTTGTCTTGGATGCGCTACCATTAACTTTATCTCTTGAACCAGCCGCATGACCATAGATTCAGCTGTTTCTAAATGTTGCCTAGAATATTCAGCATTAAGTACTTAGCTAACCTTGAGACTAAAAAAAGGAAGTTGTACCTCGTTAAAATATGTTATGGTTCTGTTTACAGGAACCTTTTCCTTTTCTTGACTTGTTACACAAGATCTTACTTCAAAGATCTCATAAATCATAGCAACTAAGATGCATTTGACCTGCACTTATGAACTTGGATATTATGTCCAATTTTCACTTCATAAGTTGCAATGGCTTATGTGATCCCCCGTGGATCTGTCCCATAAGAGTTTTGGGCCCTTCAGGAATTAGGAGGTTGCCAAATTGGTTACTAATATCCTTTCAAAGAAATATTTACCCAAGGCCCTGCGGCCTGACATCTGTTTTTCCTTTTGGTGCTTGCTTGTTTTGTAATCTTTTCTGATTACTTTGATTTCTTCTGTCCCATGGACCTTTACAGGGTCTTCCACCACCTCAAAATTAGCACGGTGCATCATTTATTTCCTTGTCTACATGAATTTATTGTTGTGAAACCCTGCTGTATTTTTGCATGATTTGCATTTAAGATCTTGTGCTGGCTAATGTTTTGCCTGTGAGAAACAGGAATTGAACAAAGGTGAAGGATTTCTTTTTCTTTCAGTAGGGCATTGCCAGACAGGCCTGATTAGAGCGGAATGGATACAAAATATTCATATAGCCAACCCCTGTCTGTCTTAAGAAAATAGCAACGCCAACCAGTTTGGATTGAGGTAGTTGATTGATAGTGTTAATGCCAGAAAGCTAATTCAATGCAGTGCTATGCTTAAGTGACTTAGTTGGGTGTGAAGTTGCCTATAGTTGGCATAGCATAAGAGAGTTTTTATGCATGTTTTTCGGCATTTAAATACTTTCTTGAACCTGGTTAAAGAAAGTAATTTTTGAACCTTTTGGTTGTAGCAGCAATATTTATTATTTCTCTCTTTCTTTTGCCCTCCATCTTTCTTTCAGGTATGCCATAACGAAGGCTTTCTGTGTGGCATTTGTCATGACTTTCTTCTCCCTATTTGATGTTCCTGTGTTCTGGCCTATATTGTTGTGTTACTGGATTGTTCTATTTGTCCTTACCATGAGGCGACAAATTACACACATGATTAAATACAGATACATTCCTTTCAACCTTGGAAAGCAGGTAACCTCAGTAGCTATTGAGTAGTTTTATATCTCAACGATAGTACATCATGATCTGCTGTGTAGGGAATTTTAGGTTACTAATCTCATTTTGAGATGTTTAATATGATTTTCTTTTGTTATTGCAACAGAAATATTCCGGGAAAAGGCCATCAGCAAGTGGCAGCAGCCCAAGAGCCGACTGAGCTTTTGCCAGATTTGACCAAACGGAGGGGGAAGCAGGGAGAAGTGTAGGAGGAAAAAACAGAAAACAAGATGGATTGCTGCATATTTTAGTTAATGTGATTTGTACTTACATTAATCTCTGACACGAAAAACGGAGAAACAAATGTAGTTCGTTAGCGTTCTTTAATTGTTTTCTTTTCCAGTTTTCTGATCATCTCTGGTAGTCATATAAATCTAGTTTTGGGACGTATAGAACCAGAGTTATTGCTTTGTTTGCGAAAGAAGCTTCGTATATGGAGGTTGGAGCAGGGTCTTTTGTAGTTACTGGCAGTGGATCTTCATTTGCATATGAAATTTACACTCTTTCAACAACATACCTTGCGTAGTATAATTTTATAAGTTGGGTTTTGAAGGGTATAGTGTATGTAGATCTTATCAAGGTAGAGGTGGTTTTTGATGGATTCTCGGCCCTAGGAAAAGCAAAACAAGACAGTCTGGAAAAAGAAATGAAGGAAGCCATGATAAAATATTATAGAAAGCATGATTAAGCAATTTGAAGAAAAAGGAACAATATATATAATAAAATAATATGATAAACAAAAGTATAAGAAATGCATGACAATAGAAATTGAAGGACGAGAAATTACCAGTATGCAAGTCCAAGGCGTAATTGTGATCAACTGAGCTATTAAGATTCCTCATGTGCTACTATTAACTATTAAAGTAGTTTAAGTACTAGTGAGTGGAAATATTAAGAGTATGAACAGTACATACTATAGTCTATTTCCCTCATCGAGTGTGATAATGAAAACAAGCAGAGAGCAAATGTATAATTTGAGCCAATTAAGAATACGAAAATCACATCTTTCTTGACCTTTTTACTAAGATCATTACAAGATTTATTCTTAGCAATTTAATAAATGATATGTGAGTTGAATGAAACATAGGAGATATTGCAAAAGAGAAGTAAAGAAGTTAAAATCTGGTTTGTCAACATGTCATTCTATTTTTTCTGATATATGTATAATGTGTTACAGTATGACATGGGTTCATATTTAATACGAGTATCTCCTATAATCGATCAGTAGGACTCGAACTATTAGCTATAAACCATATCATGTTACAAAATGTGTAGCAGAATGAAACTATTTCGCCAAGCTTACTCTGAGTCTCCAGAAGTTAAGCTTGCTCTCTGAACTTCTTGTAAATATCGCCTTTATAGAACTTTCTTGTTCTAAGCACCAAAATGTATGATACAATGCACCCTACAAAACTTGCTGCAGCAATTATCAGAAAAGAAGACCTGTAACACTCGATACCGATGCATGTTAAATGATCCCCTGGCTTCCTGAAAAGCCCCAAAACTTCCATTTGCCTCAAAGCCTCCTTGTCATAAAAATGACCAACCAATCTAACATTGAATACATAAGCTCCAATTGGGCTGGCTGCTCCGCCAAAGTTGAGCAGTGTAGCATAGTGTTTTAGGCCAAAAAGTTCTGATATGATGGAAAATATCAAAGGTGCCATAGCTCCAAAGCAAAACCCAAGAATAGCCAATGCAACATCAAGAACACTTGGAACACCCATTGCTATAAGAATATGACCAAAGCAAGATAAAAGGAGCACAAAAGTAAGCATCAACGGACGAGGTACTTTATACTTTGTCAAGAAAATCTCAGAGACAAAGCCAGAGACTACTCTTCCAAGATAACCCCATATACTCACTAGTGAAGTAAACGTTGCAATACTCGTGTTAGGATATCCTAACGCCTTACCAATTTGACCTATGTTATCAATAGCAGTCAACGTACCACCAGCTCCAAAGATAGTAGTAATAAACAAAATCAACATGTCAATGCTCAAAAGTGCTTGCAAAATCGTATAATCTTCACCTCTCTCCGGTGGCTTAAATACGTTCTTGAACCATAAAACTTCTTTCCCGTGACTTCTCGAAGGTAACTTCCCTTGCTCTAGTCCTTTCAATGGCGTAAAATCATCTAAAACTTGTTTCCTATTCTTCCCAATTCTCAATTCTTCTCTGATTACAACTACTATAGGTGCAAACAACAAAAGCAACAAGACACAAGAACTCAATCTATATTCAACTAAAGTGAAAGCTACCCTATTTTGCAAAATGGTGACCATTAACAGAAATCCAGCAAGACCAAGTGATATATAAAGAAGCTGATAAAAAATCTTCACCTCATTTTCTTGACGATTAACGCCTTTCATAACCCTAACATACTTAAGCAAAGTACAACAAACAAATGGTGGAAGCCAAGCAATTAACAGCACTAAAGATTTCCCATTATTCCCATAAATAGCATGAAACAATTGTGTTATAATTGCACCACTTAAACCAACAAAACCCTTTAACAATCCAATCACAATTCCCCTGCTTTCAGGGAAATTCTTAACACAAGTTACTAAAGCACCAGTATTAGTAAAAGTTTGAGAATTTGCACCAATCATTAAACATAAACACATTTGCCAAACCTGGGGTTTGACTAATTCATCACCGTTGACTGCTAACCATAAGTAAATGTAGCCAGAAAAATTCATCAATGACCCAATTAGAAGAACAACCCATGGTGGGCAAACTTCATTGATTAAACCAGCGATGATCCCTACATTGGCACCAACATCCTTAAAGAAAGATAACAGATTTAAGGTTGTTTGATCATAACCCAATGAAGATTTGACATTTTGTGAGTAAAGACCAAATAAGTAAGTGCCACCAGAAACAGACAAGATCAAGATTGAAGCGAAAACAGTGAACCATCGGCCATTGAAGAAAGGGGTTGGGGTTTTACCCAAATTTCTCAAACTGAAATCTTCCGTCATCAATTTTCACTTTGAAGACTCCGTCAGATCGGCCAAGTTTCGATCTGTAAACACCAGCCGTTTTGGTCAATGGCTTTGAAGTTTCCATTTTCTTGGGAAAGTTTAACAGTTTATAAATTGGTTAAGGAAAAAAAAATAGAAAAGTCGGACTCGTTTGGTACCTGAGATGAGATCCTCAAAAATAACTCATAAAATTATTTTGATCTCATTTAATAATTTTATTACTATGATGGAATAAAATAATTTAAAATTAGTTAATATTTATAATCAAATATCGAATAAAATTGATCTCAAATTCTATTATGAGATTAAGTATATTTATTACTTCTCAATACGTAACTTTTTCCCCATATTTTTGGGGGATAAAAATTAATAACTTACTATTGTTAAAGTTTTCCAAAATTGGTTGAGGCAATGTATTATTCCCTCTTTATATGATGTTGAGTAATTTGTTCGACAAAAAAGGATCTAATATTCACATATGAGATTATGTTTGGCATAAAGGAAAAGGTATGGAGAAAAATAAGTAATTTTTAAAAAATTATTTGGCAAGTAAATAAAAAAAAATTATATGTGATTTAATAAGATATTATAGGATGGAATGTGAAGGGTGAAAAGTAAGACTTGAGACAAGTGCGGGGTGGAATGATTAAAATGTGAAAATTGAAGGCATTCAATAGATAAACGACAACGAATTTAAAAAACTATTTATAAAACTTTATTATGATTTTTTTCCTTCATTTTTAACAAACTTATTTTACTAAAGAAAAATATCTTCATAAACTAAATATAAAAAAGTACTAAATATTTTCTGAAATAATTTTTCTCCCCTCTAATCAATATAAATTTGTCCATATATAGTTAGTAGCATCTACTTCTATCGATGGTCCAATTTCAAAATTAGGGTGGGCAACTTTCACAAAAATTAAAAGTAGATTGTATGTTGGACATAATCGATATGTACTTTATTTTCATTATTTACATTTTGTGTTGACAAAAATATAGTGAGCATTTGGAATTATAATTATTATATGATGCAATAAACATGTCAGTAAACGGAATTAACTCTTCTTTTTTATGGTTCTTATCCTCTCTGTAATAGATAATATTTAGGTAAATAAATTGACAATTTTGATTAAGATAAAGATCATTTGCCAAACCAAAATGGATAAACTTTTAATGAAAAGTAATCCCATTTTAGCATGTACTTGTTTTTTTTGAACCCATCTGCAGCCCCCCTAAATTTGACACCAATTTTCACTTAGACACCTCAAGTAGGCTTTGTTCATTTTAAACACCTCAAATAGGGGTCCGTTGTGTCATTTTGACACTTTTTATATTTTCAAAATCACATATTAAATGTGTACATCCAGACGCAAGAAGAAGAAGAAAGAGGTGAGGGCATGGGGTTTGGGATCTGAAATGAAGAAAAAAAGAAAGTAAAATTGAGTTATTAAAAAATAAAATAAAATTTCCACGTGTCATATATCAATTTGTTTATTTTTCCATATAAGAGCGTCTGGATGTACGCACTTAATATGTGATTTTGAAAATATAAAAAGTGTCAAAATGACACAACGGACCCTTTCTTGAGGTGTTTAAAATGAACAAAGCATACTTGAGGTGTCTAAGTGAAAATTGGTGCCAAATTTAAGGGGCTGCCGATGTTCCCCCTTTTCTTTTTCTTTTCTATATCATGTAATTTATCTTATTTCTATTAAAAGAACTTTTAATGAAAAGTAATCCCAGGTGTAGGATGAGCTGTAAAAGAAAATTTGAGGCTAGTAGCCTAATTACGTTACGAAATATAACGGCTATATTTCTTCGAATTTGAAAGACGTCCCTTTAAAGTCCATCACAGCTCTTCACTCTTTTAACCCCAAATTCTTCACCTCACAATTCTCATTTTCTCTGCAAATTCACATATAGAGTAAGCGAAAGCGTCTCAACAATTCTTCAAGGTACCCTTCTTTTTTCCATCCTGTAATCTTTTATGGTTTGAATTTCTATTAATTTTCTTGCTCTGTTTATTCTTTTAAGTAGATTTTAAGGCTGAGTCAGGCTTGTTATCTGTTGAGTATTGCGATGAATCTTTAGGAATTTCTTGTAATTTTGAATTGATTTCAAGATTTGGGGGCATGATTTGATATCTTTTTCGTTTTTCTCTATCTGAGTTCTTGAAGAATCATATAGCCGATCACAACTGTTGCTTAGTGGAGTACTTGTTATAGTCTTTGTTTTCTTGGGAAATTTTGTTACCGAAAACTAGAAATAAAACACAAGATTGGGATTTTTTTAATGCTTTCAAGAATAGAACAGAATTTGATGTCTCTCTCTGTTTTCTTTATCTGGGTGTTTGCAGAATTGTCGTAAAGATGAATGACCTGATGACAAAATCATTCTTAAGTTATGTTGAATTGAAGAAGCAGGCTATGATGGATCTTGAAGCAGGGCCTGATATTGAGATGGGTCAACTCGACCCGACTGATGAAAGGAACCTCTCAAAATTCTTTGAAGAAGTTGCTGTAATTAAGTCAGATATGGGAGAGATTAACAATCTTCTTGTCAATCTTCAAGACCTTAATCGAAAAACCAAATCAGCCCCGAGTGCCACAGTTCTTCAAGGACTTAGAGATCAGATTAACTCTGACATTATTACTGTTCTTAGGAAGGCAAAAATCATCAAAACAAGACTAGAATTGCTTGATAAATCCAATCTTGACAACCGTGGCGTGTCATCAGCGTATAAAGAGGGAAGCCCGGTTGATCGAACGAGGATTTCTGTGACTAATGGTTTGAGAATTAAATTGAGGAATATGATGAATGATTTTCAGTGCTTAAGGGAAAACATTGTAGCAGAACACAAAGAAGGCTTAAGGAAACAATATAGTAATGTTAACGGGGTGGAACCGAGTGAGGAGGCGATTGAAAAGATGATGCAAGAAAGGGTTTTTGAGAGTAGAGTAGAAAAGGGGGTGGTGGAGAACCAGGAGGATAGGCATGAAGCTGTGAAAGAGATACAGAATAGCTTGGTTGAGCTGCACCAAGTGTTTCTTGATATGGCTGTTATGGTTGAGACACAAGGTGATCAAATGAACAATATTGAGCAAAATGTGGTTAATGCTGGTGGATATGTGAATGGTGGGATGAAGGAGTTAGATCGTGCTAATCGAATGAAGAGGACGAGGACTTGGGCTTGTTGGATTGGTGCATTGGTACTGGTTTTCTTGTTGATATGCCTTATTGCAATTCTATTTTGAATTTAGGGTGAGAAAAGGCATTGGGGCTCTCTATCAGTTTTGCTACTTTTTGGTCTGTTTCTTCTTTTCAGTACGTACATCATGCTTCTGTTTCTCCTCCGATGGCGATGGACAGAGATCTCTTTTCTCTTATAGACATAATAGGACAATGTGATGAATTTATGCTCATCAACTGCTTGTATGTAAAATAGATTGAAAATATTGAATTTGATCAAGATTTTTCTTCTTTCTCTAGCACCTGCCTGGATAACAAAATAGTATTTTTGCTGTCCTTTTATGTCTCTGTAAAATCATATATCCTTAGAAATGATTTTGTATTCAGTTATGTCATTGGTTTCATTTCCTTAATATATTTTCTTTATAATTGGTTTTCTTGGTTTTTTCGCACGGCAAAATCATAGCTTTTGAATGCCATTCTAATTCCTTATTGAGAAATTTTGTTATCCAATCCATTCTTTCATAATCCCAAAAATTCAGTAGGATCCTAACAACTTTGGAAACTGTTAAAGACCAACAGTGTAGGAAAGATGTCTTTCTACATTGAGTGGCACATTTGCTAGGAACTTTATGGAATTTAGACTTCTTAGTTTGGCATTGAAGTTAAGTGTAAAAGGCTGTGTCAATTTGAAATATAGCAGCAGTTGTCTCTTATGTTCTACAGCAATGGATTGGATGGAAGCATCCATGAAATGCGTCACAGCCATGTAATAATATCTTTGAGGACTTTATTGTCTGAGTAAGAATTGTTGTGTAGCAAATCAATTAATGTAGATCATGCTTATGATTATGGACAAAGAATCAAAGAAGCTACAAGTTAAGATGATTTTGATGGAGAAACAAAGTTAATAATCGGAATTTGCTCTGATCAAGAAGCACTCCATGATAAACACTTGACTCTGTACCGACCAGCAGGCTTGTACCCGAGACCTCTGGAATCTCTCCTTTCCACTCAACCACAACTTTTGCTGGTGGAATCATGAATTATATTCCTCAATGTATACTAAGGTAAATGCTGAATCTACTTTTGTAGAGGTCCCTAATTAAGTTGTTTTGCACCTTCAAAATGGTGAGGCAGGGTAGTTATCACTGTCTCATGCATGCCACATGGACTGCAGTTTTTTGGATTCGTACATAAAAGTATATATTATTATTGAAAATTTTGTACATAATTTAGCATATATGTTGAAGAAAAATCTAGCCATATAGTATTATTTTCCTCTAGAAAGAACAAAATGGGAAATATATTTGTAGTAACGAAGCCAATTTTGCACTTTGTAATGAAATCTATTGGAATGATATCCAAATTGGTGGAGATAGAACCTGGAACTACCTTGCATTTTTGGGTTCCAACCATCAGTTCAACTAAACCTGCTGTTTTATTTCTTCATGGATTTATTGCCAATTGAATTCACTTAGCACTCTCCTTTAGTTCAGATTTCGCTGTCTACGTCCCTGACATACTTTTCTTCGGAGACTCCTTCACCAGAACGGTCAACGAGCTTTCAGGTATTGAATTGTACAACCATATCATCTAATCATATCATGTTTAACAAATTTTGACTTTCATTTTTTGAACTCACTAAATGTAATTTTCTGGAAAAATAATTATAATCGCTAATCAAATATACAAAAGTTGTCGGCTATTATTTTGGGTGACAACTACTTACTTTTTTTTTTTTTTCATGAGACAAACAGGCAGGAATGTTTGGCAAAGGGTATGATGAAATTGGGTGTGGAAAAGTTTAATTTGGTTGGATTTTGCTATGGATCAACGATTGGGTTTAAGGTGGCCCAATTGTATCCTTATATGGTTAAGTCCTATGGTCATTTCAAGCTCTGGTATGGAGTTAACTGAGTGTATTGGCAATGATAATTGGGTTTACAAGTTTACCTAATTTTCTTTTTGCCTAAAACTATCTCTCAAGTCAAAGTGCTTCTATCTCTTGGCACCCAGAAGCCCCATGGTTTCCTCACTTTTTGTACAGGGATTTTTTGAGGTACATACCTCTCAAATTAATAAATATTCAATAGCGAGGAAGGTTAGTAACTCAGTTGGTTAGTCATATTGCTAAGCAGGTTATGTTTACAAACCCAAAGGAGAAAGAGGAACTTCTTGAAGCTTTAGTGATCAGTGACAAAGACGCCATTATTAACCCTAATTACTCCCAGATTTGTTCAACATTTAACAAATCTGATTATTCTTTTCTATATATGTTACAAAAACTTTGGTAGTATTATTGATACCAACATCGTTTATTCTTTCACACAGAGGGTTTATATTTTATGTGGAGAGGATGACAAGACGCCGATTACTGATAACATGAAAGAGTAAGTCATTTTTCCTGAAAATGATTTCGAAACTCATAAATATCAAATCTATAAATCTGATATGGTTTTTTTTAGTACAATGATTGCAGGAAGTTGGGAGAGATTGCGATACTCGAATACCTGGAAGGTGCAGGACATCTAGGTCAAATGGAGCGACCATTTTCTAACAATCAGCGTCTCAAATTAAAAATTTCTTTCCTCAAGTGACCTGCAAATATGTGATGAAGCTGCATTTTTATAATAAATATCGCCTAAGGAATTTTAATATGATGTTGTATTTATATAATTAATGTCACCTGAAAATTATAGTAGCTCAATTGGTTAGCTACCTCAACTTTCATCATGTTCTAAGGGGTTCGATTTCTGTCTTGTTATCCCCTTCCCATTTTCCCTTTTCCAATCCCCAATTGTTATTATTATTACTCCATTATTCTTATTGTTATTAACAATAATAAATCCTTCATCAAATCTAGTGAACTCTCAACTGAAATTTATAACCATTCAATACTCTAATACAATAGATAATGATATTTTACATTGTGCATATACTCTAATACAATCTCAATAAATTACTAATATTAATTAATGGCTGTAAATTAAAATAATTTCGATTTCAATTTTCTCCAGTAGGAGTAACAATATTTGTTGAGCCTAATCTCTTGAAATGGGTCGGGGCGGGCCTTAACCAACTTCGCCCACCGATCATCTTCTTGGTAAGAAATGGTGCGGCGTCCTCGTTAGATAGACTACGTGACCAGCCCACCCTCTTTGATCTATTAGCACCTGCTCCGTAACACTTGTATTCTCCATAGTATGAAGTGCTGATGCCACAATAAATACAAACAAATTATAACCGTCAAATGCAGAGATGGATTCAAAATTTTAAGCAATGTGGTTTGAACTTGAAGCCATAGGCCTTTTTGCTTATTTATTTATTTATTCAGATACAATTGCAATATTAATTTATCTCAAAGTGAATACAAATGTTTACCTTTGCTTGGTAGAATCTCCCCAGTCATTCCATCCCTCTGGCTGTATGATATTAGCCATAAATGTGTAGGCAAAAACCACCCTAGAATATGAACCCCATGGTCTTCCTAGTGAAGTGTTACCTCCTGTCCCTGTTATCTTGCAACCTAAAAATGTAAATCCTGAATTTTCTAAAGGAGACTCTCTGCCTTGAGCTGTGATTGCCCCTGCTGCAACTGAATGAATATGGCACCTCTGCCAAAATTTGCAAATACATCACTACTACAAAAATATAATTTACTTTTGAACTTATTGATACACTAATACTAATGAGTTTTAAGTTGTATGCACTGACAGTGATCATCAAAGATATTTACACAATCAGATCATTTCTTCTAACTAATATGTTAAATTAACATGTTACACTACATTGATAATACTAAAATTTTTTTATATATTGTTAAACCTGATCATTTAAATCAAATTATAATTGTTGAATTATGAGAACTTACTTCATAGAGAGAAGCTGCGCTTCCGAAAATAAAATCAACGGCCCCTTCAATGTAACAATTGTTGTAATAATGCCTACCAGCATCGTCTAACAAAGTGTCTTGATACGATAGAATTCTACAACCATAGAATGCACCTCTTTCTCCTTTAACCTTTAGTGCCACAGCTTTGCCACTCGTTCCGTATAAATTCTACACATGAAACGTCAAAATCAGATAAATAAATTGAAACGAAGCGATCAATATATAGTGATCTGCATTGATTATTTACCTGTATTGTTAAATATCTTGCAACAAAGTCGGAGGCTAATACAGTGAGTGTAGGGGATTCAGTTATATCTCCACCGTCACTAGATGTAATTATTGTGTTAGAAGCCTCTGTTCCACTCAACGTGATGAATGGCTTGTCAGCAGGCACTATAATCTTCTCTCTGATAAATCCATGCAAAATAGATTTTTTAAAAAATTAATTAATTTTTATGTACACTGACATATAAAAGAATTGTTCACCTAATGAAAAATATCAATGCCAGATTACCTATTATAACAATTTTAAGTTCATGCATTTTGAATTTTAGAAAAAACAACTTAGATTAATGTAACATCGTCTATCTGGATATTTTATTGGCTCCTAGATCAAGAACATATACTATATATAACATAACATAAAAAATGATTTTAAAAAATCTTTGATCCTTATAATAAATGTTATAGTATTATATTATAGAGATGTCTGACTATAGTTATAAATCAATTTATAATTAATAGAAATACAAAATTTTGACTAAAACTATTGAATTCTGCAGAACATCTAACTAAAACTCTAACCTCTGCTCGTAATAACAGGTTAGAAAATATAAGACAACCACGAACCTGTAAGTCCCAGGCTTAACCCAAATGAAGAATAATTCAGTATTATTCGATGGAACAGCATCAATAGCATCTTGAATTTTCTTGAAATCTCCATGACCTGATTGGTCCACTCTAATTAGAATGGCAGTGGAAAAATTTGTACTAGAGTCGTTTGCAGCCATGGCTAAATTACAGGAAGCATTATTACAACAAATGAGTAGAATTAATATAAGATGAAATTGGATTATCAATGAAGTAGCATCCATGTGCAATTAATTTTTCAAGTAATTAAACACCGGTCTCGATGGGGGTGCAGAGAATAAAGTTAATAGTAAATTAATTAAGAAAAGCAAAGTTGATTAAAAAGCAGAAACATTGTTAAGCTTTATAAAGAAGGTTTCTTCCTTAATGAACGCCGGCGGCTGAGAATTAGTGTCAAAGGATTGGTGGCTTACTTTTTAATTTGCAGATTGATTAAGATCTAAGTTGTTCACCATTCACGTTAATGCATCCATTCAATTCAACATTAGCGGAGTATAATATATATATAATCTTAATATAAACAACTTGGCGGAGAGGTTAGGTTTTGTAGTATATTAGTACATGTTATTTTTGTTATATGGCCATTTGATATGGGGTGACATAGGGGAAGTTAGAATTTCAACTTATGGTTTTCTCAATTTTACAATGACGATTTTAAGTGGTAATAACTGTTAGAAAAAAATAGTATGTATGTATAAATTGAAGAAGCAAATGACTTTGAGGCGTGTAATCACTTTCTTTAAAAAGATGTTGCTCATAAACATATTGGGGTAAATACTGACAATTCTCTTCCAGGATACAACAAAGTCATTTGTTTATACATGCAAATTTTTCTTAGGCTACTTCTAGAGATCGAATCTTCATATTTATAGAACTTAAGAGATGATTCTTCATAAGAACCATGTTCTTTCATGAAAATATGACTTTAATTTTGATAAGGGTCATGTTCTTTCATGAACATGACTTTCATAAGAGTCATGTTCTTTCATGAACATGACTTTCATAAGAGTTTCTTTCACAAACAGATGTGTCTATTTAAGACCTCTATATATTACAAAATATCCAACAATAACTAGGTTCTAACTTTAATATATGTACATATTTAAGGAATTTATTAACAAAGCAAAATCTACGACCCGCATGGGGCCGAAGCACGTCTACGACTTCCCAAACGAGTAAAAAAGTTTTTGGATCGTTCTGCCGTGTAGTTTGCAACCAAATTAACAAGATGAAATGGTTGCAGACAAGGGCGAAGCCAGCTTGTATTCATGGGTTCATCTGGATCCCCTTAAGCGAAAACATATAGTACTATATATAGTTAAAATTAGTTGGAAGACTTTCCAACCGGGAATAATAATCCCGGATGATGCAAAATAAATGATTTCACTTTCAATTTCATACGCATATAATAAATGTTGAATCCCCTTTAGCTATAGTTCTTCAGAGTTTGAACCTCCTTAGTTAAAATTCTACCTCCGCTATTGGTTGCAGGAAATTTAATTTACATACGACAACATTAGCTTTATTTGAGTAGTCGATGAAGAAGAAGGATGATATATATTCGAGATATTGTTAATTGGTGAAGTCCATTTTACTCATCAATTTGATGGTTGAAACACTCCTTAGCTATATATAAATTGTGATATTCAATAAAACTGGTTAACCAATCTCGTGTAATGCCGAAGTCTCCAATTGTAGTAATATTTTATGCGATATAGTTGGAACAGAGATACTGGTATGGTTGTATGTATATATGCGATAATATGGAACATTACTCTTATTTTATTAACACCAAATCAGCAGACACGCTAACGTTTTACTTGTGATGTGATTGCTTATAGGCCGATAACTTGTTATAAGTTTGAAAACCATAACTATTACGTAGTTTGAAGCTTAAATTTGAAATTAGTGTTTGTTAATAATATTTTGAATAAATCAAGCCAACCTGAAACAAACCCTATTTCCAATACAAACACTGATATATATTGCTATCGCAGAATACAAGTTACAACGTATTACGTATAATACACACAACAAAGTAACAACACACTAATTATAGATAGATAACATAGAAGAAGGTAACTAGAAGGGGATGAGATTCAAGAATAGAGAAAGGAGATGAGAGATAACTGAAAGCCAGAGCTTTGACAAAATTTGCATAATCGTTTTTCTAATCCCTAGATTTTTTTAACAATAGCTAATTGGGTCTGGATCCCATATAAAACTCTCCAACATTTTACTTGGCCCAATAATATCAACTGGATCAGTCATATTTGTCGTGTCTAGGCCATAGGCCCTTATGAAGTTATCGTGGATCACAACAATACTTCCGCCCTCGAAAAGAACCTTGTCCTCAAGGTTCATAACAAGAAACTTCATCTGGCAACTTGGAGTATGATAAATTCCTTGGTTGCTACACGTGAAAGCCATTATGAACAATATAGTGATTTGGTTTGCAGCTTTGATGGTTCCAGAATTGACTCCATTATTCTTGCATAGCTTCTGAACATTGATCACAAGAATAGCATCAAGATTACTACTAGGATTAGAAGAAGCTTCAGAAGCACTTGAAATATGATACAGGAAATACCGCTTAACATGATCGGACCCATCGAGGCTAAAATTATCCTCCTTGAAATACTGATTAACTACGTTCGAAGCTTGCTCTCCACCAAATCTCTGCATTGTTGCTAAGCCTATACGTAATATATGTCGTACAACCAACTCTACCAACTCAATGACACCATAGAATATGTAACTAATAGGGTGCACAACTTGAAGCTTCGATTTATAATTACTTCTTAATTTCAACAATTTCCACTCTGGTGACATGGCAGCAAGTGTAGCAGGCTACATTTCACTATTGATGTTAGCGACAAGACAAGCATTTATCTTGGAATCAACAACACCAATTATAACAAGCTCCTCAAAGTCGAATTCATTTGCCATTTCAACCGATTGCTCAAGTTGGGCTAGGAAATTCCAATAGTTTATCGTGGTAAGTTGACGGAGAAAAGCTAAACTCCTGTCAGGTGCTTCTTGACTCCAAGTTTGGAACCGAATGAACAATTTTGCTACAAAATGGTCCCAATCCGCAAGTTGCTTGTTCGAAATAACTAGCAATACCAATTCGAAGCATCGACATCCAAATATAAAGAAGCCAATGACAATTTTCGATCTGAAAAAAAGTTATAGTGAGTAAAATATTGTTCTACCTAAAAAACCCTTGTCGCAGGGTCATCACCGTTGAATCTGGGTATTTTCACGGAATCTACTTCCATGGACAAATATGAATCAAGGCAAAATTGAGGTGTGGTCAGAGATAATTTCCCTACAACCTCTTGTAACATACATCGAATCTCAGCATTATCCTTTGACCATGAATCCTTCACAACCTTAATTGAACCGTCGATAGTTCGAAATATTTTGTCCTCCATTGAAGACCTCTGGATGAAAGCACCAATGAAACAAACCCAATTTCCAATACAAACACTAATATATATTGTTATCGCGAAATACAAGTTACAATGTATAATACACACAACAAAATAACAACATACTAATTACAGATAGACAACATAGAAGAAGGTAACCAGAAGGGGATGAGATTCTAGAACAGAGAGAGGAGATGAGAGACAACAAAAAGTCAGAGCTTTGACATAATTTGCATAACCGTTCTTCTAATCCCTAGACCTTTTCAACAATAGCTAATTGGGCTTGGATCCCATATAAAACTCTCCAATATTTTACTTGGCCCAATAATATCAACTGGATCAGTCATATTTGCCGCGTCTATGTCATAGGTCCTTATAAAGTCATCGTGATCACAACACAACCGGTACCTATAAAAAAGATAATCAACAAATTAAGATATAAATTATATAAAATAATAACAATAATAATTGATCGAACTGATCATTGACACCCCTAGATGGATCAATTCATTTTGTTCATCAATTTTTCCTTCATATATATTCTATTACTAGACGATCAGAATTTTCCATTGTTGTGCATTCTTGTGACAACTTACTCGTAAATGATCTTTCTTGTATTTTTTTATTTATAGATCTTTTCATGATTAAAAAATTCTTTTTGATAAATATATAAATAAATATTAGAATCAAATCTATATTTGCATAACTTTTAAAAATATAGACAAAGTTTGAATGCAGCTCTAAAAAAATAAAATATCATTGTAAATCAGTACTTATTTGCATAAATTATCCTTTAAATAAGTTTGGTATTTATTTTTTCAAATAGATTAGTTTTTAATTATTTTTTTAAATTAAATTATTCTAGCGAGACATAAATTATTATTTAAAGACATGAGACATAACTTACAGTATAAACTTATGCTTAGTGAAAAGTTATTGAGCATCAACCGAAAGAGTAACAAAGTGTAAATGACCCGTAAATGAGGCCTTTCCGGTACTTGAGATTGTTCAGGTCCAAACAGATAATGGGCTCTTCAAAAGTGATTGTAAATTTAAAAGCCCATCTCTTCAATATTAGCACCCGCCGCCATCTTCTATAAATCTTGACGGAAACCCTAATCTCATAATATTAGGGACTCTGTTTCAGAGATCTCTTTTAACTTTCAATTCGGTTTCTTCTGTTTGTGTTTTTTTTTTGTGATTATGATAGAGGTGCGATGATGAGGTTATTGAATAATCTCGTTAATCTGATAATAGCTGAGGAAAATCTCTCTATCCATTCTTAATCCACTGAGCACCTTCTCTTCTTTAAATTTCTTTTATTTTAGTTTTCCTGCAGAATGCAATCTAGAGATTTTTTTTGTTTTATTTGAATTTGATGTTCGATATCTATATTGAAACTAAATTAATTTAGATTTGTTCTGGTTAGCAAAAATAACATTAAATCTCAGTAGTCGAAATGGAGTTATTTAATATGCCTTTCTAAGTAAATTGATTACAACTTTCACTTATTTTTTCAGCAGGATTTCTTAACTTCCATTTATGATTTCATTTTGGCTTTATGTCTAGGAATTTGATATAATAAAAGAAGGTGTGATGATGAGATTGTTGAATAATCTCGTTAATCTGATTATTGCTGAGGACAATATCTCCATCCATTCTTAATCCACTGAGCACCTTCTCTTTTTTTTCTTTGCGTCTGTGTAGAAACTCGAAAATTCCTTGGTAATTGATCTTTAACAACTGATGTTTTAGTTTGAGGAAGATTTGAGTTAAACTGGCATGGTATGCTACAGTATGGATACCATGAATTTAACAACGGATCTTTTAGTTTGATAAAAAAATCCTTCAAATTGAGGAAGGATTCATGAATTCAAACTTTTATTATTTTAAAATCAAAGAACGATTCATGAAGTTCATGCTGGTATATGTTTTTTTGTGTTCAAGTAGGACTTTTTATCAAATTTTATTTCCGCTTCAAAGTACTTTTTAAATGAGGACTAAAACAGTTTTGAAAGTTATAATTTTAAATATTTTATATTTTTCTGTTTCATAATACTTATCCAACAATAATAACATATCTATTATAATTTTATAAAGTAACCCAGAGAATATTCCCTATTTTTGACTGTTTTAACTTATAAATTACTTTTTATATGATTATCTAAATGGGGCTATCAGTCTCAGGAGGAGTTGCTGATGGGTATTTTGATTATCTAAATGGGGCTGGAAACTTATAATACTATACTATTAAAAGATCAGATTTTAGCAAAACTCAATATTTTAATGTGATGAATATTTAAAAATGTAACGTCTCAAATTGGAGAGGGTGTTTGTATAATGAGCAACATATTGGGCCTTGTCAATCATCAATGAGTTATATAGTGTATTATAACTGCTTTCAAATAAATTTATCCAGAAAAGAAAAAAAAGCAATCTAAAGTTGTTCGAAAAAGAATTAAAAAGAGTATTGGAACAGAGATCGAGACTTGCTATGGTTGTATCATGTATGTGATAATATGGAATATTTATTAACAACAAAATTAGACTAAAAAGTGATTAAGCGCACTACAAAAAATACGACATATTGTGACCACAATTTGTCTTGCCATTACGCCATATAAGCGCCGCCTATAAGTGTTACATGGCACAAAGTTGTCCATGTGGAGGCTTACACAAGAAGAAGGCTAGTTCTTAATGAAATATTCTAAAGATATGACGGTATTTTCTTAGAAGACTTTAGAATGTCATAGATTTACCTGAAAAGTTCTCAGAACATTCTAGTTATGTAGAGTATTCTAGAATGGAGGCTTATTTGTAAATATTTAGGAACTTGCATATTAATTATTATTTACATTTAGCCCCTTAGCGAGTAGTATAAATAAATAGACATTCTTTTTATAAAACAACCAAACAAAAATCAACAAAGTTTTATACAACACAATTCTTAATGATTTTATAATAATTTAACGGGTCTATAAATTGATAATAGATACATTTCAAAATCGAACCGATCACTATATGAACCCTAATAAGATGCTTTTGATTAGCGATTACATTAGGTCCCAAATAATTAGTAGTTGGAGTATCGATATGTATGTGAAATTTCACATAAAAAAACTTACGACAACAAAAAATGGGACGTGCGTCAAATGCTGAAGATAAAGAGAATACCAGTGACTTATGAATTGTGTGTTATAAATAGGTAGTGAGAATTCTTTTTTTTTTTTTCAACAACTGAAAAAAATTCTTATCACTCAAATGTACAGATTATTGCAAGAACTGAAAAGAATTCATTCATTCCAACATATAGATTTCTTCAAAAAGTGAAAAGAATTCATTCATTCCAACGTATAGATTTCTTCAAGAAGTGAAAAGAATTCTTTCATTCAAACGTACAGATATCTTCAAGAAGAGAAATATTTTTTACATATTTCATATTTGTAGCATTTTGCAAAACAGAAAGATGAATTTGCGTTCAACATTACATAAAGGATTTCAAACTTTGAGCATTCAGACTGAACGTATAGAAAAGCGTTTGTTGATCTTTTCAGGGAAACAGAAGGATAAGGAATAAAATCTGGATCGTGGCATCAAACGCTTTTAAGAAGCCTCTAGATCATTTCCTCAACACTCTCCTCAAACTTGGTACTACAAAGAGATTAGCTCATTCAAGTTTGGATTTTAAGTAGACATGTTGAACTTTGTTTAGGCTCTTAGGACATCAACAGGTTGATTATGTGTAGATATATACTGAGTCTTTATAAAACCTTGTTGAATCTTTTCCCTAATAAAATGACAGTCTATCTTTATGTGCTTGGTTCTTACATGATACACTGGATTAACAGTCATTTGAATAGCTGCTTTGCTATCACTGAATACTATAACTGGTAGTTGAATTTAATTTGAACACCAAGATATGTGATTAGGCCCACAATCCAAGTTGGCTCAACAGCGATAGAAGCTAGGCTTTTATATTCTGATTCACATGAGCTTTTAATTTAAAATATCAAATTAATGTAATCTAATTTAACTTTATAAATTAGTCAAATTGACTTTCGAAAAACGTAATATAACAATTAAAAGTGGATGGAGGGAGTATGTACTAAACTCCGTGATTATGTTTGATGATATAATGAAAACGTGTGATATTATATTCTCTTTTAAAAATTGATTACAATATAACTTCATTTTCAAAACCATAGGATTATGGTCCAAATAGCAACTTTATGTTACAACTATTTCTAGTAAAAAATGGATAAGGATCATATAGAAGCAGCCCCAAAAAGATAATTAAAGTCAAGTGCCGTCAATCTATATACTCTGGCCGTCTAGTCCTTTTGTTAGCATTTATATATTATCAGAGGTCTGATAATTTGTTCATCTCTCCTGTTACATTGCTACAACTTTTGTACTATTAATTAGTATGGTTGTATCATAGTAGAATTTATTTTTAATTTTATAACACATATCACAGCTGAAAGCTATCAAAATGAACGACCAACATGAAAAATTTTACACACAAAAACAACAAAACTACCTAATAAAGAGATGGACAAATCGACGGTACCCTAAAGAACTATACTTACAAAAGTAGAGGAGGTTGAACATAGTGAAAACAAAAATCAACAGATCAGTTTAGATAATTACATAAAACTTTAACCAAAAAAAACTTAGAAACAACCAAAAAGGGAATATTGATTTTTGGAATTTATATCAGTTCAGTTAAGTACTAAACATATTGTTTGTATCTAATTTGTACCTGTCATATATGTTATTAACATATATATTCTTAGTGGGTTCAATTGCCTAAAAGAAAAGATGAAGGGCCCATTTGGCATAGATTTCTCAAATAATATTTGGGGGAAAATTTAGCAACTAGTGTTTGTCCATACAATTTATCATTATTTGACAAATAATTTTGACAAATATTTCAAATTCTCAAATATTAATTTTTTCTAGTATTTGGATCAAATTTCATTATTTGGAATCTTTTTAAAATTGAAATTTTACACCAAATTTTTATCTTTGACAAACCTCTATAATAGTTGTTTGCATTGTATTACATAATTTTTTAAGTGAACACCAAAGTAGTGATGAAATATTCGGTGAATATGAAAGTGATGATATGGTTGTTGATGAAAATGATGAACAATCAGCTAAGAATAACAAAGTCATGTACTTTGTCTACTTCACGATGTATAGAATGATGCTTATTGCACTCACTCCAAACTTTCACATTGCTCTGTCATGGACACTACCTGTTATTTGTTGCAACGAAAATTTAATTGACTTGTAATACAAATTTATCGTTAATTTTGATAGTTTTTAAAATTTATGAGTATAAATTATATTTTTCTAAAAAGTGAAATATATTTCTCAAATATTATGGCCAAATACATAGTGAAATTTCACCCAAAATTTCATCATATTTGCCAAGAATATTTGAAAATTTATGGTTAAACGCTAGCGATTAAAGGGAAACAAATTAAACATTAAAAACAAAGAAATACCTTGAAATTTCAGCATTATCATTCTGAGAAACTGAGAAGAAGATACAGAGAGTTTTAAAGGATCGTCGCAGAAAGATGAAGCGGCATGAATGCCACGTATAGTGCTGCGGTGATGGTTTGGCAACCACGTGGAGTAAAAATAAAGTTAGGGTAAATTATGTAACTACAATGACGAGAATATCCTCTATTAATTGGTAAGCAAGCATGTTGATACCTTGGTAGACTCACACTTCTACTATTATAGAATGTGCTATGGTATTTTTTGACAATTCGTAGTCATTGATTTTTTTTAACCATCGAGTCTTAGAGTGTCAAATTCGAATTCAATAGAATCAGTAACTTTGATTTAAATTTTTGTATTATTTTAAAAGTTTATAGTATATATATAAATTATTAATTTAAAATTTAATAAATTAAAAATAAAATAAAATTCAAAATTCATAAATTTTAAACTTCGATTCCAACTTTGTTTTCGGTATTAAGTTAATTCGAGGAGAAGATTTGGAAATCTTACACGACTCACGTCGTTTTGTAGCACTTCTCCGATGTCATATATACAATGACAAGTCATTATATACCTACAACAAATCTAATTAACTAATCTATGAAGTACAATAAATAACTTTGTGATGTAAAATAAAATATCTATTTATATAAGTAAAATTGAAATGTTTATAGTGGGGGGTGTCAAATGAATGGGTTGGATTGATATTTGGGAGATATTATTTACGAAGTTGTTTCAATTTTTTTATTGATTGGCATTAACTTAAATCCTTGCTCCCAAAAAATAAATTAATACTTTCTACTTGAACTCCATCATGGACTATTTACATTCTATGACTACAAAAAATGAAGGGTTCTAGTAAACAAAATCAATGATGTTGAGCTAACACCACAAAAAAAATGACTAAATTGTGGAGATTTAATAGTGGAGGTTAGCTACACCCCCTACAAATTGCATTAAATAAAGGAGATTTTGTAGTTGACAGAAAATTAAAGTAAATGACGGAAGTTTAGAACCTCCACCATCTTAAAAGAGAAAATGTAAGTAAATAGCGGGAGTTTTAACTCTCCCATCTGAAAATATTTTTTATTACAAAATCGACACCTATATTTTTATGCTATTTGTTTATAGTAATTTTTCATTTCCAAAATACAAAATCGACACCTTTTTCTCTTTATTTTATGATAAGATAAGATTTTTAATATGATATTTTCTGACGACATGAAAGAGTAACGAATTTATATCAATCAATAATTATTTTGTTCCCAAAGGTGTATATTTTTAAATTGAAATTTGAAGACAATGTTCTTGAAGAACTTGAGGTTAAAAAAGTGATTCAGTACGGACTCTAATTTGGTACTATTAGAATTTGAGTCAATTTTCTAAATGGTCACCCAAGTTTAGGGAATTATTTTGAAATATTATTTATGTTTTATTTATGATCAAAATATCACTCAACTATCACTATTTTCATCCAAATATACTTACCACTTCAAAAGCTCCACTCTCTCCTAGTTGACACGCCATGTCATTGAAGCCTTTATTTTTTAATAATAGACTTATTTAATTCATCAAACTCAATTAACTAAAATAATGATCTTACTATTTTTTATTTTTTATTTTTTTAAAAATAATATATATATATATATATATATATATATGAATTCGATTTTTATATTTTTCAAATTTATTTTAATATTTGCTATTCTTTTGAATACATATTGAATAACAAACGTGTAATTGATCTCTCATTAAAGTTATTATATCACAATTTTTTTTCCAAAGAAAATCATAGGACTATGATCTAAATATCAACTTTATATTTACAACTATTTCAAGTCAAAGGTGGATGAAGGAGGAAGAAATAGAAGCAGCCCTAAAACTTGAAGAAAAAAAAAAAACAGCCCAAAAAGATTAAAGTCATAGTAAAAAGTGGTCAAACACTTTAATTTGAATTTTTGATGCAGTAAGCATAGTATGTTAGGTTTCTCAACTCATGTGCTAATTTGCTATAATATCTTTTGACAATTCATCGTTAGAGATATGTAAATCAGTTTTTAGCGAAACATATTTATTTTTTTAAAAAATAGCTTTTAAATCAAAAAATAAGAAATCAAATTTAAATAATTTTTAATAAAAAATAAAAAGTAGGGAAATTAGACCTATTTTTGATTTTTAACTTTTTATTTTAAGTTATTTTTAATTTTATTAAACACTTCTAAAACTAAAAATAACTTAAAAATAAGTTTGATCAATTTTTAAATCAATTCAAACAGGATCAGGACAAATGTCGTAGGGGAGCACTTCTCCGATGTCATATACACAAATGACAAGTTATTTATCTATAATAAATCTAATTAAACAATCTATAAAGCACAATAAATTACTTGTTATGTAAAAGAAAATATCTATATGCATATAAGTCAAATTGACATGTTTGTACTATGATTTTAATAGTAAAATGTTGTATAAGCAGATAATGTTTGGCAACAGAAAGGAGAAAGTGTAACTTCTTGAAGCTTTAGTAGTCAGTGACAAAGATGCCGCTATTAAGACCCCTAACTACTCTCAGTTTTGTTCAACCTTAATTTACTGAATCAATTATTTTTTTATGATAAATTCAAACTGACAATATTCATATATCTCTTTATTTATTTTTTGACATAAGAGGGTTTATATTTTATATGGAGACGATGACAAGATTTCTAATAAGACATTTTCTGATGACATGAAAGAGTAAACCTCTAATTGAGCTGCAGATTTGAGGATCAATTCTGAAATTCAAAATTAATGATTTTATATGTCAGATGTATCAAATAGTAGTGTCTAATAAGAATCAAGGATGTTGGACATCTGGTTCATTTAGAGCGACCATACATTTATAATCATTATCTCAAGAAATTTCTTTTATCCTTATAAAGTGATTGATTCGTATGTGAACATGTAAAAATTTATTTAATAATGATTTAAGTTATATAAATTTAAGGCTGACAATATAATGAATCTATGTTAATTATTCTTGTGATGTTAATCAATACTCCTTCTATTTTATATTAATTAATTTTTCGAGCTTTTTTTTATTGTTCAATTTAAATTGTTTAAAGTTCAAGATAGATGTTTGATTTTTTTTCATATTTGTCACTTCCTCTAATGAAGTTTGAAATTTTCAAGGAGATAAATTGCACTACTTACGAAATAATATTTATGATTTCACAAAAAACAATAGTATCAAGTATGATTTAAATTATGTCTTTAAATATTTTTCTTAATAAGTGTATATTATCTTACAAATTCAGTTAATATGAAATAGAGAGCGTATTGTAAGAAGATTGAAAAATTGACAATTAATGATAATATGAATGATATATATACGCACATATACCAATAATATCTCCATATAATTTGAAATGTTGGGTATTTTATTATTTTAACTCCTCCCTAAAAGCTCTCACTTTTTTGAATAACTTTCAAATCAGAAATGAGGGGTGATTGAGTATAATAAAAATAATAAGTCAAAAAAAAAAAAAAAAAAAAGGAAGAAGAAAAAGGAAGTCAACCATCGTGAAAAATGAGTTAATTAAATAATTCCAGTCTTTTCAATATTAAATAACTCTAGTCTGTCAACTGCAATATGTCTATTATAGCTACCCTGCTTAACTTGCAAGTTGTGCATACACGATATTAATAAATGTTGTCGTGTGTGTATTGTGTAGGACTAATTGTTTATAAAATCTCAGATCAGATATCATATCATCTTAATTAATTCATCCAGAGAGAAAATTAAGAGTTTGAAGAAAATGGGAAATACATTTGTAATGTTGAAGCCAATTATTCATGGTTTAATGAAAGCTGTTGGAATGACATCCCAGTTAGTGGAGATAGAATCAGGAACTACAATGCATTTTTGGGTTCCAACTAAATCCATTCATCCAAACAACAAATTATCAAATAAACCTCCAGTTTTATTTGTTCACGGATTTGTTGCCAATGGAATTATGACATGGCTTTTTCAAATACTCTCTTTAAGTTCAGATTTCGCTGTCTACGTCCCTGATTTACTTTTCTTCGGAGATTCCATCACTACTCGTCCTGAACGATCAACAACTATTCAGGTAACATATTGATCATCTCATCTAAAAATTTAAACTATTTGTTAATATGTACAATATTTTTAACTATGGGATAATTAATAAATAGGCGGACTGTTTAGCAAAGGGAATGATGAAGTTGGGTGTGGAAAAGTTTTCTCTTGTTGGGCTAAGTTATGGAGGAATGGTTGGGTTCAAGTTAGCTCAAATGTATCCTCACATGGTTGAATCTATGGTTATGTCAAGCACAATTATAGAAATGACTGAATCAATTAGCAATGCATCTTTGAAGAATATTGGGTTCACAAATTGGCCTGATTTTCTTTTGCCTAAAACTGTCTCCGGAGTCAAACAGCTTCTATCTATTGGTTCTCATAAGTTGCCATGGCTGCCTGAATTTTTCTACAAGGATTTTCACGAGGTACCTAGTTAAATTTATTTAACTAATAGTACTTATTTCAGATTTAATTAATTTACTGGTGTTAATTATGTGCTAAGCTACATGATTATGTTTGATGATCTAATGAAAACGTGTAATTATTCTCTTTTAAAATGACCATAGGATTATGATTCAAATATCAACTTTATGTTTACAACTATTTCAAGTAAAAAATGGATGAAAGAAGAAATAGAAGCAGCCCCCAAAAGTCAAAATTGGACAAACAACTTTATTTTGATGTATGTAATTATACTAGGCTTCTTAACTCACATGCTATAATATCTTTTGACAATTCATGGTCATTAGAGAGATACATGAACCAGTTTTTAGCGAATATCGAAACGACAGAATTTGATTATTTGTTTTAACCATCTGGCGATCCAGCTAGAATGTCACTATCAAGTTGATCATTTAAATTTTGTATTTATTTTAAAAATTTATAGTAATATATAAAAATTATTAATATTAAACTCGATAATTTTAAAAAATCAAAATATAAAATTTAAAAATTAACTTAATAAAATAGAAAGTAAATAACTCGTGATGTAAAAGAAAATATCTATGTATATAAGTCAAATTGATGTGTTTGTACTATTGTTTTTTTAATAGTAAAATGTTGTAAAAACAGGCAATGTTTAGCAACAAAAAGGAGAAAGTGGAACTTCTTGAAGCTTTAGTAGTCAATGACAAAGACGCAACTATTAAGGCCCCTAACTACTCTCTGGTTTGTCCAATCTTAATTTAATGTTCCATTTATCTTTAATAATGAAAAAGTCAAATCGTCTAATTTAACAGCTATTTTCAATTTTTAATAGTCATTTTCAAGATTCCTCCCAGATCTCTAGATGATGAAAGTAGTATTTATTAATTATCTCTTTGTTTACTTTTTCATACAGAGGATTTATATTTTATGTGGAGACGACGATAAGATTTTTAATATGACATTTTCTGATGACATGAAAGAGTAAGTCCCTAGCAACTTTGGGAACTATATGGTTGAGCCTAGATTAATTTGTTGAACAATTTGGAATTCAAAATTAATATTTTAAATATATTTATCAAATATCTAATAAGAATCATTTAAAATGAGTGCAGGAAGTTGGGAAAAAATACAACAATTCAGTATATAAAGAATGCAGGACATCTGGTTCAATTGGAGCGACCATGCACTTATAATCATTATCTCAAGAAATTCCTTTCTTCCTTGTGAAGTGATTCTTCATGCAAACATGAACATGTGACAATTATGTATAATAGCAAATTAAGTTATATAGGCTAATAATGTAATGAATCTATGTTAATTATTTTTGTGATGTTAATCAGTATTATTACCTAGAAAATAATTGTAATCTTGGTAATTGTTGGTGTCTTATTAATTATTCCTTTAAGTAGTGTTGTTTTGTTCGTGACAAATTTAATTTGTTAATATCGACCTTTTCAATTGATTTTTAATATAATGAAGCTCCTTAATGTCACATATTAGAGTTACTTAACTACTCTTGCATTATTTTTCATAATTTTCACTCAAAAATTTGGCAAAGGATAACAGATAATATCGACCAATTACTATTTTGTCTCCATAATCTGTTTGAACCGCTAGTATACCATGGGTGTATATTTTCTAATTGAAAATATATTGTAACTTATTTTATTTCATTGGTTTTCCAATAGATGATATAATTATAGTGATCAAAGTATCGATGCTATAAATGATAAAGATATGGATCGAGTTGAAACTTAAAAGGTGAAGATATTAATGGGTAAAGATAAAAAAATTATGGTACATCATGTTATTTCACGTATTTAAGATCGATGCCATAGTGCAATAATTACATTTCATAAAGTATTTCAAAGAATTCATGTTTTAAGTAAGCATATGCCAATATGAGATGATTAATGCGATTGTAGCTTGAAGCCTCGAAAGTTCGCTTGAAATGTGAAAGACCATAAATTCACATAATCATAAACTATCCAATATATTCGCCGGCTTTACTATTTTATATGTTTTTATTGTGATTTGAATTTTTTTCGATTCTGAAGTAAGGAGTATTAATAACAAATTGAACCAAACGAATATATTTTAGGAAAAAAAATTTTGGCCAGAAAATTTGGCCAAATCTAGTCAGAAAGGTTTTTTTATTTATGTTATTTATTTTTTAAATATTTTTATCCTTTTAACCTTAATATCTTTTAATTAAAATATATAAAAAATTAATTAATTTTAAAATAAAAAAGATATTATACACTTTAAAATTTTTTTGATCAAATTCTGGCCAAATTTTTTAGCCATTTAGCATTACCCTATATTTTAATTACTCTTTCTATTTAAAAAAGAATGAATCACTTTCCTTTTTAGTCTATTTCAAAAAAATTGACCTCTTAACATTTTAATTTCAGTATTCTATGTGACATGTTTAAGGTCATAAACTTAAAATATAATTTTGTACATTGGCGAAATGATATGGTGGACCTTTATATTTGTATCAGTTTGTATTCTAAACCCTTCTACTTACACCTATGTCATCTGAACTCTTAAACTCAATAAAACACAATTTAATAAATACCTCTGACCATTTACCAAGTTTATGTGTCTTTAAGATGGCTGAGTAGGCGAAAGTACGTGACTTCACGAGCAAGTGAACAACTTTTTTAGGTTAAGAAAATATTAAAATTATAAACGAAATAATTTTTTTTAAAAAAATTAACTAAAAAGTTATTTCTTCTTCCAACGCTGCAACTACAACTTTGTAAGTAGATCTTTGTGAGCTGTAGATCTTCGAAGAAACGGAAGGGAATGCTTAACATGCTGATCTCAAATTTCAATACCATTCCATGACGTTCACCGGAGAGGAAGGAAAGTTTCTGTTGGTTCATAGCCGGAGTATAAAGCTGAGAAAGGGAATTGGCAGCCCTACAGAAAGTCGGATACATGGTTCGATCCACCTCATCAAGGCTCGATGCTAGAGACTTCCTTTTCTTCCCCATCTTCAATCTTTCACAGCAATCGTCTCCTTCTAATCCCTTAAACTTGTCTTTTTCAACCGGTTTCGATAACCCAAGAAAATCTCAGGTGAATTTTGGGTAGATTTCGAAAAGCTTCACGGCAGAGGTTGGTGTGAAATTGTATTTGTAAGCAATTTGGGGTGTGAAAATAGTAGTCGGCGTTGGATTACGAAAAGTTTGGCCAGATCTGATTGTGCGGTGGCTTAGGTTGTTGTTACTGTGGAGGTTGGAGGAAGAAAGAAAAATAGTGACGGTGTGCGGCGGAGATGAAGACGGGTGAGGGAGAAAGTATATGTGATTTCACCGGCAAAAATGGCGACGACGCCGGTGATGGCTTTCTTTTGGTCGTGAAATAGTGAAAATAGGGAGAATTAGAAATGCCAATAATAAATTAAAATGTTATT
This sequence comes from Solanum bulbocastanum, assembly GCA_037074985.1. NCBI lineage: Eukaryota > Viridiplantae > Streptophyta > Magnoliopsida > Solanales > Solanaceae > Solanum > Solanum bulbocastanum. The sequence goes on along the minus strand of CM073597.1, from coordinate 70,031,177 downwards.
ATTTTACATTTTATTAAATAATTTTGTTTAATTGTTATGAAATAATTATGATGTGGCATTAATATATCTAATGTGGATATGACATGTCAATTATACAAAGGAGAGTGAGCTACACACATAATTGAAGGGGCTTAAAAGTTTCATATTAATTGAGTTTAAAGGTCCATATGATAAATGGGCAAGCACAAGAGTTCATAATACAAACTCATATAAGTATAAAAATTTATCAGATCATTTTGTTTTTGTACATTTAATATAACTTTTATTTAGGATCATAATTTAAAAATATTTTTTATTTTCTTAAATTTTGTATCAAGTTAAACTTAGACACTCTTTTGAAAATTTGAAAGTAATGATTAAAAAAGCTAAAAGTGAGGAGACGTGTCAAAAATTAAAATAGCAGGCACCAATGCCTTCGCAAATCGCAATGGCGCAACTTTATTCGTTGAATTCAAATAAGGTGGCTGGTGTCCGTGTCTCTTCTTTTATATGTATTTCGTATACGAATTGGCAATACTCGGATAATCCAAAACGCAAATCTCACACAAATTTGCAAAATCAAAAATAATTTTTTTTTATCCAAAAGTAGGCAATGGAAACGGTTATGGAAGACGAAGAGTACAATTGGAGCGAAGTGAAGCTTCATTCTCTCATACCCGTAGTGCCGGAGCCGGAGCTCGATAGAGAAACCGGCGAACGGCGTCGCGGCCGTGATATAATGATCGCTATAGATCACGGTCCTAACAGCAAACACGCTTTTGATTGGGCCGTTACACACCTTTGCCGTCTCGCCGATACGCTTCATCTCGTTCACGCCGTCTCCAGTAAGTTCGCATCCTTATGAATCTCCGTTTTAATCAATTGTTCTTAACAACATTTGTTAATATACTGCTCTATTTGTTGCTAATTTTGTTTCAGGTCTGAAAAATGAGATTGTTTATGAGGCCACACAGGGACTCATTGAGAAGCTTGCTGTTGAGGCTTTTTCGGTTGCTATGGTTAGTCTTTCTATGTGGCTTTACAGTAATTATGTGCAGATGGCAAATGGTTTCTGATTGAAGTATTAATTATCAGTGCTTGGATAATCTATTAAAATCTGCATTTACTCTGTATAATTAAAACATTAGTTTGATTTTCCAGTTGGATTAATAAATGTTTTCGATTGTACCTTGGCCATTATCTAGCAATGTTTGTATTACTTATCATATATGATAAAAATGATTAGCATAATGCAATTAACAAAAGTGATTACCCTTGGCCATTCTCACAACTACATTCCTCAACCTGATTAATGTAAACATCAAAATTGATCTACTTCTCTCATAAACCGTGTTATAATAACTAAGGCACCATTACATACCGCCAAAACATTTTCTGGAAAAAATGAACCACCTCACATTTGAACATTAAAGGTTCTCAAAAGATTAAAGAGACACCATTTTCCCTCGCAACATGGAAGATACATGCTGCAAAATTCTTGAAGATGAATATTTAAGGACCTTCCATGACTGACATAAGAAACAATAGTTCCTTTGAATATTTAAGGTCATTCAGTTGCTTGAATGAGGAATGTTTCATGTTAGGAAATATATATAACTGTTTATCAGAAGCGAACTTTAATATGTTTCATCACGATTTGATTTAGTGGTCTTCTTCTGAATGGGTTTTCATCATGATCATTGCTTCTCAAGTTTGAGCTGCTCATATGTAGCTTTACTCTGTTGGAAAATACCATGATTCAAATGGTTTGATGGGTTTATTTAGCATGCATGTAAGTTTTCATAACTATATACCATGAATTAGGCTGCGTGTGAGAGTTGATTCTAGTCAGGTGCCCAACCTGTTACTCATTGTTTTGAGCTTATAGTTTTTATTTTTATAAGTCTAGAATTTGATTAGCAGTCATAAGACATCATGTTCTAAAGCCTTATGTCCCTGACTGAGACGTGACCTTGAGGGCTTGAGGATTGTCAGAAATTTGCCTAGTTGTTGCTTGAATGATACATGTGTCTTTAATTTTCTAATTATTTTTCTTAGTTATTTCACACATGATATGTCATTTCTTGCAAGTTTTTATTTGTTATGCAACAGTATCTTCACGAGTTTTCTCCATTTTTTTCGTTTATAGTTTTGTTGACAATTGAAATATGTGCAAGTTTAGTTTTGCTAGCACATTGGAAAATATTCTCATGGCATATGCAACATATGCACTTCCAGTTCTACTGTGGAGATATTTTTCTTGCCGATTTTCCACTAGATATATTTTTTTCATTTTAATGCCTTAAGGCCGTGTAACAAGAAGACCTTTTTTCATCACAGAAGAATGTATTATAAACCCTGAGAGAAGTTTGTAATTGTTGGTTTTATTGAATTTGAACTTGGTTTCATTGAGTTTGACCACATGTAAACCAATAATCTCTATAGTTCTGGTTTCATAGGTATAATTTCTAGAAGTTGATAACATAGTAAACTCAATTCTTTGGATTCATGTTGAAATAGGTGAAGACAGTGGCTAGGATTGTTGAAGGAGATGCTGGAAAGGTAATTTGCAAGGAAGCAGAAAGGTTGAAGCCTTCAGCTGTGGTTATGGGAACCAGGGGACGTGGCATAATCCAAAGGTGTCTATCTCTCTCTCTCTCTCTCTCTCTCTCTCTCTCTCTCACACACACACACACACACACACCCCTGTGTATGCATTGGTTACTAATTGGTTGTTAAGTCGATTACTGATTTTTCTGGTTAATTTCTCATTAGTGTACTGCAAGGAAGTGTCGCTGAGTATTGCTTACACAACTGTAAGATAGCACCGGTCATCATAGTTCCTGGAAAAGGTATAATTTTTACACAATTCTGTTCTTTAGTATTGGTTCGTATTTTCTTTTTTGAATATGAAGCGTAGCAAAAATCTAAACTAGTCCAAATTATTGCCAAAACAGAAGCTGGGGAAGTCTCTGTGATTTAATGGAGCTTTCAAAGTTTGAGGAACTTACTCTGAATTGATGTCCATCCAAGTAATGCTGATTGGTATGATATAGTGGCAGCAGCTGTACTAGTGGCAGGTTCTTCCTTTATAATGTTCGTGCTTATATAAAAAGCTTATGCTATCATTGATGTAAAGTATTTTTATCTGGTTTTAAATTGTGCTTATTTTATGTCTTCAGTATTTAAGTTTGTTTATAATACCAATTTATATTGTGAATAGTTGCTGATAGCAGTGAAAAAACTCATCTATATACACATTGGATAATGTTCCTAAGAGATTGATGACTTACCATTTGTGCTGGAATACTTTAACAATTTCTGTCATGAAGATGTAAGACATCACTTATAGACCCAAGAATCATATAAGCAGGAAAAGCATAATTCAAGATCTATCTGCTTAGCTCCATTAGAAGGATTCTGAACTAAATATACTAATTTAGATATCCCACTTTTTCTTATTCAACTTAATCATTGTACTCCACCTCTATTCTACGGGCATTTTTATAGTCTTAAAAATGACATTAAACAGCCAAATCAGTCATTCCAGACCTGCCTTGCCTGTGTTCTTTCAAAACTCCACCAAAATCATGTCTAGTCCAGTCAGTTTTCCCCTGCTCATACTATGAATAGCACCCTTAACCTGCTCAACTTTAATACTTCTACAGTACCCAATATATCGATGTCTCTCGAAGTGCTCCTAATTACCAAGCACAATGTTCCTGTCCTCTTCTTCATTCAAGAGTTTATGTATGTCTGTCATCTCCGTCTAATGAGTGCCTCTTATGTTCATAGATTCTAGAGGGATTCTTTAAGAAGTTGAGAGCTGGGGAAAGGGCATAAACATAAATGTTATGTAAAATTGTTGGTTCAAGTGTGCTGTACTATACACCAGAAATTATGAGAACCATCTTAGATTTTTAGGAAACAACGATTCTATTCCAAAAATAGTGGATTCTATAACAGCATTCTGCCTTTTCGAAGACAGAGCACTCGTGGCACACACTTGGCCCTTTGCGAAGATTTTAAGATAAATTGATACTACCTAGGAAGAACCACAAACCAAAAGTTAGCTATTGAGATGGGATAGCCCAAGGCAATATAAAGCCCACATTAGCACATTGCAATACAGATGCGGGACTCAAGTCCCATTCCTTACAATGGTCCATAATAAACTACAACATTCTGCATCCGTCGTCCTCGACGGCTCTACACTTTCACTCTACCACAAGTAAATAGCTCTTTCCAAGGTAGCCATTTTTTAGTCAGGTTTCCAAGAACCTGCCACTAGCTGTGCGCTAGATGCTTCTAGCCCCGAGTGGACATTGCAATACTGGTGTCAACATCCATGGCACGGTGGGTGGTGACTGGCTCCTGATAGTGTTGATACAATCCTGGGAGAACTAAACCCCAAAAGCTAGTTATTAAGGTGGTAGAGCCCAAGGCTGTATAAATCCCACATCAACATATCGTAGCCTTAGTGGGTCCCGAAAGATAACAAGTAAAACCATCTTTCAGCATCTATTCCGGCAAGAAGAATCCAGTAGATTTTGTCTGCAGAAGTGGCCAGGTCCCCCTTGTTCACTGAAAGTGAAGGTAAGCATTTGTTTTAGAACAAAGAAATAATGGCGAAAGGCACAAGATGACATATACTAGGCCCAATAGTGTGCTGCCTGGTCTCGGATGAATGCCTCTGATTTGCTCTGAACCATCAAAAATGAAAAGATATCCTCCTGAACATAATGGACTATATTCCATTATGCTGAAAGAGAGATTAAAAACAACAAGAAGGTCTTGCAACCCCCCTCCCTTCAACCAAAAAAAGAAGGAAGATGCTAGCACGAAAAAAGAATATAGAGAAAAATAAACTCCCTCACTGGTGGAGTGGAGTAATTGAGTTAGATTACATGACAAACAGTCACTACTTCTAGTTTGCTTAATGATAATCCACAGGAATCCATTCTTTTTGTATTCAAAGCCACCAATATGGCATCTCCATGTATGTCATCAGTGGAACTTGGATATGATTTTGAATATCTTTCAATCCCTTGTATAAACCACATAAACTACTTATTTCTTTGTCCAACCGATTAAAACAATATTTGACAGACTGATGTGAAATATAATGATGCTCTAACTACAAAGTGTATTTTAATTATGTGATATTAGCATGAGCTGCCATATGATTAGTGACTAATTTTTCTTTTTTATAATAGAGAAGGAATTAATCCTAATAACAAGTGGTTTAGATCTCTCAATATCACCAATTATTTTGAAAGAGAAAAAAAAAAAAAGCCTTTTTTCTCTAGGTCTTTATCGACATGTCTTATTCTGTCCAAAAAGCAACTAGGGTAGCCACTATGGTATTTTTTTGGCTCCCTTTCAGTATAGTCATGGAGATGGAGTGCTCAATATTTCCATTCAGGTAATAGTCAAAAGAGTAACAGCTTGTGCCACTTGATGAGTATGACCCTTAGTAATCAGTGTTTGCAATTTTTATGCTTATCATAGAGTTATAATCGACTCTCTTAGTTAAGAATTCTGGAAGAGGATAATTTGTACCTACAACTGACATGAAAGTGGAAAATAATATAATCATAAGCAGTTTTGATTGATTACAAACGTAAGTTACAATACTACTATAACAACAACTACTTCTTAGTGTCAAATAAGATGGGGTCTAGTTGGTTATATGAACACTGACCAATTAGGTATCATAAATGACAGTAAATAGATAAATATGGATATCTTACGAAGTACTACACATTTTATTTAGAGAAATAGAATAAATAATTAAGCTATTGGTCTGGTTGAGAGATTTCAGCTGGTTTATGTTGCAACCTAGTGATAACTTCGTGTCCAAACAAATTATTTCTGAGATTCAAATTTAGCGCTCGACCTAGTCCTCAGGGATTTCTTGGTTATGAAAAAAATGAACAAATTTTGCACTTCTGTTCTGATGCAGTTTCTTTCATTTACATCTCCAGGAGTTGATTTTGTGTGCCTCTATATATATAGATGGAAATTAGATTTATGTATATACAATTTTCCAAAATTTTAACTTCTTTTCTAGCTTCTATATACTAGTGGCATGATTGGTTGCAATTGTGTTTTGATTGACTGTTATAGAGAAGATATGATTTCCAATGAACAGTGTCATAGTATTGCTTTGATACTCTTGAACTGCAACATTTACATACAGAATATACTATGTTATGTACTTGGAAAAAAAGAATCAGGATCCATGACATCTTAGGTGAAGTCATTCAAGGATCTTGAATGACTAGAATTGTAAGGTCACATTTCCATCTTCAGGTCATGTCCAGCTTCAGCGAAACCTGCACAGTGATCATTTTTTTAACTTCAATACTTGAACAAAAGCCTACTGCGATTATTCTGGTGTTAAAATTGAGATTAGTGATAGATAGGAGCCATAGGTCCCTCCAAGTATGGACAAAGGTTCAAATTTCAGTATAGGCAGAATGAACACTAAGTGATTTCTTTCAATATGTGTACGGCTTGTTCGGTAGTAATTACCCGATACGTTGGTGATAGTAGTTGGTGGATACTTGTGGAATAGTTGAAGAGCATGCTAATTGCCCAGACACAACTGTTATAAAAAAAAAAGGAAAAATAGGGCCCTCCAAAGACTCGAAATCTTAATAATGTAGTTGAATAATAGCTGTTCATTTTTGTTGGATGGTTAGTACCTGCCTATCAATCAACTACTTTGGGGAATTTTTCGCCGTGCAAAAGTAACACAGTTTTGATCATTTAAGGTGGAAGACAGAAATAAAGGGAAGATATCTAATCAGCAACCTTTTTCAACAGGAGTTTAAATCAAAGAGGACCCAACTATTCTCGAAGCAATATGATAGGTTCTGGGTCTCTAACATGGAAAGTAGCACCCACCTTAATTGATTTTTTTATCTTCTTTTTGGTGAAGCATCATAGACAGGATAGAAATATTGACTAGATATGTCACTTGTGTATACCTGTACACGGATGGGGAAGAAACTGTGCTGATCTTCCTTGTTCAAGCTCCATTGCATACATGTTATCTAAATCAGTGTCCCAAGTTTGAAAGCTCTGAACTTGCTGTATGTCAAATGATACTTTTGTTTAGCAAATTGAAAGAGAAAAAAAAGGAAATTAACTGTTTATTGACTAAAATTGGTTCAATTAATTACATTGATACTGGATGAGTCGAGAAACATTTCAGGAATTGGTACAGGAGCACTAGTGGTTCTACGTAGTGCCATTTCATTTAGATTTAGAATACCCATTTCTAATCCAGAACTTGACATTATTTGCTGCAATGAATTGACCTGGCGTTGGGCCATACTAAGCATTTCAGATGATGTTCCAGCTCCCACTGTGGAAAAAGTAGATGTGGTAGTTGCAAATATCTGGAGAAATAAATGTGAAGTAAGAACATAATTTTATTCTGAAGAACGAAATAATTTCTTGATATGATGTTCCCTTACATCTTTGTTGAAGAAATTGTCTACGTCGATATCAAGCCTTGGATTAACAGCAGCTAGTTTCATGGATAGGAACTGTCATGATTATGAATCGTCAAATATAGAATCTCAATCATAATTTTTCTAGCAACAACATCAAATACATAAAGGACTGTTGTTTTTTGATTTATTTTTTTTACCTCTACTTGTCTTTGGAGAGATTGGACGTAGTTGATTATTTCATCTAGCATTCCTGCTTTCCCTGTTATCTTGTTACAACCTGGTACTAAATCTTGCAGAAATCTCATTCTCTCACTTATCTTTTCCCTTCTTACCTGCCAAAAATATGAATTAACTTGCTGGTTAAGTTGTTCGTTAGAGTAAAATATTACTGATGGTTAGTAAAAAACACTTTGACCGAATTTGCAACTCACTCTTTCAGCCAAACTGTGGCTATCAGTGGCTTGACCTCGACGTGCTCTGACATGTATATAGTCGAGCTTTTTATCATCGGTAATTTTGGACTTCTCCTTTGAAGTATCAGAATTTTCCTTACTGTTGCTACTGTTATTGGCGCTCCTTTTGTTGCTTTTTTTCTCTGTTGTTACCTTGGAAGAATCATCCCCCTCTTCGATGCATTCTTTCAATTTCTTGTCTTTGGTTTCCTCTTCTGCAACCTCCTGAAAAATGTCCACCAATTATAGCTTACAGGAATGTTGAATTGTGTGAACATCTGGAAAAAATGATAAATCTAATTGCATATTTTTAATTACGTAATTATATTATATATCAACGCGTGAGATGTGGATCTGATTCTTTATATGAAAGTAGTTTTTTTTCTTTTTGGGTGGATGTGAAAGTTGAACTCAAAACCTTTGACTATTCTAATATCTTGTTGAGTTGTGTGACTATCTATCTATCTAAAAAACTCACTCTTTGAATAAGCAGGCGTTTAATTACTTAACTATATTATGCCTCAACCACACCGAAATGCAGGGCTTAATCATAGGCAGGATAGAGAAACAGTTTCAGTTGGAGTTGAACATACCTTGAGATGTTGATTCTTATCTGCTTTCCTTTTCTTGAAGCTCTCTCTGCCTCTGTTAGAACTCAGCATAGTCTCTTTGGGTTTAACAGCAGAAACAGCATTGTCCGCCATGGTAGGCGGGCAACTTGTAGTTCTTGAGATAGCATAATTCATTTCAGTTGGGTGTGACATTCCTCCGTGTCCAACTCCTACTGGAACATGACCAAAACCATTATTATCAGTGGTCCCAAAATCACCCCAATTGTTCTCCATACAGGGGTCTGGCTTAATTGCCCTAGTCACAAGCTCATTAAGACTCTGATCATTTACATTGATCAGCCCATGAAATTCATGAGCTTCAGACGTTTGATGAAAAGAACTCATCATTTGATCATTTTGTCCATTAAAATAACTCATCTCTTGTTGCTGCACCTGTTCTTGATGCCATTTCATTCTAGCTCGTTGTCGTTCAAGCACGCTGCTTCCATTTCCTCCATTGCTGGTGATGTTGTTAAGTAGCATTTCTGGTAATGCAATATTCATCAATAATAGAGATCCTTTTTTCAGAAAGAGTTAAGAGAAGAAAAAGCTGCTACTGTCCTTTGTTTTACTTTGCGGAAAGTAACAAAGGCGATTCAAAATTGTACTAGAAAAAAATATTAGGTAGCTTCCTAACGCGTTCCTTGTTTGTTACGTCCTCTTGAACTAACTCCCTCTTTATTTCTCTTCAAGTACTATGAATACAACTTTAGAATATAGAAGAAATTGAGTTCTTCTATCTTTCTTTTTCTGTTATTGTGTGTGCGAGAAAGAAGAGAGTAGAATGCGTGAAGCTTAGAGGTATTAGGAAAGTGGGGTTTAAATAAGTATGACAAAAAGGTTGCCGAAAAGGAGAGATGGAAATGCGAAGTTGTATTTACTTTCTTTTGATTTAACTGCATACGAAATATATAAAGAGAAAATAATCTTAAACATGATATTTTACGGCTGTAACGTCATATAGTGATTAATATACATGACAGAAACCGTGTTGCTGATATAAACAATAAATAAATACATTTTAATTTAGCTCAACTTTTAACTGGGGCAGGGGTCATGGAGCGTAACGATACCAAAGTGGGGCCGGGTGACATGACTAGCCACGTGAGACTGTCCCGCGAGAAGGTAAAGTTAGAGAGAGCTTTTTTGGGCCTGAAAATGAGAAATACAATTGGGTCTCCCACTGATACGTGTCAATCAATGGACCCGTCAAAGGTGACATGTCAGAAGAATGACGTGGACACCACCCTAATAAAAAAGGCGGATAACGGGGTTCTCAGAATTCTGTGCGATTGATGTTTGGTACCTGAAAGTTAGTGAAACACTCTCTCTTGCTTCTATTAAATACCGTAACAGCAGAATCTCAGATATTACGGGGTTGTCACTTGCTAAAAATAAAATTCCGTTCGCTCTAACTTATTTTTATACTTAGTTAATTATTTCCCAAAAGAGGAAAAACAATTACACAAATTTTGAAATAGAATTTGAAGTAAGCAACACTAGAAGGTATTAAAAATCTTTGATGCAACCTTCGTTTTCCTTCTTGCGAACCACCCTAGATGTGCGGAGCTCGTTTCTCTTTCCCCTCTTTTTGGGAAAAGCACACATAAAAATCATCAAAAGTTTGATTCTAGAACGAAAGGAATGTATAACTAGGGTAAATCCCTATTTTCTTATTCGTAATGAGGGGTGTTGCTTCCCAATATACACGCAAGTATACGTGGTTGCGCAAGTAATATAGATTCTTAAAGAACGAGTTATCGTTCCCAAAGGACTTATGATCAATTTATATCTAACACTTAATTCTACAAATAAAAGTAAAACTAATCGTTTAAGAGATTGTGATGATTGTTAACTACTAATAATTATGCACTAAATAAAAGTAACCAATTGTGAACGACTTTAGTGTGATGTTTCAAGCAAGTAAAAGGCAATTTTAGGGTTGCAGCATATACTGAATCTAATGTATCATATTATTGATTTAGAAATAATTTCAATTGTCAAGTTACTGATTTATAGGGTTAATTGTATGAGTCGGGTTCACACCTCTATTCGCCTACTCCAGTTAGCTATCTAACTACATCGTTGAGCGGAGATAAATAGACTAACTGGTGAGCATTTATATTTCACCCTGTTTCGTAACCAAGCAAGTTGTTCGTCCGAGCGTCACTCCTAAACATAAATCACCTCAATCAAATGGGTCGATCGAGCTCTCTATATTCTTTGGTCTATCTAACCTTACCTCTTTCGATTTTAAGATTAGACAATATATTTATCTTATGGTGATCAACATAAAATACTAAAACAAGAATATAAAATTAATGTATAATGACAACCAAGAATTAATTCAAGAACCTCAAATAATCAACATTCCATTCGTAGCTACAGCCCCAGAATAAGGGCGTTTAGCCACTCATGCTATTAGGAAACCACAAAATACACTTGTTCATGCGATTTTCGGAAAATAGAAGAGTTAGAAGATTAAAACCTATTACAAACGTTGATACTTGCTCTTGCACACCAATAAAAAGTTGAACCCTAACAATGGAGCCCTAATGGTCTGTTTATAATAGTTAGGAACAATAAAGTCGAATTCTATTTCAACTAGGAGTCCTTTTTAAATCAACTTTTGCCAAAACTCCGCATAAGCAGTGCGCCCAATAGTGGCCTCAGTCAACTGGAGCTTGGCGCGTCACCCCCTTGCTACGCCAGTGGTGTTGGGGCGCCGCACCTAGCTTTTGCTCCCTGGCGTCTCTTTTCATCTTTTAACTCCTTTTTCTTCCTTAACTCAATCACTTCCTTTAGGAACCTTGCAAAATTGCTAATCATGCATGTTAGTTTGCAATCATTGCAATCTAAAGCCAAAATATGCTAGTTAGATTAGTGAATGTCCTAAAATTTACATTAAAGATGGGTAATTTGTAGTAATTGGACATATAAATATGCCCAAGATCAAGGGGGAAACTTTAATTAGATATTTTTATTATAATTTGGATTGCAACTTCTTAGTTGAAAATTTATATTGGTTTGGAGGTAAGTTATGAAGGGGTAGTTTGGTAGCTGATTTGAAAGTGAGTTATGCTGGTACTAAATCTTATGTAAATAATATCATGTTTGGTAGTCGATAAAGGAAGTAAGTTATTCATGTATCAAATTAAGAAGTTGCTTGATTTGCAATTTAGAAATCACATAACTAATACAAGTAATATAAGTTACGAGTAAATCTATTTATGCATAACAACTAATACATAAATATAACTAAACACCGCATAAATAATATATAAATTCTAAAGAAAATATTCTTGTATTTAAGCTTGAGAGAGCCTTGCTTAATCCCACAGGCCACAAGATTTGACGATACGTGTGATGACCAAATTAGATAGTCACGGGTGATTCATTAATAATAATTGAGTATTTAGTAGGTCATTATAATTAATCAAACACAAAAGTTTCCAAGACGGTAGTTAGATGACATTTTAATAGATAACATAATATAAGAATTAATTTGGATAGTGTGATGGAGGACCACTAAAAAAGTTTTTTTTTTTTGGGGTGTGGAGGGGTGGGGGTGGGTTGGGCTGCGGCCTGGGCAGATTTTCTATTGCTATCACTATCAAGAGACAGCATAATCGAGGAAAGATTTGGTTTCATTTTCATTTAGCTTTCTATGAATTTTGTGACCACTGACTCCTTTCCTTTTAATTAATAATTGTGCTTTCACAATTAGTAATTGTATCTTGTTTTTTAAGTAATTATTTCATGTGAGGTTTATTTGATCAAATATTTTCTGTTAGTGTTTAGTACCATTAACTAACAAACAGCTGGGTCAACTATGGCTGCAAATGTTAAATCATGTTAGCTAGCTAGCAATGCGTTTATTTCAGTAAAAGAGACTAATCAATAACCTCTACTTGCTGTTGATATCACAACATCACTATATGTGTGGACATCAAGTGGTATATTTGCCTTCAAAATAAGTTATTGGTTAAGATATGCCACTTAATTAGCATATTTTTTATTTGCTAATAATTACTAGCGTCATATTTATAATTTGGAAAGCACTCGAAGCTTCTCTCGAATTATCAAAAGATGCTATTCGATAATATCTTCTAGCGGACTCCCTACTAACCCTATGAACTTGTCAGTTTATATTTTGTCTAAGAAAGATGGATCAAGCACACCACATTTTAATAAGTTAGGAAAGTTGTTAAAGGATGAAGAATCCACTACGGGAAGAAAAAAGGGGATTAGTGACAGATTAGCTAAAGATTATTAACAAATTTCATAGCTAATTTTATGTGTTTCTAGTAGTGGTCAATTAATTATGAGAAACTGACAGAAAGAGAAAGAAAAAATTGGGATTATTTTAATAAGTAGGAAAATTATCTTGGAAATCATAATAAGATTGGTCTCTTGTCAAAATTATTGTTTGACTACAACGCTACGTACATGTGCTTTTGTTGTGAACCATCTATGGACCCTGTATCAACTTAATATAAACAGCAAGCATATGATTAAAAACTTGATAAATCACCAAGTTTGCAGACTTAAAATTAAAGTTATTGATCCTTATCTTTAATAGTAAAAAGCAAATCATTTAGAAAGGTGCGTAGAGGATATAGTGGTACCCCCATGTATATATTGGTTGAATTAATATTAGTCCAGAGAGGATGAAGGCTACTACCATTATCCTCAAATGGCCACTACTGGGCCACACTTCTATTCTAAAACCCACAAACTTACGCCTTATTCGAAATCTTAGTGAAACACTGAATTTCTTATCTCATGTCTGCTTTTCGTGAAAAAATACTAAATGTGATGGAATAGTTAGAATTCATCGATTCTTAATCAGAAGTTTTTGTATCAAGTTTTTTAAGTTATAAAAACAACCTCTTCTCTTTTATTTTTATTGTATTTTAAGTAGCACAAATTTAAAATAATCAGATCAGTGATTTTGACTATTTTTTTTTTCTCTCACACACATAGACCTTACACCAAAACCAATAAGAGGAATGGGGCCATTTTGTGTGTCTTCCTCAATCTCTATTCTTCTATCGTTTTCTATTGTGGGCTAAATTAACGGAAAACTACCGCCTTCTACCACTAGCACATATATCCCCAACCTATATACCAATTTATTTAATTATTACTACTTGTTATTATATATTATTAATTCTTCCACCCCACCCCCCACAACCCACACCCTACCCCCTTTGTATTCTTAAATATATTTTTTATATATTGATAAACAAGACCACCTACAATGTACCAGCACACAGTAATGCTTTTGTTTTCATGCACCATTTGTCCATGTGAAAACATGGGTAAGATATGTTATTGGAAACACAAAAAGAAAAGAAAGAAAAAGCTTTAAACGAAGTAAAAAAAAAAAAAAACACAATCTATCATTAGCTAAGAAAAGTAGCAGATAAAAGAGGTTGTCATCATACAAAACGTTGGCAGAAGTGAAGCTAGAATTCTAGTAGTCTCGATCAAAACTACGTACATATTTGTATTAAAAATCTATTGAACATGTACAAATAATTTATACGGAACTATGTAAGCTAAAGATAATTTAATAATCATAAACATAAAATTTTAAAATGTTTGTTTATATATTATAAAATACTAATAAAAATGAAAATGAGCCCTTGAGGTTTAGAAGAGGCCAATGAAGTCAATTATAAGGGCTAGCTGACAGCTCCAGACTTCTATGTGCATGACATATAATTTCTATTTCGTATATAATAATTATTTCTATTATACAGAAAAGCAGCACACAGCAGAGAAATAAATAATTGATAGTATGTAGAATTAGCTAGGTGTATTTATGAAACCTCTTTATCTTATCATATCTTGCATTCGATTGGGGATGAAATGATGAAAGAAATGGGTATAACGTATGGTAACATAATAATGGGCTAACCAGATATGAGATATGGGTACTCTGAAATATTGCAGCAGATCCGAGGTTTCCTAGAGGAAACCATAGTAACTAATTAAGACTCTAGAGACTACTATCAAGGATGTGGTGCAAATGAGCCCACTCCTTCCTTAATCAGAGGTCTCGAGTTCGAGTTTTGGGTATAGAAAAATCTTTGATGGGAGAACTTAGCTCCGAGTAGGCCTATACGTAGCACAAATTTAAAATAATTGAGCTCCAATATAGGTACTGAACACCTAATGGAAAATCAAAATTTAGTATATTGCAAGACGGAATTTAAGATTTAGAAGTATTTGACCTTAATAACGATTGTTTGGTTAATTTATCAAACATAAGTAGCAATAATTTACTTAAGAAAATACTATCAATATAGCTCCAAGCAAATAGATACAAATTAAAGCAAAACAGATCAAATTTAAACTCTCGTAATGTTTTTAAATTCTCGATAATTTGGGTATATATAGGGCATATGTTTGCTCTGGGTAATTTTCCCTACTTCATACTCCCTCCGATCCATTGTAGTTATTATCTTTACTAAAAATAGATGTTCAAAACTAATTATTGTCTTAAAAAATAAAGATATAATTAACTAATTAATTAGTATTCACCTTTTAATATGGTGAAAAAGAGAGTAATATTAAATAAACATTAAAAATAAATAAAGATAATTTAGTTAAACTGTTTTTTTTTTTTTTTTTTTGCTATTATTTCTAAGTGGTGTGCCCAAAAAAAAATATAACATGTAAAATGAACAGCAGGAAGTATATATCAGAAATTTTTCCTAAATAGTATATATAATATTTTATAGAGTATTATTTTTTTATTTTGTTTATAGAGTATTATGTTTGAGAATTTAAATAATAGTTGAAGGGTCAGCTACTGATGCGTCCTATGGAATTTGGCTTCTATTATTTGTGAGACTACAATTAGAAAAGGCTTAAAATAATGAAATAAAAGGGCTTTAGTGAGAAAAAATAATATTTACTGCGAATCCCTTGTGCTATATATGAATCAATATAACGTAGTATCCTTATTTTACTGATAATTACTAACTTTACGAGTTCCCAGACTGCCCAGTCACTTTATAATAAAATAATATTCTGACTCTACTTGTCATATTTTTTTTATTTTCATGTCAAACTGTTTTCTGATTATTATGTTCTTATTTATTATGTTGAAAAGAGACAAAGTCTAAACGATCATATATTAGAGTATTTGTATATGCTCTTTACTTAGATTTTCTTAAGTATGTTTATTATTTTCAAGATTATTTATTATTTCTATTAGGTAACATCCTTTCATAATCTATCTTCAAAGTACCATGAATGTGAATGTTCTTACGAGAAGGTGTGTTATTGAACACAAAATGAAAATAGTAAAAACAAAAAAAAAAAATTTAGATGATTGAAAACAAGGTGTCAATAATCTTTTTGAGATAATAAAATGAAATAAACTAGAAACTAAATTACAATATTACATGTGCACTATATATGTGGAAATACATTTAATGAAGAATTAGGTAAAAAATTATTTAATAAACTACCAGAAGCATTAGGAAGAGAAATAGAAGAAAGATGGTATAAAAGAGAAGGAGTGGTGCAAAACCCCACACTCTTATGGCCTATAGGACAAATATATATATATATATATATATATATACACACACTACGCCCATGGAGATTCATGCATGTAGTGTAGGCATACACTAGATTGCACCAAATCATAAATTAAAGATGATGATTGACATGATATATATAGCTTGCACGAATGGGTTGTGATTGACATATATATAGCTTGCACGAATGGGTTGTTTTTGAATCTAAATCATAAAAAAATAAAATGAATTTCTATATATAAAAGAACGTCGGGTGTGCATGGCGTCCCTTGATGTAGAAGGGGAACAAGTTCCAAGATGGCACAACCAAATTCCAAGGCAACTAACTTTTGTTGATCAGAATCATCGAAGTATGTGATGTAATAGATGAAATTGTTTCTTTTTAATTTATTTATTAGAGTTGTCAATTTTGAGCTTTGAATATAAATTATTTCTTTTAATAGGAAGAGATATTTTCAAATGAGATATATCTGATATGAATCAACTTCAATACGAATACTAAACTATAGACAGGAAAAAAACCCTTATACCTAGGAATGGCAATATCCTTGTCTCACCCTTGATCTTCCCATGATTTTCCTTACTTCCTACGTCACAACTCACAAGCAATGTTTGTTCTACGTATATAACGTTTTTTTTTTTCAAAATATCTGATGCAAGTCATAGACATTATGAAGTTATAAATCATTTCATTAACTAAATAAGTTAACATTTTAAAGTAAATTCTTTTGAATAGAACATACGACATGCTTTGCAAACATGATTAAAATGTCACAAAAATTAAATAAAAATGAAGAAAATACATACTAAAGGGAAACATGGAGATTCCAATTAATTCTAAACTAATTTTAAGTGAGTCAATTGGTAGATTCAGGACAAGTTTTGTTGGTTCATCTTTGTTTCTTTATCCTTGCTAACTAGAAATAAATCTTCACAAGTTGGGTGTGAAAATTTTGATTCACTAATATTCGTATACTGAACTTGTGGCATGACATAGAATAAAACAACCCTCCATGAAAAGTTTTTTTTTTTTTTTTTTTTTTTTTTACATATTCGACTAATTCAAAGTGAAAAATGGAGTTGATGCATGGAGTGAAATTGAGTCAAAAGATATTCCAATACTACTTAACTTATTACTTTCCAATGGAGATTAATATGCACAAAAAGATATATTTAAAATTTATAAATATAATAAAATCACTTATTACTTTCCATTGAAGATTAATAATGCACAAAAAGAATTAAAATTTATAAATATAATAAAATCACTTATTACTTCCCATTGGAGATTAATATGCACAAAAAGATTTAAAATTTATAAATATAATAAATTTATATTTATTTTGAATGCATACTTTACATGTTGAATTCACTAACATGTAAGTGAGGAAAGGTAGGACAACCTTCTCCATCCTCTACATTAATCCTTTTCCATAGATTTATCATCCTTTCTGTCCAATAACTAGTTACTATTAGATTAACCATAATTAGAGATCAGTACATAATCAACAAATCACATGAAATCAATTAAGTACCTACAAAAATCTTGGAGCTATTTTAAATTAAATTGAAGTTCCTTCTTGTCATGAGGAGTAGGACAAAGATTTTGAAACAATATATTATGTATACATACATGAATGAGTAAATAAAGAGGATGAGGTCTAGATTCGTCAACGGGCCCTGGTCAAAGATTTAAATATATATTTATTTTTTTGGTTTCCTACACAGTGTTCGATATCCACATTAGAGCCTGAATAAATTCAAATTCGCGACAAAAAGTCCCACAGAGGGTAAAGCGCTCCCTGACAAAGGTGACTCTGTAGCAGAGGATTCGAACCCAAAACATTTGATTAAGAATAAAGAAGTACTTACCACACTACCACAATTCTTATTGATAGATTTAAATATATTTATATACGAGACATATATAATTTGGTGTTATATTACAAGACAAATTTGCCTTCAAAAACCTTCTTTTTTTATTACTCCCTTGGATTCTTTTCACAACCCATTCCTCCAATTATTTGTTGCCAATATTATTTATCTTTAAAAATGAGTAACTTGCTTTTTCTACGGAGCTGAAGAATGTCATATTTAATATTTGCAAATATTGAAATATTATTTACGATTAAATGAAGGGTCAAGTGTCCAAAAATTGGATGGGGTCACTCGCTGACTGAAGTGCCCCGCGCAAAATCGGTGCACAGTCTCGTCCTTGTTTAGTTCGTGCACCTCTGCTAATTCTATCATCAACTTTATTTTTATTTAGATACTCGAAATTTTTTATATATGGTGTAGTTTCAACTATAACAAAACTACAACGAGGATAGTAGGATATACACAACTCGATACATTTCCATTCCTAATAATCTTTGTGAAAAAAAGGATTGAATCATAATTTAAATTTTGAACAAACTTAATTACATACAGTAAAGCATGAAAAGTTTATCTATCCGTAGATACTCGAAATATTTTATATAAGGTGTAGTTGTATGTAAAGCATGAAAAGTTTATCTATCAGTAGATACTCGAAATATTTTATATAAGGTGTAGTTTCAACTATAACAAAACTACAACGAGGATAGTAAGATATACACAACTCGATACATTTCCATTCCTAATAATCTTTGTGAAAGCGTGAAAAGTTTTTCTATAATTAATTTGCTAGTTCCAATTAGTTTCTGCAAAACTGAAATACAACATCAATAACATATTTAGTATAATCTCAGAAGTGAGATTTTAGGAGAAAAGAATATACACAGACTTTACTTTAAGTGATTTCTACCTTAAAAGGTAAAGATATTGTTTCTAAATTCTAATAGACCCTTTGTTCAAATAATTTATGAAAAAATAAGATTACAGTCTATGTACAAGCATGCATCAGTTTTTTAATATATATATATATATATATATATATATACGTGCTTCGAGTTGACTGAAGTATAAAGAGAAAGTTTCCATATGTAATAATCGCCTAGCTATAGGTTCTACCATTGTGAAATGATTTGATGAGGTGAAGTCTAACTCTCTGTTCCAATTTATATGACTTACTTTCCTTATTATCATTTTAATATTTCTATTCAAACACATAATTAGTTATTTATAAAAATCAGTTTCAATATCAAAAACAGATACTGGTGATAAGATATTTTTAGTACTTAGCTTGATGCTTATTAACTTCTTTTAATCAACTAAATCAAACTTTCTCAATAACTGTCAGGCGTTAGATCTAATTTAGTTTTAAAAGGCACATATGAATCTTCCATATATTCTATTCGAGTATGTGTATATCAGTACTCAAAATTTGTCATAAGAAAATATAGATAAAAAATGGAAAAAAAATCAGCTAACAATATAATTTATAAATGGTGGTTTGTGTCACGACCCAGACCATCGTGATTGACACCCACACAAATCCTTCGGTAGGAGAACCACTACTACAAATCAAACCAAGCCACTAAACCAAAACTAAGGCATTTAAGTATACGAAAGCAGGAAAAATACTAAGGAAAGAAATAGAGTTCCCATAAACTCTAACAAAAGTCTAACAATAATAAACTAACATTGCGGAAGTAATGCCTAGAACCTGAAAGTCATTGTACCAAAACATCTAACAATGAATCAAGTCTAAACAAAAAGGGATACAACCCCAACTAATGTACTAATAACTAATAGAACTGCCTAAGTCCGGAAATGTGGACATAGGCGAAAGGAGAACTCATGGCAACCCGGAAGAATTGGCTCACCTTTCAATTGGAACGACGATCACTGATCTTCTAAGCGAGGTCTGTCAGTAGCCGCTTGAAGATGCCCTGTACTCAACAAAAATAAAAGCAAGTGCAGTATCAGTATACAACCACAATGTACTAGTAGGATCACATGGCTATATCATTAACTGTAACATACATTAGTCAATAAAACAATATAATCACATGCACACGTCGAACATATACAATATCATCAACGTATATGTACAATGAACAACTTCACATTTTCTCAAGATACACAATTATGACAAGTCATTGGTCCTCTCATGGAACCCAAACCCAAACAGTTAGCATACCGGAAAGTGGTGCCCGATCCAATGATTTTGCCGGAACGTGGCAACCGATCCCATAATTATATCGAAACGTGGTTACTGATCCGTTCAACTCACCACAATCACAATCACAAGTATATCCTCAAGATCACACATTTAAGTCATGATTTCATGGTAATCATCATTCATCTATCTCATTTACAATAAGTGTGATCAATAATGCAACATTCATATACATATTTGTATCATAATAAAGCAAAAACAAACATACATCACACAATCATAGAATCACAACCATTACCTACCTCGAAACAAGCTTTGAAACCCAAAGAAACTTGATCCTTCCCTTTCTGGATTCGTTCCACTTGTTCTTAGTCTACAAACAATCATAATAACATGGAATCAATTAAACAATCACTAATTACCCAGATTACTAACAATTCTAACAACCCTATACCATACATATGATCCTAATTATCTCAATTAGGGTTGTTTCTACCATAAATTCTAGATCAAAACCCTCTCCCATCAATATTTATCTATTAGATTACGTAATATGGATTGAAAAACGAATTCGAGGAGTGAAAAACTTACCTTTAACCTTAAGAATGGTGGAAAACTATTAAGAGTCGTCTGGGGTCCGTTTCTTAGCTCTAAAAATCGAAAAGTGCAGAATAGGGTCGTTTAGGGGTTTATTTACGACCTTAAGTCGCATTTAACCCGCTACAACGGCCCTCATCCCGCTTCAGCGGCCCCGCCAGAGCAGCCAAAACCCCCGCCAAGGCGGCTTGCACGAACCAATAAGCTATTTTAACGGATTTCAAAATCCCCATTTCACAACACACCTCTAACCCACGACGCTCAGAAAATACCCTTCACGCTAAGATCGATTTCGGGATTTCTACTCGCTCGAATTCAATTCTGTAAAGTCGTACGGACTCCTTAACGAGTTATCTTACCATTCATATAATCAGAATTATAAATAAATCACCCGATTGTTACCATATTTACCTACACCTTAAGATTTCAATTTTGTCCAAATTTGGACTAGGTTGAAAAAATCCAAATATTACGAAAAAGTTTTTCGATCCCAAATTTTTCCTCGTTGGCATTTCTATAACGACTAAATCCAATCGTTACAATAGATACCAATTTACCTATCACTCGTCCCCGAATGACAACTTAGGAAAAATAGGCTAAGATAGGAATGAGGTAGTACCTGAATCGACGAGCAATTAGGGATACTTGTCTCGTACGTCCCTCTCGGTCTCCCAAGTAGCTTCCTCAATCATAATCAATTAAACTATCACTAATTACCCGAATTACTAACAATTCTAACAACCTTAGTTCATACCCATGATCCCAATTATCCCAATTCCACCATAAATTCTAGATCAAAACCCTCCCTCATCAATATTTACCCATTAGATTACGTTTTACAGATCGAAAAACGAATTCAGGGAGTGAAAAACTTACCTTTAGCCTTAATAATGGTGGAAAATTGTTAAGAGTCACCTAGGGTCTGTTCCTTTGCTCTAAAAATCAAAAAGTGCAAAATGAGGTCGTTTAGGGATTTATTTACGACTTTAAGTCGCGTCGAACCCACCACAGCGGCCCTCATCCCACTTCAACGGCCCCGCCAGAGTGGCCAAAACCCCCGCCAAGGCGCCTTGCACGAACGAGTGAGCTATTTTAAAGAATTCCAAAATCCCCATTTCACAACACACCTCTAACCCACGACGCTCAGAAAATACCCTTCACGCTAAGATCGATTTCGGGGGTTCTACTCGCCCGAATTCAATTCCGTAAAGTTGTACGGATTTCTTAACGAGTTATCTAACCACTCATGTAACCAAAATTATAAAGATATCACCCGATTGCTTCCTGATTTCCCTACTCCTTAAAGACTCTGATTTCGTCCAAATCTGGACTAGGTTGGAAAAATCCAAATACTATGAAAAAGTTTTTCGGTCCCAAATTTTCCCCCGTTGACATTTCTATAATGACGGAACCCGGTCGTTACAGTTTGTCTATTTTAAGTTAATTAATAATCTTATAATTAGAGTGTTGTCATCAACTCAAATATTCGTTATTCAATAACTAATTTGACATTAACAAAAATAATGATAAATATACTAATTGTTTGTTATCGATTTGAACTCGGAATTTTTGTTGAAATAAGTATCAGAAGTGAAATAATGATAAATATATTAATTGTTTGTTATTGATTTGAACACTTCTATTTAAACACATAACATTTTTTATAAAATTAGTTTCAGCATAAAAAAAAAAAGCAAATTATAACTTTCAGTTGCTTCGGAACGTGGCATTGAGAAAAGTTGAAAAAAGACAACGAAAGACCACATAAGAGAAGATATTTATAATATATTTGATGTTTATCAACTACAATGCATATGCTGTTGTTATGATGATAAAATTATCGACTACTTTCAATGAACTAATTTAAACTTTCTCGAAATTTTGGTTTAAAATGGCATATATGAATCTTTCATTCTATTTGAGTAAGTTTATTTCAATACTCGATAATTTGTCAAAGGATAAAAATGAAAAAAAAAATCAGCTAACAATAATTCATTGTAAATGGTGGTTTTTCTATATTTTAAGTTAATTAATAATCTTATAATTAGAGTGCTTTCATCAACTCAATCAAATAAAGTCCAATATTAGTTATTCAACAGCTAATTTGACATTAACAAAAATATTCTCCATTAATGTTGGGGTTGAGATGACAAATTAGACGTTACGTTATATATATATATATTGGCCACATTTACATCACAATTAGGCTCCTTGTCTCAATTGACAATTATATTGACATGATATATTTATACAATCAGAATAACATATGATTTTATTCAGCCCTACAACATTATGAGAAATGATACTAACTTTAATAGGACTTGAAATAAAGAAATTGAGTCGTTTAAGACAGTGATGAATGTTTATTTATTTTTTTACAGTCAACCACCCAATGATTATATGATTGAAATTAATAGTAATTAATTTTGTGATTTTTTTGTTTTGGATCCGGTCGAAAGACGCGCACCCTATCAAAGATTTCATACTATAGGAAATGATATTATTTGATGGGAGCTTTATTACTATATAATTTTGAATTAATTCTTTCTCTATTACCAACCACTTCCATTATCACAACTAGCATCGCCTTCAGCTATCACCAACATCTTCGTCAACTATCACAGACATTTTGACCATCACCATTATCGTTGTTTCTTCCAATAAATAAATTATAGTTCCTCCCTTCAATTGCGTTTAATATTCTTTGTGCTAATTAAAAGGCATAGGCGGATCTACCTTAAACAAAATTATTGAACTTGTATGTATATGATTTAAATGCAGAAGTACAAATAGAGGATATATTATGAAAAAATGATACTGCTTGAAATAGAAAGTTTTACGTATTACTAAAATGTCTTGTGTTTATAAACCTCACTTATAACCATTGTTCACGTAACTAAATATATTATATTTGGTCGAAATGGGTTTCATTTAGGTTAATATGATCAATTTTTTTTTTGTAAAAATGTGAATTCTAATATTGGATTAAATTAATAATTACAATTTGAATTTAGCAAGTTGTCAAACATGAAATGACTTATGTGGCATAGTAGGGCCGCGTTATAATGTCACCTTTTTTAGCCACTCGTGGGGATGCAACAATATAAAAAAAATCTGGAATCTTATGATTATTTTCAGAGATAAAGCTGAATTATTATTTATTATAAAAAAAAAGCATAAACGCTATTCAATTGGGGAACCCTGAATTCATGATTGGATAATTCCAGGAGTAAGTACATTATTGTTTTAGTCAGAAAATTATCTCCTATGACCGCGTATAATTTAAAAATCCTACAAAAATATTAATATTATTTTTAAAAATAATTTTTTTTATATAATTTTTTTTATTAATTTTCTATAAATTAATCCTGATAAATTTATAAGTCAAATCTTCTGTTTGTGTCCTCATAAGTTTTGCGTTTTCACATAAACATTTTATTCTTTTATTAGTCCTCATTGTTATTTCTTCTGAACAAATCGTTTGGTTTTGAGCAAGTATTCTACTGAGCTTTTATTTACTGATAGATAACGTTTGATCAACTAGTTTATCAGCATGATCGAAATATACATGACATACATATATATGTATATTTTATAGTAATATACGGACTATCTATACGTTTGATAAACTAGATGGCCGAAAGGCTCAGGCTCATAATTACAAATTCAGAAGTTGGTGATGCTTTAAACAGCCCATTTCAATGGTGAGTGAAGAAAAAGGAGAAGAGACCATTATATTTTTTTAATAGCCCAATGTATTGATTTGGGGAAAAATTACATAATGGCCCACTGGGCCAATTATATTTTGGATTTACAAGGTTGGGCTCATTTAAAAATGAAATAAATTGCGCAATGGCTTCTGGACCCAGTTTAAATGGCCCATTTTGATAAATATTCCTTTTTAGGCCACTATTAAGATTTTATTATCATTATTTTAAGAAAAAACTACCAAACTAGATATACATCGGATCTGGATCCTCACTATTTCTTTTTTCTCCATTTTTCCCAAGTTCCTATTCAGATTAGTGACACATGACATATGTTAAATTAAATGGTTTAAACTTTTAAATGAGATATGAGTTGAGAAATACCTTTTGCTAAACAATGTGCGGGAAAACTTGTCGACCGTTGGGACAATCGGTGAAGGAATCTCCGAAGAATACTAGTAGAAGAAATATGTTGCTAAGATTGTGAGATTATAATATTTTTTTTAATACTAAATATATAATGTATTTATTAGTTAAATCATGCTTAGAGATTTACTTTGGCAAATTAAGTCTTAGTCATTTATTTTACCCTATGTCATGCGTCAGTAATCCAAAAAGAAATTTGTGGGAAATTGAGAGAAGAGAAAGGGAGAGGAGTCGGACCCCATCTCTATCATACATACTAACCTTAACTTTAGTTTAAAACAATTACATATATTACCATTTTTAATATTTTATACCATATATTTTAAAAGATACAATCAGATATACAAATCCCTCAAAATTAAATTGATTAATTATTTTTACATTTAAACACCTAAATTAATGGTCAACTAACAATTTGAATACTTTTTCCCTCTCCAGTTGTATCCCTTGCCCAACAATAATTCTCATCACCCCAACCCCCACGTCAACCACTTAGATTCACCATCTCTCTGTTCCTCGTCCACTTAAACTAAGTTTTCATTTTTCAACTATCAAAATTGAATCTTGGTAATAGGTAATATATGTAGAGGTTTGTTACTGTTGTTACATTGTCATTATGTCTTTCTTTTCATGTATCTAAGATATTAAGCATCAATTACTCCTCTAATTAAGAAAATCAGTTATATATATTTAATTTAAAATTAATAAAACATGTATTTCGAATATTCGAACCATCGGATATATGTATCCGGTAAGTAATGATAGATGTCTCCAAAGAACAAATTATGGTATAAGAAGAAATATTTGAAACTATCGAGAATCCTAATAATTATGACCTAAACTAGTGAGATTTATGTAGTTTGCTCTTATTTTAATTGTGCAAATAAAACACTTAAAAAGTTACCTTTTCATATAATATTAGATATGAGTCTAGTGTTTACTGATATATTTATCTATTTTACAGACAATAATAAGTTGTTGTCTAACACTTGAATAACTTATAAAGTTATATATCATAATCTAACATTTTCTCAGACGATTTTCAGATTGCTCAAATAAAATCTTTAATTGTTGACTTGTGACTAGTGACTAGTGACATACTCGACCATAAGTTTGTCCCGAGCCATTAAAGACCATGATTGCAAATTATATAATTTGTTGCTTTCTTTGGATCTAACAATGATGATTTATTTGGATGTAATGTCCAAGTTGCATAGTAAAGATGAAAACAACATAAGAAAAAGAAGAGAATTTTAGGTGATAAATTCATATTCCCTTTGGTTGGCACACGAAAGAGATACGTCTATCTACTTATCTCCAAATGTATGATGTGCAAAAAAAACTCTTTTCTTTTTTACCAACTATTTTTTTTTCCCTTCCAATTTGATAGAATATAGGATGATGATATTAATTCATCCAATACATAGAACTTGGGGACATATTCACCTTTCAATCATTGGTGCAAATGCAACTTTCACTCAAGAATCTAATTTTTGAAAATTTTCAAACATTGTAAAGATATGAAACTTTTTTTTTAGAATATATGCAAGTATATACTATGAGTGTGTTTGGTTTTTGGTATAAAAATATAATTTTTAATTTTTTCATGTTTGATTGGTTAAAATAGTTGAAATTAATTTTCTCTTGAAGAAGAATTTTTTTTAAATCAAGCCTAATAGGAGTCCAAAAAAACAAATTAATTCCATAAATAGCATTCTATGCTCATTGTGATTTCCTCTCTGCAACATCCCCACCCTACCTTTTCATATCTTTATAGAGTATTTTTCTAGATTATTTATAAATGTTATTAAGTAATATTTTTTGTAACTTAGAAAGAACAATCCAATGCACTAATGTTTCAGCTATGCGATGTTTACTTGGAAAATATCAAAAAATAAGCAAGAAAACATGCACTTATTTTTCATAAAAGTATTTTTCGAAGAAAACAATTTCATTCATACCAAACATACCCTATGGCTATACTAGTTCTTGTCACGAAAGAATAGTCAATATAATGATATGTATTATCTTAAGAGATTCTTTCTAATAGTCAATATAATGATATGTATTATCTTAAGAGATTCTTTCTATGACTTTTACTGCAAATGGCATGGACCATGGTGGTTCATTTTTAGCTATAGTGGACCTTTTACACTCTTGAAAAGTCAAAAGATAGTACGAAATTAATTTTTCAGGTAAAATTTATCGATGGTCATTTAACTTAATTTGAGTTTATGACAATTATTTTGATTTTTTATTAATAAAAGTCATTTAACTATGAAAAAGGTGACTATTGATGCCGGGGAGGGGGGCATTGTGATTTGTGTGTTAAACTCAAGCTGAATGGCTACGTACCAATGAAACTTACCCTTAATTTTCTCAATGATTTTTTTACCAAAACTTTTCATATACATTTATTGCCAAATACAAAGGTATAGGGCACAAAATCTTGGAATTGTTCCAAAGTTCTACTTTATGGAAAAGGAGTTCCAATTGACACCAAATGGACCACGTCAATTATGTCCAACCTTTAGGGGTGGAGAAATGACATTCTTGAAAAGGAAAAAAAGATTAATTCAAGAAAAAATATCAGAGTTGTAATTTATTTAAGTTTTATCCAATAATGAGTCATATTAATCTTCTCTATGTCGGTTCAATTTTATAGGATGTCTCTGTAATTGAAACTCATTTAATTTATCTATGTTGTTTTGGTTTTTATAGGATGTCTCTAAAAGAAAAAATGTGATTAACTTAAATTAAAGTTTGTATTAATATAATACACAAAAATAGGACCACTTCATCGTACATAAGTAGTAGAGTAATTATGAGTAAATATCAAGATCAAAATTGAATACCTAATCATTTGAATGCAACATGTTGGATTGGACTATGACTTTTCAATTATCTACCACAATTTCTAAAGAGTAGCATATGCATTATATAAACTTGTGTAGATAGTTTCTTGATTTAAAAAATAAAATAAAAAGAATATTATATCAAAATTAGACATGTCATTGTTTTGAGGAATGTTATATCAAATAATCATTGTCCTAATACCCATTGAGAATGACAAGCCTTTTGAATTTTAAAGATTGTCCTGCTCCTAAAGGCACGCCTTAAAGGAACCACTATAGGACATTTATCAGCCTTTGGTATATAATAAAAATATATCTCAGCTTCGATGATAGAAAACGTGTTACTACTATCCGTGAAATTCAAAAAAAAAAAATCGAAAAAATCTGTAATCTCCTAATCACATGGCATAATCTCAGTGATGATTTATGAATCAATAATAGAACAGTTTATTGTATATTTAGAGAAGAAGATGAAGAGAAGATGAGTTGCTCTCTGATTGTATATCCCAAAAAATCTATATTACAATATACAGAGTTCTCATATTTATAGTCTATAAGAATAATTAACCAACTTGATATCCTAACTAACTTAACTGTCACTCTAACTAACTCTGTGATTACTTGCTTCTTCAAAGGCTTGATAGAGGCTTCTAGATTATTTCCTCAACACTCCCCCTCAAACTTGGTACTGCAAAGATATTGGTTAGTCCAAGTTTGCATATCAAGTAAACATGTTGAACCTTGTTTAAGCTCTTGGTTAGGACATCTGCAGGTTGATCATGTGTAGATATGTACTGAGTCTTTATAAGACCTTGTTGAATCTTTTCCCTAATGAAATGACAATCAATTTCTATGTGCTTAGTTCTTTCATGATACATAGAATTAACAACCATTTGGATGCATGGTTGCTTTGCTATCACTGAACACTGTAACAGGTAGTTGAATTTGAACTCCAAGATCTTTTATTAAACCCACAATCCAAGTTAACTCAGCAACTGTAGAGACTTGACTTCTATATTCTGACTTAGCTGAACTTATAGATACAGTAGACTTTTTTTTTTTTTTCATGAGATTAGTGAATCACCCAGCATAACAGTAAATCCTGTCACAAACTTCCTAGAAAAAACATAAGCATCCCCGTCTACATCACAATGAGCTGTGAGGACATCTTTCTTGTTACTAGATAATAGCAACCTTTGTCCTGATTTACCTTTTACTTATCTGACTATCCTTAGTACTGTATTCATATGAGACTGCTTTGGTTTCTGTAGAAATTGGCTGAGTATTTGAACACTGTAAGCTATATTTGGTCTGGTAACTGTTAGATATTAAAGCTTTCCTACAAGTCTTTGATAGACACTCTGATCAGCTAGTGTTTCATCATTTGAGCTTGTAGCTTCTTTGATATGCTGGTCATATTCCTTGGTGGTTAACTTTGTAGTAGTATCCATAGGAGTAGATGCTGGTTTTGATGCCTTAAGACCAATTTTTGATATAAGTTCAAGAGCATGTTTCCTTTGATGTATAACAATGCCTTGTTGAGACCTTGCAAATTATATACCCAAGAAATTATTTTATTTCTCCAAGATCCTTGATCTTAAAAGCCTTATGTAGTATAGTTTTGATTGCTAGGATCTTATCCAAAATTGTCTCCGGTGACCAATATGTAATTTACATATACCAGTACAAGAATCACTTCTCTATCTATTTTCTTGATGTATAGAGAGTGATCAAACTGACTCTGTCCGAAACCACACCTAATTAATGCTTCTGTCAGTTTTGCATTTCATTGCCTTGGTGCTCACTTCAATCCATATAAGGATTTTGAGAGTCTACACACATTCTCCCTCGACTAGGGTTGGGCATAAACACCGAAAAACCAAAAGATCAAATCGAATCGAATTATTTTGATTTTCGATTCGGTATTCGATATATATTTTTGTATTTTTTGATATTTCAATTCGGTTTTCGGTATGTAATTTTTGTGTTATTCGATATTTCGATTTAACGAAATATATTATTATTAATATATATTAATATTATATTAATTGTTAATATTAAATAATAAATATTATAATTTAAAATTAAAAACAAAATTGGTCAAAAGTTAGTCTTTTCTTACTTTTTGACTAACCAGTGACGTTCTGTCGTTTCTACTTTCGAAAAGCCAAAAATGACAGTTCCCAATTCCCACATCTACAACAGCAGCGACCATTTCCACTTTCGAGTTCTGGCGACCGGCATCGATCAGTTGGCAGCAACACGCAGCAGCCACTGGTCGACCTACCGTCAACCGACCTTTCCAGTTTCCACACAGCTAAGCGCCGACCACCGACCTCTTTCCACTTCCGGCAACCACCATCAAGTATAAATAAAATAAACAAACAAAAAAATTACAAAATTTTAAAAAACTCATAACAAAAAACCGAACCGAAATAACATAAACCGAATCAAAATAATAAAAATCAAATCGAACCAAATTATTTTGATTTGGTGTTCGGTACACATTGTACAAGAACCAAAAATCAAAAAAAAAAAAAAACCAAAACCGAACCTAAATACCGAATGCCCACCTCTACCCCTGACTCTGAAATCCTTCAAGAAGAGTCATATATATTTCATCTTCAAGATCACCTTGAAGAAAGGCATTAAAAACATCCATCTGATGAATATGCCATTGTCTAGATGCTGCAATAGCTAAAACAGTCCTTAGTGTTACCATTTTAACCACAGGACTAAATGTTTCTTGATAATCAATACCCTCTTTTTTACCATATCCTTTAGCCACTAGCCTTGCTTTGAACCTTTCTATTTCACCAGTGAATTTGTATTTGATCTTATATATCCACTTGTAACCAATTGGTTTCTTGCCTTCAGGCAGTGGTACCACTGTCCAAGTATTATTGTATTCAAGGGATGATATTTCAGTCTTCATGGCTTCTACCCACCCACGGTCCTTGACAACTTCTGCATATACAGTAGGTTCCACAATGTTAGAAAACTTAGACAAGTATCATTGATATGTAGGAGAAATAACATCATATGAAATGTATTTAGAGAGTGCATAAGGCACATTCTCATTAATACTTAAGGACACAAAATCCTTCATTCATGCAGGAGGTTGTTACCCCTATAAGATCTTCTTTCAGTCACAACCTGAGTTCTTTCAATTACAGCATGAGTTATTTTCATTACAGGCAGAGTACTCCTGGAGATAGGTGTTGATACAGTACCAACAGGTACAATATCAATTTAGGACCTATATAGTATGAGATTTCTTCAATAGCATTGGTCTGAATAGGTATGCCTTTTGATATGCTAAAATTTTCTTCACCCAACTCTTGAGATACTGAAGGAAACAACTGATACTGAGTATGCTGAGTGTCTTTGAAAAGAAACAAGTCTTTTCTAAAAGTGACCTCTCTATGCACAAAAAAAATAGTTATTAGTAAGATCAAACAATAACCCTTCTTTGTTTCTGAGTTCCCAATATGCACAACTTGCTTGGTTCTAGACATAAGTTTATCCTGATCATGTTATATTTTTACATGACATAAACACACTAGAACCTTCAACTTGCAAGAGATGGTTTTATGCTATATAATTTCTCATATGGAGACATATTTTGCAGTATAGTAGAAGGCATTCTATTAATCAAATATATGACAACTTTAACACAATAACCTCAATATTTTAGAGGTATATTAGCCTGCAATCTTATTGCTCTAGTTATTTATAGTAAATGCCTATGCTTTCTTTTAACAATTTCATTTTGTGAAGAGTATAAAAACATAAGGTTTGATGTATTATGCCTAAAGTAGCTAATAAATTAGCAAGAGAATGATTAATAAACTCAGTCCCATTATCAGTTCTTATTACTTTTATGCATGTGTCAAATTGTGTTTTAAGATAAGAGAAAGTGTTAAATAACTACAAGTGTATCAGATTTGAGTTTAAGTAAAAACACCCGAGTCATTCTTGAAAAATCATCTACTGCAGTCAGGAAATACTTTTGTCCATCACAAGTAGGCACATTATAAGGTCCCTACACATCCATATGCACTAGGTCAAATGCATTCTTAGTACAACTAGATGACTTTACTAGAAAATATAACCTAGTTTATCAAGCACATGGACATACATGACATTTTCCTATTGTATCTGTTATATAAGAAATTTTACTAAAAAATAAATGACACAACACTCTAAATGACACATAGCCGACCTTTTTGTGCCAAAGTTTTATAGCAATTTGATCAATAGCAGCTAGGCTGATATTTTTAACAATCAATCCATATGTATTCTTCCTATGTACATGAAGTTGTTTATGATGACTCAATAGATAATATAGACCAACTCTTTCTCTATCAATCTCTTTTACCTTTCCACTGTAGAGATCCTGAAAAATACAGAAGTTAGGATAAAATATAGCTGAACAATTGAATTGTTTAGTTACCTTTGAAACAGATAAGAGATTGTACTGGAACTGTAAAAGGTGAAGCACACCAAGAATAGTATTGTTAGCTGAAATATTACTAAAACCAATGTGTGTAACAATAGCTACATCCCCATTAGGTAATGTGACTTTTTTTTTCAGTTCTAGGTACATATATAGAATCTTTGTTTAGAAGCTTTATATCTGAAGCTGTATGATTAGTTGTCTCTGTGTCAATAATCCACTCAGGTGAATCAAAATCTAGTTCAAGAGCATTAGATATACCTGACATATTAGCTGATGCCATTGGTTGTGTTTATTGTTCCAACATCTTGCAGATTTGTTCATATTGTTCAGAGGTGAATCTTGAAGGTATATGAGCAGTCATATTAGGGATATGAGCAATCATATTAGCTAGTGATGATGCATCTTGCATCTGTTGAGAAGAATTGTTGTTGTAAGTCTCACACCCTTATTCATGAGAATGATGTAACTGACTACAATCATGTGAGCATGTCTCATCAACCACAACATTGTGTGCACCTGCTCCCATTCTCCTTTGTTTATACCTGTGATCATAAGAGTTATTGTAGGACCTATTCTCAGCCCCTCTTTTCAACTCTCCATGCTTGGGATGTCTTAGTGGATATCAAACCAGTTTGTAACAATTTACCTTTAAATGCCCCTTTAACTTGGAATGATCACACACCACATTAGGATTATAAGTAGACGTATATGGTCTTTTTCCTTTTTGATATCCATCTTGATAGCTCTGACTGGTAGACTTGGAATACATGGCTATATCAGGAATCCTGGGCATTACACCTTAAAGCCCTGAGGCATTAACAGCTTGAGCCACACTTTTTTGACTCTCATCACTACTCACCATCGAGTAAGCTATATTTATTGATGGTAAAGGCATCATCATCAAAATTTGACTTCTTGCTTGTGAATATGTCTCATTCAAGCCCATCAAAAACTAATACAACTTTTGTCTCTGCACATATATCATAAACTCCTTGTACTTCTCACAATTGCACGCTAGGAATGGAACTATGGATTTAAATTCATCCCATAACTCCTTCTATTTAGTGAAATACATTGAAACCGACTGAACCCTTTGGGATATGGTGATTATTTTTTTATAAAGATTAAAAGTTCAAGACCCATCTACCTTGTCAAACCTTTCTTTTAAATCTTTTCACACAACCTGAGCAGTTGAGGCATACACCATCATACCAAAAAGACTACTCGACACTGAATTCATGAGCCAAGACAATACTATGGAATTTACCCTTTCCCATTGATTCCAAAGCTTAACAGAAAAACTTTATTTCTTTCAAGATCGATCTACTAAACCAACCTTATTCCTTCCTAATAAGGCTATCCTAATAGATTTACTCCAAAACCCATAATTTTCACTTCTTTTTAACTGAAACAAAATAATGGTCATACCTAATATATCAGAATTTGACAGGTTCATGGGATGGTTGAAATTAATAGAAGCCTGCAAGCCTTGAAACAATGTTGGTACATCAATTATAGAAGTCGTGTTTATTTGATCTGCAGTACCATTAACTGTTGCACCATTACCTGTTGTATTAGTCATCCTTTATTGGATTTAACCCTGATTGTTGAAGAGATGCAATTGCAATACAGAGAATCAAGAACAGAACGTGAAAACTCCAGAATCAATTACAGACGAACTATGTTCAGCATAACTCTGATACCATGATTATTTATGAATCAATAATAGAAAAGTTTATTGTATATTTAGAGAAGAAGAGGATGATGATGAAGAGAAGATGAAGGAAGAAGATGAGTTACTCTCTGATTGTATATCCCAAAAAATCTATATTACAATGTATAGAGTTCTCATATTTATAGTCTATAAGAATAACTAACTAACTTGATATCCTAATTAACTTAACTGTCATTCTAACTAACTCTGTGATTACTTGCTTCTTCAAAGGCTTGATAGAAGCTTCTAGATTATTTCCTCAACACTCAGCTCCAAAATGATATAGCTATGTAACCATTAGCTATGCACAGGGCGGATCTACTGTATCGAAAGGGGGTTTAGACGAACCCACTGACTTTTCCGTATATCCTATTCGTATTAAAATATCAAATATAAGTACATATAAATTTACTATGAATCCACAAGCATAGTGAGATGAGTAGCCTAGTGGTCTTAGTGCACCCAGTGAAGTCCCTTGGCTTGCACTTTGTGGGTTCGAACCCCGTATTTTTGGAATTAATTTCTAACATATGTAGGTTTATATAAGAATTTTTTTAAAAAAAAATAGAAAATTGATTTCTACTCAGACACTCAAAAAACTTTGACTCAAATTTATTTTCAAAAGTTAAGGTTCTAACTTTTATTGTTAATTTGATTGTTGTCATCCGATCTCTGTCCTCTGTTATGTACTAGGTTCTTTCGCCTCTTCTTTTTCAATTTTTTTTCTTATTTGTTTTCTTTTACACTGTTTTATTATCTATTCAAAAATTAATTTTTAATATTTGATTCTAGGGTATCCCACATATTGATAATTGATTATGTTAAATAGTTGTTGTTTGCTTTTCGAAATTTTAACTTTTAAAGGCAATAGTGATTCAAGGTCGTAGTGAAACTAGTAAAATATATGTTTTAGGTGTCAAAATATTAATGGTGAATCTAATAATTTTAATCTCACTTAGAAAAATATTGAATATTATAGTAATAATGTTCAAAATTTATATTTAAAAGATTATTCATTTTTTTAAATAATATTTTAGAACTTTAAAATAAATTACTCAAATTTTTATATTATTAAATCAAGTTTTTACAATAACAATATCTAAGATAATATTTTCAAACACGATTAACATCTCTTTAACAAAATTTGCGTTTTATAGTTTTTAAGATCGTTGTCCTTTATAAAATTTAGAACCCATAGACCTGAAATCCTGACTTCGCCTCTGACTATGCATTAATGATCATATCTTCTACCTGTTTCAAAACTTATATAATCAAGATAATTAAAAACACTATGATTTTCAATCTTCTAAAACACTCCCCCCAAAATTGCACCGTGATTAATTAAGATATCACAAGTATCTAAATTAGTTTTATTACAGAATAACTCATGATATTCAATCATATTGCATCTACCATTCTATATACATCATACAGTAAATGTTCTAATTTTACAAGAGATTTAGTTTTGTAGTCTTTTACAAATTTGTTTTTAGTTTTATGCCTTTTTTAACATCGATCCTCTTGAAATTGAATGGTTACTCAGTTTTGACTACCCCACCCCCCACCCCAGGGTTAGGAAAACCAGATTCAAGTGTTGGAAGCTAGTTATTTAGTAGTGGCAAGTGGAGGCAGAAAATAAAATAAAAATAAAAGATGCATGCATTAATTCAGGTGGCCATTTTTTGGAACGATTCTAAGAGGCGCAGAAATGAACCGAAACATCAATTCCAATGATATCAGAGAAACTAATGAATTAGTATAACTCTGCCAGTACACAATATTGGATCCTTCATTTTTGCTTGTCTTTTTTCTTCAACTTAAATTAATTCATGGTAAAATTTAAATTTTCTCACCTACCCACACCCATTATCCCAATATTGTACGTCATTTCTTACTACAGAAGATTAACGGCTTATGTCTGACACGTAATTAAGAACAGCCAAACCCATGCAATCCCTTGTCTTTTATTATGTGTTTACCATTCGTAATTTGTATATCTAAATGAAATTTGCTCGGTTATAAAATGAAAGGAGGCACCACACGTGCATAAGATCAAATGTATGGATGCATCTGAGAATCAGAACGCGATTCCCCATAGCTGCTTTACTTGGATTTATTCATTCGTATAGGAGTTGATCGCTAGAGTCAGCATCAAGAGTTTGGGGTTCTTAATTTTAGAATAATGAAATATTGTAAAACATAATTCTTTTAAAAAGGAAAAGAGAAATTTTGTTAGAGGTTATTGGAAAACATCTTTCTTTATTAGTGAGTTATCAATCAATTTTATTAATATACATATATACTTATTAAATTTTCTAATACAAACATAGGATGGAAAAGCTAGTAGTCTGAACCCCCACCTAGTCCGCACATGAATGACAACAAATATTTACTAAAAACAATGATTTTACGACTGAAAAAGGCAAAATAAGTATAATACATAAACATGACCCTTAACTTGACATCAACTGACAACTATGACCCTTAACTTTGGTGTGCACAAGTAGGCACTTAAACTTGCATAAAATTAAACAAATAAACACATTCGTCCTACATGGCAATTTTGTGTCCTACGTGGTGTCCTACATGTACTATGTCATATAAGACACGTGTGTCTATTTATTCAATTTTATACAAGTTTAAGTATCTACTTGTGCACATTCAAAGTTGGAGGACATAGTTATATGTTAAAATCAAGTTAAAAATCATGTTTATGTATTATGAGATAAAAAACAAGGTAACTTTAAGTATGTACGTGGAAGAAAGAGAGAGATATTCCGCAGCAGTAGGTTTTGTGGTTCCAAAGCAGACGAGTCACCCAAATTTTAGATTCTTCTTCAACTGGCCTCTTCAATTTCTTTCTTTATAAACACCTAAAGTATCCATCCCTTTTTCCATCACACATATTAAGTACAGTACAATTTTTTTCCTCTTTGGACTAAATATATCGCTTTCTTAAACTTTTTTTTTTAGTAATGGCATCAAGCTCACTTCAATCTTCTTCATGGACACCGCAGCAAAACAAGTTATTTGAAAGGGCACTAGCTCAATTCGATAAGGACACACCTGACCGGTGGCAGAATGTGGCGCGGGTGGTTGGAGGTGGAAAATCGGCCGATGAAGTAAGGAGACACTATGAAATACTTATTGAGGATCTCAGGCGCATTGAATCTGGACGTGTTCCTCTTCCTACTTACACCCATGAACAACAAAGGTATTCTTAATCATTCTCTTTAAGTCTCTATGTTTTTTTTCGTTTTTTGTCCGTTATTATTTAAAATTACAAGATTCAAAATTCTTTCAAGTTAAAACCAGACCAACGAATTGAAATGGAGTGAATAAATATGATATTTTTTGTTTCAAAGGAATAGCAAAGTATACTTTGATCTTGAACATTTTGAAATGTGAAATGAGACTGTTACATACTTAAACCTTACTTTACTAGTCTATATAATATTGAATGAGACAGTTACATATTTCTAACTTTTGTCTATTTTGTAAAACCTAAGAAATATTCTTGTCTTTTTGTAGAATTCAGTTAATATTTTCTTTTCAACTTTTTGTTGTATTTTAGTCGATTCGAGTCATGCAAGCAGTTCGGATATGAATGAAATTTAGAAATCTTAAATTTCATAAATTAACAAAACAGACATGGTGCCATTAGTTTGAAAGTTATTGTATGTAAACCTATACCCTATTCTAATTAAGAGTCCTTCAATCCTTATTACTAGTATTTTTTAAAAAAAAAAAAAAAAATCAATTACTGCAACTCTAAGGAGTACTTTTTTTATTTTTTACTATTTTTCATTTTTTTCAAAAAACGTGTGCATTTTCTTGATTGTGTTTAATTAGAAGATTAATCGTGTTTAAATCCAAAGTTGATACAAAAGCTCTAAGTGCATGTGCCGCGTAAGTTACATTTCAAAAATCAAGATCGTATCTAAAGTTATATATTTTCTTAATCTAAAGTGATTAACATATATTAACTATAGTGTATATATATATATATTTGAGTAACATTTCTAATCAACTTAGCTTAAAATGTATGATGTTTATGATCTAGGCCATCTGCATGTAAAAAATGTCTTGCACTTATAGTTTACTTTTGTGGTTTTTTTTTTTTAATTGATTTTCTTTTGTAATTGTTGAGTAGGCTTTTGAGGTATATGAACCTGCACTAGTGAAGATGTTGCCAAGAAGATATTAAGGTGGATATCACTACCTAGCAAGTCAAGTATATGACAAAAGAAAAAAGAAAAAAAGATGCCCTGACAAATAATCTATGAATATTGCATTGTACCTTCTCCTAATTATGAAAAATAGTCTTTTTCCTACCACTTCCAACATACTTTTATTGTATTGTACTAGTACCACAATATCTTATCAAATCGTATGAATCTCTCAATTTTCAAAAGAAGTTAGTGTATTTGATTTATTACCTCACAATACAACATATAGAATAATTGTACTTGTGTTTTAAATTTCTGTGGGGTTTTATAATTTTGATATCGCAAATTTCTGTGGGGTTTTATGATTTTGATATCGTAAATTGAACTTAATTAGTCATTGGACTAAAGTATATCGCTGATCTTCTATTTCATTTTACATGTCTCTATTTTCATTTTAGTTTCTTTCAATGAATGAGATCTTTTTATACTTCAACATGATTCGTAATCATATGTAAAAAGAATGTTACAACTTAAATGTCTAAGATCACAAGAAGTTCGAAAGCAATTAATTAATAATAGCAGATTAATTATCGCTATATATGTAGTTTTAGCAGTAACTAGCATTCCTATAGCCTATAGCGACATTTGAATCCAATGACAATATAATTAACTGATGTCGATAAAATGATATAACACTTTTTATTAATGTGTATATATTATTACCACTAAAAACTATTTTTTGTTATAGTGAGGATGTATACTTTATTTCTTAATTAGACATGCATTTTCCCAATCAAATTTTTCTTAGAATTAAAGAGTTATTAAAAGGAGAAAAATATATACTTTTTAAAAGTAGGTAAAAAATAAAATTAACAAAAAACAAATTGAGCATCATTTGTAAGTAGCATGATATTGCTTTGGAAGACAATTAAGGAGAGGAAGTGGAAAAAGACACATAAAATTGATACGCAAAAGATTGTATGATGATTGACTTGATATGACTGATACTACGACTCTTCTACATACCTCTGAAATATACTATCACCATCCATATATTATCCAAATCAGATAGGATTACGAATGGAAGACAAGAGATCATGAATAAATTTATTCACGTCGATTAAAATTCACCCTAATCAATATTGGTATATTTGCTAATTGCTATATATATGAAAGTCAGTAAATTTTTTCATGGTTTAACACTTCCAAGTTCCAAATAACTTACTCCCTCCGTTTTAAAAAGAGTGACCTGGTTTGATTTGGCATGGAGTTTTAGAAAATAAAGAAGACTTTTGAATTTTGTGGTCCTAAATTAAAGTTATATCAAATGTACTAAATTGTCCTTCAGGCTTTAAACATACCACGTGGAAAGCTGAAATTAAAATGTTATCAAAAAAGGAAAGAAATCATTCTTTTTAAAAGGAAGTACTAAATTAGGCTGCAAGAAAGGAAATGATTCATAATAAATTGCATCTTCACTTTTGCTAACAATAAATGTTGCCTTTCGGTTTACTTGAGAACCATATCGTATGAAAATACTCGAATAGTAAACACCTCTCACTTCTTTGTATAATTATGGATTTAGATCATCAAGAGAGCAAAACTATGAAAACTCCAAGAAGGTTCGAGGGATAAAAATAAGAAGAATGATTTGGATCATGGAATTGAGGTCGAAAGAAATCGATGGGCTATATTTGTCAGCAAAATTAAAATTTATCCGCCTCCTTATTTTTTAGGGAAAATTGTATAAAACAACATACTATCAATTCAAATTAAATGTTATAACCATAATTTGATTTAATTGTAACTTGTAGCTAACTGTTGCCATTTCGCCTCTCTCCCTTATTTTCTGGCTCGCCACTCTCGTTTCTCGTTGGACAGTCTCTCCTCGCCTTTCACACTTTATACAAACATAAATGTATAAAATGTGTTTGTATAAAGCGAGAGAAAATTGTATATATACTTATCTTTTCGCTCCCCTCTCCCAGATCTTGCTCACCACTCTCACTCGCCTCTCTCGCTTTATACAAATACAAATGTATAAATTGTGTTTGCATTTGTATAAAGCGAGAGAAAATTGTATATACAAATACAAATACATATATTTTCGTCCTATACACTTATGATTATACAAATATAGATCTTCCCCTACCCAGTTTTCTTTTGTCTCTCTCTCTTTCTCTCTTTATACAAATACAGATTATACAATTGATTCTTTTGTATATGTATACCGAAACAGATTATACAATTGTTTCTTTTGTATATGTATAGCGAAATATACAAATTAATAGCCATAGCAAATATAAAGTTTTCTATTGAGCGCAGTTATACAAACTATAGTTATAATATACAAATATGATTTTTATGTTTATTATATGTGAAAGTTGTTCTATTTTTTAGATCGAATGGGCGTGAGTGACTGTGATTGAAAATATTTGGACAAGGCTAAAAACAAAAATTAAGAAAAATTAGAAGTGATTAGGAGTAGTTTCAAGTAAAAAAAAGTCATACCTACAAATGCCTCTATGATACAAGTGTAAGTGTAGCACACATACATCTCATGGATGTGTTTGTGACAAGTGTATATCACATAGTATATCATGTATCTCAATTTATATTACACGCTCATTTTTCCTCAATATATGCTTGAGATAAATGGGCATACAATGTGATATTAGACAAAAATATACATTGAAATATATACGGGATATAATTAGGGATATAC
The DNA here is from genome assembly GCA_037074985.1 of Solanum bulbocastanum. Lineage (NCBI taxonomy): Eukaryota > Viridiplantae > Streptophyta > Magnoliopsida > Solanales > Solanaceae > Solanum > Solanum bulbocastanum. The sequence goes on along the minus strand of CM073597.1, from coordinate 69,990,413 downwards.
AGATGGATCTCTCTTAAACTCAAATTTCCAATATGAAGTTTAGCTCGAATACGCCTCCAATCATTTCCAAACACCCACAAAATTAACAATATTCAAATCCATTAAAATGTTTTCAGAAAAATCTAATATCGTCCAATCGAGACAAAATACAAATGCATAAATTTAAAAACTACAAAACAACGATTTTGAATATGATAATGATGTAGAGGTATGAGGAAAATTTAAGACATTAATTTAAAATGAAAGATCTTTCTACCTATGAGGTACGAATTAGCAACCTAAAATATAACATGGGTATGGGCTATGAAATTTAATGAGAAAGTGAACACAAAAGAGTGATATATGAAAAGAATGACTGTATTCCACAAACCTTAATTGTTTTATGCTATTTAATGAGTCCACTTGTCATGTAATGTCAAATTCTCAAACTAAATTGATCATATTATTATGAGAGTTTGAAAAAATAAAAAATACTATGTTAACTTCAAATATTTTCTTAAATATTACAGAACAACTTTTGAATGGTAGAGATAGGTGCAAGATGGTTCAAACGCTAACCTTACAAACAATTTAGATGGAATGAGCATGAAATTTATTGTGTATATTCAAAAATCTTATAAGAGTTTTACCAATTTTATCAAATCATTTCTAATTATATAGATTCATCACATGTTTCTAGATGGATTTGTAAGATGAATTAAACTTTTTTTTTTCTTGATATAAAGGACTTAGTGCAATATTTTTATGAATCATAGCGTCAAGAAAAGAAAGGAATATTAATGTGAAAGGCATGGCAAAAAAATTGAGTCGAGCAATTCTAAATGAAATTATTATAAGAAAATCACATACAATTTAATGAAAAAAAATAAATATATGAAATTATGTGTTTTGATGACTCTATATACTCATAAATATGAACTAGTGATTGAATTCGGTTTCAAAGTCTAACCATTATATAAAGGAGGATCATAAAGGAGGTGATGTGGCACCTCTCTATGCCCTTCATTCATATTTATTCTTTTTTTCATTTTTTTTTTACATTTTATTGTTTTATTTCCTAAATTTTCTACTTTTACTCATTTTTAAAAATCTGAAAGGTGAGTAAATATACTTAACTGCATGAAGAAGTTTAGGTAGAGGAAGTTGAGAAGGTTAATTTATCTTCTTCCGTTTTTTTTCCAAAAAGTTGTAACAGTAAAAAGTACTTAAAACAAATTAATTACATTATTTATTAATTCCTAAAACTGATCTCATCAAATGAACTTGCTTGCCTTTTCATCTTTCACTATTAAAATATCAATTTATGAACATTTACAACATCAAACCTTTTTCATTTTCCATATATATATTTGAGCAGCATCAAATCTTTTTCATTGTCCACAATCCACATATTGCCTATATGAGATTTTCTTAAGGCATAGTCTCTATAATTTCTACATGCATAGACTGCTTCAGTCATATGTAGATTCTTTTATCTCAAGGAAATATTTCACAAATAACATGGTAATGCACTGTGATTAATTAACTCAAACTTTGTTAGTCTTTCTCTATTATTTTATTGTATTTTCTCTATGTACTCGAGTCGAGGATCCTTGAAAATCGTCCATAGAAATAGAGACAAAATTTGCATCTACTTTATCTTACTCAAATTCCACTTGATATTCTATGAATGAGCATGTTATGTCATTGTTGTATTATTATTCTTTAATTGATCTTTATTTTAGTTTACAGAAAAAAGGTTTTAAAGTGATCAAGAAATTACAAAGGAGTGAAAATGATATGATTTGGAATTTCAGCAAATTTAACAGTAATGGGACAGAAAGCAACTTCCTTGCCATATATATATTTGTTATTTTTTTGCTTTCCATTTGTAATTTCGTCAGTTTATATTTTTCTCTCATCTCTCCTTTTTATTATTGCATGTAATTTCATTTATTTAACTATATATATATATATATATATATATATATATATATATATATATATATATATATATATATATATATATATATATATATAAATTGATAAACAGTTGAGTCAAAAATATATAAATAAACTCTTGGCAGAAAAATTTGCTAAAAAAAGTTCATATAAAAAAGATAGCCTAGATCAAAAACTAATAGAAGAATTCTTGAAAAAACAAAAAGCTCAAGAAATAGAACAGCTGAACAAAGAAAAAATGAAATCTAGTAATAAGCTAGAAGAAGAAGAAAATCTTGAAAAAGATAAAGATATTGAGCAAGAAAAATGAATATATATATATATATATTGCATCATTTTATAATTTTGTATACCAATTATTCACTTTTTCAGTGAAGATGTTTATCATAATGATATATTTTTCTTCTTCTGTATAATTTATTCATTTTCCTAACAGGGAGAAAAGAAATATATTTTGTACCCATAAATCTAGATCTAAATTTGGTTCTCTTTTACGATCTAGATTTAAAAATTAGGTTGTTCCTCCATTCCCTATTGAGAGTCTACTTGGCATATATTTGGATTTAATGAGTTTAAAATTCAACTTAAGAAATTAATCAACATAAAACTTATTAGGATGAGTAGAAGCCCTCATAGTAGTTCAGCATTTATGGTAAGAAATCATGCTGAGATAAAAAGAGGAAAAGCTCGAATGGTAATAAATTATAAAGAGCTAAATAAAAATTGTATATTTGATGGATATTTTATCTCAAATAAAAACAATTTAATAAACCTGACAAAAGAAAAAGACTTATCATATATATAGTTTGATGATAGTCTTGAAATTGTTGAAGAAAATCATTACCCAATAATAAATCAGTTTTTAATTTATCATAGACAAATATTTTATTTATAGAAATAATTTTTGAGCCTAAAATTATTTCTACTTTTTCTTTTGACTGTGATAGTCTTTCTTTTACATCTGTAATACTAATCATAGAAATGTTGCTTCTATTATTATCTCAATCCTTTATTAAAAAAAGTTTTGCTAGACTGGCTTCAGATCAATTGTCAATTTGATAACAAGTTGTTAATTTTGTATCATAGAAAGTTAGTTCTATGAAGACTGATACCCTGAAAGATGTTTCTTTGGGCATTTTTAATTTTTTGGTATAAAATAAGTTTCATTTTTATAACTTATTTCTATTTCATTATTTCCTATACTATAGTCATTCAGACTATTAAGGAACATATTTCCTAAGATTAGGTTATGATCATTTTCGTGATTTGTAACATAACAAGAAACTATTATTCTTATTGTGTCTAACTGTATAGGTAAATCTATAATGCTTATACAACTAAAATTGTTTCCTTCAATATCAGAGCAAGGTTAAAAGAAAAAAAAAGATTAAAAAAAATGATTAGTCCTTTATGGTATTTAAAAGAAAAATCTCAGTAACAATACTAAAGGTAATTAATTATTTAAATAAAGATTTAAAAGAAAAAATCATACAAAAGATAGTTAATGAAAAATTTAAAGAAAGAAATTCAAATGGAATTCATAATACATAATTAAAGCATTATATTTTATTCTCAAACGTTTTTACAATGAAGATTATAGAATCTTAAACCATGATCATGATTGGGTCTTGATGACTAAAGAAAAGACCAAGTCTAAACCATTAAAGGAAAGATCCTTGACATTGAGCTACACGGATTGGAAGCAACAAAAGAAACATGGAAGCTTGCTTGCAAGTTTCTAGACCACAAACATTTAGTACATGAAAATGAATCTGAATAAAGTTTCAGAGAAAGACAAACAACTGTAAAAGCAACAATATAGATCAATCAGAAAAAGACAAAAGATGTAAGCACTTACGTCATGAAGAAACGAAAAAAAAGAAAAATCTTATATCTTCTCAACACTTTATCTCTTTGGTCAAAAAGAAATGTCAAATCTGATCGGTCATTCTTATCTTCACAGCTATGATTAAAGAACGAGCAGAATAATTATCAAAATTTTCAGAATAGTCCCTACAAAACAACAATTTGACATACCTGGGAGTATTTTTTATAGGAGTATATATCTTTTATATGGAAAATGATCAAAATGTCTTCAATATATTAAAAATAATTTTAAAATACTTTGCTTTCAGCTATATATGAGAGGACATTTGACATACCTGGGAGTATTTTGGAGGAGTAGCGTCTTTATCACCGACTACGAAAGCTTCAAGAAGTTCCACTTTCTCCATTCTGTTGCCAAACATAACCTGCTTTTACAACATTTTACCATTAAAAATTGGTATGATAAACAACTTTGACATTAACTTTTTATGTTAATTTTTGTGTAGCGATATAATATCACAAAATAAGTATACTTCGATTTAAATAGTCAAGTTACCTATTTTTTGTAGGAGAATAATAATTTTAAGGTTTAGAGCCTCATTGAATTGATTTATTTTAGATATTTTTAAATCGAAGTAATTTTTAAGTAGTTTAATAGTGTTTGAGTAAAATAAAAGAAAAAAGAGCGTATGAGTACAAAAATAAATCAGAAGTCATTCAAACTTATTATTTTAGTTTATAACTTATAAGCAAAAATTCAATCTAAAAAGACTCATAGCAGTACTCCCTCCATTAACTATTACTTAACAACTTTAGATTTTGTACGCTCTTTTAAGAAACAATAATTGATGTAGATTTCTTACTTCCTTGAAAAACTTATTAGTAATTATACAAATAAATGTGAACACTTTAAAAAAGAATTAATTGCAAAGGTAATATAGAAAAATTTAGTTGATGTTTTCTTAATTTAGTATGGTGGACAATTAATATGAGACAATTATTTTTAATATAATGATCAATTAATAATATGAGACAGAGGAAGTATATATTACTAATTGTTGTTTTATGTCATGAGAAATAATTTGGGAATTCGTAATTAATGTTAAAGAATAAAACATGAAAAAGAAACATACTTTTTTCTTTTACTTCTATTTGTCCACATTGGACTTTGCACTTCTTTATAAGAAACAATAATTATGTTTAGTACTTCCTTCGTCTCATTTTACGTGAGATAATTTGATTCGGCACGAAATTTAAGAAAAAAAAAGACTTTTAAAATTTGTAGTCCAAAATAAATGATAAAAATATGTGTGATTGTAAATCATTTCATTAAAGATAAAAAAGACATTTTATAATTAAATGGTTACTTAATATAAAAATGTATCATTCTTTTTTAAACTGACTAAAAAAAAAAGTAAGTCACATAAATTGAGACAGAGTATTAAGTATTGAAAATTAATTAATTAATGTTAAGAATAAAACATGATTTTAAAAAAATAATAAAAATAAAAAAAATTATATTTTCAAAAAGTAAACAAGTAAAAGTGTTGATGAAAGAAGATAGAATGTGAAATAGAGTATTACTCTTTTTATTCATCAATAATTGTTTATTATTGACTTAACACTTCTTCAGCACTTCATCCAATAATCTCAATTATTATGAGCGTTGAAGTGCTGGGTCACATACATATATTGGGCCATGGGACTGACTATTACACAGTGGTTACTGTGCATACTGCAATTTTTCCAATTTGATGTAGATTGTTTAAGATTTTAGGACTCGTTTGATTTAAATTCAAGTTATAATAAAATTAGTTATGATAAGATTAATTATGATGAGATAAGTTATACTAAGATTGTTTTTTTTATCAAGTGTTTGTTTTGTTGTATTCAAAATTATAAATCTTAAGATCAACATATAAGTTTACAAAAATACCCTTCATGAATGTGAAAATTAATATATAAAAAGTGTTTAAAGAGACATTTTTGTCATTTAGTCATTTTATCTCGGGATAAGTTATCCCGGGATTACTATACCACCAATGGGAAGGGATAACTTATCCCGGTACTAATTATTAATCTCGAAATAAGTTATTCCGGACTTGCCAACCAAACAATAAATTAAGTGGCACTATAATTTAATCCCAGGACTATTTTAAGTTATTCTTCACACCAAACGACCCTTATTATTGTACAATAGTATAAATTAGTTCTGTCCAACTTTTCTAAAATTTAAAATTTAAATTGTATGCAAGTCGGTCTAACTCGAAGATTCTTTTAATTTCCTTGGATCTCAATACATTTTCAGGGTTATATTATATGGATTAAGAAATTAAATGTGGACTATTAATGAAAAAAAAATCCCCTTTGAACAACGTACCTAAACTCACTCAAGAAAGTAAAGCACTAATACTTCTACTTGAGGAAGATAAAGTGATTATACTGATTTAGTATTAGAAAATATCAGTCATTTACAATTTGATTTGGTACAATTTGGATTAATTTTGAAACAAAAACATATTATAGAAACTTGTACACAACAAATTAATTATGACCTACCATAATTATTAGGATTTGAAGATTAATTTCTAATGAATTTTATGGTGATCGTACAGGAAGGGGGATCACATTAATGTGGAAATCAAATCCACACCAATAAAGTGAAAATTCAGATAGCTAACCAATAAAACTATTAAGAATTCCTTAAGACGATACTCTAAAATTATCAAAATTTGAGATTACTTTCTAGTGTATTATTGAAAATTATGACGAGACAAGTTGATGAATTTTATGATATAATGATCAGCAGAATCCTTCAGCACGTTTTATGATAAATGGGCCGGGCTAGCTTATGACCCGGCCCATGTTGGCCCACTTTTAGCCCAAATAATAGAAACAAAATCTTGTTGCTCAAGTTATTACATTCTATAGTCCCTTCTCGATAGAAGGAGGTCCCTGCTCATTCTCAAACCGTGTGCGTAGAAAACTCTATTTCGGAAGGTAAGCAGGAAAACTCATCTCGATCGATTTTGATTTTTTTTCTTTTCTTACTTTCAATTTTGATTTGAAATCTCATTTCCTTGAAATTTATCTCCCAGAAATCGGTTTACTTATTTAGTAGTATTTTCTTAGCAGCATTAAATCAAACAGTTTATCTGCAATTTTGTTTCCTTAGCTCTGCCTCTTATTGTGAAATTTGCTTCTCCAATGGGATGTGATAACATTTGTGCTTTTACCTGTACATGGAGTAATTAATTCAATTACCACACTAATTTTGTATACAATAGTTGCTTGATACACTTGTAATATAGTTTTTGAATATTTAAACAAATTCCATGTCCAAATTCATTGCCAAACTTAAACCGTTTGACTCTTGAAATCTGAATTGTGTCACATAAACTGGGAAAGAGGGAGCAGTACTTATATGTTGTAAGGGTTATGCTTATGTATCCTTTAGTCCCAAGGGATGCTTTGGATTGATTATGTGGCCAATTTGACAGTCGTGAAAATTATACTTAACTCTTTCTTTCCAGTTTAATTTGAGGTGTTCCGGGTTCTTGCTTTGAGCAGATCTAATTCTTTGCTTTGTAAAGACTATATTTAGCCTTAATGGCATTGTATGATTGATGGATTACAAATATTTTGTCTTACTTAAAATTAAATTTCGTAGATATCTATCCTGTTTCTTAATGAATTATCTATACCTGAAAATCTGGGTATCTCTTCATGGTAATTACCTAACTTATTCCTTTTGATTACTATGCACGTTATTTGTGTGAATCGCGCCTAAGTCATTGGAATGAAAATCATAATAAAGGAGTCCAAGTTCTGAGGTGGTTTGCTATTAATACAGAGTTAATGCAAGCTGTTGTTATTGAAGATAACTGAAGAGGGGATCCAAATGGATCAAAATGTACATGAGGATTAATGTGGCTAAAACCCAACGACGTAGGGATTAAGACATAATTGTTGTTATATTTCTTGACTTGATTTTTCTTCTTGGTGTATGGTTGTCTTCATTGGTGCATACGAAGAAATAAAATAGTTATATGTGATGTTGATAACCTTACAGCCTAGATAAGAGCCTCGCATCAAGGATAACATGGCAGCAGAAAATGTCCAAAATGAGAAGACACCATCCCCTGTTACTCCAAATCCAGCCACGACTTCGTGTCGGAAGAAGAAGAGCGAACAAGCAACTTTTCTAGAAGACATCAAGGATCACATGGATGAATTCATTCATGCTTCTATGGATGAACACAAAACTTGCTTCAAGAAGACCATCCAAAAGGTATTTGCTATTTCTTTCACCTAAACGATCTGCTTACAGTGAACCTAAAAAAGCATCACATCTATTACTTCAAATATGACTGGCTGTTAACCTGGTCCAATGCACATATCAGATGTTTGACATGTCAAAAATTGTTGCGGAAAGGAATGCTGAGGCTAAAGAGGTTGAAAGTTCTCTGCCCCTGCAAACAACATTGGCTAAGTAAGATTTTTGGCACATCTTGACTTGATGGCTAGTATCAATAGAGTAGAAAAGAATGACATCTGACTTTTCACTATGCTGTCAATGTTCTATTGATCTACGGAATGCTCTTGATTTGTAACTTCCACTCTCTTATTTCCACTGTCTGTATTAGTATCGCAATTGTTGTGTAGAACTTGGATTGGTTGATTTCATTGAAGTGAATAGATTCACTGGTTTCTTCTGCTCTTTGCACCACTCAACTTGTTGGTGATATCAGGACTATGAAAGATCGACAAAGTGTCAAGTGTTTAAGGAACATTATCTAAACTTTTAAGCTCGTAATTCTATAGCAATGGAGAAAAGTTTCATAATCTGTGTTTCTGCTGCATTACTCCCCCGTAAAGTGGATAGATTCACTGGTGTTACTTTGCACCAGTGAATTTTTTGTGGGACCAGGATTATGAAAAAATGACGAAAGTGCTTAAACTAGGTTTCTGCTGCATTACACCCCAAAAAGTTGTTTAATGAATCTCATGTAACTAAGTTTGAATAGCTATGTTTCTGCTACACCCTTAAAGAAATATACACACTCCATTGATGATTGTTGTATATATGTAAACATTACGCTTCAAATTTAGTTTGCTGGAACTTCTAATTTATTCAACCTATAATTTGTGAACACATTACGATTTATCCTCGTTTTTAACTTATCAAAAACATTAAAAGGAAAGGCAATTATTCCCCATTTTTACCCTTTGGGGTGGTCCAGTGGTTTGGGCTTGGGAACCTCCATATTGAAGGTCTCAAGTTCGAAATTTCTGCCAACGAAAGCAAGGGGTTCACGTTTTGGGTTGAGCTCGTCGCAACGGGCTTGCCTAGTGTAAGTTATCTCTCCTATGTGGTTTATGAGCTATTGCATAGGAGTAGGGGTTTTGTTTTGTGCGCACTCAAAGGGTAAAAATTGCGGATTTATTTTTCTTGCACACCTAAAGATAACGGAAGCGGGTTTCCCTTTATCCTATGCAGACCGAAATCATTAAAAGAAATTAAATATTTCCTATTTTTACAACGTGAAACGAGTCTCCTGAATCCTGACTGATGGTCTCAAAGGGTATTATTGTCATCGTGATATAATATTGTCTGTTATTTTTTATTTTTTAAAAGAAATAACTACTCCATTATTTTTGCGTGCTGAAATTATTGTTCTCTTGTGCCTGCGCTTTCTAGTCCCTTTCAAATCGTGTTTGAGCTACAATGATCAGATAAATTTATTTACTGATTAAGTTACGTAAAAGCCAACTCAAAGTAAATTTTATACATTTTGCATAAGTTGATAATTCTGAAAATTAAAAATATAGGTAGTAATTTATCAGTGCGATTCAAAGTTACACTGAGTTCGTAAAATATTTTATGTCGTCAGTGGATAAAACTTATATTGCAATGTGAATATTACAATATGGTATGGTATAAATGTTCCACACATCGTGTATTTAGGAGCATTCAAATAAGCTAAGAATTAATTTGGGGTCCATTCTTAAAACCCTATGAATAATGAACGTCAAATTTTTTTGGCATAATACATAAATGTGTCTTTTAACTTGACTTCATTTCACATTTATGCCCTTCAATTTTGGGTGTGCACAAATAGACACTTAAACTTATATAAAGTTGAACAAGTAAATACATGAGTCCTACGTGGGACAATACACGTAGGACACCATGTAGGACAAAAAATGTCATGTAGGATGCCATGTAGGACATGTGTGTCTAGTTGCTCAACTTTATACAAGTTTCAGTGTTTACTTGTGCACACTCAAAGTTGAAGGGCAAAAATGTGATTTGAAGCCAAGTTAAATGACATATTTATGTATTATGTTATTTTTTTAAGTACTATATGAAGGAAGCATTTGAGTATGAAATTGCAGGTACGCAAAATAAAAATAAAAACGTGTTTTATAGAAAGAGATCAAACATGAATGCTATTACAAAGTAGAAGGAATTCAAATGCTTCCTTCATATAGTGCATCCATGAAATTGATAGCCATAATGCAAATTAATACAATTAACTTGGACGTACAAAGAAATTGATATACACTTCACTTGAATTTTCAAGAAGAAAATGTGATATTCTGGTTATTATTATTATTTTAATAGCTAGTAGTAGGGTTACTAATTTCTTGCAGTAAAAATGTTGTGTCATATATAATTAATTAAGGTTGCAGTTTTCTTTCCCTCATTGCTTTGTTGGAACCAAAGATTTGCATCCTGCATCAAATACATATTCAATGAGAAACATTAAGAACGGCCATTTCAAAAAGATACTATTATATGGAGATGATTTGCATTTTCAATGAGAAACACAAATAATAGTATTTTATTTTGGATGATACTTACCTTGGCTACTTGCTTTAAACAAGACTAAAATAAGCTCTAAGTTGTTGAAAAAAAAAGTTGCGAGAAGATGTGGAGCAAGATAAAAGAAAAATCAAATTATAGAATTAATCTCTTAATACTATTTTTAAACACATTAGTTTTGGAATTTGAGACTTTTAAAACATTTAAAAACAAAGATTGATTTAAATCTTTTAAAATAATGAGATTTAAGTACCTGAATTGAGTGGACGGACAATGGGAAAATTGAGAAAGAGTAAGAACAAGACGAAAACAAAAGCTTCAACATCTTAGACATTTTTATTTAGTTGTGTATATCCTGAACATGTAAGGATAATTCATTTTTATAAACCAAGCAATAGTTATTTGTCTATTCTGATATCATGTTAGAACAAGACAATAAATCATACCATAATGCGAATTATTTGTTATTAGTGCGGCCTCGGACTCCGTTACGAGTGGTGTAGTTGGGGAAAGGCACACCACCACTCTCAATAAACATGATATCATGAAGAAGTACTTCATAATGTTGCTTCACATCTTCTGCAGTTTTATTGCCTCCAACAGCTCTAGCAACGTTAGACCAACGGTCAGGGGTGTCTTTGTCATACACTGCTAATGCCCTCTCAAATGCCTTGTTTTGTTGTAAAGTCCATGTAACTTGTCCAACTTGAGAAGAAGACATTATACTATTTTTGAGATGAACTCTTAATTAAGTAGAGAATATTATCGATCGAGTTGATGATTGAGTACATTATTTGTATCCAAGGGGTGCTACTTATATAGGATACAAAATGAGAGGGGTGTGGGGTCCAAAATGATATTTCAAGAATTTTATGATTTGTCTTCCTAGCAACCACAAAGACTAACAATGCTCGATCAACCAATATATATAAGTTAATGAAGTTAATGAGTATTTTGATAAAAGTTTAAAAAAAAGGCGAAGTTAGAATTTTAGTTTTATGGGTTATGAATTTTATAATAATTATTTTGAATTAGTATTGATATTTTTGGGTTTGAAACTTAATATTTGTACTTATATAATAAACTTTTTGATACAAATATATTATTTAAATAAAAATTTATGAGTTCGATTAAATTCGTACTTATCATGAATGACTAATCAGAATTTTAATTTGACACATGTAGCATTTAAATTCTTACTATTGATTAACCCAAAATACGTTCTTTTAAGGACAGTCAAAATATTTAATTTTGACCAGAACTCATATATAGTTTCTCTAAATATTTTCAAAATAAAACTTTACATATTTGAACAACTTCTACGTCTTCACATGAAATGAGTGGTAGGAAGTACTTTTGAAATTATTGTTGAGAATATAATTAAAAAAATAAAAGTGTGTTTCTATTAATAGCTTAAATTTTTTGATGAAATAATCTCTCACTTCAATAAGGTATCAGAGCAAGTAAAGGTCATGCGATAAGCGTCTTGAGAATATAATTAACTAAACAAAGATATAATATATATTTTTCTTTTTGACACTTTATAAATATATAAATATATTATTTAACTTGGTCTCGTCTGATATTTATACAATATAACTTTATATTTACATAAATAGACACTTAAACTTATAAAAAAAGTAACAAATAAACACATTTATTCTACGTTTTTTTAACATATATTCATATAAAAAAGTTTGTTCGTTTGAACATGTTATTTACATGCTCCATCCGCCACAGGTTACATGACAGTACTTCTCCAATAGTACTCTCATAGAGCAAAAGATATTTTGTTGAAGGTGATTAATGCATTTCGACTAAAAATTAACTTTTAAATTAATTATTTTATTTTAATTACATGCTTTTATGGCTATCTATAATTAAAAAAAAATGACTTGACATAATTGAGACGATAAAATTTTAATTATATTTGCGACACATACCCGTTTTTTATTTTTATTTTTCTAAAACTTCTTGTCTCAGTAAAAACATGATATGCAACTATATGAAACGGACGAATTAGATTATTTATAATACTAAAGGGGTAGTAAACTTATCCAAATAATTTGAAACATATACACTAAAACCTAATTAAGATTTAACTAGTAGTGTACTAGTTTAGATTTTACAAACTTCTTCCACCTATGGCATATGACTAAATTAAACCACATCATATTGGGGTTGCCTAAGCATTTTATTATTATAGTAGTAATAGTAAGTAAATCAACCACATACAATATGCATGTCAGTTTAGCTTATAGAATAAATATACTTTACTAAATTATCATAGAAATGTCATGACATATATAAGTTTACAAAGTCTTAATGCACGGTTGATCATACTTTTAAATTATGTATGTTATTTTGCCGCACTTAATTTTAGAGATAAGAGTTTGTTCAAACTCACCAACTTTTATATTTACTATAAGAACTTCATTCAATATTCATAAAATATGTAATTTATGGAACCCGATAACTTGAAATAGCTAGAACCTTGAATCCAAAAACTTCTCTACACGATTTTGTTACAAATGATGATATGGGCCACATATTTATTTTGCTTACAAAAGTTTTTCACGGGGGTGCACAATGATATTCGTTAACTAGCTAGAAGTTACGTCTAGCTAAGCTACATATGTGTACTGTGCAAACATCTTGGCAGGAATTATGATCACTTTGTGTGCAATATTATGTAGAAACAACAATAGTCCAAGTTTCATAAAAGCTTGTTCACCACTTGCTTTTGTCCGTACAATGATGGTATTATGTTTTTATTACCAGAAATGGTGAACACGTGTGACCTACTACTTTACACAAATCGATTTTCTTGTACCCTATGAATCATCTTTCTATTGTTGTCTAGCTACATCAACAAGAACAAGAATTAATACATAATCCCTAATTATAAACATGTAAGTAGAAAACAAAAGGAAGCGTAATATTATCATGGCTAGAAACAAGGGTTTTTAATTCCCCTTCATGACAGCTTGCCAGGAAACAGATTTTCGTTGAATACTGAGAAGTTGAGAAGTTTTCTACTTTTTTTTCTCAGTGACTCTATCAAAATATTTGTAATAGTCAATAAAATATATTTAGTAGAATATTTCAATAAAAAAAATATAATGATTGTTTAGTAGAGTTTGTTTCATTCGTTAGAGAACTCTGTTACTTATAATTCTTGTTTATTATTGCTACCTGGCATAATCGTCCTCTGATCATATTTGTATTATTTACTCAGTAAATTCCTTTGTAAATCTGCATAAGATTTACTACCAGCAGAAAACCTGACACTTGTCTGATTTCGATTTGACTGCATTGTAAAATCCCAAGTAACAAACTCACAGAAGCTTACTGTTGTAGTCAATTATTTAGTTTGATTTAGACTGTCAGAATTTTCACTAAAAAAATTAATGTGACAGTTGGTGTGACGATAATCCTTTTTATATTTGTACCATTTCCTCTTTGAGGAAATCTCGTATCCAACCACATCTTTATTAAAAAAAAAGAACTCTTTAAAAAAATGTTTGTCTACTAAAAAAACGTAAATAGTAAATATTTGGCTAAAATAGAAATGATTGTTATAATAAATTATTGAGCGTAATCTCAACATGAAAACCAAGTGTGAGATAATGCAGGCAAAAAATAATGTTACCATTGATTTGTTAATTAAAACAATGTCATGGGAAAAACTTAAATATAATAGGCTGTTCATTCCTGTGGGCTGTGCCCTAATAGCATAAGCTAGCCATGGAACCATAATTTGTTTATCTTCTTTCTCGTGACTATATAGAATGTCATTAAACACCAAGAAAATATTTTTAAAAAATATTTTAACATCGTCTTTCATGCGGCAAATTGTTTGACATATTTAGCAGGAAATTACACGCAATGACATTAATAGCGGATGATTTTGAATTTTTGACCCCTCACTTTATGGACTAATTTTCAAGACCGAAAGTCAAAAGTTCAAAATCACCCACTTTAAAAAATATTTTTTTATTAAATTACTGATTATTTAGCCCAAATAAGTCCAACTTTTAAATGAAACTCTTGCACGGATTACCCCTATTTCGGGATGGTTTTTAATATAATTTGTCTCTGGTGCGCTTATGTAAATAAGAATTGTGGATCAAAGTATCTTTATCAATGGCCTAATTTCATTGGACATAAGTTTAGAGAATGTCAACATAATTTTCTAGGAAGAAAGGTATCCAGCATAAAATTTGTAGTATCTAATTCGCTTGATTAAATTTTGAGCACTTTTACTTTAATCGGTATAACTTTTGTAGAAATTAAGTATCGTAACTTGTGTTATATTATGATATGGAAATATCAATGTGGAATATTGATGTTGAAGGGAGGGTAGAAATAGAACGTTTGATGGTGCAACACCATACAATTTGAAGTGCAAGTGGATCATATTGACTATAGTAATAGCTAGCCCATATAACTATTGGTCCATTCCTGTATATGCCGGGTGATGAATCCTTCCAATTTGAGTCCATTTATTCACTTTACAAAGAAAGAGTTTAATTGTAAAATTTATAAAAATAAATAAATAAATAAAATAACATGTCACTTGATAATAAGAAGAATTATTTTAGATTCTGAAAAATAAAATAAAATATCTGATATATTATATTAAATTATATGATAATAAGAAGAATTATTTTAGATTCCGAAAAATAAAATAAAATATCTGATATATTATATTAAATTATATTAATAGTCTAAAAATGCATTTTTCTTATAACGTGCATATAAGCCATGGATAGCTATTTACCATTGCAAATGATTTGGGAAGGGACCCCTTCATTCACGCAGCTGAATATTCGCCATTTTTATAAACTTTCTATGATTCTAAAGTAATAGTAGAAAAATGAAAAAACAAAACAAAGGTACGATACCTAAAAATTCTTAAATTTGACGTGTTTTATTTAAATTAATCTTTAATCAAACTAAATTTGGTCGTAATTATCCTTTTGTATTTGACTTTTCTATAATCATTACCCTCTCAATCTTTAAGTACGTCAAGTAATTAGAATCAAACACAATTTTAAGAAGGATTTGACTAAAACGCGTCAGTATTTGGGGGGTTTGGGGGAGGGGTTATGGGCGGAGCCACTGTATGGTCAGGGGTTTCATCCAAACTCTCTTTGACGGAAAATTATGTTATTTTTATATGGTTAAAATATTATTTATACATGATTTCATCCGAAACTCTCTTCGGCTAGTTCACGTCAACTTGTTTAGATTTTACACCTCTTTAATTAAAATTCTGATTCTGCCGTAGGCAAAGTTTGAAGAATTTTTGGATTCCAACCGACTCTATCGCGTACGGAAAACACAACATATGTGGGAATCCTTGGTCTCCTAACAAGGGCTCTAGCCCTCTAGGATGGTCCTCTATAATTCTCACAACTTGTAGAATTGAATAATATAATGGCCCACTCATCTCCAAATAAACATACTACACTAATTAATCTTCCAATTAAACTTTTTAAGCAATGTAACTAATAATTAAAAAAATAAAAACTTGTGGTAGCTTCAAATTACTAACTGCTGACTACTATTTCTGAGTCAGTTTAACTTTGAAAATTAGCCAAATTAAGAATATTCAAAAATCTTTAAGGCAATGTAGACTTGAGTTTTTGAAAATCGTTACAATCTATAAATGACAAGTGTATTCTTTTAACACCATTTTGAGTATAGACTTGGGAGTTAGGATCAATTGTTTAAGTTACATTATTTTTAATATAATATTACTAAATTCATCGTGGTTTTGAATATATTAATTATTTTTTTCATAATTTGCATGGTTCACTTCAAGTTCCTTGGACCTTGTCACTTTTTTTGAACTTTTTGCTTTTAAAAACGTTGTCCTGGATGATACACTTGTTAAAATAATCACCAGAACAAGTAAGAAGGTATCCTAGCAAAAGTGGAAAAATAATGATTGGAAAAGTGAGTAAATTTGGAAGGAGAATATATGTTTATCAAATTGCAGAATATACAGCAAAGAAGAAACAAATCAATTGGTTAAATTTATAATATTATTCCTAAAAATCTTATGGCAAATGAGAGAACCAATCAAAAAGCTTATCTTATTAGCAAGGATAAAAAAAGATGCAAGACTTAAAATTCGATACACAAGTTGCATCACTTCGAATATTGGACGAGTGCTTTATATGTAGTTGAAAATGCATATGTGGCTTCCATAAGATTTGGCATATAGAAAGGAATATAGTGAATATGTGATTTTCCAAAGGATAGTTTTTGCGTTTTGAGCTTTTGCCAATCATAAGGCAATCTTACAACTTTTGGTATGTTCCACAATTCTAGTGGAAATTTCCTTGTCTAGTAAAAAATATAAAATAGGCCGGTGCACTAAGGTACCGATATGTGCAGTGTGTCTGGGAAAAAGTCTAGCCATAAAAGTCTATATAGATAACTATGTGTTGTATTTTTGTAAGAAATTGCTTTCACAAATTAAAACGATGACCTTTTAATTATATAACAATTTTATTTGTTACGACAAGGCGCTTTTTTTTTCTTGTATAGTAATTATGGTAAATAAATTATATATCATCATCAAGTTGTTGAAAGATTAGCTTTTATAATTAATTCCCTACCTCAAAACTTTATACATGCATGTATATCATACGACACTATGAGAATGACACAACGGACCTAATTTTTTGGAATATTGCACAAGTAGTTTTTATTATTTTTGAAAAATTGAGTGATATTTTGAAGAAAATAATCGTACCAATATCTTTTTTAGGAGTATATCTCAAACAAGCACCTATTTTTTTTTCTTTTTTGGGAAGAAAATGGGAAATACTTGACAAATATAAATAAGAATTAGTAATTTTAACCTTATGAGCGAACTTCTAATGGATACATTATGAGTTCAACCGGGATGGCAATAGCATAAATAACATGTTCAATATAGGATTTGGCGGATCTAGGATTTGGAGGTTCTGGGTGCCACATATATTATTGCTTTAATTTTGGGTTACAATTCGAGTTATTTATCTTTTTTCGATTTTTATCAACAAATCGATCAAACATGCATGTTAGTAATATTTTCTTTTAGATATTATGAGATTAGAGATAACAAAGTAATACAATTTTTATTTCTCTTTTAAGAATTAGTGACCTTATTGGCTGAAACTTTGAGGAAAAAAAGAGATTTTTCACACTAAAATTTGAGCTTGTATAAAATATCTAATAGTGTTAACTTAATATATTCATATTTCATTGACTTTATGTGTTGTTGCAAATATATAACAAAGAGAATAAAAAAATTAGTTTCAATGTAGTCATCTTACTTGGTAAGAATGTCGGTAAAAATCGAAAAAACCTTTAAATTAAACGACTCTAATAATAATATTTATCATTTTTAAACTTATATTTTTTTAAAACGGCTATTTAAATATATTCTTAATAATATTTATGTCACATTCATAATTCAGTATTCATTAATTGATAAAGAATAAGCACGCAATACTCATATCAAGTGATTAATAATTAGTGAAATAGAAAGTAAAAGAACTTAAGAATTAATTATGGTGAATAGGAGTCAATTTGAATTAATAAAGAATACTAGTAAATAAATAAGAATGAAAGAAGGAAAATAAAAAAGAAAAAGCTTCCAAAAATTAATGCTGTACACGAGATTTGAACCCGCGGCAACTCGTGTGGCAAACTACCCGCTTTGCCAATTGGAGTGTTCGCTATTTAATTTAATGGGTGGCAAAGAAAATATATATATATATATATATATAAAAAGTTTTTTTCAAGATCACTGGATGCCATGGCATCCCCGGGTACTCATAGATCCGCCTATATTGGTACTGTTAAAAAAATTATTATTTTATTAAGGTAAGTCGAGATTAAAAGTCTTAACCATTCATTTTCAAAATTATCAGGTGTAACTTCCTACAAATTGACCCACTATTCATCTGTCCAATAAAACCAACTCAAACTAAAATAAATTGAACGTGTTTGAAAAAAGTGATTCACATAAATAGAATTTGTTGATGATACCTATTTAAACATTTTTGCCTTTAAAAAATAAGTCTTAAGAAAATGGACTTCACGCTAGAAACTATCATGGTTTCCAGCATGACTTATAGTGATTCATCAAGATTTAAATATGAAGTCATTCAAGCCAATGCTTTAGGCCCCAAATTTTATTTTTTTGGGTGGGGGAATGGGGAGTGGGTTACGCCCATTTATATGTTACTTTTTTCGTTTTAATTTGTTTGGTTTATTTTGACTTGACACAAATTTTAAAAAATATATATAAAACAACACATTTGAATCTTATGGTTTAAAGTTAAAAATATATCAAATGTATCGAAATGTTCTTTAAATCTCGTGGTCTTCTAAACATGTCATGTGGAAAGTTGAAATTAAAGAATTGCTAAAAAGAACTAAAATTGAATCAGATAAGACTTAAAAATCGAATATAATTTTTTTTAAAAGGAACTTTTAATTAATTGATCGACAATGGTCATTAGCTAAAATAAGTTTTTTAAAATTAAAGTTGATCAAATCTCATTCAAGATAAACAATGTATCAAAAGAAATTGAATTGCCTTAGGATATTATCAATCGAAAAGAAATCATTACAAAATAATTATTCCTTCCTTTGCATTTTAAGAAGTTAGAAGCACATTTTTAAATCAAAGCTTCATTTTAAAATTTGATTTTAGGCCATCAATAGTATCGAGCGGTCCTGACCATAATATGTTGTACGTGTAGAAATACACCTATATACTTTAGCTTCAAAATTATTCTCTATGTCCCGTTTTATGTGAGGTAGAATAGAAGATGGTGAAGGAGGAGAAATTCTTGCGGAAGTCTTTTTGGCACAACTTTGCTTAACACAATAGGAAAACTAAATTGTCAAACTAGACACAATTATGATAGAATTTACTTTAGCTAGAGGCAAACTCAAAATTTAAAGACGATGAGTATACTACCAACGTCTAATGTATATTAGTTATAGTATGTCATTTCATATCTATTTGTGTGATATTTTTATTAAACATACAAATATAAAACTAATGTAATGAATTAAATGACTTTAGTAAATAAAGTTTGCTTTGTGATATCTGTCACAAGTTTGAAACTATCAGCCCCATATATTCACCTCAAAATGAGGAGGGTGCAGGGTTTATAAACCAATCTACCCAATTAGTTTTAGTGCTCTGACCGTCTCATATTTTAAAGTTCTATATATACATGCCTCTGACCGACTAGAGTGTACTCAATTTATATAAATACTTTAATTTTTGCCTAATGGCATGCCCCAACTAGAAAAAAATGTTTAGCAGCAGCTTTTGCCTTTCTTGCATAACTATTTTCTCTCATCCAATAAATAGAGGAAATTCTACAAAAACCAGGGAATTTGGGTTGTTTCCATGGCTAAGTTATAGCTGATAACACATCCAACAAACACACTTCATGTTCCAAGAATCTGATCTAAAATACCAACAGGGAGCAATGAGGAGTCTGACCTAAGCCCACAAGTAAAACTTATTACTATAGATGGCTGCCCAAGACGACTACTAGTGTAGCAAGTCACATACATTGCGGAAAAACCACCAGAGGACACTGCTTCAGTGGAGTAGCTACGATTCGTTCACCAATAAAGCCACAAGCCAAGGGACAATCGATGAACAAACAAGATGAAACTAACAAGAAATTGGACTATATGTGTAAATATTCATTCACTTCCATTCATGAGAAATTTGTAAACAGAGATCCACAGGGTAACACCAATAGCCACAAGCCAAGGGACAATCGATGAACAAACAAGATGAAACTAACAAGAAATTGGACTATTAAGTGTAAATCTTCATTCACTTCCATTCATGAGAAATTTGTAAACAGAGATCCACAGGGTAACACCAATAGCGGTCAAAAAAAGAGAACAGTAACAGTAACCATGGTAAACCATAAACAGGACATCAACCAGACTTCGAAACAATAAATAAGTTAAAACGAAAACAATCTAAAAGCGAACAACAAATCTAATTCCTCCAGTTTCCATCGGAAGCACCACCGCCACCACCTCTTGAAGAGCGATCACTGTAGCGGTCACCTCCACCATAACCACCACCGCCTCCACCGTAACCACCTTCACGACGACCGCCTCCGTAGCCGCCGCCACCACCGTAGCCGCCGCCGCCGCCGCCGCCGTCACGTCTGCCACCTCCGTAGCCGCCGCCACCACCGTAGCCGCCACCACCGCCCTCACGTCGGCCACCTCCGTAACCACCACCGCCTCTACCACCCCCACCTCCACCGCCTCCGCGGGATTGAGCTTCGTTCACGGTGATGTTGCGACCATCGAGATCTTGGCCGTTCATCCCTTCAATAGCATCCCTCATTGATTGCTCATCCTTGAAGGTAACAAATCCAAATCCTCTAGATCTACCAGTTTCCCGGTCATTGATGATCTGAAAAATAGAAAAAAAAAAACCATAACAATTACATCAGATCCATACAGATCTACAAAATAACAACCAAAACAAAGCAGATCTGAAAGAAAAAACATGAGGGGGGAGAAACACAAAAGCGATCTATCTTCATCTCGTGTATAAACAGAGGAAGACGGAACGTACCGTTTCGGGGAATTGGAATAATAGTAACAAATAGTAACAGTAACATAGAGTAACAGTAACAGTCAAGTAAACCAGAGAATAGTAACAGATCACAATTCAGTAACAGAGGGTCATCGAAGCCAAAGGCTCGGATCCGATCTCTGCCCTGCAACAGACCTTGGATTCGACCACTTCGCCGTACTGAGAAAAAGCATCCGAAAGTGTTTGGTCGGTGGTGGCCCACGCCAGACCACCGACGAAGCACCTGTATTCAACGTCGGCCATTTTTTTTTAGAGAGACTACTAGAGAAAACCGGAAGAGAAAGTGCAGGAAGAGCTGTGGAAAAATCGTGGAGAAATTGCCTTCATTTATAGGCTGGATTAGGAGCCTAGGTTTTACCCTAGGGCCGGTTTAACTAATGTGCACGGCGGTCTATTCCTAACTCCTATGCAACCCGGGTTAAGAGTCTGGTTAAAAAAATTGTCCGTTTAGTTTTTGTCCTTTTACTCAACTTGTTCCATACTCTATTATACAACATAATTTTACTTAAAAAGGGCCCTTAAGTGTTTGAAATTAAATAAACATACCCTTTAAAAAATTATAACTCTACATAGGTTCATAACATTTAATAATTATTTCAAATAGGTTTTAAATTAAATTTGAATCCCCGTACTAATCTAATTAAATAATTGATTAGCGCTATAAAGAATCTATGTCATTGGGCCGAGTTAGGGAGAAGGAATAGATGGATAGTTCAGATACAATTGTGAGAGAGAGCTCGTGTATCCTCCGCTCCACCTCACCCATACAAACTTAATATCATGTAATTGAAGTAAGTATGTGCGTTATTTCTATCTTATTATTTTTGTTACAATTTTGTTTTATACATGAATTTTTCATACTTCATATCATGTAATTAACTTATAAGAATTTCATCAATATTATTAGCCCATAAGCTTATATAGTTTAATTGAAAAGGACATCATGTAAATAACTTCAAGATTTACATTATAATATCTATACCATATAATCTATTATTCGATTTCGCCTCACTTAAAATGTAAGTTTAAAAAAATGGTTAGGAAAAAAAGATAGGGACCAGAAAATAAGAAAAAAATAGGAAAGGGACTAATTAAGAAATCTTTTGAGATATAGGGTGGAATATTATATGGGGATATACTAGTGCCGTTTGCGCCGTTAGTAGATAAACTTTTGGTGACTAACTATGGTTAAACGTGAGTTTGAAGGTCCTAGATATTTTTCGCAAATCCCGTCTGGCACGGCGTTGCCTATAAAAAAAAAAATCAGGATCCAAATCTAAAGATATTTATGATGTACAGCTGGGTCCCGCCAAAGTCACAATTTGTTGACCTCGTATATACCTACTCCTACGTATTCTCGACACTAATTAATACTTAAATCTTTTTTAAAGGGCTCAATTACTCTCTCTAATCCCTCATACTTTGGCTTAATACATACTTGCCATTAAGAGTATCTTAATTTTTTATTTTGATTGCTCAAAATATTGGTCAATTCTCTGTTACTTATAAACAATCACAATAATTTTTAAGACACGGGAACATTATGTATATTACTATTTTATTCAAATTATTTTATTTATGAGTTTACACGGAATTCATTACGGTTGGTGGTAAAAAAAGGAAAATTAGTATATAGACAATTTATTACTCTGCTCATTTTTAACTAATCTATTTTAATTTGATTATTCAAAAAATATCACTCATTTGATAACTCTATTTTTAAATATAAATCATGTATTATAGGTGAATAAAATGAATAATTAGAATTTTGAACGCAGAGTTTAATATTTAAAGTGATTCAGAAATATTTTTTAATGATAATAATGACATATTTTAGGTGATGTGATTATGAATCTTGATTTTAAAAATAATAACATTGTTAGTTTATGCGTGTATAGTGGATTATTAGAGACGATGTGGACAAGGTGACCTCATTATTTCCAGTATGACGACTTGTACTAAATAATAATGCACCGTTTATAGGTTTATCTAGAAAGTGTACAACACATGGATTTGTGATGTTTCCCTTTCTCCTCGACTCCTCGAAAACTTTGGAGTCGTTTGGCATAAAGTATTCGGAAAAATTGTAATTTTTATTTATAGTAGTATTTAGGTATGGGAAAATTATGCGATTAAGTAAATTTATATTATTTAATTATTTATTATAGATATAATTTGCTATAATTATCATTCGCAGCTAACATTATACATTGATTATGTGGACTGATTTCGAGTTTATATAATTAGTCACATTTGTATATGTATAATTTGCCAGAATATACAAATACATATGTATAATAAACATATACAATTCACCTCTCTTCCACTCTCTCTCCCAATCTTGCTCGCCTCTCTCCTTTCTCTCCCAATTTCGCTGCCTCTCTCCTCCCTATAACATGTAACTACGAATTGTAATTATCAAAATATAGCTATAAAGAGTAATTAGGCTATTTTTGAGTGATTATATGTGAAAGCTCCTCTTTAGGTTTATGTATATACCGTTCATGACATTATAGAATGTATTTTTAATACCTTCAATTAAGTATTAGTAATACATAAAATGTAATATTATGAGACTAGTTTATGTAAAGACAAAAGTATCCCTCAAATCATTTTTGATCATTTTATTCTTTGCTTGATTTTATGTTTTATATTTGTACTAGCAAATTTATTTTAAATAAATAAATTATTTAGAGAGAGTTGTTTGTTGTTAAATAAATCCAATACAAATCAATATAATATTTTTGAAGTGTGATTTGATTAACATTAACTAATTAAAAGACAAATATATCACCACATGATATTTGTGAGTTAATTGAATGTGTTATTTATTAAATAAACCTATTTGAATCAATTCATTATTTATTAATTTATTTTATATAAATTTCAAATCTCTGCTTTAATTTTTAAAATTTTATAATCAATCTGACAAAATTTGATTTGGGTGATACAACTCCCTCATAAAATTTATTATATAAAATAAAATATATTTTTTTATAATTATCTCTATATTGTTAATATCTACATAAATTGAATCATACATTAGCTGCCCAACGATATCCTAGTACCTTCCTTGTACACAAAAACAAAAATCGTGATACAATAATTAAAGGGGAGAATGAGTGGTCCTGATGTGTCATCATCATGTCCAATTGCACAACGCGTGAGTCTCATTCTTTGATGGACAAGTGGAACGAAGGTCCCACATTTGTTTTTAACAACCAACAAACAACAAATTTTTAGACCACATTTTTTCAAATAAACTTCGTTACAAGTGGATATTATTGCAAAAAATTGATTATGTATTGTTGAGCTTGAATATGAAATTTTAGTGATCTGATTTAGTTTTGAGATGTTTTCGAATGATCTTATTTTGAATTCAAGAAAGAGGACAAAGTTTATCTGTTGTATGATAAGTATATATATTATTGTATATGAATGTATTTAATATCTCTTGTAATTTTGTATATGTTATTTATAGGTGTATACTAAAACAGAGTAAATAGTAGATAAATGATGATAATTAAACAATGAAAATGATTATGGAACATGTAATAATTTATTTTTTTTGCTTTTGGGAACTTTACAATTGGAGTTCATGAAAAAATGATAAAGCCATCAGGAAAAAGAAAACTTCAACCAATACTCATTTCTCAAATTCCACTATTTTTTTTCCTAAATTCTGATTAATCACAGTTCAAAACTTTACCAAAATTCACTTGTAGAAATGTTTCTGTGTTTTAGCTTTATTTTTGTCCAAATTTATTTTTTATTGGAGAATGACCAAATACTAATTTATTTTAACATCTTGACAAATTCTTGATTTTTATCAATGTAAAGAGTAGTTATTTGACTATTTTATCCAATTCGGAACCAAGTGGCCCAAATTCAAATTTGGGCTCAATGGTCCTAGTGGTCCATCAACAATATTTGTGTGGACTTGGATCACCACTCATCTGAATAGCCCATAAAGAACTTCTAAAATATGAGTACTGCCTTCTTCCAATTTGCAGTTGGGCCTCTCATTGGTAAGATGAACATGCGCCATATTGAGAGACGAGTACATGTTATTACAATTTAAATAAAAGAAAATGACCTTGCAAACACCATATATTTAATTTTTGACTTCTTGTGTTATATCTTAGTGATATGCTAAAAAATAATCACATAGCTAAAAGAAAATTCGAGATGAACCTTAAATCCAATGATTTAAACTCGTAATACGGTATATTTTGGATTGTTTTCTTTTGTCCGCTAAAAGACTTTTTAGAAATAATTAAAAGAGTATAAGTTCGTATAGCTTGGAAGCTGGGAACACTCAGCAATTAGCATGATTAAAAACCCTTTTGTTGAATAATCTTACTGAGAATAAAAAAAAAAACCATACGTGAAAGTAAATTCAGGAAAATAAGTGGCACAACAAGGAATAGGTTAGAAAATAAAGAGATATTCATAGAAAATATCATGGGAGTATAAGAACCTTTTTGTCAACATTTGTTCTTTTTGGTTATCGTAATAAAGAGCATTTTGAAAGTCAAAGTTTTGATTTAATATACGTAAAGGAAAAACTAGTAATCCAGAGTTATTCAAGAAATATACATTCTCTCATAAATAATAATAAACATAGCTCATATCCCTCTTCATTAAGGCTGATAATATTCGCTTAACTAATACTTAATTAGTATCATATACTGTATTGTTATTATTAAGACTGACAATTTTGCTTAATTGATACTAAATCGGTGTGTGTGTATATATATATATGTATAATGTATTGGCATTGTTAAGGTTTTTTTTTAAAAAAGTACTCATTAGTAAATGATACTATAAGAGTATATGCATATTTTTGTGGTATCATTAAGATTTCTTGTTTAAAAATTACTCATTAGTCAATGATATTATAAGAGTATATGTATATTGTTGTGGTATCATTCAGGTTTCTTATTTAGAAATTACTCATTAGTCAATGATACTATAAGAGTATAAATATATGTTTATGATATCATTAAGGTTTCTTGTTCATAAATTATTCATTAATCAATGATCCTATAAGAGTATAAACCTTAATGATACTAATACAGTTTATATGTACTGATTTAGTATCAATTAAGCGAAATTATCTGTCTTAATGATACCAATACAATATATGATATTTATTTAGTCAGTTAAACAAAATTAGTTTGGGATATATAATGTAATTATTTAGTATGATATAAATGTAAAGGGGTATACGTTTGTATTATTTTACATTTATGGGGTATTTGCTTAGTTTCCCAAAACATAAATGTGTAAAATTTATTTAAATAGTATATATGACTAAAAGTTGGGCCTCCACTCGAATTTGCAGTGCATATACGTGGGCTTATTTTTTGGGCTTTTCTTGCCTACAATAACATGTCAAAATCCCAGATTACCACGCCACGGACGAAATGGGAAAATGGCCAATTTTAACGTCTATCAAATAGTATTTTAAAAGCTATTTAACATTTAGCCATTTTCGTCTCAATTTTGGTTTTTGACAAAAAAATCAACTAAATTGCGGGACAAAAAACTTCACAAGGTTTAAAACCAAGAAAGGATTTATGGGGTACAAATTAGTGGTGTCGCATAGAAAGTTTGGATCAGATTTGAACGGATTAAAATGAATTAAGTTAATAAAAGAATGGTTTAGTGATACGATCATTCATTTCTTAATATGTTTTAATTTCTTTGTTTGTTCTCTTATAAAGTAAAAACATTTACCCCCTCGTTCCCCAAAAAAGGAATATCAAAATATTTTACTAATAAGGTTTGTATGGATCAATTTGAGTTAGTTATTAGCCCACATTTTAGATGGACAAAAATGTGTTAGACATGCTTTAGGTGGGGCTGAAATTGGTAAGACACATCCGGCGGATTGCACGAGTCATGTTTTTATGTGCTAATTTACCACTCCTAGCCAGTCCAAATCTTATACACAATTATTTTCAAAATTTTGTTAAGAGTTTCAAAGTCATAGAAGAATTAACAAGTTCCAAACCTTCATAAGTTAAAGACCAAGGAATATATCATGAGTTTTGAAAATTTGCTAGAGTTTAAAAACCAAGGATTAATTTACAGTTTCAAGCCTTTACAAGCTTGAAACCAAGAAACGTATAATCTTTATAAATTTTTCCAAATTTTTAATTGAGAGTTATGTTTATCTGATTATATTTCTTCTCATAAAGTATGGCTATTTTGTTATTTCTTTTCAGAATGGATAAAAAATCATAACATGCCAGAAAAATTTGTCAATTTTTACACCGCGCAACCTAATTCACGACAAGTCGTTGGACGATTGTTCTCTGATAAATTTATATCGCTGTCAATTTTTATACAAATATGAACAGAAAAAGTATGAAAAGATTTCATTAATGAGTTGTCAAATATATATCTGGTGGGGCTAACAACATAACCAATGTGGGCTTGGGCTGTCCTTTTCAGTTTCTTTCATCTAAATATCCTTCTGGCCCAAAAATGGATGGGACCAATGGGTATGTGAATGTCCTCACCAACTTCATACTCCCACAAAATTAGGTTATGTTATTAATCTTTGTCGAAAATATATCAATATTCTGTCCAACAAAATATCCTTTTAAATGACTCATAACACTATGGTCAGTTGAACATTGTTTAACGAAATATTATTATAATGAGTGAAATGGATTTTGGGCCTAACATAACTTCAAACTAGTCATACGAGGAGAGTATCCATCCTTTTTTCATTCAATGTGAGACTCTTCAACACTCTACTTCAGTTCACGATTGAACATCTGATGTGTGGACAATTCAATAAGGGGGCTTAACATCATTGGTAACAATATTGGAATGAATTTTGGGTCTAGCTAACTCAAGTGGAATTCTCCTATATTAGGTAGAATTTTTTATTTTTATGCAAAGATATTAAACCTCGAACAGTCATTACACATATTATTGTAGCTATATGACCTTTTGATCCCCATGAGATAAATAGGTAGTGCACAAAAATTCGTTGTATTAGAGACAATTTTCCTCTTATAGAGGTTGAAACAATAACAATGATGTTGACATATGAATTATGATTAACTCTATGTTTGAAAATTAAGGAATATGAAATTAACCAAAGTCTTGGTATCCGTTAAGTATGTCATTTTCTTCACAAACTACCAAACTTGTGATTGAGGAACCCATCTCTTAGACTTAGACCAAAATTTGGAGTTTGGTGTGCTAGGGTTTTGAAATTTATAATATGCTGAAGTAGACATTTAATTTGGACCATATGTAGTTGAAGTTGAAAAAATAAAACAATAATTGAAGTTAAGTTCAAAAAGTGTATTTAGGACATAGTGCTTGGACAATAATTCTAGTAGGAAAAAGGGCATTTAGAATAAAATGAACAAGAGTGAAATTTATTTTTAATAGAGCGAAATAACTTTATTTTGGAAAGACGTGGTCAACATATCTGAGTTATTGAATTTAATTAAATATCAAAACTTGTAATCATGCCTATGTTTTCTTTTAGCTTTTGTCTTCTAACATACTTAGTTTTTAACGATGATTTAAATTGACCAAGTTAAAATTTTGTATACAACTTAATAAACTCTATTTTATATTTTTAATAATTAGATCGATGATTTGTCACTTAGTTAACAGCTCATTACATTTTTCTAAATGCTAAAATCTTTGAAGAAAGTTTTATACTTACAAGAGAACATTAATTTAGTGAAAATAATATTAATCATAAGTCGATACACTCTTGGAAATATTCACATGGATATTAATGGACCTCCATAAAGAATTTGTCTTTAAAAATATCTGCAATCTTCTTTATTCTTTGTCATATTTAGCTGCTTATTTTGACATTGTTTTATTTATTAATTAATCAATTAATTATAAAGCTTACACGAAATAGACATTTGATATTCTTTATTCTTTAAAATTAAGAAGAAGAAACAAAGACGATTGCTAGTATTAATTTTAACACAACAATGGTTGACATTTTGAAAATTAAACAGTGACGTGTCTATATTTGACATTTGAAATATTATTTTTTTCAACAAAAACAAAAAAAAAGGGAAAATGAAATAAATTAAATTAAATTCATGTATCTCTAGCTCTTTTCCATTTTTTTTTTAATTCCGATAAAAATGAATTTTAGTCCCTCTGGCGAGAAAAGGACTTTTGCACCTATTTATTCTGTTAGTTTGCCAGTCGTACATAGGCCATTTAAATAATTAATTGAAACCACAAGTTTAATACAATATTTTATTACTTTCAAATATTCATTTTAATTTTCAATACGTATATCTTCCACTGTGAAGTATTAATTTAAAGTGAAAAATGTATGTGAACAGCTTTGCTTTGGTAGGTAAGGAAGGAAAACAAACATTTGAAAATACTTGTCATGTTTATATTTACATTTAAAAAATATTAATTAAGATATTTGTATTTATGTCTTAAAATACAATTTTTTTATTAAATATTTACTTACTTTGTTTGTATGTCATTTCCCCTATTTAAGATTTTTATAATGTTGAAGAATAATTACTATTATGAATAAAATTTAAAAATAAAAATAAAATATCAATATTTTTAATAAGGACGAAAATATTTAAAGTATTTGAATAATTAATTTTAAATGTAGTCTAACCACTAGCAGAAAGTGCACTATGATTTGGTTCTGCAACAAACTGGGATCCCGTTAGGGTGTTGTTATCAAACACATGATTGTTGTTCAACTTATATATAAATATTTTTGAAAAATATTTTGTGTTTATATATTAAATATATATATATTTTTTTAAAAATTACTTATTATTTAGAGACATGAACAACAAATAAAAATAAGAGATATAATTATTTTTAGAATAATATTTTTTATAGGCTAAAATGAAAATAGAGAATCTATCAAAACGCAGCAATTGACGATCTAATTACAAGCTCTAAAGTGAGCATCAATGGCGGAAGTCACAAAGAAGGAGAAGAAAAATAGAACTTGTTTACTTGAATAAAACTTCTCAAATGAAAGCGTATGAGTACATGTGCATTTATACTGCACTTAGCAATCTAACAAACTAGTAACTAACTACTGCCAGCTGTAACTAATCAGGCTAACAATCACTAAGGCTAACTAACATAACTGACCAATAAGTATAGATGCATGTTAATAATATTCATTCTCAATACCCCTCCCTCAAGTAGGATGTGAGGTCTTCACAGCCAACTGGGACATGGTGCTACTTTGCTTAACGCCAGTCAGTGCTTTAGTGAGTAGGTCAGCCAATTGCTCTGTGGTGACAACATAATGCAGGGAGATAAGGCCATCCTGAAGCTTATTGCGAACAAAATGATAATCAACCTCTGTGTGTTTGGTCCGTTCATGAAAAATTGGGTTTTTCGCAATGTGTAAGGCAGACTGGCTATCACAATGCACTGTAATTGGTTTTGAAAAAGGAACATCTAATTCCTGTAGAGGTCTATCCACCCAAACGAGCTCACCAACAACTTTTCTCAAAGACCTATATTCTGCTTCTGCTGAAGACAGAGATATAGTCATTTGTTTCTTAGATTTTCAGCTAATAGATGTTTGTCCCAAAAGAACAAGATAACCATAAACAGATTTTCTACAATCAGGGCATGATGCCCAATCTAAGTCACAATAAACATGAACTGAGTAGTCTGGTTGTGAAGACATAAAAATCCCTAAAGTCAAAACACCTTTAATATATCTGAGCAAATGATAGGCAACTTGTAAATGAGGTTCCCTAGGATCCTCCAAGAACTGGCTCAGATGTTGAACACTATATGCTATGTCCAATCGAGTGTTGACAAGGAAATTCAACTTTCCTACTAGCTTTCTGTAAAATATGGGATTAGGAAGATCAGGTCCTTCCTTGACCTTCAATTCGACATTAGGATCAAGTGGTAAGGAAAAGCTAGAACATTCAATGCAACCATATTCTTTTAGGAGATCTAAGACAAATTTTCTCTGAGAGATTATGACACCTCCATCTCTAAACAACTCCTCTAAGCTCACAAAATAATAAATCTTGCCAAGATCCTTTATTTTGAAAGTATCATAAAGGAATTACTTAAGGTGCTGAATTTCTAGTGGATTAGTTCCAATAATAATCACATCATCTACATATACTGCAACAAAAATGGAGGACTGATTGAATTTCTTTATGAACAATGAATAGTTACTCATGGAATGACTGTACCCCTTCGAAGACAAAACAGTTGATAATTTCTCATACCATTGTTTACTGGCCTGCTTCAGTCTATACAAGGACTTGTTCAATTTACACACTGTAGTGGTACCAGCTACCTCAAGACCAGGAGGTAAGTCCATGTATACTTCTTTGTGAAGATTTCTATATAAGAAGACTTTGTTCATAACTAGTTGGAAAATGTCCGAACCTATTTTTACTGCAGTAGCAATCAATGTTCTCATTGTTGTCATCTTGACAACAGGAGAAAAGGTCTCTATGTAATATATCCCTGCTTGTTGAGTGTACCCTTTCATCACCAATCTTGCGTTATATCTCTCCACACTTCCATCTGCCTTATGTTTTATTTTGTACACCCATCTACATCCAATGGTCTTCTTACCTATTGGTAATGGAACCAAATACCAAGTCTTGTTGTTATGAAGAGCCTCAAACTCTTGTGTCATTGCAGCTTGCCAAGCAGGATAAAGGGCTGCTTCCTCAAAAGATGATGGCTCATTATCATGACAAACATTTTTAAATAGTAGCTGACTATTAGGACTCATATTATCATGAGCAATATAACTATTGTTTGAGAAAACAGTATGAAGAGGTAATATATGAGCGAAGGCTGATGTTGCATTGGTGTTTCTAAGTGAGGGTAAATAATAGATGTAATCATTTAAGTACTTGGGAACCTGTTGAGTTCTATGGGATTTCCTATTTGGATTTATGGGTTATAGTGTAGGAACTGGCAATGAGGAAGTTGATTCTTGAGTGGATCGAGACTCAGTGATGGTATTATCATTAGATAGGTATTACATAAGGCAAGGTTGATACAAATTGGCATTAGGAACATTACAATCTACAACATCATGCATGTCAATGTTTGTTTCTACAAAAGGAATATAATGTAAAACAGATGGAAAAGTGCCTTTATGTGTAGGTAATGCAAAAGGAAATACTTTCTCATGAAAAATCACATCTCTAGAAATATGTATTCTTTTTGTGGTTAGACATAGTACCTTGTAGCCTTTGGTACCAAAAGGGTATCCTATAAAAACATGAGGGCCAGTTCTAGGTTCAAATTTGTCTCTATGAACTTTTGGAGCAATTGGGTAGCATAAACTGTCAAAGCTCCTTAAGGAGGAATATTCTGGTTGTGTTTTGTGCAAGATTTCAAAAGGACATTTGTTGTTCAAGTAAGAACTAGGGAGTCTATTAATGATGTATGTGATTGTTAACACACTCCCCAGTATTTAGTGGGCAATTTAGATTGAAACAACAGAGCCCTTACTATCTCAAGAAGGTATTTGTGTTTCCTTTCTACTATACCATTTTATTGTGGTGTGTAGGGACATATTTTTTGATGAATTATGCCCTTTGATTGAAAAAAAGGGAGGCCTCATTGCTAGTAAATTCTAAACCATTGTCTGATACAACTTAGGAGGTGAGTCCAAGTGGTTCTACTATGATCATCCACCATAGTCAGAAAATATTTGTAATTGTTATAAGTGACAACATGTTAAGGGCCCCAAAAATCTATTTGGAATAGTTCAAAAATCTTAGTTGAAGTTCTGGTACTTTGACATAAAGGAAGTTTTGTTTGTTTGGCAAAGGGGCACATTGAACACAAAAAAGGTTATTTGTGAAAAAATTTTACTGGTATGGATGATATTCCTCTCATCTTGGCAAAAGGAACATGTCCTAGTCTAGTATGCCACAATAGATCTACATTATTTCCATGAGATAAGCAAGAAGTCATAAAAAGTAATTTTTTTTATTACATGAAATATGATTCATTACAGTACTTTGCAGATGACAAGAATTAAAAGAATTGAATGAAGCATGAGAATTGGAAACATGTGAACAATTTTTAGAAGAGCAATGTTCAGGCTGGAAATCAGTCTTAAGACACTCTGTGCACAAAAAATAAAGTCCATCCTTGTTGTTACCAATTACCTGAGGCCTCTTCAGTGAAGGGGCCTGATACAAACATAAGGCATTAGTAAAAGACACAACACATTTAAGATGTATTGCTAGAGAATAGACAGAAATCAAATTATATTTAAAAGAGGGCACAAACAACACATTCTGCAGAATGATGCTAGATGTAAGTATCACATCACCAACTTGTGTCATCTTTACCTTGTATCCATTTAGAAGAGAAACAAGTAGTGGATATGGTAGGGTCTTAAGATTTGTCAATAATATTTTGTTAAAAGTCATATGGTTGGAAGCTCCTGAGTTTATAATCCACAGTCAGCTTTGGATTCAAAATGTTTGCATGAAAATTTGTCAAAATCTAAAGAAGACCTACAAACCACAATATCTGCAAGGTCTACTGCTCATTCTGTGAGATTATTACTGCTACTGGAGGCTTCTCCACAATGAAAGTGTTGAAGCAAATTCATCACATGCCCATATTTCTTCCTGGTGAGGCTCATAGGTTGATTTCCTTTGTCATGTATTCATCCTTTCCAGAAACACATCTGGTCCATGAATATTAACTGCTACCCTTTTTCCTTTGTTAAACCTGGGATTGTCGCTTTGATTCTGCCTTGGAGGGTTTCTATACTCATTGTTATTGTTGTATCCATTCCTTCCATAGATCTGATTTTGAGTATCTTGAGGATATCCATTCATGCCATATGTCTGATTCTGAGTACCCTGAGGATATCCATGCAGCTTGTAGCACTTTGCTATGATGTGTCCTGACCTCTTGTAGTGGTCACAAAACAAATTTGACTTGCTTGTACTAGTCATGCTACTGCTGCCTCCTGCAGAATAGATAGTTTTAAAACCTTTTGAGTTTGAAGGGCCTGCACCAGCAGATTAATTCTTCGTATAGTGACTTCTTGCATTCAAGAAAACAGATTCCATTAACATCTGGCCTTTTGGCTTAAATTTTTCTATGTTTTTCTTCCTGTATTAAGATGGAAAAGGCTTGTGCCAATAAAGGTAAAGGACTCATTATGAGGGCATTGCCCCTGATAACGATGTAAACCTCATTAAAGCCCATTAGAAACTGAATCAAACGCCTGTCTTGTTCAGCTTTGTGTGTACCATCTTTAGCTCCACAGAGACATGTGCAGGTGCACTGATTGTTGGCATTTTGATTACTAAGTTCCTCCCACAATCTCTTCATTTTAGTATAGTAAGAAGTAATGTCCAAAACACCCTGAGTTAGATCATTAGTCTCTTTATGAATTTAGTATAACTTCGCACCATTAGTTTGATCATATCGATTCTCCAATTTCTTCCACAATTCAACCGAATCAGTAACGTATTCAACGCTATCTGCGCTATCTTTAGCAAGAAAATTAAGGATCCACAAGTGACCATATCATTGCATCTTTTCCAAAGACGCAATTGAGGAGAATTCGCAATAGGCTTTGGGAAATCACCATTAATAAAGCCTAATTTATTTTTCACTGAGAAAGATCGCTTGATGCTCCTTCTCCAAGATCGATATCCTATTCCATCAAAAGGAATGGGAATAACCATTAGGGATGCACGTATAGAGGATTGTTTAGGTCAATAGAATCAATAACAGTGGAAGCGGAAGAAGACGCAGGTTTTTCGAAAGAAACAACCATTGTAGGATCAGCGGAAGCAAGTAAAGCAATACAAAAATCGACGCTAATTGAATATAGGGGACGAACATACTTACAAACTGGAAGTAAGTGACAATGGCTCTGATACCATATCAAAACGTAGCATTTGACAATCCAATTACAAGCTCTAAACTGAGCATCAATGGCGGAAGTCACAAAGAAGGAGAAGAAAAACATAACTTGTTTACTTGAATAAAACTTCTCAAATGAAAACGCATGAGTACATGTGCATTTATACTGCACTTAGCAATCTAACAAACTAGTGACTAACTACTTCCAATTGTAACTAATTAGGCTAACAATCACTAAGGCTAACTAACATAACTGACCAATAAGTATAAATGCATGTTAATAATATTCATTTTCAATAGAATTATTAACGTCAGCTAATCGATTAATCAAAAAGAGATATGAATAAATATTGGTTTAATATTTATAAATTTAATAACCGAATTGGTAATACATAAAATAAAACTAAACAGATAAAATTGAAATCGTCATTTCTAAAATTCAAAACTCATAAAGTTTGAAATTTTAATTCTATCTCTAGGTACATTGAAGTGAGAACACTAAAAGTTAGGTAACACAAAATTTTGAGTAGCAATTAGTCGATGGGAAAATTAAAAGGCAATGTAACAAACAGAGATTGGGTGCCTAACTTGAAAGTTGAAAAGCGAGAAATATATTAGGTAATTGCAAATTAAAAGGAGATTCCGTGCACATTTTGTCCGTTTACTACTGACCATTTCATAACTTCAATTTTATATTCTATATTATAGTTGGAAAATATATTTATAAAAAAAAATTAGTAGAGAAATAACTAATCATCATTAATTAGAGTTGTTACAACATATTAATTATGAGCTAACGAATTTGATTATGCACGTCAATCGTCTAAAAGCGTGTTATTAGTAAGATCCGAACTAGTATTAGTAATATCACATCGCTCTTAAAAAAATACTTAATTTGTTTACATTGTTTTATAAGTTATCAAAGACTCTTAAATTCACCAACATAGGTTGTGGTACAGTGGTGGGACTGCTTCACCCTAACCAGAAGTCTCGGGTTCTAGTTCTAAGTATAGATAAAATCCCGTTGGGAGCGTCACCCCCAAATGGGCTCTGCAGTACACGATCCAAATATAGTCGGAGCTCTATCTAAAATATTTATTACATACTAAATTACTTACAAACTAAGGGATTTAGATTAATTTTTTTTTTCAAACTAATCAGCGTAACAAAATTTTTTGTAGTCATGCACTTGTTAAAACCATAATCATAAAGCAAATTTGCATTGATTAGACTAATGACCGTCACTTAATAGTAAATTTTGTTAAATTAAAGCAAATTAAATACTATTTATCTTGAAAAAAATTACTAGGACTGCAACTTTATCCATTAGGCATCTTACAAAAGGAAAAAAGCAAAAGGAACATGATATATAATTAGAGAAATTATGTAGAAGATTAATAAGAAGAATCCATAATCATAAAGTTTAGTAGTAGTTTACATCTGTCAAATGAGCCACGTGCTATAGATTATAAATTAAACCACTCAAATAATTATTATGCCAATCATTGATTAAATAATGCAAAAGATAATTTACACTTATCACTAGCGTAGCTAGTGGCAATTACATATTATAGGTTTTAAGTGTATAATTAACAAACACTAATTATA
Organism: Solanum bulbocastanum; assembly: GCA_037074985.1. Classification (NCBI taxonomy): domain Eukaryota; kingdom Viridiplantae; phylum Streptophyta; class Magnoliopsida; order Solanales; family Solanaceae; genus Solanum; species Solanum bulbocastanum. The sequence goes on along the minus strand of CM073597.1, from coordinate 69,953,655 downwards.
TCACGTATCTCACTTTTGTGGTCCATAACACCAGAAACTATTAGTAGTAACCGATTAATTAATACTAGTAACTATTATCCCCCGGTTGGATCTGAGGGAAGGATGTTCATCTGAATCCTCTTCGTAACAAATTACATAAAATTAGAAGTTGTTTTAGCGATTTAGGGATTTAAAATATATCTTATGATTTCACGTTTAAATTTTAGTGAAAGTTCTGCTAGGGCTCGTGCTCCACCCACTTTTTTTTTTGTGTGCCTTTTGTCCTTTTGCTACTTATAGAGTTTGCTTCTCTTTTTCATCTCTTCTTATAGAAATAAATATTTTTTGGGGTGCATGTTCAAGGGTGTCCTTTTAAAGACAATATTCTATACTTCAATTCTTCTGTCACAGATCTGAAATATTGGGACTTATATGTATCTCTCTCTTTTCACTTTCTTTGGTTGAGACTTGAGAGGCTGAGGCCACGACACAATGCTATATATATAGACTATAGTATTCCTTTTCATTTGGTGAATCAATATTATGGAGTATATTTTATCTTTTACCTACACATGTATAATAACTTTACTTATCAAAACTTAATTAACGGATGAACAAAATCATCTAATATAAATGTTATCTCTCTTGAAATTTGAATTCGAAACCTCATCGAGCAATGAATCAATTAGGATTTCAAGGCAATGAGTACTGGACTCCTATTTTAACATAAATCTGCAACATTTGGACTTTTTGTGATGGTGGATGCTCATGTTAAATTTGTAGTAGTTATAAAAATATTGATGAATCACCCATACCTGCAAACGTAGGTCCATCGGGAGATTTGGTGATTCTCAACTCATTTTATTATAATCACTTAACCACATCATTGGATGCTTATTTGGTGAAATATAATGGGGCAAACGAAAAAAAATAGTACTAAATAAATTGGGGAAAACAGATAAATATAACAAGGATTATTTGACACATTTATACATAATTTTATAATTAGTCCATAAACCAAACGAATCAAATGATGAAGGGGAAAGAGTCCAAAAATTAGTCTCACTCACTCTCGATCTTCATACACAAATATATATACACACGCAACCTAAAATTCATGTATATAAAAGTTGATTCATGAGATGTAGTTTTTATGTTTTTTTGAGATAATTGTGATATTCCGATCAATTTACTTATATAGTCATTATTTCATTAAATACATTTAATATTTTGTTTCTTCTGAAATTTGAACCCTATCTTCGTAATCTCGAATTTATTAATTTGATGTGACGTACTACCTTTATATTTTGTTTCAAAGTCTCTTACAACGAATAATTATTTGTGCGTCAACTACCACTATGCTTCTAAGAAGTAGTCCTTAAAGCTTGAGTGATTAGGTGTACCACTTGCTGCCTCCCTTTTTACTAGTAATAATAACTATATACTAATATAAAACCACCCATATATAATTGTCATGTATAGGTGTCATGACAATACCATAATTTACAGGCTGTTATGTGTTATTGGCATATAATTTACATGTATATATATATATATATATATTTTTATTTTTTTTTTGTCAGGACTAAATTTGAATTTGCACATTATAAGACTTATTTTGTCGGCTGTTTTTTTAACATGTTTTTTCTATTTCAGGAGCTTGAATTCGAGACCTCTGATATGTGAATGAACTTCAATCATCACACACAATTCAAGTTCGGTAATTTACATGCAGGGAGTGTCAAGCGATATCCATACCTAAACATTATATTATATAGATAAGTCATTTTTTTACACAAATTAAAGGTTCAACACATTATTAAGGTGTTGCATTTTTTTTTTAAGATAGCGCATTCAGTGATATAATTGTAATTTTTGTTACATCTCTTCATTAATGAAAACTCTCACTCCATCATTATTTACCTCTATATATATATCAAACGCTTTCAGTAGCCATGTGTGGAACGTAACTTACAAATATTATTCTTCTCCCTTCAATAATTATCAATTCTTCACCTAAGTAATTACTATACTCTATTAATTTGCTGTTAATTTTCAACTTCATATATAATAGAACCCTTTATGGGTAGGAAGGGATTAGAACGGCTATATTAGGTTTCGTCTCTCAATAATTAAGTAATCCAATGACTATAATTAGGACTATCTATTCATATCCCAAAATAAAATCTCATCATAAAAATTTAACTAATAGCACAACATTTGGTTTATAACATGAAATTTCTCATTGATAATTCAATCTATGCATATTGATATTGAATTTATGTCATTTCCAATTATTAATGTAAGATTGGTGTAATAATGAAGTTTTGCGTATTAAATATTTGTAATAATACTAAGTGTTGATTATAAAAACAATAATATACTTAGCGTAATTTCGCCAGTAGAGTTTGAAAAGAATAAAATATAAGCACTTATAAATTCTGCCAAAATATGTGAGGGAAGACATTTTCTCCATTTTGCAAAAAAAAAAAAAGAAGTTCTATTATAAAAATGAAATAATGCTTCATAAAAATATTATGTGTACCAAACACACCATATTTAATGATAGTTTACAAGAAAGGCAAAAGACAATTCCTTTAGAAAAAGTGTTTGGTTGTTTTGGACAAAAATGTCCATTTTTTTGGGACAAAGTTCTTTTTTCTATCTTGAGGGAGTGGTCCACCAAGTAACTCACGTTTATATGTTTTATTTGTTTTGCTTGTTTTAAATCCTAAAATGAACATGACACAAAGTAGCCTAAAATTATAGAGGATTTACAATTTTTTATGATGATCTCAAGTTAATATAAAATAATTAATAACTGAATTGGTGGATTGGATTTCGAGGTAAATATATTTGTCCATTTAATATATCCTTTTCTTATATAAATGCATGATCTAGGAAGAAAGCTAATGATCCAAACCTAAAATATAACTTCTGCACAAAACCATCAAAGAATGTGGTGCAGTGGATGGTATTGTTCCTCTCTTAACTAGAAGTCTCGAGTTCGAGTCTTAGATATGAGAAGAAATCCTTGATAGCTAGCGTTTTCCACCTAATGGAGCCTTACATGGCACAAATCCAAATTAGTCAAACTTCAATATGAATATCAAACATCGAATATGAAAAACAAAACAAACAAACGTTGCACTAGAAGTTAAAACTCCCCTACCTAAAATATGAGTTTTGTACAAAAATGTTTGCCTTTTTGTGTGGAAAGACCAAATGAAATTTAAGGAAGTATAATGCTGTCTTTTACTGGTTGTTGTGGACACCTGAGGTGGATAAGAAAAATGACCATACTTCAATCAAATCCAAAACAAAACAAACAAGCAAAAAAGAAAAAAAAAGAATAAAAGAAGAGTTGACCATCATATAGTGTTTGACTTCATCATTGCTTCAATTTTGCTCCATGCCCCCCATATAATTAAGGAAAAATTATAGAAATTCCACATTTTAATTTACTTCTTATCATTATCTCCTATAAAGTTTACAAACTTTCAAAATTCCTTATTTTCGCGCATCAGATTAGTGTATCATGTATAAAATATACATCAGATTAATATATCATGTATAAAATATAATATATTTTACTTAACAATTAATGTATCTCGTGCATCAATTAATGTATCAGCTTATATTATTATATTTGTTTGAGAGATATCTGTAACTATAAACTTTTAAGGGATAGATTGATTTCTAAAAAAAAAAAAAGAAAAACGTGCACACACTACTAAATAGGCTCCACCATTGTCTTTGCACATTTGGTTTAAACCTGTAATCAATGTTCAACTACTTACACCTTTTAATATTTTGAATTCATAGATAAGTATTTACTAAAAAAAAATAAAAATTTCATGTATATGTCCAAGTTTTGTGTGAAAAAACATTGATTGAGTTAGAACTCAACAATAACAACAACAACAAAAAAAAATAACACATTCAGTTAAAAAATACTCCTACCTTACGGAAATAGGGAGATTAGTTTCGAAAATCCGCTCAATTTGGTTATGACAATTTGGGCTCTCATTTTTACCAATCTGATCCCTATACTTGAATTATATATAAAAAAAAAATTAAATTTATAAAACACAAACTATATCTACATTCTCATGTACTTAATCTTAAATTCTCAATTGTATCACTTTAGCAAGGCCTTTTTAGTTCTAGAATTTGTAAAGATAATTATTGCTTCAATTTGAATTAAACTGCAAATTAGTTACAACAAACATTGATTACTTTCCTTATTTTTAGTTACAAAGTATTGTTTTGGATAAGTTGTGCGTGGTACAAATTGAAGAGAAGTTCTATTTTCTTTCTTATTTTCAAAGTAGAATTGCTTCCTCTGACTAGTTTATATTTTATTTTAAATAAAAACCGACAATTCTTCACTATGACGTTTGATTATTCTAGTCCACTCTTCTTGAAATAAAATACTACTTAAGTATGCATTATTTATTTGTTTATTTTAATCAATTAAATTAAATGTTATTATGAATTTTAAAGAAAATAGAAATCAACTTCTCTACCTTAACAAGATAGTGTTGGATTTTACTATGTACACTTCCATTCTCCGACCTCACGTACGTAATCACACTTGAATATATTTTAAAATGATATAAATGAAAAGATGCAATAAGATGATTAGATAGTTATTTTTGTGAAATCTGAACGTCAATATCTCTTATCTATACAATTAATGGTGAAATTAACATGCTAAAATCTTTGGACAAATGAAAGTATTTTGCTTAGACTAATAAACACCATTCAATTAGTGCATGAAATAATGATCATATGATATTTTCACGGTGAAATATTTTTTTTTTGATACACATTAATTGTAACTATGATTAATTGTTTCAAATTAAACATGTTATCATTGATTTTTAACGGCTCATACTCAGAGAAAAGACAGCATCTAAAAAGTTAATTTGCCGCAATAATTACGTTTCAAGTTTTATACGTAGGAATTAACTTACAAAGTCACTACAAATTATTTTGTCAAATTAACTTTTAATAAGAGGAGATTCGGAATTTAAAAGGTATGATATTTTAGAATAGTTTCAAGTTAATATTAAATATTTTAAAATTGAGTTTATGATTAAGTATTTATAGATGTTTAAGTGTTTTTTAAAATCACATATAAAATGATTTTATATTTGCCTTCGTTTGTAAGTGTTGTTTTGATGTTTTTGTTTATATCATTACTAATATTAGGGGCTAGTTTAGCTACGATGTATATCAAATCCACTATAAAATGAAATAGAACAGAACTAATTATTTATATGTTAGAATTTTGACCGCTTGATTTTTTTTTTATTTTTTGTGTAATTGACTAACAAAATAAATTGTTTTTACCTTTTTTTTTTGAATATTTTTACATGTGTAAAGTTTTAGTATAATATAATTGCGACTTGTCTTAAGAAGACAAAGTTATAATTATCTAATATATAAACATAAGTAAATTGAAGCAACAAACTACGTAAATTGATTTATTATTTTGTAAAATACCATTCTTAAAACTGAAAATGAAAATTATTTGAATTAAAATTTTCAATATTGTACCCTGTCCACCTCTAACTACTAGTCTACTACTCTCTCTGGTACATATTAATTGAATTGTTAATATTTTTTTCATAGTTTAAACTAAGTAATTTTTAAACGTTCAAGAGAATTATTGAGATTTTTTTCTTTCTTCTATATTTACCCATATTTTTAATGATATCTTAACTACTTTATATTTTATACCAGAATAGTTTTAGAATAATAAAAAGGATAGCATTTAATTAATGTTTTTAAATATTTTTCTTAAAAGTGTATTATATTCCATTAATTCACTTAACATGGACTAGAAAGAGTATACCATATATAATTAAATTAACATCATAAATTAAATAATAATAATTATACCTAAAATCCAATCATCCATAATAGTAAAATCATCAGATAAAATTAAAAGAAAAGAGTAACCCATGCCGTAGTTTATTTAGTTTTTTTTTAACACGATGTTATTTTATTTATTGAGATAAACCCAAGCACGTCCAAGGATGTTTTATTTATTTATTCAAAAAAAATATATTATGAAATCTGTCTCACACATGTTTTCGTCTCATTCAACACTTTTTCCACCAAAAAAGAAACCAACTCTTAGTCAGCACTATTTTTTTAAAAAATCATAAATAATAAGTTTGCTTTAAATAAAATTTACCTAAATTTCATCGAAATTTGCAATATAAAAGAAAAGGTAATTAATTAAAAGATTTCCCATAAAAGTTGCCGAATAATTCTTTACCAGATACTCTCATTATTTATCTACCAAAATAAAAAGAGGAAAAGAGTAATAATTACAGAAATAATTAGAAGAAAGATTCTAGTGAGAGAAAAAATAAAACTCAAATTAAGTAATTTAATTATTGTTAATCTATTTTAGAATTAAACTAGTTGTTTTTTTGCCACTTTCCCGGTAGTCAACTTAACCCCTCAACCCACGCACACCCCACCACCCCACCACCGTCCACGGCGGCGAAAAAAGTTCACTTTTTGTCAGCATTATTTCCAAAAGGGGTAAATATTTTTCCATAAAAATACAATCTTTTTTGTGTTCTTCTGTTAAATATTCAAGATTACAGTAATGAACAGTACGTCAATGATCCAATTAATCGTACAGAGTTTTTAGAGAGAGAATTAGGATTGACTCATTTACTTTCTCTCTCTACATCTACTATTTCTCCTCTTTTCTTCATTCACACCACTTTCTCACACACACACAAAAAAAAGAGGCACTTTTTTTTTTTGACCATTTTTTTAATCTTCTCTCTTACCTATCAAACTGAAGAAACTGAAAGAAAAAGAGTTGGTAGAGAGAAAACAGTATAGGGATTAGCATTTAGAACTCTTCTTTGCTTTATCAAGAACAAAGAATCAAAGCAAAAGCTTAGTTGATTCACTCAAAAAAGGTAAGCCCTTTAATTTTCTGACACAGAATGTATATTCCCTTTTTTATTTCAAGAATCACTTTGATATAGAAGGGGTGTAACAAATTAGAGGTGCCCATTTATATATATTTGAGAAATGATGAGAATTTTCGAAGTTAAATGAGGTTGAGCAAGAATGGTGAAGCAACAGGGCAGAGTGGTTTTGTTTTGTTTTGTGTTTTTCTTGCTGCTTGACTCTACATTTCAGCAGAGGGTTAGTTCTTCAGCTGAGAAATTTGCTTTGCTTCAACTGAGATCTTCTTTAGGGTTAAGAGCCAAAGAATGGCCTATAAAGGGTAACCCTTGTTTTAACTGGGCTGGGATTCGTTGCAAGAATGGTCGAGTTACTGAGATCAACATATCTGGTTTTAAACGTACTCGAGTTGGGGGTCAAACCCCTCAATTCTCAGTTGATGCTCTCCAAAATTTGACTCTTTTGGAATCTTTTAATGCTTCCAATTTTGTACTTCCTGGTTCTATTCCTGAATGGTTTGGTCTTAGGCTTGTTTCTCTTCGGGTACTTGATCTCAGGTCATGTTTCCTCATTGGTCCTATTCCTCCATCCCTTGGCAATTTGACTAGTTTAGTTACTCTCAATTTGTCCAGCAACGGTCTCACTGGACATGTGCCTCGAAGTTTGGGTCAATTGTCGCGCCTATCAAGTCTTGATCTTTCACATAATAAGCTTCTTGGGGTAATTCCTGATACATTTGTTTCTCTTAAGAACCTTAGCTTGCTTGATATGTCTTCAAATTTCTTCAATGGGGCTATTCCTTCAGATATTGGGACTTTGCTTCAGTTGAAATCCTTGAATCTGTCTGACAACAGCTTTTCTACTTCGATACCCACCCAACTCGGTAACCTTTCTAATTTGGTTGATCTTAACCTCAGCTTCAATAGTCTAAGTGGAGTGGTCCCTGAATTAGGAGGATTACGGAACTTGAAGAGAATGGCAGTTGGGAATAATAGGCTGTCTGGATTGTTGCCTAATGCTTTGTGGTCGATGCCTGGGTTGCAATTCCTAGATGTCTCTGCGAATAACCTCACTGGTATTCTGCCAAATGTTAGCTCCGTTGTCAATGCCACTGGTGCAGTGTTTAATCTTTCTCATAATACGTTTTATGGAAATTTGCCGTCTTTAAACAGAAGCTTCAGTTTTCTAGATCTATCAGGAAACTATTTTGAAGGCAAACTCCCAAATTATGCACAACGCAATGCGTCAATTAGTAGCAATTGCCTCCAAAATGTGACTAGTCAAAGGAATAGGAGTGAATGTGCTTCTTTTTATAGCGGACGTGGCTTGTTGTTTGATAATTTTGGAGAGCCAAATGCCACAGAGCCACTTCCAGCTTCTAAATCCAACAGAAAGAGTCACAGAAATAAAATCATATTGGCGGCTGTTCTGGGTAGCGTTGGATTACTTGCACTTGTCTTTATCTGTATATTGCTGCTGATTTTTTGCACCCGCAAACGGGGTGCCACGAATCAAAGAGCCACTGAGGTTGGGCCTGGTCCTGCCAGTTCAAGTCCACCACCTCCTGCACCTGGAGTATCATTGAATTTTTCAAGTTTAGGAGATGCATTTACCTACCAGCAGATTCTTCAAGCCACAGGTGAGTTCAATGATGCAAATCTTATGAAGCATGGTCATTCAGGTGATCTCTTCCGTGGTACCCTAGAAGGCGGGACCCTTATAGTTGTCAAAAGAATAGATGTGCAGTCTGCAAGGAATGAAGTATACTTGTCAGAATTGGACTTCTTCAGCAAGGTTTCTCACTCCAGATTAGTACCTTTTATGGGGCACTGTTTGGAGAATGAGAATGAGAAGTTCGTGGTGTACAAGTATATGCCAAATGGAGATCTTTCAAGCTCTTTGTTTAGAAAAAACAATTCAGATGATGATAGTTTGCAGTCATTGGATTGGATAACAAGACTGAAAATTGCTATTGGAGCTGCTGAGGGTTTGTCTTATCTACATCATGAATGTAACCCGCCTCTAGTGCACAGGTATCAAGGACTTGTCATATTACATTTATCTCTTCCATGTGCCACCACTTTTATGGTTAATCTGAGAGATTTTGAATAGTAATGCTGGACTTATGTGATTTACTATTAGATTTCCATGTTCGCATGTGCACTTATATTTCAGTATCATGATTACAAGTTTTCATTTAAACATGTTTATCATATATCTTGAAAGAGTTGCAGGCTACCAGCTACTCTTTCTATGTATATTCTTTGGTTATACATAATTGGTGACTCTTGGGTAGACTCAAGGTAATAAAGGATATGACTTGATGACTTGGAGAGCGCCCTTTTTGGTTTGTACACGTTGGAGATACTAGGAAAAATGCTCTGAATGAAAGCTATCAAATATCAGTGTATTTCGTGTCTCTGAATTAGGCGGGACAAGATTCCCATAGAAGGCTCTCAAATTTTCAACCAAAAATTCAGTGCAGCGCAGACACTATGCACATTAAAGGTGCTTTGCAACTTTATGGATTGTGCCCATGTCTGGTCGACTGAAACTCATCTAAAGCCTATTTATAACTGATAAATATTAGATGTCCGATTCGCTCTTAACTTCTCGGGATTTATAAAAGGAGGCAATTTATGGTTGATGATTTTCTGATTTGCTATCAGTTGGAGATCTGTAATGTTTATTGCCTTGTGAGACTATTATTATACAGAGTTCATCACATAAGGAATAGCCTCCACAATATCTTGGACCTGGAGCTTGACTCTATCAACTTGAGGGCTTCACTTACTATTTTTTATGAGCTACACCTGCATGTAATAAAATTAACAGCTTAGTAAACCTAAAATCTGTCCTTTTAGGGCTTAGCAATGTAACGTCAAGAGCCATGCACTACTAAAATTGTTGTAAGCTCAGCTTCTATAGTTCCATGCATGGCTGCGATATCTCTAATCTAGGCAGTTTCAATTGTGTTAGATTCGGTATGAAGGATGTGGCCTTAGAAGATCTTGATGACATTATATTTCTACTGGGCAGAGATATTGTGAATGCAGAAATAGAAATTTTCTCAAACTAAGAACAGTTGTGTTTTTTTTTTTAAAATTTTCTTTTCTTATTATTGAACCTTCTCCATACATCAATCCTTTTTTTTTGATAACCGTGGTGCCCGGGCTAGCTTGTGCACACCTCGACACAATCCCATCAATCTTAATCAACTAGAGGTAGTCCGCATATGATACTCCTTTATCTTTTGTACCTTTTATCTCCATGGAACCTAAGCCAGTCAGTGAACTATCTTATTTCTCTAAAACTTTTCATCTGCATGTTTTGGGTTCAACCAATATTCTTTCACCGGGCAACCCTTAGGGATTTGGATTAGTGGCAAGAGCTCAACTCATTATGTGTGGTTTAAGCTCATGTTATCAGTTTGAATCCTATCATAGACTAAAGCTTGGTATTTAAGTGGAGAAAGGTAGAAGGCTGGGCCCATTATCCACCGAGTTTTGGACCGTGTGCCGATAGAGCTGGGAGGATTTCTCAGTTACAAACAAAAGATCCTGGCTTGGTATTTAAGTGGAGAAAGGTAGAAGGCCGGGCCCATTATCCATTGAGTTTTGGACCGTGCGCCGATAGAGCTGGGTGGATTTCTCAGTTACAAACAAAAGATCCTTTCATGGGGCATCTAATAGACTTTCTTGAACCGAATATCCATTCCAGAAGGAATTTCCAAAGGAGATTCTTCTCTAAATGTCCGCATAGTTTTTCTGCTGCAGTTCACCATGAAATTCTCAATGATTTAATTGCATGAATTAGTTTCTTGGATTCAACTCTTCCCTCCACCTCCCACCCCCCCACCCCGCCTCCCCCAAAAAAAAAAAAAAAAAAAAAAGAACTTTATTTCTGTCAGAATTTTGCTAGTGCATCATGTAGTGACATCTTCTTTTTCCTTTGCCTGCTATTCTCGCAGAGATGTTCAAGCAAGCAGCATACTTCTTGATGATAAGTTTGAAGTACGGCTAGGGAGTCTAAATGATGCCTGTGCTCAAGAAGGAGAGAGCCATCAAAACCGAATTTCCAGGCTGCTCAGATTTCCACAGTAAGTACTTGTTGTTGGTAAATTCTATGTTCTAACCATCCGTTTCTTTTCGAAGGCTAACTACTATTACTACTAGGTTGTTATGTAATGGTCAATTTTGTTTCAATTTTTGTCTCCCATGATGCATCTTAAAATCAGGCAGTTTTATTGTTAATATGTCTGCATCTCCAATTTGATGTTATAGAAACTACTTTGGCTTGGTTTCTAAATTGGATTTGAGTTCCACAGTTTTGCTGCTAGCTCAAGTCTTTCTGGTGTATATTTATTAGCTCTGATATAAATGAGAATCCTAACGTTCATGCAGCAACCTTACTCTTAACCTTGTCATCTCGTTATCTGTTCTTATACAAAAGGGCTTTAGCTTTGTTTCTAAATTATGAAAACTTGTAATATAGGCCCTGACTAGTTTAGTCCTGATGATAGTTATCATGCAGTTGCATATAATCTTATTTCTTCTCAGTATTCAAGTTACAAGGAACACTGTAAAGAACAGTGAGTCTAGTCTGAAAGACCATCACCCACTTGTTAATTACTTGTTCTATCCCTCAGTAAATTGTTCCTTTTCTATGTTATATGAATCTTTTTTCCTTGATTTACCTATGTCTAGCAGGTGTCACATGGGTGTTGTAGTTTAAGTAGAAATTAGCAAAAAACTGTATGTACCATTACTGGATACTTAAAACTCATGATGGGATATGCATGAGTAGCCGAATTCATGTAACATAGTCCTTTGATGTACATGTTTTCACTTAAGGAGAATTTGTTGGTTTTGCTATTTGGTAGGGAATGCATAGTTCTCATTCTTTTAGCTTTCCATCCTGTGCTGAAGTAAGTTTAACTATTTCTTACTCTCATTGTCTAGCTTTAACTATTACCTATTCTCGTTATGCCTACACATTGAATGCAGGAAATTATTAAATTTTGTATTGTGGGGTAAATACTAAATACTTCTGGAACGACCTAGATATAATGGCATGTGAAAAATTGGTTTGAAGTCCTATGTTAGATGCCAAAGATTTGAGGCCTTCTATTCTATTATTTTAATCTTCATGGCTTCTGTTAAAACTTTCCAGGTTCTCTTATTTTAGAAATTGAATTTACGACCACTGATCATGATTATATTCAATCATAATCCAGAAAGCTTTAGAAATTTTTGTTTTATAGTGAAAACTTTTCCATATGTATTTCCTGTCTTACGAATGGTTATCACTGTTTTTCCAGCTTTTCGTCGAAGCTTGTTGCATGATCTCAAAAGTTTTGTTATATTCTTTCAACCAGTACTGTTTTATAGTTTATACTGCTTGTTGACATATTTCTCCCTTTCTTATTTGCAGGACATCGGAACCAGGTGCATCAGGTATGTGCAATTTTATTTAGTTCTACTTTCCTTAAATAGAGTTTACTTGGATATTCTTAATATTTATTAAATTGGTGTAAGTAACTATTTAAAATTATTTGCGTCACATTTACGGTATTGTTTGTTGGTGGGTAAAATCTCCTTAAATTGGTCTAGCCAACAAATCAAAACTGTAGATTCTCATTAGAAGTAAGAATAAGTGAAACTATTAGGTGGACATTTATGATATGAAGCTGATTCCAAAGAGCGTAAATGGCTGGAGATTTTGATGGCGATGTTTTACTTTACTTTTTGTGGGAGTATGCTTTGTTGCTTGAACTATCACTAGGGAATACTTCAAAGTCTACTTATCTCGTCCTAATATTCTTTCTTACCCGAATGGACAGGTACACCTAGTGCCACTTGTGCGTATGATGTCTACTGTTTTGGAAAGGTTTTGCTCGAGCTAGTAACTGGCAAGCTAGGTATCAGTGCATCCAATGACCCCAGCATGAAGGAGTGGTTGGACGGTACACTTAAGTACATTAGTATATATGATAAAGAACTTGTCACAAACATTGTGGATCCTTCCCTAATCATAGACGAAGATTTATTAGAGGAAGTATGGGCGATGGCTATTGTTGCCAGATCCTGCCTCAATCCCAAACCGTCAAGGAGACCCTTAATGAGATACATCCTTAAAGCTTTGGAAAACCCTTTGAAGGTAGTTAGGGAAGAACACACTAGCTCAGCAAGACTTAGAGCTACTTCATCGAGAAGTTCATGGAACGCTGCACTGTTTGGCAGCTGGCGTAGCTCCTCAGATGTAGCAGCCGTACCTGCTGCAGCTTCAGCACATAAGTTGGAAGGAACAAGTAGTTTGAAGCAATCCGGAACAACAGGCTCTCAAGGAAGTGGTCCTAATGGGGACAACAACGGTCAATCTTCATCAACTAGACGACAGTCCAAAGAGATTTTCCCCGAGCCATTGGAGGAGCACGATGTAGAGAGAGGACCACAGGCGGAGTAGAAGGGAGGGTGATTGTCATTAATTCTTTGTTAATAATGCAGCAGGATCTGCATTAAGGTTGCATTTTTGTTTGGGCACACCTTGTACATTCTCCGTTTCCGGAATGCTTGAGTTTGCAAGCCATTATCTTGCCCTGATCTTGAAAATGGAGATGCACAGTTTACCTGGGGACAGCAAACATCAAATTGTTTATTGGGGTTTTGGGATTTTAAGTTCTTTTTCTTTTTCTGGGGATAGAGTTGGAAAACAGGATTTAGTAGTGGTGGTGGTTCTTTTTGTTAATTTTGTTTTGGGGGGTTTATGTTTGCTTCCAAATTCCAATTCTTTTCTTATAATTCTTTTCTTTTACTAGTCTCTCCATGGAATGTAAATTATACACAATCTTTCATTTTCCAATTGAAGGAGAGGAAAAAAAAAAAGAGTATCCCATTGTTCTTTCCTTTTTCTTGTTACTGAATTTGCTTTGCTGCTTACAACTTTTGGTCTCGTGCCAATTTCTGTGCACACTGATTCTGGTCTACCATTGTTTTATTAGTTTGACAGATGGTTTGGCATCGACGGTCGTAGAACAAGAGATCATAGTTCAAATCTAACAACAACATATCTAGTGTAATTGTTATGTTTTCTGTGTACTCAACCTCTACGAAATAGTATTCAATTCAAACAATCTGTTCGCACAAAAAATACGGAGTTATGAATTCCGAAACATCGTCTGATTTTATTTCTCTCTCTGTTTGTTGAGAATTCGGAGAGAAAAGTCGTATGCATCTATCAATTTAGTTTTTTTTTTTTTTTTTCCTATTATTAAATTCTCTGAAATAGTGGGAAAATAAAAATCGAACAGAACAAAGGAAAAAAAAAAAAAATAAGGTCCCACCGAGACTTGAACTCGGGTTACTGGATTCAGAGTCCAATGTCCTGACCACTAGACCATGGGACCAACTTGTTGAAAATCCTTCACGTGGTTAATAGTAAATGTTATAAAATTCATTTAACAAACAAGTAAAACTAGGACACTCCATTATATTACAAGTCAAAACAATCCCGTCCTTTCGTTATAAGTACTATATATCCTATTTATTACTTTCATTCAAGTTGTTAGTTGGGATGCTGATATAACCTTTACTAGCTAAATATTACATATCCAAAATTTAAAGTTTATGAATTTCAATAGCGAACTCGAAGTTAATATACGTTAATAACTGAATTCAGATCAAATACTTATGTGTATTTTTAATATAAAAATAAGAGTTTCAGCACACGTTATTGGCTTCACGTGAGCATGATTTAACAAAGATTCATCACTTACTAAAGTGTGACTCAGAATTCTGAATCGACATGTTAGATGTGGAGAAACCTAGAGTTAGTATGGTTAAATAGATAATTTCAAATATTGCACATACTTTTCTAGATTAAGCAGATCTAATTTAGAAAATTATCGCCATGCTAACAAAAAAAAAAAAGGACAATTATGGTTCATTGAAATACTCACATTTATTTGGAAGATACTTATTTCAGACAGGTCACACCAATAGTATGATAAATTATTGAATGCTGAATAGAGTATCGTAGCTACCCCTTGTGATAGCCATATAGATAGAGTCAACACTAAATGCTATTTACTATTTGATGTTGCAGACTCATAGTGTCCAGTTCACCAATGATCCAGCAATTTCATCAACTTTAATACCTTGAAAGAGAAAAAGATAAAATGAATGGCATGGAAGGTTTGGGCAGTGTGTTGATGCACTCAAAAGACTTTTGGCCAAGAACCAATTGTAAAGGAGAATAATTGATGTTGCCTATGTTATGGTTTGATGAAATTTTTCCAGACAGCTGGACCATAATCCATAAATTGCCCCTTTAATTTTGGCTGTACTCCTTATATTTGAGCAGGTGTTGTAGTACTTGAAAGACAGTTCAGTGTATATAAATGCAGAGGTTTTAAACCAGCAGACAGGTAAAAAGAGGAGTGGGGCTGAATATGGCTATAGTCAAATCCAGTACACATTTCAGAATATACACAAGAACAAGATTTTACTCTTAGCTTTTTTCATTTTCAAAATTGTGGTTCTTGACTGACCTGTGCACGCACCTCAACTATTTCCATCAGCACTCATATGGGGTATAACTTAACTCTGCTCACTAAGGTTTAGATAGATGTGTTCCGATTTGAACCCTAACATCTTATGGTTTTCACTGACTACTAAGACATGCACTTGGATGCAAGATTTCATTCTAATACATCCTCACCTAAATGATCATTCATTAAAAAAATATATTTTTAATGCAACACTTGGGCAACAAAAATAAGGGTAATTCTTAAGACCAAGGAGTTGATCACAGTTCTGTTCAAGCAAAATTTGGAACCTGTATAACATTTTTGTTTTTGATAACCACGGCGTCCGGGCCAGCTTGCACACACCTTGACTAATCGACCAGCAACAAGTACCAAGTAACTCTATCCACCAAGACAAGACATTTACCAGCAACTCTTTAGGGAAATCATAGGAACATGCAAATTTTACCAATGACGAGCCTGGAGGTATGCCATCCGATACTCGGGTGTGGAAATAATAGTTTAGTTTGTTCAAATTAGGACAAACGAAGAAGCATTCTTCGTAGGAAATGCAGCAAAACATATGCTTAGTCCTCTAACAATGGTTTCTTTTAGGCAATGGGTAGTTTAGAAATTTTGGCTTACATGGTTTATAGACAGACGACAGACCAAAATCATGTAGCGTTCGAATGTCTCACCATGATGAAATAAAGGTCAAATGCCATAAAACTAACCGTAAGCAGCAGAAATAGCCTTATGGCACTATAACATTTACAAGGTCTTGAGATAAATTTCCCTTTCCTCAAATAAGCAAAAAGTAAAAGTAAAAAAGGACGTCCAAATTGATTAATCAACTCAAAATCATCTAATGCAATAATGATTTGACAAGTGCACATGTCCCTAGAGTCTCATTTTCATGTATATATGCAGCTTTTGATATGCCGAAGTCAAACATAATGTAATAGATACAACTAGTTGAAAGGAAATATCATATTGAAGAAGCACTTATAAACTTTCTTATATTCACTTCAAGTAACTTTTATTTTTTTCCCTTTTTCCTCCAAATGGGATAAAACTTGGAACGTCACAACTCTGTAGACAAAAGTCGAATAGTTCACTTGCAAGCACTGTAGCTCTCCGAAAACTCTTGAGCAGAAATTTCAAGCACCAAAAAGTAGTAGTTCAACAACTTGGTTGACAAATACAGTGCCCAGTTCATTGATCATTGCCAGCACCACTTGAAACCAAATTTGGTAGCACTATTTAATCATTACTCCCTGATAGACTATCTAAATTGTCCTACAGAACTTACCAAAGTCAACATGTGCTATCGACCTTGCCAGCTAGTTATTGATGGAACTGCCATGATTGAATTTGCAGCTCTTTCCATCCTGAACAAATATAGTTTATAGCATCTTGACCTATGTCTGGTGAGTAATAAACAAAAGTGAAAAGAAACATAGTGGGTTCGGAGAGTACTTATAGATTTCTTCAACAGCCTTCACCACTTCTGAGGAACTTGTCTCAAGAACTTGACCTCCCAAAATGATCTCATCTAATATAGCATGCACCTGCAAAACTTCAATACATCAGCAAAGTCTCAAACATTTTTAGTTTAAATTATGGAAGCAGAATGTCAATGCAAATAAGATCTTATCTACAGGCCAGTCACTCTTTCTTGTCTTTGATTAGTTACGATTATTCCTAAGAAGAGTAATAGTTTCTCAAATTCATTTGGTAACACCTGTCAACTTAACTCAAAAGAAGTAAACGCCACGTTGAAATTTCACCACCTTCACTTCTTATATTTCAAACTCTTGATGTACAAAAAGAATTAGCTCGCTCTAATATACTTAAGCATCCCTTTGTTTCCAGATGGCCCACTTACAACTAATCAATTAGCACAGTAGCACTGCTTCTTAGATCAACATTATTTCAGGGGGAGTCAACTTCCAGTTGAGATATTTGGAGATTAAGGTATCCTAAGTCTTAATTATTTTGTATCCCCAAAGTTGATGTAGACAATGAACCAAAACACAAATGTTTCGTTAATATATCAAGTACCACAAAACCCAAAGGAATCAGGTCACTCAACAACTACATAACTTTAGTGATGCATACTTCATTATGCTAAACCGAGAGAGAAGACCAACCTTATTGAAATTGAATACTATATCAAGTTCACGTACATTGCTGAAACACTTGTCCATTGTCTCCACAAAAACTGAAACTCAAAAATATTGTCAACATCATTCAAGTTAGCAAATCTTGGAGAATGATGACATATACATTGAAGTAAAATAAAATGATCAGAATGCTCTGGTCTTACAAACAAAGTTCTTAAATTGTGTTCAGGTAGCTTACATCAGAAGCACAAATACACACACTTATTATAAGTAAAAACTTTAGAAAATGTTTAGCAGTGACCACAAACTCACTCCTGTCATTCCTATGAAGACTTATGGCATAGTACAGCTTGACGAAAATTAATAGCAGCACTCCCACCAAACTTTAGATGTTGAAAGTGGTACTGCATTGCAACCAAGGATCTCAGACCTCTATAAGACATAATGATGCTCAAACTTCCATATTTCTCTCATATCCCATATTATACTATTTTAGAAGATACATGTGTGATAAATTTTCATTTGCTAAAGTTTCTTTTAAAAGGGTAGGACTTTTCATTCAAGCTTAATATTTTGGAACCAGCAGATATGGCAAGGCGACAAGCAAGAAATCGTTAGGAAGCCTCAGTGACAAGTTTGTTTCATGGCAAGAGTTTTGTGCCTGAACTCCCAGTGCGAAGGAATAAAAACACAAATTACTTTAAAAATCTATCAAAGAAGAGATATTTGGCTTTCGATTAACTTATACTAATGTAACCTTTTGATAATGAGTCACAGCTCTTCTATTAATCGATATAATGTCTTATAGCCAGCATGGTCCGAGCTTGAGTAGATATACCTTGCATGAGATCAAGCATTGCAAGTTCATTCTCCGAGCTGTCAAATATGAATAAAATATGTAGTGTGGCATAAGTCTTGTACACAAGTCGAGCATCCTGTATGTAAGGAGGCACAAGATGTGAATCTCTCTAGCTATTCAGGTCAAGCAGAATCTCAGCAATGGTTAGCACAAAGTAATGATGAAGATAAAAAATTGATCAACCCTTTCCTTTGTTTTACATGTACTTTCGAGGAATGATAAAAACCAAAAAGATAGAAAACAAATTCAGAGAGATATAGAGAGAGCCAAGAGGAAAACACATACTGGTCCAAAGAGGGAGTCAACCTTGACGAAGTTGCTTACATTCTCTGCTCTGCTGGATAAAACTGCACTTGAACACAAAATATCACAACTAATGATGTACACGACAATCAACAGTATACCGATCACCATACAGAACAACAAAAAAGTAAATCTTCACATCACTAGGTTTAATATAAATGTTCAAAACCACTAGGTGATTTCCTACATGTTACCTGGTAGTTATTGTTGGTGGGAGGTGACAGGTATCTCACGGAATTAGTCAAGGCAGGGGCATATTTATAGCCTAAATATGGGCACCTGTTGGCACCCATGCTACAAGAAAGTCGAATGTTGAGTGGTTACCTAGAGGACTAGGGATCAGTTCCCACTTACTATACTACTTTCTTCTTTTAGTGGTGCACTCATGTTCTAGAAATTCTAGATTCACGTGTGACTCTAAATGCGCATAAGCTGGCCCAAATACACAGTTATTAAAAAAAACATTTTTCAAATACCACCCTAACAAAAATGACAAGTGTTTCTCGGATTTAGCCTAACAATTCATAATTGGCAGAAAAACACAGATCAAGATCCAATCTTTATACTTACAGAAGCAAAAAGAATTTGACAATCTAAAATAAAAGAAAGAAGGAAATCAAATGTAAATACAACCTCCATATAATCTTCGAATCAGCTCTTGCTGCTTTTCTGCAGGCTAACCTTACATTTCAACAAATAATTGATTTTAAGAAAGAATAAAAGATTAACAAAAATAATTTTAATCTTTGTGTTCTTGTTTGTAATATAAAGGGTTTAGGGAAACTTACATGATAATCGTAGAATTTAGCAAGACGGGGCTTTCCCTTATCGTTCATCAAGATCACTCCCTTTATCATCTTCGTTTGCTTATTTGATTCCAATTGCTTGTCTCCTCTCTCAATGTTTCTAAATCTTGATTCTTGACTTAACAAGAACGCGCCTTGCTTTGTGTTTGGTACCTTTTTATGTTTCGTTTATTACAATTAGACACACACAAATGTGGTGAAATGCAAATGCGACCACCAATGTCAAATTAAAATACTCCTCAAATTGAAATGGTTATACTATAAAATTAGTTGAACATGAAGTTTAAAAAAAATTATGATCTAAAATAGTTTTAATATTTTGAGAGTTATTTTTCTTAATAGTATTACACATTATATCCCAATTATGGGATAGAATTTGGTTGAATAGATAGTTTAAAAAGGAAAAAAATCAAATGATATAACATATATCTTAAATATTTGTGTATACATATATAATCTTCTATAAAGGTAAAATATAAATTTTATAATTAAATTATCTAAACAATATAAAATTGATATTTTTGGGAATATACTAAAAAGGGAGGCGTACTCCATTGGGACAGAGGAATATTACTTCGGAAAAAATTTGATAGTTTTGAATCTAGCAGATCTTAAAATAAAGATATGAAGAATATATTAAAATGCATTTAACCTTATGTTGTCAAGTATATTATGTAAAATTTTAGAATCAAACAGTTATTGAAATAAATTAAATAGCAAAGTAAGACAAACAAATTCAAGTAAAGGAAAAATTAGGAATAAGCATACAAACTCCGTGAATTATGTAAAAATTGTCACTTACACATCTAAACTATGACTTAGGACCTGTTTGGAAAACCACCCTGATAAATGATTTTGGTGCAATTGGTGTAATTACATTGTGTGACTTATTTGATTGGTCATGTAATTACTTGGTCAACCTAAACTATGCGAGGGCAAGTGCAATTTATCTTTGTTTCTGGTGCTTAAGTATATTTTTGTTTAACTTCTTGGGTTTTAATGAATAACCAAAACCCCTTCTTCTTTTTCTCTCTAATGAGATATTTGCAGAGCTTTATCTAAATTCAAGTTTCCTCCATTGAAGATGCTTTGCGAGCTTCATCACCATAACTTCTTCTTCACTCCACAATCCATAAACCAACAACACCAAACTACTCTACCCACCATTGTATACTTCTCTCCCAAACGCCGTCGTTCTTTTACCATTTTCTCCACCCACCACCCCCACCAGCAACCCCACCTTAAAAATCAAGAAACAGATACTAACACCAGCACTTCATTGAATGATGAAAAGGGTATCACTCGAAAACACAATTCGAAATCCTCTGCTGTTCTCCTCCGTTACCTCAAACAGGAAGAATACCAAGAACCGTTACCCGGTTCAGCTGAACCAGAAAAACAAGACTGTGCTGTACTGGAAGAAGATAAAGAGAAGGTTCTTGAAATGTCACTGATAAGGAAAAGAACTCCTCAATTTCCAGGTTCTTTATATGTTCAATCCCCTACTGACGCTGATGTGAATACTTCATTGCCCCCAATTTCCTCTTTGTTTGATTCTAAAAAAGGAAGTGGATTTGATGATGATGAGATGCTCATAAAGGCACTTGAGATAAGGAGGAAAGTTACGGTGGAGATTTTTAAAGAAGCAATGAGAAAGGGAAGGTTTAGTATTACCTATTCGACGAATTTGGTTTCCGAGTTGCCTGATTTTATAGATTATGTGATGATTCAAGCTGCTTCAATGAAGCAAATGCCTGAGTTCTTGGGTTCATCATTCAATGTTCGTGCCAGAGCCTTCATAGATGACTCTGGTGTCGTGCCAATTGTGAGGTACAAAGGAATATGCACATTGAAGTTTGTTTATACACATTTTGCTCACTACATAGTTGCATTGTTAATACAAAGGTTGATTCCTAGAATAAATTTCTGCAAATACTAATATAACTTTCATTTTCAGTTACAAGACTCTATAACGAATACTTGCTTATGCATGAAACTTGGGATAGAATGTGGAATAAGATTATGTATTGGCTCTATTAAGATTTGCTAATTTCTTGACCTAAATTGGCAGTGTATGTGTGAAATCCGTGTATTATTGTTGAATAGCAATTCATGCATTTAGGGACGGAACTAGCAACTTGTAGGCAGGAGGTTCAATTGAATTCTCAACTGTGCATAAAGAGCAAGAACTAGTTCTTTTTTTAAGGGGAAATTTTTGTACAGTGGAAAAGGTTGTTCCAATTTTGCTTTATGTCATGGATCATATCTCAGATATGACTTTTTTGATTCCTTGTATGAATTGCTGGCTCTCCACTGTCTGGTTGTAATATTGCATTCTTGCAGGTGGTTAAAACACAATGAATTGTCATATCCTCATATTGCAAACCTCATTTGCAAGTCCAGAGGAGATCTTGAATCAATAAGACGTTTGGCTGAGTGGTTGAAGTCAATTCATGTGAAGGGAAGATTTATTGGGCTTGTAATGATTAGAGCTAAGGGGAATGTATTGGGTCGAAGCTTAGAGGAATTGGACGAAATCATTGGATATTTAGAGTACAAGGGTGTGAAGAGAGATTGGATAGGGTATATTGTAGGCCGATGTCCTGAAATATTGTCCTTCAGCATGGAAGAACTAGAGTCTCATACAAATTTCTATTTTGATATGGGAATGGATGAAAAGGATTTTGGAACCATGGTGTTTGACTATCCTAAGGTGCTTGGGTACTTCTCTATGGAAGAGATGAACCAAAAGGTGCCTGATTTAACCTATTTCTACTGTTACTTCACATAAATGGGCTATCTTATTTTTTTCCATGCTTGGCGGAGAAAGCACTCTTGTTAGTGGTTATGACATGCCACTTGGTTGATTTGAACTTTAGAATGCAATCTTATATTCCGACTTTTCTTCTTGTTGAAACTTGATTTTTGCTCATCCAGGTTGCATATCTCAAGGAGTTTGGCCTCAGCAATGAAGATGTTGGAAGATTATTAGCTTTTAAACCCCATTTGATGGGTTGTGGTATTGAAGAGAAGTTCAAGCCTCTTGTCAAGTACTTTTACTATCTAGGGATTTCAAAAGACGGTATGAGAAAAATTCTTGTTACTAGGCCAGTGCTGTTCTGTGTTGATTTCGAGACCACCATTGTGCCTAAGGTATGCTATTACTTTTGGCATGTGTTGCGCTACATTAGATGCTGGAGCATCAAAATACAAATACTTAAATCTCAATTTATGAGGCAACTCAAGTTTTTTCACTTTGATTTGAAGTTTCTGTTGACAACTCGAACTTCTGCAGTGCATTTTATACCTCCAAATCAGAAAATATCTACTACAATTTCTGTTTGTTTTAAAATATCTCCTTTCCCTTTTCTTTTTCCCTGCTAATGACTTACATTCTTGATTGTTGAAGGTTCAATTTTTACGAGACATAGGTGTCCAACAAGATGCTATTGGCAATGTGCTTGTCAGGTTTCCCAGGTTACTCACTTTCAGCCTCTACAAGAAGATACGTCCAGTGGTTGGTTTGTTTCCCTTTTCCTGATTGAACTGTTTATGTGTCATCTGAATTCTCTCAACATTGTTGGTTTCCTCTGTCCTAGTAGTATTTGGTGATAGTGCAATCCCTATAACATGAACCTAAGTCTTGATTTATGAATCAGAGCAACTATACAACTCTATCTCATTTCCGTTTTGTCGTTGGCTACATTTGCTACTAGACCGCTTGCCGCTTAAAGAGTGGGAGCAAAACTGATACGGGCTATCTTATTATAGGTCATATTTCTTTTGACAAAAGCTGGTGTCTCCCAGAGGAACATTGGAAAGGTGATAGCTCTAGGACCAGAGCTTCTGGGATGCAGCATTGCCAATAAACTGGATCACAATGTGAAGTATTTTCTTTCCCTTGGCATAACTCTCAGACAACTAGGTGATATGGTTGCTGATTTTCCAATGTTACTGACATACAATATAGATATCCTCCGCCCTAAGTATCGTTATTTGCGAAGGATGATGGTTCGGCCTTTGCAGGATCTTATTGAATTTCCAAGGTATATATGGCATTCAATGAAACTGCCCTTCCAATATTGCTATCCCTCTATTCTACCAAAAGTGACGTCTATTTTACAGGTTTTTTAGCTATTCACTAGATGACAGAATAATTCCTAGACACAAGATTATGGTGGAGAACCATGTAAACTTCAAGCTTCGGTATATGTTGGCTAGCACAGATGATGAATTTAAACAGAGGGTTGAGGCTGCCGTTGAAAGACGCTTAAGATTTGAATCTGGAGTCATATATGATAAGCAGGAACACACTGAAATTGATGGCTCCATTGAGAAGTTGCCTTTTGATTTTCAAACAACTGAGATACTAGAAGAAAAAACAGATCTTTGTTCTGATTACAAAGATTTACCTACTGTACATATTCAGAATTCTGCATAACTTACCCAAAAAAATGCATATAGAATTGTGAAATATAAAATTGTCAATCTTAATTTATTCCCCTCTTTGGTGTTAAAATAGGACAACAACTTAACATGATAACTTTTCTTAAAGTTGACACCAATTTTTACTTAGACTCTTTGTCCATTTTAAATACATGTAATTAGACTTTGCTATGTCATTTTGAACAATGCCTACTTGAGGTGTCTTAAGCAAAAATTGGTGTGTCAACTTTCAGGGTATGTCTATGATTCCACCCATAATTCAAACCAAACGATGGATACATATGTGTGATCTATTAATTTTTATTCAAAAGGCTTAAGTTTAACTTATAAAAATGTACTACTTTAAAAAAAAATAAAAACACTACCAATCAAATCCAAAACAAATACACAACTTATGAATTGAAAGAAAATAAGGAAAAGATGCATGAACTTTAGGTGTGTTCGTTTCAGGGAAAATATTTTTTTCCAATAAATAAATAAATATATTACTTATTTAAAAAAAAAAAAAAACTCAACACCCTTAGAAAGAAAAAGAAAATAAATGTATAGTGGGATGTTGAGACGGTTTTATAAGACTAGTATAATAGGTGTAAGCGGAGCATTTCAGTTATTGGCCAATCGCTTTTGGTTTTCTCGCATCTGGACTCCAATGGCCGCTATATTAGCTCGCAAGTCTTTATCTGCTCTTCGTTCTCGTCAGCTTGTAAGTCTCTCTCTATCTCTTTCTTTTCCTCATTTGATTCTTACATGTCCAGTTGTTTCAGACTCAATTTCTCATCAGAATGGTTTCTTGAACCCTAACTTTACTGATATCAATTGAACCGTTTGGACACTCAATTTCATCGGTATTAACTTTCGTAAGGCATTAGGTTTGCAATTAGGTTATCTTTAAGACAAGGTTAAGGTAATGACCTCATGTTTGAAAATTAGTGTTGTGATGGATTTGGGTGTTGTGGGGAGACTTTATTTTGGATAAGAATATGGGGCGTCTTGACTCTTTAGGGCACAATTTGTTGTTCCCCACTCTACTCTCCTTCTCGTTTTTCTCTTGCCCGATTCAAATCGCAAGAGGATAAATTTGGAATATTCTAGTACGGGTTAGCTTAAATACTTGTAGGGACTGACGGGGTTAGATGGGTTAAAGAGAAAGAAATGTGTAGAAATTGCTGTTTATGGAGGAGATGCTGAGCGATTGATTACTATTCAGGCTTTCCCTAGTCAACTGCTCAACATTATGGATGCCAGTACTTTTAGGGGTCGTTTGGTGTGAAGGATAGGATAAAATAATCCCGGGATTAAATTATAGTGCCACTCAATTTGATGTTTGGTTGGCAAGGCCGGGATAACTTATCCCGGTACTAATAATTAGTACCGGAATAAGTTATCCTTCCTATGAGTGGTATAGTAATCTCGGGATAACTTATCCAGGGATAAAATGACTAAATGACAAAAATATCCCTTTAAACACTTTTTAGACATTTCTTTTCACATCCATGAAGGGTATTTTTGTAAACTTATATGTTATTCTTAAGAGTTATTATTTTGAATACAACAAATCAAACACTCAATAAAAAATAATCTTAGCATAACTTATCCCATCATAACTAATTCCAACATAACTTGTCCCAACATAACTTATCCCATCATAACTCATATTCAAACTAAACGACTATGTGTATTAGGTTTTGACAAGTGATGGATATGTTGGTGGTTAGGACATCCATTTTCTATAATAAGGTTGAGGGTTCAGAGTTACATTACAAGGCAAAGTGGGAAAGGTGTACTGTTGGATATCGTGTGGGGTGGGGGAGGGGGATTTGGTGTGGGTTTACCATTTTAAAAACATTTCCTTCTTTTTTAACCTCTTAAACTTTATGATGCTACATACAATATATTGTCTGTTGAGAAACTTTATCTGGAGATGCGAGAGTCTGCTGTTAATTTACTATGTTGTAGGTTCTTGGTCAGTATGGTTGCTTGTATATGTATGTGTATGTAATATGTATATGTGCATTCCATTTCTTACGGCGTAATAGAATGGTTTGACACTTTTTTCTTTCTGTGGGAACTGTAGGTTTTGGCAGGACAAGCATGGCAAGGGACTAATACACCTAATGGAACTCTGCTTGGTACTCGATCATTTGCTACCAAGCATTCGTTTTCAACTGACAAAGGTTTGTATTGCGCTCTCCAGTCCCCCTACCCAAATCCACCACCCTTTGCCGTGAGTCTCTTAGCATGTGAAGCATGCATGTGGATGATGTAGCTGTAGAGAAAAGATTGTAGCTCACTGGAATAACTTTTGAGCTTTAGTGGGGATATAAATGTTACACAGTGTGGTACGTAGTACCTTCCTTTTCTACTGGGTAGTTCACTTAGATGAGCACAATTATCAAGGGAGGAGTAGAAAATATGGGATGTTTAGAATTTGTTGGGGACCTTGGTCATATATTTTATTTTTTTGGGGTTAAATAATTAGATTATAGGACCACTAGAACCTTTTCTGATATTTGAAATGAGTATTACTTTCCATGGAAGATTTTGAGAGAAAAGTAGGTCAAGCATCATCTTGCGCATGATATTAATGTTTTGCTCATATCTATTGTGGCTAAGATAATATTACAACCACAATAGCTTGTAACATGGTACATAGTTATTGTGGATGGGACCATGCAAATTCTTGCAAGTAGAAACACCTGTCTATTATGCCGTCTAATCACCTGTTGGGAAGTCCATTTGCAATTCTAAATGGACTTAGAAGGCTAGGCTATCAGAATACTTGTCCAACATGTTGGAACCCTGATGCATATTGGAGAAGGTAACATCATTTGCTGCATGTGTAAAAATGTGGACTTTGCTAAAATATATAACCTTCGACGGAGATAAGATGAAACATAAAATCGTCTTTCCAAATATTCAAGCACTCAATGCACTTTGAGTGAGGAAATCAGTTGCATGCGTGCATGGGATTCTATTTAATGGCGGATTGCCCAATTTTTTCTATTGCACATTATTATTCTAGATTGACACTGCACCTTGAGTATGTTTTTTTTTTTTCCAATAAACACTGGGGTATATGAAAACCAATTCTTGAGGGTCTTAATAGGAGGTTCTAAATGATTCAGAGTAATAATTTACTCCGATGACGAAGTAGTTAGTACTCCTCAACTCAAAGTTCATAATAGAAAGTAGCTAGTATTACTGAACTGAAAGTCATTGCTTTGTTATCTGCCTCCTGGGTCTTTTAGTGCCTTATTTTGGGGTTCCTCAGTATAACTTACTTCCATGGTCCATTGCTTTTTCTTTCATGTCAGATGATCAAGAAAGAGAGCAGCTAGCAAAGGAACTATCAAAAGATTGGAATTCAGGTAAATCCTTTTAAAGAATTCTGACTCTGCGTAGCATTTAGATTCCCCTAGCAATGCCTTTGGCATTACCTGTTTCTGATTTTTTTGACTAAATGCAGTCTTTGAGCGAAGCATAAATACACTCTTTTTGACTGAAATGGTTCGAGGTCTGATGTTGACACTCAAGTACTTCTTTGAAAAGAAAGTGACTGTAAGTCTCTCATGCTTCCACTAGCTTTTTACCTTTAAAAGTTTTTGTTCAATTACCAATTGGCCAGTCTTCAACTCATCTTAGGTGGTAGCATTTGATATGCTAACCTCTCAGACTTTACCTTTTTGAGTAGCAAATCAAATACCGTTATATTGCAGATTAACTATCCTTTTGAAAAGGGGCCCTTAAGCCCTCGTTTCCGTGGAGAACACGCCCTTCGACGTTATGCCACAGGAGAGGAAAGATGCATTGCATGTAAACTTTGTGAAGCTGTAAGTGATGACCTACTATGACTGTACTGCAATTTATGTGTACACACTACTGATTCGGACCTGTGTTTGTCGTTGTTCTCTGTTTGTTGAGATTTAGGTTATTATGATGTTAGTGTTGGTCTTCTACTGTTCCATTGAGGTGTGTGACTACATGCATTCTGGGGTAGCTACTAACTACTTCCATTCTTTCATGGATGGAAACAAATGAAGTTTCTTCTAAATTATAAAAGGAAGAATAGTACTGAAATATGTGCTTTTGATAATAAACTGTAACTGCCGACTGAACTCCCTCTTTTCTAGATCAAGGGTCCTGACCTTGGGTAGTATGTTGATTAAGCTCAAGTTGACAATATATGCGTAATGGGGAAATCTGTACGACAATATATTCTTTATGGAAGCACAATAATGTTTTGAACTGTGTAAATAGTCTCATAATCAGTTTGTCTATTTGAAAACTAAGATTAAGTGAACTAAAAGTGATAAAACTGTTGTGCCACCCCCAATTGGCACTGTTTTTTAGCAGTTCAACCTAAAAAGAAACTTTTTTTAGCAGTTTGTCATATATAGCTTTTTTTTTTTTTTTTTTTTTTTTTTTTTACAAAAGAGATATTAGGGAATATATACTGCTATAGTGCTCTACTTATTTTAAGACTTGTGTGGGTGATATTGCTAGCATTCTACATGTTGAAGTATATGATTACCTATGTTACTGATACAAATGAATTGAGCTTTTTAACAGATTTGCCCTGCTCAAGCTATCACAATCGAGGCCGAAGAGCGAGAAGATGGCAGTCGTCGAACAACCAGGTACACTTTTATCAGTTAGCTGATGTCCCATTAGATACTTGGACATCCATGCTCATGTCTATATCAACGATTACAGGTATGATATCGATATGACAAAGTGCATCTACTGTGGATTCTGCCAAGAAGCCTGCCCTGTTGATGCCATTGTTGAGGGGCCCAACTTTGAGTTTGCAACTGAAACTCATGAGGTCTGCTGTAATAATTATATTATCAAAAAATTTGAAATAAATGAACTTCTACTGTTACATACCTTGGCTAATATAAATTGCATGCATCAGGAACTCCTTTACGACAAGGAGAAACTTCTTGAGAATGGAGATCGATGGGAAACTGAGATTGCAGAGAATCTGAGATCTGAAAGTCTCTATCGCTGAGTTTTTTCGTCAAATATAAGCTGAAATTTCTTATAAAGTAATCCACAAAATAAAGGGTGTTGGTGAATGCTCTTATTTGTACTTTCCCTTGTTTTTTGATTGTTGAGATGGCTCTATTTCGTACAAATCTGTGATGAAATAGAGCATTATCTTGAACTAGATTTCTGGTATGGCAAGCTGACTTATCTGTAAAGTTAAATGCCCATGATCATAGACTCAAGTGGCTATGTCACTGCAATTACTCCTTTCGTACCAATAGGGTTTTCATGGAGAAGTTATATGAAACCATGATAGGACTTGCCCAATTTGGATCTGGATGATCCATTTATAGTTCTGAAGAGATTGAAGTTTTGTTCATTTTCTAGTGCTCTCTCCTTACAATTGCCATTTATTGTAATAATAATTGTTGTTGCAAATCAGAGCCTCTTTCGTGTTCAACTTACATACCTCTGTGTTGTTTTGGTGATGGATGGAAACTAGGGTGCAAAAATGGGTTTCAAAGTTTATGAATTATGTCTTGTGTACCTTTCTTCGACAAGAAGTTGGATTTCACTGGATATGTTGTTGAGAATCTTCCTCACAAAATACCATACTGACATCTGAGTTCCTTTTCAAATCTTGAACAATGTTTAGATGGTCGGTCCCTAGAGATGGGCTTTTATGTGCTGTAGGCCCGACCCTACTCAGAGAACGGGAAGTTAAGAACAATAATTCAAATGATTGCCTGTAGAGAGTAAAATTACGTATTAATTTTGTGTTTCTTACTACAAACCCTAGTAGTGTGACGTTTTTTTCGTCTCATAAATTGGTCGACCCAAACCTGATAATCTCGGGTTCACCAAATTGTGAGATATAAAAAGTGTCACACAACTAGGTCGATGGTAAGCAACAAATATTTTTTTCGTATATGGACACTTTGCATATGAATAATGAATAGCGTGGTATTTTTGAAGACATTTACGTGAGGTAGTATGATAGAAGAGCACGTGATTATGGTATGAAGAAGATGATGTGTCGACGTTGTTCACGTGCTATTTTATTCCCCAGCTTCAAATCATTTTTAACCTCTGCAAATGTCAAATGTCCATCCCCATACTTTAGCCAAACTGGTGTTCCTCCAGGAATCTCAACGGAAATATACAACTTATTACAGGAAGTTAAAAAAACATTGTGCATTCTGTTCTATAGAATCATTTTATTTGTTTGTCGAGAAATGTATATAAAAAAAATCTATTGCACCTTGTAAAAAGATAATTTTATCAAAAACGAAGTCTTTTAATGAAGGTTCAAACAACGGGCATTCATGTTTATAATATAGTATACAGATATATTATTTGTATTTAAAATATGGAGTATAAATACTACAATACTTTGGTGCATTCTGTTTTCTTTCTCGTCCGTTGCTTTACTTTAACTTTATTACAGATGTGCGCGTGTATAAGAAGAAAGAAAATAAAAGGAACAACAAAAGCTATATTCATGCCAAGTGCATGTTCATGAAATTTCATATAAAATAACTTAAGGCAACCATTTGTCGGATAGTTCAGGTTCTCCAGAATTGATCAGAGATTTTAAGCTTGAGTTTTGAATACGAAAAGAATCGTATTGGAAGTTTTGAGTTTTAAATGTAGTCGAATTTCAATATGTTATTGGACCAAATGAAAAAAAAAAAGTATGATCACATGCTAAGCCCACTAAAATGTGATAGATCGCCAACTAAGGTGGATTGAGGTATTTTTCCGTTGTTTATTCTCTTTTTAATGAGAAATTTTTGACAGTATATATATATATATATATAGAAATTATTATTTTTACTGTGATAATATTAAATATTTAAGGGGGGATGACGTGCGTGTTTTTAAAGATGATTGCTTTTGGTGGGAGCAGAAAACTGTTGAAACAAAATATAGGGAGGAGGTGTCTCTTTTCAGTGTTGCAGTGCAGGATAAGATATTTTTGCGACGACAGACACCATTTGGCTCCATTCTCCATCTTATTCCCAACCGTTCATTCCCTCCTTTGCTTATGCATGCATTTCCACTTTCCTCACCCATCAACTCTCCCTGTTTCAATTTATTTTTACGACACAAAATTTAAAAAAGTAATGAATATGAAATTTATCAATATATTTTTTAATCTTATAGTTTGTTATCTAGAAAATAAAAACTAAAAAGTTATCAAAAGAAAAGTTTTTCTTTACTAATTTAAAAAAAAAATAGACAAATAAATTGAAAAAAAATAAACACTATTATATTTCCCAAATTGGTTTGGCTTTACTTGCAGATGGCGGAGACAGGATCAAATTCAAAGAAAAAGATCAATAACTGTATTAATTAGCAAGAGGTAGAGCTGAAAGTTAATTCTTGTGAACAGTGGCAGACCCAGGAATTCTATCAAGAGGGTTCAAAAAAAAAGCTAAACACGCTAATATTATCCATAAATAAATTGGTCGGGTCATATATGAAATTATGAACGGATTGATTAACAAACGGATTGACAAAAAAAAAATTCTTAGTTCAAATAATTTCTTACAATTACAATTTATTTTAAGAAACAAATTTAAAGTACATATCTATAAAATGATAAAAAAAAATATGTTGTTGCCTGAAATCGATCCCGCGACCCAAAGCTCATTTTAGAGAAATTTTGAATACCCTCAACCGTTGGGCTACGCCTTTGTTATTACTTAGGTGGTTCAATTTTAAATATATACATGTACAGAAAAAAATCGATCTTATATATAGTGTAATTTTTTTACCGAGGGGGGTCGGATGACCCCCTGGAAGCAATATAGTTCCGCCCCTGCTTGTGAAATAAATTTTATTATTTATTATTTTATTATATAAATAAAAATTTATTTTTTTACAAGGATATTCGGAACCTTTTACCTAGATTCGTCCAAGTTCTCATATATAACACATCCCTCTGTTATTTACAATTAGATTCTTTCTACATCGACTTATGTTATACGTGTAGCAAATTTAATTTGGGATATAAAAGTTAAAAGGAGTTTCCTCTCTAATATTTCTCCGTATATACTCCCTTCATTCTAATTTATTTGATATTTTTTGAAATTTGAGATTCATATTAGTTTTTTTTATTGTAATGGTTTTAAATTCTCCTTTTGCACATTATTTCTTACTATCTATTTTGATTTTACATATCTCTTAAAAAAATATTAATAGAAGTATTTTATTATAATATTTTCCTGAACAAGTAATTAACGTTAACAATAAACATGTAAAAGAAATATGTTTTCTTTTGATATGATAAAAGCAACAAGCGAAAGTGAACATTTTAGTATAATGGACAAGTAAAAAGAGATGAATATGTGTGAGATCTCAACTATGTGTACATATTGTAAGTAGGGGTGTGCATTCGGTTTTTCAGTTTGGTTTTGCACTATTCGGTTTGGATTTTTCGGTTTTTGATTTTGTAAAAGTGTAACCCAATCTGATCAAAAATAAAATTGGTTTGGTTTGGTTTTCCTCTATTCGGTTCGGCTTTTTTTGGTTTGGTTATTCAGTTATGTCAATAATTAATAACATAACCAAAGTAATAGTATTGAATCTCTTAAATATACTTTCTAATATAAATCATAAGTAAAACTTAAAACACAATATATATATATATATAAAACAAACAAAGTAATTTATTAATCCAAAACCAATCCGAAAAATCTAAAAAATAATCCAAATAAAAATTCGATTGGATTTGGTTTGATTATTCGGTTTAATCCAAATAATGCACACCCCTAATCGTAAGTTGTTAGGGTACTTCTTATATTGGTCAACATTTTAATATTAACATTTTTGTATATTAATTTGCTTGAAATGTTTGGAGTCAAAGTGTGGCATTTGCTGTGAAATTGTCCGTTGGTGGATAATTCTTTTGTCTTAACCGTTGGACATTTATTTGGAGCACTACACCATTAGGAGTTAGTGCAATATGGTTTTTCAGTTTTGCAACAGATGCAAAATGTCGTTGATGGCATTAGTATCTACTTGATTGTCACTCATAATTCCTCTATTATACCTTGCAATCTATGTAACTTTTAAGGCAATTAATTTCACTATTTACTACACCATTATCTTCCTATTCATTGCTAGGAAGACTTCCTCTAGTATAAATAGTGGTAGTCTTCATATGGTTTGTGACACACAACACACAAGAAAATATAGAGTGCATAAAATTTAGTCAAAAAAGAAAGTTCTTATTAGTTGAAGGGAGGTGTTCTTTTTTGTAGAGCTTTGGACTCAACTCTTGTTCGGAGTTGTTGAGTTATACTTTGTGAAGACTGTTGTATCCTGGAGGGGACAAGTCAAGAGGACTAATGCTGGACCAGTGAAAAAACATTTGCTGCAGTGGCCTTGAATCTCCTTAAAGAGAACGAGACATCCGCGCCTCAGCCTAAAAAGATTTATTTCTTCATTGTTATTTTCAATTGTAATCTTGTATTTTTTGTTATCTTGTAAGTTTTTTCACTAACATCTTATGTTTTCAAAGATATAAATATTTCAAACAATTAAAATTAAACTGTTTGACTCTCAAAATATCAAAGTGAAATAAGACAAATGGAATACTCCCTCCATTTCATATTAATTGAATTGTTGAGACATTTTTCATTTTTTAAATTAACTTAATTTTTTAATTTTCAAGACTACTTTTAGAATGTTTTTCCAATTTTACCCTTTATTAGTTAATATTGAAATTAGTTATTAATTAATGTTTAGTTATTTTAATCATAATTTTAATAATAATTAATAAGGATAAAAATTGTAAAGTTAAACCTAATTTATGTATTAATCTTTTTTTTTTTTAAAGAGTGTGAAACACCTTAATAATTTAATTAATATGAAATGGAACAATTTAATTAATATGAAATGGAAGGAGTAGTATTTAGAGGTGAAAGTTAAAAATATGGATTATTGAAAGAAGTCATGTCTTAAATTTGATAGTTTTGGTGTTCGATAGAGTACAGGCAAAGAGGTGAGTTGTATGGTTTGCATGGAATAGTGTTTGTTGCTAAATGATGAATGATGCTATCTTTCTTGCACACAAGTTTTGTGTTTTATGTTATTTTGTTTGTTTCTATACGTGACGCCTTCACACCTCTGTCTTTTAGTGCTTATGAGTCTTTTGTTGGAATTTGGTTGCTCTTTTACTTTCTTCTTCATAAATGACCCCCTCTCTCTCTGTTACAAAAATAAATTACTTATTAAATTGGTTTTGGAATTGAAGGGGGTTCACTTTCACTCTCTCTTTCTTGATCTCTGGTAATACATTCGTCTTCTTGATTATTCACAACTGTCATTTCTGCTCATGGGGTACTTTTCTTGGTAATTCAAGATTTGAAATTACTGCTTACTGTGTTGGAGTTTAAGGTTTCTTATCTCTCCAGTTTATCTTTATTAGTTGACTTGCTGTCAAGATGGTTTTGGGGGTTTCTTCTACTGTTCCATTGCTTTTGAAACTTTTTATCAGATATGAACCACCTTTATATGTGATTCACTGTTTTGTTCTTGGAGTTATAACCTTCTTTTCTTGTGTGAATGGACAAGAAAGATTTTAGTACTATTTAGATTCTTTTATGAATCTCTTAATAGGAAAATTCCAGTATCTGAACTTTCACTTGTTGCTTGTTGGTGAGTGTTCATTCGCCACCTTGTAATCCCCTCTCCATTTCTTGTACCCCCAATTTTATTTAATCCGACTCTCTAATTGGAAATTCATCTCCTTCATATTTATATCTCAGTAGTTCGATATAATTAGTTGATGCTACTTGTTTCTTATTCATTCCTTTTGTCTTAGAGTTGCCTCAATTGTGTGGGATTTGTAACAATATCTGTCTTGTTGCTTTTTCTTTTTCCAGGTTCTCTCTGAGTCCTACTTTTGGGGTTCCTTGCCAACTAAATCTTGATGGATTTTGGTGAGCAATAGCCTTGATTTTTGTGAAGGAATGGAGAACTCTCACGAGAATGGGTATGGAGTGGCTGAGAATGGCCACAGCCTCATGAGGCACTCTCCTTATCAGCCAGGATTTAAGTTATCTTTACAGTGGTTAGATTTGAGAGTGTTTTATGTTAGAATTAGCAAATGTGAGCTTGATGATTTGACTGCAGAGTACCTCACAGTGAACCATGTTCCGCTGAATCGTGATACCCTTTTGGAAGTGAATGGTGCACGGACTGGAATTTATTCTGATGGGGTATCCACTGTACTCAGAAGAGACAGGTACGATAAGAAATCCGAGGAGGTCACTTTTGTTAGTACGGATAGTATAAGTATGACAGGAAGTGTGAGATTTGAGGTTTACGATAGGGATGTTGTTGTGTTGTATGGCTCATTAGAACTATGTGATAGCAATGGGTTTATCGGTGAATCTGAAAACAATGGTCAGTCTTGGAGCATCAATTGTGAAACAGATGTGCTTGCTGGCTCTAGTTCTAGCTTTCTTAAAGGAAACCAACACCTCGGTACGGATTTGGTTTCTCCTGTAATTGAAGTTTATGTGGCTGGTTGTTTCTCAGGGAAACCAATTATACTGACAAGGACCTTAGAACTCGGACACCGGAAGAAGCAACAAAGGCAAGGAATGCTGGAATCTATACCAGAATATGAGGCAACCGAAAGCCAGTACCATGTTTCCTCTTCATATGCAATGCAGGTATACTACTAGTTGTGGTGATTTGATGTTTACACCTATACAGTGGTTGCAGTTCTAGCTTTGTTTTAGATAATTTACAACTCGATCAATGTTTAACCAGTAGTAATTAGCAATTTTTCACCCTTCATGCCAAATAATTTTTGTTGTCTTTTTTGTTGAACAGCTTTTCCATATTTGATGTAGTAGTTTTTAGCTCCTCTGTAACTGTATTTTCTTTTCTTGTGCTGTGAGTACCCACTACACAGGACCAGCCAATAATGCTTGAGTACCATGAGCAAACTTATCTTGAAATCTTGGGAAACAAAGGATAGAATCTGCCCCAGAATTATATACACATACTCATATGTACACACATGTATACTTAGATACACACATATGTATCTTACCTTTTCGTTTTGTGAGATGTTTCTACTTCTTACTAGGATACCACATGGGTGAAAGGAAACAAAAAACTTTGTGCTAGCATATAAGATAGTACACCGTAAAACAAAATATCCAGTGTGATGTCACAAGTGGGATGTGGGGACTGTGGGATATACGCAGACCTTATCCCTACCTTCGCGGGGGTAGAGAGGTTGTTTCCGAAAAGAAGATGGTATACCATATATGTTAGTATTTGAGATATTGCATCTCTTATCTACCCAAGTAATCAGGAACTTGGCACCCACCAGTACCAATTTTTTTCAGTACGAGGACTCCTTCTGTGAGCACAAGCTAAATCCCTCATTTTCAATTTATGAACATAGAGAGAAAGCGGAATCTAATGCAGTAAGCACAAGATAAGAACTGACTAAACACTACGCATATATACTTGAAAACTCAATGGCATTTGCGGATCAAATCTCAACAAACTTCCTACTGAAATAATTGTTGAACTTGTTAGAATTTGAATGCCTTGACAAGTTACTGAAGTTTCCTTAGGTGTGGATTTAGTTTTCCCTTTTATCCGATCTGCAATATGGGATATATAATAGTTTGCATGTTAGTTTCTTTGTCTATTCCCCTTTCTCTTCGTAGGCATGTTTTATTGTTAGCCTATGTGATTATGTTGATTGTGGAAGTCTAGCAAGAGGCACCTGTTTTAATGATTTTTGATATGTAATACACCATCATCTGTTTTTCCTTTGTCAATCATCATGAATGTGTTTTCACAATTGCGTCAATGATCCATTTGCAGGTTACAGATAATGAAAGACAGAAACAGGAGCATGATGAATATAATCATTACTCAAGGATGGAATATATAGAAGGTGAAGATGGGGAACTATCCTGGTTCAATTCCGGTGTAAGAGTTGGTGTTGGAATTGGCCTCAGTGTTTGTGTTGGTATTGGTATAGGAGTCGGGCTTCTTGTTCGTACCTACCAAGGAACTTCCAACTTCAGAAGGCGTCTAATATGAAGACCTGCTAACTTGATGATTTTGACTGATAACTTTCTCAGAAACTAAGTGCTGATGATGCAAGGTGATATAGGATCCTCTTGTAAGCAGAAATATTTATGCCCTTTTTCCATTTCTTCCTGAACTAGTCTTTTTTTCCATTTCGTCCTGAACCAGTCTTTTATAAATAACTGCCAGCAGTAACACCAGACATCGAATAAAACTTGAATCTTGTGTACTTGAGCTACAGTATAGCCTTAGACCTTGTTGCTAACAACCGATACTCACTTGTTAGAACAGTCTTCACTGAATCATATTTCTCATAGGTCAGCTGTCAGTTTTTTACTTTTGTCAGTAATTCTCAGGTCTTCTATTGGTGTTCTAACATGGTCAAATATATCAGTGAACGTTCCATCTGTTCAAAGGTTTTAATCTAATTTCATGTTCATGCTAATTGAATACCAGATTACTGTTTACAGATTGCAGTAAGTTGTTTAACTTTGTGTTTTGGTTCTCTTGTCGTAGACCTTATTTTTGCTCTCCAGGTTCCACACTTCCTCTATGGTTCTTGAAATAACTGAGTGGGCAAGTAGTTATGGCACTTTTTAGTGGTGAGATTCGAACCCCTCGACAACAAAGCTTAGAAGGTTCTTTTCTGCCTCAGGATCAACTCGCTTCTTGAATAGTTGCTGGATTTTTCAGTTCATCCCGAAAAACCCCATCCAACACCCTAAATCCGCCCGTCTACATTTACATGCCGTACATCCTCATATAGAACTTACCTAGCTCTGATTGTCGTTGAAACGAAGTGTGCAATGCTAAATAACATGCTGAAATTTCAATTGATACATTTACTTCTCCAATTGAGCTAAAAAGGTGAAATAACTGCTCAAACTTAATAAACGTTTAACCTACCAGCTAACATAACCTTTTGAAATCCGCAGAATTTCTGCAACCTAACTGCATGAAATATTTTCAAAAGCTCCTAATTAATTCCTAGAATATTAGATACATGGCTATACATTACTATCCCAGTGCATTACGAAATTTCCTGTGAATAGTTTCGGAAAAAGTCCCCCTTTGACAATGTAACAAGCCATGGAATGCCATGCTTACCTGCCAAATTTTGTTAGAACACACATAACAGAAGCAAGGGAGTCGGGATCACCAACAAACAAAGCTGGAGATAGGGGAAGCCAATTTCTAC
The DNA here is from genome assembly GCA_037074985.1 of Solanum bulbocastanum. Taxonomy (NCBI): domain Eukaryota; kingdom Viridiplantae; phylum Streptophyta; class Magnoliopsida; order Solanales; family Solanaceae; genus Solanum; species Solanum bulbocastanum. The sequence continues at coordinate 69,915,401 of CM073597.1, read as the reverse complement.
CTCCCTGAGTGAAAGAGAGAAGAAATGCTATTAAACGACATAAAAAGGGCAGATTTCATACGCCACAATGTCTTATGTACATGCTGGTCATTCTCTTAATAACCAATGCTTACAGTCAAGGATACTGCGCAACACCAAGTAACCAACCTAAGAGTCCCACAATCCACATAACTTCTAGTACAAAGGTGAGACAACACGTTTTATGTACAAATAGCAGTGTCTCTTGCAATGGAGATACTAGTATGGGCATTAGACACCAAACTGTCCCCATCCTCATCCACCGAACCATCACATATCTGGTAGGGGGAATCTATTTGCTCGTCGGAACCAGGTGGTAAACGCGCTGATTAAGTGCGGACAGTCTTCAACATTTCTAGTTGAAAAGCTGAGACACTGTTGCAACAACTCCTGGGCATCAGACAAGGGGAGCGTGGATATAATCCTCAAAAACGTGTCTTCCAGCTCCACATATATTGTTTTGTGACTTGGCATCATCGGTGTTGCATAGTCTTTGCACAAAATCAACACTGGAAGCCAATCTTTCACGATCTTCATTCTAACCTGTTTAGGCATTAGAGAAATGAAGTAAAGCAGAAGCAATTGTGGAAAAATTGCATCACCGTTTATGATTTATCAGTTAAGCACAACATTAATTTGCCAGGTGATAACACCAGAACAGACACAACCAGCAAAAATAAAAATGCAGCTGTTATTGTAGAATGTCCATGTTTCTGATTTCGACTCAGTTAACCTTTAATACAGATCACTCATTTCAACGATATCAAACAAAACAAGGTACAAAATAAGGAAAAAATCTTGTCCAGATCCAAAACCATCATAGGAAACAATCAACACTATTTAGATGTTCCTGAAAAGGCGTTATCTCCTCCTCTTATCTTCCCTTCGTACTTTTTTTTGGGGGGTTGAGGGTGAATGTTCACTAGAAACATAAATCATGTGCTACTTCCATTTAGACCTATAACCACAAACAAACAGAAGGTTCTATGCTGCCCATTTGTTTTAAGTAGCATGTGAAACTTCCATTACTAGTGCTTGTACTTCTATAAGCAACAGTACCAGCAAACTATACAAATTAAGAAACCAGCCTCACAAAGAAAAACTAAGCTGGTTCTGTAAAAGTAACGTTATTAACAATTCATGGGTATCGAGATTTGACATAAGTAGTACAGAAAGCATCTAACAGCATCCAACATCTGCAACTCCAACGTACAACAAGTAAAATCAGAACCACTATGGTTTAGCAGCAATTCTTTTACAATTATCCTGCCACTTTCACTGACGCTACTAAAAAAAACATGGCACAGCCTACAAATATACATCTGTAGAGCATTCATGATAACAGTTATATGATACCATAACTTGCAGTTTCTTTGACGAAGCATTACACCAAGTCCATGAAGATCTAAAACTTACTGAAGTAGCTCGCATTTTCAAAGAACAGCACAAGGCTAACTAACACAGGATATAACTCAGAACATGTAAAAGCCAATACCCATTTGAATAAAGATCCATGAGACATGAAGTTGAATGCTGCAAATGGATAGGAAAACTTCTAAGTGATGTCCCACTATTACTTGCATTCAAAAGTTACAAGCTAAAATAGCTGAAAGCAGGAGAAAGATAGGTGAAACAGTAGCACGAAAACTCACTATTATACACTTCTAGAAGTATCCTTTGCTAATGCAAGAATATGTTCAAGTTCAAGATGCTCCAAGTCCCTAATTTTGCAACTAGGGAACAAGAACGTTTCAAAAGGCGTAACTTCTAAAGCCCTCATAGCCCAAATAGTGTATTTCCTAGACTCTATATTTAGCAATTACACATTCCAGACAGAATCATTTGTAGACCTGAGAGAACGAAACGGACCTGTCTGGTGGCCAAGATAGTCCCCGTGGCGACTGCATTAGAAAGCTTGCAAGTGCATCGAAGCACAACTGCAGGAAGCCCTGGAACGATGTTCCTCCATGCATCATCACGGAGAGCCCTCAGCAAATCAGCAGTAAATGCGGCCTGATTGCTCCACTCTTGTACAGCTGTATCGGCCACTCTCAGTTCAATCATCCTCTCCACCAACCACACCAAATGCCTCCCATTTGTCATTGCAGTATGCAAATTCAGCCTCTGAATTGCCTCAATCTCATTGTGATCACCTCTAAAGTCAGGACTTGAGTACTCCTCCAACGACTCCTTCACAATCTTCAAGCTACTCTGAAAGGCGCCGTCCAACACTCTCTTCGCTGCCTCTTTGGACGAAAAGTCCCTCAACAGCTTAGCAACAAATGCCTTAGCGAATGCCATGTTAGGATGGTTATGAAGTGCTGATAATATCAATCCATGAAGCATTTGTTCGGACGAATCAATTTTGTCAATAGAAACCCTAGCGAGAAGCTCTTGAGATTCCTCCTTGCTTAGCAAGGGAACTATACTGAGTATTTTCCTTTCTTCATCTTCAGCCCATGGTACGGCCTCAAGGAACCGAACACAAGCCTTAATGCAATCTTCGAATATTAGTTCCAAAGCCACCGGAAGTAAACACAACGCTACCGAAACATTGTGGATAGTTGTTGAGAAGTCATTGGTATATAGAAGCTGAAGAACAGCCAAATGATGATCGATTGATCCAGGAGTAGCGGGAACGCCGAGATTAAGTCGGAATATCCTTGAAGAATTCCCGGAATCGACGTCGTTTGATTCCTTTTGCCAGCGGTCGGATAAGAGAGTAGCGAAGTACTTAGAACGGCAGAGAACATCGGAGTGGAGATAGATCTGGACATCGGATTGATCAGAATCGACCGCTGAAATGGATTCAGAATCATCGGTATCGAACAGCGGCAATTGATCGACAAAGAGACGAAGCACGACGTCAGCCGTGGCTGAATCGTTGAATCCGCGGCTAACAGCAGCGGAGGACGACGGTGCAATAAAGGTGTGAGAAGCTGTGCGGCGAATACCTGATGTCTTCTGTGTGTGTTCCGTTAGGGTATTATCAGGACGAGAAGAGTCGATGATTCCTATAGTAGAGGAAAGTCGACTATAACTACCAGAACGTTGTCGTTTTTTGCCGGAGGTGACTCCACCGGCACCACCGCCGCCGACGCCTGCCGTCATATGATTCTGCTAGAGGTCCTTCGCGATGAAGATCAAGTTCCAGATAAGGACGATTGGGATTTCTGATCGACGTGTTCAGAACATAGTAGTAAATTAATTAATGTGATAAAGTTTTGAATTAATTGTTTGAGTATGCCGGATTTGGTTTATATTACAAGACAAGTGGATAAAATCGGATTGATGATCTGACGTGTCCAGGGCCATCTTCTGATAAGCCCATTTTATTGTTGGATCACTGAATCTGAAATCTCCAATTGGGCCTAGCCAGCCCTTCGAACCGGCGCAGGTGCAGAAATAATCGATTTTGGGATCCCTATTCCCTATTTAAGTCATGGCCTAGGCCGATAACGGAAAATTACATGGTTAAGTAAATATACTAATGAAAGGGAAAATGAGTTGGTTATTTCCAGCAAACCAACTAACGTCTATAAGGGCATATTTATGCAAAAAGTTGGACGGCAAGGGCACAAGTGAGTCAAACTTCAAACGGAGTATATCTAGACATTTTCGAATAGTTAAGGTAAAGTATATCAATGAGCTTTTGCAAGAAATTACTGGATGTAAGAGGGAACTTATCTTTTCTTGGAGAAAAAAATTCGCAAAATTATCGAAGCTTATAATTCAAGGGAAATTAAACATACCTCTATCTAGAGTTGTCAAAAAAGGCCGGCACAAGCCTCGCAGGCCAAGAAATTTGAAGGGCTAGGTCGGGCCAGTACTTCATTTGGAAGAGACTAAAAATGCTCAACCTAACCCAACCCTATAAGGGCCGAGGGCTGGCAGGCTAGCCCTTTTTTTTCTTTTCAAACTTAAAATTTTATAACATCAAGTAAATGAGAAGATTTTCAAATCAAACATGACAAAGAATGGTGTTGTTTCAATAATACTAGCAAAAAAATTAATGTAATTAGCATGTATCTAGGATACTAGATATGAGAGATACGTATATCTGGTGTGATGCATCTCAGATACGCGAGCTAGATAAGATAGTGGCAAGCGAGATGGGAGGGAGACGAGGGCGCGGAATTTGTATATAAATCCTAGATACATGCGAATCCATTTGGGTAGAATGTATCTAGAACAAATTAACCTAATTTTGAGTCCATGTGTCCTAAGATTCCAAGTATATAGACGTATGAAAATCTGGTAAGATTCATAATATTACAACATAACATGCATTTAAGTAATTAGCTCATACATATACTAGTGAGATTGTTGTAAGTTACCATTAAATAAATAGTTTTAGCCCATGGGCCGATCCCGGACCTGCCCGATCATACCTCAAGGGCTAAGGGCTTATATGAGTTGGGCTTACAAGCCCTAATTTTAAATAGGCTTAAAAAATCATATTTCAATACTATTTCAATAACGGATTGGATTGGACTGACCCCGTGGACTAAGCCCATTTTAACGGCTCTACCTCTATCCCAAATATTACATGAAATATGAAAAATAAAAGCTTATGATATGATTCGTTGTTACTATTTTGATATATTAAAATGTGAGAGGATATTTTATAATTTTATACTCCCACTCCGTGGACTTTCCGACAACATTTGTATTTGGTGAGTGAGTAATGGACACACTGTCCCAAAGGCGCCTATGTCTGTTTATTTTTTAATAATCTATTATTCAGTATTTATAATAGTGTCTTATTAAACCAGACTAGAATATGTATCTTACATGCCCTTTTTTTGGTTTCGGTTTCATCAATAAAATAAAATTTTATTTTGTAAAATATGAATAAGATTTCTAATTAAAAATTAAAAAAAAATCTTGAATTATATGTTGACTCAAAGGAGCGTATGCCAATGAATGCAGATATATACAAATGTAAATTATCTGAACCTATATATGAATACTCTCACGTAGTCTGCCTCTTTTTAAAATTTGTCATTAATGCACTTTAAGGGACCGGCGGACCGATTTTCTCTTATTTTGCATCTCTATGTTGTTAAATTACATATATATCCTCCCCATGTGTCTACTTAGTAGGCAAAGCACGTTTGGACTGCAATTTCACAATAATTTCACCTCATGAGATGAAATTTCATAATCTCCAAAAAAAAATTATTTGAGAAATTCATATCACAGGCCAAACGGGCCCTTAGTCTCATTTAATTATTGGTTGATTGTGAACATTGCATTGATTAATCTTAGTGTAAAATTCCACATAAGATGATAGTGTAATATTTGCTCCATCCTATAAAATTGTATTTTTTTTTGTTGTTGCATATTTAGGACCTGTTTGGTCATGCGATATGGTATCATGATATGAAATTGAAGTTTTGTTTGGACATGCGATATAAAATTTTTGTATTGTATAGTTTCTCATAAACATAAAAATCTCATAAGTTGTAAAAGTATTAAAATAGCCCCAATTGTTTATTCAATCTTATCAAATAAACAAAAATTTATAAAATTGCATAATAAATTATTACAAAGTTATTTGTTCTCCACTTAAGTAATTGTTTCATCTAACTTTAATTTAATAAAAAAATTGAACATAAATTGTAGTGTACTAGTCTTTAATACAATTCTCCCACATAGTACAAACAATTTCCTCACGTTGAACTTGCATTTCTCTATCATGTGACCGAGAAGACTAACCAACATTGTTACTTTGAGCCATTTGTTGGTCAATATCATTCACAACTATATTTTCATGCTCATAGACCATGAATATTTCATCAATACTTTGATATTCTCGCAAATAATTATGTAACATTGCACAAGCTATGACAATTTTCACTTGTGTATCACTATCGTAATGGTTCATGCCTTGTTTCAGAATTCTAATTCTATTTTTCCAAGCTCCAAAAGTCCTTTCAATCACATTGCGCAGAGATGAATGCGTATAATTAAACAGTTCTTTGGAATTTTGAGGCTCTCTTTCACTTCCTCAGTAATCTTGCAAATGATAGCGTAGTCCTTTGTATGGAGCTAAAAATCCTTTTGTGTTTCGGAAACCAATATCAACAGCATAATATTTATCTACCAACAAAATTTTATAAAGAATTACTAAAAGCATATGTGACGTAAATGAGACAACTTTGTGTAAATGAATAATATTTATTCTAAGGATGTAATTTAGAGTTACCATATGGCGGAAATGAAAATTGTGACGTTGGTCCAACAAGTGCATGCTCAAGTGCATTCTCAAGTACCTTACTATCATGTGCAGAACCTTCCCAACCAGCAGCAACAAAGGTAAATCACATATCAAAATCACAAGCACATAAGACATTTTGTGATGTTCTTCCTTTGTGATTACGATATGTTTGTTGCGCCGCTTTAGGAACCTCCCCTTCTATATATGTTCCATCAATCGAACCAACACAATCCTATCAAATAAAAAATACATCTATATTAGTTTAGTGAACATAAAATAAATTGGAAGCATTATAGAATGCACTTCATAAAAATAATGTTTGTAAGAGTAATAAAAATAGTGCTTCCAAGACAATGCAAAGTCATAAAATAAATATTATCTCTTTAAACAAAGTTGATAGGAAATATGTAACTAAATACTAATAACTTACACATAAAATATAAATGTGCACTTATTAAGGCAATAAAATAAATTTATTACTCAACAATCGGTTGGTGTGAGTTAAAGTGACTATATGTTAGTGAGAATAATAAATTTTATGTTGGTGAGAATAATAAATTTTAAAAAGTAATGATGTGATTGTAAATTTTATTTACATATGAAATAAATGGTTAGTAGATATAAATGTGGGGTTGTTTTAACAAAATATAAACTCGTGGATCAATTTTTTTATTAAAATATCTCAAATCATGATATGGAATTCTCATATAATTCCATATCATGATTTTTGAAGAATATGGAATCATATATCATGATAAGGAATCATGAGATGGAATCAGCGTAAAATCACATATCCAAACGCTGATTCCATCTCACGATACCATATCGTGATATGGTATCGCATGGCCAAACACCTACTTAATGTATTGTTTGTTTGGGAATTATAAGTAATATCGGTTAATGTGAGTATATATGCTATATTATGCGAATATAATGTAAACAATTAGAATATGCGTATTAATATGTAGAGCAATTAAACTATTTAAAGAAACAAATGAGCTTTTAAAATAAGAATCTTATGTTCTAACATTTTTTTTTTCATTATTAATCATTTTTTATAAGAAAAAATATTTCTTATTAATTATTGTATAAAAATAATCAATATATAATAATTGTTTTTTCTGTGTAACTAGTATCAGAGTATGTAACCAAATGAGCCTAACATGTAGTTTGGTTGCTGATTAGAGTTATTCATATATTATAAGACATAGTTATACAAAATTAGTTATTATGTGTTAATTATGCACAAAATAATATATAAATTGACTCATAATTTATACCTATTTTTGTTATGCAACAGTATAAATTTAAAACTAAATACCGTATTTAATGAGCTGAATTTTATACCTAACATCTAAGCATTTATCAACCATAGTACTAATAATATTAATTTTAATATGTGAATAATTCACTCTTAATCAGATATCAAACGAGCCCTCTGTGTGATGGGTGAATCGAACACATGACACAATCATTTTCTTGACTATACAAGAAAGATACTAATAAAAGAAAAACATTAGGTAATTACACTAATCTCTTAATAATAACTTGAACTGGATATAAAAAAAGGAAAACAAACTAGTACATCTTGTATGCTCCTTAATAATTAACGTGTCTTTAACTTCTTTCATTGACTTTTTGGTGTACGACAATGCATGGTGGAGTAATCCATTTTTTTTGTTTTGAAGTGAGTAGGTGATGATATGTTAACTTCCTCCGTTAGTAAATAATAGAGGTAATATTATTATATTATTTTTTAATTTTATTAAATTTAATGCATTGAAAAATTTATTAGATGATAAATAATATTTTAATAATAAAGGTAAAATATTTACAAAAGGTAAATTATCTCTTGATTTTTTAAATTGAGAAAAGACATAGATTCCCCCTTGAACTTATATCGAAAAGTCAGCTACACACTTAAACTATTAGGACGATCTATTACACACCTTTACTATTTAAAATTGAATTTATTTACTCCCTAAAATTGACGTGGCAAAATAATAAAAAACTAGCGCATTAGAAAAAATCAAAATCTTCCTTCCCCTCCCATTACCCTTTTAAAAAAGAATTAAAAAATCAAAATCTTCTTTCCCCATCCATTACCCCCTTCTTCTTCATTCTTTAATTTTCATCACAATTTTTTTATTTTTTATCACAACCTCAAAGATTCACAACGACTAGAATGTAGTACTGGTGTTGTTGGTTGTGGTTATTTGTTGGTTGTTCAAATCTGAAAGTGTGAAGCTCTTAAACTTCATCGGAGCCATGACTGAAGCTTTAAGCTCGCTGACACACCAGCAAAAGAAATCAAAAGAATAAAATCGCAAAGGGATAAGTTAATGAGGTCTGATTTGGTGTTTTCCGGTGATTGGTTGAATTTTGAGTGGCTATTATGTGGTGGTTTAGGTGATTGTTTGGTGACTAATGATTCGTCGGAAAAGAAGAACGAATGGAGTTGTGGAGGTAGGTTTGTGGTGGTGATAGGTTGGTTGTTCTTCGCCGGAGAAGACAAAGAAAATTATGATGTAAATCAAATGAATGATTTTTACGATAAGATTAGAGATAAAGTGGGTGGATTTAGTGATAAAGAGATATAATTATTAGAGATTTTCAATAACTAATTAGAGATTAATTAGTGTAAAATAGAGTTAACAAAAAGAAAGTTAATTAATAAAGAAAACAAAACAAAAAGAATATAAAAAAATTATAAAATCTGATGTGGCCCTGACGTAGTGCTTATGTGACAGCGAGTGTAATACACTACATGCTGTGAGAGTGGTGTTACACGTCTCAAGGTGGTATTAAATTCAATTTTAAATAGTAAAGATGTGTAATAGGTCATCATTATAGTTTAAGTGTGTAACTAACTTTTCGGGACAAGTTAAGGGGGAAATTTATGCCTTTTCCCTTTTTAAATTAAACAAGTATTACTAAACAACTATTTTTAGTATAGTGACAACTATTATTGGATGGATGGAGTATAAGAAAATTTAAGAGCCATTTGATCATAAATCAAAAAAATTATTAATTATGTCCATTTCTTATTTATTTACTATTTTTAAAAGTCATTTATTTGTCATTTTTCACATATCAAGAAAATACAATTATCTCTTCATGTCTTATCTTTTATATGAGTAATACTGATTTTTCAAATCATTTTTTTAGACCTAATACTAAACATTATTTAATAATGATAGTGTGGTAAAATAGTTATGTCAATCATTATTTTCTTAAGGAATGTGTCAAATCCAAATATGACAATTAAAAGTACACAGTGAGAGTATTTATGATTTTAGGTAGATAATTTTTACTTTATTTAAAAGTTAGTATTTGATCATCAAAATTTAAATTCACTAGAGTTGTATTTCAAAATTATACGTGTTTTCTAACTCAACTTTTACTTTTGAAAATATATTTAAATACATCCATGTATAAATATCATTTCAAATATTCTTCTTAAAAAATATAATCAAACACAACTCTATCTTTAGTGTCTTAAAAAAATCAACAACCAAACGCAAACTTAGAATCCATAAAATAGGAAGTATAAAACGGTATACTAAATTGTTCTGGAATTATTATTTTTATTAAAACATAGGACAAATAAATATTTTTACTAACTAACATGCTAATTTATGAAAAGGAAAAATTATGATTCTTCTTAATTGTTGACTGAATTCTCACATGGCATGTTAACCAGGTAATAATAATCTTAATAAATAATTAAATAATACATGTGTGCATCGACAGTGTCATTTTACCTCCTTCACCAAACTTGTTTCGGTCTTAAGATGTTTGTGAAGGTGAAAGTGAAGGGAGAATGAGTAACTAGAATTTTAATTCTTGTTTAAGCTATTTGTTTAATGATAATTGAAAATATTAACACCAGAATTAGGTGGAGAGTTGACATCATATATCACAGTTGATTTTATGATTGTGTTATACGTGAAGCAGTCTTATCTCTATTTTAATTTTTTTTATACCAATAAAATTGATTTAAAAAAAAATATGAAGAGAAAATTGCATAAATATATATGACACCATCTGAATTTCAAAATTCTATACACAAAAATCTTAAGTTTTTAACAAAATTTACATGTTTAAAAAATACGAAAAAAATATTTATAATCACAATAATTAACTACTTAAAATACTTTAAAAAAACATACTATAAGATTAAATTTTAATATCGCTAGTTTGAATAATTTCGACAATAATTAGCCACATCCCCCAAACCAAAACAAAAAAAAAACAAAAAATCAGCAATAAGATGGTTGGCTGGTTGGACGGATCGGTTGTGTGACTGTGTCGGTCCGGATGATGATAACTTTTGAACAATTTCCTAAAACAAAAAAAGTGGGAGAATTATTTTTATAGGTCATTTATATATACAAAAAATTAATTAAAATTATTTTTCACGAGAGATCTTTATTTTTATACATAAGAGATTTTAAATTATTTTTTTTGTAAGTGGTCAAGAAATTTCATTTTCTAAAAAGAAAGGCTTAATACATTGATATTCTCTTGAAGTTATTAGTAAATTCATTTAAAAATCTTCATAACTTGTTCCAATTGAGCAACTGAACACATCGTAAACTATACTTATTAAACACTTTCATTTCAAATTTTTGAAAAGCTTTTACTCGATCTTAAGCGTCTACTAAAAATCAAGTTAATTATATAAAATATGTCATCCTCTTTGATAACATGCATCAAACTCAATCGGGGCATCAGTGTTTTACGACTTATTTGGGTTAACAAATATAATTAAAGACGGTGACATATTTTAAGTGATTAACTTATATATATATAATGATCACATGAACACAGGTGAAAAATATTTTCAAAATTTGAACTAAAATATCTAATAAAATTTACTGATATTTTTAAATACGACCAATGTATTAAAACCCAAAAAAATGAATAGTTTTCAATAATAGCTTGAGCCTGGTTCTACATTTGATTGTTGCCTTCAAACTTTGCTTACTCAACACTCAAAGGAAGCTTTTCCCAAAAAATAAAAGACAAAAGCACATTGATCCACATCTACCAATATTGATTGACAATAATATACATCATGAATAATCGAAAAGGCAAGAGTTGATAAATCTCTCTTTTGCATTTATTTAATTTATTATTTTTACTTGATAGAATAAATGAAATTAATAAGGGTAGTTTAAAAAACACCATTATACAATAAGTTATCACTTTATTTTTTTTAGCTACATAGAAAACTATCATCTATATTTTACTTGATTTTTATTGATTTAATACTCTCTTTTAAAAAAATTCTATTAGGATTTTGTTTTATTAAGTTGTTTTTGTTAATATGCTTGAAAATATGGGTTTGGTTAATAGTATTATGTAGTTATGATAAGTATAATGTTGAAAAATAATTCTCTCTTAATTTATTAAAATAAATAAATAAATAAGAAAGATGTATTTTTTCGTATAACAATCAAATAAAATAGAATTGACAGAGTACATATTGATAGATTATGATAACCATCACGAAAATTTCTAGTGGTATTAAAACAGTTAATGAAATAGAAGTAACTAATCAAATTTCCATCTTAATTTATTAAAATGAATAAATAAGAATAATATTTATTTTTGTATAGCAGTCAAATAAAATAGAATTGACAGAGTACATATTGATAGATTGTGATAACCAATACGAGAACAGTTAAGGAAACAACAAATAACTAAAGAAAATAACATGTACAATGAATCAAACATATTTCGCAGTAAAACAAAATGCCACTCAATTACCTACCGACTTTCATATTATGATAAGCAATTCAAGTAATATTACTATAAAAATAATAATTATTTATTTAAATCCAAAAAGTACCACATCATCAGCTTCAAAAAATTTGAGATGAGTTAAGCAATCAATATAAATGGATATAATAATAATAATATCGAATGATCAAATAAAATAAAACTGATGGTTAATTTTAGTATAACCATTAAACAAAATAGAATTGATGGAGTACATATTGATAGATTATGATAGCCAACACGAGAATTTTTAGAGGTATTAAAACCGTTAATAAAACAGATGCAATAAATAAAATATTTCTCTTAATTTGTTAAAATAAATAAATAAGAACAAAATGTTTTCTTAATATAACGTTCAAATAAAAAATAGAATTGATAAAGTATATCTTGGTAAATTGTAATAACCAATATGAGAATTTTCAGCGATATCAAAGCAGTCAATGAACAGAAACAACAAATAAAATAGTGTGATAACTAAAATAAAAGAACAACACAAATAACATATGCAATTCATTAAATATATTTTACACTTAATATATAGCAAAACAATACCCAATTACCTACCAACTTTCCTACTAAATAAATAATTCAACAAACAATACTATAAATAACAATTGTTTAGTTAAATTCAAAAAGCACAACATGATCAGCTCCAAAACTTTTTAAGATGAGAAAGATCAATTCCCAGGGCACCCCATTAAGCAATTGATGTAAATGGATATAATAATTGTAATATAGATTAATATGGGTTGTGGTAGGGCTAGTTCATTCTTAATCAAAAGGTTTCGAGTGAGAGTCTTGAGTATGAAGAAAATTTTATTGAAAGCGTCACTTCTAAAAAGATATTGCAATGAACGATCCAAATTAAATCAGTTGCTAAAAAAACCAAAAGAACATATACTAATGTTGTCACAAAAATCAAAAGGACGAAAGCGTCATTTCATCTACTCAAACGGTCTCTATTTCCCTTTAGGTCCCCACTCTCTACACAAATGGCAATTCCTTAAAAACATTTCTCTATACTATGCTCCTCTCCCTATCGCCTATGGCCAAATAACCTCTTCTGTGCTTCTCTCTCATCGATATTCTTTCTCTCTCTAAAATGCCAACTCCATATTGATCAGCTCATTAATCTCCGGTACGCTTTGTGGTGTCCCGTCTTACTCCGTTGTAGTCGGAAACAATGGCGGTTTCCGGCGAGAATCACAGTTCCGGGAATTCACTCTCCAGTTTTTTCACTTCACGAACTCCTATTTTAGGTCTTCAGCTCTATATCGTAGTTGCCGCTACAGTTATCATTATGGTTGTCGTGCTTTTTCTCATCTTTCTACTTGTCAGGCTAAATCGAAGCTCGAAACGACGTCGCAGTGGAGGTAAGAAGAGTGTCGGTTTGTTACCTTTGGTAGCTGATGTGATTCGCGACAGTAGAACAACCGATCTCAATGAGATTGGTAAAGTGAATCATTTAGCGAAAAAGGAGGATGAGACTATTGCGATTCTCCGAAAAGTAGCTCAGGAAGTGATCGAGATTGAGTCTGATGGTATAAAAGGAAGTTCAGGGAGTAATGAGTCAAGTACGAGCCGGAGTGATACATCGTCGGCGATCTCTGGTTCAACCGAGTCGACGAATATTGGGTGGGGCCGTTGGTACAGTTTGAAAGAACTGGAGATGGCGACCAAAGGATTTCGTGCCGAGAATGTGATCGGTGAAGGTGGATACGGTGTCGTATTTCGCGGAGTCTTACAAGATGGTTCAGTAGTAGCTGTCAAGAAGCTTCTAAACAACAAGTGGGTACTTATTATTTAATTCTTCATGTTTTTGCATAATTTTATTTAAATATATGAAATCCAATTTAAGTAGACCAAAGTAAGTGTTTACGACAACAATATATCCAGTGAAATCCATCAAAATGAGGTGTGGAGGTAGAGTTTGCGCAATTCTCACCACTACTTTTTTTTCTTTTTATTACTGATTTGATTTGTTTGAGCCGGAACTTCTTTTGGAAATATGTCTCTGTTTCATTGTTGTATTTCAATTTTTTTTATCTTCTCTTCCCTTTGTAGCTGTTTGTTTGAGTTGATTAGCTGGTGTAGTGTCTACATCTTGTTTGTTTTCAGCTTAAGTTTCTAGGAAAAAGAATCCAATCTTCTCAGATCTGGATTTATGTGATTATTTTTCTCTTTTTGGGTCAAAGTACAATATTTGTTACTCCATAGAAAAAGAAAGTAAACGTTACTTTTGTTTTTTTTTTCTTTTTTATCTTCTCTTCTGCTTTTTCTTCATTCCTTTTTGTTCTTTTTTATCCTGGAACTATTTCTCTCTTTTCTTTTTTCCTTCTTTTTTATTTCTTTTGTACCAGCCTAAGTATGTTCTTTGCTAAATTCTAGACATAAGGTTGAGTAATTATGCTCAGTAATGACAACTTCCATTTAAGCCAATCTTTATTAGCCGTAATGATGGTTGGCAACAGTACAACTGTAAATGGAGTTATGCTCACTGTCATGATCTAAGTTATTGCATTACACAAACATCAAGCAGAGAAGGACATGTAGTGTAATCTCATAAGTGGGGTGTGGGAAGGGTAGTGTATACGCAGACCTTACTACGTGGATGAGGTGTTCAAGGTTTACTATTTTTTTGAATTTGTTGCTCATGCACTATGACTAAAAGATTCTACTTTGAACCATTGTTGCTCATGCACTATGACTTGATTGAATACAGGGGTCAGGCAGAGAAGGAGTTCAGGGTGGAAGTTGAGGCCATTGGCAAAGTGAGACACAAAAACCTTGCGGGTCTTCTTGGTTATTGTTCAGAAGGTGTTCATAGGTAATTCATTACAGTTAATATTCACAAACATATGGAAAATTCTTGTCTCTGTTTACAAATACATCTGTTAAATCGTTTACTGGCTGTCCAGGATACTAGTGTATGAGTACATTGACAATGGCAATTTGGAGCAATGGCTACACGGTGATGTAGGGTCTGTTAGTCCTCTAACCTGGGAGATTAGACTGAGAATTGCAATTGGAACTGCTCGAGGGTGAGGCTTCTACATTTTGTTTTTTCACTACATGATATGTATCCTAGTCCTTGTCATGAACTGAAATTGCTTTGACCTTGAAGCATGAT
This sequence comes from Solanum bulbocastanum, assembly GCA_037074985.1. NCBI lineage: Eukaryota > Viridiplantae > Streptophyta > Magnoliopsida > Solanales > Solanaceae > Solanum > Solanum bulbocastanum. The sequence continues at coordinate 69,900,243 of CM073597.1, read as the reverse complement.
CTTTTATGTGTGCACTTTCTTTGGTAATTACCAAGACTATCTTCTCCCGTTGCTCCAATGTTGATTGACAGTGTAAACCCATGGTTATAGGAGGCGTTGTATCTCCAACAATTCATACGTATCTTTTACAACGTTTGTGACTTAAGTTTGACATGTGTGCTAAAGAATAGGTTAAGCGCACATGTTCACGCTTCGACAATTTGCTGTTGGACATTCAACCCTGATTTTGAAATCTATGGGCTGCATATTTTTCCGTGTGCAAAAAAAGAAAGAGATACACATCTTTTGTGCATGCATGACTTAATTTTTCCTATCTCATTTGACATCATTACTTTTTTGTTTGGACAGACTTGCCTATTTGCACGAAGGTTTGGAACCCAAAGTTGTGCATCGTGATGTTAAATCAAGTAATATTCTGTTAGATAGGAAGTGGAATCCAAAAGTATCAGATTTTGGACTTGCCAAGCTTCTAGGACCTGAGAAAAGCTATGTGACTACCCGTGTTATGGGGACTTTTGGGTGTGTCCTTTCTCTAATCTTTCCAAACTTTTATAAGCAAATACTAAGTGGATTAATGGTAATTATGGATGATGATATTGCCACAGATATGTTTCTCCTGACTATGCCAGCACTGGTATGCTTAATGAGGGGAGCGACGTGTATAGCTTTGGTGTTATGCTCATGGAGATTATTACAGGAAGAAGTCCTGTTGACTATTCAAGACCGCCTGGGGAGGTAAGAACAAATTTTCCCTTGTCATTTCTGCTCCCACTGCCAAAAATATATAAAAATAAAATAAAAGGAGTTAAAAGAAGAGCAGTTACATGCTGAAAGATCTTTTGGCATTATCTTGACATCATTACAAAAAAATTGCAGATGAACTTGGTTGATTGGTTTAAAGGAATGGTATCAAATCGACGTGGTGAAGAATTGGTCGACCCATTAATTGAAGTCCATCCTCCTCCTAGATCCCTAAAACGGGTTTTGTTGGTCTGCCTTCGCTGCATAGATATGGATGCCAACAAGCGGCCAAAGATGGGTCAAATAGTACATATGCTAGAGGCTGATGAATTTCCTTTCCGTTCAGTAAGCCATCTCACCTAGTGGCCTCTGATTGACTGAAAAATGTCATCTCCTATTTGCGGTTTCAATTACTAATCTTTATTTGACATATCTGATTCACTTGCCACTTGCCCTCAGATTTCTCAGTTATAGAAGAAATGCTCATTCATTTGTATCCATTAGTTGTTTCTGTTAGCATGTGCTCAATCTGCTTGTCAAAGCATAATATATGTCATATAAGTTTTTGAATACGACTTATGATAAAGGGCATTACAACTTATTCATCCAGACTGTCCAATTACTGAAATTGGCTTTCTTCCCTTTTACTGCTTGCAATCACTGAAGTAGAGTAACCCTTAAAATCAGATTGGTTTGGTGGTATGCCTTCTGTCCTTTTCCCAGTCAGTTAGTATTAGAGTGGTGGGTTCAACCAACTTCATATCAGTATGTTCACTTTACTCAACTTATCTTGAAACATTACTAGAGTACCAGACAATAGTGTGTATCTGCACTTGGACATTTCATGTTTCTTTAGTATGAATCATTTTTCTCTTTACATTGAGTACAACGTATACATTTACAATATCGATAAGTTTCTCAATAGCTTGGTTTTGACTTGTTTTTTGCAAGGGTGGTGGGGAATTCAAGGAAGAGAAAATTAGCTCGTTATTTATTTGATTCACGCCTATTGGGTTCATATGGTGTAGTGAACTATTTTTCCCTTTGTAATTTGTTTTTGCAGGAACCTCGACTAGTCCAGGAAAAAGATCCTCTAAATCCACGTTCAGCCGGTACCAATAGACTTCAACTAGCTACTAAGGACGGCGCAGGTGATGATGAACAGAAACCTAGAGGGAGATGAAGAGTTATATACTGGAATATTTTAGTATGTATATTCTTTTGAATCATTTCCGCTCAGTCCCAGTTTATTGTCTCCTACAGTATTTTAGGCTCTATATCTTGGTCAATTTTTGTATATAAACATATTTAAACTACTCAATGTCCTCAGGAAAAACACTTGCATTATCTATCTTAGTTTACTTAAGAAATGCAGAATATTAGATTTTACCAACTTAATTTTAGCCTGTGTTGCATGCCTGATCGGTGCTTCTTGTTGTAATGAATGTAGTCATGACTTGGGGAAATTTCAAGTATTAAGGCTCCCTGGTGTAAAATTCCTCATTCACGAGGACTAAATGGGAAACTTTAGGTCCATATTTATAGGCACATTTAATTTTTGTTTTACTCTCGTTTTCGACGCGTCATAACTTAAGAGATCATTTCCACATTTTTTCTGTGAGGCTTTACATTTGACATTCATTGGAATTGTTTCTTCGAATTTCAAATGGGTGCTATTATGATATTCTACTTCATTTACATTTTGATGAAGGTTATTTATATTTTACTTTATTTACATTAAAGTTATTAAATTAATTTATGTAATGAAAAATTCACTCAATTTTGTTTACGTATCATAGGAAGTCGGTAAGCACTAGAACTAGGGGTACAAATCAGAATCAAATCGAAAAAAAAAATTGACTAACAGTTTTGTTCAACTTGGTTTGATATAGTAAAAAAAATTTGATTATACTTGGGTTGGTTTGGTTTTAACTAAACATAGTCGACATGAGACCAAACCAACCCGACATTATATATATAATTTTTAAAATTTATTTTATACATAAAAAGTATTTACTTTGATGTAATTTCTAAATATTACTTGTACATTTTCATAGTTTTTATCTTTTAACATATTTTTTCAAATTTTTTGAGATTAGAAATTTTGAATGGTCCAATAAAGGTTGTCCATTGATATTAGTAACTATATGAATACTTTATTGGAAAAATCCAAAAATCCAAAAAAAATCAAGGTTTATTAGTTTGGTTTGATTTAAAAATTTAACACAAATGGTTTAGTTTGGTTTGGTATTTGAAAAACCTGAACCAACCCGAGGTTGCAAAACCCGAAAGAACCCGAGTTTTCTTAGTTTGGTTTATAAAACTAAAAATAAAAACCCGAACCAATCCCAGAAAAAACCCGAGTTTTCTTACTTTGGTTTGGTTTATAAAATTAAAAATTTGACACAAATAATTTGATTTGATATTTAAAAAATCGAACCAACCCGGTCATCTACTCTTAACTAGAACTATTTTATGACCACAAAGTTATTTATGAGATTAACCCCACAAATGAAGGGATTTTAAAGAAGATGATTCTGGGAGAACATTTAAAATGATTGAAGCGGTATGATTAAAATTGAAAAATAACCAAATGCGTTAAGTTTCCTAAATTGCTTATACTTTTTTAGTGACAATTTTTCCTGCACACTTTGCCTAAGAACAGTAGTATTCTGAATGAACCATAATAGCATAGAGTAAAAATACATTTCTACTAACTTACTATAAATATCACACATAAATAATTATGTTTCTATCTTTCATAGTGTAGCCTTTTAATTGGCCATCTATCACAGTTTTCTAACATTTACCTGCAAAACAAAGAAACTAACTAGCGAAAGTAACAAAATTCGGAGGTAAATTTTAAAAATTTATATTCAAATATCTGTTTGATTGTGAAATTAATTTGAGCTTCAAATATTTTTTAAGTTTTTAAAAATTGACCTTTTGAGACTTTCACTCACAAAAACTTTAAATTTTTTCATTTAAAATACATATCTTAACACAACTTCAAATTTCAAAAATTACAACTTCAAAAACTCAAATTTTTAATTTTAAAATCTATGACCAAACGGGAGTTAGATTAAGATACCGTTGAAAAGACTTTCTTTCTTTTAATGACTTGAATAGTTGAACATGTCACGATTCAATTTGTTTGTCGTACTTTATTTTACTCTATTTTTTAAAAAAAATCTCTCTCTTTTTAATAGTAACTTTTTAATTTTTATTTTTCACCTGATATTTAAAACCATAAATTTTAAAACATTTTAATATATTCAACATAATTTTAATTTAAAATTATAGATTCAAATCACTTTCAATTTCTTAAATTCCAAAGCTGAATGAACAAAGTAAAACGGAGCTGAGTATTTGCTTTAGTTGAGAGTTACAGATGTATTACAAGTTTACAACGCAGAAAAAGCCACAAGTCTCTACTTATCTGACACGTGTTATGCCCTTAATTCTATTTTCGAACGTGCACTCTCCACCTTTCACCATTTCTGATTGAAGACCTTTAACAAACATATAAATACCCATTTCTCACAGAGAATAACACTTTTTCTCCGACGACATCAAGCATTAACCAGATCTGTGGCGTTAAACTCCAATTATAGATCCAGAAACTTGTAGAAACAGATAGAAGAATCAGAAGCTTCGCAATGCCAATGGAGGAGACGTTGGTACAGCGATTGGAGTCGGCGGTAATGCGGCTGGAGGCGCTATCAGCCACCGGCGGTTCAGTCGGGACAGGCGATGGTACGGCGATTTTAGATCCGTCGATTATTGCATTTGACGATCTGAGGTCGCAGTTCCTCGGAAAGGTTTCGAGTGCTGCAGAGAAGATCGGAGGACATGTTCTGGATATCACTAAGATTGTTGAAGCGGCTTTCGCCGCTCAGAGAGAACTTCTCATTAAGATCAAGGAGACTAAGGTAATGTCAAATCTCTGATCAGCTCATTAGAGTGGAGTGGCAGAGCAAGGATTTTTGCTAACTTGTTCAAAATATGAACCGTAAACACAAAAAAACGAAGGAATACAACATGTAAGATATAATTTTGACCCCATATATATAGTGTCTGGGAACTCCTTACTTACCCTGGCTCCGCCCTGCTGTTCACCTCTTAAGTATTCCTGTGTGTTTTAACATTTTGAAATAAGCTAAGACTTCAAACTTCCCATTTTATATGGCCCGCACAAATGTTATGTCAATGCTTAAGATAATAAGATGAAAATTTCCAAAAGTCTTCCTTTCTCTTAAGTTCCATGTCGAGTCAAACTAAGTCACATAAATTGGAAGGCAGGTGTGTGCTATTTCCATATTCTGATGTATGTTTTGTTTGATAATGTGCATACAGTAGTGAAGTTGCAAGGACTTATATGATGCAATATGAATGTTTTTTGGTTTCGTTGTAGTATCCATTCCATATTGTTTGAGTTCAATGAATAATCGTTTTCATAAGTCTTATTTGGAGGATAGGAATTGTTGCTTGAAGCATGTGAAGATAGAAGAATTTCAAATGGAATCGTGCTTGTTTATTATCTTTTACTAGCTGGAAACAGTGATATGCTATCCGAAGTTTTTGATTGAACTCTGTATTTCGAGAAAGAGGTGTAGACTTTGACAATTTGTATTCATCGTAGCAAGTGAGAAGTGTAATTTCTTACCTTTCGCTTGAAATGTTTGAGGTTTATGTGCGTTGATTAGTGAAAATACAGAAAGGTACTCTCTAATAGTGCACAAAATTATTTTCTTTGTCGAAGATGCTTTTATTTGTATACTGGTTCAATTTTTATCTCGATTTTGTAGAAACCAGACAACTCAAGTTTGGCTGAATTTCTCAAACCATTGAATGATGTGATTGTGAAAGCTACAAAAATGACGGAGGGACGTCGGTCTGATTACTTCAACCAGCTGAAGGCTGCTGCTGATAGTCTATCGGCTCTAGCATGGATTGCCTACACTGGAAAAGACTGCGGTTAGACATTTTTTTTATCTCTACACATTCTAAATGAAGAGAGCAACTGTTGAACTTCTCATTTTTTCTTTTCTAGGCATGCCCATGCCTATTGCATACGTGGAGGAAAGTTGGCAGATGGCTGAATTTTATAGTAACAAGGTAATTTAGGCCTTTTCTAGCAGTTCAGATTCTCCTCCCAATTGCTCTCACTTGGTTAAAGAAATCTTTAAGATATTTTTACAGAACCTAGACAAAATTAGGTGGAAAAGGGTCTGTAGTTTTGTTATCCCCTAATTTTCTGGCACGATGTGGTATTTTTTTGTTTGCTTCTCTTTCTCTTGGTTAGAAGTTATATTCTAACTTCTGTAAAATATTTTCAATATTTTTTAGATTCTCGTGGAGTTTAAAAACAAAGACCCAAATCATGTTGAATGGGCAAAAGCTTTGAAAGAACTTTATCTTCCTGGATTGAGAGATTATGTTAAGAATCACTATCCATTAGGTCCTGTATGGAGTGCTACAGGAAAAACTGCTGTATCGGCACCGTCGAAAGCTCCTTCACCAAGTGCTCCTGCTCCTCCGGCTCCTCCTCCATCTTCTCTCTTCAGCTCTGAATCTCCTCAGGCTTCATCATCATGCCCCACGAAAGGGATGTCTGCTGTCTTTGACGAAATTAATTCGGGAAAGCCAGTGACTTCTGGTAACTTTCCTTTCCCACCCTCATCTATCATGTATAATAAGATAGAAGTTTACCCTTATTTGAATGTTTTCTTCTAGGACTGAGAAAGGTAACAGATGACATGAAAACAAAGAACCGTGCCAACAGAACTGGCGTTGTTAATGCTGGTGAGAAAGAAGTCCGCGTGAGCTCACCCTCTGCCTCTAAAACTGGACCTCCAAAATTTGAGCTTCAGATGGGCCGTAAGTGAGTAAAGAAAACGCTTCAATCTATCTCTATGTGCAATTTTCTCGATCATTCCTAAATTTGCTGTCATGTGGCTGGCAGATGGGTGGTTGAGAATCAAGTGGGAGAAAAGAACCTAGTTATTGATGATTGCGATACAAAGCAATCAGTATATGTCTATGGGTGCAAAGGTTCAGTTCTGCAGATCAAAGGTAACATAATTCTTCTCTATAAATGAAGTAGCATAAACTGGACAATAACAAAGTGGGTTTATGTTGAACTTGTATTGATATACTGATGTCACACAGGAAAAGTCAACAACATCACAATTGACAAATGCACTAAGATAGGAGTTGTATTCGCGGTCAGTGATGAACTTCAAGAAAAGTTCTTTAAATATTGAAGGCTGTTGTATCATCCACTAAATGGCTTACCTGATCATCTAAATTTGGTGCACAGGGTGTTGTGGCAGCTTGTGAGGTTGTCAATTGCAACGGTGTAGAGGTGCAATGTCAGGTATCAAAATTTATATGTAATGGTCTAGAAAAGTGCAGTTAAATGAAATTTGAGTATTAACAATTATATAACTATGTTTTCATGAGATTAATGTTAAAGCTCCTTTTATGTGGGATACTAGGGCTCGGCTCCTACAATTTCAATCGACAATACAAACGGATGCCAGTTATACTTGAACAAAGATTCTTTGGATGGTTCTATTACAACAGCTAAGTCGAGTGAAATCAATGTTTTGGTTCCTGGTGATGGGCCCGATGATGATTGGGTAATTTTTTCTTCTCTTTTTCTTTTTCTCTCTCTCTCCCCCTCAATTTTATTTTAATTGGTATTGTGGAGGAAGCATTGCATTAAGTCAGATGTCGTCAATATTCCTTACATGTCCGCCAATGCATTCTTTACAACGATAACATGCTCGGTATAATCCCACAAGTGGGGTCTGGAGAGGGTGGTCTATACGTAACCTTACCCTTCCTTGTGAAGGTAGAGAGGTTGTTTTTGTTGGACCATCTGGGAATGCATGGTATTCTTATCGCATTTTTCTTTCCTTTCTATTTTTGCCTTTGTGCTTTATCCTAATGGATTTCACGTACACAAGCAAGACTAGCTTTTCAACCTGGGAAAATGATCATGGTTTTCGGTGCCTCTTCACTCTTTCTTTAAATAGAGATTAAACTGTATCTTATGAAGCAAAAAAGTGAACTTCAAGTATCAGATTTCATGTTTTAGATGAAACTAGTTAAAGCTTTAATGTATGAACATTATTGCAGGGTGAGCATGCTTTGCCACAGCAGTATGCTCATGAATACAAGGACGGACGCTTCGTGACTACTCCAGTCTCCCACTCTGGAGCTTAACTGGTGAAACTTTTCTACATCCAGTTGTTTTCCTTTTCACTTTTTTATAATTATTTCTTTGTTTACCAATTTGATATATTGGAGAGCTGAAAGATGGTCGATTCTTTTCTTTCTTGATTGTAAGGTATGTTCTGTACCTTGTGTTTGTTCAAAGCAAGGAGCTTTGTGACTTTTCTGTTGTCACATTTTTGTTATTTTTACCAGAGCTTGACCTTTTAAAGCTCTCTTTTTTGTGGAACATTATATAATTTCCACAGCCCATGTAATCTTCCGTTCAATGTTTTAAAGTAGAAAAGTCCTAATCAGTTGGAAAAACCCGTGGTCAACTATGAACTTGTTCTGTTAAGCATGCTCTAGTTGTGTTGTTACTCTTTTAAAAGCGTTTCACGTTTGTTCGGTTGTACTTTTATGCTGTTAAATAACTACCTTTTTTGGATCCGGCATATCCAGAAATGTGTTTTAGGTTACAGGATGTGAGTCTTCAGTCAACCCTGTTTGCCTGATTCAGAGGCAGTAGGTGACTAACAGATAAAAACCACACTCTTATTTTTCGCTTAATCTTCGTATATGCTGTGAGAATGGATTCCTATGATGTGTGAGTCATATGTCGAACTAGCTTTAGACTGGTGTAACTACCTCCATTGGGCAATGAATTTTTTGTTCACTCTTTTTGTGGTCTTCCATCTGCAATTCATCGAAAAAGGGGAAGTAATGCCGTGGATGCGGAAACTAAAGCTGTGTAGTCAAATGAACCAATCCCTGACTAATCGCTTCAGCGAGCAGGGCAGTCCTAGCATGTTCTATGGGAAGGCTGTGTGGTGTTTTTCGCCAGAGCCTTTTAGTTTAGGGTACTAGTTTTACAGTTTGCTAACAAAGCTTTGTTAAATAGAAGAAGGTTTAAGCGTGAATAGAGTTTTGGGAATAACAGATTATGCTCTTTTAGTCAATTACCAGTTATCTTGAATAATAGATACCACTCTTTCTGAATAGTCCTATCCTTTTGAATCTAACTTCTGAAATATCAATAGTAACAAAAACTAAAGAATTTGAAGCACCAAAATTTCATTTGGTATCTTGGTCAACCTTTGGGGACTGAATAACAATCTCGGGATAACCTAATTAGTTATTCTATTATGACCTACTTTTGTCCAAGTATAGCAGAGTGAGCTTAACTTTCTTTGATTAAGTTGTAGAAACAATCACTTGCATTTGAAATCGCTGGATTACAATAGCTTGTTGTGTTAAGGTGTCCAAAATTAGTGGCGGCTCAATGCTTATAAAAATTAGGCATATGCCTTAGGCTCCCAATTTTAAGGGGCCTCAAATTAATTTTTTTTTATAGAAAAAATTAATTATTTAACATAAATGTGTGTATATATATATATATATATATATATATATATGTATATATATATATATATAATTTTATTTTATTCTCCTTAATCTCAATCAAATAGAAGAAATTAAGAAAAATGTTGTTTTGTCTTCTTACACTCTCTTCACTAACTCTCGTGTTATAATTTTCTAGACCCCTTTTATACTCTATCTAAGTTAGAGCTCTATTAAAAAATGAATAAATAGTAAAAATCATGTGTTGGATAAAGCGAATTACAAGTCTGTTTAGATTGACTTATTTTATGTGCTTTTAAATAAAAAAGAAGTTCATAAGTGTTTTGTCAACTATTACGTATAGAATAATATTAACAATTTATATAATAATTGCCTCAGTTAAAAGATTTTAGGCCTTTAATTTAAATTTCGCTTTAGGCCTTCAAGTACGTTGAGCCGCCTGTCCAAAATATGTTATTTTAATCATTTTGTGTATTATTATTTGTATGTATGGTTTTTTTTTTTACGAAGGCTGTCTAATTTGCACGTGGCTCTGCCCCTGGTTATTTCAACGTTTGCTTAGAATGACTTCGTAATTGAGTCTGACACAGTTACACATGTACCACTATTATCTTTCTTAGAATAGCAAACATTTTGTAACCGTTATGCGTTTCAGTTTCTACAATATGCAATAAACTCATAAAATAAGAACCCCAGAATACGCTTTTTGCCAGAGCATTGTCATACGTTATCAACTTTACCAAATTTGCTTTCCCAATTAATTAACAAAACAGCGCACACAAATATTAAATGTTCCTTATCTAACAAAGACACTGGAATCGTTTGGTTGAGAATAAGTTATTTCATAATAACTTATGTTGGGATTAACTATTCTGGGATAACTTATCCCATCATATATATGAGATAACTTATCCCATCACTATAATATAAATGGTGGGATAAATTATCCCAAACATGGCAACCAAACAAGATAAAAAAAATTATTCCATCACTATTATTTTTAATCCCTCACACCAAACGATCTAACGAGCAAACCCTTCAACTAGAAAACGACCCCTTTAAAAGCAGGATTTATTAAAAAAAGCAAGGAAAGGCATGACTTGGTATAGAGCCGTGTAGTCGTCGGTTTTACCACCAGAATGCCTATGAGATAGTGGTAGTGGTCGGCCTTTCGAATGCCTTCTTCCTCGCTTGAGTCGGACTCAATCACTCTTTGAGTTTGGAGGATCATTCGTTATTCACTCTCTTGCTATTACCCGCAGCAGGACTTATTGGGCTTTTTAAGGTAGACCAAGCCCTAGATAAGGTGAATCTTACTTTAGAGAATTAGACTAAATTGAGTCTAAGTATACTTAAAGAAGAAAGAGGGAGCTAACAAACTCCCCGAAGGGGGTGCAGGGAATCATCTTTTTGCCAACACAAGATTAGGGCCGTCCCCTTCATTCTATGTTGACCCCGGCCCGGGCTGGCTTCTTGGGAAGCCCGTTCCCACCGCGCTCACAGCCCGGCTGGCCTTCCAGCGGTAGTGGGAATTCTCCCGTTCCCTGGTCAAATACTTGGTTTGGCTCTTTTGCTTCTTTCGAAGATCATGTCGAATCGCTCTCTCATACTCCTCATAGGTCAGCCCTGGTACCACAGAGGCCGTCGCCGCAGATGAGGGCGGATTCCAATTTGCTTCATTATCTTCTTCTTCGTCAGCTCTAAGACGAGGGAAGCGCTTAAAAGCCCCTTTATTCATACATTGAATTTCGAGATAGCCGGATAGCAACGGTCTTCTTCTAGCTCCTTGCAAGGACTTTCACTTTCTAAATAGAAAGGAAGAGGTCAGGCCCACCCTTCACAAGAGTAGAAGCTGGTACTCAACACTTGTATTCGTGTGCTTACTTATATTGTTTGGTCCCTAGATGCCTAATGTGTGCCACATAAATTATGGGAGGGTCGTTAAGGTGGGCCGGAGGGTTTCAGTCAAAACTCCTTTGCCGAAAGATTACCCATATGTACAATTAATTATTTTGTTGAATACCTTAATGAAAATTATATCTTCGCCTCTAGCTAGGAGTTAAAGCCTTCTCCTCTCTTTGTTTTCTTGTTTAATTTTTGAGATTTGAAGGTCCGTTGGTATGAATAAAAGTTAAAATATTTGCATTCTATAATATTCCCTCCGTTTCACATCATCTAGTGATTTCCAATTTAAGATATGTCAGAAAATTTCATAAATTGGATAACTAAAAATGAAGATTTATTTTTAATATAACAGAAAAATAAAATTGAACGGAGAAAGTAACATATTGGGGGTGACGGTTGCGTGAAATAAAAGCCACGTTAAATGCTAATGGCCTTGTTTTATGCGTGTCATGTTTATTTAACAAAATCATTCTAATGAGTTATATTGGTAAATCAAACATTTACGCACGAGATACTCTTATAATATGACTCACTTTAGTCACTTATAATTGACATAATAATATCGATCCTCCCTTTTAGATAGTTTGCCTTCTTTCTATACTAACTATTGCTTTACGGTAATACTAATATTTATTTTCTACGTCCATGTCAATTTCTATTACACATAATATTTTCTTAGTCTATATTTTATATTTGCTTTTAGTCTCCAAACAAACATTTTTTAAATAACCCCAATGAGCTTCACCTTTTTTCCTGTTTGGGTAATTCAAATGGATAGCTTTTAAAATATAAGATAAATGATATTTACTATTTGAGCAACTTCTTTTGACCTTCCATAAATATTAGATTTAAAGCAAACATTGCTAAAACTCGATTTTTATTAATTTGTATCATTTATATAAATGAGAAAATGGTCTAAAGTCCCTCCCAATCTATATCCGAAATCTCAACTACATATTTTAACTTTACGGGTGTCCTATCACCCTTCTAAACTATTTAAAACTAAAATAATTTACTCCCTAAATGCTTACGTGGCACAATGAGTGTATCTCACTCTCTTAGAGAGAGTGAGGACCAACACAGACAATAAAACTTTATTTTTGAAATTTTCATAAATATGTGTATTTTTAGTTATTTTTTTCTTATTAATTTTCTTTCTTCTTCATAGCAACGTAAATCAAATCTCTCCACCATTCACCTTCTCTAAGCCACCGCAACCGTCACATTCATTGAATTCACCATGGAATTTCATTATTTCTCTTAATTCTAAAATTTTAATTTTTTCAATTTGCGCATGAAATTAGAAAATTTTGAAAACCACCTAGCATCTATGGTAGCACCAAAGTTCTTCACCATCTTGAAATTATTCCTATCACTACATTAATTGATACACCACAAATCATTTATAGCAATATCATCCATTACTCTCCATAATCAAGAACTATATATCAAAAATCTTTTAAATCAAAGCAAATTAAGGTTGGATAAGCTTAATACATGAACACCCAAATGATTTTCTTCAATAAACTTTGAATATTAAGAAAAGTTTTTATCCTATATTTAATACCCAACAGATCCAAGACAAATTTTAATAACTGGTCTTTTTCTTACGCATCTGAAAAGTAGCGTTTGTTCTTCATCTTCTTCATTCCATTACTCTAAACTTTGATACAAAATCACCCTAAATCATCTCCAAATTGCCTTAAATTTTAGATATAAGCTTCTCTCGACGTGTCCAACCTTTTGATATATTACCCACTCAAAACGGTGTTCGTTTGTGGCAAGTCGAATTTTTAGCACAAGCTTTTAAACTAATTTTAATGGAGGTTTCAAGCTCGTCGATTTCCATGAAATTTTGGACCTTTTTTTTAATTTGAAAATCACAGCCATAAACTCAATCAAACTCAATCTATTCAACTTCAAATAATTAACAACCATTTATGTTATCAACATGTTTCAAATAGGAAATCCAAAATACATTCATAAACTTTGACGTTTTGACATTTTTATTTTTATTTTTATTTTGCTATAAATGATTTGAAATAATTTCGTACATCAACAAGCCCAAAATTTTTATAAAATTGCATCGTAAACAAAACCGTCTGTTATAAGAACTCACATATCTAATTTTAACCAAAAAGAACTTTCTAAAGGAGTCAAGTTCATTCCCAGCCAGTAGCAGCAACTGAGGCAGGGGTCACTTCTGGTACACCAACTGGTGCAGGAGGAGCAGCTGCGGCGTCCCAACCTCCCTCAGCTGCTTCACCAGACCAGCCACTGGTAGCTACAGGAACAGATGTTGCACCATCTGCAGCCCATTGAGCATCAGGGATTTGGCTGCTAGTCCAATCACCACCATATTCTGCATAATCATCAATAGCAGGTACTTCCTCTCTTCTTGTTGATCTTTTGCCTCTTCAGGCTCTCATGTAAAAGAAGAGATCCACCATGACGTTTTGACATTAAATTGTTTTTTTTAAAATGATAAGTCAAAAAGGAAAAAGAATTAAAAAAAAGTTTTAAATAAAATTTCTACAGAGAGTGAGTCTAACCCATTAGCATAGATGTGGTTATGATGTTTTAAGAGTGTAATAATTCTTGTTTTAAACAGTTTAGGAGGGTGATAGGACACCCGTGAAGAAGGAGTGTGTAGTTGAAATTTTAGATATAGATTAGGAGGGCTTTAGACCATTTTCTCTATATAAATACCTTTCCCCCATACTTATACCTTGTTTTTACCAGGGGCGGAACTACATTGCTTCCAGGGGGGTCGGATGACCCCTCTCGGTAAAAAAATTATACTATATATATAAGATTGATTTTTTTTTGTACATGTATATATTTAAAATTGAACCACCTGAATATATAACAAAGGCGTAGCCCAACGGTTGAAGGGGTTTAAAATTTCGCTAAAATAAGCTTTGGGTCGTGGGATCGATTCCAGGTAACAACATATTTTTTTGTTGTAATTTTTAGCTATTTTGCAGGCATTAAATAGACCAAAAACGACTTATAACTAAAAAAAATTATATTTTAAATCCTAATGAAAAAGTCAACAAATAAAATTACACTTAAATTTGTGCTTGCTCTCCATTTGCACTTTCAGGAGCCGAAGAGAATTATAAATGAATTGAAGAACTTGTAGAACTTTTTGAATGAGTTGTGCTACTTTATTATCATTTTATAGATATGTACTTTAAATTTGTTTCTTAAGATAAATTGTAATTGTAAGAAATTATTTGAACTAAGGATTTTTTTTTGTCAATCCGTTTGTTAATCAATCCGTTCATAACTTCATATATGACCCGACCCGTTTATTTATGGATAATATTAGCGTGTTTAACTTTTTTTTGAACCCCCTTGATAGAATTGTTGGCTCTGCCACTGATTTTTACTATGTACAATAACATATTCAATGTTATCCTACTAAGTAGAATCTGAAAAGAATAAAAATATATGTAAATTTTTATCTCTATCTTAAAAATAAAAAAAGTTATTTCTGGAAAATACTTAACTAAAAAAAGTAGCTTATTTTTAACCAATGTAATCTACTTAAATAGTTTAAAGATGGTAGGTGTGATTTAGGTGTGATTTAGGTCTATGTCTTTGTACATGTAATATATTTATTCACCATAATTCAACTTATTTGTTTTCTTTCTCAATTAAGCTCATCTTATAAAATTTGATTAGTGCGATTTATATCTCGTTGCCACTTACCAAACAAAAGCAAGTTTATATGTTCGGTGCGCATATAAAGTATAGCAATCACAAGTTTCTCAAGAATTTCTCCTCATAAAATGTACTTTCTCTTTTTCTTTTTATTTATCTACTATTTTAAAAATAAATATTCACTTTTATTTCTTATTTTTAATAACATAAAAAGAAAAGTATTTTTTATTCTATCCTCAATATTATTTACTTACTTCATAAATTATTTTCTTAGCCCTAAGATTATATATCAATTAATATGAGTATAGTAATAAAATATTTATATTAATTATTGTTTGAGCATGTTAAATTTTAAAATGAAACATTAAAAATGAACGGAATGAGATAAAACTTGACCAAGGAGGTGTGAGTGTGAGCATGGTATGGTATGGTATTTGAAAATTTCTATATCGTAATTTTGGTATTTGATTTTTAAAACATTATATCATTACCATACCAATTTAATTCGGTATGGTTTGATATTTTGAAGTTCGGTTTCGATATTCTACGGTATGGTAATCGGTAACTATAGTTTGTTTAACATCGACTTATATATACTTGTATAATAGAGTATTACGACTTCTGCAATTAAACAAAAGGTTTCGGTTGTATCATACTAATACATTACACATGTAGAAATATATATTCAAAATAAAGTATAAACAACTCCTTTGGATAATCAATTACGTTTCAATCAAAATAGAATAGTCAAAGTTTCAACTTTTAAACATTTTGTTTATACTAATACTAGGTGCATATTTGTTGCTATTATTTTAATATTATATATATGTTATTTATGTAATTATATACTTTGGTATGATATTTCGATATATTATGTATGAATAAAATTAAAATGTATATCATATACTATATCAAATATTAGAATATTACAATTACAATATTAAATTTTTTGATATAATATAATAATTTGATATATACCATACTATGCCCCACAAGGAGGTATATATAAGTCACCCTACGAAGACGAAGACCTTAAAAACGAAACCGCACCGAAACTTTGTGTGTTGTACTCTACTGAACTACGCACACTCACATGTTCACACCTTCATTCCCTCAAACCTCACTTGTTAAATCTACTCCACTTTCTTCACACTGGACCCCACTCAACCCATCATAAATATATCTATTCATTTTACCGTTAAATTCCTCCTCCTCCTCCTCCTTCCTCTTCACATAGAAACTTCATCAATGGCTCCACAAAAACTCTCCAGTTTCTTCCTTATCTTCCTTGTTTTATTGCAATCCCTTTCTTCTGCAGGTAATTGACTTCCACTTTCTCTTCCAATTGCTTTCTCTGATTAAGACGCGAATCGACTTTTTCGTTAAATCGAATCTATACTTTGCTTTCTGGAAGAAAAAGCCTGACTGCTTTTCAGCTAGATCACTTTTTTGTGTAATCGGTGCAATTGACTCACGGTGTTAGACAGTTAGTGAACACTTGTTAACAATTTGTTTTAATTTGACAGCGCAGAGAGATTATATTATAAATAAAACTAATTGTCTTTATCTGAAAATAACTTGTATGATTAAACAAGTTCCAACGTGATTTTTGTTTTTTTATACTAATTCGTCTTGTAATTCAGATTCGCAGGCTTTTATCGGTGTAAACTACGGCCAAGTTGCCGACAACCTCCCGCCGCCGGCGGAGACGGTGAAGCTTATTCAATCGACGAGCATTCAGAAGGTGAGGTTGTACGGAGCGGATCCGGCTATCATAAAGGCGTTGGCGAATACCGGGATCGGGATTGTGATCGGTGCTTCCAATGGAGATATCCCGGCGCTTGCCGCCGATCCAAATTTCGCCGGACAATGGGTTTATAACAATATTTTGGCGTACTATCCGGCGAGTAAAATAATTGTGGTGAATGTGGGTAACGAAGTCGTGACCTCAGGAGATCAGAACCTTATTCCCAAACTATTGCCCGCCATGCAAAATGTCCAAAACGCCCTCAACGCTGGTAGGTGGTTGTTGATCAATGTCTTTCAGATTTTGACTTATGTTTCTTACGCGGAATTTAGAAGTCAAGTATCTAAGTTTTTTAATCAAATTTGACATAGATTTCTTTAATTATTTAAATAAAGTTTACCAAAGAATTATACCTTTTGAAATTTATAGTCTAAAATAAATAGTAAATATTTATATTGTTATAAATCATTTTATTGAAAGTAAATGATTAGTTTTAAAGTTAAGTTATTTGTAAATTATAGAAATGCAGCATTTTTTGTTGGGACAGGGTGAGTACATACTAGGAATAGTATAAGTTACACCATTCCTTATTCGTATATTTACTCTATTTCATTTTAACATGTTTAACTGCGACAGAGGAAGTTGTAGTCTTTAGAAGTTGTAGTCTCAAACACATTGCGACATTTCTATGACGATAAGAAACTGAAAAAAAGGAGAGAGCATCATAGAAAATGAATATAAGAGTTTGATAAAATCATTATTAAAAAGATATTTGATTTGTTAAAGTTGATAGTGGACCTACGTACGATTGAAGGGAGTAAATTATCTGTGTGTACTATATATTTATTTGTGTGAAGTTCAAAAATCTTTGCACGTGGTACTTTTTAACCGAAATGGTGCTGCCAACGCAGCTTCCCTTGGTGGTAGAATCAAGGTATCAACGGTACATGCCATGTCCATTTTGTCCCAGTCCGACCCGCCTTCTTCCGGGCTATTCAGTCCAGTATTTGGGGACTCACTGAAAGCTCTGCTGCAATTTCACAAGGAAAATGGTTCGCCTTTGATGATCAATCCATACCCATTCTTTGCATATCAGAGTGATCCTAGACCTGAAACCTTGGCATTCTGTCTCTTCCAACCAAATGCTGGCCGAGTCGATTCAGGAAACGGTATCAAATACATGAATATGTTTGACGCACAGGTTAGTAATTCACTTTTTACGTAGTTTCTAACTATACTATTATGAAAAATTAAGAAGCTGTAGAAATTTTCCCCGTGTAGTTAACTAACTTTGTTTACTGCAACAAACTGACACATTCTTTCAAGAGCATGTGCTGAAAAGCCAGTAGTAGTATAAAAAAATATTTCATCTATATTCCCATACTTTCTTACTGTAAGAACATTTTACTGATTGGCTCCTTTTTCCCCCTGTAGTAGTAATGAATAGTATGTAATTTAATACTAATTGGCAAGACAATAATAATTAATAATTGACCAACTGTCCATAATCACTACTCAGTGACCTCTATTTCTTGGCCTTTCTTTGTGCAATTTGATGGGACCTAAAAAGCATCTAGTACTCTGGATCTTGACTCTTGCGTGGTAATGACAGCCTGTTTTTCATTAAAAATTAGTAATTGGACAAGGTTCTGATTCTCAAATGTTATACAATATTTAATGGGAAACTTGACTCTTACATATGAAAGGATAACAACTTGATAAGCAAAATTATTGCTGATTTCGTTGGAATCTGTTTGGACATATGTAAACAGTGAATTCAAAGTGAAAATAGTTCTGCAAAGTTTGGTGTGCAGGGCCCAGTAGAATGCTATACTTTCAAAAGAATATATACCATCAAAATTTTGTAAGTGGAAGTACACATTAGAAAAAGTAGTGCACATGTTTTGTTTTGAAAAATCATAAATGGCACCATATTGTTTTGATATTTCATGGTGTCCAAGTTAGAGATAGATTAGGATTTATAACCAATGAGTTTGGACTGGAGTAACTGGACGCATTGAAAGCTTTTTTTAATGCATCCATTGAGAGTATATATATTCAAGAGGAAGATATTTGGTAGGCAGCGCTATGTCAAAATGAGACTTCCAAGCGTGAAACCGAATTCGTGGGGTCCAAAAGCGGATAACGAACATCGGGTGGAAAGCAAATATATATATATATATATATATATTAATCGAGACGAATATAGTTGGTCTATTCCACTGTTCCCTGATATCATAACCACTCTAGAACCATTATCTATAGATTCTCCTTTTACTTGCTGACTAAATCAACTGCTCTAATTCTGTAACGCTTCTATTCCCAATTTCAATAAATTGTCCTTAATTAGTTGCTCAGGTTGATGTGAGAAAATTTTGTGTGCCTGCAGGTTGACGCCGTACGTTCAGCCCTGAATGCATGGGGATTTAAGGAAATTCAAATTGTGGTTGCAGAGACAGGGTGGCCATACAAGGGAGATCCAAATGAAGTAGGCCCAAGTATGGATAATGCAAAAGCTTATAACGGTAACTTGATAAACCACTTGAGGTCTATGGCTGGCACTCCATTGATGCCTGGAATATCAGTTGATACCTATATCTTTGCTCTCTATGATGAGGATTTGAAGCCTGGGCCTGGCTCAGAACGCTCCTTTGGACTTTTCAAGCCTGATCTTTCCACGACTTACAATGCTGGCCTCTCAAAAAATTCCCAGGTGAGAACAATAATTTGCCATCCAACAAGTTACGAAAACATGTTTGAACCAAAAACAGAAAATAAGTTCCAAGGACATAAAGAAAATATATGTTTTCAATCAAATGATAATAGATTTTAGTCTTCAAGAGCCATCTAGGTAATATCTGTAACGTCCTTCGATCACAAATATTAGTCGTTTTGGCAAATTGTACATGTCCCAAATAGTTTAACGTTTTAGAAAGGCAAGGAGCATTTGTTACTTCCTTATTTTTCAAATTGATCCTTGCTAGTCCAACTAGTGGAATATTATGATACGATTAGGAGAGACAAATAATAGATTAGAAAATTACTCTTACCATTGAAGCTATTCTAATGCCTTTCTTAACAAGTGTGCAAAAATCTTCAGCGATGAATAATACAGACAGAAGGTAGTATATGTACCGCTGCAATCTGCATTAGAATAAGATGCAGGGGATAGAGAAAGTACATTAGGATTGAAGGCCAGTACT
The DNA here is from genome assembly GCA_037074985.1 of Solanum bulbocastanum. Taxonomy (NCBI): domain Eukaryota; kingdom Viridiplantae; phylum Streptophyta; class Magnoliopsida; order Solanales; family Solanaceae; genus Solanum; species Solanum bulbocastanum. The sequence goes on along the minus strand of CM073597.1, from coordinate 69,880,395 downwards.
CAACAGTCAACTCATGCTGTTCCTTATTATGTTTGTTCGTTTTGTGTCTTTTGTTAGACTCCTACAGCTCCAGTGACCCCTGCTCCAACAACACCGACAACTCCAGTAACTCCGGTTACACCAGCACCAAAGCCAACAGGATCAGCTACTTGGTGCTTGCCAAAGCCAGGAATTCCTGATTCTGAATTACAGTCAAACCTCGACTACGCCTGTAGCATGGGTATTGACTGTAGCCCTATTCAAGAAGGCGGTTCATGTTTTGAACCAAATACTGTTGCATCGCATGCTTCTTATGCTATGAATGTTCTTTATCAAACTGCTGGAAGGAATCCCTGGAACTGCGATTTCTCTCAGACCGCTTCCCTCACCTCAACAAATCCTAGTAAGTTTCTTCTCATCTTGCACCAACACTTCCACAACACCATTTGAGTACTTGATTGAATATGTTACCTCTTGTTTGATTACTGGAGTTATAAAAAAATATCATTTGCTTGCATTTTAGTTTTCATATTAGTAAAATATTGGTATAATTTATACTGAAATCTAGCTATGATTTTATTCCACTTCCAATGTGGTATAGCAATTCAATGACAAAAGTGTTCTCCCAAACTAGATACAAATGTCAATCCAAATTTCAAACTGTTAATAACTAATTAAACACATGTTTTACAAGGCAGTAGCTTTCATATTTGGTACTTGATTAATTGGCCCTGTCTTTTTGTCAACAAAATAACATTTTTTTTCTTCTTTCTTTTTCTTAGGTTACAATGGATGTACTTATCCTGGTAGCAACTTATAATGCAGAGCATCTAATTTAGTATCTAAATATATTTTATTATGATGGAGTAGTTTATGTAACTACATAAATTGGTCGATAAATAATCCCATCCACCCCTTTTTTCTTTTGCTAAAATGATCAGGAGTGTCTTAAAGAAGAACTAAATTTGAAGTGTATAGTTCCTTAATACTATCATTTTCTTTCCAAACAACAAGTCAACAACATATCCCGAGTAATCCCGGGGGATTGAAGAGAGTGGTGTGTAGGCAAATCACTATTTTTGTTGGGAATAAATTTGACATAGTTTATTTTTATTTATCAGTTTCAGTTTTTGGATAAATTTGATACTACTCTTTAATGTTATATTCTATTAACCAAATTAAAACTTGTAATCGTGATCCATGAAATTGATTTTTCAGACTCAAGCAATAAAGTAAAAATTTAAAAGAAAACGAAGTAAGTCAAAACTTAATGGGGTTTTATTCTAAAACAATAGTCTTGCTATTTGCTTGAAAATAATTATATATATAAAGGTATCAGACATGGATTTTTGTAGTTGCCAAATCTCACAAACCACCATATTTTAAAACGAATAAATTTGCATCCATTCATCAAATTTATGGTAATAAATTCACTTACCGTGTTTAACACAGAAATCACACAATAATTCACGGTTGGGGATGGAACTGGTTACTTGGGGAGAAGCAATCAATGTTATAAGTGTAGACAAGTTGGCTCAATCTAAGGTCACAAAAGTAATAATTTTAAAAATAAAAAAAAATCAAATAATTTAGGACCAAGCACCTTCTTTACTTTAAAATATATTTGACTTTGAATTTTAGGTATGAAATGATTGACAGTCTATTTAATGGTGAAAATAGAAATTGTTACCTACCGTAAATTAAATTATGTGAAAAGCTAATTATTCTTAAGGTATAAATTTTATAAATTATACTTGAAGATAAGATTTGAGAAATCACTTTTTTGAGATTTTTTTCATAACTGAGACAAGTAATGAAAATTTTTCCCTAGATTAACGACTTGCTATAAGTTTATTTTGATAGAAAATGCAAAAGAAAACTTATAATCGATGTTATTGAAGTCGTTATGGACTTCACTAGAACACCTCATACTTCGTGGACACAATCTCATATGCATTCATTCAACAAATTAAAAGTAAGTAATAAATTTACTTTCCATGTTTAACATAGAGAAAATAGTACGATCACTAACGAGTAGATAAAAATTTATCTAGAGACAAGAGGTTAATGCCGTAAAGTAATTATTGTGAAGCTAAAAAAGTTGAATGCTTCCAAATAAAATAATTTTTTCACTTTAAATATATTAAAATTATAAAGTATAAAAAGTTATTAACATTCTATTTAATGATAAAAGTTAAAACTATTCTGTGATGTGAATAAAAACACGTGAGAAACTTATGCAAATCATAAACATGTGAAATGCTAACTAGTCAAAACATATGACATTTGAATTTACTTTTGCTCAAAGATAAAAGGGAAACTTTACACACCACCATATCATTGTGGTGGTGCGTATGAAGCTATATTTATTTCAATTAGAAATTTTAAGTTCAAATTATAAATATGAAAAATTCTTAATAAAAACGGTTTTTCCTAAATAAAATCTAGGTGATACAAATCTAACTTAATGAACTCCAAAAATAAAAAATAAAATCCTTACACATGTCTAAAACACGAAAAATTGGCACAACCGGACGGAAAACAAAATTTTTCCCTTGGATCGACAAATTAACATAAGTACTCGTAGCTCTCTTTTGGGCCGGAAGCCCAAAGAGGAATGAAGTCATTGTGGACCCCACTAGCACACGTCATGCACAGCGGTGGGCCCGGCGGCTATCAGTCAAACAACTCTCTGTAAAATGCTGAAACCACCCTCACACCACCACCAACATCCGTGACTCGCCGCTGTCTCAGCCAGACTCTTTCTCTCTCCTCTTTCTCTTTCTTCTTCAGAAGCCCTAATTCAAAAGCAAAAAAAAAATCTTGCGATTTTGTGAAAATCATGTTTCAATTTCCTTAAAGAAATGTCAGTTGCGGAGCTGAAAGAGCGGCACATGGCCGCTACACAGACTGTAAATGATCTCCGTGAAAAACTTAAGCAGAAGCGTCTCCAGTTACTCGATACAGATGGTTAGCTCCTTCTACTTCTTTCTTATTTGAAGCTGTTTCCGTAATTATTCAGAGATCTTGATTTTTTTTAATTTTTTTTTTTTTTTTTTGGTTTTCTCTTTTGCAGTTTCTGGGTATGCAAAGACGCAAGGTAAAACTCCGGTAACGTTCGGCCCAACAGATCTAGTTTGTTGTAGGATCCTGCAAGGACACACTGGAAAGGTAAGATACTTTCTCCATTTTTGTGACTTTTAGATTCAAATTTATACAACGAAATTCATGCTTTCTTTCTTACAATTTATATGTATGTGACACCTTTTTTATCTGGGACATACGAATTGTTTGTTTGATCCATTACTTTCACGACTTAAATTTTAATTATATTCTAATTCTTTAATCTTGATGAAAATTAACTCAAATTCGTTTAATTATATTCTAATTCTTGAATCTTGATGAAAATTTAAAAAGAATTCTTGAATCTTGATGTGATTTTTTGTTTATGAAACTAACTTTTTCGATTAATATTTTCTATGTATTTATCTACCTTTGCTAATGAAATAAACAAGCTAGATTAACATCTTGAGCTGTGCAGTCAATAAAACACCGTCATATTGAGCTCAGGATGAGAATTTGAGACAGTGGATTTTTGTCTTTTTGGTCTGGTCCTGTTAGCAAGTTTAACCGTTAATGATGCAGTAAAGCGAGTACATTTTGAAAGTCTTACTGCTATTGTAGGCCCCCTAACATGTACGAAGCTAGCACAAACATTTTTTTGAACTGTGCATGAATTTAGTGTAATGGCTTTATGTTTAAACTACTCTATTCTTCAATGTTGTGGTTGTTATATGAGGATTAATTGTCACCTCTTTTCTTTCTTTAGTCTGCTTTACTGCTTTTTCACAATCCCCTTCAGTAGATGAATAATTGCTGGGTGCACGAGGTAATTGGTTCTTGAAGTAAAATCAACAACCATTGTATGATTGGAAGTGACAAAACCTAGTACATTGTGAGTATAGTTACTAGACAAGGTGTCAATTGAATTTTGTTCTCAAAGTCAAACATAACATGGTGACAAAAAAACTCTTAGAAATAATAAACTACAAGGTAAAAGTGGAGGCACAGAGCAGATTTGGTTAGTTAGTTCTTGACAAGGGTCTAACGCAGTTGATTGTAATCTATTTTTTTCAACCTGAATGATACATTAGTACTCCCTCCGTTTCAATTTGTTTGTCGAGTTTTGACTTGACACGTAGTTTAAGAAGTATAGAAGGCTTTTGAATCTTGCGGTCTTAAACTAAAGATAGCTAGAATATGAAAAAATGTCATTTTAATCTTGTGGTCTAAAACATGTCATGTGGAAAGTTAGAATGAAAGAGATGTCAAAAAAGGCAAGAGATATTATTTTTTAAATGGACTAAAAAGGAAAGTAAGACAAACAAATTGAAACACAGGGAGTACTTGTATGGAACGATATTGCTTGGTCACTATTATGCGCCACCTAAAAACTTGGACAATAGGAAAGCAAGATAACTATCATATCAAGCTAACATCTAACTAGCTGTTAGCCAGTGTTTTGGAAATCGATAAGTGATAAAAAGCAACGACTGCTTGCTTCACTGAAGCATGAAGTGAAGGCATGCTTTTTTCAACTAAAGCGCAATTTAATAGAGTCAAAATTAGAAAATATTAAATTCGCATAGATAAATGACCAAGAACTCAATAGAAGTACATGTTAAGCAAATCTTCCATTTCTAAAATAAAAAAGTAATTAATAGATACTAAAACTGGATAGTCAATAATCCTCATAACATACTAAAACTAGATAGTCAGTTACCTTTATCTCAAAAAATTATCCTCATAACATGTTAAGCAAATTCTTAACTAAATCCATGAAACCCTAGACGAAAATGATAGTTATCTTCTAGAAGCCAATTCTCAACCAAATTCATGAAACTGTAGACAAATTCTAGAAGAATTTGGTTAAGAATTTGTCTAGACGTAAATGTTATACTCTTCCTATTCTTCTTCTAGAATTCCAAAAAGGAGTAGAGTAGAAGAGAAAATTGGAGAGGAAGAGTACAACATTTTCATTTAGGGTTTCATGAAAAATCAAAGAGGAGAGGAGAAGAGATAAGAAAAGAGTAAGGGGCGAAGAGAAGAAGATAAGAACTTACATTGCAACACTAGAATTGGAGGAGAAAAAAGCAGCAAATTCGAGTATCAGCAGCAGGAAGAAGATGTGTAAGTCTCTGTTGCAATGGTTTTAAAACTAGACCTTGAATTAACCCTTAATTCAGTGAAATTTTCCAAAAATCTTGCTTTTTTCGCTTAAGGATGTTTCACGCCTCAGGCACTTCTTGCTGAGGCCCACACTTTTCTTTTCTAGCCTTGCTTCAGGACATAAAGTGCCGTACCCCATGTCTTGCCTCATCTTGGTTCACACTTTAAGCACTGAAGCGAGCTCTTTTAATTTCACTGCTGGAAGCTGTTACGGAAACTTATGTTGCTCAGACTCTTCAAAAATGCCAACAGGCGTGTTGGATTCTCCAAAAGTAGTGTATTTTTGGAGAATCCGACACGGGTGCAGCATCGAAAGTGAAGAGTTCGCGCAACTTAGACGGAAACTACCTGGCATTTCTGAAGGCAGCTATAAGACTTAGCTATTACAATGTGAAAGATCAAAAATGACAATCCACCCGTGGAGAGACTAAAGCAAGTAATTAAGGAAGCATCATACTCATGAACTGGTAACAATTGCATAACACCAAGTACCAGTACTCACTAAATGGAGTGAGAATACTTTATTAATCATACTTGCTCTGTACTTTTTCTTCTTTATGTGCGAATAATATTGTCTAAAAACTTTGTTGATGTATTGATGGAGAGACCATTGCAAGTAAATAAGGAAACATCATATACATTATAATCCATGGCAACTTAGTTGATGTGTGTTGGAGATTATAATATAGGGGTATTACTTCGTAACTGTGAAGTTGTATTACCAAACTTTTAAAAAATATTTTGCAGGTCTATTCACTGGACTGGACTCCTGAAAAAAATCGTATAGTCAGTGCATCCCAAGATGGTAGATTAATTGTGTGGAATGCTCTCACAAGCCAGAAAACCCATGCAATTAAGCTTCCATGTGCTTGGGTTATGACCTGTGCCTTCTCTCCTAGTGGACAGTCTGTTGCTTGTGGCGGCCTTGACAGTGCCTGCTCTATCTTCAACTTAAATTCACCAATCGATAAGGATGGGATCCATCCAGTATCGAGAATGCTTAGTGGGCATAAGGGGTATGTGTCTTCGTGTCAGTATGTTCCGGATGAGGATACTCACCTAATAACTAGTTCTGGTGATCAAACATGTGTACTTTGGGATATAACAACTGGCCTAAGAACTTCTGTGTTTGGAGGTGAGTTTCAATCTGGGCATACTGCAGATGTATTAAGGTAAGTTGTGGTCAATGGGCTATGCAATTATACTCTCTTTGTCCTTAAACTTTGCAGTATGTTAAACGTATCTTCTGCTTGTATATTGGGAAGCAATCTTATTTCTTTTCCATTTATCCAGTGTCTCAATTAGTTCATCTAACCCCAGACTGTTTGTGTCTGGGTCCTGTGACACAACTGCTCGACTATGGGACACCCGAGTTGCTAGTCGAGCTCAACGAACATTTAATGGACACGAGAGTGATGTTAATACTGTAAAGTTCTTCCCTGACGGTAATAGATTTGGAACTGGTTCAAATGATGGAAGCTGCAGATTATTTGACATTAGGACTGGACACCAGCTGCAAGTATACAACCAACCGCATGGTGATGGTGACATCCCTCATGTGACTTCCATGGCATTTTCTATCTCAGGCCGTCTTCTCTTTGTCGGGTACTCTAATGGTGATTGTTACGTGTGGGACACCCTATTAGCAAAGGTACAACAAAGTTGCATTTTTAACTCATTTCTCGAAAACATTCTTCTATAATTCTAAACATTATCTAGTTTGCTAACATTTTGAGACAATTCTTGATCCAAGCATACTCAATCTCTTCTTTTTTAGTAGGTAACATTTAAATTTATTACTACCATGTTCCTTTCCAGATTGCATTTTCATTTTAATTGTTTGTACATATTTATGATGTCTTTGTATCTGACATCAGCCTAATTTCTTGCCTTTATGCTTTGAATCAATAGGTGGTCCTAAACTTAGGATCAGTTCAAAACTCTCATGAAGGGCGAATAAGTTGTCTGGGACTGTCAGCTGACGGAAGTGCCTTATGTACAGGAAGTTGGGATACAAACCTGAAGGTAAGCTTTACAGTGGTTTTTCTTTTCCTAATGAACAAGAAACTACATTATGATTTTCAAGTATCAAACCAAATTCTAATGAGATGAAGAAATCTAAGATGTTTAGAACCATTGATTACAGAGTTTATGTGCATGAGGAAAGAACTTATACAAATAATGGATGGTAGCTCCTACATTTCCCAAGTTCTTACTTGGATGGGAAACACATGTCATATTTTTTAAATCCATGAATGAGATTGATTAATTAAACAAGGTCCTAACCATGGTTAGAGTAATAAATATTTCCATATCTGACCTCTGAACTTACCTCTCTTTAGCTAAATTCATGTCCTAACATAGTTATTTTCACAGAATATATTTACTTTTGTTATTGCCACTTCATACCAACTGAATTCCTACCCTATGTTAAGCTTTTACTGTATTTTATACTCAAAATGTATTTGCTTTGAGGTTTTCTTGTTTCTGTCTATATATACATGGTCAATAGCTAGTGTAATAATATTCTGAATACTGAATTTGTATTCACTTCTTCGTTGAAATCACAAGGTCTTGATATGTCAATTATTGAACCAATCGAACGAATTTGAATTTTAGCAAATTCAAGGCCCTTAATTAGTGACACTAGAAAATTTTCAATATAGGCAATATAAGTCTTAGAGTTTGGAGGTTTGAAATTTAGAAAACCAGAGTTGTGAACAAGGGTAGAAGTTTTAATATATTTATGGCTGAGATATGCATTGAGATTGGCAAATTTTTTTGAAGCAAAAATATATATGGAATATCTACTATCCAATCATGGTTAAAGTCTTGCTTACAACAACTACTAGCCTGTTATATGAATCTCCACTTCTTTGTTTAAGCTCATGATATCCTCATCATCGAACACATTGACAAAAGTTCAATTCAGCATTTAATCTAAACCATAAATTCTATCCCCCATCCAAGTGAGAACATGAAGAAATGAAGAAGAGCCGAATCCACAAATAAATAACCCTATTCCACTTCTCAGTGAGAACTATTCCAGTAGGAACCAGTACCTTGAATTTTTGGGGCCTCAGTTTCGTGTTTTGGACTAGCCTGCATAGCGGTTAGCCTTGAATATCAAATAATTACTTGAAAGAAAAGAATTACAATCAATTACCGCACAATTGATATTTTCTGTTTCAATAAAAAGAAAAAAACAAGGGATACTCATCTCTCTCTTTTATTTCTCTGCAATAGATTTTTCCGACTCTTCACAGTTCAGCTTCCCATGTATTCTACCATTAAAACAAGATCTTAGTTTCTTTTTTTTCTTTTGCAGATTTGGGCTTTTGGAGGACACAGAAGTGTGATCTGAGTTATGAAACACCTCACTCTGTTATTTATCTCAAGTCCCTCTTCATTCTCATTTTCTTTCATGGCCAACCTGTGGGTTCGCGATTTCTTTTGGCATCTTCATAACCTGTAGATCTCTTTAATTCTAGTTAATATTTCAGTCAGATAAACCAAATTGTTTCCACATGAATCTGACATATATTACTAGACCAGCACCAGTTGTAAAGAATAACCTGTTTGTTGTCAAAATTGTCTGATGGTTTCAGCTGCTTATGCAATTAAAATTCTTTTTAAAAAAAATCTTGAAGAATGAAAACAAGTTTAACGTTTGCCACCATCAAAAAATTGTTGTGATATTGAAATTCTCAGTTGACAGAACAGCCCAGGCATAAACTTTTTCCTTTTCCTCAATGTTACTATGTATTCTCCTCCAGCTTCATTGTTTCCATTAACAAGATTTTTTTCATCTTTTTTGTAAAAATGCTCATTGTTTTCAGGCTTTCTATCATATTTGAGAGTTCACTGTATATGCAAATTTATGTGCTGGTAATATTGTTAGCTTGTTTGTAATGGCAGAAGGTAAAATTGTTCCTTTCCTTTTACAGGTAAAACTAAGTGCATTTTGGCACTTCAAGATGTCACGTAGTAGTAACTGATTTAATTTTGAGGCAAAAATGTTGGGTGATTTTTTCCGATCCAGTCAAGCATTGATAAACAGAGAGCAGACTTATCCATTACCTGTGTTGGTGGGATGTAGTAGTTGGTCCGCGAAATTAGTTAAAGTGCACACAAGCTTTCCTGAACACTGTGGGATGTGGCTTTGGGAAGAGAAAAAAAGAGAATTTTGACTAATACGTAAGGAAGGCATTATATTAATATTCGTTTTGTGAACAATTTGGGAGGGAAGAAGTATATTCTCATAACAAACGATGACATATAAATATGTGGAGCCACATGACAAATAGACAATGTAGATAAATGTGGCTAAAAGAAGCTATGTTTATTTGCTCTTCTATCCCAACTACAAAAAACTGCTTCATCTCTGCCACAAATAACCCATTTTCTTCATCTCCAAATCCTCCTTTCCTCAGATTTCATACTTCTCACCGCGAAAATCTCCGTTATCTAAAATCTCTTGGAGTTATCAAGCCTGGTACCAAAACCTATAAAACAACCCCATCTCCAGAATCCCTTTCCCAAATTTTATCTACTGTGAACTTCCTCAATTCCCAAGGCTTCTCCCAGGCTGATATATCCAGAATTGCTCTTGTTTGTGACCATGTATTTTCTCCTGAATTTAATGTTGAATCTGTATTTGATTTCTTCAAGTTTGATTTGGCTGCAACCCCAGAAGAAACTCGAGGTTTAATTCTTCGATGCCCTCAAATTCTTGAATCCAATGTCCAATTCTGTTTGAGACCAACACTGCTTTATCTTAAAGAATTAGACATTGGAAATTTAAACTTGCCAACAAACTTAAATGCTCATCTACTGAATACCCGAGTGGATAAATTGCAAGAAAAAGTTACATTTTTGCAGGGAATTGGGTGTTCTTATGAAGAATCAGCCAAGTTTTGTGCTAGATTTCCTGCTATATTTGGTTATAGCATTGAACACAACTTGTGGCCAAAGTACGAGTATTTGGTTGAGGGTATGAAGAGGGATATTGAGGAACTGAAACTGTTCCCTCAGTACTTTGCTTTCAGCCTTCGAAACCGGATTGTTCCTAGACATTTGCATCTCAAGGAAAGAAATGTTATAGTTCCCTTGAAAAGAATGTTGCTGTGGAGTGATCAAAGATTTTATGCTAATTGGAAATGATTTTCTTTATTCTGCTTCATGTCTTATACATAACGTTGTATCTGTACTTTTTTTAAAGTGACGCAGTTGTCTAGTGGTGAAAGATTAATTTCATGTAAATATATTTCATCAGGTTGCAATAAATATAATGCATCGTCTTTTAAGTAATCGGTCTTATTTGGCAGTTTATTCATTTTTTGATCCTGACCCCCTCCTTGCACAATTAAAGGTGTGAGAAGAGGCCAAAGGACGGTGATTCAGACCAACTTCCAATCACACAAAGAATGAACCATCAAAATAGCAAAATTTAGAATGAATACAACAAGCATGGTGCCAACTTTGTATCTCGAACCAAGTACATCAGGTAACACTTTGACAATATAATGCAAAATATACGGGCTAGAACTATCAACTCTTTCCTTCGAACCAATAAAAAAAAAAAAAGAACGAGAAAGTCAATTTAGTGTTTGAATTACCCCAGCCGACTGACTCATTGAAGAGTACCTCGCAGTTCTGAACTGACCAAATTTACTTGGTAAAAAAATTAAAATAAATCCACTTTCTATTACAAGTGTTGATCTTCAGCTCATCTACAAAACTAGCCACTTGCAACAATTTCATGAATTGCATCGCTGACAGATATATCTTCAGACCTAACAGCCAGTTTCATTGCAACCTCCTTTGGCCCACCCACTCCAAATGACAACCGAACTAGAACCTTTACATTGCCAATGTATAAACCAGATAATAAACATGTGTGTGATCTCGAATTGCTTGGGACTACCTCAGTACCCTGGAGAAACATCATAGAACAGTTTAGGATTCCACATAAAAAGAAATGCACATAGTTGCTCAGAAAAGGTTCGACCAAATATGTATTGAGGTAATCTGTACAGTATGCCCTTGCTTTAAAAGAGTTCTAACACAGTGTTTGAGTTGATTAAAACTGTGAATGAAAGACAAACCTCGCAAGGTTGCATGCCAAGAAGGCTGATGACTGCATTTACAGCTTCAGTTAGGCCTTCCATTGGTCCGAGACCATATTCATCTATCTTTTCACAATCTGCTCCCAAACTCTCCCAGGCATTCCTAAAGTTGGACACTCCAACTTTTAGCATATAATCTGCTGAAACAACCTCAAGGTCTTCTAGCTGGTACTCGTCTTCGACACCATCATCTTCAGCTTCACCAGTTGATGGATCCACCTAGTGTATCACCAAAAATTAGCATAGCATATCATCACATTGCATAGGAAAGATATCTTATAAACAATTTGGCAAGATACACGGAGCTACATTTCATAATCAGAACCGTTGAATACTACAAATAAAAAGAAAAGAATCAGCAGTTCTGTTTTTTTTTCATCCTTTTGGAGGTTGGGCAGGGAAGGATACTCTATCTGAATGATATACTTTAGGAGAACAGGGTCCAAAATTAGTTCTTCAAGTTAAGATTTTAGAGGATAACAGCACAAGTTATTTCTAATGCAGCTATTATTTTGAACAGGCTGAACTGAAAGATGGTTGTAGTGATGCAGCTATTATTATGGAAAGAAGACACCTCAGTCAAGATGCTCCACACAACTTAAATGGCTTGCGTAGTTGTTAACAAGTGATCACAATTCACAGCTCAAAAATCCATATCCAAACTAAAATATCAGATATAAATCTCTCTATTCATAGGCTTTAGAGAAGACTTTCCAATACACACAAGTTACATGACTACCAGAAAAGCTAAACTACCAGATAGGAAAAGGGAAAAAAGCTAAACGTGGTCATCTCTCAAGTCATAGACTCCATACAGATCTGTTCACAAAATAATTCAGGAGAATTATACCTCTTTAACGATGAACCTTAATGTGTTTGAGAATTTCCCAACAGCAGGGACTCCTTCCGGTCTCTCAAAAGCCACAAATGTCTGCCCTGGAGTATCGTATGGAAGGGACTTAAGAGGTTTGGATGCTACTTCAGAAAATTCCTCAGCTTCAGAAGCATCTACTATAACACTGACCTGCAGCAGGCAAATAACACTTCAAAATGATGATCACGTCAAATTAAAATGCAAGAAACTCCTCCAAAGAAAAGTTCAATACATTCTCCAGCAATTGTTCAGGAATAGTGTTGGCGCAGTTGTACTGGAACACGATATGACTGTCAAAAATGTGCTTGACAACATTAACTGCATATTCTGTTTCAGCTTCTGTTAGCTCCACTGGCGCAGATGACTGGTCATATATGTTAAAAAAGATTAGCTTAAACAAGTACAAACAAATCACCATAGAAAATAAAAGATTACGAATATCGATCAACGAACCTTGAAAAGCTTCCCATAAGTGGCAAATTCTGGAATAGAGGACAGTAATCTTTCATATGCATCAACAGTGGAAGTGGGGGCGACCGGTGGAGCAGACAAACCAGTTGGCTTTTTACCAGGTGCTTTCTTCTCTGCCAAGGGTTGAGATTTGACTTCCTTAGGTACAGAATAAATATCAAATGGCTCCTCCGAGGGCTCCTGCCACCATTACAGCAAAAATGTGAGGTAACAAATGCAAAAAGAACTAGAGATCACTAGAGAGAAGCTACATACATAGTTCTTCAAACTGGTTTCCAGATTGGTTAAAGGGACATCGAGTGAACCAAAAAGGAATTCTTTCACCTCTTCATCAGTTTCAACAACTGCACCATCACCACCAAGGGTATTCAAGTAAAGTGTAGCACGGTCACGGACCTGCCAAAAGATTGCAACACTTGTAAACTGAAAAAGATTATGACACGAGTAGAAACATATCGCAATCATTGAAGTCTACAGAGGAGCTAACTGAAAATTTTTTATAAACAAACAAAGACAGAAAGTGAAAAAGAAGATGCTGGTGGAAGTTTTAAAGCTTCATTCATGACAAAACACTCTGTTTCTTATGAGCAAGGAGATGCAGATACTCAGATATGTAGTTCATTTCTGATGATCTCTCACATATGTAGGTTGCTAAAAACAAGTACATGCAACACAAACGAAATCTAAGTTACTTGCCATAAAGGAATTGAAAACATAGTTAAATAGTTAAGACAAGGAATACTTTCTTTCTAGTTTACATAGGAATGACCGAATGACAACAAGATATGGGGGAGGGAAAAAAGAAGACAAACTGTAGGCTCAACCATTTTCAGTTGGTAAAGGGAAATGTTTATGAGTAAATGCCAAAGAGTTCTGCAAATCCCAACACCATGAATGTTAATCAAGGAAATATGGAATCTTTGGTTATTTATTTTCCTTCCTCTTTTTTTTTTTTTTTGGAGTGGAGACAACAATGCTTAAGTAAGCACATGATTTCACAAATCAAAGAATGGTTCTCCTGATTAACATGAAAGGAAAAGGATAAAGCAAACATTAACAAAGTAATAAAGAATAAAAATAACCAAAGGCATAAAATCTAAAGACTAACCTCATCATCACTGTCAAACAGACAACGTTTCAACAGCACAAATATGCGAGGCTGCAGCATATTAAAGAAACCGTTTTAAAGTCAAAATGCAACATTCAGTCATGACACAAACTGAAAACAGAACAATTCTACCTTTAATGAATCAACCAAGGCACCAAACTTCGCTAAGGTGCTCACTGCACTGGCCCGAACCGTTGCATTTTCAAGTATCACCCGATTATATATGTATCGAATGTACTTACTAGGGTCAGAGGTCTTAGGTCCTTCATTTCCAAGAAAGTGTAGTATCTATGGACAGATCGAGGTGAGAAATAAATAAATACAACATCATATAAACCAAATGAAAACAAAAATTACAATGAAATAAAGTGGATGGACAAGAAAACCAGGATTAGCAAGAATAGAGGAAATTAACCTGAGTAGAAAGATATGTAAATTCACAGTCCTCGATGAATTCACATAGGTGAAGCAATCCACCTTCTTTAGCATCTGGGATATCTCTAATCAGGATCACAATTGAATCAACAATAGCCTTCTTGTACTCAAATCCACCTTCTTCCCTCAAAATATTGCTCAAGAAATTCATCCTATTGTTTTTAAAAACACACACACAAAATCCATGTCAAGTGACTGTTAAAAAGTATCCAAAAAAGATGTATACCCCTCCCCTTTTTTTTTGGCACATTAAACTTTGCATACATATATTATATACTGATATCCAGGTTTCTAAGATAAGTCCATGATTACTCACAATGATCTGTACTTAAGGGGGAACTTCAAACACAATGATCTAATGGCTTCCACCACCACTATCTTAAACTCATCAGCAATGTCAGACATGAAGTTAGTGATCTGCTTCATTAGACGATCAATGCTAGATTCATTCCCAGTCTTGAGTAGAGTTGTGATAGCCAGAGTTGCAATGCTCCTATTTTGATCAGAAATCAGACTCTCCATATCAATGTTGCAATTAGTCACAGCCATAGGATGTGTCATTGCCACCTATACATGGTTTAAAATTTTCAAATTAAGCTTCTTCAGTTACAAAGTTTAAGAAGGTAGTATTGTAACCAACCAGTACTACTTTTAGTGGCATAAAAATCAATATCATAAGAGAATTAAATTCAAATATGTGTTTACAAACCGGAGATAAGGTTATCCTGATGTGGAAGCATTGGTTGCATCATTCAACTAAATAATTATTCATGAACCACAGTTACCAAATTAATCATTCATAATAGAAGCACTAGACCAATGAATACACAGATGAATCACCTTGTTCAAAGTGCGGACAGCAGCAAACCTAAGAACTGGCTTAGAAGAGCTTAAAAAGAGCTGTAGAACAGTAATAGCAGGAGTTAATTCTCGAGTAGTCACACCATTAAGCTCTGTGATTGCCCTAGCTGCTTCAAAAATAACCATTTCCGCTTTGTGACGAAGACAACTCTCTAAATAGTCATAGAATGGCCGATCTCCTGTTTGACTAATGCCAGATTCTCTTATAACCTGAAAATATATCATTCCAACACCATAAATAATCCAGAATTAGAATTTATTTCCAGTAGGCAAAAGCACAATCAAATAATTACATTAATACTAAAACTGACAGGAAATGAGGGGGAAAAGAAGGCACCTGACTAGTATAGCGAATCAAAAGGCATTGAGCTAGAGGCGAGCGGACACTCCCTTTCGTCAAACTGGTAACTAGCTTGCTAACAGCTAAACGGTCATTTTGCCGAATCTGCAAAAGCAGAAAGAAAATCATATCAGGAGTGTGAACCTTGCACATGTAAAGACCCAGGAAAACATAACCTTCCATATGATCTATTACCACTTTATCTTCAAAACAATATAAGAACCCCCCCCCCCACAAAAATGAAAGAATTAGTACTGCTGCGATTTTAATGAATAGTAGAATATGGAAAAACACAACACTTTAGAAGGTGGTAGGAAACCAGAGATCAAAAGCATGTTTAAACCTGAGCACTGAATGAAAGGGAACCCACAAGATATTTTAATATTTAAGAACATGAATCAACTACAGATATATGAGGACTAGTACTACTTCAATACAGTATACAACAACTACACCTTAGTCCCAAACAAGTTGGGTCGGCTATATGAATCTTCATTTCTTTATTTAATCTTATATCATATCATCATCATAATAAATAAAATATAACTGAAAATTACATTAAAAATATATCAAGATAATGCTAATAATAACAATAATAAAAGTTCTATATGAGTCTAAAACTTACCCTCAACTTCAATACTTAAATTTTTTTATGACCATGAAATCTATCCAGGGCAAACCCTCAACCAAGGGCAGCTTTCGAAATGCAGGGATAATGGGTACGCTCCTCTACCTTTCTCCACTTAAATATCAAGCTTAGTT
Organism: Solanum bulbocastanum; assembly: GCA_037074985.1. Lineage (NCBI taxonomy): Eukaryota > Viridiplantae > Streptophyta > Magnoliopsida > Solanales > Solanaceae > Solanum > Solanum bulbocastanum. Next base: position 69,864,208 of record CM073597.1, on the reverse strand, counting down.
TGCATGACACGGGGCTTGAACCCGTGACCTAAGTCACAGTCCCCCAACCCTTGGGGGATTCAACACTTTAATTATGGGGTCTTACTCAATATGATTGTGTTAACAAACAAAAATTTCATGATATGAATAAAAATTCAAAGCAAAATTTTATATAACAAATAACATACCTGGTGCAACAGGGCCAGTGCATGGAACTGAACAAGAGCTGCCCTTGATTGAACAGCTTCTTGTACCTCATTGCTCCATCTTTTCACGATTTCTGGGTTTGTCTGTTAGCCAAGGAGAGTTAGGAAGATTCCACCAACCGAACAAAAAATGAAAAAGGGTTCTTGAAACCTTACCTGAAGCAAATGGATTCCACTCACAAGGGCAGCACTTGCAACAACAGGGTTTTTGTCAACAATGGCTTGTTTCAAGTATCTCTCTATTTGGGTGAGAAGTGTCCCATCCGTGATTCGACAAAGGACACGAATAGCATTTGCCCGATACATATCAGTTCTGCTATTCATGTCTTTCATAAGAGAGCTCGTAACAATGATAACCTTTTGGAGGCAATGAAACCACATGTTAATTTCATTCATAGGAGGAGTGTAACCTTAAAAGAAAAAAAAGAAGAAATTAGGTATCTAACCTCGTCTGCGGAGGGAGAAAGCTCTTTAATTATCAGATACACCATTCTCCTGAGACCAATATCCTTTGACTGAAAGAGTTTTGTGACAGAAAAGAATACTTCTGTAGCCTCAACCTACAAATTAAAACAACTTAAGTGGCAATCTCACAGGAAGAGAGAGAGAGAGAGAGAGAGAGAGAGAGAGAGAGAATGTCATCAAAGTGACATAAGGAGATAAGATGGAGCGACTTCTTACGTGGATTTCCCACGAAGGAGATTGTAATCTTGCTACTTCCCCTTTATGTCCTAAGAGGGGAGAAGGACTAAGAATTTTCAATTATAGAAAAGACAGAAATATTTAGTTTGTTTCAGTTTGCAAATTCAAAATGGTAATAAGAAGAGCCTCCTTTCAAAGATCCATATCATGGACGTGACATAAAATCTATATGGGCTAAAACAAAAATTTACAACACTAGCAAATGGCTCCAGAAATATTAAAAAGGAAACATTGTAGGGCAAAAAAATGGTATGGTTCTAAATTGGGGCACCGAGATGAAGTAAAGAAAGGAGAAACGCTTCAAGGAAGGGAAATTCTATTTGATCCATTACACATATTGGTCTGCTGTTTGACTACGTTCGATCAATTTGGCTAATCAACTATAGTTTAAAGATGTACGCAATTTTCCCATATGACTAGCCAGATATATAAATTCCAAACTTGTAACTGCTGATCATTGCATAATGTGAAAATAATTCACTACCATATCAGACTAGTGTCTGAATATCAACATTGAGATGCTTTTTTTTGAAACTTGGTAACTTTGTATTATAACACGATAGTACATGGGCAGTACTAAACCTTATATACAGATGCTTCCGAGATCAATAATCATTAACATGAAAAAACATATCATACTGACACACTATATGTAATGCATTATTGAAAGTTATCCTTCACTTCAAGCAGATATGCAATAGCATGTGATATTATCCACTTCCTTATTTTATTTTTTGACAAGGTAAAACACATGTGATATAACCTCCAGATAACAAGACATGATCAGCTAATACCAATTCTATATAAAGGTCACAAAAATCCGAATAAAAAAATTGTTTTCCGAGGTGCAAAGTGAAGTAGAATTCATGAAAAATAATAACCTTCATCGTGCAAGAACAACAGATTACGCATATGGAGGAGCTACTCACAATCAAGTATTATCCATATCTTCCGAACCCCTATCCCCGCAAATGAAAATTCAGAACCTTTATACATTTTCTCATAAAATACAGTTGCTTTATTCAGATAGTCAACGTCACACATCTCTTTATTTCTTCAACGTTTCTCTATCCTCTTTAAATGGTGGTTTGGGGCATTTAAATGGTAGCCTGGTGTACGAAGTACCCTCGTACATGCAGGATTTCATGTGGTGTAGGCAGCCTACCCTAACACAAGCATTCATGGTTGATTCCACAGTTTGGGGCATTTAATTTGTAGAATGTCATTGTACAGTCATGCCAAAAAAATAAAGGAATACATGTTTTACTGCCAAAACTAATAGCTCTAGAGCTAACCTTTGTAAACGCCTCACCCTGATTCAGAAGATACAAAAGCTTTGTAATGACCTGAAGAACCGGAAAATAAAGGCAAGATGAACAAATTAGTCTAACCAGTTTGGCATGCCACCAAAACAGAATGAGAGTTAATTTACTTTTGCACAGCATTTTTATTTTTAAAAAATAGAATACCATACCTGAGAGCATCTTCTTGCATCCAATTGAGGATCATTGAAAACCCTAGCTTCCTGAAGAACAGCACCCTTCTCAATCCCCATAAACGGGGAATAGTCCACTGTATTGTCATAGAAATCCAACATGAAAATGTCAATTCATCACTCAAACACATATTAAATCCTACTTTAGATAGATCTGGGCAGAAAACGATTATTCTACAGTGTAAAACTACACAGTATTATCTGAGCAAACTAACTTCCACAACATCATTCAAGCACACACCTACCGCACCTCTTTTGGATAATAAAAGTTAAATATACCGTATAGATATTTATCACTGAATTACGTATTTGCAGCATTGAGAATAGCTGTCGGAAGGAAATGAAAAAAAATAGCAAGTAACAAAAGCTGATTCACAAGTATTCCACTGTAATCAGACTCATTATCGTCCAGATTCACTTGAACACAAAAACAATCAACGAAGAATCTAATCCACAATGCAGATCTATACTCAGCCTCAATCGAAAATCACAAGCGAAAGTAACAACAATGCACAACCACCGACAAATTAACATGAGGAATGAAACAAAAGCTTGTGCTACAATTCAATAAAAAAACGTACTTTCGTCATCGCGATCGTCGTCCTTCTTCACCAAAGGCTGAGCCATTTCTGAGACGACAACTGAGATCTGCAAGGATACAGATAAATAGAAGTGTAACCTAGTCGGATCGGAAAGTAATCGGAAAAAGGTGGGATCGGTTCGGTGAATGAAGAACACAAAGTGATTGAATATTGGTTAGCAGCGAATCGAATTACAGATCTCTCGATCTCCCCTGGACGTACAAGTTCAGTGAAGAGGGTTATAACTTATAAGGGTGAAATGGGGGAAATATTAAACCGGATCCGGTTTAACCGAAGACTATTTTACATTGACAGTTGAAGAAAACGGAGGCCAGTAACCAACGGGATGTGTACACGTCATACCATGAAATAAATTTCCTTCGGTCGCTAGAAAAAAAAAAGGGACTTATAATATACGGAAAATGGTGCAAATATCTTTAAAATATGAGTAATATTTTTTAAAGTTAAAATTGTATTATGATAAGTTTAAAAAAAAATTGTAAGAGTTTTTCGAGTTTGAAAACCCATCTTCAAAAAAAATTAAAATTCATTTTAATATATAATCAATAGTATCATGAAAATCTTTTTTAGGAAAAGAAAACGTTTATAATCAAACAAATTCTTACCATCTCCGAACAAATTGTATTTACTAATTGATTGAAATTGATGTATGAGAACAAAAACATTTCATGCTATTTACCTAGTTGTTTGTAATTTATTTATTTTCAATGGAATCATTTGACCATAAATATGATTGAAATTTGACAAAATGAGTATTTTAAACTTTGAAAAGATGATAGATAGTATTATCGACACATTTTAGGAATTATCTTTTTTCGTTATAACAAATCAGTTATATACTCTAACTTCATCGAAAATTTAATTAAAATGCATGTCATCTTAAGATCTGGGCTCGGCTAGTCACGTTCATATTGATGAAAAGCGTGAAACAATTGTCATAATTTGTTTTTATTAAGAATAATATGTCTGAATTTAAATACACACCTAAATATTAAGATTTGAATACTAAATAACTAATACTATTTATTAATTGCTCAACATCTTAATAATCAAACTTATCTTTATTTAAAAATTATACTTAAGTCAATTAATTTAATATTATTTTAACAATGGAAAAGGCTTAAAAATATCCCTAAATTATTTGAAATAGCTCATATTTACCCTTAAACTATATTCCGGCTCAAAACTATCCTCCCCGTCATACTATTGGGTCAAAAATACCTTTCTTATCAACTGAAGTTGTTAAATGTCATGTGGATGTCACATGACGTGCCACGTAAGAGCCACAATTTCATTCATTTCCACATAGACTAATATTCCTAAGCCCTAATTTTTCCCCTCATTTCTCTATTTCCATTTGAAACCATTTCACCGACCCCTTTCCCCTCATTCTCCATTTCCCTAATTTTCCACTCATTGCAGCAACGTTGTCTTAGTTTTAGCTTATTTTTGTTCACATTGTTCAATTCAATTCATGGCTTAGTAGATTTAGTAGTGGCCACTGTTTGTTTTTCAAACTTTAGCTTCCAAACTATGGTGAATAATGTTACTGGATCATTCATTTACATTGATGTAACTGTCTAGAATGGTTGTAACTAGCTAGGTAGAGGGTAAATCATGCAAATTCTCAAATATAGCAAATTAGCTAAAAGAAAAGGAATACAAGTACCTAAACCAAATACTAAGACACCTGTGCGTTCATAATTCTTAGCAGTTTTGTCACTACAAACAAGTTTCATATTTTTAAAATTTTTCTGAGAAGTAATAAACAAGCTTCCTACAAGTCAAGTGAGGCATTTATTTCTAGGTGTTACTTCCATTTTCAGTTGAAAATTTGTCATCATCTATGCATTCACAGTATAAGAATAATGCACACTGAAAACTGACTTATTTATTTTCTCATTACAGAGTTACTAATTCTATTTAGGACTCTCTGACATGAATGATTTCAGATAAGTTTTAATTCATTTGACGAAAATGGAGAAATGAGTGGAAAATTAGGGAAATGGATGAAATCGTTTCTAAGGGAAATGGAGAAATGAGGGGAAAGGGGTGGGTGAAATGGTTTCAAATGAAAATGGAGAAATGACGGGGAAAATTAGGAATTAAGAATATTAGTGTATGTGGAAATGAATGAAATTGTGGCACTTACGTGGCATCCACATGGCATTTAACAACTTCAGTTAATAAGAAGGGTACTTTTGACTCAATAGTATGACGGGAAGGATAGTTTTGAGCTGGAATATAGTTTAAGGGTAAATATGAGCTATTTCGGATAGTTTAGGGGTATTTTTGAGCCTTTTCCGTTTTAACAATATGTGTGTGTGAGATGGGTGGTGATGGGTGTCAAATGAGGATTGCATTGGGAGATGATGGTGGTGGTTGATACAGTAGCTGGGGGGGAACCCATCGGTGGCCCCCTAAACTTGGCACCAATTTTCACTTAGACACCTCAAGTAGGCTTTGTTCATTTTAAACACCTCAAGTAGGGGTCCGGTGTATAATTTTGACACTTTTTGTATTTTCAAAATCGCATATTAAGTGCGTACATCCAAACGCAAGAAGAAGAAGAAAAGAGGTGAGGTCATGAGGTTTGGGATCTGGAATAAAGGAAAAAAGAAAGTAAAATTGAGTCTTTGAAAAATAATTAAAATTTTCACGTGTCACATATCAATTCGTTTATTTTTCCACATAAGAGCATCTGGATGTACGCACTTAATATGCGATTTTGAAAATACAAAAAGTGTCAAAATTATACACCGGACCCCTACTTGAGGTGTTTAAAATGAACAAAGCCTACTTGAGGTGTCTAAGTGAAAATTGGTGCCAAGTTTAGGGGCCCACCGATGGGTTCGATGATATGGCTGACATTAGTGATTAATAGTAGTTGTTAATCGTGGTAATTGGTATTGTCAAGTAATTGCTGTGGATGATGAAAGTGGATGGCGTTATATAGTGGTTGATGATTGTAATAGCGGATTGTAATGGTGGTTAGTGGCAATGATTGTAAATGATGGCTAATGGTGGTGATATTGATTGGGTTAATGACAACGATGGTGGTTTGGATGATAGGTGATGATTAACAGTGAAAGTGAATGGAGTTATGGTGAACTACCATGTTTTAGAAAACCGTTATCATCTGAATCTATTCATACCCATTAAATGGTTGAATTTTTTTTAAAACAAACACACTTAATGAATATTGTATGAATAATAAGATTCATATCATATCTAAAAATCAATGACTAAGATTTAAATTAAATTAGTATCTTCATTCATGGGAAACAATGAGACTATATGAATAATAGGGGTTGATGCTTGCCTATAAAATATCAAACACGTGAATTAAACTGTATAACACCAACGAATATGTATTGTGCGAACTAAATGCACATCAATTATTTCTCCAATCTTAACAAAATTTGATGACTAACTCACGAAAAATTCAAACATAAAATTGCAATCACCTAAGTTTCATGATAGAAGAATGTTATTATTCCACCAAGAGACCAAACTTAAGTACCTAAAGCATCTTTGCGATTAAGTTCAATTGGTCAATGATTGTGTGTTGTATCTACAATTTAATAATTATACATAAATAAATATACAATTTATAATTATATGGTGAATTGAAGTAACCACCCTTTTTTCTTTCGAGAGCAATAATTTTGATTAAGGGCAATGTTGTTTACTTCTTGTTTTGACGAAATTCACGAGATTCACCGTTCTCACTGCTTGAGTATTCTTGACTCGACATGCTGGATTTTCTGAATTTCTTTAAATCATATGAACCTCCATCTGGTTCAGAACTTCCAGAACTGAGAGTTGCAGTGTGACCCAATTTTCCTCCTTCATTCAAATCGTCCAAGGTAACTTCATCTTCTAAAGCACGTACAACCTAATAATATGTAAAGTGATTCATTGATTAGTATTTTTCAAAGACATCATTAGATTACCTATTTATATTTCAAAGGAAAATATAGTAATATAATCACAATAAAAACAACTAAGAAAAGTTGCACCAAAATAAAACATTACTTCAAATTTACTCACCAAGAAAAATATAGTAACGGTTAAGAAAAATCAAGAGATAAACTAACCTGGCTCATTTTTGGACGTCTTTTTGCAGAATGTCTGATTGTTGCAGCAGCACATGCCACCATACATAACATTTGTTGGGCATCAAAGTTTCCCTCTAAGCGTGGATCTATTAATTCATCATAATTTCCGCCTTCTGTTGCACGAATTAGAATAGGTCTTGCCTGTATATAAACCGATAGCATAAATTAAAATGTCACGTGAAAAATTAAAAAAATTAAAACAGAGGGGTACATACCCATTCAACTAAAGTATCATCGTCACCGTCCATGTCAATTGGACGACGACCAGTTATAAGTTCCAAAAGCATAACTCCGTATGAATAAACATCAGACTTTTCAGTTAACTTTCCGCTTGAAGCATACTCTGGTGCTAAGTACCTATTAATCAATACATACAAATAATCACACTTCAATTATTCCATTCTAATTGATCACACTAATACATTATTTTCAAAATTTTAAAAAATTAGGTACACATTTCAAGAAAATACTAGCATTATAATAGTAGAAGATAAAATTGAAACGGAGATTTTGGGGTTGATTTATCTTATGATCACTCAATTAATAGAAATCAACTCAAAGATCTTGTAAACACTAATATAGCAAAATAAATAAATATTTAAAGATGTTATTTTTAAAAATATTTTAAAATATGCTCACCCAAAAGTTCCCATGATACGGGTGGATACATGAGTATGGTTGTCAGATGAGAGCTTAGCTAGTCCAAAATCAGCCACCTAATAAAAATATTGTAAGAATCAAGATATTGAATTTTTCTGTATCTATGTGAAATTTAAATTTCTCATACAATTGGAATTTTGTAAAATAGAAATACCTTTGCTTCAAAATTTTCGTCCAATAGGATATTTGCAGCTTTGATGTCTCTATGAATAATTTTAGGGTGACCTATAAGTTATAAAAAACAATAAATACTTAGATATGAAAATACAGGTTTATAAGTCAAATAGTGAAAATAAAAAAATGCAAAACTTACAATCTTCATGAAGATAAGCAAAACCTTTCGCAGCTCCTAATGCAATTCTGTGTCTTGTATTGAAATCCATAGGAGGACGACCAGATCCTAAATGAATTGAACAAACAAAATATGAGATAAACTTCAAACGCCAAATAACAAAAGTTATTTTTCAAAAAATGCTAAGTATAATGACAAATATATATATATATATATATATATATATATATATATATATATATATATATATATATATAATTTGATATGTTATATAAACCCATAATAATAATAATAAAATTTATTAGGTACTAAAATCTTTTAAAAGAACAAATAAAACTTGGTAAAAATTAGGCGTATTGGGTTATGATCCATTTTGACTCAAGCTAATTTTGGTTGGTTGTCTTGATCTGTTTTAACTCAACCCGTCCAATTATCACGCTAATCAAAATGACTTTAAATCTTGTGAAGAGTTGTCAAAAAAGAAGGGTAAAACAATTTTTTTTAAAAATAAACCAAACAAATTAAAACAGAGTGAGTAAACATGTTTGAAAATAAAATATATACATACCATGAAGGTGATCTTCAAGAGTGCTATTAGCAACAAATTCATAGACCAACATCCTTTGAGATCCAGCAATGCAATACCCAACCAAAGACACAAGGTGTCGATGATGTACACGACTAATAATTTCAACTTCTGCTTGAAACTCTCTTTCTCCTTGTCCACTATTAGATTTCAAACTTTTCACAGCAATTTCTTTACCATTAGGCAACACTCCTTTATGTACATATCCAAAACCACCTTGTCCCAAAAGTTTATCTTTAGCAAATCCTCCAGTTGCAACTGCTAAGTCATCATAAGTGAAACTACTTTGATTATAACCAAGAGCCATTGCTGGATGTGGAGGTGGTTGAGCAGGTTTATGTGGACCAGAGAAAGCCGCCGAGCTCATTTCACTGCTACTCATCATCGGTGGTGGTGGTGGTGGTGCTATTGGCCAACTATGCTCTGAACTTACTTGACCACTCCCTGCTAATCGCGAAAACATGAATTTTATTATGGACGTTCAAAATTTAATATATACATATAAACATGGTTGCGTACCTGGAGGAGGCATCTTGTGAAATTGGTCAGTTGATTGAAGTTTGTTGTTAGTCTGCCAATTGTTCGTATGTTGTCCAGTGTTGTTATAGTAATGATTATCTGTAAAATACATAATGCAGGTTAGAATAGAGGGAAAATGAATTAGCAAAAATATCGCTACCACCTCTCCTATGCACTAGGCAAGTCTTATGCTATAGGCTCGACTCAGAAGGCATTGAGGGGATCAACCACCCTCCAAACCAATTGAGTCATCCCGAAGGATTCGAGGCATGATATTGTAGCATAAGCTTTCTCAAAAGAGTGATTGTCTAATCAAGGGTGACATTATATTGTGGATGGACATGCCTATAAACCAAATAGGTATACTTTCATTGATCTCTTTTACTTCTTTTTTTCTAATGTAATATATTATGCAAAATTAAAGCATATGATAAAATATAAGAAAATAAGATAAGAAGTATACTCATGGCTCCATGAGAATTGTCTCTGTAGTAGCCCATTTGATCATGCTTTCTTTTCTTTTTCCGCTTACAACAAGAGATGAGGAAAACTAGCATGACAAGAAATAATAATCCTGCTCCAGCTGCGAATCCGATCCTGAGTGCTGCTTTGTTATCCTTACTGTCTGACTTTGCTGATTGAGGCTTTGGAGGGGCAAGAGGTCTAGAGTTTGGAGAAAAATGTGATGGTGAAGAAAATGGAGGAGGCGGAGGAGGAGGCGATGATCCTCCTTTTGATGAGTCTGATGATTTTGGTGGAGAACGTGACTTGTTATCGTTGTTATTGTTATTATTACTGTTGTTATTGTTGTTGTCATCGTTGTTATTGTTGTTGTTACCGTTGTCATCGTTGTTATTGTTGTTGTTACCATTGTTGTTGTTATCATTTGAAGAAGAGTTATTATCTTTTCCAGATGACGAATTATTGTTATTAGAAGGAGAAGATTGAGAGTTTGAATTATTATTGTTATTGTTAGTATTGTTGCTGTTATTGTTGTTGTTACTGTTGTTATTATTGTTATTATTTGAAGAAGATGAGCTATTATCTTTTCCAGAGGATGAATCGTTGTTAGAAGGTGGAGATTGAGAGTTTGAATTATTGTTATTGTTGTTACTACTATTATTATTATTATTATTATTATCATTATTATTATTACCATTAGAAGAAGAGCTATTATCTTTTCCAGATGTTGAATTGTTATTTGAATTATTTGGTGGAGATGATGATGAATTTGATGATGGAGAGTCCCCATTCGATGACGAAGACATTTTTATAAAAGTCTTTGTCACGATCTGCGTTAGAATAAGTTACGCAGGTTCCGCCGATGTCCCAAAGGATTCCTATTCATTAAAGATTCAAACAAATTTTACTTTTCCTATTCGGAAATTCACAAAAAATATTCAATAAAATAACAAGAAAACATGAAACTAAATCACAATCAATGATCTCATTATTGAAACATTATCATTTATTTCATAACGAAGAGCGAATTATTACCATACGGAAACAATACTTCATATAATTATTTCGTAAAATGATATCAGAAGCCTTAATCTTAGAAAATAAAGATTAAAAAGATGAAACTGTAAAGATGAAATACAAACTCAGGAGAAAAGAAATATGATACCTTTAGGAGAAAGGCAGTGAGGAATCTCAAAGAAAGAAAAGTAAAAACATGTTGCATAATAATAAAACTTACCATGAAATTAAGAGATGTTTTTTCATCCTCATACTCCTCCTAAAATAAGGGAACTAATCACTACATTTGAAGAAAAATCACTACATTTAGTTAATGCTTATTTTATTAATAAATTAAAGGACTGAATTTATGGAGAAAAAACTTGTATATGATTTAAATAGTTTTTTTCTAGACATTTTATTTGTCAAATTGAACGAATAAGTATGTTTTCACTTTTTTAACTATACAATTTGATTAATCTAGTTTGATCTCGGTAATTTACCCAAACAATTAGTTAGTGCTTTTGAAGAATGAATTATTTTGTGTGTGCGCCATTCTACGTTGACCACACATATGACGATTTTTCCATTTCTTACGCTTTACTGTTTCATGCAAAATGTCAACCACATAATTAATTTTATAAAAAGAAATTCCAAAGTAGTTTGGTTATTTTTGACATTTATAAGCTGAAATAAATTCTACCTATGGCGTTAAATCATATAATAAAAGAGTTTAAGTTTTGTGCACCGTTAGTGTATAAAATTTTCTACACCATCAGTTACTTTTAATGAGATTTAATCATTGTAACTTACTTTAATAACATAAAATTTACTAAAAAATAAAACATAAACAAGGTAGTTGAATCAGACTTGGGTTCTGACCAAAAATATTTTGTTCCAAGTTCGTCACTTTCTTCTCAGGGAACTTCAACTCCTATATTTTGCTCATCTATATTTAACTTTTCCATTAATCTTGCAAAATACGATTATAAATGTAAGATAACTTACAATTAATTATAAATTTAATCATATAAATAATCAACACGTTTACGGTAAAATATATTTAATATTAGTGAAAGTTCAATAAATAAACTCCTTTCCAATAATCTAAAGAGCAGAGCTAAAGTATTGGGAACAATATGAAGACACTTTAAGATACAATATTCACCTTTTGGGAGAATATGTTCACTTGTTTTTAGTGCATTGAAATTCTTTTGCTCGTGAAGATGTGTTTAAAAGGGCCCTTTTTATGTTTCTAAATGGAAAAATGCGACATTTGTTTTAATTGCATAACGACATATTACTAAGTAGAAGAAGCATGTCAAGTGTCAAAATCATTTGACACTTCAAAAATTATTTCTTACCGATTGACAATGTTTGATGTTGTGAAAAAGTTTGAAGCTGTGAAGAATTACTTGAGCTATAGAAAAAAGTGAAAAACCTACGATAAACATAGTAATTGTAATTAACTTTAGAAAAAACAATTTAATTATGGAAATAATTTTGGTTAGAATCCAAGTATGATTCAACTATCTGTTGATGTTCTTTTTTTTTAGTAAATTTTTCTTGAATTATGGTTATTTTATTAAAGTAAGTTACTATGATTAAATCTCATTAAAAGTAACTGATGGTGTAGAAAATTTTATACACTGACGGTGCACAAAACTTAAACTCATAATAAAAATAAAAAATAAATTAATTAAGATGTGTTATCAATGTTATCATCCAGCGCCGGAGGTTTAGAAGTTGCCATTACAAAAAATTTCTTGATTTTTTTATTAACGAAAGGAAGGAAGACTTGAGTACATCTATTGCAGCATACAAAAATTAAAAGAATAAATATTTGCAATTATAAACTTTCAAATATATATAATTTTATAAAGATTGATCAATTATAACAGTAAATAGTTATTTTTAACATAATATTTTTACATAGTACGATTATAGAGTTGTCAAAATGGGCTGGCCCAACCCAACCCTAACGGGCAAAAGAGTTAAATGGGTTAGGACGGGCTAGGCATTTTAGTTAAAGGGCCAATAAAATAGCAACTCAATCCAGCCCTAAGCGGGCCACGAATTGGCCCTTCAACCAAAAAATGGAAAGTATTGACCTCTTAGAAAGAGTATCGAATGTTGAAGTCTGATGAATACGACATCAATACATACAGAAATTCATTCATGAACACATACTTCAGTGAATACTTACAAAACAAAAATATAATAGTCAAGATACAATATTAATAAGATTCATCCGAGCAAAAAACATTACATGATCACTATTTTCATAAACAAGACAATAAAAAAAACGGAAAATTAGGCATAAAAACAAAAGTAGAAGAGGTCATATATTCATAGTTATAATTGAGTAATGAGTTTGGGCTAATAAGAAAATTTAGTAGACTAATGACCCTAAATGTAAAAGATATGTAAAAAAGTTAGACTTAATTTTATATTGATATTTTAAAAATATTTATTGACAAAATCTTAACAAATAAACACCACTTAAAATATATATGATAAATACTTTTAAAATTCACAGCCCATGGACTAGCCTCTAATGCTTGTGGGTTGGGGCTACGAGGCAAGCGGACCAAATGAGGCAGGCTAAAAAGCATCGTTCTTAAATTGGCTAAAAAATTTTAAGCCCAACCTCACTTAATTCAAGGACTGGGTTGGGTCAGCTTAGTAGGCCAAGCTCATTTTGACAGCTCTAGGTACGAATATTATCTTCATGTCAAACATGAATCTTTTTCTCGCAAAAGTTAGTGATGAGATTTTCTTTTATTTTTTGTTTTACAAAATAGAAATTATGAGTTAATTTTTACATTTTTAAAAATTTTGAAATCTCAAATCATATTTTTGGAGAAGTTGAGATTTGAAATCATGATCCCAAATTACACGTTGAAATGCTAATTTGAAACCATGACTTCCCTACAAAAATAATATTTCCAAATTCGAATAGTGAGAACCAAATTCGGCCCAACCCGACCCGGGCAGGCGGAGAAAGGTTAGTTCACTGTTTAGTGCTCCAGCTCAAGTATAATCCATTTCAATACTACGGAGTACTATACAACAACTGGGCAAGTATAATAGAAACGTCTCAAATTGCCAACTGTCTCTGCTCCTCACGCCACACACGGAGAGACAAACACGCGTGGAGCTCTCTGTATTCTGTCTCTTCTCGTCAGATCGAGTCAGCTGAAGATGCCTTCTCGCCGGCGAACGCTTTTGAAAGTCATCATCCTCGGCGACAGCGGGTCAGTTCTCACCGTATTTGTCAATATAGATACTAAATATTACTGTACAACTTTCTTCTGTTCTGTACTGTTTTAGGGTTCAGTTACTCATGATTCATCGCTGTTCATGTTCATTTCGCGAACTCTTGTGTTTTGCTTGGCCTGTTAACAGATTGATTTTATAATTGAATTTGAGTGTTTCATTACGGTGATCTGGGATTGGGATAGAACGGAATGATTAGAGACGATTCGTGCATACAGTAGAGTCTAACTAGTTGGCAATTGAGGCGTTGTTGATTTGATTATTTGACTTTTCGTGATCTAAGTTCAAGCAGTTGCTTAATTTTCAGTATTGGTGCATTAATCACTTCCTCTTTGTGTTTCGCAGGGTTGGAAAGACTTCGTTGATGAATCAGTATCCTTTTAAGCTTTGTAACCTAGTATTGCTCGATTAATCACCAGTCCGAGAATATTGTGAAAAAACAGCTTGATTCACTTTCCAGATGCAATTATACCTTATAATTGAATTGCCGTATTGTCTGCCTTAAATGATTCTTTCTAGATATGTAAATAAGAAGTTCAGCAATCAGTACAAAGCAACTATTGGAGCTGATTTCTTGACAAAGGAAGTGCAGTTTGAGGATCGGCTCTTTACTCTACAGGTTAGTTAGATAGCGTCTCATTGATGTGTATTAGTGTATGAAATCAACCAACCTGATTTTCCTGTATCAAATTGTCAATTCTAGGTTTGCTATATTACTTATTTCATCTTTGATTCCTCGTAACAACTAGAGAGATGGAGGGGTTTTTCCTCTGATTCACCTATGAAGACAAACTACCACACAAGTTATCTGAGAATAATGACAAATTGAACCATACTTTAGTGTCATGCTGTTGATTGTGTAATTGTGTTTATGAGGGGTTGCAACACTCGGTTTGTTAATTGCGGCCCATCACTTCCTTTGCTTTAGATTTTGTTCCTTTTCTTTTATGGGTTGAAATGTTCAGTGTGTTTGTTGGAGTTTGGACATATTTTTCTCTTTCAAGTATACGAGAATCATCTTTAGCCATCTTCATTAAGAAGCTACTAAATGGGAGGAAAAGAAAAAAAGTCAGGATAAGGGAGGTCAATTGGTGACTTTGTAAATGGCATGCTAGAGTGATTGTCTAAATTCTCTTAGCCAAAAAAGAGGATGCATATGAGTCGAATGTCAGTTTCTTATGGAAGATTAGGACTGATTTATCTTTGAAATATGTGTAGGTATATCAATGTCTCCAATACACGTGTGGGGAAAATTCTCATATGGGAGATTCTCTGTACTTTGAATGAATAACTGTGGCTATAATCCATTTAAGTAGAGGTTAAGTAGATAGTGTACGTCATGGACTAAGCTGCTTTCTGAATTAAGGCATTTGTTTTGGATATAAGAAGGTAGAAGTAATTTACATGCATTGATCTCCTAGAAATACTCTGTGCATGATGATATTTTTATTAATTGTATCAAGCGAAATAAACTTTTCATCTTTGTCACCCTTCTGCTCTTTTAGTTTGAGTTTGTGGCATATAAGGTTATAATTAGGTAGATTCATATATGTGTTAGTAATCAAGGAGAAGAGACTCATGCTGCATCTTCACTCTCAGTATGTTTTCCTCATTCAGAATCTTAAAGTATAGTTCAGCTTCCTTGACCCCCTCCAGAATTTAAAAAGGAAAAACAATATTTAATTTACAGTTGCTTACCTCTTTTTCCTAGTTATTCCTGTCTTTGTCCATTGGTTTGGTTCAATTCTATCTGTGGATCCAATGCAATGAAAAGGATAGATAGGCATTGCCTTGCAGATATCTTTTTTATTTTTCAAAATATCCAATCTAGGGAACTCATGGTGCATCCAATTCACTTCTCACTTGGTCAAGACTTCCATCTCTCTCTCAAATTTACTCTTTGGTTCTTATAAGTTTGATATCTAGAAGCATGCTCTATCGTTTTTCAGCTTGAAAATGATGTCGTAATTCCAAACATCTGCATGTATTAAGTTTGGTATTGGGGAGAGGTAGTTGGTGGTTGTATTACCAGTTTTAATGTTTTACTCATGGATATTTCAACCTGGCCCGTTTCCTGCTCTAACTTTGATATTTCTGGTTGTCCAGATTTGGGACACTGCTGGCCAAGAGAGATTTCAGAGTCTTGGTGTTGCTTTCTACCGCGGTGCTGATTGTTGTGTCCTTGTTTATGATGTAAATTCAATGAAGTCATTTGAAAACTTGAACAACTGGAGAGAAGAGTTCTTAATTCAGGTATTTCTTCTTTATTTGCCTCTGATTGTTTACCCTGTACTTCTTCTTTATTTCCCTCTGATTATTTACCGGTTACTTCTTGTTTATTTGATTCTATTGTTATCAATTCACATTATTAACTATTTATCGGCTTATTGCCCTATTTTGCTTCTGGCTTAGATGAAGGCTTTATGAGCTTTTCCCTCTTGGAGCTTGTTATGTTTCATCTTTCTTGAGTTGCTAATCCAGTGCTCCTCCCTTTTGTTATAGCCACTTGTATTTGTTGATGTTACCATTTACTTGTTTTGATCTTTCTGCATCGGATCTCACATACAGATTGTTGTTAAAAATGATAAAATTAGTTGTTTGGTATCTTCACCTGACACTATTTTTTCTTGTTGAACAACTACTCTGTAATCTCCGAATGAATTTTCTGACTGGTTAGGAATTTTCTGCAGGCAAGCCCATCTGATCCAGAGAACTTTCCATTTGTCGTGCTGGGGAACAAAGTTGATGTTGATGGTGGAAATAGTAGAGTGGTAAGTTCCTGGTCCAACAAATTGTACATTGTCCCAATTCTTCCTCTTTGTGCTCCCTTGTCTGTTTCTCTCATCTGTTCATTTCTTTGGTAAGCCCCTATAGGACTACTATCGTTTCATACAGAGAACAACTTTGCTTCCATAGAGGTATTTTATTCTTTTTCTTCACTTAAAGATACTTGTCTGCTCTGTTTTAGGTGTCTGAGAAAAAGGCTCGGGCCTGGTGCGCTTCAAAGGGTAACATTCCCTACTTTGAAACTTCAGCTAAGGAAGGAACCAACGTAGAGGAGGCTTTCCAATGCATTGCTAAGAATGCCCTGAAGAGTGGAGAGGAGGAAGAAATGTAAGTTGAAACATTATTTATACCAATTGTTGTCCATAAGATTCTAGCAGCATGGGGCACACAAAAATATTTATCTTCCCAAAAATGTGTCACTTGATCACGTCAGTTGGGGACAACCTAAAAATAATGTTGGACTGGGGAATGAGGGATGTCAAAATGTGGGCGAGTAATTTTGTAGGATCTATTTGTCTTAGCGCAGCTGCTTGGCAAGCCGTATAAGCCTGTGCCTTCTGACCGATTCTGGTTTACATAATTGTTTTCTCTGGTCCCATATCTTTCCTCTGGCGTTTTCCCAAAGGAATTAGATTATCAATTTTTGTTAGGCTAAACTGTTTGTGGGCAAGCGATGTTAACATGCACGCAGGGGATATTATGAGCTGTGCAAGATTAATACCGTGACTATAAATTGTTTCAGTACTAGATATTTATTACTTTTATACCATGATACTGATCTATTTCGTTTTTCTGCCGCAACATTTTTATGGTAAAGATATTTGCCCGACACCATTGATGTTGCCGCTAGCAGTCAGCAGAGGACAGGTGGATGTGAGTGTTAAACAGTTGACAATTTTCAAAGTGATGATAAATCTTGCAGCTCCAAAAAAAATTGGATTCCTTTAGCTGTCGCTTTATTGTTTGCTTCTCATGGTCTTCTTTTCCTGGTAAATTCTCAAGTTGTACCTGTATATGCTTTTGCACGGGGATCTGGTTGGTTTCTTGGTGCTTGAATTCTGTTGGTGCTACTTTCACTTTGATAAAACTTCAAGATTTGTTGGATTCGTATTCACCTCTCTGGTGAAAGCTCATGCTTTATAATAATCTTTTCAGATTGATTTGTTTTACCTCACAAACAATGTGCGTCAGATACCCCTATATGTTGTACAAATGATGAAAATTGTAAGGCGTTTGAACAATTTAGCAAATATAAATTCTTGTACGACTGTGCTAAGAAATAGTTTAGGACTATATACAAAGGGTTAATCAAAATCACAATTCAGAATCGTCTATCAAATATACTATGCCAATTAAAAGAGTTGAACTAGAGAGCATTGCGGCTCGAGTGCATAAAGATGCAACGAATGTGCTCACAAATCAATAAATTGATGCATGGCATAAAGATTTTCCTCGCTTAATCATCATAAATTGATACATATTTGCCTCGTCGGGACACTTACCCATTGTTAGCTAATATAATTTGATGTCACCACAAATTACAAATACAAATAATTTTTTACCAAGATTGCTGCCTCTAGAAAACTAATGAAAGTGCAGGCGACAAATGATGTTAGAAACCAACCGTGTTCTGAGAAAAGATCTCAAAATTTTAATCTTCCATTGATATACATTTATTTCCTCATGATTTTACGATATGATCTTACAGAACTAGTTAGTTAAATATATTTGTGCAAGAAAACATTGATTTAAAACTATTCTGCAAAAGCAGAACATTCAACGAAACACCCACAAATGTCATCACAATTTTATGACTGCTATTTATTCAAAAGAAGATACAACAGTGAATAAAACATATCAATTAATAAAGAAAAAACATTCAGAAAAAAGAAAAGTAACAATGACAAAATAATGCGGTAAGTGAAAGCCTAATCCCGATACTACCAGACTACCTATATATCAAAAGCAAGAAACTACCGATATGAGCTCATACTACAAACACGATACTACCAAGATTTCCTCAAAGCCTAATCCCTCCAAAAAGCAAGACAAAAATCAACTACCTACTAACTTTCTACCCTAATCCATGACCTCTTATCTAAAGTCATGCCCTCAGTAAGTTGAAACTATGTCATGTCATATCTAATCATATCTCCCCGATACCTTTTCAACCTACCTCTACCTCTCCTTATACCCACTATATTCAATCTCACACTTCCTCACTGGGGCAACTTTGCATCTCCTCATACTCTCAAAATTCTAATAATCAGTCCTCAGAATCCTTCTAATACAGAACAAAACATGTATTAGCTAGCCTAATCCTTTCAGCATACATGCAAAAAGAGAATTTGGACAATTAACTTCTGCTGTTTAAGAAGTTTATAACTTAATGACCCGACAACAGTCATGAAAGGGTAAACACAGTCACATGACAAATAAATATTTGAAAACCGTTTCTTTGCTCTTTTGATTTATAGATGAGTTCACTCTTATGCACTAGAGAAAATATTACTTAATCCTAACTAAAATAAGCTTATCCTACTTTGAAGGCTGCATTGAATTTCCTGAAACTGTTGTAGGCATAAAAGAGCTTGGTGTAGGAGTTCCTGCCATTATGGGTCTTGAATACGGTATCCTCTGGGAGCTCATTGCATTTAGAAACCTGGGTGCTGTATTAGCAAGAGCCATTCCAGGCCTGTTAGCAGGTACTGATTGTGGCACAGGATGAGTTACAGATCTTGATTTAAGTATTTGACTACGCTCAAGGAGAAGCCTCTGTTTTGACCTCTCCAACAGTTCTCTGACCCTCATAACCACATTATCCATGTCATGAAAGAAGGTTATCTTGCTCTCCAGCTTGTTTAACTGCAAAGAAGCAACTTGAATGGTTGAGACTTGGTGAAACAGATTAAGGCTAAGAAAGTCAGATTTTGATCAGCTTAAAATCAAGCCAGCAGAAACCTGGGAGAATATGGTCAGAACTTAACCAGACAAGTCCTAACTCAATGATTGAACTCGGGTTAGGATTCTTCCAATGTAAAGCAATATAAACATTCAACCAAAGAAAGGAGAATATAGGAGGTATTTCCCAAGAGGTAAGGAAACGATCTAATATTCATCTATATGACACTATAATTTTTTCTGTTCTAAAAGGAAGACAAGTATTTTCTGCTCCAAGTGGAAAAAAGCTTATCATCCCTCTCTTAATCACAAACAAATCACCCAGATTTGTTTTGATAGCTCAAGATCTATTTCAGTCTAAATCTTGCATTAAAGCTCATTAGCTGATCAGTCTCAAATTTTGACTGAAAGCATCCCCCAGGAGAAGTGAGTGAAAGCCTTGTTGGATGATTCCCATAGAACATAATAAGGAGCCTCAAAGATGCAATTTTCAAAGAGCTGGTGGGCCATGATTACCTGCTTCTCTATTAATGAAGTAGTAAGCAGCCGAATTTGGTCCTCTTCTTGATCTGCCAGATATTTCGCCTTGACTGCAGCAGCTGTCAAAGCAGTGACTGCGGCACGTTTGATTTTATCAATATCCAGATAATTTTTGGTCTTCAAAGGATCTTTTCTCCCATCTACAGAGTCTTTGACTTCTCCAGCCCCTGAGCAATAGAGCACCAAGGGAAAAATCAGAATTATAGGAGGATATACAAATTCTTACAAGCCTCAGTTTAGTTCAGAGGGAAGAATATGAATCAGTTTTCCGCTTTGGCAAAGCAACCATAAAGAGAAAACCACAGTTTTAGACCCGAGGCCATAGCAATGTCACTAAACGAAAATTTAAGATCCAATTTGGTCTTTGCAACATTTCACCCTTAAGGGTAAAACTGTTTTAATGGCTGCCCTACATGATCAACTTAGTCTATCATTTGCCTTTCCAGCTCCATCAATCCATCAACTCACTACAGTCCCTCCCCTCCTCCTCCTCCCCAACCTTGGATCTCATTTCTTGAACTCCTGAAATTCCTATCCCAATCTCACATAGAACCCGCTTGTCCTCCCAATCCCACACCGTCTTCTGTGTTAGTTCAACTTATTTTCATTTCAAGGTCAACATATCTCTCCTCTCTATTTTTCTCTACCTGAAGATTCTTTATCAATGATTCACAAGAGGGGACTATGTGTGCGTATACACTCACCATTTCATTTATCTGATGCTAGTCCTAGAAATGTCGAGTAATCCAGGACCTCACTACAAACCCCCTCCTCCCCAGCCTTGCATCTCCTTTCTTGAACTCCTGAAATTCCTATACCAATACCACATAGGACCTGCTTGTCCTCCCAATTCCGTCCCCCCTACTGTGTTAGTTTAAACTTATTTTCATTTCAAGGTCAACTTATTTCTCTTTTCTCTCTATCTGCCTCTACATACGGATTTTCATCAACGATTATCACCTTACAAGTATTTGCACACTCTCCATAACAATTTATATGATGCCAGATCCTAGAGAAAGAAAGGTGTCATTGTCTATGCCACTTTTTCATTGGGTATGTAGTTTAAGATGATAATTTAACTTGAGTGTTATAGTAGTAGAAGTAAGCAATAAGGTAAGATTAGTTGGATTAAAGGAATTTATCAAGGTCTAAAATTTGAATAGTAAATAACTTCTAATTCTTAAAGTCATAAAAGTTGTACTGTTTAATAATGGCATGGTGTTAAACACTTGAGACATACCAAAGTGAAAAGAGAATTTGTGTGTATGATATTTAACATGAAACCGACACGGTATCAGAGGAGGGATTCTATATCACCCAAAAAAAATGCAGCAACCATCATTTCAACTTTCTGCGGTTATTTGTGTTTGGGGAGAGGGGGTGCAGGGCAAAATGTATGACTAAGGGGAATATGAGAGTTTAGAGAGGTGGGAGAAAAAGAGGAATTAAAGGACTAGTGCACTGTGAGGCGAAATAGGAAAGCAAAGGGTGCTAGAATAAACTTCAGTGGTGTTTTTAATTTGAAGATCTGGATTTGGTGTAAGAACTAAAGCACTGTCACATTATCAATTACAAACACAACAATCTGGTGGTAGTCAACAAGCTACATGCCACAGGCCGAAGACTCAAAGGATGCTTTCTGATTCTCTTAGTTGAAACATTATTTTATAAAATCAATAGATTGATGATTTCCTCACTAATGCATATCATGCAGATTATTTTTTTTTTTGTTGTTTTTTTTTTTGGGGGGGGGGGGGGGGGGGGGGATAATTAATAGATGTCATCTATTTTTTTTTTCCTATCCTTGTCGAGCATGCTATGAGATTTAATTCCAAGAATCATATCCCACTCCTTTGTTGTGCTTGCACTCCATGATTAGCGAAAATCTGTGAAGCATTGAATTCGACGGAATATAGACCTTCCCTCTACTCTTCTACACTTAAGTACTACTAGAATTTAAACTCGTTGCATGCACCTACACACTTCCTGTGCAATACTACCTTCCCCATTTAAACACCCCAAAGGCAACATGATTGGCATAACTTTATACTATGCAAAAAACATGACACCATATTGAAGACTTGGACCTGTATTTTCGCCATTTTCAAGTACAGAGTTCGATTTCATGGATTGCTCAGGCTCCTTTGTTTGCACAGCAGGCATCATGTCCTCATCTTTAGGAGTATCTGGAGAGTCAGAAGGAATGGCTGTTAAAGCTCCATCAACTGACTCCTTTTCGAACCCGGGTGGGAGCTCTAGTTTAGACGTTAAAGCATCTGATTCTGCTGTGGTACTTCGTGTCTGTCCCACTGCCAAGCCTGCATCATCTGATTCTTTCATTGATGCAGGTTCCCCTTCTTTTTCAGTAGGAATTGGATCAGATTGTTTTGAAGTATCAGATTTCTCTGGATTTTCGTCACTGGTAGAAACCAAATGGGCCGCTTCTTCAAGTTCCTTCTCATTTTTCTCTCCATGGTTTTCACCATCCTGCTCTTCGCACTTTTTGTCAATGTTTGTTTCACCTTTGGCCTCTTCTTGTCCAATTGATGAACTCTTCTCTTCAATAACTGATGTCAACTTTTCCTCTTTCTGCATTTCAACATTGTCATCCTCATCTTTCTTATCTTCTGGATCAACTGATCCATTAGCAGGTCTGCAATACTAAATTTCCAATTAGACTCCAAATTAATACAATACCTGTTAATTAAAGCTAAAAGGAGGAACACTAACCGATCTGTATCAGATGATGTATTCCCATCATCTGGTGGATCTTCCAACACAAAACAGTGCCTTAAGGCTAGATTCTCACCAGAAGGATTACCAGAAATGGATTTCAAAGAGCTGCGCACTGAGGCAGTAACCCTTTTAGCCTCTACCAGTTTCACCAGGAACGCTGCCTAGCGAAAGAAAACATCATAATGAAGACAACCAAAACATTTTCAGTAATCACTTATTTTAATAAACAATAATCAGAGTTTTAACAGCAGAATAGAAAACCAAACTGATACTACTTCTAGACTTCCTCTTTTCTAGAAAAAATCGGTAAAGAGTAGCTTTTTATAGTAAGATCAGCAAGAAGAAGTTGCTGGATAGGTTACAACTTACAACCAAAAGCACCTCATTACAAATTGTGTAATATGCTAATGATGTCGATCACAGCACTAGGGTCAGAAGCATGTACATCTTCCATGTTACACTAAAAACTAAGCAAAACAATACATTTGTGTTTGGTATTAATGACTGTTCTTCCTACTTTCAAACAACCTGTCATTTCTTTCTTTCCTGACAAACAATTGCCTCTTTTGAACACGATTAAAATATCTCATTGAAACTGCAGTGCTATAATGAAACCCTATCCTTTTCAAAACAAGGTCTCAGCCTGTGAAAATGGTGAGAAAAGACTACCACCAGCAGAAAGATCATACCTTGATCAAGTAAATAACACAAATTAAAAAAAAACTGATTTCATTATTCAGGCTTCAGGGAAAAGTACGAACAGATTCCTAGCTCTTAGTAGAGTGCCTTTAGTGCTCAGTTGCATCAGAATGATTGAGCCAATGAAAAGTAAAAGAAATCAACATACCACTGCCATTACAGGATTGCCAGCTTCAGCAAATGAAGCACATTCTCCAGGTGGAGGATAAAAACCAGCAGCTGTAAATGCCTCCCTCAGTGCGTTGAGTGCATAGTTCTCACCAACTTCCTCCTGAGGAATTGGCCCATTCACATTCTCTGGCTTCGATGTTTCCACTGTGGGTGAAACCTGATTGTCATTTCCATCATCCTTACTCTCTGTTGTTTCTGGGGCATCAATACTGGCTGATGTATCATCTTTAGACAAATCTGCATCTTCTTTTTCTTCAACACACTGGTTATTTTCAGCATCAGTATCCAGGAATGTATCCTCTATTGGCATTTCAATGAAGTGAAGAATACACTGAGCTTTGGTCTTTGTAGCCACATGCTCAGCAATCTCATTCCAGTTTTCCTTATAAAGCTCTAATGCCTCAAGGAGAAGAAGAGTCTCCTGATCTGTCCACTTCCCACCACTTGCACCGCCAGACTCACCAGGCTCCATAACAATGAAATCTGAAGGGGACATACCAGATCCAAACTTCCCATTGTTGAAGCATTCACTACACAAGTCAAAGTCTGCCTATGCAGTAAAAACAACCAACACAAAGAACAGAGTCAGGCACTTAAGTAAGACGTCAAGTTTTGACAAGACCTACTTCAACAGTGAAAATGACCTTTTAATATGTACGTGCACAGAAATTATGGACCATACGACTTAAGGATATGTGAACATGGACAACTGCAGAAAGCGTTTGAGAACGAGAATGATAAGCAACTAAATCTACTGGGTTGGCTCAAGCATGTGCCTTTTATGCCCAGAAGGAAATAAAGTGTGGTTCTGAATCACATTCTTTGATCGGCGACAAGTATAAGAATTAACCAAGATGATGATCCCTTCATCTAAATAATAACATGAATAAAAAGAAAGCACTGGTGGTGATGCCCTAGACAGTAGGCAAGCCGTAATCATATCTTATCTCATTGCCCCAAAAACAAAGAAAGGACATCAATGTTGAGCAAAGATACCTCCTTTTGGCAATGATACCGCTTTCTTGAGCAGTCAGCTGAGCAAGAGTTGCAGTGGTACTCAACAGCTGGCCCTTCAGACTTCATCAGTTCTTCAGCAATAGCTGACTCTGGAAAGAACCCAGAAGACGCAGAAGGAGTAGCTACACTAGACCTCGGAAGAACTGGGGTCCATGTTTCATCGGATTCGAATCGAAACAGTTTATCAACCAAAGTATCTGTCTTTGCTGCCTCGTCCCCATCAATATCAACATTAATAACCGAACTGGTTTGTGGGAAAGGGTGGTAATTAATTAAACCCCAGTAGTCCAAAAACTCCATCACTTCCTTTTTTACATCCAAATCTCCTGCTGAGAGCTCGGACAAACCATTCAACTCAATTTGAACGTTGGGGTCAGTGTGATACTTTTTCATGATCCAATTCCGTATCTCCATGTATATTTCTGGAGTCCTACTTTGCAACTTCTCATTGAAGAATGACGGCATTGTCTGCTTCTCCAAAGGATGAACCTCTGTCCAAGAGAACCAACCTAAAAATTTTGAAAATGTCAGAGAATATCTGGAGAAGCCCTAATGCTATTAAATTTAAGTAACAGAATATACATAAATTATTTTATTTAAAAAAAAGGAGAGAGCATGTTAGCACCCCTTTAATCTACCACCAGTTACGCATGGAAAATTTAAGGAAATCTAAAAGTAGATTACTTCAAGTTATCTATTAATTACGTTTCCTATTTCTTTGTCACAGTTATTAGCACTAAGGAAGTTATTCCTCCACTTCTCATTTTAGTAGTAGCAGTAAGTTGTTTCTTTATTATTAGGTGGGTGCTTAATACACCGGTGTTGTTTTTGAAGTTATTTGAATTCAATGGAAAGATAAGTAGAAAATTAATCCAGTTTTGAATACTTTAACTAAAGAGATTACAGATTCTCTCTGAACGAACTAGTAGGAAGAAAACATATGATTTCATCTTGCAACGTCCCATATATCATCCCATAACTAGATTTATATCAGGGAACCGTAAAAACTTGGTATCAGAGAGGGGAGTTAGGGGAGATCTAATCTAGCAACGATGGGCACAATTGTTGACTTTGTTCCGAGAAGAAAGTGCAACCAATTTTAGCAAGAAAAGAAGTCATAAATGCCCGCTTGGATTCACTCACGAAGTATTTAGCGAATTCAAAGGCGGATATTGAAGCAACTGAAAATGGCAATCACAATTAAGGTTGGAAAGGTAAAACTGTGGTGGCAGGTTTAGGATAAAAAATTAGTGGGGATTTCATCATTCCTAAATATACAAAGTAGGATTTTCCATAATTTCGTGGCCACGAGGACCCCTAGGGATGGCTAAATAGGTGTGAGCATTTCTTTTTCTTTTAATGACAAGGGAAGCCCGCAGCCGCTACCCTTTGGGTGCGTAAAGAGTAAAACCTCTGCTCCCATGCAATAGCTTGCAAACCAAGAGAGGTAACCTGCACTAGGCAAGCCCGGTGCGACAATCTCGACCTAGACGGCAAATCCCTTGCTTTTGCTGGCAAAGGGTTTCGAACTTGAGACCTACAACATAGAAGTCCCAACCCCAAACCACCGGACCACCCAAGCATTTCTTTTGACACCAACAAATACCAAAAGAAGAAAAAATTGGACTTGCTTCTTTACATTTGGAAGGAATCGCACAACTTGATTTTCTTCTACTAGAGATAGATATGCTTCAATGCTTCAATGCTTATGGGATGAGTTCAATGCAACCTTTGTTTTGGACCACCAATTAGAAGTCAAAAGTTGGGAAAATTGGCTAAGCTACACCAAATTAGATTTGTCGGAAATTATCAAGAAAAGTTTGACCAATTGATTGTACGGGCCGGTACCCTTACACAACGGTAGGAAATTAAAGTTTAATCCGCCAAATTTGGCTACAACTATATGAACGCAAGGAACAACCTCTTTATTCACAATTGTTAGATGAATATAGATCTAAAACATTGGATTCTCACCACAACAACCCGCCAGATTTGTGAAGAAATTGACTAGATCTAAAATGGATGAAAGACAACTTAAGGGACTCTGTTTCAATCAGCGGAAGAAATTATTCTGGATTGATTCCATTGACGATGAGGACTAATTTGTTGAAAAAGAGGGAAATGCTTTAGAACTTTCCACACTTACTCGAGCACGATTTGAAAGAGGGAGTAATGTTAGCACCCCTTTAAAGAAATATGAAAGTAGATTACTTCAGCATATCTATTAATTAATTGTGTTTTCCTATTTCTTGGTACTCCTTATATTTCAATTTGTTTGACCTACTTTTCTCTTTAGTCCGATTAAAAAATTTGCCTATTTCTCTTTTTAGCAACTCTTTAGTTCCAACTTTTCATGTGACATGTTTAAAACCACAAGATTAAAGGGCATTTTAGTACATTTGACATATTTTCAATTTAAGACTACAAGATTCAAAAGTCTTTTTATTTTCTTAAACTCTGTGTCAAGTCAAGATAGGCCAAATAAATTGAATCAAAGGGAGTAATAGTTATTAGCAATAAGGAAGTTGTTCCTCCACTTTCTCATTTCAATAGTAGTAAGAAATCATTTCCTTGTTATTAGTTGGGTGGCTAATCCACCAGTGTTGTATTTAAAGTCATTTGAATTCAATAGAAAGATAAGTAGAAACTTAGTTTATGAGTACTTTAACTCAAGAGCTTATACGTTATGTCTTAACGACCCAACACCATAGGTCGAAGGAAGAAAATATTTGATTCATCTTGCAACATCTCATAACTAGATCAGTATCAGGGAACCATAATAGTGCAATTTCCAGTTTGACCTTTTGACAAATTGGAAAATGTAAAAGTTGCATACTTCCTTTGTCCCAATTTATATGACATTCTTTTTGGGATTGCCTAAATTATTCAATACCATTCCATTACATATATCCCAATTTATATGATACATTCCCTTCGAATTGACTAAATTGTTCAACACCATTCCATTACACATAACTCCCAATTTATATGACACATTCCTTTTGGGATTGCCTAAATTGTTCGAGGTCATTCCATTACATATAACTCCCAATTTATATGACACATTCCTTTCTGGAGTGCCTAAATTGTTCAACACCATTCCATTACATATAACTCACACAACTGTGAAGAATTAAAATTTGATTTTGTTCGAATTCTAGACTATGTCATGATATCAAATCATTACTTTAATATTCTCTTCTACTACTGC
Source organism: Solanum bulbocastanum (assembly GCA_037074985.1). Taxonomy (NCBI): domain Eukaryota; kingdom Viridiplantae; phylum Streptophyta; class Magnoliopsida; order Solanales; family Solanaceae; genus Solanum; species Solanum bulbocastanum. Next base: position 69,836,247 of record CM073597.1, on the reverse strand, counting down.
TGATAAAGTATTTAAGTCAAATTAACATCTTAAATCCATCCCCAGTGAAGCAACATGACATAAAACGACACGGAAGGAGTATTTACTATGTAACTGTAAATGTAAGAACTCACTTTTATTTGTAAAGTAACACTAAATCTATCTCAAAAATATAAATCTTAATCTCAGGTCATTGAATTCCTTGTTTCCAGCTTATCTTCAGCTTATCATATAAACATTTTTTTAACTTTCCAATTTTACAAAAATCTATTTCTCTAATACTCGCCGCAGCATGAAAACATACCAAATTGAGGGTAGAAAGACGACAATTGAAACTCACCAGCATGAGTCGGCACAACGTGAACATCACGATCACGGGATCTAATTGACTCAATTTCAGCTTCAATTTCAGCCTCTAATGCCTCCAAATCCTCCTTCACTTGATTGGACTCTTTGTCAACCTTCACCGCCTCTTCTACACCGACCTCGGCCTTTGGCAGCACCTCCGATTCGATCCTAACACCAAAACCTGACGGAGAAACAGAACTGGCAGCTGCAGCTGCGGCGTTGTTTGGCTGCTGCCGAGCTCTTGTGAGCGGACCATTGTGGATCGGTGGGAAAGGTACTGCTGACTGCTTCTGACGCTTCGACAAAGTTGAGGGAGGAGTCGAACTGGCGCCACTTCCAATGGCGCTTGCTTTTCGTTTGTGGCCACCACCTCTCCGACGCGACGTAGGTGCTTCAGCGGACGGAACGTCAGCCGATGTCATCGGCGTGTCGGCGGCCGGCGGTGGAGTTCCGGCGTCCTTCCGTTTCTCCTCCATTAATTGAGAACTGAAGTACTAGCAACTACGCTGGAATCGTTGTCTTCCAAAAGGATTTTTATATTTCAGCCTCAGGGTTGATTCGGTGCGCTGTCGGTACATGTAATTTACAATGGATTTTACTAGCAATTTATTGAATTTTTTTTGGTTTATTTAATAACTAGTAAAACTACCCGCACTTCGCGCGAAAATTTAATATCACAAAATTTATAAACTAATATTTAAAATTTATCAGTCATTAAAACTAAAATAGTAAAACACAGCATTATCTTACATACAAGATTACTTAGTAACAAACATATATAATGTAATGGAAAATGAAAATTATTATATCTTATCATTTATCCTTAATAACATAAGCATAAATTATGACTCTAAAAATACATATCAGGATATGTAGCATAAGCAATGGAGTCAGTGAGCCACTCAACAGGAGCAAAGTACCCAAATATTTAATTGTGAAGAAGAAAAAGAAGGGTTCAAAATTTCCGTTGTTTTAAAATGAGAGGAAATCCAACTACTTATAGACAACAAAGAGTAGTGTAAATAAATATTTATTGTACTTTATCGGAAAGGTTACAACTTTTTGGGAAGGTTGCAACCCTTCAGAAAGGTCACAACTTTTCATAAAATTCACAACTCTTTATTAAAATCCCAATTTTTCATAAAAATCACAACTTTTCATAAATGTCACAATTTTTCATGAAAGGAGTAGGCCAGTTTTGTAAATAAATAAATTAAAAGGAAATTCTTATTCATGGTGGCGCCATATAGGTGGACCTAAGGTTTTCTTTTATATACTCCCTCGTCCCATTTTATGTGGCAACATTTGACCGGGCACAGAGTTTAAAAAATAAGTAAAGACTTTGAAATGTTTACCAAATTGCCCCTTAAAAAAATAGTCATATTAAAAAGTACTCACTTTTCTCTCTTCTCATAAATGTATTGGAGTACTATATGTAAGATTAAGTGGGACCAACAAGAGTAAAAGAGGAATTGTACCTTTAAATACTTATCATATAAAGAAATGTGACATTCTTTTTGGGACTGACCAAAAAGAAAATGGTGCCACATAAAATGGGACGAAGGGAGTATATGATATGATTTATTGAAATTGAGTTATTTAATGGTGTTATATTTTAACGAACTGCTATCAGCATCAAAGGGGGTTTCGATTAGGGTGTGCAACAGTCCCTTCGGTTTGATTTTATGTATTATTAATTCAGTTTTCTATTTTTAAACTTTTTAAATCAATTACAAATTAACAAGATATTTTTTATCGATTTTTAGTCGTTAACGTTTCTATTTTTAGCTTACCCAATAAAAAAATACTCATAAAAAAAATATGACTTATCATTTTTCTAATAATTTGGTGCGCTTGTAATTGATTTGATACAGTGAAAACAAGAAAGATAATATTTAATTATGTAGATTGTAGTATAGAGTATTGATATAGTATCTATTAAATTATTCGTAATTAATATTTATGAAGGGTAAATAAGTAAATAACTACCGTCTTAATAGGTTATCAATTTACCCAATAATACAATACTAAAAATCGAAATCAAATGATAACCCAATAATTTTTTTATAAAATCATTAAAAACTCGCTAATCCAATAGCAATAACCCAATAATATTTAATTTATTGATCAATTCGATTTTTACACGCGTCTAGTTTCGGTTAACCAATGGAGACTAGGTGTAAGAACAAGTTGATCTCGTATAAATTATTTACAATTTTTATATTAATAAAATTTGATCTCGTTTTAAATCTAATTCCTCTATTAGTTGATAATTTCATAAATTAAAGTCTTCTTACAGAGGTGATTAATGAGCAAATGAAACAAGCCATTTTTCATATGCATCCTTGGAAGTTTTCGGAGTAAATAAATTGACACATTTTTTCAAAACTATTGAAACATTCTCTCTATTGATATTATTCTTGTCATTAAAAGTTTTTCTCATTCAGAGGGTCTCTTACCCTCCTGAAATCACACGTTTATTATTTTAATTTGCAAAAATGAAGATTCATAGTATTATTAGTAGTCAAACGAATCAGTTTGTAAACTACATTTTATTTATTATATAGAATCATCACTAACATATTAAAGCTATAATTTAAAAGGTATACAAATGAAATAATATCTCCTTACCAATCTTTCTTTATAGGTTAGTAGATAAACTATTGAGAATATTGTTATAGCTCGCATTTACGCATTATATCTCTATGTTCTTAATATTTTAATCATAATTTATACAGGTGCGTAGTATTTGTTGAAATTTGATTACTAGTAATATTATGTGCTTCAGTGTTCCTCTTATATAGTTTTCTTTCTAGTAGTGAAATTAAAATAAAATAATAAAACATTACGGCCATGAAACTTCCACAATTGATTTATCGTCGTAAAATTTAGAGTTCACACAATAAAATTGCAACTCAAAAGTGATCGATGCGTATATGTTTTGAAAAAAGTTCGTGCTTGTTTAAATGAAAATCTTTTACTATATTTCGTAAATGGATATTATTATTTTTTCCTAAAATAAAGGGCAAACTAAGTAAATATCCCATAAAGCAAAATAATAACAAGCACACACCCATTTACATTCTTACCTCACTAAATTATTACACTATATTCCCTCCCCCCAAACTAATTTCGCTTAACTAATATTAAAGTCGTATCATACATTGTACTGGTTCTAAATCAATATATATATATATGTACACTCTTATAGTATCATTAACTAACAAGCAATTTCTGAACAATAAACCTTAATGATAACACAACAATACATATATTCTTATAGTATTATTAACTAATGAGTAATTTCTGAACAAGAACCTTAATGATACCAATAATATATATATATATATATATATATATATATATATATACTGATTTAGTACCAGTTAAGCGAAATTATCAGCCTTAAGATATCAATATAATATCTGATACTGATTTAGTATCAGTTAAACAAAAATTATCAGACTTAATGAATGGGGGGTATGAGCTATAATTTATTTATTTTTTTGAGAGAATAGGTATTACTGAATTATTTTGAATTAGGATATGAACATGTAATTATTTTGAGTTTTACGATTCATTTAAATAGTTTTTCCTAAAATAAATGGTGGCCCAAAAATAAGTATTTGTGCATTAGGCCCAAAACAGAAGAGAATAATGAATGCCAAACCCAATTCGTTAAGCCCATCACGAGAAAAGAATTATTTTTAGGGAAATTTTTCAAAATGTCAACATTTTAACATTAATAGGACTCTTTAGTCACACTTTCAATATTTATTAAAAATGTCAATATTTTAGTTTTTTATATTGTTGATTTATGTATTTTTTTCTTTAATTTAACTTAATAAAAATCAACTAAGCAAATAACAAATTAGAGAAAATCAGGGGAGACAATCTTTCAAATTAAGTAAATAGTGCTGAAAATATATTATTACTTACTTTAAAGATTAGGAGACTAAAATAGGCACAAATTCTCTCGTCTTCCTCATCATCCATTAATAACTTTCAATTCTCTATTGATGATCCTCCTTATTCGTAGAAACACAAGATTTTTGCCGGAAAAAGGATATTGATAGAGATTAAGAGACTAAAATAGGCGACAAATTCTCTCGTCCTCCTCATCCTCCATTAACGACTTTCAATTCTCCATTGATGATCCTCCTTCTTCATAGAAGACAAGACAATTGATCAAAGTTTTTGTTAGAAAAAAAGAGATCCATACAAATAGATAGGCATACAAATCGACGCTAGGTAGGAAGTTCAATTGTTCTGCTGAATTTGTTGCTTGGTGCCTTGTTCATTCCTATTTTGCTACGGATGGGATATAATCTTATTTGGTGTTTCAATTTTTGTTTTAATAAACATCCAACCGGTTTTTTCATGTAGTTCTTTTATTTCTAATTTTTGTTTTCGACATTTGAGTTTACTTTTTTTTTCACTTGTGTTTGGTGCGGCCTTTTGTTCTAGAGGAAGCTACCGCCAAGCATTCGATAGGATGATCTTAAGGCTATCATCACTCCAAACAGAATAGTTATCCACGTAACTATATTGTATTCCATAAAAATTGAATACAAAATCATCAACAAATACAAATTTACATTCATATAACAAAAAGTATTCATGATTGAGTTATGTGTGTATTTTAGTTTCATAGTGAAAACTAAAAAGTGTATCCAGTGATCAAAATTGTATTACATGACTGCCAACATATATATTTTTTAATTTGTACTATAAAAATATTACTGATTGTATCCCAATATAATCTTATCCTTACGTATGAATACGATTTAAGAAATAATACAAAATTCTAGAAGAAAATAGCATACATAGTGGAAACAATACAATCTTTTGAGAAAGAATACAATATTCTAAAAAATACAAATTGACTGTAAAAGAAATAGGATACATCAACGCTTAAGAAATACAAATTCATTTGACATACCTATTGGATTGACTACAAACTAAAAAACAAATACAATGTTCTTAATAAAAATACAAGTGTTGAGTAAAAGAAAAACAATTGACAAACAAAAATTAATATGAATACAATTTTTGCAACCTTCTTCTCTCACTCTCTTTTTCTTCTTCTTCTTCTTCTTCATTTGTTATGTTCTTTTTTCTGATTTTTTGTTCACCAAAGCCAAATCTAAATCTATATTCACTTGTGTATTAGTAAAACTCGGTCTCGTCATCAAAAAAAAATTATAATTACTCGAAAAATTTAAAAAACTTTCATGTCAAAACTTCCAAACAAATTAATAATTCAACAGTTAACAAATAATTGATTCTCATATAATGACCGAAATATGTTTTATCACAAAATAAACTATATTGCACACAAAATACATACAACAGATATAACATAATGAATACAAAATCATCAAATAATAAAACATGAATACAATCTAAAATATCATCACTATTTCTTAAAAAATGAATACAACTATATAAAGTAAAATGTATCTTTAATTGACCGGATACAAACAACACTCTTACAATGTCCACAACTAGAAAGGATACATAGATATGATGAGTCCAAGTATGTGGGTATATTATCAAAACTAACAGAATGTCCATAGACACAAAAAAATTTAAGGAATACAATATCTATAATAACAAACCCACAATATCCATAACCAGTGACAATACTATTTTATATCAATACACATACTTAATGAATTTTGAATACTTTTTTATTTCAATACACATACTATTTTATATTGCTAGAAATTGTTGATTTAGTTGGAAACCTCTTGTAATCTTCTTAGATTTAGCCATTAGAGAGTGATTTTGAGGTTTTCAAACCCAAAATGAAATTGATCAAACAAAATTTTTGAATGATTTAAACAAAAATAAAATCAGTAAACAAACTTAAAAATCGGATAAAAATGCATACCTTAATCAAATGGATTGTTGTGAATATCTTTAGAGATATATTGTTTAATTTCTGAAAAAAAAATCCGAAAAAAACGGAAGAGAGAGAAGCGGGAGTTGAAGGATGAAGAAGAATTGGAAGACGGAAATCAATGAGAGAGAAAATACTTTTTTTTTTGTTTTTGAAAACATATGAGAGAGAATGAGTTGGAAAACTGTAATTAAGGTGAGGTAAACTATAAATATTTTTAATAATTATGTTAGAATTTTTGACTAGTTTACTAATTTCCCCTTATTTTTATTTTTAAATTTCTACTTTTAACATTAAATGTTCTTTTCCTAAATTACTTTTAAGTCTATTGAGAATACATATCAACTAGTATTACATTTTAGTGTAGCTTATAAAGTTACTTTACATAATTTAGTCAAATTTTAAATGCTTAGCTGAAATGGCCGGAAGGATGAGCTGAAGAGCCCCAAAGAGGTTATTGGGCTACATGCCCTTCTTGACCTCTAGAAAGTCCAACTTTAGAGCCTAATGAAATATCTTGATGTGAAAAATCTAATTCAATAAGAATTGTTTCAAAATTTCGTGCACAATTTCAAAAAATCATAAATTACCGGCGTGATTATTATAGCAAATTTTCTAAAGTAACTGCCAATAATTTTTAGAATATCTCTCAATCAAATTATTTACTTATTCATGATGTCTCATCTATTTGGGAATGATAGGCCATCACAAGTTTCATCTAGGTGGCTCGTTTAGTCGCTTTTTTAAGAAGATTCCATGTCGTTTGAGAGAAATCAATGAATGAAATTTGATAAAATTTTGATTTGTGTAATAGTGAATAAAACTATATATGAGTGTATAAAATACATATTTTAATTTTGTATAATATTGCATATGAATACACCAATATATAATCTATATATAGAGAGAGATTTGTATATTATTATATACTAGATGTATATTCTTGTATATTATGTTTTGAGCCAAAGATTTGTAAGGTAAATTTTGAGCTATATTATTATATAGCTATTTGGGGTACATTTTTCCTACTTTATATTGGGCGCTCCTTGTGAAGCCTCCGAATCTAATCAGAATCATCAATTTTGTGAAAATTTGTATGAGTTTTAGTTTATTTGGATTCCATGGTATTCTAATATTGTTAAATAATTCATGGAAGAAAAATAAAAATCTTCCATATGTATTTTTTTTAGGAGAAAATTATTGATTTTTATATAGGGGTCTACATGACTGGGTTGGTTTGGGTTTTTTAAATATTAAATCAAATTATTTGTGTAAAATATTTAAATTTATAAATCAAACCAAACTAATAAAATTTGGGTATTTTCGGGTTTTTCAACCTCGGGTTGGTTCGGATTTTTCAAATATCAAATCAAACAATTTTGTCAAATTTTTAAATCAAACTGAACTAATAAACCTTGAATTTTTTCAAGCGTTTAGATTTTTCCAGTAAAGTATGCATACTAACATATAATTAACTTGTGCTCCAAAAAATTCTTTAATCCAACCAAAATACAACTATATAATGTGTTCCTTAAAAAAATAACACAAAATATGAGATAAGTGATGACACTAAAATATTCAATAAAAAATAATTATGAAATCATCATTTAAAAAAAGTATTGCAAAATCATAATGAAAATGATCATAATTTAGAAGTACTAAATCATGCTAAAATAAGTTTAATAAGTATTACATAAATTAAAATTAGATTGCATATTTTAAATGGCTAAATCAATGTAAAACTAAAGAACAAATATTCAACATTATTGTCATTCTTAGTGTTGAATTAATTTATTTTGTTAGCATAGTATTGATTGATTACGAATTGAGCTTTATTAAAGTTACTAATATCTATGGACTATAATCTTTATTGGACCATTCAAAATTTTAAGTCTCAAGAAACTTGAAAAAATATGTTAAAAGATAAAATTCTAAAAACTTACAAGTAATATTTAGAAATTACATCAAAGTAAATACTTTTATGTATAAAATAAATTTTAAAAATTACATATATAATGTCGGGTTGGTTTGGTCTCGGGTTGACTTTTTTAGTTAAAACCAAACCAACCCAAGTATAGTCATTTTTTTTTTTCAATACCAAACCAAGTCAAACCAAATCATTAGTCGGGTTTTTTTCAATGTAACTCAATTTGCGATTTGATTCGATTTTCGGTTTGATTAAGAAATACGATATGATAGCATTTATAATGTATTCCTCAAGCAATGTTTTGGTTAGGGGAAGTTATTTCTCAATATCTTTTTTATTTTATATCAGTCATATATAATTAATTGATCAAATCAATTTAATTCATTATGAATTTTTTGTTATTTTCGTTCAATGTTTTGTATCACCTCCAAAAGACAAGCAAACATCAATGATCTGTGTAAAAAAAAAACTGCAGATGAAGTGTAAATACAAAAAGAGCACTTTAAAATACCCAATTGTTAATGAAAATCTTAAAGTTAAAAGTATGATATTTTCAATAATTGATTCTTAGCCATTTTTAAAAATTTTAATTAGTCAGAATGCAAACACAAATATTCTCGGTGTTGTATTTTCTTTAAAATTGTTCATTATGCATTATAAACATTGTTGTATTATAAATTCACAAGTGACATATCATTTGAAAGAGTATTTATTATAAAATGGAGAAAATATCTTTTAAAGAATGTGCAAAATTCATTGTGCCAAGTTATATAAAACAAAGAGAAAAGTATTGAAAATCTCACTATATTCGCTGTGAAATATTTGTTTTATTTCCAAGCTATTGACAGCTTTAAAAATATCCTTTTACTTGACTAATTGAATTTAAATACACTTTTGATCTTACAACATGAGTGAAATAGAACCTTTTATTCTCGCTAAGTTTAAGAGCCCGTTTGGCCATGCGATATGATATCATGATACCATATCATGATATGAAATCATGAGATGAAATTGAAGTTTTGTTTAGACATGTGATATGAAATTTTTGTGTTGTATATTTTCTCATAAATATAGAAATTCCATAAGTTGTAAAACTATTAAAATAACCCCAATTGTTTATTCAGTCTTATCAAATAAACAAAAAATTATTAAATCACACAATAAATTATTACAAAACTATTTGTTCTCCACTTAAATAATTGTTTCATCTAACTTTAATTTAATAATAAAAAATTAAACATAAATTGTAGTGTACTAGTCTTTAATATAATCCTCCCACATAGTACGGACAATTTCCTCACGTTATACTTGCATTTCTTGATTATGTGACCGAGAAGATGAACCAACATTGTTACTTTGAGCCATTTGTTGGTACATATCATACGCAATTATATTTTCATGCTCATAGACCATAAATATTTCACTAATACTTTGGTATTCTCACAAATAATTATGTAACACTGCACATAAGCTATGACAATTTTCACTCGTGTATCAATATCATAATTGTTCATGCCTTGTTTCAGTATTCTAAATCTATTTTTTCAAGCTTCAAAAGTCCGTTCAATCACATTGTGCAGAGATAAATGCCTATAATTAAATAGTTCTTGGGCATTTTGAGGCTGTCTTTCACTTTGTATGGAGCTAAAAATCCTCTTGTGTTTCGAAAACCAGCATCAACAACATAATAATTATCTACCAACAAACATTTTATAAAGAATTACTAAAAGCATATGTGACGTAAATGAGACAGCTTTGTGTAAATAAATAATATTTATTTGAAGGATGTAATTTAAAGTTACCATGTGGCAAAAATAGAAATTGTGACATTGGTTTAACAAGTGCATTCTCAAGCAGTTTACTATCATGTGCAGTATCTTCCCAACCAGCAACAACAAAGGTAAATCACATATCAAAATCACAAGCACATAAGACATTTTGTGATGATCTTCCTTTGTGATTATGATATGCTTGTTGCGTCACTTTAGGAACCTTCCCTTCTATATATGTTCCATCAATCGCACCAACACAATCCTACCAAATAAAAAATACATCAATATTAGTTTAGTGAACATAAAATAAATTGGAAGCATTATAGAATGCACTTCATAAAAATAATATTTGTAAGAGTAATAAAAATAGCGCCTCCAAGACAATACAAAGTCATAAAATAAATATTATCTCTTTAAACAAAGTTGATGAAAAATATGTAACTAAATACTAATAACTTACACATAAACTATAAATGTGCACTTATTAAGGCCATAAAATAAATTTATTTCTCAACAATTGGTTGGTGTGATTTGAAGTGACTATATGTTGGTAAGAATAATAAATTTTATGTCAGTGAGAATAATAAATTTTAAAAAGTAATGATGTGATTATAAATTTTATTTACATATGAAACAAATGGTTAGTAGATATAAATGTGGGGTTGTTTTAACAAAATATAAACTCGTGGATCAATTTTTATATTAAAATATCTCAAATCATGATATGAAATTCCCATATAATTCCATATCATGGTTTTTGGAGAATATGAAATCAGCGTAAAATCGCATGTCCAAACGTTGATTCCATCTCACGATATCATATCGTGATATGGTAGCTAATGCCAAACTCCTACTAAGTGTATCCAACACTTCTCTCGATTTTTTATTAAGAGTCGCATGTCCCTACAAGAGTTTGAGAGCACTTGCTATGTCATGTGACAGAGATCGTGAGTGTATCTTAGTTTAGTTATTGAAGTAGGGGGTATTTTTAATACAGTCAATAATTAAAAGACAACATCAAATTTTATCCAGCGCGTTGCTATTCCATCATTAATAATGGAGGGAGTCACGTGTAGGATATCGAAGGATCAAGTCACTTGATCCAACGGCTATCACTCTCCCTTGCTCCCTATTTAAGATAAGTATACCCTAAATCATAACCATGGCAGCTTTCAACTAAGCAAAAAAAAAAAAAAAAAATGTTAGCCACTAGGAAAGCTCAGTAAGAAAAATCAGTTAGTGCCTATCTAGCTTCCTCGGATACAATAAGTCTTAAAGGTCCATCTTCTTCATATCGTTTTTTCTCCCATCGAGAATCGTCGATTGCTTTTCTTTTTTCAATATTTTTATCGTATCATTTTATTTTTTATATTTTTCTTAAATTTCTAAGATAAAAATAATAATTTTTTAAAATTTTATGATTTTAAACTAGTGATATATAGAATGTACCACAATATTCGTTAATCATATGATCTTAAACATCTGATGAGAAAAGTTGAAATTGAAGAGTTAGTCAAAAAATAAATTAAAACAGAAAGAGTATGATAATTTTGTGAGATTCATAATTAATCATGTTTAATGACTGATTAAGGATGAATTATCATAAAATCTTGTTTATATAATATTCACATTGAAATTCTCTGCAAGTGTTTATAAGATTTCTTTGTATTTTATTTACATAATGTTTGTATATATTACGGGTTCTGTCCATTTGCATTGCTGCTGCTGTTTTTTCTTAAGTCTTTGATTAATTCTGTTGATATTATTTTCTTGTTTATCATGCATCACGTACACATGTCTCGACTAATGTAGAGTTTTTATTTTCATATCTTTAATTTTTATTCTTGCAAGTATTTTTTAGCTTTCTGCACTCATTAATTTTTTATTCTTCTTCTATTTCTCGTATTGGCCCATTAAATTATATATATATATATATATATATATATATAAAGCAATGAGATTTTTTTCCCTTGAAGAAGAAGAAGCTATGCAAGTTTGCCTCGATTTGTAGGACACGAAGAACACATAATTGTTTCATCTGAATGTATAAAATATATGAAGACTGATTTAGTGGATTTTATATGGATTTACTTATATCTGGTTTGATTAAGCTTTCAAAAATATTTACTTATGTTGAGAAATACATTTTTGTCAAAAATCAATTTATATTTGATTAATTAATTGATTTGAAAAATAATTTGCCTAACATTAAAGCAATAATTTGTGTATACCAACCATAAATTACTGCCTGCCAGTGGCAAAAAAAATAAAATCAAATGGATTAGTCAAAGAGAAACCTCTACTCTCTAAAAGAATCATTTATTTATTTTTAAAAATATTTTTGACCAAACACTCTTCAAAATAAATATTTTTTCAAAGTTCAATCTAACACGCTAGAGGAGGAAAAAGTTCATGTTGGTTGCTTTGCCTACGAGATCTAGTGTTTGCGTCACATTATATTAGCTTATTACTCTAATTTAGTGATAATTAATTATTTGGGGCACACACTAGCTTAAAGAAGACAGCAAAAGATAAATTTTGATTTATGAGGTTTGACACTTCAGTATATTCAATAATAATAAGAGAATAAAAAAGAATTGGAAAAGGTAAATACGTGAATAGTAATAAGCAATCAGGTAAAGAAAATACTACTACGTTCTATGTTCCTAATTACTTATCTAATTTTTCTTTTTTATTTGTCTCTCTTTACTTGTTTATTTTGATAAATCAAGAAAAGATAATTTTTTTATCTATTATACTCTTAATTAATTTTGAAAAAGATAAAACTTTTTGAAAATCATAAATTTTTAATTCATCCACTTCATAATTAATAGAAATAAAATCGTAAATTCACTATGCTAATCATTATTTTCTTAAAATGTGTCTTAATTTAAAAAATAGAAAAGTAATTAGGTACGGAGAGAATATTAGTGAAGGACAATAGTTTGGCCCTTTACCTAAAGAAAATAGAAAATAGAAATAGTTGGGCCGCACCCTGCTTTTGAATTTTACGAAAACTTCAAATACATTGGGTCCGAGACTCACTCATGCCACAACAATCTATCTAAGAATAGACTAAACTATGGAAGTGCATTATTTCAAATCAGATAAATAATCAGTGCTACTGTTACTTGCATTCTTATCTTCTTTTTTTTTTTGGGGGGTCATTTTACATTTCTACTATTTATCAACCCCAGGAAAGCTTCTCAAGGACTCAACAGAACAATAATGGATCTTAAGCTTGGTTTTTATGTTCTCTCCCTAAATATCCTAATTCAGCTGGTAATTATCACTCTCTTCTCCTCACTCTTGACTACACTTTTTATATAAACTGTAATTAAAATGTTAAGAGCATTTATATTATATGCTGCTCCCTTTCAGGTTGGTTGGTAAGATGTATAAGAACAATGTTTAATATGGTGTATTAGCAGCATAGACATTAGCAATGCTAGTATTAGTAATACTTGAGTTGAAGTGTTAAACCCCTTTGTATTACTAATATGGATTTTCATGTTTTTGTTATGCATAACTTAATACCAAATAAAGCGTATAACTAAAGTATTAGTAGTAATACACAAAACTAATGTATGCATTGTTGACACTCAATTTTGACTATTCACAATATAGATTAATCATCCAGTTTTTTCAATTCAGAACAATTTAAAATAATTAATTTTATAAAATTTTAAAAAATAGTTTGCAAGTTCTTTTAATTAGTTTCGTCACTTTTTATACATATATAATTTTTAAAAATAATAAATATGTTTTATAGTTATGTATATAATTAGTATATTTTATAAAATATTTGAAAATCATCACAAAAGTTTTTACATTTTAGTCAAATATTTATTAATTTACTTTAGCTTAAGTTATAGTTATAATTTCGAGTTAATTAGTTTGTAATTAAATTAATTATTTTATAATCAAATTAATTATTTTATTTCGTTAAGATTACGAAGTTCATTAATTAATTATATTAATTCGCCTTATTTAAAATTTAGCCAAATTTACCAATTAAATTCAATATGGCTAATTTCTTAATTCTAATTGGCTACAATTGCAATCCTTGCCCATCCTCTAATATCAATTCCAACCAATATTTAAGATCAGTTTTGGGCCATTTCAAGTGACCCAATTCAACAATGCTAGCAGCCCACTACTTTCTACAGAAACCCGGCCCAACCCATTTTCAATACCAAAGAAATCCATCAGCAATGCCATTCTCCAACAATAATACGTACAGCAGACATACTCGACTGAGACCCGCAGATTGTCTTCTTCCCAGCGAAACGTCGTGTCCAACAGTACCCAGCGGCCCTACCCCTATACTCGTCTTCTTCATGCCTAAATCACCGGAAATCGCGGAGAACCCAGTAACGTGATCATCTGCAAAAACACGACCCGTATACAGCAGTATACACTTGGTGTATACACAGGATTTCAAGGGTTACAATAGGGCCAGAGCCCAAATAAGCTGCCTGAAAAAGTTCAAGTCCATTACCTCTTTATTTATTTGATTGCATTTATTTATTTATTTGATTAGTTTAACTCTAACCCTTTATTTGATTTGTTATAATTTAATTAAATTTTCCAAAAGATGAACTATATTCTTTATGTTAATATATTTTTATATAATTCATTTTTTATTAAGCCTTATACTTATTTTGAATATATGTAGTCAAAAATTTTTATTTATTCTTCAATTAAATTAAAATAGTTTTAATAATCTAATTAACCAAATTGGTTTAAAGTATTATTTTAAAATGATTCAAATAATTTCTAATTAATTAAGTTTTTGACAAGATCTTAAACACAAGCATTATAATTCAAATGTTTCATTTTAGATTCTTTTCTCTAAAAATAAATAAAATAAAATGTGGCATTTATTTAGCTATTTTTTCAAAGCTAATCAAATATTGTAAATTATTATTTTTATGCTAAATCACTATTTTCTAAAAATAGTCAAAATATATTTTAGTCAAGTCACAGGTCAACCGCATATTAGCGGACACTTCGAATGCTTAAATCCTTCTCGAGGTGAAATTGAACCCCGAACTCTTTTTGGTATTTTCAAATGATTTTTTCTGTTTAAATCTTTGAAAATTATAAGTTTTCTTAATTTCTTTAAATAATTAAGTGACGACTTTTTTTTAAGTATTTTTTTCAAATTATTTTATACTTAGAACATTTCAAAAGTAATTTTTTTTCAAGGTTAGTAAAATTACGACAATAACATGTATTATATTTTCTAATGCATTCTTTCTAACGACTTGTAGGTTGCTTATGGAGCAGAAGCTAGGAAAATGGTTGAAGGGAACTTGCAGGGCAAAATATTGTACTCTCCACTTGCTCAAATTGGTGTCACATCATATGGTGATTTGCAGAATGAGGACGACACTCAAAATTACTTGAAATACAACAAAAGATACAACAATCATCAACAAGACAAAACAGAGAATGCCCAAATTGGTGTCACATCATATGGTGATTTGCAGAATGAGGACGACAATCAAAATTACTTGAAATACAACAACCAAGGAGACAGCAACCATCAACAAGACAACACAGAGACTGCCCAAATTGGTATATCATCATATGGTGATTTGCAGAATAAGGATGACAATCAAAATATATTGATATACAACAATCATCAAGAAGCAAAAACAGAGAATGCACATATCCATTCATCATCCCACATTGATCCTTCTTTAAGAGTTTTCTTCCTTATGGACGATCTAAAGCTAAGAAAAGAAATATTCATCTCCTTTCCAAGAAGGGATCTTTCTCCCTCTCCAAAAATCTTGAGCAAGGAAGAAGCTAATTCCATTCCATTTTCACTAAAGGAACTCCCAAACCTTCTTCAACGTTTCTCATTCTCTCGTAACTCTCCACAGGCGAAAGCTATGGAAGAAACACTGAAAGTATGTGGGATTCCACCTATAAAAGGAGAAACAAAGTACTGTGCCACATCAGCAAAGGCAATGGTTGATTTTGTTCAAGAAATAATGGGAGAAAAAACAGAAATCAAAGCTCTATCCACAACTCATTTCTCAAATTCAACTCCCATGCTTCAAAAGTATACTATTTTGGATACTCCACAAGAAGTAGAAACTCCTAAGATGGTGGCATGTCATACCATGCCTTACGCTTACGCGATTTTCTACTGTCATCACACAATTAGCAAGAGCAAAGTGTTCAAGGTTTCATTAGGTGGCGAAAATGGTGATAAAGTGGAAGCGATTGCTGTTTGTCATTTGGATACCTCTGAATGGAGTCCATCTCACGTATCTTTTCGAGTGCTCGGTATATCATCAGGAACATGCCCAATTTGTCACTTTTTTCCATCAGATAATCTACTCTGGGTTCCAAAATTCGTCACTGCACAAGTGATTTGAAGGAGCACTACACTCTCTCCATGTTGATGGCAACTTAATTTGTGTGCTAATGTTTGATTAGTAATATTTTCATGTATCATTCCTGTACTGTTTCAGTGTGCCTCACTTTTCAATGGTGAGATCTTAATAAAACTAGAATATGAGTTTCTGGTTGATTCATTGTCTTAAAATTTAGACTTCACACACAAAAAAAGAAGATTGCTACTCAAAAATGCTGATTGGTTGATTTGTTTGTATATGTTTTAAAAAGGAACTCCGGTTATGCTTAGTAAACTGACAAATCAATGACAATAAATCTCAATTTATTAACATTTAGGTAATGTCTTTGAAAAATATACTGGGTAAATATATTTGCAATCCTATCAATTAGCAGAGGTGAAATGATATAATCACAATACCAATCATTATTGTCTAAATTTGACAAGTGAAAAGGGACGGAGTATTTGCGTACTTAGCCCAAAACAAAAGAGAAAAATGAAGGCTGAGCCCAATTGGTTAAGCCCATTTCACCAAATGTTGTACGATCTTTAAAGTCCAATGCCAACAAAATAGGGGAAATTATGCGTATAAGGAATATACACTAGTTAATTAGTTAACATAGCTATACTTTACCTTGATTATAATTCCCGATCTACTTTTAGCCATATTTACGAGGCTCAACTTTTTAGTTTTGTATAATTCAAAATTTGTATAATATAATTTATAGAACTTTTGTATAATATAATTTATATAACTGTTTACACTTCTGATGTTTGTAATTGTATAAATTCATTATTTCGAATTTATACAAAGATAACTGAATTATACAAATGTATCCGCGAGTTATACAAACCCGCTAATTATACAAGTGAGACAGCTTAAACTGTAGCTACAACGCGTAAATATGCAAACTATAGAAGTTTATTATAGTGGTTATTTGCAAAAGTTTCCCAAAATTTAACCCAAGCCTAGTCCATCAACCCAAATCTTTTGATCAAATACCACTCATCCAAATTTGGGCGTGTGGTATCGAGATGCTTTGAAAAATATTTTTCTTTAGAAAAACAAGTTCCTTAAGTGAAACCTCAAGTTCATTGTCTCCTCACCCTCAACCCAAACACCCTCACTCCTCTTTTGACCATCCCACCCCCCACCACCTCCTGAACCCTGTCTCTCTGACCCTATTTCACCACGAACTATTTTACTAGAATACATATAAATACTCTTGGATAATATTTTTTTGCTCTTAAATAAATAGTGGAGTTGTTTTCTTTGTATTGTCCACAGAAATAGACCTAAATAAACTTGGATTTTTGAATCTAACCAGTAATCTATTTTCCTGTTAAATGGAGAGGGAGCAACCAATTGTAATACTTGGATAGTAATTGTTCAAGGCACATGACTAAAAAGATTGGATTCCCTATCATTGATCACTTGGTTGCTATTGTAATATTTTTTACCGCTATCAAAGTGGAACTTGTGACCAATGTCCATTGTCCAATGTCTACGTCAAGGATGTGTATTTTAAGTTTATATGTTCAAATTCGTAATTTATCATCATCTTCAGATTTACCGATTTCAAAATTTATTATTTATATAAGTATATTTTAGCACATACATAGTGTATGTCAAAACGTCATTTAGTAGAGCGTATGAGAATAATAATAGTTAGAGTGCATAGTAATGGTTGCATTAGCAATGCATGTATTAGTTATGCTTGCATTAATTATACTTAGATTATTTTTATGCATTGCTTGATTTGATGCATTAAAAATAGCATGCATTGCATAAAAAAAAAATTATTTACAAAGATACCCTCCACTATTTTAGTGGAAAAGATGTAAAAAAAGGAGGTTTTGAGGGGCAATTGAGTCTTTAATCATGTTAATGCATGCATTAAAACTATTGCATTGCTAATACATAGAAACTCGTGGTGTTAGCAATACATTTCTATGTATTAGCAACACATACCTTAACACGCACATCTCCAACCCAACAACAAATCCTTATTTGGTGTTTTGCAGCTCCAACCGAATACCAAATTTTACACCATTTTGGTGTGTGAATAGTGTTACACCACATTTGGTCTAACACTATTCATCACACCCATTCACTTTATTGATTATTTTAATATTATTTCATTATATAAAACTTTTAATTAAACATTATATAAATTGTATCTTTTAATTAAATCTCTTGTATATTTAATTATTTTTTATGTAATATTTTTATAATATTAATTTTTGATATAAAAGTTAGTTTTTTTTTTTTTTTTTTATAAATTAATCTTTATATATATGGCTTTTTAAAAAAATTAAATTTATGTTAATTATACCATAAATTATAATTGGATATAACTACGATTAACCTTCACAAAAATTAAAAATGCAAAACATATAAATTATTAAAAAATTAATACAATGAACTTAAAAATAACCAAACATAATAAACATTCAACAAAATAGTTTTGAACTACGTAATGCATAAATCGAGCATTTATGGGAGCACCGTAGTGATCTTGAAAGTTGAATATTTTTGTAGAATTTAAAATAATTTTTTCAATTATGTAATGTTATTTAACTGTATTTCATTAATGATTTCACTTTTATTTGTATTATCCATTATTATGTATAATGTATAATATTTGCTAGCAATTTATATTATTGAAAAAATTATGGTATAAAATATTTTTATAATAAACGACTATAAAAGAAAATAATATGAATTATATATGGTGAGTGTTTTAAAAAGAATTTATTTTATGAAATAAAAAATAATAATATAATAATGAAGAGAAAAAAAATATTTCTTTTTGGTGTAAAATTTGGTGCAGTGGATTGGGGTTGATTTACACTAAAATAGTGTTGACACCAAATTTGATGTTTGAATTGGAGATGCCCTTAATTATACATAAATTAAAAAAGAGTACCAATAATACACAAGACTAACGTATGCATTAAGTGTTAAAAACACACCTAAACTATCATTTTTTTTTAGTTTCACACGTAAACTATTGAGAGTGTAAATTTCATGCCTAAATTATCACTTATTAGTTTGAGAAACATATCTCTCTCTTTTATACCACTCTCATCGTGGTGTGTGTAATACACTCTCTCTTTTATTTTAAAAAAATTGACACATCACACTCCACATGGATAAAACATTCCACCGTGACAAAAATTAAATAAATTATTAATATTAGTTAAAATTAATGATTAAAAATTATTATAAAAAATGAATAATATTTTTATTAATAAAATAAAATGTAAAATATTTTTGTTATCCCACTCCATCACTTCCTCTAACTGGCCCCGTGCCCTATTTTTTTTTTTATGTTTTTTTTTTTGTTTAAATTTCTTTTATAAAAGTATTTTCATTTTTTAAAAAATAAATTCTACCCACTCCACCCAACCCTTCGCTTCCAATTTTTTTCTCGTTTTGTATTAGATATAAATATATCGAAAATATTTTTTGCTTGCCACCATAAGACTTATTTTAAAATAAAATTTTTAGTTACTTTATATTCGATACACAAGTAGAAAAATTTCCCAAAAAATATATGTGCATATCTAACACAAAACAACAAAAATGTCAAGAAATAAAAATAAATTAGGAACGGAGGGTTAAATAGGATGGATATAATTTTTATTTTTCTAAAATAAAATAATATCAATTTTTTGGGTGGGGTACGGGGGAGGAGGGGGGGGACAAGGTGAAGTATGAATTTTTTAAAAAACAAGTACAAATGAATTAACATTGTCTGGGCTGAAGTGGGGTAAGAAAAATAATTTAAATATTTTTTTTAAGAAAAATTAAATTGTTTGGGATAGTAATAATTTAATCTTTAATTTTTAATTATAATAATAATTTATTATTTAATTTTCGTTAATGTGGAATATTTTATCCATATGAAATGTCATGTGTCAAGATTTTTTCAAATAAAAGAGAGAGTGCGTTACACATACCACTGAGGTGTGTTTCTCAAACTAATAAGTAATAGTTTATGTATGAAACTCACACTTTTAGTTTAGGTATGAAACAAAAAAAAAAGAATAATTTAAGTGTATTTTTGACATTTATCTTTATTTTTTCTAATATCTACCAAACGACAAATTCATTGGATACTTCAATATGGCATTAATAATGGAGGGAGTACACGTTTGATATCCAGAGAATCAAGTCGCTTGATCCAACGGCTATTTAGGTTTGACCCTTTTTTAAGAGTGGATATAATATAAAAAGAAAATGGTCAATTAATTAATTCGGATTCATGGGCCAGAACACGTGTATCTCACATATTCAATTGTCAGACAGGTCTCCCCCTACAAATGTTTTTTTTTTTTAAAAAAAATAGCTTAGTTTTGCTTAACACGAAATTTAAAAAAATAAAAAAGATATTTCAATTTTAATCTTGTTGGCTTGTGACCATAAATATATCAGATGAAAAATTGAAATTAAATTATTGCCAAAAAATAAAAAAGGTTATTCTTTCTTTGAAATTAACTAAAAAGGAAAGGAGATTATTCTTACTAATAATTAATATTGTGATTTGGTGATATTAGTGTGTAAGAAGACACATCATGTATTTATTTAGTTGAAATTATAAATAATATGTAAATAATTTTTTTTTAATTAAAAACAATTGCCATGACGTGTTAATTTTAATATTTTCATTGGTGTGTTACACGTCGAATATCTTAATTTTGGTCTTTTATGTTGGTTTCACTTATAAATATATGTTTTCACTGGCCTCTCTAACTTTGTGTGATTAGTTAGCTTAATTCGCTCCTCCTTTTTAATCTCTAAAGCCTTTTGCTTAATTCATTTTTGAACTCTAATCATACTTTGGTGAACTTAAAATTAACGATATATAGATTAAAAGGTTGTTCGTCAGCTTGAAATTAAGTCGCTTATAATAAGTACTTTGTCAAGGGGAAAGTTGATGTTTAGTTGACTGCTTTTCTTCAACCTACTCATATTTTATTTAAGTTTCTATATTTTTGTCTTTGATGACCATGATTCACGTGATAACGCAAAGGACAATTATCACTATATCAGTTTGGTAGGGTGTATTGGAGAAAATAATGGTTACATTAGCTTGATATATTTTTAGTACCTTATTTGGTACACTTTTCTAACCTATGAATAACTAATGCTTGTATTAGTAATACACTCTATTATGTATTGAAGAGTGTATTACCATTACCATCTATTTCTATGCATTAGTAATGCAATGGGTTCTAATGCAGGGGCAGAGCTAGCATAGAGTTAAGGGGTTCATCCGACCCCCCATTTATACATGGTTAGCATTATTTTTTTTTATACATATAATAGATATTGAACCTCTTTGGTTAGTTCGTGGATTACTTCTTCAGATTTTGAATCCCCTTATTAAAAATCCTAGCTCCGCCACTGTTCTAATGCATGTAAATAACATTATTTAAGACACAATTGCCTTCAAAAACTTTTTTTACATCCTTTTCATTATATTTGTTGAGGGTATTTTTGTAAATAAATATTTTTTTAAAAAAATTTATGTAATGCATAATATTTTTAATACACCAAACCAAACATTACATAATTTTTTTTAATCCTAACTAATACAAGCATAACTAATACAAACATTATTAATACATACTATTTTCTACCAGTAAACGTTCTGAGAGGACTTTTAAGGATAGACTTTTCTAAGATCGAGGTTTATGTATTTGGCTAGAGGTTATCATTATTTACAGATATTATCAAAATCTTGCTTAAAATGTTTGGTTTTGAATTTTATGAAAATTTCAAATACATTTCTGTCCTTTCGGGCAAACCCTTCATGCATATGTTGAGGCAAATATATATGTCCCTCTCTAACGCGATTCTAAATATATATGGTTAAGAGTAAAATAATTATTTCTTAATTATTTATATTTGCATGCATGATATGTTCTTCAATTGGACAATCTTGATAATTGATTATGACATAATTCAGAAATTGGGTGATACGGTATGGACTATATTAAATTGTCACTTGCCACAACAGTCCATCTAAGAATAAAGTATGTAAAGCAACTGCATTATTTCCAATCAGATCAATAAACAGTGCCATCTTGATTGTCCAAATATTTCCATTATTCAATTTATTTATTTGTGTGTGGGGTAGGGTGTGCATCAATCAGTTTAATCTTATATTTTATGTATTATTGGTTTTCAATTTCTAAATACACTAAATCAATAAGATGTATCTTATCAGTTTTTGATCCTTAATGTTTCAATTTATGTTTAACCAATAAGAAAATGCACATAAAATAATCATATCACTTCTCCAACAATTTGGCGCGACTATACAAAAGTGCAACACAAATAAAAAAACTAGGACAATAATGTGAATTGAAAGCTAAAAGACAAAAGTAATAACCATAAGGTATTGATATTACTATTTATGTATGAATAGAGTACTAAAGTACTATTGCCTATTTGTCTTAATGAGTTATCGGTTTACTCAATAATTCATATTGAAAAAATCAAAGATTGAACCAATAACCAAATAATATTTTTAATAAAACCATTAAAAACCCATTAACCCAATAACACTTTTATTGGTTTGGTTTATTGGTTGATTCAATTTTTGCACAGCGGGGGTCATTTTACATCTCTGCTATTTATTTATCTATACTTCAGGAAAGTTTCTGAAGGACTCAAAAGGAAAACAAATGGATCTTAAGCTTGGTTTTTGTATTCTCTCCCTAATTCTGCTGGTAATTTTCACTCTACTTTCGTCAGTCTTAATAGTATTATTATTAATGGTTTGTTCAATTTATACAAAGTTTTGATTTAAATGTTAAAGCATTTATATGTATGATGTTGGCAGGTTGCTTATGGGACAGAAGCTAGGAAAATGGTTCAAGGGAACCTACAGGGCAAAAAATTGAACTTCCCAATTCCAGATGAAGATGCCCAAAAGACTAATGTCTATTTTTGGATTTATGATAACCAAGGAGAAAATGGTTATCACAAAACAGTAGAGGACGTTCAAATTCATCCATCATCAAATAACAAGAATCTTGAAAATAAGGATGACACTTATTTCTGGATATACAATAACCAAGGTGGAAATTCTCAGCAGGGCAATCACAAAATCAAGAAAGAGAATGTCCGAGTTCAATTATCATCAAACAAGATTGATCATGAAAACAACGTCGATAATCACAATTGGATAAACAATAACCAAGGAGAAAATGTTCACAAGCTGCAAGCGAAAACAGAGAATTCACATCTTTGGATTAATGAGAGACAAGGAGAAAATAAGCATCATCAAGCAAAAACAGAGAAGGCACATATCCATTCATCATCCCATATGGATCATATAGATCCTTCTCTAAGAGTTTTCTTCCTTATAGATGATCTAAAGATAGGGAAAACGATAACTGTCTCCTTCCCAAGAAGGGATCTTTCTTCTTCTCCGAGTTTCTTGCCCAAAGAAGAAGCTGATTCCATTCCATTTTCACAAAAGGAACTCCCAAACCTCCTTCAACGTTTCTCATTCTCTCGAAACTCTCCACAGGGGAAAGCCATGGAAGACACACTGAGAGAATGTGAGGCTCCACATATAAAGGGAGAGACAAAGTACTGTGCCACATCCGCGGAGGCAATGCTTGATTTTGTTCAAGGAATCATGGGAGAAAAAATCCAATTCAAAGCTCTGTCCACAACTCATTTCTCAAACTCAACTCCCCCACTTCAAGAGTATACTATTTTGGATGCTCCACAAGAAGTAGAAGCTCCTAAGATGGTGGCATGTCATACCATGCCTTACGCTTACGCGATTTTTTACTGTCATTACACAATTAGCAAGAGCAAAGTGTTTAAGGTTTCATTAGGGGGTGAAAATGGTGATAGAGTGGAAGCAATTGCTGTTTGTCATTTGGATACCTCTGAGTGGAGTCCATCTCATGCATCTTTCCAATTGCTTGGTATATTACCAGGAACATATCCTATCTGTCACTTTTTTCCATCAGATAATCTAGTGTGGGTTCCAAAAATCACCACTGCACAAGTGATTTGAAAGAGAAGTCTCTCCATGTTGATAGCAGCTCTTGTTGGCTTGTGTTTTACTACTACTTGTTATTGCATGTATGTTTAGTTGTTTACTAGTAATATTTTCATGTATCTTTTCTGTACTGTTTCAGTGTATCTCTTGTTTACCTTCCTTTCCTGTGGTGAGATCCAAATTAAATAAAACAGAACAATTTTCTGCTAATGGAACTTCCACAGTTGATTTGTAGTAGTAGAATTTGGAGTTCACACAAAAACGATTGCAACTCAAAAGTGCTGCTTAGAAATATCAAAGAACCTGTTACTAAATGCAAGAAGAAAGCATTGTACTAATAGACATCAGTATGTCAAGATACGACAATGAATATAGCATATTTTATGTTTCGATTTCAATTCAAAGTAAAATTACAGGATGTAATATACTGCTAATGAATAATAATGATGGTGAACGACCAACACGCAGATAGTAGCATTCAATTAAAGAAAGGGAAATTATAATTATGCATTGCAATGCGTCCAAAATTTAAGTTACATGTGGATTATTGGATTCAAATCCAGAAGCAATGACCTATATAACATGATTTACCAGATAACCTTCTATTAACAGGCAGAACAAAGCTATAATGGAGAGAGAATAATCATAAAAGAACTCAAATAAGAATTTTAACAAGCTTCAATACTTTTCTACAATGGTTCTTGTTTTTTCAATAGTCTCTCTCTACAAGGGAGACACAAAGCATTGTGCCACCTCCTCACAGGCAATGCATGATTTTGTGCAAGAAATCATGAGGAGAAAAGCCCCAAATCAATGCTCTGTCCACAACTCATGTTTCACACTCAACTCCCCTGCTAGAAAAAGTATACTCAAGGTTCCATTAGGTGGTGAAAGAGTCAGAGAAGTTGCAGTTTGTCATTTGGATATCTCTGAAAGGATTTCATCTCCTGTAACTTTCTGAGTGCTCGGTATATTGCCAGGAACATCCCCTATCTGTCACTTTATTCCATTGGATAATCTAGTGAGGGTTCCAAAAATAACCACTGCACAAGTGCTTTGAAGGAAGAGTCTCTCCATGTTGGCAGTAGCTTTTACTTCACTAGTGCCTTATCTGTTAATACATTTATGTATCTTTTCCTTTTTTTTCTAGCTGGTGTTAATAAAACAATAATGTGGTTTGTTGTCATAAAGTTTAAAGAGTTTTTACAGAACACAGATTGCAAACTTAAAAAGTGTGGATTGAAAACATAAGCATACCTCTTTCAACTGCTGCAAAACATCGGCACAAGTTGAACCAGCAGCAAGCAATCCAAGGACATCAGCACTGCCTTCACTTCTTTTTCGATCTCGGTTAGGGACAAAACAAATTGATGTGGGCTTATCAAATAAGTATTAATAAGTTTATGGGCATCCTGAAAAGCATCTTTTAAAATTGTAGGTGTATGCAAATCATCAGCAAGGTTTGTTTCCAACTCATTATGCAGCCTGTTGATGCATTCTGGGGACTTATCTAACAACAGGTGCAGCCACCCCATTTAGTACTGTTGATGATGGCAAGGCTCCAGGCTTATAAGGTCTGATAAATGTAGAACACAGATTCTGAAGCATATTCTATCTGTGATACTAAGTAATTAACAGGAGAGCGATAGTGTGCCCCCAACAAGTAGTACCTTAATGCAAGGGGATGGTACAATCGAGTAACCTCACGTATAGTGAAAAAGTTCCCTAAAATTTTGATATCTTCTCACCACTTTGTTAACAAAACCATTATGCATCCAGTAGCTAACATTACTCTCCGGCAAGCAACGCAATTCTGGGCAATCTCATCCTCATGAGGAAAAATCAAGTCAATTCTACCACCATGTACATCAAAAGAATGCGTTAGATAGTGTGGCGCTCATTGAACTGCATTCAATATGCCAACCGGTCTTCCAGGACCCCAGGGGCTATCACAACTTGGTTCACCAGCCTTTGCAGCCTTACACAAGGCAAAATCAGTCGGTTTGTCTTTGTTCTAATCAAACAATGCATAAAAATAATCTATACATAATTAATGCAAGCATAAATAATGCATGCATTACTAATACAAACATTATTAATACACTCTATTTAGAGTTATTTTTATACACTCTACCGAATGACTCCTAAGAGATTCCTGGCTAAATTGACCACAACAGGATATCATCTTTTCCATTCTCTTTATCCCGACCGATTACATTATCATCAATATCAGTGAAATTGCGGACTTAAACAACATCATATTGTAATTATTTCAGGTACCTGTAGAGAATGTCGAAGGCGACATAGGCACGGGCCGGGCATGGCCCATATGACTGAAATCTTACGGTGTAACGCCGCAAACATACATCTTCACCTTCCCTGGTTTAGTCGACTGAAAAAGTTCCCCATGCTTCGACATTGTATTGCACAACCGGAATCCTCCGCCATTCCGATCGCCGGCAAATTGTTGCCTGATCGATTTGCTGCTAAGTATGTATTAGATAGTAGTGGGCGGGAAAAACCCTAATTCTGTAGCAATGCTTTTGGAAATTAGAACTATGAACGAGCTAAAACTGTATTTTTTATTTATATTTATTGCTATTAATTTCAAAATTTCATTGCGAAATATGAGTGGACGTTCCATTCTTCTATTCAAATTTATCAAATTTTGATTGGTTCTTTCAATTTTCGGTTATGAAAAGTGTGCATCGAATTAATTCAATTTGGTTCAACTTTTTTAATTTTGATTTGGCTCGGTATTTTTTAAATTGTTTTTTTTATGCGAATAAAAAATAAAATAAAGACAATCAAAGTATAAGATATGTTTCAGTGAACATTTATTGCACTTAAAAATTATATTCTCTCCGTTTCCTTTTATATATCATCACTTTCTATAAATAGTTGAATGTAATACTTGTTATTTCATAAAATCAATGCATAAATTATCATGCTCTTCCTATTATACCCTTGATAGAGTAGTTAATTAGTCTTGAAATATATATTTTGACCAACTTAGAAAAACTAAAAGTAATTAGTATTCATTGGAGTATTTATAGATTAATTACTCTCTCCATTCATAAAATCTTATTTTAAAAAAAGAAATCTCAACAAACAAAGTAAAAATAAAAGATGGAGAAAAAATAAAAAATAATCTTGAAAGTTGAAGCTTTTAACAATCTTTTAAAAATTTTGGATCAATCGGTGAAATAATTTGGCTCTAAAAATAAACTCAAAAATTTAAATAGTCATCTAAATGCATTTTAATTTTTGAAATCTAGCATATTTATCATTTCTTGAAAAATTGACTTAAAAAAAATATTAAATAAGGATAGAATGATAAAGTTACTTAATTTCTCAATGCAAATGCAATCTAAAAAGTTGACATATAAAAAAGAACGGAGAAAGTATTTATCTTTGTGAAGAACATTTTACCTCTAATGAAACCAAAGAGATAAATGAATTTCTTTACCTGACGTATATATTTTTTTTTTAAAAATGGGTCTTAGTTACGTGAATCAAACATATTTTATTAATAATATTATTTATAGAATAATAATTTTTTATTGATTTTATGAATGGAAAAAATAACCCCAATTCTTTGAGTTATGTTTTACAATCAAATGAATTGAATGAATTATAAGTTACATTTAAGAAAAATACTACTCTTGTGTCATTTACTTTTATCTGTTTAATTTCTTAACACATTTTTAAAATAAGTTATTTTGTGAACTATAATTTAAAATGCAGCTAGTAAAATAGAGGGAGTGTGATCTAAAAGTCAATCTGCTGTTCCTAAAGTTGGTTTATGAATCTATTCTAGGGAAAAAGGGTTAAAAATATCCATAACATATTCAAAAATGATTTTAAAATGCCCTCCTCCCACCTATTGGATCAAAATTGCCCTTAACCTTTTTTTTTTTGTTTAAAAATGTCCTCTTTTGACAGAATTATGACATAGCATTAGTGGGTCAAATAATTAAACAATTGGCATTAATTTATTGATCCACATAAATTTTTAACGCATCCACATAAGTCATAACCGACCCGTCCATAGTGAACCAAGCTAGCAAACCCCAAAACAATCTATCACATCAAATTCCTATTTTACACCTCCATTTTCAGATTTGTTCCCAATATCTCTGTATGCTAAAAAAAAAAGTTTTCTTTGGATTTTGATCATAGAATGTGATGATGGTAAGGCGGGAATATGACTTAATAAGATGTGTTTTTAAGCCTTGAAAATAACTTTGATAAGAGGAAGACTGAAACTTCAATTTTTATAGTTGACGTTTTAAGGTTAATTTACTGAAAGTACATTGGTTGTCATTTATAATGAATATAAATAGGTCTCATTAAAGTCAAATAATTTCATATATGAACGATTGAAGAGAGACTTTCACAGTAGTATCGGTATGAGCTGATAAGGTATATGAATTCATCCTCTGTTTATACCATGTCTTCTTTTTATGAGATTGATTCATTGGTTCGACGTATTTGATCTTATTACAATTGAATTTTACTTCAATGATTTTGTGAGATATGTTTTAGAGTCCAATAAAAGGATCTATTCGAAGGATTGTAGATTTATACTGAAAATTTTAGTATCAGCAACAGATTTGAAAATAGGTGTAAAATGAAAAAGAATTGATGGGTTAGATAGTTTTGGGGTTTGCTAGCTTAGTTCATTATGCACGGGTCGGTTATGACTTATGTGGGTGTGTTAAAATTTCATGTGGACCAATTAATTAGTGGCAGTTGTGTAATTATTTGACCAATTAATGCCATGTCATAATTCTGTCAAAAGAGGGCATTTTTATATCTAAACAAAAACGCTAAGTGTAATTTTGATCGAATAAATAAAAGAAGGACATTTTAAAACCATTTTCAATACGTTAAAGGGCATTTTTAACCCTTTCCCCTTTATTCTATTATTTTGCAATTGGCTTGGTGTCATTAAGTTGGATTGATTCTTCTTTTTATTCTTTTCCTTTAAAGATTAGCGGCTTAAAGCCAATAAGAAGTCAACAATATATTTTAATCAAATTTATGTCTGGAACTGTTCCAGATTCAACTTATATTTATTTTTATTTTCGAAAATTGTTTGAATATAAATTGTTAAAATTTTTTGGATTGTGAAAACTTCCAAAAAATTGTTTCATAATTTTTGCTTTAAATTATTCACAAATATTCAAAAAATAATAATAACAATAATTTATATTTATGTTCAAACATAATTTCATTTTTCAAATAGCATTTTCAACTTGAAAATAAATACACTTTTCTCCAAATTTCATATTTTTTATGCTCAAACGCCCACTTAGTAATGCAAATAATATATGTAGTGAAAAAAATTACATAAGTTCCAAAATAATTTCTAGACATTATTGGTTAGTAGATGATTAGAATTATGCATGTATTATTAAAAATATGTATTATTATTTTATGCAAATAACTATTCCCTCTGTCCTACAATGCACACTTCTCAAGAAATTATAAATAGAATGATAATCTTACTATATCACCATTTGAATACAATGTCTTGAAAAATATAAAAGGAAGGTTTTTGAAATTAATGATAAAGACAAATTAAGAACTAAGTGTAAAATTATCCATTAATTTTATAAAATTGACAAGTATTGTTGGATATCCCAAAATATTACACACAATTTAATTGATATTAATTATTCCCTCTTCTATCCAACATAAAGTGATACATAAATTCCTTTGTGACTTACATATAATTAGTTACGTGGGTTTCTAAATTACAAATTAAATACCGTATTAATTTTATATATAAAAAACTTACTTCCCAACTAGCTACTAGAAGTATCTATTACTTATATAGAATTTAATATATGCATAACTCACCTCCAAATCAGCTACCAAATAAAAAGAACTACTTAGGCATAGTTACAAATAGCAACTAAACAACATGTAATTAATCAACAAGAAGCTTAAAACCGTAATTAACTAGGTAATTAAGAGACATACAATTAAAAAAAAAAAGACATAAAATATAATCAAGCATAATTAATTTCAGGGATCTACAGTTTTTCTCCTTTGAGCTTCTTCTTCTACTTCTTTTGTTTCTGAAAAATGATCATCCTAAGGAGTAGGCCTGGATCTTTTTGGATATATATCAACATCATTATGATAAATAATAATATTAGCCTTCAAATCAAAATTTCTAACAAATTTGTTCCTTTCTATTGGAAAATCTTGATATTGATCATTAAGAAGGTCCTTGAGTGCTTTAGGCATTGGATATCCATTCATTTTGCTCTTCCAATATTCTTCTGGACCATCACTAATTACATATCCCAACTGAAAAATAATAATTAAATTAAATATTGGAAGACATAAAATTAAGTGAAATTAAATCTGCAAATGGTTACTATATGTCCTAGGCGGTATAATTCGAATTTTGAGAGTTAAACAATTTAATTATAATCACGAATTCAGGTATAAAATCTTTAAATTTTTAGAAATAAAAATAATATATTTGAAAAATACGTAAAAAGTAATTGTTTGAATCTCAAAATGAAAAAAAATATGAATGAAATATTAGAGAAGAGGAAGTAGAAGAAGAATTACCAAAGAAAGAGATAGGAGAAGGAAGAAAATAGAGAGAGATCTCATATTGTTGAAACACTCTTTGAGTTTGTAAAATTTGTAGACTTTCTAATGTCTGACATACTATTTATAGACTCTCCACAATGACCAAATAAAATATGTTTTTACATATATTTAAAAACAGGAAAAGAAAAAAATAAATTAAAAGAATATGATGTATATTTCTTCTGATTTCTTAAGCTGTCAGTTTCTCTTTAAAATTAAGAAATAAATAAAATGGGATGAGAATATAAATGTATTAAAATATATTAAAAATCTATAAATTTTACTAGAAATCAAAGTAAATTTGTGCTATCAAACATGATTTTTTTATTTATTTCTATTAAGTTGGCTCGGGAAAACGCAAAGTAAGAAACAAATTCTCACGAGAAACTTCCTAATTTTTTCCTGAAAACATTAATACCTTTTTTACTTTTCTATCACTGATTCAATCAAAATATTTGTGAGAATTCCACTGAACAAATTTCAATAGAAAGATTAGTGGAAAATTATTATTTTTTAATAGTGAGTTATATTTAAATTTAATTATCATAGATGTTAACTTGAACCCCAATTCATCGATCGCATCTGACCATTACATAATCGACCTTAAAGTCTATGGAGGGTAACAAAATAAGAAGTATTGAGTTTTACACTGGAGACGTGACTTCTCTATTCTAAGGTGATTAACGCATCTTAGTTGTTTAAATTATTATATGTATTTGAAAAAAAAAACTACATAACAATGGAATATTTTTTAGTAAATAACTAATTTTGATATCTATTTTTTTTAATTCGGTGAATCCAAAAAAAATTACAAACTGCCAAAGTGTAATCACCATAAAAAAAATAATTAAAAACTGACAAGGTGTAATCAGCATAAAAAAAACAGATTTAAAACTGCTAAAAGTGTAATGACTAGAAAAAAAATTATTTCAAAAAAATTAAGGACAATATTTCAAAATAAAAGAACTAGCTATATATTTGAAATTTCTGCTACAAAATAATCAATTTCGAGGTCTATAATTTTTGTATGATCAAGAAGAAGAAAATTAAAAGTGCCAAAATGTAATCACCACAAAAAATGATTTTTTTTTTTTAAAAAAAAAGCCAAAAAAATCTACCAAACGTCAAAGTGTAATCACCACGAAAATCAATGATATTAACTTATATGTGTATTATAATTGTAATTAAATTAATTATTATTTTATATTAATTTAAAATTGTGATAAAAAAAATTTAAAGTTTAAATAATTGATCAATCTCAGATCACTACATAATCGACCTTTTATAAAATCTTAGGAGGACAACAAGATACTACTGAGTTTTACATTGGAGACTACTGAGTTTTAACACATCTTAGTGACTAAAATCAGCATATGACGTATTGCTAGTCTTTAATATTCTCCTTGAAGAAAATAGGGTTGAAGTTTGATCTCATAAATAAGAACTGGAGAAAAAATTTTTTGGTATGAGATCATTAGTCTTTTCGAGCTTGTCGAGTTTCCTCGATATGATTTTCTTAAATGCTTTATTATATTATATTTATTCACTTGTATCGCACACTGAGATTACATATTCAAATTTATTTGTTATTTATTACAATTTTAATAAATTTACATATATAAATTTATGTTTTACATTAAAAGTACTAGATTTAAGATGAATTCAATTTCAACGTATTGAATCCACAATTATTTAGAATATCCGTAGGAGAATTGTCCTCTAAATATGAAATGTTTTTTTAGAAGTTTCTATCTTTTAATTATGACAAAGATTGCACTTATAATACACTTTTATTTAGTATGATGATATGTTTTATTTTCTTGCAATTCTTACTTTAAAAAAATAAATTCAAAAACATCGATCGAAAGATAAGTTCAAGCTCACCGCATATTACATAAACTAGTTGAAGTATTTTTTGTCATGATCATAAGGAACAAAACATGATTGTACCAACAAAAAAAAAAAATTAAAATAGTCAACGTTTAGGACCCAAAAAATAAAGTTTTAGGCCATTCAACATGAGAAAAAGTACCCATATACTGTCATGCAATTAAATTATTTAGGCCAGGAGTTAAAACGACAGCACATATATGCATAAAATATAGAAAAACAAGATCTATAAACAAACCAATTTGCACTGTAAACCACTTACTTTTCTTACTCTTTTTTTTTCTTCTTCAATGTCATATCTTGTCATAATATTCTGTCCATTTCAATTTTTTTTAAAAATTTTATTTTCAGGCAATTTAAGTATAATATTTAGTTCCATTTAGTTTCAACTTTTTATGTGATAAATTTAATATTATAAGATTAAATGATGTTATTTTATACGTTCCACATATTTTTTGCTTAAAATTACAAAATTTAAAAGTATTCTTGTTCTTTAAAATTTCATGTCAAATTAAAATCAGACAAATATATTGAAACGGAGTATTTAAGAACAATAAACAAAAAGAAAGGACAGGAATCAAGATTAATAGATTCGATTGACATTTAGGGAGAATATAATTTGATAAATTAAAGCTCCACTATTGAGGGTTAGGCACCAATCCATACTTCTTGTACCCAATACCTTTAATTTGGACTTATTTTTGAGTGACACTAGCTCCAAAAAATTTTTTTTTTTTTGTCTCAAGGGATTGAACCTAATCATGTTTAATTACATTTTCTAAGCAGAAAATTAAAATCATAATCTTTTCTATCATTTGTCATTATTCATAACTAGCAAATAAGAAATGTGACAGCCTCAACAGCAACAATGTTCTAATAATATTTAATTATCATTCACCTAATTGGCTTTTCATATATGATAGTTTTAAAGGACTTTTAACCCTTTAGCTAGTCAATCACTCCAATAAAGGATAAAAAAAGACTCGTCGATGAATGTTGCTTTTAAGTTTTTGATGCTCATAGAAGGGTTGATTTGGGGCTTGGTTATTTGTAGATGACTGAATTGCACAAATATCTGATTTTGAATTTGTTATTTAAGCAAAAGTTATGTTTATTCTTTGACAAGTAAATTCACTCTGAATCACTTCAGTTAAACGAGATTTAAATTGCGAAAATTTATGTATAAAGTTTGACAAACTTTGGAGACATTATTTGCTTGAAGTATACCAAAATGCCAAATATCTTTCATTGAAATTATGATCTTGACAAGGCCTAACTTCAGAGTTCAGACTTGTAGTAATTTGTCACGTCGATATTAGGCATTTTTACAGTTAGCATGCAAAGCTTAACTTCAATCATATAATGATTTTCCTAGGGCAATTGTTATTTTTCCTGAAGTTGTAGTCTTAGTAAGGTTACCATAACTTCGAACATATAAATTATAATGTTGCACTTTTGACATTTTGGTGTGAAGTTAGGCAAAAAATTTGGCCGCAGAATTTTAGCATGAAGTTTAGGTGAATGAATTTTTGCCTAAAACTAATAATTTGTTTTACAAATTTCAACAATTTAATATGCAAATTTATCTCAAATGAGATCAAATTTAAAACTGAAATTCTATATCATAAAAAAGGCAAAATAAGTCATCAATTTACCAAAACAATAATAAATTTAACAAATTCATTTTTCAATAATGATGATTTGTCATTATTTTCAAACTTTTCCAATAATACCTATTTGATTTAAAATTTACTTTTTAAGACCATTTCTTCAAAATATTATACTTCAATTGTCATAAATTCAAAAAAAACACTATATATTGTACAATAATTAAGAAGATCAAGCAGTAGGTGGAAAAATAGCAAAAATTAAATGGAAACGATTAAATAAATTATCCGGTGAAACTTCTGCAAAAATTGTACTTATCTTGATTTCTTAGTGGAGAAGGTAAGGTTGTTGTCATAGACTAAAGTCAACTATATATGAAGATTTACATGAACGCAAAATAGATAAAGAGTAGCACACATATCCTCAATTAGATTCTTGTCACATAGTTTGACAAATAAAAAAGATTGTAGACATGACATAACAAAAGTCATAGTAGCACATAAAAAGTGAGATAAATAGAAACACCATATAGTGGAATATAGACTTGACTTTTTTGTTATTATTATTTTGATATTCGATACCTATATTAGAATAAAATTAAATTTAAATTTGCGCTATACATTTGAGGACAAATGGTTCATAATTAAGATGGTTATGTACCAAAAAAAACTCAAATAAGAGACTTCTAAATAAGACTGATAAAGTACTTACTGCTCCACATAACTCTCGTTTGTGACTCGAGGGATACTTTAATTATTTCTGTGCACGTCCATAAAGCGTATCAAATATCCACTATAATGACATATTGGAGTATACTATAGGCTAATTGGAATTTGAAATTGCCTGCATCATACACCTGTTTTGTTACTACAGTTTACACCAAGGTCCAAATGAATGTACTTTCAACATTTCATGGCCATGGATAGTACTTGCATCATTTATTTAGACTAAAAATTAGTTTTGCTGTTTGCTGACGCAGAACACAATTCATTACCATTTCAATGGCTATCACAGAATTTTCAAACCTCAACCCAAAACACAACATCAGCAATTAACAGTTGGTTCCTCGTCTTAATTTACGTGACATACTTTTCTCTAATTTCGTCTGAAATTGAATGTCGCTTTCTTATAATTAAAAATTATTTATGTTAAAATTCTTTTATATGTATACAAATTAAATGGTCAAAGAGTGTTTCAGATCAGAAGTTTTAAAAATCTTGTTTTATCTTGATGTCAATTTAAATAGTATCACATAAATTGAGACGGAAGAAATAACATTTACCATTTAACAAGCTAATAATGAGAAATGAATTCAAGATCAAGAGTTAATTGGTTTAAAATAAACATGTAGTTCTAGAGTTCTATGAAGTGTGGTGATGGCTAGGAGAAAGTCAAGAAAACTTGAACATAAAATAAGATGTGATAATTTTATCCTAATTTAACCATCCCTCGTATAGTTTGAAAGTGATAATGATAATTTTGGGGTCATTATTATAGAAAAAAATAGTGAATTAATTCATGCCAATGTTTACTTCACCATCTTATCCTATCTTATCACTCTACAGTTGAACACACGATTAGCATGCTTTAGGAATAATATTTTTTTCATAATTAAGGCCTAAGGGTTGGACGTTGACAACTAAACACCTACGATTTAGCGTTGATATAGGTTTTAAATATAAATCGTTGAATCAAAGAAGTTAAAAAACATTCACATATGATGATAAAGATCAAATATATTTCTCAACCTTATGAGAATGATCAAATATATTTCTATATGTATTTTATTTAAATTAAAAGATCAATTTTTTCACTTGTGTGAGCCAAAAAGAATATATCTACATCTTTTATGTCACAATCATAAAATTGGGGGTATAACATGTCATTTTCCCGGTATTATTTAAAGAACAATTCATACAACTATAAAACTATCCTATTGCCCTTTTGTTTATTTATTTAGTTTTGTTTCTTCTTCTTACGTATTCAAATAATTAGAGAAGTATAGTGTTAGGGTGATATATTAAGTTAATAGAAGTACGTGCATCTAAACAGAAAAATATAAGTTAATAATTTTAAAATAGCCTAATTAGTTAAGGGTTTATGATGGTCAACTTGGACAACTCTTATTTTATTCTTATTTAATTATCTAGTTGGAAATACAAAAAATGTAAGAAGATTAAAATAAAGTGAATAATTGTTGTAGAAGCCTCAAGAAGTCCAATGACACAGGCACAAGGAAGACAATATTTTTGAATTACAAGATTTTCTGAATTTCATCAGTAATTTAATACCAACTAGGCATATTTCAAATGGTTAAAGTCTGTATTTTTTATACGTTTTTTTCAATTGGAAATTATTTATTTCTCCTACCACTGGTATATACCGGTGTTATTAAACCATCACATTAATATAACCCAAAAAAACAAAAAAAATAAAAAATGTCCCTTAGTTGTTTTATGAAACTCCTATAATACTTGTCACTTTTTTTTTTCAGAATCAAAGTATATGAATTTTTATTAATATTTTAATATATATTTTTATCATATTGATATGAAAATAATTGTAACGCTATATATTTTTTGTAAACTTTTGAGTATCTATATTTCAAATCAATAATCAATAAGCGAAATATGGCAATTAATTTAAACGGAGGGAGTAGTAAACTGTGCCAATCTACACATCTGCTGTGTTTATTTTTAAGTTTCAACATAATGATTGATTGCAATGGCTACCACTGAACTGTTTAGTTGACCAAATATTAGGACAATTAAAAAAATTATTTTCAGAAATAGTATTATTTTTTCATAGCGCTGACTTGTTTGATAGTATGTGATTTGATAAATAAATCATAGACTACCAATTAAATTATTGTTTTAAGCTTAGTTTTGCTGTCAAGTTGGCA
This sequence comes from Solanum bulbocastanum, assembly GCA_037074985.1. NCBI lineage: Eukaryota > Viridiplantae > Streptophyta > Magnoliopsida > Solanales > Solanaceae > Solanum > Solanum bulbocastanum. The sequence continues at coordinate 69,798,889 of CM073597.1, read as the reverse complement.
TGTTCCTCCCATTGGCCTATATTTCCAAGAAAAAAACATATTCATAAAAAAATAATTTTTATACGGTGGTTGTATAGTATATTTTTTCACACTATTAATATATTTTAGCTTGTCTTTTTTTAAAAAAAAAAGGAAATTGAGGTTAGGGGAAAGAGAAATGAAGTGGAGATTAGAATGTGAGGAATTAAATCTTGACCAATAAAATGGAGTTTAAATTGTCAACCAATTGAGTTATTCAGATTTACACGTTAATATATTGTATCATGTCACAGTAAGTTTACTTGTCTATTTTTTAAATGATATGATGATTTTGAAATCCTTTTAAAGTCCAAAACTTTATTTATTATTTTTTAAATAAATCCAAAAGTAAAACGATTCGAAAAGAAATTTATATATACTTAAAGAGAATGACCAAATTAAGACTATGACAGAAGAAAAAAAGAACTCTTATTGGTACATGAAGTTCACTTTCCATCTATTTTAGAAACAAAAAACATCAGAGTAGAAGCAAGAAACTGACCAACCATGGAGTTTAGACTCACTCTTTCCATCTTACTTCATGCACTTCTTCTATTCGAGGTAGGGAATTTGAATTTGACGAGTTCAACTTTTATATTTTTATTACTAACTTATTTGTTGAAATTTTTTGTGATTTTTCTCATATGCACCTAAGTTTCTTAAAACATACTGAATTCAATTGAACTTGAACATGTTGAAACTCAAATTATATTCGCCAAAATCGATTTTGTATCTCATTTGAAATAATGATGTATTAGTTCTTGGCATGTGAACCTAAATTCTGCTCGAGAAATAGTTGTCCATACACTGATAAGCCATATAATAGTGTAATCGTAGAGATTTTTTTTTTTTTTTTTGAGTTTACACTAAATTTTTTTTTTTTTTTTTTGGATAATTTACACTAAGATTAAATTTATTTGTTTTTTGTTTTTGCAGTTTGTGAGTGAAAGCAGAGCCAGAGACATTGCAAAAACTTCTCCAGAAGAAACTATAAATCCACAACTCAATATTTTCTTCACTCCAAAAGATTTAAAAATTGGAAAAATTATGCCTCTGTTTTTTGCACTAAAAGACCCTTCAACTTCTCCTCATTTACTTTCTAGAGAAGAAGCAAATTTAATTCCATTTTCTTCATCAAATCTTACTTATCTTCTTAATTTTTTCTCATTTTCTAAAGATTCACCTCAAGCAAAAGCTATGGAAGACACATTTTTCCACTGTGAAATCTCAGCAATGAATGGCGAATCCAAATTCTGCGCTACTTCATTAGAATCAATGCTCGATTTTGTTCAAGAAATTTTAGGATTTCACACCAAACTCGATGTATACACTACAGAATTCTTGAAAAAATCCCCTGTTACATTACAAAATTACACAATTTTGCAAAAACCAAAGGAGATTTTAGAGCCAAAATTAGTTGCTTGTCATACTTTACCTTACCCTTATGCTGTTTTCTATTGCCATATGCAAAAAGGGGAAAATAAATTATTCAAGATTTCACTTTTGGGTGAAAACGGAGATAGAATTGAAGCTGCTGCAATTTGTCATATGGATACTAAAGAATGGAATCATGATCATGTTGCTTTTAGAGTGTTGAAAGTTCTCCCTGGAAGTTCCCCTGTTTGTCATTATTTTCCAGTAGATAATCTTGTTTGGGTTCCATCATTATCAATGTAAATTTCTACTATGTACTATTTTGTTATGTTGCTTTGACTTTTTAAAATCTTGTTAAATTTGTGTTAGATCTTTTCAAAATAGTGTGCTTTTAAAGGATCTGACATGTGTGCCGCGTGAGGCAACATTTGTAAAGAGACCAAGCAATACAAGTGGTATGCGGTGCTCTTGTTTGAATTCAATGATAGACCTTTATACATTTGCATAATCTATCAAAGTACGGTTAAAGATTTAAATTTTATGGTTTCTATTATAATTTTAAACTAATTTACAAATAATATGTATCTAAAGCTTTGGAATTGCCCCAATAAGTATAAGTATTTGAAAAGTATTTTGAAGTGCTAAGATAAAGTTTAGAAGTTAAAAGAGGATAATAACTACTAATAAAAACTGAGGTATCAAGTACAAAAATTCCAACAATATTCCCTTTTACGACCAATAAAAGGGAAAATTAGGCCGAATAACAAATACTTAGCCTATATTATGTATTATAGCTATCGTTTAAGAAAATTGTAATTCGCAGCTGTAAATTTCTCAATTATTGCTATTTTCTTTATTTGTATAATTTCATAATTTGTATAATTCGATTCCTGATTGTATAAATTTAGAATTTTGTATATGCTTACCCTGACTATTTGTATACGGTTTATGAAAGATTCATAATAAATTATCCTGTTTGTATATTGGCGAGCGAAATATACAAACGAAGTTATGAAAAATTTTTAAATGTATAAATATGTATATTCACATGTGAAATACACAAATGGGCAGAAAATTACTAACTGCAATCTCCATAGCAAACGAAAACTATGCAGTGTAATTATCGAAAATATAGCTATAGAGTCTAATTATGTTTATTATGCTTGTTGTTTTTGAAATTTTCTCCAAAATAAAAAGGAAAAATAACTGAAATACACAACTTTAAGTTCCTTATTGTCTATTTTTCCCTACTTATTAAAATACTTAAATCCCTTATTTCACTTAAATATCAAATCTACCAGATACATGACTAACTTTTACATCCCACGTTTCACCACTCCCTATGTCACTCCTTTTTTTTTCTCCCTAAATTCACTCCAATATCTTTTCAGTTACAAATCATTATCCCAAATTGATTTTAAAAATTTTTCTCTCTCAATATAATCATTTTCAAACTTCGTCTTCTCCGTCCACTCTCCCAAATTCTGTCATTGTAATTTTCATCTTCTTCCTTCCATTTTTATTTTGTTTAAGTTTTTTCTTCTTGATACATATGGATCCAGATCCTACATCAAATCTTTCTAATACCAATATACGACTCTAATGATGAAAATTGGGCAGAAATAACATCAAAAATTTGCATGATCGATTAAACTTGATGAATCAGTTGATCAAAGATGTGCCAGAATCGTCTAAATCAAAGGTTGCAAAAATCCTAAAAAAAAGGGAAGAAAAGCAGCACCCGCTATTTTCAAACCTTCATTGCCTAGAATATGTGTTTTTAATCTTTATTAAACTTGTTTGTGATTTGTATTGCGTTTGTTATCTTAGACTAAAATTGACCGATACATTAATCAGATGTGTTATATTGTTTATTAGGTTAAATCATGAAACATACAAAAATCCTATCTTAGTTTGATACATACTGATTTGAGATTTAGTTGACAATTATAAACCTCTTGTTTTATATGTGTATCGAAAAAAATGATACATGACAAACCTCAATATGAAAAAGATATTTGTAAAATTTAACAAAAAAGTCGTTGATGTATCAGACAAGGCATCCTTTTGTATAATGTATCAAATTTTATAATACGACTCTGTTGAAGTCTGATAACATGTATTTTTCTATGTATCAACTTGTATTTATTATGTATCGTTACTTGTTGTGTAGTGTGATTTGGATTTTTATTTATGTATCATAAGATATGATTATAAATAGTATAATTTTCCTTTTAATTTTGCAGCCAATCAAATATGTTATAAAAAAGGTACCATTAATAATGTATCATATAGGCATCCTTCTGTATATTGTATCAAGTTTTACAATACGATTCTGTTGAAGTCTGGTAGAATGTATTTTTATATGTGTCAACTTGTTTTTATTATGTATCATTACTTATTGTGTAGTGTGATTTGGTGTTTTTATTTATGTATTATAAGATATCATTATAAATAGTATAATTTTCTTTTTCATTTTGCAGTCAATCAAATATGTTATAAAAAAGATACCAACACATGTCATAAGCTTTGGTGTCCCTTTTAACATAAATTTTTTGGAGGAGCTCCAGAAGTCTATAGGTGATAATGTAATTGAACTGTTCAGAGCTACAATTTTTGGACCCTTTTTAGACAACCCTAAATGTAATTTTCAGGGTCAAATCAGTAAATGTTTGTTGTAGTTTAGAATTAAAACAAGGGAACTCAAAGGTGTTGCATGTTAGGCATGCAAACGGGGGTATCTTGAAATTTGGTATCAAAGAATTTGCAATAATAACTGGTCTTAAATGTAAAGGCAATACCAAAGACTTTGAATACCCAAAATCAACTCCCTGTAGGCTTATTCCAAAAATATTTTCCTGGTGCAGTTAATAGAATAAGGAAGAATCATCTAGTCCAACGATTTCTGATGGGCAACTGGGAGAACAATCATGATACACTCCAGATGACTATCTTGTACTTTATCCATACATTCATTTTGGCTCAAACTGGTGATTCTTCAATATCTGTTAAAGAATTCTTAATGGTTGAAGATGGTAGATATCAAGTATATTCTTGGGGACAGATTGCATTTACAAAGCTCATGGATTCACTCCGACATGATTTCAATCTTAGCAAACAATTGTATCGGTTATATAAAATGTCTTATGCACTTAATGTATGGACATACGAATGTGCATCCCAATTAAATTTTGAAATTGCTGTCAAAGAACGGGATGTCATCCCTAGAATTTGCAACTCGAGGGTTGTGGCTTTAAAGCCAAAGTTTAAAAATACTTATGTCTAGCATTTTTCAAGAGGTAACATAGAATCCCATTTTATGTTACATTTCATACATAATTAAATATATAGTTTTAAGGTTGCACGTTTGTCTTTTTAAAATTATTTTTTATGTGTTAGGATACATAATTTTGTGTCTTAATATTAAAAAATATTTTGTGTTTCCAGAATGCATGTTCAAACATCGTGCCAACACCGGAGATACTTGCAACTTTTGATTTACCTGAAGATGAACATGCTCTTCCTTCTTCAACCCCATAACATATGTCAATTCCAAGATAGTTCAATCGAATGACATGGCTGATTTCGATGATTTCTCCACAAGACCTCCCGAACAGTTGTTAAGGAGATCATTTAGAGTGTTTGATACATCGTCTCTACCATCACCAAAAAGAAGAAAGAAAGAGGATACACCTAAGGTGTCAGAACCCAATCAGCCAGATCAGTCCAATGTGTCATTAAATCAGACATTTTCTATTTCAGATGGTCCTTCGACACCAGCTGCTAATGTACATGGTTCTGCAGATGCTCAAAAAGTCAATTATGTAATTTCATAAATTGAAGAACTGAAATATCATTTGAAGAATTAAGTAAGTAATTATTTCGATTATATCATTTTTTCTTTATATTGACTCTAATTGTAGTTGTTTTTTTTTTTAAATAATTTTTTGATAGGTTGACAAGATATTTGAGGAACTTATAATCTTGATAAAGGAAAACCACTCATAGTTAATGCGATCTCGACACAAGGAAAACAACAATGTCGATCCTCAATCAAGCAATAAACAACCATCTCCATATAAACGAACTGATCTTGGTGATGCAGTTGGTGTAGCTGATTATGAGGTTGGTATATTTGTTAATGAGGGTGGACATCAAGTTAATGTCAATGCAGAGGCATGTATCTGATACATTATTTGTTATTTTCGTTTTACCTAATACATTAAGTATGTATTAATAATCAAAATCATATGTATCAGCATACATAAGTCATGTATATAGTTAAGGTGATTCACCGAATCTTCTATCTCATTAATCAGTTATAAATTTCAACTTTATATTGATAACTTAAGTTAAATAATTTATCAGTAACAATTACGATAACACTTTTTTTATTATTAAAAATTCCAATATAGATTGATCATGCTATCAGTAACCTACAAATGAAGTGTTTTTCAGAACTATAACTCACATATGAAAGTACTCATGTTGTTACTGATTAATGATCCTAAGAAGGTATCAATATGATCAAAACTATATTCATTACAATTTTCTTTGATACATTATCCTTTTTTATATATATGATACATTATTAGTATAATAGGTAACTGATACATACAACATGCTTATATTCAGGATGATGAAGCATATTAAGCCCCACAAGATTTAAATAAAGTAATCATGGATGAAGATGGTGCTAACACAGTTCAACATAATATCCGTCATTTTGTGCCTGATAAAATAACGGTTGATACATCGATAAATTTGTCAATTATACATCACGACACTAACATTCATTATATGCAATTTTACTAAAAAAATTATAATATCATATTGTATAGGATTCTTCCACATTAACAACAATATCGCTCTCAACTCAAGCAGCAATAGATGCACTTATATCTGATATAGGAAAAGTTCCTATTCTTGCTAAACCATTGTGTGTTTACAATCCACAGAATTTAACTGGCAGTCGTGATTTGTTGTTTGACAGTCAATTATCCACTGATATTCCAACCATCGAGATTGTTGTTAGAAGCGATTCAAAGACTCCTGCGCCTAGAAACAGGATGCCTTCAAGATGATGATGTTCGTCTGTATTTTCCATTAGAAGGATGTGGAATTACATATCAAGCTTCGTCTAAACTAATTAATTAATATATGTAGCGGTTAACCAAGGGGCTTCTCAAAAATCATGCCAATAAGTAAGTTTTATACATATATTTTGTAAATGTTTGGATTAACCTATTTTGATATAACCAATTAATAATACAGATTTTATCACAGGAAATCATTGGAGAATAAATACAGATCAAAAGCTTCTTCTTTTGAATTTGAGATGATGAATTTTGTTATTGCATTTCCAATTAACAAGAACTGATTCTATGTCATGTCACTGCCAAACAAATGTTGGACTGATCAGGTAAAGTTCTTAATGAAACTATTAAGCGTGTATCAGATACATTGGTATAGAACAACATGATACAAAATATTATTCTGGATACACTCAAATAAAGTATCAAAATATCAAATTAATATTTGTTTAGATTATCATTTAATGTATCAATTCTATCATTAGACCTTTTTTACAAGTTTCTAATTTTGTTTATCATGTTTTTTATAGCGCATCAATATTGTTTTTTACTGCCTCCGTAAAAAATCAAAATTTCGCAGCATAAATCAATACAGATACGCCACAGTCAACTGTTTGTTCACCTCACACATCAAAAATATATATGAAAGGTATTACCTTGCTAATGGTGATGATCTTATTAGTAGAGCACATTGATCGCGCTTCATCTGTATCTGTATATGAGAGGTCAATCACTAACATCATCAAAGGTTTTGAAATCCCAGCTACTTTACCATAGCATCTTGTAGACGATGTTTACATCCCAATTAACTGCGGTGGACAATGTCATTGGATGCTGGCTGTTGTTGAATTGAAAAGCATGGTGATAAGGGTGTATGACTCTTCATTAGGCTCAAGGAAAAAATAATTTCGCACGAGATAAAGATGTTGTCTAAAATGCTTCCTTCTTACCTCATGGACAGTGGATTCTTTGAAAAAACTGAGCGAACATTGATATATTCATCTTGTATCAGCAAAAATTCAGAGTTTTATTCGTATTTCTCACTTGTTCTAAATCGGTGGATGTTCACAAATTGTTCTTCAATGTAGAAGATATAATTTTGAAATTTGAAATTTGTAATGTTTGAATAGATTACCTATTAAGATATGAATTGTTTAGGATCAATTAGGCATAAATCAAGCTAATTAAATTAATAGAATTAATTATTACATTTTTTTTCTTTTGACAAGTCCAAGGTTGATGCATAGCATGATGCATTTAGAGGTTGATGCATAGCATGACAAGTCCAAGATAGAATCCACCCGCTATAATGTCAGAACTATGACACATATAGAGGTTGATGCATAGCATGATCAAAACATCTGAATCGATCTTTGCTCATTTTATCTTGTGCCTTTTCGTGGGCTCAACCAAAAATGTCATGGGACCTAATTTTTATATTATGTTGGTTTGCTCGTCCAAGATGAATAACTACAAACTCAATGCTGATCTCGAGTTTGGTTATTTGTTCGAAAGAAATTCAAGGACCATTTTAAGGATTTTTTTTTTGGGTAATGAGACAAAAATGACATATTTTAAAGGCAGTTTAAGATAATTTTTACCTCTGTTTACTCATCATTATTGGTTTTGATAAATATTTGTCATATATACTACATGAAGTAGTTTTTACCCAAATTATCAAAAGTCAAAACATATTGAAGTAGTAATATGTACAAAATTAGGAAATTGCTGTCTCCTTTCATATATTGTTTTTTGCCTATTATCCAAAGTCTCAAACAATCACACAACTATGTTTGATTGTGTCGATACTATCATAAAATTTTGCATAGCTGGATTATTAGTAGCCATCTGAATCTGGCCGTTATCGTTACTGTGTTTCTCCGTCTTCTTTAATTCTTTCAGTGCTCTCGCTCTCTTTCTCCAGTTCCAGAAAGTTCCAAACAATGTTTCCATTTCTTCTAGAGTCTTCCCTTGAGTTTCCGGCATCAATGTGTAGAAAAACACCCACGCCACCGCCGCTAATGCGGCGTACAAGAAGAACGCCGCTCCGATAGTTATCGCCTTTTGGAGAGACAAAAACGTCATTGACACTACTCCACTTGTTACTCTGTTCACTGCTACCCCTATACTGCATCCAGTTGCCCGGAGCCTCAACGGAAATATCTCCGAACTGTAAACCCACGTTATCGGACCCATACCGATTGAGAAGAGCGCCACGTAAGCTAATACCATTGCTATGCAAAGTACTATTGCCCAAACTAATTTGTGTTCTGAATGGTCGATAATTGTGAGGCCGGTGGCGAGAAGCACCAACGATGCCACCATTCCACCGACACTGGTTAATAACAACGGCCGGCGACCGGATCTGTCGAGCATAAATGTGGCTACTAGAATGAACAACGTTTTGACTACTCCGACGGCGACGGTGCAGAGCAACCTGTCGTGATCGGACTTGATCCCGGCTTTTTCAAAAATCTTTGGGCTGTACAAAACGACGGCGTCGATTCCACTTGCTTGCTGGAAAAAATGGATTCCAACGCCGGTGATTAAAATGTGTCGGACGGCCGGCGTCGGGGAGAAGATCAATTCCTTCCATACGTTGTCTCCATTTGGGCGTTTCGGTACTTCGACAATGTCATCGTTGCAGTTCTCCGGTATGCCGGCGGCTTGTTTGATATCGGCGAGTCTCAATTGAGCTTCTTGTAAGGAATCGGATGTTTTGTTGAGAACTCGCCGTGCATCGCCGAGTCGACCTTGCATAACCAACCAACGCGGTGACTCCGGCATAGCCAGAACACTAACGGCCAAGAATACAGATGGGATTGCTCCGATTCCGAGCATGAATCGCCAACTCAGGTTAGTTGGAAGTTTGGAGAACGCCACATTAGATACATATCCCATCAATATACCTGCCATTAACAAATTTATCTGAGTCTATTTGATAAAACTAAATATAACACATAAATATTTATCACGTAAACTTCGATTTAATTAAAATTTTATTTAACAACGTCTGTATAAAATTAAATATGGCGACGTTAACGGCCTCACCCTTGAAATAACTCTGATTTTATGTGTTGAATAAAATGGCATGGTAGTATCTTTTCTAATACATAAGAATTGTGTTCATTTGTAGCTGTCTTTTAATCTCAACAACTTATAGATTACTTGCAAACTTGTCACACTTTTTATTTGACTTTTTAAACTTCACTCCTAATAGATATTTTCAAAACGTCTTTATGTTACCAACCAGAACTTTATTAGAACAAGCAAGAATTTTAAAATAAAGAAATCTCTCCCAAGTCTTGGAATAAAAAATTAAAATGAAGAATTATATTATTTTTTTTAATTTTGATTTATTTGATATATATATTGACTTGGCACAAAAATTTTAAAAAATAAAAGAAATTTATGAATCTGGTAATTTTAAATTAAAAATATATCAAATATATTTTATAATTTTAAACATGTGAAGTGAAAATTTTAATTAAAAAATTACTACAAATTAGAAAACAAACTAAATAAAAAATAGGTGATGGCACGAAATCTATATTAATTGCAACTGACAAAAGTACAGATTATTTTAGGATATTATATATAAATCATTTGAATCCACAAAAAAAATATTGGAATAGGAAAGCTGTTTGTCTTGCCTCGGTAGACATTGAAATTTTATGAAATTCTATAAGATAAATTTAATTTTAATTGAGATTTTATAAGGTGTGTTTAATTCTAATTAGGATTTTTTGAGGTTATTCAACTCTAAATTTTAGTTTATATCTATATAAAACGTATTATATTTCTGGAAAAGACATCTCAAATATCTCAAATATTCCACAAATTTATAAAATATTCCTAAAGAGATCAAATCAAATCTTCTTTAAAAATATGTCACTAACAGTTCTTAAATTATGAATAAATATCTTATTTGATTATTTTTTTCATATATTCAAAATTTATTGCAAACCGAGGGATTCTACTGTCAAATTATATAGAGTAAAATATATTTTTCTCTATCGTATCAATAAAATGATACGACAAAAACATGTTGTTTGTCATTATTATTTACTCAGAAAACGACAATTTCAACGTTATTCAAAGTCCCACGCCATTGGTTTCAATTTTTTTCTTGTTTTAATTATAATTAAAAAATAATAATTTCATAAAATATACTATTATTATTATAGTAAAATCTAAAAATAGAGAACGATTCTTACATTGATATTTTATTAGTCATACTATCCATCTTTTTAGAATCATAAATCTTGCTCGAATGCGTAAATATTTTTACTGTCTGTATATATAACTTAAACTGTTAACTAAAAATTACCACGTACCGAAATTAATGAAAACTTCCGGGAAGGAAGTAAGAAAACCGCGAGACGACGCCGGCGAGACTTCAGCTGTGTAAACCGGAGCAACCATGAGAGCATACCCGACTCCGACTCCGGCGACGAATCGACCAAACATGAGAAAGGCATAAGTTGTAGCAAAACCCATCAAGAGAGCTCCGACGAAGAAGATTCCGGCAGCCACCACCATAGTATACCGGCGGCCAATCCAATCGGAGGTCCGACCTGCGGCGGCGGAACCAAAGAGAGAGTAAACATTGAGAATTCCGACTAGAATCTCTACTTGGACATCACTAATATGGAGATCTTTCTTAATATAGATAATTGCTCCACTCATTACACCAATATCTGCATGGACCAAAAAGTTATAAAATCGTCAGAAACAGACTCAAAATTTAAACTAAACGAATAACAATATTTAAGTGTTTTAGTATTAGATTCATTATTTATGGATAAAATTAGTGGCATAGAATTCAATGATGATAAATATTACTGTCAAATAATAATTAATAATTTGAGATAACTATTTTCAAAAAAAGAGACAATTAATTTGAGAGTGCTAGAGTATATGATATTTTAAGCAACTAATACATAGGTAATAAATGAAGTAGTATGTAACAAGAAGGGAGAAAATGAAAGTAGTTACCATAACCAAGCAAGATGGATGACAATGAAGCTAGAAAAGTACAAGCAATTGCATATTTGTTTGTTTTTGGCTTCATTGGTGGATCAAAATCTTGAATTCTAGCTACCTGGGTTTGTTTATTGTCCTCCATTGTTGGAAGAGAAAAATAGCTAGCCAGAGAGAGAAGGTATACGTGGGAAGAGTCACCCTAGAGTGTGTGGTCTTCATCTTTGTGTTTATCACACACCTTTATTTATATACAAAAAGGGCCCCTAATATTGACCTAATATATGTTAAATTATTGAGCTTATGGGGTCCATTTTAATTTTGTTTTATTTACTTCGTTTTTCTATTGGAGATGTGATTTTTTAAAATTTGAATTTAGCTGATATTTATGTTTTTCATTATATGTGTATACGTAAATATTTAAATTTATATAAAGTTAAACAAGTTAACATATAACGTCCTATGTGTAATATATATGTCATGTTTGATGACTGTGTCTACTTGTTCAATTTTGTGGTATAAGTTTAAGTGTCTACACTTACGCACACTTAAAGTTGGAGGTCTTAAATATCAGTTGAAGTCAAGTGAAAATGGATATTTATATATTATGTCTTTAATTTTAACTACTACAAGCTCATTATAATCACCAAATGTTATGATCAATGTCAATTATATTTTGTACTCTTAAGTAGATATTTTGAATTTGAATCTTAATGATAATATTCCAATCGAATAGAATTATACAAAATAATTTTGAATTAATCGTACTCTATCATGAATAGCGAATGAGTGAGAAACAGAGAAATAAAAAAAAAAGGTCATTACATATTATTGTTCGTTTTGGTGATGCCGACATCCAATTTTATGGTCGATTTACACTCAACCACGTCGATCAATTATTGACTAAATTATCTTATTAAGTACTACCATATATGGAACAGCAGTGCAGAGACATAATGAGGAACAATTGAATTAGCTAATTCGATTGTTTGATGTATATGCAAAAAGTACTAAGTTTATACTCCTACTGGAAATTTTATCCAAAAGATCCGCAGAAAAGATTATATCAAAACTCTTCCTTCCATAGAAATGATGCGGATAAAGAGTACCCAATATAAAATCAAAATGTGAATCTATTGAAAATCAGATACGAGTTACTTTACATACAATCCGTTTGAATTGACTTAAGAAAAATAACTTTTAAATTAAAAGAATAAAAAGTCATGAATATTATTTTATACTTATTTTAAACTTTGTCAAATACTCCAAAAGGTGAAAATGACTTAAAAAAAGTTCTAACCAACTTTGAGTTAATTCAAACATACTCATAAACTCATTAATGACAAAGTGAATTTATGAGAATAATTAGGCAATTTGACTGTTCTTCACATAATCGTTAAAAAGACAATTTTAAATTACTACAAAAAAATTATTTCTACTTCTACTTCGAAAAGAATTTTACTTATTAATCAAACACCTCTAAAAAAAAAAAAATTAAATATTTTTGGTTTTCAATTTTTTTTTTTACCTCCAAATGACCAAATCGGTTGGCCAAACAGCTTTTTTTTTTTAATTTTTAATTTTTAAGGCCAAACATCTCTAAGTTGGACTCATTGGTCATTTAAAAGGTTAGAAAAGTCAAAGGAGAGTTTCCTCCATACCTAAGAGGACATTTTAGTTTTTAAAATGAAATATTGGGATCCAATGAACCCTTGTCCCTATCCAATTGCTCCATTTAGGCTGCTAGCTGCTTCCTTCTGAGTTCTGATATCTTTAATACTATTCCCATTGATTTTAAAATTTTTTTTTTTGGTTTCCGATCTAGTGTTTAGAGTTTGAGAGCTTCAATTAAATTTGAATCGTGCATTGCAATGCCCATTTATGAGTGACGCTCTCAACAAAATTTACTTCATACTCTAAACTCAAAGTCGAGATATCTGATTAAGGATGGAGCAGTCTCACCATTGCACCACAACCTATCTTAGCTTTTTTTATTACTTACTCCTTATACTTTACAACAACATAGAGATTTATTATTTTATTTGTGTATTTAACAAATCAAAATATATTTAGTTTTTAAATAACAAATACTATAGGTGATAGGGGTGGAAAGTTGTAGGGGTGTAGGATAATGGGGATGAGAGCTAGGGGATGGGGTGAGGATGAGGTATTTTGGAGAGGGGAAGAACAATCTCCGTAGAACGTGCTTACAAGTGAAATTTGTTTTTTCTATTTTTATTAGAAAATCAATTTTTCATTTTTAAATTAGATTGTTTCCTAAAAAAATATTTTTCAAAATATTTGATCAAACAGACATGAAAAAATTAGAGTTTTTTTTTTTGAAAAATGTTTCCTTCGTATCGAACACAACCATTGCACAAGAAATAAATTATTTAGGAGTACTCTCACTTTTGGTAAGCACTAAATTAAGCTAGTACTGTATTAATTAACTAAGAAAACAGCTAAATCCATGTGCTAATTATAATATGATGCTAGCTTTAAATTGGATAAATTACAGCTCCTAACTTCTTGATATAAAGTAGTAATTGTTTTTTAGAGAAAAAAAAAAGGAACTGCCTTTAAAGCTTGGGAAACATGAATTTACATGTCATAATCTAATAATCTTTGAATAGAAATGCCACATATTTTGAGAGGAACAACATAATATACCACTATAATGAAGTCGTTATCAAAACCAATGAAAATAACCTGCACCATATTTTTTAAAAAGAGTACATGTTATAATCCAACTTACAATTTCTAGTCATTAAGATTAAGGGGATTCATTTCCTAAGTTTGGTGATGATCTTATTGAACAAAAATAAATTTAAATAATTTTGCTACACGATTCTTAAAAATGAGTGCCTTTTTGAAATATTTATTTAATATTCTTCTATTTAAGTTGTAAGTAATTAGAAAAGACGAGATAAGATATTAGTTGCAATTTTCAGTAGTAGGTATGCTTTCACGGAACACGCCGATGATGCTTATCCCTAGTTTCTAACATTATTTCAGGCAAGAAAAGAGATAGTATGTGAATATTATTTTATTACAATGTTTATTTATTGGACCTAAGTATTACTTAGGAAAAAGGTAAGATACTTCCTTTTTGTTCGATACTATCATGAGTCAATTAGTTGATGTGATAAATAAGTCTATTTTCTTTTAAAATAAGCAAAAGAAATAGAACAGTGGACTAAACGTTAGTAAAATAGATGAAACAAAGACCCCTACTCTTGGCGACTTTCGTGTTATAAAAATAATAATGACTTTTTGAGATAATTATTATTAATAACTGAATCAATAGAATAGTGATCGAAACTTCAGTAGTAAAAAAGATTTATATAAATAATTTTGCGAGATAATTATCAATAATTAAGTGAAAGTATACGAAATAAGAGTTGCTTTCCAAATTGAAATAAAGTCAAACTTATGATTGCATCACGAAGAAAGAAAATTAGAAAAAAGGGGAATCAAATCAATTTGGAAAGTATTGGATGATAACTGCTGATTTGTTTGGAGTCAACACTGATGGGCTTGATATCTTGTACTGCTAAATGAAACAAATGCCCCACACTCATTTCATTAGAAAAGTCATTATTTAGTTATATATTCACACTACAACTTGTTATATTTTCTTTTTCATTTTTGTATATTTTAAAGTGCATGTGTACTAATGTAATCGAATAGGAAGAGAATAAAATATACACAAATTTTATGTATACTTATATGTGGTATAGTGCCCCCAAATGCCCCAATGCATGTGTCAACAAGGGTCTTTATGTATGGCGATGGGGTAAACAAAATTATCCTATAGAATGAAACTAGCTACCCCTGCTATATATATGTGTAGTTTATTTTATTAAAATCGTCTAAATAGTAGGATTTTATCTCGAGATTATAATCTTTATCCTTCTTACCAAACAACTCATTCGTAATCTAACTGTTTGTATTTTGTTAAAATTCTTGAATGATATGAGATATACTAGTGTATATAATTGGAATCTGTAACTCTTAAAGTACAAATATCGAGGTATATTTGATAATATATTTTAAATACTACTCCCTCAGTTTAAAAAAGAATGATCTCTTTTTCTTTTTAGTCTGTTTCAAAAAGAATGACCTCTTTTCTTTTTTGATAACATTTAATTTCAACTTTCCACGTGGCATGCTTAAAGCCACAAGATTGAAGGACAATTTAGTACATTTAACATAACTTTAATTTAAGACCACAAGATTCAAAAGTCTTTTTTATTTTCTAAAACTTTGTGCTAAATCAAATCAAGTCACTCTTTATGAAATGGAGGAGGGAGTATATTTTTGGCTCCTATGTTTCTCCACTAGCTACTAAAGTTGTCAGCAATTATACAAGTGTAGCCAGTAGTATATATGGCCATTGCTGAGCTATATGCTATATACAGTATATATGAAAATGCCAGTTGTTATACCTGGCTTCCCCGCAACTTCTCTTTTATGTATTTTAATTTCTTAGCTTTAATTTGATATTATTATTATTTTGATGATGACAATTGACAAATATATTTCTCTACTATATTTATACCTTTGACTTCAAAAAGATTCTTTAGGGGTTTGGTTAAGACTACACATAATAAGATGAGTGAAAATATTATTGGTTAAAGACTCAATCGCATCATATTATTTGTCATTTCAACGATGTAAAAGATGATGATGTATTAAATGTTCTTTATTCTCTAATAAATTATAAGCAGATGAGTGAAAATATTATTGGTTAAAGACTCAATCGCATCATATCATTTGTCATTTTAACGATGTAAAAAATGATGATGTGTTAAATGTTCTTCATTCTCTAATAAATTATAAGCGTAAAATACGTTTTTATTTCAGTTCATCAAAATCCTTAAATATAACGGTATTTATGATTGAAAATCACGACGACTTTTGTGAGTTATCATAATATTTACGGAAACGATGTCTCTCTTTGACACTCAACTAAATTTGGTGAATCATCTGACAGAATATTCAAGTTTAAAATTAATTGTTTTAATTTTAAATATAATAAATATAAATTAAATATGGACTAGTAGACCCACAGGGGATATTTAATTGGACAGGTGGATATTTTTCTAATTTTTACTAATAAATGAAGAGACACAAATCCATAACAGGACTTCTCTAAATTCAAAGATTAGTACAACTGTTATTTTTTTTCCGTTGTATATATATATATACTATGAATATTGCAAGTCGCAACTACTCTATTTCACTGAATCTTCAGTTCACCAAAATGTGGGATTTGTTGTCTTGTGAGTCAATTCAAAATAATCTATTCATCGAAAACATGACTCATCACATATATAGAGGACTGGAAAATATTTCTATATGTTATCGGTGGTAACGGATCGATCGAGCCGAATATGAGCAAGTCAAAGATGTGTGTTTAATTATTAAACACAGAATTATCAATGCAGAATATACTTATCTGTATACATATTAGATAAAAATTCATAAAATTTAAATCTTAAATTCGTTTTTGATTAGTTCGAATATGGAGATTAAAAAGGGTATCAATTGTTTTTAGGGAAAATTGTATATAATAGCAAACTATTAATTCAAATTAAATGTTATAAATATAGTTTAATTTAATTGTACCGCATAGCAAATTGTTGTTATTTCGCCTCTCTCCCTGGTGGAATCTCGCTCGCCACTCTCATTCTCGCTGGGCATTCTTGCTCGCCTCTCTCGCTTTTATACAAACAGTCAAACACAAATGTATAAAATGCGTTTGTGTTTTTATAAAGCGAAAGAAAATTGTATATACAAATACAAATGCATATATTTTCGTCATATACACTTATGATTATACAAATACGATCTTCCCCTATCCAGTTTTCTTTTGTCTTTCTCTCTTTCTCGCTTTATACAAACACAAATTATACAATTGATTATTTTTTATATGTATACCGAAATAGATTATACAATTACTTCTTTTGTATATGTATACCAAAACCGATTATACAATTGTTTCTTTTGTATATATGTATAACGATATAGTCATAGTGTTTGCTATGGAGCGCAATTATGCAAACTATAGATATATCATACAAATATGATTTTTGTGTTTGCGATATGTGAAAGTTGTTGTTTTTTTAGTGTGAAAGTGTAAACCCACAAATAAATGAATATGTTTATGAGAGTGATTTTTAAATGGATATTAGTGAATAGTTAAATGACTTATGTTTGAAGGAAACAAATAATAGACGGCTTTTCAATAATATAGAGTACCAAATAATTTTTCCTTTCTTCTTGGTCAATGTAACGATCTGTTTTCGTCATTATAGAAAAGCCAATGGAGGAAAATTTGGGGCCGGAAAACTTTTTTGTAGTATTTGGATTTTTCCAACCTTGTCCAGATTTGGACGAAATCGAAGTCATCAAGGTGTGGGGAAATATGATAACAATCGGGTGAATCATTTATGATTTTGATTACATGAGTAGTTTGATAACTCGTTGAGGAATCCGTACGACTTTACATAATTGAATTCGGGTGAGTAGAACTACCAAAATTGATCTTAGCGTAAAGAAAATTTACTGGCGCGGTGGATAAGAGGTGTATTGTGAACTGAGAATTTTGGAATTCTTGAAATAACATTCTGTCTCGAGAATGTCGCTTTGGCTCTGGGTTTTGCCGCTATGGCGGGGTGGTGGTCGCTGTAGCGGGCTCGACGCGAATTAAAGTCGTTAATAAACCCCTAAACGACCTCATTATGCACTTTTCTACTTTTAGAGCTAAGGAATGATCCCAGACGACTCCTACTCGATTTTCACCATTTTTAAGGCTAAAGGTAAGTTTTTCACTCCCCGAATTTATTTTTCGATCAGTAGAACGTAATAAATTGGGTGAATATTGATTTGGGGGGGGGGGGGGGGGGAGGGAGTTTTGTTATAGATTTTATGGTGGAAACAATCCTAATTTGGATAACTAGGATCATGGGTTTGATCCAGGTTCATAGAATTGTTAGTAATCCAGGTAATTAATGATTGTTAATTGATTCCCATATTATATTGATTGTTTATAGACAAAGAATAAGCGGACCAAATTTGAAAATGAAGGATCAAGTTTTTTAGGGTTTCAAGCTTGTTTCGAGGTAGGTGATAGTTGTGATTTTATGATTGTGTGATATATGCTTGTTCTTGCTTCATTATGATACTTATATGTATATGAATGTTGCAATGTTAATCACACGTGTTGTAAATGAGAGAGATAATTGATGAATGTCATAAAATCATGGCTTAAATGTATGATCTTGATGATATATTTGTGATTGTGGTGTGTGACTGGGATCAGTTGCCATGTTCCAGCATAACTAACTTGTATCGGTTGCTACGTTTCGGCATAAAAATTGGATCGGTTGGCACGTTCCAGCAGAAATATGGGATCGATTGCCACGTTCCGACATGCTAACTGTTTGGGTTTGGGTTTCATGAGAGGAACAATGATTTGACATAAAATGTCAAGTTGTTCGTTGTTCGTAAATGTCGATGATATTGTATATGTTGATATGTATGCATGTGATTATAATGTTGTTTGACTTGTTATGTTGCACTAGCGGGATAACCGTGTGATCCTACTAATACACTGTGGTTGTGTACTACTGTACTTTCTCTTATTTTTGTTGAGTATAAGGTATCTTCAAGTGACTATTGATAGACCTCGTTTAGAAGATTGGTGATCGTCGTTCGAATTCAAGGGTGAGCCAACTGCCATGAAATTCTCTTTCGTCTATGTCTACCATTTCTTGACTTAGACATCTGTTTTAGCTAGTTGATTTGTTCATTAGTTGTGGTTGCATCCCTTTCTTGTTTAGACTTGGTTCATTGTTAGAATATTTTGGTATATTGACTTTCAGGTTCTAGATTATTCTTCCGCATTGTTAGTTATTGTTAGACTTTTGTTAGAGTTTATGGGAACTCTATTTTTATTTTCTTAGTGTTGATTTAAATGCCTTAGTTTTTAGATTATTTGCTTGATTTGGGTTGTAGTAGTGGTTCTCTCATCGAAGTGTTAGTGTGGTGCCAATCATGACGGTCTGGGTCATGACAAATATTGACTTTTTTATATTTTAGTTGCACGTAATTATACCGAAAATCTCTTGAAAATACAGTTTAACTGATTTTGTAGGTTATTCATAATTATTTTTAATTTTATGATTTGCTTTTATAAGAATTTTTTAATTTTAGATACATAAGATCAGAAAAAAATATTTTTTTTAATTCAATTCGTAAATGAAGACCAAAAAAATCTTATTTTCCTTAGAATACCAATCATAATAACTGAATTTGTAGGTTATATAAATGAAAATAGAAGAATCCTTGAAAAATATGTCCACATGAACAATCTGAATTAAAATTACTCTGATCCCAATAAATCAAGCTTAATTATTTTATTTATACTCCACTTCTTATAATTAGTAAATCATTAACCTAATAATTAATTACTAGCTAAATTTTCTAGTAAACCAACTCATGACTTTCAATTATTGCTGCTTTCTTATCTAGTTAGTTAGATATAATTATAAATTGTAAAATTATGGCTACCCACTTTCTGGCAAATTAGACAATTCAACTCCTATAAATTATGATTCAAAAGTAAGATTAGTAGGCTAACTATACAAATTAAAATTTATGTTAGTCCATTCGTGTTGATTTAGTGTCGATAAAATTGTGTAAAATATTACTCCATCTTTTCACTTTTACTTTGTCACACTTTGACTTGACACACTAATTAAAAATAAAATTTTTAAAAAATAAAATAATAATAATAATAATATATATATTACCAAACTATCTCCTATTAAATGATGTCTTGAAAAATAATTTGAAATAAGTATTTAATGCTAAGGATAAAACATAAAAAAAAAAATTATTGTCTTTTCTTAATATGTCAAAAGTGATTAGGAATAAGGGACAAGTAAAAATGAACGGAGTAAGTAATACATTTCTAATTAGAGTTAAATACTTTTACTATGAACGTTGTAGCAATTCCAACACGTCTTTGATATAGTTGAGTTTTAATTTTTTCTCAATTTTATGTTACTGTTCGTATCTTGCAAAAAATAATTAGTCAAACATATTATCGTTTTAGAAAATTAACAATGTATTAATGATCTGTTTTCATTTATATAGTATTAATAGGGTGAGCATTTATTGGCGAAAAAAATATTGATATGCGTCTAATAAATTATAATCAAATCAATTATTAATAATATTTTCGTTAAAGATTTATAGAAAAGCTAATAATACGAGTAAATAAGGACGAGTACTACTAAAAGACCAGCCCCACACTAAGCTTCTCTTGGGCCGTAAATTGCCTGATCATAAAGGTTTATTATACGCTTTTTGACATTGCGTCTTTCGATATTTTGAACCGCGTTAATTATAGAATTATAATAAGTTGAAATCAAGTATTACTAATATGAAAACTCATCAATTTGACGTGTTCATGAAAATACCCTGATTAACACACCAAATTCATTTTTAAGAAATTACCATTAAAAATTAGGACTTGTCAAATCTTATTCATACAATTAGTTATTAATTGAAGTTATAAATAGGATCGATGTCCACATTCGTAGCCTTTTCATGCTTACGTCTAATTAAACAGTTTCTTGTAATTACAGGCTGTTAGGTTGTTAATAACAGCGACGTGCCATTATATATTTATAGATATTTAAAAAAGAAATTATTTAATGAAATGCTATAATCATTCGTAAGGATTATCGAGTTGGTTGAGTATGAAAGTCTTGAGTTTCAAATCCCAGCATGCTTTCAAGCTCGGTAGAGCATGTCACATGACAATTTGCCTAGTGTGGTTTACTCTCTATGATTTGCAGTCTATTATATTGAAGTAAGATTTACTAGGTACGCATCTAAAAAATAGTGACTACGAATTTCCTTATCAACAACAAAAGAAATGCTAAATAAAATCAATCTACGTCTCACCGGGTTTGTCTATCCCCAACCCATAGCTTCTCTGACATAGAATTAAGTTAAAAATTCACTTCAAGAATATTAAATTAGCTATCTAATTTATCGATAATTTTTAATTAATTTGTCACTAAAAAATTTATAGCTAATTGAATAATCTTATTATAATCCATCACTAAATAAAATTAACATGAGTTTGTTTTTACTATTTAGCTGCAAAATTTTGTTAATTGCTAACTAATTCTTTATTTTTTAATGGAACCTGTCTGTATCAAAATTATTTTGCTTTGGACTATTTGGTAAATCTAACAATTAGTTATTGTACTTTCACAAAGGTTGTCTTACTATAATAAAAATTATGGCTAATGTTGTGAACCTTTGACCAACTAATCTAGCCACATGCAATGAATCATTTATTTTCTTACCCTAATTAAAAAGTGTGTCAATTAATTGAGGACGAGGATAGAAAATGATATTATATGAGTATTCACTGCATATCAAATTGTGGGACAACAATAATTCACCAAAAAATAATGCTTAAAAGTCCACTTCACGTGGCTTTGAACATTACTATATTGTTGCAGATTTTTCTAAGTCTTGCTGCCAACTTTATTATCTTGTCATATATCATAAAAAATACCCCCAATTTTGGGGCTATGATTTGGACTGCCAACAAATTAAAAGAAACAACGATAACATTATTAGTATAGTTTTAACAGTGAAATCGATCAAATAAAAATAGGATATATCTATATTTTATTTTTATCTTTGTAAGGAATAAAGATCATAATTTTTAATAGACATTCGTCTTAAGAAAATGAAATTTATATAGAAAGTTTTTTTTTTTTTAATTTTTCTTTTTATGTTATGTTTAGTGAAGTAAATTAAGTTGATGGCTTACATTTGTTTGTCATAAGTTTATTAATTATATACAAGATTTTAATATTAGGAAAAAACAGAAACCATTGTTCGACATAATAATCGATGGTTGCATGTTGATAGACTGTACAAAAGTTGTATACAATAATCAAATAACAGACACGACAAATTAAGTCATGCAAAGATTTTAAAATAACATTTATAGTGTCTGTTTAGTTTACTTTTTAATTTTTAATACATAAATAAATTTATAAATAATGATATCAGATTCTCAATCTTTTATAATATAATAATATTGCTGGTTACACTTCTCTGTCAAAAAGAGCAACGGCATATTTGGATTGACTTTTGACTTATGACTTAATAAGCGAAAAGCCATAAGTTAGGATTTCTAACTTATGACTTTTGGCTTATTTTGGTTTTAAAAATAAGTGCTTATAAGTACTTTTTAACTTTACTCGAACACTTTAAAATTACTTAAAATCTATTTTGACTTAAAAATATTTAAAAAATAAATCAATCCAAACGGACACTAATTCTATTACTATTAAGTCGTAGAGTCAAAGTCAGATATGATGTCTTAAAGTCCAATTTGGTTAGGGCCTTATAGTGTTGACTGTTGCAAAAGATCTCAAATTATCTATCTTCATGATCACCGCACATACATACTACACTTTTTGGACTAGTCAATTGCCTTATTGCTAAGGACTCTTTCACTTTCCAGCATGGATCAATTTGTGCGAACTTTAATTATTTTATTAAATATTTATAATTTTTTATTAATATAGAAAATAATAAATTTACCTATCAAAATATAGGTAAATAATTTCTTCGTCTCATATTAATTGTTCGATTTTTTCTTTTTATAGTTTCTTTATTTTTCATGCCCCAAAAATGCTGCTTTTAGGTAGGAATAACGTTCCTTGGCCATGCTTTAATCTTATTTTTAAGAAACACTTAATGTCATGAAGTTTCATATTTCATGCGTTACCCAATTTTGTGGGTGAAATTTATAATTTTATGACAATATTTATTTTTAATGGGATAATTATGGCCCTAAATACCTCAATCAACTAATTTTCAAAAATGTATAAAGAGTAAAAATTGTGTATATATTATACTATATGTAATGTATATTTTGGATAAACTGGTAAATTAGTTGGCCAAATGGTATATATCGTTTACCTTTTCCAATTGCGATTGAAAAAGTTGCACTGTTTTTTAGGATTTTGAACTCTTAGCCCAGTGATATCATCTCTTCATTTTCAAGTCACATCCCCAAAAAAGCCCAATAAGTGAATGGGTCACTGAAGGCCCAATAACAGAGATGAATCAGAATATTCTTCCCACCTCTATCAGTGCAGCTGCACAGTGACAGTAAACGGAGAGTAGCGTTTTCAGTCAAAGAACTCGTTTTCCCGATATGAGTTCGCCGGAAAATGAAACCCCTCGTGGCGTCCAATCGGTGACCATTTTTTCTTGAGAATCGTTATTACTATTCAATATTTCTTGATTCGTAATTCATATTTATCTATGCTCAATTTAGGGTTTCTGCAAAGAGGGACAAGCTGGAAAGTGTACAGTAGAGGCAGTAATCATTGGGGGTATGGTGTTGGATGTTAATGCAACATCTTCCATGCATGCTAATCCAAGAACCACCACTCCCGGAAAGGTATCAATTTCTTAACTATTTTTTTTTTATCTGGATCATAAATGTGTATGTACATGAATGTTGTTTTACTGCTTTAGTCTGTAAAAGTGTAATTCTTGATACTCAAATTTTTCTTCAGCATATCAGTCCTGTCCAAGAATTGAACTTTAGTGTGTGAAATTCGGTTAACTTTTGATAATTGCAGCATTTGCCTTATCACGGTTGCTGAAGCACAATGCTACATGGTTTTGAACTTGCAGATGAAAGGCCAATTCATCAAGTTCGAAAATTGTAAAAATATTAAGATATTGGAAGAAAAAATAATCACAAAACACAATGGACAGAACAATGGGACAGATATATTTCATAGATACTCATATAATACAAAAGGAAAGGTTTCTTATTTCTTCCTATTGCAAATCAATCATGCTAAAATTAGTCCTTGTTTTGTGACATTATTAATTAATGACACCATCATATTGGCAATGGGTTAATTACTTAAAGTTTAAATAAATGATCCATCCATTTGGTTTCGATGAACTAAATAATGACACCATCATATCCAGGTTATCTTTTCATTGGGTGGTGTGGCAAGGAACGTTGCTGACTGCATCTCGAAGCTTGAAGCGAGACCATTTATGATAAGTGCTGTTGGATTTGACATGGCAGGTGAATTCTCTCTATAGTCAGCACAGTTCCGTTGCCACTCGTCCCACATTTTATGGAGTTGGTCTTTTTGGTAATAACTGATAAATTCTCCCACAACATGATGGTTAGACACTTCAGACAGTCCTAATGGATTGGGTTTGTTGAAAGAACACGCTGTCAGGTTTAGGAAGGTTACCTTCATTAGTGTTGCTATCTCTCTCATCTATTCCAAGAAAACTCAACTTTTAGCGTGAATGATGTAAGTAGGTTATGTTCTCCCCCGTCTTATATTTTGCAGTATCACCACTTTATAAGTGTTACTATCTCTGTCATCTATTCCAAGAAAACTTAACTTTTAGCGTGAATGATGTAAGTAGGTTATGTTCTCCCTCATCTTATAGTTTAGAGTGTCATGTCAAGTGAAAGCAAAGTCTGGAAAAATAAATCCATTTGGATTTCCACCTTAATGTTACAGGTAAATCTATTGCTATGACCATATTGATTGAATCTACAGTGATGCGCTGTTATACAGGCACATGTGTAGATTATGATATAACTCAGCATTGAAATTTCCAATAACGTCGAGGTGCCCTTTAGCGTGTACTCATGCTGATTATGTTTGTCTATGGTAATATTAACAGTGTTACCAAAAAAAATAATTCCAATGATGGGATAGCTTAATGTTTTCTAGAAGCTTTTCTGTCTCATCACTCTAGAACAAAAAATTAATATGGGTTGAGAACTGAGGACTTGCACATACTGTTTCTATTTTTATAGGAAATATGCTACTGGAACACTGGGAATCCTCTGGATTATCTATAGAAGGTAACCTTTTTAACCTTTAAATGAACTGTCAACCTATATGTTCATTTGCCATTAACTATGTTGACATGAGAAGAGGATTCATTTTCTAACTACATACACCTTTGCTTTCTCTTTTTCCTCCTGTAACACATTCCCAAGAAGGGGAGGACCTGAACCCCCTCGATTGAAAAATTACACCGTATATATAAGGTTAAAATTGTTATTTATGAGCATATATATTAAAATGAACCCCCTCAACACAACTGTGACGCATAGCTCAGTGGTCAAGGGGGTTCAGAATGACTCCAAGGTTCCAGGTTCAATTCTTGCTAAACGCACTTATATTTAATATTAGCTTAAATTTTGTCTTTCCCCACAACTTTTAGTTAAAAGTTTTAATTTTGTCTTTTTCCAAAGCCCAGCCCACAACTTTCAAAAGGTTGTTTGATTTGATTTTACAAAGGTTAATATCCCTATCAAAATCACTGAAGCTTATACAAAATTGAGTTGAAGTTTGATGAGAATTAATAAAAGTTGATATTCTCTCCGTTTCAATTTATGTGACATTTTTTGAATTTCAAGATTCAAACAAGTCTGTCTTTGACCTATGAATTTTTCATATATCTTTTAAATATTTTGAATTTTCAATTATTTTGACTTGTAGTACTTTTTAAGTAGTTTATAAATATATAAATTTCATTTTAAAATTTTGAAAATTCCATGAGCAAATTTTTGGTCAAACTAAAATTATTTGACTCTCAAAAAATGAAAAGTGTCTCAATTTGAGACAGAGGGAGTATTACTTAATATAACATTTAATTTTTTTCATAAATAATATTTACATAAATTATGTAAAAAATTCTATATCATTTTACGAAGGATATAATAGAGAATAAGAATAGACTCCTAGTAATAAATGTATTTAAAACGTTAAAACAACAAAATTAATAGCTAGATTGGCCAAATTTATAAAAAAATTGTTTAGTGTTTTCACAAAAAAATTATTTTGTAGATTACCATTTTGTGTTTGGCTAATAAATTCATTTTTTTCTCGTCAATATTAGAGATCAAATTTGTGCTTGGCCAAAATTTTCAAAAGTGCTTTTGGAGAAAGTTATGTTTCAGCTTTTGAAAAGAAGTTATGCTACAACTCAAAAATAACTACTGTATTTTTTTCCTAAAATCACAATAGATTTTAAAGAGGCTCGATGAAGCAAGACATAAGTACGAAGAAATATTAGATGGAACATGACAAAATGAGTTAAAATTAATCTTGTCTTTCGCCGCTACACTCCTTTTATTTTAATCAACCTTTTCACATTTTTACTTTTTATATTCGACCCCCTGAATAAAAATCCTGGGTCCGCCATTGTTCCCAAGTGCTTGAGAAATCATTTTGCCTATTTTGGAATTGGAGTGATGCTTTCACTCTATGGAAGCGGATTGCCTACTGCCAAATGAAGGCTAGTTGCATACCATTTAAGTGAACAACTAGTCATGTTTTGGCATTGGAGTCTTCTCATGTATTAAAGATCAACTGCAGAATCTGATTAGTCATCCTTGACTAGGTATCCAGAGACATCAGAAGATTGAAACTGCTGTTGTTTGTCATATCTTTGATGAGAAAGGTGAAGTGGCAGCTGGTGTAGCTCATGTAGAGTCAATTGTGAGTTGATTTAAAGATGAAGCAGTTAAAAGTTAATACTCCATGTGACCTACTATTAATGTGTGTTTAATGCCTCTAAAACAGGAAAAGTTTCTCACTCCAAGGTGGATAGAAAAGTTCAAGTGCAAAATTAGCTGCAGTCCAATATTGATGGTTGATGCAAACTTGACCTCTTCTTCTCTTGAAGCATCTTGTCAACGTAAATATCTCCCTCTATACATTGTCAATTAATCTGCATTTCGTTGTTCAGGAGGTGCTAAGTTACTCATTATATATATTTATCAAGTGGTGGTATGCATAGCAGAACTTATTGATTCTCAAAGTACCACATACATGCTCTTCATTGAAGAAAAAAGATATCACATATATGTTTAAAGTGACACATACTTGAGTTGTATTTTATGAAATAATGTTGAAGCTTAAAACTATAAAGCATATTTTCTTCTGCACAAGCAATCGACTTCTAACTGCTGCCTGTGTTGTCCGGCAAGGGGTGCAAATATCCAATACAGGTGCAGATCTAGAAACCGGATTCATCATGATGTAAATCTTAAGATTCAGGGTACAGATACACGTAGGGATAAAGTGTTGGGATTCAGCTAAAAGTAATTCAAACTTCTAAAAATATAGCTACCCAAATATGCTTAAATTATTAGAAATATTCTGTAGATAACTTGTATGCAGCTTGTAGAGTCCAGTAGATCAATCTTTTATTCTGATGTTGCTTCTAAGGATCTGATAGACTCCTGGTCCATCAATTGTCTCTAGGAATGTATCTACAAGTAAAAATGTGCTTTAAAGTAGTTCTGGTTGAGTTCTGCATGTGTATGTAATGTCTATAGGCGCTTTGGCATAAACAGTTTCCAGTTTACATACGAAGTTTATCTATAATAGTAAGAAAATTTGCATAATCTTGTTATGATTAATTTCCAACTCCTTAACTATTACTAATTCAGTTAACCATTTTGTTGCTTGTTGGTCATTTTCTTTTGTTCTAAATTCCTAAATTTAAAGTTTTACTAGATGTTCATCTACTATTTGGAGTCTTATCTTGAATGATCATCTTCCTCACTGGGAGATGAATTACTCTTCTCCAACATTTCTCCATAGTAAATCCCTCGTGTTTATGTAACTGGGCAAATACTGAACTGAGTATTTTGTATTATCTATTGGGTAGGCGCAATTAATCAAAATTCTATCTAGAAAGCTTGAAACCTACTTACTGCCTTGCAGTCTAATATCTCTTGTTTGTAAATGTTGTAAGATACTCAATATTGCTTGCTCTTTATCTACTACTTTAATACTTTAGTAATATGTATCGATATTTATGAACCATTTCAAACATTTTCCTCTCAGTGGCTGCTCAGTGTAATACTCCAGTATGGTTTGAGCCTGTATCAGTTGCCAAATCTAGAAGAGTTGCTTCAGTTGTTCAGTATGTGAGTTCTTGACATCTTGTGTATATGCCTTTTTTTTGGATATTAAATAAAAGACCTGAAAAGAGGAGTGTACTGCATGTTAATATGATTAAAAAACTGTGAAGAATAACTAGCTCTGTTGGTATATGATACTAAATGCAAAAGCCTTCAACTGTATTTTTTGATTTCTACCTTCTATGTGTTTCCTCAAACAATATGTGTAGGCATTCTGTTCTTAGACCGAATCTGGATGCTTAATTTGGACTTAAGCACAGTAACTTTTAAATTTCTGAATGAGTCAAATAGGAGTGGTTTCTCTTACATTTCAGAGGCAAGAACTCTCAAGAAAACTTCTTGTTTTCATGCTCTACTGAAGATTGTACTGCTTAATCTTCTTATTGTGCTGAATTTTAGAACTTGAAAGCTTCAAACACAAGCGTGACTCGTAGCAATTTGGCATTAAGCTCTTTTTAGTAGAAAATATTGGTGTCTAAATATTCTAGCATTGGGAACTTCCACAAGTCAGGAAGAATCATTTTGGATTGGCTCTATATCTTTCCTTGTGAGGCACACAGAAGGACCTTTTGCATGATTTTCTCTTCTTAGATAAGTAATATCATTGTTATTGTAACTAAATAATAAGGTTTTTGCAGGTAACTTTTGCATCACCTAATGAAGATGAACTTGTAGCCATGGCAAATGCAGTATCTGGCAAAGACATATTTCAACCAATTCGGAGAGATGATAGTAGTACTAAGCTGTCCAAGGAATATTTCTTCCAAACGCTTAAACCTGCTATTTGGGTTTTGCTAGACAAAGGTGTTAAGGTACTTGTTGTAACACTTGGATCAGAAGGGGTACTCGTATGCTCCAAAGCAAAGTTCAATCTTCAGAGACTTGCTTTCAAGGGAAACCAATCCCCTTACTTCAGTAAGCAGTTGTATGAAGCTGTTAGTCCAGTTTGCCCAAAGGACAAAATTTTTGGTGCTTCAATGTGCATGCCGATGTCAAATCTTTTTGCTGTCCATTTTCCTGCACTTCCTGCCTCAATAGTGAGGCTCACAGGTGCTGGAGATTGCTTAGTTGGTGGAACGATAGCTTCTTTGTGTGCTGGTTTAGATGTCATGCAAAGTATAGCAGTTGGGATTGCAGCTGCTAAAGTAGTTGTTGAAGTAGAAAGCAATGTTCCTGATGAATATTGTTTGGCCAAACTAGCAGGTATTAACGCTCTGTTCCCTGATAAGATTTAGGCCTGCATGTGTGACTTTATACACAATTCTCATTTGACATTGCTTGCGGAGATATAGCACATAAATATGCCAGCATGGTTTTCTTAAATTGTGAACATTTTACTCTTCCGACCACTCTCCCTCAGAAAATAAGAATCTTTTTCTCCCTCTTTCCTTTTGTTTTCTTTTATTTTTTTCGTTGAATCATCTTTTTTTTTTTTGCTTTCTGAAGAAGAGTGATAGTTCACCTGAAGTATGCTAGTCCTGTCTTCATAATTTCCCAAGCTATGCACATGGGTTAACCGACAATATTTAAAGTGTTGCAGTAAGATCTCTTTGCAGAAGGTTTATTATTAATGATAATAAGTGATAACACCGGGTGTTCTCATTTTGCAGATGATGCAAGGTCTGTCTACTCCGGTGCCACTATGCTTCTGTGTCAATCCAAGTTGTAGGTCACCAAAGTATGTGAATTCTATTGTGTAATCCTATTGCTTGTTCTTGCTTTAATCTGATCCAAATAAGAAACGGGTCACCAAAGTTTGTAAACAAAAAATAAGGTGATTTTTTCTCTTCTACTTAGCTGGGCAGAGTTTCCGGTACTTCATACTTGTGCTAGTGGAAGGTAGCAAGTACCCGGTAAATTAATTGAAATGTGCAGTAAAGAGAGAAGAGCATGCAGTTGGAAATCATTATCAGAAACTCTAATCCAATAGGATAAATTAAAACCTTCTACAGATTGTATGAATTAACTTCTCTAGTGTACTTAATTGTATGAACTACACACATTCCAAATCTTCAGTTACAAAATTTGTTCATTCCTTTATTATTTGCATGGGTGTGAGTGTATCAGAATCTCCTTCATCATCCGAATAGCAATCTGGAGATGAGTTGGACTAATCCGATGATTCTGAAGAAGTCTGGCAGTGTTCTTCATTGTCGTTATCAAGAGATTGTGAATTTCCATCAGGATTCATGGCTTCAAGTTCTAAGATCTCGTCCTTGCTGAGTTTGTTCTTCAATTCTTGCTGCTCCATATAAACATGTTATTTAACTTGTATTAGTATCTCCCATAAAATTACTACATAAAACTTTGTTAATTTTCATCAAGTGTTTATTATAAAAGTTTGCATAATCACCTTGCAAAGAAAAATTAATCAAGTATATAACTTAAACTCATAAAAAAAGAAAGGGGAACTGACCAGCAAGCTGTAGTTCTCTTTTTTAAGTTCCATGCAAGATTTTGCACTCTTCTTCAGTAGGGAAGAGAGAGTACAATTTTCCTTCCTCAATTCATTTCTTTTGCTTTTAAAGAAGGGAAAAGGGACAAATATATCTCCAAACTCTTTTAACCCAAATCCTAAAAACCCATCCCATAAAGAATTAGCATTTTCCCTTTAAAGAATTAGCATTTTCCTCAAGGAATAAAAAGTATGTGTGTTTATTAGTACTTTAAAAGACAAATACTCTATCCGTTTCATTTTGATTTGAAGCGAGGAGTAAAAAAGTAAAGAAGATTTTGAATTTTGTGATTTTAATTAAAAATATGTCAAATATAGCAAAATGTCTTTTAATCTTGTGATCATATACATGTAACATGTTAGGTGAAAAATTGAAATTAAAGAGTTGCGAAAAAAGGGAGAAATATTTTTCAAACGGACTAAAAATAGAAGTATTGATAAGTCAAAAATCCAAATGTACGTACACTTTGGTGAGGTTTTGAATTGTCTTCAGCTGGTTGATTCTCATTCCCTCTGTTTAAAAGGAAAAAATAAAATAGAAATAAGTGAGAAAATGTGAAAAACTAATTAAAAAGAAGAGCGTATATCATGTATAGATTAGAGAAGAATTAAATTTAACAAATTTGTCATATGTCTAAAAGCACCTTTTTGTAGTCTGAGTATTTGAAGGACATTGTGCATCTGCCTCAACACATTCTGTACCTTCATGGCCTCCCTCATGACTTTCAGTCCTCAACTTCAATTTCATTAATATTGCACTTTGTTTCGAGTTTCACTTCTCATTACAGGATCCTAAGGAAAAAAAAAAAAGAAAAAAGGAAACGTTACAAGAAATTAAAGCAAAACTATAGAAAGCTAATGCTTTATACTTGGATGACAGTGTAAAATATATTTACATAATTAGGTCATTTATTATAAAGTGCAGATTATATAACCGATAATTTTTCATATTAAGTATTAATAGATACCATTGATGTATATTTCAATATAGTATGAAACCGTGTGAACTAAATAAAATTAAACTTTTAAACGAAGTGATCACACAATTCAAAATTAAGTAAAAAGTAATCATGGAAACCACAAGTACCGGATGTACAACCGGATAGGAAAATTATATATTGTAAAAAATAAAAGTAAAAAGGAGAAAAAAATTGGAGAATAATTTAAGAAGTTTGATATTTAGGGGTAAAAATCTGTTTAGGTTTTCAAATAAAAAATGGGGGTAAGGAGAGAAGATTACTAAGTATAGAATTGAATCCTCGAATATGAAATTTCAAGTTGTCAATCAATTAAATTACTAAAATTCTTCAATTACACAACTCAATGGAAATAATGCAAGAAAAAAACAAATAACTATAGCAAGAATGTGAACCGGAATGTTGACTTTGGTCATTGTTCAATATATTTGTCTAATTTGACAAATCTTTTTGTTTGCAAAAATATATACCGCAAAATTGTATAAAAATGAAAAATTAAGAGAAAGCGTACAAAATAATTACAAGAATACTGCATTATAAATATATAGTAAGTATAGTATATATAAGGAATCTGTATGGCAGAAGGATTACTTGTTCATGCTATTTTCAATTTCAAATATTAATAGTAAATTTCCCATTTAATTTCCTAAACCTTTTCAGAATAGGGAAATCATAGCACTGCCAGCTGGCACCTTTTGATTGGTACAAATAATTCCTTCTATATTTATATGTGTGCTTACTTTAAAAAGTAAATAGTTCTTATATTCATCATTTCACAAAATTAACGTATAACTGATACTATTTTTTTATTTTATCCTTAAGAGTTATTAATTTTGAAAATATAAATTTAATCAACATAGAAAAACTAAATGGTTAATATATCTTCATTGATCAATTTAATTATTTTCAACTTCTAAACATTTAGTTTATACTAATACTAGGTTGCATATTTGTTAGTATTTTAATAATATATATGTTATTTATTTAACTATATACTTTAGTATGATATTTGGTATTTCGTTATGTTATTTCTAAATATCAAATATTGTATGAATACAAAAAATAATTAAAATATATACCATATAGCACATCAATTATCATAATATCAAAATCACGATATTAAAAATTTCAATATTAAATAATAATTCGATATATATTACACCGTGACGAGTATTTATTTTATTTTATATTATTAACGTGAAGAGGAAAAAAGAAGGAGAAGAAAAGAAAACTAATGGGGCCTTTAGTAATTGACTCGTCAAAAGGAGCTGTCCAAGATTCCATGCTTTGAGCTTTAATTAATCACTCCGTACCTATGAATTTGGGTCAACAGTAAAAGACAGAAATACGGATAAAACAATAATAGTACTATTAATTCCATAACCTCAAACAAAAATATTCCTATTTTGTTACTCCTTCTGTTCCTAATTACTTATTGACTTTTTCATTTATAATTCTTTCTAATTATTTATTTATTTTGATAAATTAAGAAATGATAATTTTTTTTTATATATTATATTCTCAATTAAATGACTAATTACTTTAAAAAATGCAGAACTTTTTATTTACTTCATAATTAATAGGAATAAAATGGTAAACTCACAATGTCATTAATTAATTTCTTAATAGGTGTGCTAATTCAAAAGTGAACAAGTAATTAGGGTCAAATGAAATATCATTTTTCTTATTTGCTTGTCTTTTTAGTAGACGTTGAGACACAAATTTTTATTACTCTAAAAAAAGAATTTAAAGTACTACTTATTTAGTACTACTTATTTAGACCACAAGTTACGCACACCGCCTATTATTAAGATCTGAAGTTTGATTTAATTTAAATTCTCTTTCCAATATTTAATAGAAAAATGAAATTATCAATTTTTGAGTCAACATCAAAATTTATCTCTAAATAATACACAAATTTAACCGTAATTGAAGTAAATATTCCTTTTTCCACCTTAACCTTCAATTTATATCTTAGACATTGTAAGGGCATATAGCATTGAAGTTATTTGAGGATTTTACACTATATGATAGTAATACAAAATTTAATGAATGCAATGCATTAAAAAGAATTATATTTACAACTTGAAAATGATATTCCGTTTGCTCCATAATGAGTGGTGTTCTTAATTTGGACATACTTCTTAAGAAATGATTTATTCTTAGAAAATAAGAAGTGTTTTTACTACTTATTCGTAATAAAAAAGAGAGACTAATAAATGATTCTTGATTACGTAAACAAGGAGTGTATTAGATCGAGTGTATAAGAATAATATATTATCACTAAATTTAAGTACATTGCAAATTGAAGTGTGGTTAGTTATAAACCATATTTAGTAGTATTATTTTTATACATTGTAAATCATGACATTAATAATATTCTAATACATCATATTATTCTCATTCTAATAATATATATTTTATTCATTTAATACAATAAACAGAATCATAAATAAAAAATAATATCAACATAACTAATTTCAACACTACTAATAAAACATCATTATTATTATTATTATTATTATTATTATTAATACATGCTATTCTTAGTACTATTTTTATAATGTCAAAAACAATCTTTTGTGTTAAGCAATGTTTCTGTCATAACTCATAATAGAGTTTGTTTACTTTTGTGAAAAGGTGCAAAAAATGATCATGGAAAGAATTTATCTTATCTCAGTTCTTGGACCTCTAAAATGGCAAGTCTTTCTATGATAAACCAAAAGAATAAACTTTGGATCCTTTATAAATCAACTTTCACTTTCCTTTTTCTTTTCATTTTCACTTAAAGGGTTTCAACAAGACCACTGTCCCCCTTTTTTTTTACATCTCTGATTCTCACAGCTTTGGTATTTGTCAATCAGTCACAGGCTGGAACAATGTGCATATTTTTTATCCTGAATATGAATACCCTTTTGGAATGTTGACATAGCGACATTCTTTTCTTGGTCTCATGAGTGTTAGTTCCAAAAAAGGTATTTGGGTTTATCTGGTTTTGGATTTTTATTGTGTGGGGTTCTTGAATTCTTGGGTATTTTTTTCTTTAATGTGTTAATGTATATGGTGACCTGCATTTATGTGAAATTGTTGTTTTGGGGTTTGTTTTTGTGAATCTGATCTACTTGCTTTCAGAGATTTATCAGCTTATATTCCTTGATTTTGGAAATAAGGCGCGTATGTATCTGTTTCTCTTCAGATCCAAATTTGTTTCTTTACCAAAATGACAATGTGTAAACCCAAATTTGTGTATCTTTTTCTTCATAACACAGTCATTAACACGTGATGTCACTATTCTAGAATTTAGAACCCGTAAAGTTCAAATCTTGGCTTCGTCAATGATTATTTATTTTTCGACTATACAGTGAACTTTGTCTGTCTGTTTAAGTTGCTGTGAAATAGGTCTTCACTCATAGTTTAGTGATCTCCTTTCTCAATTCTCATTGAGGACAGAAAATGGTTACAATTTGAAGTCTTAGAAGAAAGAGGCTAAGTTATTGATCTTTAGATGTTCTTTGAAGAGAAGTATTATGCCAGTTGGTGTAGATTTAAAGACCTATAACTTGATATGATTCGATACATTATTTGATGTTATTCGTTTTCTGTTTCACTTGTTTGTTTCTGTTTGTGTTAACCAGTGAAACCAGGTTCATTTTCTTGACAAAATTAAAGCTAGAAACATGATTTCAGACCTTACTTGTTAGGTTGGTTAGAATGTTGTATGTTTAAATATCTTACTGGAATAGATTCAACACGAAAGTACCTAGATCATTTTTGTCCCTTTCCCTTCCTTTAAAGTCCACTTTACCATATTGAATAGAGACCACCTTTTTGACATTGTATATTCGAGTCTCTGTAGTCCATTCTTTTTGCACACAGGTCTGAGATATTTATTGTCCATTGTCGCTCTCTTACACCAGTGTTACAAGTTGTTGAATGCTATGTACTTATTGATCCCTTACCCATGACCAGTATTGAGATGTATAGATTGATATGACCTATTTGATAATTAAGTTCAGATATCACTGCGTTTATGTTGTCAAAGAGCATGAATAAGACCGTATCATAAGAAGTTTGTATGGACAAAACAATTAGGTAGTCTTTAGCACAATAAACCTTGTTTTTAGTCCTGTTAGTTCCACAACCATCCCCCAAGCTCATCCTTTGGAACCTTCAACATATTTTCGGTCAACTTGCCCATCTACCTTTTCTACATCTAATCAGAAGTTAAACCTGGTTCACTACCTTTTTCTTTTCAATCAAAATGATTTCTTTTTGGCCTTCTTCTATCCCAAGAATCATGAATGCAGACATATTTTTGCTAAAAAAAGTTATGAAGATACTCCCTCTGTCCCAATTTATATCCCAATTCATATGACACACTTTCCTTTTTAGTCCGTATCAAGAAGAATGACACATTTCCTTATTTGGCAAATGTTTTATGACACTGCCAACATTTTACCCATGTTGGGTCCCACTTATTTAGCAAAAAGTCCACAAATGTGTACTCTTCTATTTAAATATTTATATATTTTAAGGGTAGTTTTGGAACATATTAAAGTCTTCCCGTATTTGTTTAACTCTGTTCCCAGTAAAACTACATCACATAAATTGGGACAGAGGGAGTATACAATATGGATATATTTGTTTGTCAATTTTGTGGGATTGTGCGTCCTATATTGGCTGAACTTGGTTTAGTTGACGCTTGACATTTGATTTTCCTTGTTGCAGGTAGAAACTAGGTATTGTAGCATTCCTAGTTTTGCCTTGAACATGAAATCAAAATTAAAGAATGGCTTGTGTTCTGTGGTCCCTCTTCATTTACAAGGTGAATCCGCAACACGTTTTTGCATGTTTCCCAAAGTGAAGTCAGCTTGTTGTAGTCCAGGCAACACACCTGTTTACCTTAATGTGTACGACTTGACACCCGTTAATGGCTATTTTTACTGGGCAGGCATAGGTGTCTTCCATACAGGGGTGCAAGGTGAGTCCACATTTATTTTTGATGTATGTTTTTTGAGATCAAGACCCTATTTTGGCTAGGTTCTTGGACATTCATCTTGTTTGTTTAGAGCATCTATTTTATGTTAAGTTCTCGTTGGCCTAAAAATCCATCCTTGGCGAACTCATAATCTTAAATGGTTCTTAAAATTTAGAGAAACAATAAAAATATTTGTAATCATGATGAGTTAAGATAACAAAAGTGGTAGCTTACTGCAATGCTCTTCTGTCCACACGTGTGTATCCCACTGATTACACACACTGATGATTTAGATAAACAGGATGAAGTAATGGATATTACAGCAGAATTAAGTTATTGCATGTCATAGTGTGGAGACAAAGCTGAAACATGCTCCTTTCTGAAAAGGGGAAATCATGGTGCTGCCAAATGTTGTATTGCCCTACAATGGGAAATCTGAGTATTAGTTATCTGGGAGTACATATTCAATTAGTCTACTTTTATTTTCCTTGATATGATGAGACAACAGTATCTTCTTGTACACAAGTTTTTTCAAAATGCTCTTTATTAATAAAACATTACTATATTTTTCAAATGCTTTCATCATACTTGCAGTTCATGGTGTTGAATATGCTTTCGGAGCACATGACTATCCAACAAGTGGTGTCTTTGAGCTTGAACCTCGACAATGCCCTGGCTTTAAATTTAGAAAGTCGGTGTTCATGGGGACAACATATCTGGATCCTATCCAGCTTAGAGAATTCATTGCGCGCCAATCAGCAAACTACAATGGCGACTCTTATCATTTGATTGCTAAGAACTGTAATCATTTCTCAGATGATATCTGTTACAGGTTAACTGGGAAACGGATACCTAAATGGGTGAATCGGCTAGCACGAGTAGGTATGTAATCTATCATCTGCATCTTGTTTCTTGTTCTGCTTAACTTCCCAACATTTAAATGCTTCAGAGTGCTAACGCAAGCCTCTATTACTGCTCCAACATAAAACTTCAATTGCCCTCCAACATAAAACTTCAATTGCCCTCCAACATAAAACTTCAATTGCCATTCTTTTAGCAATCCTTTCTTTGATTGTTTGTTTCATTTTTCTTTTCTCTTTACTTATCTGCTATTGGGAAAGCTGAGTTATGTGATGAATCAACTGTGAAACTACAGATGTCAGCCCACTTTTTTGGATCCATGGACATAAATTATAACTAAGTTATTGCTTTGGCAGAGACCATCTATGTGTTTGTATCTTGTGTGTCTTGTCATTCTGCTTGTTTAACTGAAGTTGTTGTAAATTTGAAAAGGAGCTAGAAAGTGAATTCTATTTATCTCTTCGTTATTGCTTGATAAAACTGTATATTTCTCGTCTTCTAAAGTAAAACAAACTTTTTTTTGGGTATTCCCATAGGTTCATTGTGCAACTGCATTCTTCCAGAAGCCCTCAAAGCTTCCACAGTACAACATGGCACAAATGCACAAAACTATGACAGTGAGAAGAGGAAACTAAGAAGCTCTTTCAACTGTTTGTCTTCAATCTCAATGCGTCAAGGT
Organism: Solanum bulbocastanum; assembly: GCA_037074985.1. Taxonomy (NCBI): domain Eukaryota; kingdom Viridiplantae; phylum Streptophyta; class Magnoliopsida; order Solanales; family Solanaceae; genus Solanum; species Solanum bulbocastanum. The sequence goes on along the minus strand of CM073597.1, from coordinate 69,760,424 downwards.
GAGAGAGAAGTATCAATATCATCGCTGTTCTTGCACTCCCACTATAAAGGATGTCTGCCACCTTGGGAATCCAAAAAATCTAGAAGCAGGTCTTTGAAAGAAGGATAAGGCCTTTGTAATCCTCTATATGGAAATCCTGTGTGAATACTGACTTCTTTGTCAGATAAGCATTTCTACGTATAGCCATTCTGTGAGCTTGTTGAAATATTTTCCGGGCTCTCATTTGACTACTGAATAGCGCTTGCTGGCTGAGATTCTTTTTGGCTTGCCTGTGGTGATATATGCACATTCTCTGAGTTCAGATTTCTGGTGTCCCAAGTTCTGCTGTCCAGTTCATATTCTGATCCTGCTGAAGATCAAATCTCTGCATCAGTATTTTGTCCCAGAAATGTATTTGTTTGTTAATTCTCAGTCATTTTCTTGTTTGATACTTAAAACAGAGAGATTCTTGTTTCTCCTGTGGTAGAAATTTAATTTTGAAGGATCATGAGCTATTTGCAAACAATTTTCTCAACCAAATTATGACAAATATACGAACATCACTTGCGCAAAATCCTGCTTATATCCCCTCTAGTAAATTGGCATTAATGGCATTACTGTAATTACTGTTTATGTGCTCTGTACAGTATATTCAACATGATTTCTGTACTGACCTAGCGCTATGCATAACGAGAGCTTAGCAAACTGAGTTGTCTAACCTGCAAAACCTGCAACGACAATGTCAACGCCCTGTAATATATGACTATGAAGTTGCAGTGATTTCAATAATAATAGGTGAGAGATATATGGCCAGCTAAAACAATTTGGCAGTACATGTGCCATAAGTTTATCATACTTCAAAACCCATTAGCTGTCTTCTTAAGTTCTACCGTATCAAAGGAAATCTTTTGACAAACAAACAATCTTGATCTTAAGCTAATAAAAATATCATCTACAACACAAATTATTCTAACCGGAATATCTTTAATATATATTTCATACATTAAAGAGATAATTAAGGTAGTTATATGTCATAATAAAAGATGAATTGTACTATCAACTATGTAAGGTTATTTGTCAGCAGAGTATAATTCTGTCAAAATCATTTGAATCGTGGAATCCACTTTGAGGTTGGCAGCAAATTAGAACTTGCCAGCGAAGCTTGTTCCAACGTAGCTAAGGACTTCTGGTCAACTCTGCTTGTGATAATCCAAGAATCGAGATAATCTAAAAGAGCTAAAAGTCCCAATTAAATTCTCAATTCAAGAATTGCTCACAACCTATTCGGAAAAAGTCCCAGTTGAAGAAAAAGTTGAAAACCTTGAGGTAAACGGTTGTGATAATTTTGGATTTCTTGATTAAATTCAGCTAAATGGGTAAAGGAGGGGGTTGTATGCCAACCAAGAACAAGTTTCCTATAAATGAATCAGCAGAGAGACCAGTGAGTCAAACTGATATAACAAGGTCAGAAGCAGAAGGGTCCAAGAAGTTGAGAATATTCATTGTGTTTTATTCAATGTATGGACATGTTGAAAGATTAGCTAGAAGGATGAAAAAAGGGGTTGATGGGATTGAAGGTGTTGAAGGGGTTTTGTATATGGTTCCTGAAATTTTGGCACCAGATGTTTTGGAAAAAATGAAAGTCCCCCCAAAAAATGATGAGATTCCAGTGATATCTGTGGATGAGCTTATGGAAGCTGATGGATTCTTGTTTGGATTTCCTACAAGATATGGATGTATGGCAGCTCAGATGAAGGCATTTTTTGACTCGACGGGGAAGTTGTGGAGAGAACAAAAGCTTGCTGGATTGCCTGCAGGGTTCTTTGTCAGTACTGGTACACAAGGAGGTGGGCAGGAGACCACCGCGTAAGTCTGTCTTCTGTCATCCATTTACTTGTGTTTATACTATTAATCGTTTCTTTTAATGTCATCGATGATCTGATCAGTGATCACTGTGTGTGAGCTAATTGCAACTTCCAGTTGGATGTTAATGCATTTGGGCAATGGCTAATGTGTATGTGACATATATGTAAACCAAAAAAGAGGAGAGTAATATGACAAAGTTGTACTTAAGCAAATTGATAGATACCCTTCAGATAATTGCTTCACCTAGTTGTAGTTGCAGATGAATAGACAGAAGAAACGGAGAACACTAGCAGAATCTAAGTCCACAACTTAACTGATAAGAGTGCATACTAGTGACTAGTCTGAAAAATCATTTTGCCAGCCCTACAAAATTGTATGTAGGCTGTAGCTCTCCATAGCATCCAAAGGATTTCCTTTAACTGTTGATCCGTTTAACTGGTACTGATTGTGTTAAAGGAATCCCTTCATCTCAATGATTTGCAAGGTATTATTGAGGAAGAAGGCTCTAGAGACCCAAAAATACTGTTTCTGATTGATCTTCCAACAATTAAAATACTTTAAGGAATTTGATTTTCCAACAGGCCTAAGGGAAAGTATCTTGCAGTCAGATTTTTCTGTAATAGCTAATTAAGGCATCAAGGACACTTAGCAATTGTCAGTATAGAATCTCATTTAGCAAACTGGTTGACTGCTATGATAACTATCCATTATAGTGACAGAGATCTGTAGCTGTTGCCAGTAGCCACTACTTCATAGGTGCATCATCTATTGTCATTCCGACCATATTTGCTCGGAAGTCATTTTAGAGGTATACTAATAATAAAGAATTGTTACTATTATTGTAGTAACTTCCTTGGGCAAATAGGTCTCTTTTGTTATTGATCTTGTTGGTTTTGCAACCTTGGGAAGTCATCATACATTCATGCTAATGGATGAACTTCAAATCTTGGATGAATAGGATGGTGATTAGTTTATTTATGAAAATGGCTTTGCTCATATGTGTTGTTGTAGAATCCTTAAACATGACATTTTATCCAGAGACTTTTATAGTTTATGAAGGACTATAAATGTACTCTTATGCAATCTCTATATCCTTTATCTTCTGTTCTATTTTCTTCTTTCTGATGATCCACTTATATCCTTGTTCCAATATTAATCATGCAACCAATTGGGGGACAAAGCTTGGTCAACGACAATCTGCTAACGAAATCACCATTTTGAAATGTTTCATTTTTCGTATTTGCAGCTGGACAGCAGTCACTCAGTTAGCTCACCATGGGATGCTCTATGTTCCAATAGGATACACATTTGGAGCAGGAATGTTTAGAATGGATTCAATAAGAGGAGGTTCTCCATATGGAGCAGGAACTTTCTCTGGAGATGGTAGCAGGGAACCTAGTGAACCAGAGTTGGCGCTGGCCGAGCACCAGGGCAAGTACATGGCAATGACAGTTAAAAGATTGGCTCAGCACTATTCCTTACCACCTGATAATACCAGCTCCCAGCATTTTTAGAAATTGAAAAATGTCCAAATTTACCCCTCTACTATATGAAATGTCTTAATTTTAAGTCATACTTTGGGGCCATTCATACCTTTGTCGTTAAGAAATCATCTTTGTATCTGTCTTTGCCTTTAACAGAGCTCCAAAGTGAACCGGATGATAAGGTTTCAATTTACCCCTCTACTTTTCACTATACTTTAAAATTACCTTCCGTTATACTTCAGATTGGAGTTCCATTAAGGGTGAGAATGACAAGGGTGTGGATGCCCTTCAAAAGTATAACACATTAGTAAATTCAAGATCTTTCATTTAGTAGAATTGTAATTTTACCCTTTTTGGTTTAGAAACACCCTACATGTAATTTTTGTCCATTCCTAAAAACATTTCCTAAACTGAATTTATCAAAATTTGTGTGCCCTTAGAACTTAGAAGGTAATTTTTTTTTTTCATTTATTAATTTGATTTTAGATTTTACAATGGGTTGGGGAGGGGAGGATGGAATTTGATGTACTATAAAGTATAAACTATGATTTGTGTTCCATTTTTCTATATGTTTTGGCCTCTCTTGTTTTGAAGAGTCTTTTGTGATCTGAAGAAAGTAAAGCATTTAGATAAGCACATTGATTTCGCGTTGGACGTCAATTTCAAATGTTGATAATTAAATTTTATATTTAATGAAGTTTTTTTTACACAAATACACCGTTTGAACAAAAATTATTAAAATACGTTGAATTTGTATTTGGACTTCTACCTCTATTCGTGATGGTAACACTCATTAATTGAGTCTAGTTTCATTGGTGATCACCCAATTTTATTTTATTGAACTAAAGCTACTATACTACATTTTTTAACAAAAAAAAGTCACTTAACTGTGCATAAATATCATTAAAAGTCACTATAAATAAATTTTATCAGATTAAAAAGTCACATAAAATTGCCTAAATATGAGAGAAACAATATTTTGATTAATGTCATGTCTCTTTTGTTTCATCCTTGTGACATTTTGGTGAGAACAAAATGTGGACGAGGCTTAGATTATTCGATCATGTGAAGAAATAATTCACAAATGTTCTGTGAACAGGTGTGAGACAAGGGTTATAGTGGGTTTAACGAGTGATAGAGGTAAGTCAAAGAAGTCTTAGGAAGAGCTGATTAAATAAGACATGCCTTGCCTGTAGCTTACCAAGAAAAATTGGTAGGTTGAGAATTAAGATAGAAGGCTAGTAGGCTGAGAGTTGTCTAGTTTCTTTTTTAGTATTATTATTATTACTCTTTTACTATTTTAATTATCTTATTATTTATCGGTGTTACTATTCTCTTTTTCACTGTATCTGACATGACTTTTTCGCTACTATATTGTACATATTGTATTTAGGCTATGTCCGAGGTCTAAACTCGAAACTTTTACCTTCAAAAAATTGGGGTAAAACTGCGTCTATAAAAAAGTCTAGTGAGTTTTTCTTCACCAAAAAATAGTTTTGTGACTTTGGTGCAATAAAGCGGAAGTTGAGTGATTAACCATAATTAATTGTGGATGCAATTACCTTTCGTTTTACCTGAACTGTAAACTTCCTCTTATCGCTTGGTCGAAGACTGAAAAACTCTCGTCAACTCTGAAGTGGAGTGAAGGGATCTTTAAGCTTCAAATCTCGCTAAACCCTAGTGGCTTGCGAGCATTTTCAACATGTCTCGAGCGCCAGCAATCCTCAGTTTCCTTCTTCTTGCGGTTCTTGGCAATGCATTTTCCCCTGAAAACCCAACAGATCGGAAAATTTTGGTTTTGCTCGATGATTTATCCATCAAATCTTCACATTCTCTGTATTTCCAGTCTCTACAAACCCGTGGTTTCGATCTTGATTTCAAACTCGCCGATGATCCCAAGATCGCGTTACAGAGATACGGACAGTATTTATATGACGCCTTAATTCTCTTCTCACCTACCATTGATAGTAAGTCTCCATGCCAGATTTCTTTATGTTACATATGTGTACAGTTCCGAGCTGAATGCAGTGGTTTGCAGTGAACCCGATGCGAAGGGATAGATCGAAATGGGCTAATTTTTTGGGTGTTTTAGGTAGATTAATGTCGTTCCTTTTTTTTCTTCTTTTTTAAGGTTTAGGTGGATCTCTTAATGCGGCAGCTATTCTGGACTTTGTTGATGCCGGCCATGATTTGATCCTTGCGGCTGATGCATCTGCATCTGATCTAATTAGAGAGATTGCTACTGAGTGTGGGGTTGATTTTGATGAGGTATCAGAAAACGTTTCTGTTACTTATATTTTTATTCAATCAATCACGCAACTTTACCTATTAGGCGCATTTCATACTAAAAAGACTTGTGTTTTAAGTGAATGATTCATATTGCATACAGAGACCCTTTGCTTAACATTTTCTCTGTGGTGAAGTGAATTTGATGGGATTCTCTTTGGCTACTGATGATGTTGCTAATTTGATATGTTCTAAAAGCAAATGATGATCATAAATTTTTTGATTTTCTGACCCCCGTAATGTAGTCAATCACTTTCATTCTTATGGGTAATTGCAACTTTGTGATAAGTATACTCATACTCCTCTAAAGTTAAGCATGACATGCTGACTAATGTTTTTCTACTCTTTATGTTCTACATAATAGGATCAGTCAGCTATGGTCATTGATCATACAAGCTTTGCAGTTACGGATACAGAAGGGGACCATACCTTAATTGCTGGTGATGATTTCATTCAATCTGATGTAATATTGGGTAAAGAAAAGATCAAGGTAAAGCACTATATTTCATCTATAATAATCATGATTTTTGAGTCTACTCTTCTATTTAATCATGGAATCAACGTGATCAATTAAATATTAGCACATAAGTGTGGCCCCCCATTCCTTTTTTTTTTTTTTTCTTTTTGTGTGTGTGTGGGGGGGGGGGGGGTCTGTTAATACGAGAGATCAAAAATAGACCCTAGAACCCAATTCGCATACCGCTCTTAAGGGCTGATGGCCCAACTGTAGGAACATACCACATGCCCAAGTGGGGAAGAGCCAACATCAGCGTGTCGAACCATCCAAACAATGTGATCTCTTAAGAAGATGCTATATCTATAATTTAACTGGAAAGGTTTGAACGGGATTGTTGTGATCATCTTTCGCTTAAGATTGAAAGAAATAATTAGCAGTTTGTCTTTTTAGAGCTATCACCTAAAAAAAGGACCTTTTTACTTATTTATCAATGTTTTCTGTTGATGCCTATGTAGAAATACTGATATTTCATAACATGTACTCCCTCCGTTTCACAAAGAATGACCTGGTTTGACTTGACACGGAGTTTAGGAAAATAAAGAAGACTTTTGAATCTTGTGGTCCTAAATTAAAGTTATTTCAAATGTACAAAATTGCCCTTTAATCTTGTGGCTTTAAACGTGCCACGTGGAAAGCTGAAAGTAAAATGTTACCAAAAAAAGAAAAAGGTCATTCTTTTTGAAACAGACTAAAAGGAAAGGAGGTTATTTTTTTTTAAACGGAAGGAGTAGCAATTTTAGAGATCAATTGGATTGTCCTGTCCCACAAGAGAATGACCGAACCTCTCTCAATATGTAGCAATGTTTGTTTGCATTGCAAAAGAGTTGTTTCTTTCCTTCCAACATGGGTAGCTATCCATTTCTTTTTTGCTTTCAACCTCCCATTTTGTAATCGTATCTACACTAATAAGCTGTGAAAACTCTATAAAGCTGATACATTCAACCAACCACTGTCATTTCACTCACTAGTTTCTTAAAGATTTTAGAAACCTTTATTGTTTAGGGTTTTTACTTCCCTAGCACATCTTATGTGACTCTTAGCATTTTGCAATTGTTTCTCTTGTTCTTTTTGTTCATTTGTGTATTTTCCATGTTCGTTGGATTGTATCCTTGCAATTGTTTGTTGTAGCTTATATATATGCTAATCCACATAGGGAAACCATTGAAATAGTGACTCAAATTGCAGAAAGTACTACAATTTGAGTATTCTTTAGCTGTATGCCACTCTCGTTTATTCGATTATTCTTGAACAAGGGTGCTTTATTTTGCTGATAATAAAGGAGCAGATTATTATTCATGCGGTAGAGTGCTTTGACACATGGATAAACTTATACTAGACCTTCAATTAGAGATACAAGTTCAAAATTCTTCAGGGAAGTTCTGAGGAAGGATCCGGAACCAGATCATTATTAGTACACATAGAAGAAAAGGTTCTTTGTTGATCTGTCTTTGGGATAGGGATGGGGAAGGGAGGAAACTGAAGATTAACTCCCTCAGGGGTCGTTTGGTAGAGTGTATTAGGAAAAATAATGCATATATTAGCCTTGTGTATTACTAGTACCTTGTTGGTACTCTTTTTCAACCTATGTATAACTAATGCTTGCATTAGTCATACACTCTATTGTGTATTAAGGTGAGCATTGCTAATACCATGGATTTCTAGGTATTAGCAATGCAATGGTTTTAATGCATGCATTAACATGATAAAAGACCCAATTACCCCTCAAAATCTTTTTTGCATCTTTTCCACCATAAAAGTCAGGGTATCTTTGTAAATAATTTTTTTAATGCAATACATACTATTTTTAATGCATCAAACCAAACAATGCATACAAATAATCTGTGTATAATTAATGCAAGCATAACTAATGCATGCATTGCTAATGCAAGCACTACTAATACACTCTATTTAGCATTATTTTTATACACTCTACCAAACGACCCCTCAGAGTGTTCACCTTCTCTTTATAAGGTCCGGATAAAGACCAATGATCTTGAGTAACCGATATGGTGTAGCAACTGAAACGATCAATAAGTATTCAATAATTTCTTCATGCTCATTGTAAGCTCTATTGTGCTTTCTTTTTGAGGTAGCTGCGTTTTTAAATAATACAAGGATTGTCATGTATCTTTTTTTAGAAGGTAAATAAATTGATTAATAATAGGAAACTCTCATTGTAAGGTGAAGAATTTGATTAGTACCGGGAGATTTTTCCATTATCTCATAAAATAATAATAGGAAAATTTCACATAAACCAACAGTTCACCAAAGAGTATAGAATCTTTAACATAGTATAATTCACTGTGAATGACACCAGATCTTCTATATATATAAACTAGAGGGTGAACCTGAGAGAAACTAAATTTGAGAGGCTATCCCAAATGTATGTTGCCATTCTATACCCTTCAAATTCAAAAGCTCTCATATTTCTCTCTTTCAACGGAACCAACATAACTGCTAATGAGGCAGATTCTCAGCTGTCAGGATCTCATGTATCTTATCATATGTGTATCAAATAGGAGTCAGAATCTAACCTGAGGTGCCAAATTAAACCAATGGAACTTTATCTACTCTTGCCATATTTAAAGCCAATAAACAAGTGCTTCTGAATTTATCTTCACTAATTTTTATTTTCTTGTATTGATTAATAACTTTGTCATTGAATCAAATGCACTATATTTATCAGGTATATATTTAACCTCAAGTTTTCAATTAAAATTAGTTCATGAATCATGACAATGAAGGCAAATCATGATGTCAGAAAAAAGAGTATGCAGTAATAGTATAAGGTCACGATGATAGATCAAGCAAGCTCGAATTGATGCAAAAAGGGACCTATTTGGCCAAAGCCCTCATAAAACAATGTGCAATTTTTGAGGTGGTCATACTTGAACATGCTCTGTTCTATAATCTCCTAACATGGACCTTTTGAGTTTTACAATGTGCATTTTTGAGGCATTTATGGTGTTATTTTGTTATTGGCATTGGGTCATAAACTTTGTATGTACAAACTTCCCCAGTTACCTTTTTTCATTTTTTACACTGGCATGTGATTGTGTATCGGATGATACAGCTCTTGAGTCCTGCTGTGATGGAGCAGCATGTTTCTAATCCATATTTCTGTTATATAAATCCAGGCTCCTGTACTCTTCAAGGGGATTGGTCACTCTGTAAATCCGGCAAATAGCTTGGTAAATTTTTGCAAGTTCTTTCTGGACATACATGTATGTGAAGTACATTCTGTATAGTTATTTAATGTCAAAGGGTGCATACAACATGCTTGCAGGTGCTGAAAGTTCTCTCAGCTTCGCCTTCAGCGTATTCAGCTAATCCTAAATCCAAATTATCAACTCCACCAACACTAACTGGATCTGCAATCAGTCTTGTTTCAGTTGTGCAGGTGGTTCATCCAATATGTGACCTATTAATTTCTTAATCATGTTCTTTAATTTCTGCGTGTTCAATTACCTGAGTCTTGGATTTCTTTCTGTTCATTCAGATTATTGACCTTGAACCTCAAAAGTTGTTCAACAGGTGCTGTTTAGCTTTTTAAGATAATGAAGCCATACAGGGATGCTTGCATAGAAGTTAAGCAGAAAAAGAATCATAATTTACTTTTTTAAAGAATGAAAGAAAAAGGGAAGATGGAAAGGTGTAAGCAGAAACGCCTCTCTACCTCCACGAGGTAGGGGTAAGGTCTACACTCTACACTCCCCACCCCAGATCCCATCTATGTGCTCACACTGGGTATGTGATTGTTGTTGGAAAGGTATAGGCAATAGATGTTATACCTTTTGCAGTAGCTAGATCACATTTAGATGAAATTTATTTGATTTGGTCAGTATGGTGATGATGTATCATGGCAATTTTCATATGTAAAGACTGCATACTTTGCTGACAATCGTTTCCTCATAATGCTACCCCTGGCCCATCGCCGTCCTTCCTTTTGTTGCTGAACAATTAAATGTTGTTTAAAATAAGATCAACAACACGCCCCAAAAAAAAAGTCAAATGACAATTGTTTCCAATTGCAGGCAAGAAATAATGCTCGGGTTCTTATATCTGGCTCCTTAAGCATGTTTAGCAATCGGTAAGTAACTTTTGAGACTTTAGGTCGAGTAATATCTAATCTGAATTGCTCAAATTGACAAGCCTTTTTCTCATGTCCAGATTCTTCAGATCTGGGGTGCAAAAGGCTGGAAGCACAATCAAGTAAGCACTCGTAGTTACTCTGTTGCTTCTGTTTGTTTGACATGATAGTACCTCGAGTCTGATGTGTGTGGAAGCCTCAGCATGAATTGACTTAGAAAATGAAAAAGAAAACAAAAATTAAAAGCCTTGGTATTGGTTGGACTTCTCTAAGACTGATATGGATGTCAGTAATGTATCCATCATCTGGGAAAAGGTTTCTCAACTATTGACATCCTGATATGGACCTGTATTTCCTGTTTTCACTACCAGAAAGAGTCCACTAACCAAAAATATTTGTTGGATGTTGGGAGTTCGTTCGTTATTGTAATAACTAGAATGTATTGTAAGGTTTTCTACTTGGTATGCTCTTCAATGTATTGTAAGGTTTTCAATTATGCAGATCCACACAATTTTAGTTTGAACAGTATGTGTAATTTGATGTGATTTGATTTCTTTTCTCAATTTCTTTGTTTTCACTTAATGCTGCTAGAGAAGCAATATCTTGAAGCTAATTGTGCCTCTTCCTGTCCCCTTCCACGTAAAGTACAACTCAATTTTGTATTGTTTATGCTTTCTGACTTGATTGACCATAAATTTATCCTATGATCACAGCCATGAGAAATCTGGTAATGAGCAGTTTGTGACTGAAATTAGCAAGTGGGTCTTCCATGAAAGAGGCCATCTCAAGGTGCAGTATCAGATATAATTTCTTAATTCATATCCACTTGCTTCTTTATTTTAATATTTTACTTTGGGCATTCTTGTAGTCATAAAAGAAATGCACTTCAATTGGCTGCATTTCACTATCCATATTTGCTGTTCTCAATATGTGAATTGGGAATTTATGTCTATACACTTCCATATATAGGCTGTGAATGTAAGGCATCACAAAGTTGGGGAGGCAGATGAACCTTCTATATACAGAATCAATGATGATCTGGTACTACTACACTGCAAGTTTGTTATAATCTATCAATCTTATATTATGTTTGCTTAATGGTTTTGGATGTGTACTGAAAGTGAGATTTTGATCCAAGGAATATTCTCTTGAGATTTATGAATGGTCTGGAACAAGTTGGGAACCTTATGTTGCAGATGATGTTCAAGTTCAGTTTTACATGATGAGCCCCTACGTTCTGAAAACCATGACAACCGATCAGAAGGTACTCTTAAGTGCTCCAGAATTAACTTATGGTAGGAATTGTTTTAGCACTTGGATTAATATTTCTAATTTCATTTTCTATAGGGTGTCTATTATACGTCATTCAAGGTTCCAGATGTTTATGGAGTATTCCAGTTTAAGGTTGAGTACGAGAAATTAGGAGTCACAAGCTTGAGCCTTGCAAAACAGGTATGTTCTTTCGAAATCTACAGGCACCATCTCTTGTGGAGGCATCTATAACTTTTAAAAAATTTGTTATCATACCTTAAGCTGGTTAATTGTTAGAAGAGGTAGGTGCAGTCGTTATTTTCATGTTTTACAGATTTTGTAGTGAAGAGCTAATATATATGCTGTATCAGTTACATTCTGGACACAAATTTATCTAGGACTTTTGCTTTCCCACTTATTTGGTGAGAGAATTACTATAGTTCTCTTATAATTACAACATGATAAATAACTTCTAATACTCTTTAGAATACACGCTTGTCTGTTGTCATTTACTCAAATGTATATGTAGAAGCAGCACACACCTTATCATGAAAACATTTTATTTTTTTTTAGTTATTACGAAATTTGTTGTATATCTGCACTTTGTCTTGTTTCATCATTTGTTTTGTTGCTCTAGTTCCCAGACATTGTTGGATGAAAGCAGTGAATATAGTCGTTCCTCAGTGACCTGCTGTTCATAAAAGATACTCGTTTAAGAGATATATTTATGAAAGCCATCGACACCTGTGCTCTCTTTATTGCTTTAGTTTTTTTTTTTTTTAATAATGGTGACAGTCTAATATTGCTTTAGCTTTGAAGTACAAGAAAATGACTTTTGCATTTAATTGGTCTTAACTATGTCATCTTCCGAAATTCAATAATGAATACTATAATAATGGAGGTGGTTGACGACACCTTATATAGTTATTTGCATTAATATGGGGAATCTTTTTACTTGCAGATTCCTGTTCGACCCTTCCGACATAATGAATATGAGAGATTTATAACAGCTGCTTTTCCTTATTATGGAGCATCCTTCTCTATGGTACTTCTCTCCCCCACTCTTTCTTTCTCTCTCTCTCTCTCTCTATCTGTCTACATTAGAATTGATTTATCATCAGCATATTTTTAATGTACTATATGTAGTTTGTCCAACCCCTGATTTATCTGGAGACAATTCCTCCTCAAGTTGTCGAGACTTTTAGAGTATAAGGAGTCTTGTTATCTGATTTAATGAGGGTATTTATCAAACTTTTAACACCTAAAAAGTACAGATATGGTGGTATATTCTGCTTAGTTATATCAGGAAACTGAGGATACAGAAAATCTGTTGCAGTTGGTGTCCTATGGTGGAAGTATCTCTTGAGGAGTCTTAGATTACAAATTAATTTTACAAGATTTTATTTGGAAACCTAGAAAAATCTAAAGATTCTTAAATATGCACTGTCTGTTAAGTATTTGTTGGATCCTCCTCTTAAAATGTTTAGAGTTGGAAGAGAGGAGTCAAATGAAACATACACGCAATATGATGACAAAGTTTTGTCTTCTTATTTTATGATCTGATCTGTTGGATTATTTGGTACCTCTTTTCTATCACGGGATATTAAAAAGGAAGTGCTATTTAAGATATAATTTGGTTGTTGTTCATCTACAAGAATATTTTGTATGATTCTATTTTGTTTGTATGATAGATGGGTGGTTTCTTCCTCTTCTCCTTGGTATATCTGTACCACAAGTAGTAGCTGCAAAGACGGCTGGAATTATGAAGAATCAAGTGCAGATTTTGTATTTGATGGTCTAACTTTTTAAGTTAGAAAATAGAGGATGTAGTGTTTCTTGGAACGGAAAAAGGTAGTTTTACTTTGTTTAGCAACAATGGATTATTGGGAACTTGTATTTGAAATTACATCCACTGATAATTTTATGCATACAATTCCCAAGGAATTTTTGGTCTTGGCAAGTTGCTCTCGTTTCTTTCATTTTATTACTTATGATATTTTTGGGTTTAATTGTGCAAAGGTTATCGAATTGATAGTATTGTTGCAGTGAAAGTACAGCATTGTACCCAGCTTGATCCCATAAATAGGAAGAAATTATTTTTAGCAAAACAAGTACTGCCTTGCCTGAAGTATTATTACTTAATGAACTATTAATCTCTGCATTACTAATTCTTGCGTTATTAATTTTTGTACCAAACGACCCCTTAATTATTTTAAAAAAAGCTTATTTGAAGTTTATAATCTAAAATAAAATTGATATTTGTATAAATATAAATCATCTCATAATTAAGAGTCCAGTGAAAATTTTAAAATTAAATTATTTCTAACTATAAAAACAAAAATTTATCATAATTTCTAGACAAACTATTTATCATAATTTTCTAGACAAACTAAAGCGAAAAAAAAAAATGTCACATTAAATAGAATAGATTAAGTAGTTTATAATTGACATGCATGGATTCGTGCCATTCAACAAGTTAATAAAAGGGTGCAATTGATATTTCTTTCGTTCTCGCAAGCTTTTGATGATCTCATACTTATTTAAAGGGTTAATAGCATTTTTAGTCTATCAAAAATTAATAAATTCTAAATTGTGATTTTTGGTTGTGCATTTAACTTTTGATTAAAATTATTAAAACTTATAAATTCTATACTTTGACATAAATTTGCTAAAAGTATTAAAAACTTAATATATTAACATAGAGAAATTATTAAAAAAAAAAAAAGACGAGCCCAGAAGCCTTTTAGTTAGGGGTGGGCAATTCGGTTCGATTTAATCATATTTCGATTCGGTTCTTCGGTATTCAATTTTATAAAAGTGTGCATCATATTTTAAACCAAACTAAATTGGTTCGATTCGGTGTTTTTAAATTGATTTTTCGATGTGAATAAAAATAAAGAGGGAATATAATAAAGTAACAATTGTTTCACTTCACACATCAAACTTCAAAATAACAACTAACAGTCTAACAATAAAAAGTAATAACATCAAAATAGTTTTGTTTAGGCTGGATGCCCTTAACTGTTTTGAAGTGTGACTTGTGAATGATAAAGTATGCCCTTTACTGTTTTGTTTAGGCTCCAAAATTTTAAAATTGAAATGGGCAAGGTAAAGTTAAAAATTGAAATGGGCCAGGTAAATATTTTGAGTCAAAATATATAAGTATTATTAAATAATATAATTTAAATATTTTTAATTTTATTTAATAAAACTTCATATCTTCGGTGCACCGTAGTTTCGGAACCCTTACACCAAACTCCGAACCGAAGTTTCGAAAAAAGAACCAACACCGAACTGAAACACCGAAAAACCAAATAGTTTGATTCAGTTTGATTTTTTAATTTTTCGGTATATATGCCCACCCTACTTTTTAGTATTGGATATTTCAAGGCGGACCCAGTCCATTAAATTTCTTACCTCTTAAAAGTTGGAGTGAATGGGTTTTGGGCTGGCCTGTTTTGACAAGTAGGGTAGGGTGTATAGAAGAAGGAAGGGGCTTAATCGGAATAACACAAAACAAGGGAAGTTGGATGGTGTTCAGCCCCTTTTCCTGACAGCAATAATTTCAAGATCCAGAAAATTGTTTATTGAATTTTCTTTGTTTCTTCAATCAGATCTATGAAACATTTGTTTCTTCAGTATAATTCTGTCAAAATCATTTGAATCGTAGAATTCACTTTGAGGTTGGCAGCAAATTAGAACTTGCCAGCGAAGCTTCTAGTAGAAAGTTCCAAAAACAGTTGAGGACTTCTGGTCAACTCTGCTTGTGATAATCCAAGAATCAAGATACACTAAAATAGCTAAAGCTCCCTATTAAATTCTCAATTCAAGAATTGCTCACAACCTATTTGGAAAAAGTCGAACTTGGAGAAAAAGTTGAAAACTTTGAGATAAAGGGTTGTGATAATTTTGGATTTCTTGATTAAATTCAGCTCAATGGGTAAAGGAGGGGGTTGTATGCCAACCAAGAACAAGTTTCCTATAAATGAACCAGCTGAGAGACCAGTGAGTCAAACTGATATAACAGGGTCAGAAGCAGAAGGGTCCAAGAAGTTGAGAATATTCATTGTGTTTTATTCAATGTATGGACATGTTGAAAGATTAGCTAGAAGGATGAAAAAAGGGGTTGATGGGATTGAAGGTGTTGAAGGGGTTTTGTATATGGTTCCTGAAATTTTGGCACCAGATGTTTTGGAACAAATGAAAGCCCCCCCAAAAAATGATGAGATTCCAGTGATATCTGTGGATGAGCTGATGGAAGCTGATGGATTCTTGTTTGGATTTCCTACAAGATATGGATGTATGGCAGCTCAGATGAAGGCATTTTTTGACTCGACGGGGAAGTTGTGGAGAGAACAAAAGCTTGCTGGATTGCCTGCAGGGTTCTTTGTCAGTACTGGTACACAAGGAGGTGGGCAGGAGACCACCGCGTAAGTCTATCTTCTGTTATCCATTTACTTGTGTTCATACTATTAATCGTTTCTTTTATGTCATCGATGATGTATGATCAGTGATCGCTGTGTGTGAGATAATTGCAACTTTCAGTTGGATCTTAATGCATTTGGACAATGACTAAGGTGTATGTGACATATATGTAAACCAAAAAAGAGAAGAAATACGACAAAGTTCTACGTAAGCAAATTGATAGATACCCTTCAGATAATTGCTTCACCTAGTTGTAGTTGCCAATGAAGAGACAGAAGAAACGGAGAGCACTAGCAGAATCTAAGTCCATAACATAATTGATGAGAGTGCATACTAGTAACTGGTCTGAAAAATCCTTTCATCAGCCCTACAAAAATTGTATGTAGTCTCCATAGCATCCAAAGGATTGCCTTCAACTAGTGATCAGTTTAACTAGTACTGATCATGTTAAAGGAATCCCGTCATCTCAATGATATGCAAGAAATCATTGAGGACGAAGGCTCTAGAGACCCAAAAGTACTGTTTCTGATTGATCTCCAACAATTAAGTACTTTAAGAAATTTGATTTTCCAACAGGCCTAACTCCTAAGGAACTTGAAGTATCTTGCAGTCAAATTTTATTGTAATAGGTATATAAGGCATCAAGAACACTTTACAATTGTCAGTATAAAATCTCAATTAGCAAACTGGTTGACTGCTATGATAACTATCCATTATAGTGATAGAGATCTGTAGCTGTTGCCACTACTCCATAGGTGCATCATCTACTGTCATTCCAACCATATTTGCTCAGAAGTCATTTTAGAGGTATACTAATTCAAAAAAATTGTTATTATTGTAGTAACTTCCTCGGGCTAATAGGTCTCTTTTGTTATTGATCTTGCTGGTTTTGCAACCTTGGGAAGTCTTCATGCTAATGGATGAACTTCAAATCTTGGATGAATTGGATTGTATTAGTTATTTTATGAAAATGGCTTGCTTGTATGTGTTGTCGCAGAATCCTTAAACAGGACATTTTATCCACAGACTAACATAGTTTATGAAGGACTATAGTTGTACTCTTATGCTATCTCTATATCCTTTATCTTCTGTTCTATTTTCTTCTTTCTGATGATACACTTATATCCTTCTTCCAATATTAGTCATGCAACCAATTATTGAAGGACAAAGCTTGGTCGACGACAATCTGCTAATGAAATCCAGTGGACCATATTGAAATGTTTCATTTTTCGTATCGCAGCTGGACAGCAGTCACTCAATTAGCTCACCATGGGATGCTCTATGTTCCAATAGGATACACATTTGGAGCAGGAATGTTTAGAATGGATTCAATAATTGGAGGTTCTCCATATGGAGCAGGAACTTTCTCTGGAGATGGTAGCAGGGAACCTAGTGAATCAGAGTTGGCACTGGCCGAGCACCAGGGCAAGTACATGGCAATGACAGTTGAAAGATTGGCTCGGCACCATTCCTTACCACCTGGTAATCCCATCTCTCGGCGGTTTTAGAAATTGAAAAATGTCCAAATTTTCCCCTCTACTATATGAAATGTCTTAATTTTAAGTTATACTTTGGGCATTCATACCTTTGTCGTTAAGCGAACGTCTTTGTTGTTAAGCAAATCGTCTTTGTATCTGTCTTTGCCTTCAACAGAGCTCCAAAGTGAACAGGATGATAAGGTTTCAATTTACCCCTCCACTTTTCACTTTACTTTAAAATTACCTTCTGTTATACTTCAGGTTGGAGTTCTGTTAGGGGTGAGAACGGCAAGGGTGTGGATGCCCTTCAAAAATATAACACATTAGTAAACTTAAGATCTTCCATATAGTAGAATTGTAATTTTATCCTTTTTGCTTTAGAAACATCGTACATGTAATTTTTGTCCATTCCTAAAAACATTTCCTAAACGAATGTATCAAAATCTGTGCGTCCTTAGAAGGTCATGTTTTTTTCATTTATTAATTTGATCTTAGATCCTACCATGGTTTTGGGGAAGGGGAGGATGGACTTTGATGTACTATAAAGTATAAATGAACTATGATTTCTGTTCCATTTTTCAAAAATTTAACAGACAAAGTAATTTAGCTCCAAATCAATATCATGAAGAAAGCACGTTGATTTCGCATAAAATGTTAATTTCAAATGCAAATAATTGAAATTTAAATTTAACAATTGTTTTAACACAAACATATAGTTTACATGCTAGTCTGTTGTCATTTACTCAAATATATATGTAGAAGCAGCACACACCTTATCCTGTAAACATTTCTTTTTTTAGTCATCACGAAATTTGTTGTATATCTGCACTTTGGCTTGTTTCATCATTTGTTTTGTTGCTCTAGTTCCCAGACATTGTTGGATGAAAGCAGTGAATATAGTCGTTGTTCCTCAGTGACCTGCTGTTCATAAAAGATACTCGTTTAAGAGATATATTTATGAAAGCCATCGACGCCTGTGCTCTCCTTATTGCTTTAGTTTTTTTTCTTTTTTTTTTTTAATAACGGTGACAGTCTAATATTGCTTTATCTTTGAAGTGCAAGAAAACGACTTTTGCATTCAATTGGTCTTAACTCTTAACTATGTCATCTTCCGAAATTCAATAATGAATAATATAATAAAGAGGTGGTTGACGACACCTTATATAGTTATTTGCATTAATATGGGGAATCTTTTTACTTGCAGATTCCTGTTCGACCCTTCAGACATAATGAATATGAGAGACTTATAACAGCTGCTTTTCCTTATTATCAGGCATCCTTCTCTAGGGTACCTTCTCTCCCCCACTCTTTCTTTCTCTCTCTATCTATCTATCTCTTTGTTATGCATTACAATAGCTTTACCACCAGCATATTTTTAATGTACTATATGTAGTTCCAACCCCTGCTTCTTGTGTAGACAATTCCTCCTCAAGTTGTTGAGACTTAAGAGTATAAGGAGTCTTGTTTTCTGATTTAATGAGGGTATTTATCAAAACTTTTAACACCTAAAAAGTACAGATATGGTGGCATATTCTGCTTAGTTATATCAGGAAACTGAGGATACAGAAAATTTGTTGTAGTTGGTGTCCTATTGTGGAAGTATCTCTTGAGAAGTCTTAGATTACAAATTAATTTTACAAGATTTTATTTGGAAGCCTGGAAAAATCTAAAGATTCTTAAATATGTACTGTCTATTAATCATTTGTTGGATCCTCCTCTTAAAATGTTTAGAGTTGGAAGAGGGGAGTCTAATGAAAATATACACGCAATATGATGACAACGTTTTGTCTTCTCATTTTATGATCTGATCTGTTGTATTATTTTGTACCTCTTTTCTGTCACGGGGTATTAAAAAGGAAGTGCTATTTAAGATATAGTATGGTTGTTGTTCATCTACAAGAATATTTTGTATGATTCTATTTTGTTTGTATGATAGATGGGTGGTTTCTTCCTCTTCTCCTTGGTATATCTGTACCACAAGTAGTAGCTGCAAAGACGGCTGGAACTATGAAGAATCAAGTGCAAGTTGCTCCCGTTTCTTACATTTTATTACTTATGGTATTTTTGGGTTAATTGTGCAAAGGTTATCGAATTGATAGTATTGTTGCAGTGAAAGTACAGCGTTGTACTCAGTGTGATCCCATGAATAGGAAGAAATTAATTTTAGCTAAACAAGTACTGCCGTGCCTGAAGGAGTATTTTTTTGGCAAAGGAAAATAAATGGCTGTCATGGCAAAAAAAAGAAGAAGAAAGTAAATATGTTGTAGGAATCCTAATTAAAGTAAAAAAATGCTTTGGCAAACATACATGCGTTTGACATATGTATGTTGCAGGAAACAACTACTATATGAATCGAGTCATTATATAAAGGGAGTGATGTATGAATTGGGTTATTACGACTCAAAGTCTGAATAAAACAAGTCAAAAACATCATCATGGAGATGAAGTACAATTTATCAATGTCATCAATCATGGCTCAAGAGGATGACAAAATTATTGTCATCAATCACTTCCAAGGAACAAATTGATGTTAACAAGAAGGGGAGATATTGCTTGGTTCGTTGGGACGATTGGGGTTTTTTTCATTGACTGGACGGAATGTTTTGTTTGGCACTTCAAAGACCATACCAAAATCAAGCTCCCTTATTCCCATCACCACTACGATGAATGGACAAAAAAGCTACTCAAGTGTGTTGTTTCCCCTTCAACACAAGAATATTTTCTCCACCAGGATGAATACTTATGCAACGTCTTCCTCTTCTTTAAGGAAGACCCGTATTGTCTAATTTGCGGTCCTCATTATAAAAAGTGGGTAAAGGTAAGATTTTATAAAAATAGCAGGTTGGTCGACGTGGTCGCTTTCTGTAATGGTGAGAAAATATGCACTTTGTTCCAGAAAGGAAAACTAGGCATAATACAAATGATCCCTGAAATAACTACTAGTCTGTCTCCTGTCAATATTCAGGGCACCAACAGATGCCACTGCTCTCTATCGACACAGACACTTGGTAACGTGGCAAGACCAATTGTTTCTAGCTCAACGAAAATTCGGATCACCTTCCGTCTTTCAGGTTTGGGAGGCCGACTTTCAAAACAAATCAATTCAACAGACTATACAATTTGGACGGATTTATTATTTTTCTATGTGGACGATCCTCCGCTGCAACTTGTTCATCTCTACCTCAAGAAAAAAAAACCATGTCTATTTCACACATAACAACACTCTATATGCCTTCCACATTGGCGATCAAAGCTTGTCAACCACTAAGCAATTTCGCGTCTTTATCCCTCACAATTCAGTTCCTCTATTCGCTAGGTAATTAATTAATTAATTTAGATATTTTGTTTATCATAAATGTTTGTGAATATTGTTCAAACATTTGATTTATTTTGACTTATTTAGGTCAGGAGGGGCCAATATTCAACATAACACTAGTACTGGAGGCGACAAGTTGAAAAACTGTCCATCCGTGCCTGTATACAGCAACATTTGCATCCATCTTTCTCTAGACCTTCAAAGGCAAATTTCTCGTTATCTACTTTCTCAAGAAGCATACATGAGTTTCCGCTTGGTGTGTAAATTATGGAAATCCATTGCTCCTCCATTACGTTGGAAAGTGGTTGATCATGATCATGCTGCTCCTTGTTATGATCAAGACTCCAGGCGGCTTCTATCCCTAAACCAAAAGGATGGTTTGTGCACCTTCTATAATCCCTTTAGAAATTTCAACTGTTATATGACCAACAATGACTTAGTAGGCTGTGAAATTTGGTATGCTAAAGATGGATGACTTCTTGTGTCTAGGGGAAAGTCTCTCTTCTTACTTTCGCCTTCACCTTCTGGGAAGCAAATAATCCATCTCCCACAAAAAACAGACAACTATTTCTGCGACACTATGTCATTCTCAGCTTCTCCAACTAATTCTTCTGCCTGGGTAATATTTGGTATTAAAATTAATGTCTATTATTTATCTTTTAAATTAAAATGTACATATTCCAAAGATCAAATTACAATTTCTTAAATAAAAAATTTGAAATCCAAATATCACTATTAAGGTAATTTAATATAAGTAGCTCTCGCTCCTTTCAATTTATATTAAGCTAGCATTTGTCCATAGATTTTCAAATATTCTTGGCAAATATTATTTGGATGAATTTCATTATGTGTTTGGGTATAATATTTAAAAAACATAATTTCACTTTTTTAGAAAAATGTAATTTATACCCATAAATTTTAAAAACTATCAATACTAACCATAAACTTATAGTAAGTCAATTGAATCTTCATTTGCAACAAATAACAAGTAGTGTCCACGACGCTGGAGCGATTGTTTGGAGTGAGTGCAATAAGTGTCTCATTCCATACATCGTCAAATAGACAAAATACATGACCTTGTTACCCTATGACATTGTTACCCGAACCGATTGTTCATTATTTTCATCAACAATTATATCATCGTATTCATTAAATATTTTATCAATATTTTGGTGTTTACATAAAAAATTATGTAATACAACACAAATAATTACTATAAAAGTGTTTTTGTAAAAGATAAAAATTTAATGTTAAAAAATCTGAAATAATAAAATTTGACCCAAATACTAAAAAAAATTAATATTTGGAAGTTTGTCAAAAATATTTGTCAAATAATGACAAATTTTATAAACAAACACTATTTGTCAATTTTTTTCCCAAATATTACTTGAGAAATCTATGAACAAACAGATCCTAAGATTGACAGTCAGGTTGATTTAATAGAGTCATGTTATTTATACAAGAAAATAATCAAACTATTTTTTCTTGATATAAAATTACTCGAACTTAAACTAATTGTTGCGAGTCATTTTTAATAAAATTTATTTATGAATCACTTAACTTTTGAAATATATACGAGATCGTCTGTTATATTAAATTTAATGAATGAATATAATTTTAATTTTGACCACATCCAATACTAAAGTCACTACCAATCAATTTATCCAGATTCCAGAGAAATTGCTGTGTTCAGTTATCAAATAGTGCAGTTTTTTAACTAAAAAAAACAATCTCAAAGAGAATTGGATTCAGAAAAAATAAAAGTATGTATGGACAGTTACTAGTAAACGCCTCCTTGAAAATATAGAAAAGGCATTATCAGCGAAACCTCCAATTGATTTAGGCCTCCCATGAATCAAATAAGCACTTTGAATTAACTCAGCTTATTTGGGATTATGAAGGCCATTAACACACTAGACAACCAAAACAAAAAATATTGAAGAAAAAATTTAAGAGAAGAAGATGAAACCCTAGCAGGCAGGAGGCGACGAGTACTATTTATCTTGTGCGGTGAGGCTTTATATAGTGATCAATGTGAAGCGTAACCCTATGATTATAACTCTTTTGACCCCTTAAATTTGTTCAAATTCACTTATTGCTCCCATTGTTTCAACTATTTCACTATTGATATACTTTTCTATATTAAGTTATTAACCTATGTAAATAAAAAGGGCAAAATCTTTGATAAGAGCTTTTTTGAAATCTAGTGACCTTAACTCTTATCGGATACTCAAACTGAACATGGCAAAACTTTTTCCGACTACAAAATGGGTCATAGTTTAGCTACAGTAAAATATCTATAAATTAATATTCGGTAAATTAATAATCTCTCTAAAATAATATTTTTTTTCCGGTCTCAACTCGAATCAATGGAAAAAATCATCAATTTCGATAAGATAATAAGATAATATATTTCCAGAAGACTCCTATGTAAATATATGGTTCCATTAATATCATAACTTAATAATTCTTTAAAAGTACAAATATATCTAAGATAATTTAGTAAAATATGATTCTATTGTGTTCTGTTTTTTCTTAAAATTTAAATCTAGTTGAAGTTCATTTCTAACTTTTCCTATTGCATCCAAGAGATCTGGTGTTGTCTTTTCAAACTACACCATAAAATTATGAAGAATTTTAGATGCAATAAGTGTTTTCTTACGCGTAACTGGTTCCAAAGGTATAGTATCATTATCAACATTGCTTTTTTCGATGGTATTCACAATTTCTTCTAAGCTCTGGCCCTCTGAACATGTATCACTTTCACCCGAACAATCCAACAGGTTATTGACATCCAAATAGGTTCATTCAAATTCTCTGAGATTGCATCCCTCGAATGAATTTTACAGTGTCGAAAACAATTTGTTATTGTCTCTTGCAAACATTTATTGTCCAAACAGGGATTGCAAACTTGATAGCATCCAAAACATTAATTTTTGTTGGATCAATTTGTCCCACTTCATAGTCTTCTAATATCCTACGATAAAATTTGTTCGATAATACATCTTGAAAGCTCTTATTATCCCAGCATCACAAGGTTGAAATTAGTAAGATACAATGATTTTGATGTATTCGTTGTACTTTATGTATAATATTTTGTTATGTGAATCAATAAATATGATACATAAATTAGTAAGATACAATGATTTTGATATATTCAAAATTAACCTTCATTAAATCTCAATCCATTCTTTAAATTAATAAATATAAATTTATCGATTAAATAATATCTCTATAAAATAATAAAATTTCATGATCCCTCCTATATTAATTTATAGAGGTTTTACTGTAATAAACTCAATATACAATAGCATTTAGAATCGATAAAGCTTTTGATCTTCCTACAAATTCTAATTAACAATTTACTTATTATAATAATTCTTTTGAGTTCAAAATATAAATGACTACTCAAACCTAACCTTTTTTCGGCATATGTAGACTAATATCTCAGAGTTATCCAACTAAGAAGCACATATCACACTCATCTTAAAATTGGTTCGTAACTTTGCATTAACATGTCGATAGTAACAAAAAAAAATCATATTCTAATAATGGATCAAATTTGGGCGAGTTGGGTAGGGCATACTTCTCTAATATCTTATACTTGAAGTGGAAGACAATCAGGGTATTACACTTGAGTTGTGTAGGAGGAGAAATACGAAAATATTTTTTTATTTGATATCTCAAGATCATTTTCAAAACTTAAAAACAAAGAAAGTAAACTTGAATAGATAGAGTATGTTGTTATAATCAGATCTGACAAATGACAATTTAAATTGAATTTGGACAAATCAAGATAAATTGATGAGATGTTAAATAAGTGCACTATTGATTCACTCAATAGTCTTGTATAGAAGCAATAAGCGAGAATTTACTTTAGAAAAAAATAATAGCAAAAAAGATGTCAAATAGGTTAAAATATAAGCAGATACTCAATGTATAAATAACTAGAAGGAATAAGTGAGAATTTACTTTAGACAAAAAAAAAGGAAAAAAGAATTGCGTCTGCCGGGAGTCGAACCCGGGTCTATTGCTTGGAAGGCAATTATCCTAACCGTTGGACTACAAACGCTTGATGAATCCTCTTTCTCAACCATTTTACAAGTCCCTTCTAGTCGTTTTGATGGTATTATCATCTTGTTCAAAATCAAAATCAAATTATATTTTATCAATTAATAAAATGAAAAACCAATTTCAAACCAAACCAAGAAATTTCATTTTTTTTACTTATTTGATACTACTATTTTTCAGTAAATCCAATAATTTAATATGTCATTTTGAGTGCAATTAATTTTATCACATTAACAAACATATTGTATAATTCAACCGGTTTAAACTTGAACTGATTAGATAAATGACTAGATCACCTCAACAAACAAAACGTCAAAGTTTTTATTATTAAAATAAACTATTAAGATCAACCACACAAAGTTGATCAACATAAACTCTTACCATAACAGTAAAATAATAAAACAAAGCACAAGACTATAGGAACCACACACTTAAATTCAAATTTCAAACAACAACAAATTAAACCAAACATTAATTCACCACTCACTACTCATTAAAGGGGTACTGACAAGGGATACATGTCAGTACTAACCTTCAAATCCTAAATCCGCTTCTAGTTAACGTTTAATTAAGCGGAGCAATTAGGTGAATCAAGTTTGCATTTAGATGGAAGATCCATAGCAAGAGTGGAATTAATCTTGAAACTAGACAACATTGGACTATTCTTGAAAGTGCAAAGGCAAGGCAAATCTGCTTTGGTTAAAGCAGCACAACATTTATCAGATGGTGGCAATGGTTTAGGCCCAGATACTGCTGCCTTACATGTCATTAAATCATTTATTGTTAAGCCACACAAGGAATCTGCACTGGCCATTTCAATTCCAATTGCTGCAACTATAAGCAATGTTGCAAAAAATATGACCAAGTTTTGCTTTGCTTCCATATTGATCGATCGATCGATTTCAAAATTTTTGCCTTTTTTTTTTTTTTTTGGTGGTGTGGTTTTTGTGAAAGTGGTTAAGGGCTTATATAGAGGATTTTTATGAAGACCTTGGCTAGTTGATGATATTTATTTTATGTTGGTTAATGACATTTCACGTGCAGTTCCAAATGATATGTTTGTAGGATAATATAATGATTTTAGTACGTACTAGATAAGAACGTATAGTTACATATTCGGATTAAGGGTGTACTCGGTACGAAAGGAAAATAAATGAATTTTTTATTTATATTTATGTGTTAGATATGTGAGTAAAAAATATTTGAGTATAATTTAGATTAATAATATGAAAGTTGGGGGTTGGGTGGTGGGAGTGAGGGGTAGGGGGTGGAGATGATCAGGTGTGTTGGACGGTGGAAATGACACAATCAATGTGGAATACATGGAACTTTTTCATATTTCCATTATGAAAGTCATTTTATTCATTTTTAAGAAACTTTTTCTCTATCGAATAATTTTTTAAAAAATTTGGACAATCAAATATGAGAAAAAATAAGATAAAGAACTTTTAAACTTTATTTAGACACATAGTCGACTCAACAAGTTTGGGGCCTAAAGTCAAATGTTATAGAGAGTCCTTATAGTATAAGTTCTATGAGAAAAATTCATAGTTGAGTGACTTTGAGGTTATAAATGAAAGTTAAGTGACTTTCTATGAAAATAAGTATTAGTTGAGTCACCATATGATATATTAACTCTACAATTAACGAAATATTATTTCATTTCTCAATTATTACGACCTCCACATTAAATAAAGTAATTATATATACTATCCAAAAAAATCCTTATATATATAAAACCTTTAGAAAAAATGAGGATCCTAGTGATTGTTTTCGTGACCTTATGTTCGAGACGACCCTGAATAGAAGGATTCATCTAATCTCTTTTATTAAAAAATTACACTATACAAATGAATTAAACATCCCGTGAGTAGGGTTTTAAAGGTAATAAGTGGATTAAAAGGAATAAGTTTGGGAGAATCTTGACACTGACTAAAAAACAGGCAAATTCCAAGGTTGCAAAATTGGCTTCACATATCACGGACTTCATATCCCTAATTATACTATTTACAATTATAAACTTTTAATAAAGAGAATAGAAACAAATTTGTAGTGCTTTTAGTCTGTCTAATCAATTATTCTTTAGTGGTCACGAGAGTCATAAATTTTAATGTATAATAATATATATGATGCTTCTATACCATTGAAGTACATCGAAACCAGTTATTGATGCCCATGGTACTGTTGTGTTGTTCACATATAATTTACATTAATAACCACTTATCTGGCCTTATATTTAGAACTTAGCAACTTAATGAAAATAAGAAAAGTTCGAAAAGTAGTCACCTCCTCTAAAGAAATCAAAACTAATATTAAAACCTTTAAATATAACATGAAGTGAGAAAATGGTTATCAAGATTTGATTTTAAAAACCTTATACAACTAATTAACGAGGGGAAAGTATATCATCTATTAGCTAATGAACCTACCTAAATGAAACTCTAAATTGGAAAGTAAGAGTTGGTAAATAGTGATCACAAAAAATGAGAAAATTGGTGATATCCGTAAATATTTCATAAAATTAGTTGAGATACCCGTACATCATAATTATATAAAAATATTTTGCCTAAGCAAGTCCCTTAAATTTAAATGGAATTGATTCGTACCATCATTACTACAAGACTTTTTACTCTTTGTTCCATCATTTCAATGAGGATTACAATTCTAAATGACATTCAGTCATTCAAATCATAATTTCACTTGAAGGTAAAGCTTCATTTATATTCCTAAGTAACTATAAAGTTTTAAATATAATAAACCAAATTATAAAACAAACTCCAATGTAAATTAGGTAATAAAATTAGCTCATAAAAATATAATCATTTCAACTCTATCCGTACTATAGTTGATTTTAGCTCAACTTTTGCGAAAATCAATAACATGTCGATATATTAACTCATTTTAACCCACTCAAGAAAAAAAATCTTAGGAAACGGGAAGAAAACAAAATCAAAGTCTGTCGTCTTCTGAACTTCTCTTTTACTTTCTTTTTCTCGATAATGCACAAAATAGTTTGGAGTAGAACACTCATATATCATAGATGAACAAAATGTAAGAAATTATTACGAAAAGCTGCAAATGAGCATATTAAATATAATAAAATATAAGATGTAAACATATGCATGGTAAAACAATATTAATCAATATATATATTAATATTGACACTTCATTTGATTATTAAAAGTTAAATATGCTTAGTCTAATAATATAAGGATCAAATTAATAATATGACAGCAACTCAAGAACTAGATTGCTCCTTATTTTTGCTTTGAGATTCAATTGAGTTGAATTCATGCGGTATAAGACCTTTTAAAGAAAAAATGTTTCTATTCATATACTTTAAAGTTTATGAATTGCTATAACGATTTCAAGTTAATACAATTCTAATTTAATATGGATAAGTTATGGTATTCATTTAACCCTGATCTACCATTATTTTTATCAAAACTTCTCTATTACTTAAAAATAATTCCGAAAAAGATTATAAATAAAAAATCTTATCCATCTCACACAATGGGAGAGGCAAAAAGGTTAGGAAGCACTTAACTAAAAGATTGGTTTTCTCCATTTGACGTAGCGTACAATCCTTTTGATCCTACTTAAGGCGGCAACCACTCAATTGCTGACACGCGTCCACTATGATGACGTGTCAACCCCCGAAATGCCTGGGTTCGATAAAAATTCCCAACAGCTCCGAAAATAACGCACCCTGCGTATGTTAAAGCACGTGGTGCGGTTTTGTAACATAACGGTTTATGCTTCTTTTTTATCCACTCTCTTTTTTAAAGCTACCTTGAATTCAATGAAATTACGAATATACCATTGTCAACTCTAGTTGTGTTAAATATTTTAACAAAAAATGTGTTAAATAAATAACTTTTTCTTTGTCCTTTAAAAAAAATAAGATTGACAAATGAGTACAAAATGTGAGCTTATGGTGGGAAAGGGTGGTCTCGATCTTGCTTGGTGGTAGCACTCTCGATAATTGTAAACTCAATAAAGATTTCGTGCTCAAGTTGAAAGGCACTCCCTTCATTCATTGAGTCAAGTAATTAATTTGCTATTCGGTGTTTGATTGTCCAACATTTTCTTGGTTTTACATTGATTAACATTTATTGACATGCTTCAATATTTTGTTCATTTGAATTCAATATTTTCAACAAAAGAGTATAGATTTTGTATGTGAAAATTTGACTAAAATGGAATTAGAATTTTAAGAGGCAAATTTGTCTATACTCATATGTATTATTGTAAATAAACTAGATTCATATATCGAAAACAAGTAAATTATTCTCCAATGTTATAATGTGGTACCTAAAATTTGGTAGTGTGAAAAATTAAAGTTGATTTTTTGGAGGTACAAAATTTTTTTTAAATATTTAGTAAAACTTTCTAGAATTTTATAGAGTAATATCTTTGATATTTGTACTTAAGTAAAATTTAGAATAGTCTAGGATAGTATCTAGGATGATTAATTATCTTAAAGAAATATCTAGATATCTAGAAGATAAAGTTTACTAAAATTTTCTTTGTAGATGTATCTAGAAGAATTTCTAGAACCATCCATGAACAAGTATAAATAGAGGATGGTCTTGTACATTTGTAATCAACTCAAGACAACCTAAGAACAATCCAAATAAAAGAGTTTTCTTCCATAAAAAAGTTCTCCTTTCTAGCTTCCTCTTCTTTAGTTGAATCTTCCGATCTTAATTAACGATCTTGGGCTAGCAGAAGGCTTTTTGAATTATACTTTTCTTCTGCTATTCTCTATATGGTATCAGAGCCATAGCTGTGGATTGGCTTGTGGGTGGTATTTCAAGATCGGATTGGTGGTAAATTCAACTTGTTTGTGTAGATGAATTTTAGCAATTGTGTTCATGGACTGGAAATAAAGTTGTTGATTCAGTCCAATTACAAGGTATGAAAGACATGTATGGAATCATATCTTGTGGGAGAGGATTTGTGGGATGTTGTGAATGGGAGTAACACAAATCCTCTTGCTAACGGACTGAAAAATAGTAGCATACACAAGAAGTGGAAGCAGGTTAATACGAAGGCGGAGTTCATTCTGAAGAGGACAATCTCCTCCGGCTTATTTGATCACATTATAAAATGTAAATCAGCTCATGAAATACGGAGGACCCTCGATCACTTGTTCAACAAGAAGAATGAAGCTCGACTGCAGATGTTGGAGAATGAATTGGCTAACACCACTTAAGGTAATCTTTCTATCTCTGAGTATTTTTTAAAGATTAAGAACTTATGTTCTGAGATATGTTTATTGAATCCGGAAGAGGCTATTTCTGAAGCATGAATGAGAAGAATAGTCATTCATGGGTTGAAACCTAAATATATTCCATTTGTGACGTCGATTCAAGGATGGGCTCAACAACCATCCTTGGAGGAGTTTGAAAATTTGTTGTCGTCACAGGAACTACTGGCCAAGCATTTGGCTAGTGTATTTGTCAAAGAAGGAGAAGAAAATGCTCTTGTAGCCAACAAGAGAAATTTTAAAGGAAAAACAAGAGATGTGTCACACTCTCTATCCTCAGGTGGTTCACGCTTACCTGGAGAGAAGGAAGAGTCTTCTAACTATTATGGTAAGAAGCCTCTCAGATGTTATCGTTGTAGTGAAGTAGAGCACATAAAAAGATATTATCGAGCCAAGGAGATCAATATAGCTCAAAAAATTGCTGAAGAAGGAGACTGGGAAAGTTGATTAGTAGTTGACGCTCTAGCAATAGTTGTTATGGTTTCTATCAACCTTGGAGAAGACTTGATCGAGGATTCAAAATATAATGTCATCGATCATGTGGAGAAGCAAGACACTGATGCCATCAATATGAAGCAAGAAACTCTTGAAAATGTTCATACTGGTGATGTGGTAGCTTCCATCGAAGAAATCAAGGAAGTAAATTCTGAACAAGCAGTGCCTGGAGCTATATATGCCGATGGTGACCTTTTTGGGGAAAGTATTGAGAAAGATGTATGGAAAGTTGAAGTCTCTGATCAATCGTCAGCTATATCGAGGTCAGTTATTAGCTTAGATCAAATATTGAAAGCAAATGGAGAAAATGTTGATCAAATAGATGGAGAAGCCGACCTTGAATGCGAAATTTCAGGCGATTGAAGCGATAGACAATATGATTTTCGAAAGCTCTAAAGCTAATAAACAGGTAATTGAAGAGCTCGAAAGGAAATCTGATGGTGTATCCTACTATGGTGCCGAGACTTCACAAGAAATAGATGACAATATCATCACCGACTCAGATGAAAAGGCTAATACTAATGAAATCTCTCAATATTATGAAGTTGCATCGGAAGAAGCGTGTTCTAAAATTTTAAGCATTGGAGTTCCAAACTTGTCCATCATAGATATATCTCCAGATAGTACAATTGCAGAAAAACTAAGAAAAATATGGAGCCTAGGAACTCAAGAATGAGATAATTCACATAGCTCATTCAATAACGAAAAATTTTATCATTTGATGAACCAAGAGGAGTCCAGAAGAAATTGTTGAGATCTTCAACAAGACGTGGCTCAAAGCTTCGTTTGAGCTCTTCCACGACAAGTGTGAGGTAGTTTCCAAAAAATCACTTTAAGGGGGAGTGTGAAAAATTAAAGTTGATTTTTTGGAGGTACAAAAAATATCTTAGATATTTAGTAGAACTTTTTAGAATTTTATAGAGTAATATCTTTGATATTTGTACTTAAGTAAAATCTAGAATAGTCGAGGATAATATCTAGGATAATTATCTTAAAGAAATATCTAGATATCTAGAAGATAAAATTTAATAGAATTTTCTTTGTAGATGTATCTAGAAGAATTTCTAGAACCATCCATGAACAAGTATAAATAGAGGATGGTCTCGTACATTTGTAATCAACCCAAGACAACCTAAGAACAATCCAAATAAAAGAGTTTTCTTCCATAAAAAAGTTCTCCTTTCTAGCTTCCTCTTCTTTAGCTGAATTTTCCGATCTTAATTAACGATCTTGGGCTAGCAGAAGACTTTTCGAATTGTACTTTTTTTCTGCTATTCTCTACAGATAGTAAAGAAAATATTATTGTCACGATAAAAAGGTATATTTGTAGAAATTTTTGCAATAATTGCATTAATGTCATCGCGTAGTAATAGAAACTTCTTTTATCTTTTGACACCAAATACTCCATGCATTTAATTTTCATTTGCATAGTTATTAATTGTGGAAACTATGATGCATTAATTTAACCTTTCTACCTAAACATTACGTACACAATTTCAAAACCATTGCATTCAAACATCATAGTTGACACTTGTAACAATGACAACTGTTATCTAAACAACAAAAGATGAACAAAAAAGATTAAAAAAAGAAAAAAGAAAAAGGGGGAATACAGAAAGCAACAACTAATGACTTTCATGGCAAGTCACTTGTCTTAGCTTGGTCTTTCACATGCATAACTAATTTTGCCTATAAATATTGCTGCTTCCTATCATAATTTGTACCCAAAAAAACTACAGCTATAGTATAACAAGCTACTTCTCAAGTACGATTGAAGATTTAACACACTTTGAGATCATCGGTAAGTTAACTTCTCCATTAATTCATTACTACATTGTGAATTAACGAATGATTTATCATCGGTAAGCAACATAAATGAATGCATGCATTAGTAAATGATTTGCTGCTCCTTGAAAAACATCATATATAGCAATTAGCTCATCGAGACCTAAGAAAACGTAGCATCACCCAGAGCTGTGAAGGTTTCTATACCATTTTCTTTAATTTTACTAAGGAAAATGGTGCCTTTAAAACAAATTTGTGACAATAAAATGTGTTGATGAGTTTGTCCCACGTATCAACATTCCCCTAATAATGAACTAATATTCGGAATTTGAGTTAGATTTAATAATAATTTTGATTCTTATCGTAGTATATTACCGTTAGACTCATTCCAATTTTTGATAAATGCGTCGTTGGGTTCCCTTCTTATGTTGTCTTTGCTCCACTAGTGGCAAATTTTTCTTTTTGATTCAATTTCCCAGTAGAGCCTGGGTGTTGTATTAATCCCAAAATTCGGCACCAAACATATACAAAGAGGTGAATAGTCTTATCTTTGCCTCCAAAATCATAGCTGCAAAATAGACCTGAACAACTAGCAGCTAGTTATTAAACCTGGGCGACGTGCGCAAGTGGTACTTGTGTTAAAATTATTTTACATCAGTTGTGAAGGATAAAGATTTCTTTATATAATCTTGAACAATTTCTCAGATTTTTTGTTCTATTATTTAGATGAACACAAATGAATAAGCTTAAATATACCATTAGAAGACCATAAAATAATCTCATTCCTAAAAATATAGCATTAGAGATTATATTTTAAACTCGTTTTTAAATCTTGGTCCATAATAAATCTTTTTTCTCATAGTGAAAGTAAGTGTAGAGGTAAAGGGGTGAGACTTGAGAGTGGGATGATTAGATCATCGATCAGTCTAGAATAAGTTTAAACTTATTTCTTTATGATTAGATTCATCTGTCTAGAATAAGTTTAAACTTATTTCTTTTTAAAAAGTATTTTTCAAAATATTTCGACCAGCCATATACCAAAACACACCCTAAAAGACACTAATTTGCATCTATACAGAGAATGATCAGATTAATTAAGATTAATTTATAATATTGATGAAACATATTCGAATTTGACTTTTTCTCAGCCCAATTGGTTATGGAATCCTTTGCTTTGTGTTCAAGGTTGACTCTTAAGTACATCAACTACCCTCTAGATGATTAAACCAGCCAATAAATTTAATATGTTGTAGTTGTTTGTTCATTTTATTTTTTAAATACTAAATTTATTACTACTATTTATATTTATTTTTTAGGTATAATATAATATTTTTTTAAATGTGCATTGTCAATATATAAGAACTAAACTCGAAGCAAAAAATTACAACTCGTGGAGATCTGGAGAAGATAGAGTGTATGTAGACCTTACTACTATTTCGTGGAAGTAGAGAGGTTGTTTCTGAAAGATCCTCAATTCAAGTGTGTCAACCCAAATAAAAGAAGAAGAACAAGAAAACATAGTACATTCATAAGAAAAGTATTGTAAAGTCTATAAGAAACAAACAATAACAATAGCAAAATAGTATGGTAATTCAAAATACTAATAAACAATATATGACAAGAATTATAAGATTACAACTATTACTACAACAAATACTAACAAGCCCGAAACCTTACCTTCGCAAAGCAAGGTTTCAAAATATCTTTATTGAAACATTTTTTTTAAAAAAAAAAAAAAAAGGAAAAGGAAAAAAAAAAGACCCATGTTTTCTTGTATAATCTCTCTCTCCTTGACTCACTCTGTCTTTTCTTTAAGCTGAAGCTTCACAGTTTCTTACTAGGTATCCTTCATTATTTTTCCTTGCTTTCCGCGTTAAATTAGAACCAACTCTGTTAGCAGTTACATTTCTCTTTCTCTTTATATATATATGAAATTTTTATACATATCTATCTACACTGAAAAATTAAGCTTGAACCACAAAGAACATTGCTTCCCGTGTTTTCCATCTCAAATTTAGTTTAATTAAACTCATGCGTGCAAGCTATTTGTTCTAATTTGTGTTGTGTCAACCCCGAAGCATTTTACTTGGCTCTTAACTCTTTCATTTCTCTATAAGCTTCTTCCTTTATCACTAGCCTTTAATCTTTATCTTCCCCTTTTTTTTATATATATATATATATATACACCTGTTCTTTACCCCTCTTTCAATTTTCAGAACCCCATTCTTGAACAGAGCATCATAACTTGAAAGATTAGCTGAAAATTACATTTTTAAGTTGCCCCATTTGAGATCTTGGATCAATTTCTTGCTGATAAGTTGGGGGAATATATGAAGTAAGAATCTGTTAGATAAAGTTTGGATCTTTTTCTGTTTCTGGGTACTTCATATTTTAGGTGAATTTATTCAGTTGATGCTGTTTCTTGTTTGTTTTGTTTTGATTTGATGTTATGTTATGTTGTTAAAGTGATTGTTTTGGGGGTGGGACCTATTATTTTGTTCTCCAAACTCAGATTCTTTAATAAAGCTTCTCATTTTAGCTGAAAATCTTGAAAGTTTTACATGTATTTCAGTTGCCCATTTGTGATCATGATTTATCTGTTGCTGCAAAGTTGTGGAATATATGAAGTATGATTTTGTTGGGATAAATTTTAGATCTTTTCTGTTTGTTTTTTGGTTCAGTTGTTGCAGCTTCTTGTGTTTTTGCGTTTGATGTTATATGTATTAAAGTGATGTTCTGGTAGGACCTTTTTGTTTGGGCGTTTGTTATTTTGTTCCCATCCCATTATTTCCCTTTTGAATTTGGAGTTTAGCTTAATGAGAGGATTATTTGTTTTGGGTTTCTGACTTCCTGTCATAGTTTTATGTTGTGAAATTACATTTCTAAAATTTTGCATTGTTGCAGCTTGTGTAGAGATTTGTACTGAATTTGAGCTTTGAGAGAAATATGGGAGGACACATGAGCAAAAAGCCTGGTGAAACTTCAGCTGCAATCGACAATCTGCAGTATAAAATTGAGCTGAATTCATATGAAGCTGCGTGCAGGGTTGACACAGACTTACAGTCCTTTGATACGAATCTACAAGCTCGAACCAGTCATGTTATCAATACCCTTGCTGATGGGGTTGAAGTTAGAGCACTTTCGTTTGATTCCTTGAGGGAAGTAACTGGATGCCTTTTGGAAATGAATCAGGAAGTTGTGAAGGTGATATTGGATTGCAAGAAAGATATATGGAAGAATCAAGAATTGTTTGAGCTAGTTGAGGAGTATTTTGACAATAGCCTCAAAACTTTGGATTTCCTTGCTGCTTTAGAGAAATGCCTAAAACGAGCTCGGGATAGTCAATTGCTGATTCTTGTAGCACTTCAACAATTTGAAGAAGAAAGTGGGGTTGAAGGGAATAGATACACTAAGACTTTAGAGGAACTGAAGAATTTCAGAGCTGCAGGGGATCCTTTCACAGAGGAATTTTTCCAAATATTCCAGTCTGTTTATAGACAGCAAATGCTGATGCTTGAAAAGCTGCAGCTGAAAAAGAACAAGCTTGATAAGAGGCTTAAGTACATCCATGCTTGGAGGAAAGTGTCAAACATTATATTTGTGGCTACATTTGCTGCTGTTTTGATTTGCTCAGTTGTGGCTGCTGCTATAGCTGCACCTCCGGTCGCATCTGCTCTGGCAGCTGCAGCGTCGATTCCATTGGGCTCAATGGGAAAATGGATAGATTCCCTTCTCAAGAACTATGAAGATGCTGTCAAAGGGCAGAAAGAATTGGTCAACACAATGCATGTAGGTACTTTTATCACAATTAAGGATTTGGACAGTATCAGGGTGCTGATAGATCGATTGGAAATCGAGATTGAATCACTCTTGAAGAAAGTTGAGTTTGCTATTGATGAAGATGCTGTTAAGGTTGCTATAGAAGAGATCAGGAAAAAGCTGGATGTTTTCATGAAGAATGTTGAAGATCTTGGAGTGCAAGCTGATGTGTGTAGCAGGGATATTCGTCGAGCCAGGACTGTCATCTTACAAAGAATCATCAAACCCCCAAACCATTGAAGATGCAGAAGATTACAGCATGCTAAAATTTGCCCAAGCACTTTAACATTTATCGGATTTTCATAGCTTGTGATGTTAAATATGTGAAACTTAATCTGAAACATATATATCATGGTTAGAGGACTCCTCAACTTTTATACCATGAATAATAAGTTTTTTTATTGGATTCTTTTATAAAGTATATCAATAGTACTTCTATTTGTTGTTCATTTATTCTTTTACATGAATAAATAACTCTCTATTAGACATGTTAATTTTATCTTCTGATACACGCTGAGGCTGCATTCGTCAATGCTTTTCTTTATTTTCTGATTTCATCATGGTTAGAGGGGGATAGTCGAAAATCTTCACTTTTTCAGTGGCTATATTTGCTTCCCTTGAATAACAGGTGAGACCATGTCACGCCTTCAGTTTGGAACAATAAAATCTGATCGTTCTCTGAAAATGGAGAACTACTCGATAGAAAATGTTTTACCTCTTTAACTAGCTTCCCCGGTGCATATCCAGTTTAGTCGAGCTTGTGAATTTTGAATAGCAGATAGTTAAACACAAAATATGATACTTATCTTTCTTCATTTGACTGAAAAAAACATAAACTTTTCCAGTCGTACCTTCAGACCATTTAAGAGTCAACATGAGGACCATTGTTATTGTTATTAATACATACGAGTCATGGTGATGGTCCCAAATGCTTTGAAGTTTTCATCAAGGATTCAGTCAAGAAAAGGAAATAAGAAATTTCCACAATATGTGATGAATATTCACCTCACAATACAGGGTTGAGAGTTTATAGGAAACAACATCTCTACCCCCACAAAGGTAGGGGTATAGTCTGTGTACTTCCTACCTGCCCACACTCCACTTGTGGGATAATATTGGGCCTGTTGTTATGTTGTAGTAGTTTTCAAATCACAATACAAACTATAGAAACATGAATAGTAAGGATTCATATAGCCCAATCCCTATGGGATTGAGTTAGGAACTTCAAGGGATCACAACAGAAATTGAATTCAACACAACAGCACAGGGAAAGTTGTACTAAATTAAGGCTCCCTATAAAAGGCAATTACATTCGTAAAGATACAATGGGCGAAGGTCGAAAGTTGAAGTATGTGGCTGTTGTCAAGTATGCACATACAGAGGAAACATAAATCTTGAACCAAATGGATGAGAAAAGTGTTAGATATGTACAAAGTGCAGTCGATGTTAGCACAAAGATGAAGTTTGCTAAACACTTGGCCGTAGACAGCTCACTTTCTATTCCTTCGCGAGGGAAATGACCTTGTGAATGAAAATCAGACAGCAATTTATCCTTGTCACAGAATGTATCCATCAACCATGAAGCAGCCTCATTTTCAGATTCTGGTATATCCACAATAGCAATACAGCGAACGTGCATATGAACTTCAGCTGGATCAACCCCAAAAGCATTGTCCAAGAAAGAAGGGCAATGATGCTTGTAGCCAATTGTGATGTCATAAACTGAAAGAGCACGAAATGGACAGTCAAAAGAAGCGTAATTGCTAGTCTCATTGAATGATCATTTATGGACTAGCAACCAAATGAAAGTATAGTTGAGAGATAACTGCATGAAGAAATTTTGCTTAATTTGAATTTTAATGAGAATAATAAAACCGAAAGGACATGGCCATGATGAATATAACATGGCTTGTGTCTATCTGATTTTAATGCATATGCAACAAAAAGCATGGTATATTAGAAAAGACATTAAGACAGATATCTGTTTGACGGTACTCTGCTCTCTCTTAAGTGGACTACCAGACCACAACTATTTATATCAAGAAGAGATAGAACTTCTATTTTTGATATGTGAGGTACTAATGCCACATACATAAGGAGAATTAGAAAACAGCAAAGCTATTAAATCTATCCACATCGAAACACTCTTGTCCACCGCGGTCAGCTTTGACATGACAAGCCTCTAATATACCAACTGCATCTTATCCACAATACACCTACCAGTCTAAGAGCCCGTTTGGATTGGCTTAAAAGTTGGTCAAACCTACTTTTAAGTCAATTTTTGACTTCTGGAAGTGTTTGGCAAATATAAAAAATAACTTAAAATAAGTCAAAAATGACTTAAACTAAGTTACGAAGTGTTTGGCAAGGTAAAGAATGACTTAAAATAAGTCAGAAACCAAAAGTAGGTCTCCCCCTACTTTTTTTTTTTGACTTAGTTTGACTTTTTATTTTCGACTTAAAAGCTACTTTTTTTAAGCCAATCCAAATGGGCTCTAAAAATATCCCTAATCAAGATGAGCAGATTATAACTTCACAGAGGAAAGCATGACTTATATTCTACCTCTATAATTACCACATACCAGTAGAACATCCAATGTTGCTCGCAAACAGAATACTAGATGTCCAGGAAAAGGCAACAATAAAGTTACAACCAAATCTGAAGGCAATACTACTGAACCAAATCCAACAAAACACAGCCATATCTGAAGGCAATTAGTTATTGTACTGCCATTAAATTTAGTTCAAAAGCAGAATCCATCTAAATAAATCCACTAAATGCCTTATGCCCCCTCATTATTTAGGCAGGACAAATGAGGAAGTAATAGCAAATACTTGGATCATCTTGGTGAGAACATGGAGGAATGATACTGGATTCAATTTAGCATCAGAAAATATTAATCCTGCTTTATGGAAGGTCAAAAATAGGAAAACTATGATTAACATCAGCCAAATAGTTACACAAGGAAGAAGATAAAAGAAGTGCTACCTGCATCCAAGGAACCTCTCAATTCCTCCAAACATGCATAAAAACCCTTTGTCTTTGGAAGAAGTACATTGTTCAGGATTGGCAATCCGTTTTCAGAAGCATATTTTTTACTACGAATGCACTTCTGTTCTCTGTTTTGAAAGTAAGGAAGCCAGTAAGTTCTTAAACTAGTACTGGAGAGAAAATGCACTAATTTAGCATGCCATATGGGCACAATCTCAAACATAAATATACATTAGAATTTTAAATACAGAGTTAAAAGGGAACAGGAAATACGTGAAATCAGTGCCTTCTGGAAAAACAACAAGCCACAGTGGATCTTCAGGATCTTTATAGGTGTAAAGAATCTGACGCAGCTTCAATGCATCAGCCTCCCATCTTCTCTCAACAGGTATGAACTCCATGATATGAAAAACCCATCCAAACACAGGCAATTTCATCAAACTGCTCTTAAGTATATACCTGATTGAACCCACACATCCCTTGCGCAAAGCAAGATCCCACAAGTACATCCAATCAACCTCAGTTCGATGGTTTGCAATAACTAAGACTCGTTTGGCAGGTGGAACAGAATCTCCAGAGATAACCACTTTGGTTTTGTTAATTTTTTCAAACCAAAAGGGCCACAAAGCTAACCAACATCCGAAAAAGAAGGATGTTCCCACTCTGCTATAATGGACACTGACAATTCGCAAGCCAGTAGCAGTCCAAAAGCCAAAATACACTAACACCATAAATGCAGAGAGTACTAACACAATTAGACAGAAAATACCCCTCATCATCCTCAGCAGGGTTAGATTACGGTGCCTTTGTTGCTTCCCAGAATCATCACCCATTTGAACATTCATGTAGTTGCAGAAAGCAGAGTACAAGTACCAAAAAGATAAACAACTTAATACAGGCAAGTACAAAATTATGTATTTTCTGTTGAGCTTGAATCTGAACTTTCTCTCACAACTCATAAATCCATCACAGATTAGGCATCAAAATGTCAAACAAAGCCCTCCCTAACCTAGTCCCCTACCGGCCTACCCTGTAAAACATGAACAAAATGTTATTCTGTTATTTAAACCGAAAGGAACAGCTCTACACTTGGTATAAACTCATCAAAAATCAAACTTTGATGTAAAAACACTGCTTAATACAGCAAGTATGATTATATGTATTTTTTTTTTTTTGATGACTAGGGAAACTGCAGCCGCTACCCTTTGGGTGTGCACAGGATTATATATATTTCGTGTTGAGCTTAAATAAGAACATCCTCTCATCCCAGACTAGGCATCAAAATGTCACTCAATCCAAGTGGGATTAGGTCCATGTATCAAACAAAGACCTCCCTACCCCTGGTCCCATACACTGTTATACATGAACAAAATGTTATTCTGTTAGCTAAAACGAAAGGAACAGCTCTACACTTGTTATAAAATCATCAAAAATTAAATCTTGGATGTAAAAACACTACAACTTAAACTGAAAGTTCAAGCTTTTTAGCTTTTTCAAGAAACACATACAAGTTAATTTCAGAAACAAGCAGCATTATTCCTCGTCAAAACACCCAATTCAGCAATCTTAAACTTAAGGGTAAACTTTTCAGTAATCAGTCAGAAATGAAAACCTGAAGTTGCTGAAAACTTTGTTGAATTGAAGGATCCAATGTGGCTCGACTCTCAACGGTACACTTTCAGCAGAGACACTTCGTAAAGTAGTAGTGCCAGCACACTGTATATGGAAATTGGGCTTCTGGTCGGGTCGGGTGAACCCGTATCTGGCGGATCATGTGGGCCGGTCTTTCATATAAGGTCTAATAATTGCTTTTTTTGTCCTCTGGGTGGTTATCGATGATGGCTACGTTTTTTCATTTCAACCACATTCTCGTGATGGTGACTCTAATATTTTTATTTTATATTTATTACGTTTTGCCGCATAAGTATTTGTTAATTCAATTTATGTAAGTTTAGATTTATTTTTTTTTAAAAAAAATTGTATTTTCTTTTTGACACATGCTAATGAATTCAATATTCAACATCATACCTAAGATCCTTGAATTAGGTACTTTACTTATACATGTTGACATCTGAATCTTTTTTGCCCAAATGACATTTTACTAGAGGTAAAATAAACACATTAATTGAATCTAAAAATGAAATAAAAAATACACAAAAAGAACTTTCGTTATTTTAACTAAAACACTTTCTATGATTAGAAGTAATAAAGTTCACTCTCCCTACACCCAATAAAAATTTTCATGTACATTATCTTATTCAAATTCCATTTATAGGATTACACTAAGTATGCCCATAAAAGTAGAGGAGATCTAGCCAATATGTTTTTTTTTCTTCTTCAAATTTTGTTCGATAAAGAAGAAATACATAGTTAAAACACAGTAGATCATCGTATATGATTACGTACAATCAAATGGATGAGATATGCCAGACTTAGGAGCTGAATAAAAATACTATCTGGAAATCACCATGTAGGTTGTAGCAAACAAATGTTTTAGAGGCATTTCCTCGGTGAAATTACAGTTGACAAAATTTAAATATGCGATTCGGGCATTTCAATAACACAAGTACAAGAAAATAGTAAATCAAAAATAGTGTTTAAATTTCTTGTGAAACCAAGTTACTAAAGCGTAGTGACGAGAAATGGAATGGAACTTCCAGACAGCCATCACCGTCTCTCAATCCATATACACTTCATTCAACTAGAGCTCACCTTGTTACCTTGTAGCTCTGCACAACAGAATACAGAAAATAATGAGATCAGAAAGTTGCCATTAAACTAGTATTGAACACTCACCCCGTTTAATACGGTCAAGACAATAGTCACAAAAATGATCTACTATAGTGTTATTATTTCTGAATGTTCAAATTTCAAATTATCTTTTAAGCTTGCTTACAGTATATCTACACTACACTGGAGTAAAATTTTTGAGTGCATTTGACTATGTGAAACATTGTTTCTGTGATTGGTACGAATATGTTTTGCCATTCTCACCTAAATTATGTGCTTTGTCATTGTCATTTTTTCATTAAAAATTGTATGTTTAGCAACAGAAGAAATGTACTCGACGAAGTATTCAATTTGATCATCCCTTTCGAGAAAGGAGTAAATTTGACTCTTAACTCAGCCCATAATTCAGATTACTCTTTTCTTGTATCAAGAAGCCTCACTAGTAAGGAAAGCAATAATACGAGGTTCGGGAAAAAAATGAAGAGAGATGATGGTGCTTCTTGTATGAGGATTTTAAAAACCAGATATAAGAAACATCATCATATTTCAGCTCTGGCTTAACTTTATCAGCATAAAGAATAAACATTGATGGCTTAGTCCAGGTTAAGGTGGGTTTAAGTGACGAAGGAATGATACAAGGGGATCATTGTAACCCAACCCACAACTTCAAGATGGTCTAAGAAGAATTACCTTTCTCAAAACTCATGAAAAACATCAATAATCTATTCTATTATACAATCATAATTTACTTTTTCAATAATCTTCATTTTGATAAACAGAGCAACTTAAAATATACAGTAGTTGCACTTTCTTCAAGAGAGAATTAGGAAAATATATTCCCCTTTGCAATTTTTTAGTTTTTGAAAAATAAGCAGTGGTACCCTTACCCCCTCAAGTGACAAAGTCTAGTTAACACTGATGAGACGTTTTATCCAGCACACAGAACATTTAGGCAAATTTTAAAGAACGCATACCTTCACTCTTTTCATAAGGTCTTTGGCTTTCTGGTCATTCTTAAAATGATCACGCACTGGCTGCATATCACATTGAAAACTAGGTCAGGCGCACAAAGAAAGGTAGAATTACAAATATATTGAACCATAAAAAATAAAATTTGTGGTGTATCTTGAGAGACCGTAACTAGGCATCAAGAGTGCAATATCTTAAATTTAGTATTAGTTGATATTAAATTGCCGATATGATTGATAACTGATTTATTTTTAGCAAGTAAAAATGAGATATGCTACCAACAAAGAGTTATTCTAGGGTGTCGGGACTATATTAATTGTATATATCAAACTCAACGAACTATTGAGGTAATAACATCAACAATTGAGATATCACTTTCACATTAGTGCTGCTAAAGTAAAAGTAGAATATCGAAATGAAGAGTCAATGCAAACAAACAGAGCAAAATTGGCAAATTTAGCAATTTGTAGTTAATACAAGGACTACAGAAGAGATTGGATGAAGAATGTATCAACCTGTAATATCTTATTGACTGCTTTTGATAATGCAGGTTTCAGGTCTGCAGGATGCAAACTCCCACTTTCATAGTCAGCAGCTAATTCTTCAAAATTTGTGTAGGTCCTAGAGTGGGAAAAAGAAGAAAAGGAAAAATGTGCCATATTGAATAAACGATTGTACTGTAGTTAGCAAATCAGCTAGATGGATTTGAGCAAAATGCGGGAAATGACACACCTGTCACCACCATTCTCAGCACTTCGCTCAATTTTGAACTCATTAAACCAAGGGAGGACGATATACTTGATGTACTCCAGACATGGATTCTTTTCTACAACCTTTGGTGGACAAAAAGCCTTCTTTATCTTGACATTTACTTCTGCCTTAGGTGTTCATGCATGGCACAGGGAAAAAAATACAGTCAGTACACTAGGACATCGGAAGCAATGAAACCACCAGCTAGAAAAATCTATTACGAACACTGACACTCTACCTAAAAACAATTGTAGCACTGTGTTACAGGTGACAAATATAGCCTAGAGGAAAAATCTGAAGATACCTCTTCATCTTCCATGTAAATGGAAGAAGAGGGGTCACTCTTGGACATCTTCTCTTGACCTTCCTGCAAACCAGGGAGCATATCTGCGCGCCAAGATCATAAGGAAACAAACATATCAGAAGAGTTAGTCAAGTAAAAAAAGAGTTTGAATTCTAGAATAAAAAGAGACTATCATACGATGGGACAATATGATAGGCTTGTTTTTCCTCTTGATGTCATCACAGTACTCTCTTGCAAGCACATTAACCTTTCGCTGGTCCATGCCTAATTGACAGATGTCAGCCTATAATCAACAAATATCCTTATTTAGCTGGTAGAATCATAATTTAAACAAATAATTACCACTGTCACACAGACCATAGAATTGAACAAAAACACACATTGTTCACAGGCAACAAATGAACAAAAAGCACGCATCTCTCATATCTGTCCATGTCAAGAACATATGCTTATCCAAATTAGAAACTCAAGGCAAGCCAGCTATATTCATAGAAAGTAGAAACAACTGGCAATGCACTTTTTACTCATTGGTAATCTAGACAAGCAAGAAACATAATAGCATTGCAGGGTTTACCAAGACAAGCAAGTAGCAGATTATGATACTAGAGGGGTAGCTTGCATTCCTAAAAAAATAAAGCGAAGCTGCGTTTGGTCTTTCTAATAAAGTCTCACAAAAGATGCTTATATTTGACTTATCCTTTTTTTCAAAAGTGTCTCTTTTTTTTTTTTTTCCACCCCAACCCCAGGAGGATCAGCAGTGCTCCCACTCATCCTCCAGCATGAATCGAACCCTCAACTCATCGGTTGATGGTGGAGGTGCTCA
Source organism: Solanum bulbocastanum (assembly GCA_037074985.1). NCBI lineage: Eukaryota > Viridiplantae > Streptophyta > Magnoliopsida > Solanales > Solanaceae > Solanum > Solanum bulbocastanum. The sequence goes on along the minus strand of CM073597.1, from coordinate 69,715,722 downwards.
ACCACTCGAGCAAGCCTCATTTGTCTTTCAACTAATTGAGTAAATTAGATTCCCCTTTGACTTATCCAGCTAACTGAACAAGAAAGAAAATATTACCAAATAGTTAGTTATAAAAATAGATTACCTTAAGGAAAAATATGTCAGCACATTGCATGCAGGGATAAAAAATCTGGGCTGCAGTCAACTCATCTTGCTCAGACCGACCCATAATTTGGCAGCACCTTATAATGAAGAAAAAGCATGTAAGCAATAACTGACCGCTCCTTTTCAGAAGAAATAAGAAAGGTTCAAATGCTTTAGGCTTTACCTTAAAATCCTTGGAAGCTTGTTCCTTCGAGCTATGTCCATAACAAGAGGCCAGTATTCATGAGATCTGGAGTTAATCTCTTTTGAAGACCACATAAATTCCACTTGATCCCCTTCAAGATTCATTCCCACAGCCTTCCATATCTCAATCAAATATTGACCAACAACCTCAATTTTCTTCAAATCACCTCCCATCTTGTTATTTAGCTGGGCAAACCAATCTGCAATCCAGATCTTCACCTTGCAGCCAGCCGAAGTCAGTTTGTTGACATTTAGTGCCTTCAAAACTCCCTGTTTAGCAAAGAAAATGCAAAAGAGAGAAAAAAAAAATAATCATGAGATGCTAAAAGGAACACATAACTGCACAGGAGCCCCTCCACTAATTTCAGTAGTTGACCTGCAGAAATGTAACAGGAAGAAATAATGGCATAAAAAATAGATTTTCCTGATGATTTATTCAACAATGTATCACTTAGCTTGCAGTGATCTAATTGCCTAGTGCTTTTTATTTGGTTCTGAATATTTGACATCCCTTTTCAGAAAGTCCAATAATTAGTTGGTTGCCATTAACATCTTAGAAGCTTCCACAAAACCTTTATTACTTAGTTTTCAACTTTATGGGAATATCTCGTCTGATGAAATAGTAGTTGTTCATCTTTTTCTTTAGTACCTTTAGTAGTTCCTGCACTTGTCATGTTTTATGGATAATTTACAAGTGATAGTTAAGCTCTTATTTTGCAAGGTGAAATTAAAAGCAAGTTGTAGTGAAGCACCAATAATTCCATTAACATGATGTATAGGTTTATCAATCTAAATAATTGACTATCGATTGATTTCATTGTATGACATACAAACAGTTCATCTGACATAATTCAGGCTTTTTCGTCAATCATTTAGAGCAAAGACAAATCTTCCCTTCCCCAAATCCGGCAACCACTTGAAGTCAACCAATGAGTTTCTTTCTTTTTTTATGCCTTTTGTTTTATGTTATTAGCAAGTAAAAAAATCCTGCATCTGAAAGAAGTAGATTACTGATCAGGAGACAATGGAAAAACAATCAGGTTCAAGTAGAATTGTGAACCAAAATAAGCCACACACATTCTACAAATCAGACACTTGGCAAGTGGCAAATTTGTATCATCTTCATTGCTGCAGTTAAAATGTGGGTGGAAGTGAGGTTTACATACCTGAGCAATGTGCATTCGGCCAGAAGGCTCAAAACCATCATAGCAAATGGGCTGTGGCTTCTTTGCCAAAAGATTCATCAACTCATCCTCCTGTATGCATTCCTCCCCAATACTCCTAACGATCTTGAACTTTTCCTCCAAACTCATCCTAAAACATCAGTATGCCACAAATTCAATATCACATATGAACAAGACTAAAATACAGCAAAGGAACAAAAAAGAAAATCCTATTTCACTAATAACTAAGTGGAACATCTATCTGGATCCACTATATCTTTTTCATACTATTCAATGCACTTCCATTCCAATACTCAATAATTAGACATAAAAAGAAGTAACCCAAATAGAAATTACACTACCCGAGAGCATATCGACTTACTGTGAAGCTGAAATGGAAGGATTGGATGAGGAAGCTGTCAATGAGAGTGCATCAATAGCTTCTGAAGCTTCTTGGTTATCCATCTTCCTGCATCCACATAGAATTACGGTATTAACTGATTTTTCTGATAATTTTTAAACTAATTTGGGCTCAGACTTACTGGGAAGATGATTTTTCTGAAGCCTCTTTGTTATCCATCTTTCAAAGCTGTTTTTGATTTTTCTGCGGAGAACAAGAGTTAGGGTTTAGGAGTGGTTGGAGAACATTATTAAAATATACAACAGATAGCATTTTGAGACGTGCATGCGCAGCTAAGAATGCGGGTCAACACACAATTTAAATTAAATTCAAATACAAGTGATAAGAAAGGAAATCTAAAGATTATAAAAGGAGTAAAACAAACAAGAAAAAAAGATGAACAGAAACAAAGAGAAAGAAAACCTAAACCTCAACAATGGCAGAGATGGAAGAAGAAGAAGGGGAAAGAAAGAGACGAATATAATTAGGGCTTTTGTTTGAAGGCTTTTTTTGGAATTACAAAATATAATACTTGGAAGGAAAACTGATATTGTAACAGTTGGTACTATTATTTATTATTGTTCGATTTTATTTATTTTTTGTTGCAAAATAAAGAACTAGATGTAGAGGTGTGCACTATTTGGATTAAATCAAAAAATTAAATTAAATCAAATCAAATTAAATTTTAATTTGGATTGGTTTTTAGATTTTTGGTTTGATTTTGAATTTATAATTTACTTTGTTTGATTTTTTGGTTTGATTTCGGATTTAGAAAAATGAAAACCAAAAAAATCGAATTATATATATGTGTGTGTGTGTGTTTAGAATTAAGTTGGAGTTAACCACTTTTGTTCCTTTTTAGTTATTTTCATTAAGATTTTTTTTAATGTTTGGACATCTATAATTGATATACTGTTAAGTATTATGTTTTACGTTTTACTTGTGATTTTTATTACAAAGTATATTTAAGAAATTCAATATATATATATATATATATATATATATATAAAATTACAAATATAACTTTATTATGTTTATAATTATTGGCATAACCGATTAACCAAATCGAAAAAACCCAAATCAAATCAAATTTATTTTGGTTCGAATTGGATTACACTTCTTCAAAACCAAAAGAGTAAATGGTCTAAAACCCCCCCAACCTATACCCGAAATCCCAACTACACACTCCAACTTTAATAGTGTCCTATTACCCACCTGAACTTCATATTTCCCTATTTTCTACACACTTAAACGTTGACCTGAACACAAAACCAAATAATTAGGCGTGCGTGCTTCCACGCGCTGGGTCCCACGTCTTCAACTCCAATTTCTTCTTTTTTTCTCCCATTTCGTAAAACATAAAAGAACAAAAAAAAGTCCTCCTTTCCCATTTTCAATTCTTCTCCATTAACAATGGATTTCTGGTGATCATCAAACAAATTTGCTATCATTGAACGATTATGTTGTGTATTGTTAACATTATTTCGTAGTTTATCAACTGATTTAGTAAAAGGTTAGTTCTTTATCCCTTATTTCGAGTTTGTGATTTATCCCTTAGGGTTTCTGTTGATTCGTGAAATTAAGAGCAACATTGTGTGAAATCTTATGTGTTGCTTACGATTATAGTGTTAGGTGTTCATTTACACCATATTATACCACATTTTTCATGAAATTAGGTTTTTCCCTTTCTCGTCTAAGTCGCGTAATTTTGTATTCTGTTCGTCGTGAAATTAAGAGCAACATTGTGTGAAATCTTATGTGTTGCTTACGATTATAGTGTTAGGTGTTCATTTACACCATATTATACCACATTTTTCATGAAATTAGGTTTTTCCCTTTCTCGTCTAAGTCGCGTAGTTTTGTATTATGTTCGTCTTAGTATTATGTTCATGGAATGTTGTATTTATGTTCATAGAGAAGTTGCTAGTCTGCTATTGTGTTGTATTATGTTTATAGATTATGTTCATAGAGAAGCTAAGTACTATGTTGTATTCTGTTCGTTTGCTAATGTGTTGTATTTTGTTCGTTTTTAAGTACTATTCTATTTTTTGGATTGTCCTCATGTTAGAGTATGTCTATAATTACTATTCTATTTTTTTTATTGCCTTCAGGTAAGAGATGGATGGGTTTACTTTGATTACTCTAAGGTGGTACCATGGTGGGGTGTTAGATTTAAGTAGTGGGGAACCAATATATAATGGTGGAAAAGTTACAGAATTTTTGGATGTTGATGTAGATAAAATGTCATATTTTGAGTTGAAAGACTATATTAGAGAATTGGGATATAGTACAAGTTGCACCTTTAGTATTAAATCACCTAACAGTGGCCTTTTGGTAGATGTTGATAATGATAAGGATATTTTAGACATGATGTGTTCCTTGGAAGATGGGGATGAAGTGGAGGTATTTGTTAGGCATTTGGTTGATGAGGCAATTGTGGGGCCCATGTTAATAGAAAATAATAGTCACGTGGATATGGGAGAATCTGGTTCAGCTTTTAATAAAAGACCTAGTGAGAGTGAAAACTTTAACTTTAGGGTAGGTGAAGACCATTTAAACAGTGAGGACTCTGTTGCTACTTTTTCAACCTCACCTTCTTTCACTACCACACCTCCTTTCACTACCACACCTCCTTTCACTACCACACCTTCTTTCAATACTGCTGCTGCAGATGGTGCTACTGATGATGATATAGATATTGGTCCTGCTGGACCTGATTTCCCAGAAGAAGTAGAGGGTTCTGATTATTCAACTGAGGATAGTGTTGAGTCTGAAGCTGAATTAGTTGGAGATGATGATGAGGAAGAGTATGGTAGTGATGTACATGATGAGGTTAGGGAGTTGAGGGCTGAAAAAAGAAGTTTTCAAAGGAGGAAAAGAAGGGAAAGACTAACAGCTGACAATGAAGATGTACCAGTAGGTAAAGCTGGACCAGATCTAGGTTTTGATGAAAATGAAAAAGGTAAAGTAAGTCATGAAGGAAGGCTAGGAGGTGATGAACCTTGTTTTGCAAGTTCTGATGAGGATAGCTTTGAGTTAGATGAAAATGAGTGTTGTAATGATGATGAACATGAATCTGGTAGATTAAGAAGCGTAAAGTTGTCAAGAAAGAGGAGTTCAAAAACTCCACAAATCATTCATGATCCTACTACAAAGAAAGTTGTGTGGCAGTTGGGCATGGTGTTTAAAGATGTGAAAGAATTTAGACAAGCAGTAAGTAAATATGCAATTAAAAGGAGGGTTCAGGTGGAGAAGTGGGTGAATGAGCCAAAGAAAGTTAGAGTTAGATGCAAAGATGGTTGTCCATGGCTTTTGTTTGGATGTCTTGACAAGACAACAAATAATTTCATGATAAAAACTTACAATCCAAAGCATACTTACAACAAGACAACTAGAAACTACTTGTGCAATGCAAAGTTTTTATCTGAAGCCTTCAGAGAAAGAATAACTGAGCAACCAAACATAAGAGTCTTCAAGTTGCAGGAGATGATTAGGAAAAAGTTAAAACTTCATGTTGGCAAGACTACTGTCAGAAGAGCAAGAGCTAAAGTGTTGAAAGATATAATGGGTGATCATGTTGTGGAATTTGGAAGAATACTTGACTACAAGGATGAATTGTTAAGGACCAATTCAGGGACCAGTTGTGTTGTAAAAGCTAGTGAACATGATGCAGAAGGCAAATCAATATTTCAGAGTTTTTACATCTGTTTTGATGCTTTAAAGAAGGCATGGATACATTGTAGGAAGTGTATAGGCTTAGATGGTTGCTTCCTTAAAGGTGTTTGTAAAGGCCAACTGTTAGTTGCTGTGGCCAGGGATGGTAACAATCAGATGTTGCCACTTGCTTGGGCAGTAGTTGAAAAGGAGAACAAACACACATGGACCATGTTTGTCAAGTGCATAAGGGATGATCTGGGACTTGGAGATGGTGAAGGTCTCACCTTGATCACAGATATGCAAAAGGTATGTGAAGTTATTTTGTAATTCTCAATTTATATATATATATATATATATATATATATATATAATTGTGACCTAATCATCATCTATTGCAGGGAATGTCTGCAGCAATTACAAATGTATTACCTAAGTGTGAACATAGAATGTGTGCTAGGCACATATTAGCTAACTGGGCTAAGGATTGGAGGGGTCTTCAAAGAAGACAACAATTTTGGAAGATAGCTAAGAGTACATTTGAGTCTCAATTAAGGAACAATATAGAGAAGATGAAGCTGTTAGGTCCAGAAAAAATGATGGATAACTTAATGTACTACAACATTAATTTTTGGTACAAAGTTTACTTCACTACTGAAGTAAAGTGTGACTCTGTAGACAACAACATGTCTGAGTGTTTTAATGCATGGATCTTGGCTGCTAGACACAAGACCATCATTACTATGCTTGAAGAAATAAGAGTGAAGATGATGACAAGAATAGCCAAATTAAGGGAGTTCCCAAGTACTTGGAAGTGTAATTTCTCTCCAATGGCTCTGAAGGTTTTAGAGGAGAACATTAGTAGGTCTATGGACTGTACCATTGAGTTGAATGGAGCTGCAAGTGAAAGAAGGGCTTTGTCAACACAAAGTGGATATTGCTAAGAGAACTTGTAGTTGTAGGATGTGGCAGTTAAGGGGCATACCATGTGCACATGTTGTGGCTGCATTATACTTTAAGAAGTTTTCTCTTTATGACCATATAGACAGCTGCTACAGTAAGGAAACTTACTTGAGGATTTATGCCAATGTTATTGAACCACTCACAAACATGGAGATGTGGCCAGTTTCTACAAACCCAATTATTGAGCCACCAGAAATCACAAACATGCCTGGTAGACCACCTAAGGCTAGAAGAAAAGAAGCTGGAGAAACTAAGAAATCTGGGAAGCTTCATAGGACTGGACTTGCAATGACATGCAGTATATGCCATGTCAGAGGCCATAACAAGAGGGGGTGTCCTCAAAGAGAAGGTGTTGAATCATCAACAAGACAAAGTGCACCATCACCTACTGCATCAGTATGGGCAGAACCAACAGGTTCAGGCAGGGGAAGAGGCAAACCAAAGGTAATATTTGAACTTGTTTTACTTTTTCTTAATTTATGACTTACTTTTTCTCTTATATGTATAGAAAACTCCATCAACACCATCAGAAGGTGAGCCTCCATAAAAAAGGGAAGAGGAAGACAAAAAAAAACATCATCAGTAGCACCTAGTGCACCTCCCCTACCTACTGCACCTACTGATTTTCCTGCAACCTCTTCTGCTCCTCCTACTTATCAAGCATCATCTTCAATAGCTAGTACTACTAAAAGAGGAAAAGGTAGGGGCAGGGGAAACACATTTCCAAAGAAAAGACCAAGAGTCATGGGAATGGGTGTGTTCGAAGCTGCAAATGGCTTCAAAGTCATGAATGTGAGTCTTTGAAATATTCTAACAGCTTAAATATTGAATTATAATCTTAATTTTATTTAATTAAACAGCTTAAATATTGATATAATCCTAATTTTACTATAGTCTGGCATGCCAAGTACTAAGATCTACTCTACTGGACAAGCAAAAGTGACAAAATCATCTAATGTAACTGGTGACATTGGTTATACACCAAGTAATACAACTAAGCTGAAATGGAATGGTAAAGCAGCAATCTCAACAAGCAAGCTTCATGAGCTTAGAGAGAAGCAAAGAAAGAAGACAATGGGAAGTAGTTCAAGTCAAAATGACACTTCTTCACAGTCAAAGATGTCGTGAAAATAGTAGATGTTGATGTATTTAAGCACTTTTAAGCACAGTCACAGCCTGCTATTTTGAATTTTGTTTTTTGCCTTATGTGAGGGCTTTTAAATATGACATTATGACTATTCAGGTGTGGTTACATATGTTGTGTTAGTTATGTGTTTTACAAATGGTGTTGTGTTTTCTATGTTGAAGTATGAATGGATGACTAGGTTGTTGATGAAATGTTGCATATTAATACAAGCTTCAATTGACATCATAGATATAAAATGACATACATACATTGAACTACTGGTTGCTGATGAACATAGCAACAACACAAATCAAAATAGAAATCCAAATATGCAGCACTTGAACTACTGGTTGCTGATGAACATAGCAATAACACAAATCAAAATAGAAATCCAAATATGCAGCACTTGAACTACTGGTTGCTGATGAACATAACAACAACACAAATCAAAATACACAAAAGAATCTTCCTATTGAACCTACACCATTTCAACCTTCTATTGAGTCTCCTCTCCAATAACAAATTAGAGTTTGTCAAGTTGTCAATATGAACCTGTCTAATACATAATTCTTGCTCCAACTCATTGATTTTGTTCACCAATCTTGGAAGGATAAAACTTGATCTTGGATCCACTTCTTCTTTGTCCCTCCATCGAAAAAATTTGCAATTTTTAGACTGAAAATGATCCAAATAGTACATTAGCATCGTTCAAAATAAAGTGTAGCAAGAATACAAGAAAAAACACATACACCATAGCATGGGCAAGACCAAAATCTTCTCCCCGGATTTAATTTCGACCAAGAATTTTTCAAATTTAGCAAAATTCCGTGTTTGCATCTCACTAGAGTGTTGAGCATTGGGTCTGATTCGTCCATACAAAGCTTATTCAAGTTTTCATTTGCCATTTTTGATGAATTTCGAGAAAATTCAAAATTCAAATTAGAGACCTAAATAAGAAATTAGAGCAGATTACAAACTCTAAATTCAAAATTTGAAGTAGAAATGAACATTAACAACTAAACCTTACTTAATATTGAGAGGAAATTGTGATTTTTTTATAAAACAAACAAGGGTTAATGGCTTCCAAGAAGAAATAATGGTTTATTTAAAGGTGGAGAAGATGACCGTTGGAGAAGGAGTAATTTTTCGTCAAAATTACCTTCTCACGCGCTTAGAGGAGGTGAGAACACCTCCCATGACAGGTCTGCGTTTAAGTGTGTAGAAAATAGGGAAATATGAAGTTCAGGTGGGTAATAGGACACTATTAAAGTTGGAGTGTGTAGTTGGGATTTCGGGTATAGGTTGGGGGGGTTTTAGACCATTTACTCAAACCAAAAATCAAAAAACTCAAACCAAACAGTATAAAATCAAACTGAAAAATCAAATGCACATCCCTAATTGGATGTACATGTGGATAGGGTCCACTCATCTTGGAGGCCAAGTAGAATACTGTAGCAAGTATGCTGCTCCAAGTTTGAAGGCATATAAAATCTTCCACTACATATGAAATAAAGATATACAAGATAGAAGTAAAATATAGTTACTACTCTTTCTCTCTTTTTATTTCTTTCTTATTTAGTTTACTATTTTTTTTTATTTTATAACACGTTATCAGCACGAGACTCTTAATCAACTGAGTTACAAATATTTGAGTGGAAAAAAAATAAAAAAAATACAAGATCACTAGTCCCATGTTTTTTGAAATTTGGGACTAAATCAATTGAATTGTTGTGGAATGATAAAGGTAATAAACAAAATGAACTGATTTTCTTGTCGAAATTAACTAGTGAATACTACTGCTTCTTTTGATATATATAACATAAAAAAAAGAGAATCTATTCTTTATATGTTGCTCTGATTTGATTTTTTGTGTTGGACTTTAATCATTTTGGGAAAGGGGTGGAAGAGAATTAGCTAAAGTTTGACTATGTGTACTATATCACTCTATGACATGGTGATAAGTTTGGTAAAGCAATTTGAGTAAAATTTTGCACAGTTTGCTTCTAACGGCAAGGGATGCATTTAAGGTATTTGAATAGCTATCTCCTTGGATCTTGTTTATTGATTTGATAACATTGTGTATGAAAGAAAATATAGTTGAATCTATGTCTAATCATTCATCTTTTCACTTGTGACTGAGGAAAATATATTAGGAATCATGAATTATGACGCAAGAGACATCGTGTTGAAGAAGATCGAATACTTTGAATGTTATGTGAATTGAATCAATTTACTTTAGCAATCCAGGGAGTATGCATTCCAATTTCCTATATATTCTAATTTTAATTTTTGAGATTTAAGATTTGGTATTATTTATATTACACAAAGAGTAATATTATTTATGCAGGAAAATGAGTTGTTTGAATCAACAAGCTAATACCATATATAAAGTGATAATATTTATAAGGCTTGTGGGTTTGTACATTGTACGACTTAATCTAGTATGTTATTTTAAAGGATGAGACGGTGGGTTCGAGTATTATCACACTAAGAGGGTAAGACATTGAATTTAAGTCCTTATGCATTATAATGATGAGATGTTGGGTTCAAGTCCCATTGATTTATGGTTTGAGGCGCCCTTATATAATGATGAAGGCAAAATAATAATCTTTAATGAAAAGTCATGAAGTGCATCCCTTCGAATTTGCTTCATTCCGTTAAGTGAATATGGTAGTAGTACATAGAGTTGTCCAAAAGAGTTGGGCCTTCATTTGAAAGGGCTTGAAAATGCTCAACCCAACCCAACCCTAGAAGGCCCGAGGACTGGGGAGGCTAGCCCTTCTATTTTTTATATTTTCTTTTCAAACTTATAATTCTATAACATCAATAAAATGAGAAGATTTTAAAATCAAATATGACAACAATGGTGTTGTTTCAATAATACTAGCAAAAAATCTAATGTAATTAACATGTATCTCGCATAGCAGATACGCGAGCGAGATAAGAGAGTGACAAGCAAGACGGGAGGGAAGCGAGGGCACGAGATTTATCTATAGATACATGTGAATCTACCTAGATAGAGTGTATTAGAACAAACCAACCTAATTTTGAGTCCATATTTTCCGAGATACATGTATATGGACGTACCAAATCTGGTAAGATTCATAATATTACAACATAACGTGTATTTAAGTAATTAGATTATATACTAGTGAGATTATTGTAAGTTACTCTTAAATAAAAAGTTTTGGCTCATGGGTTGACCACGGTCCCGATCAAGCCTCAAGGGCCAAGGGCTTATATGGGTCGGGCTTATAAACCTTAGTTTCAAGTGGACTTGAAAAATTCAATTCCAACCCTACCCCAATAACAGGTTGGGTTGAGCTAGTCCCATGGGCTAAGTCCATTTCGAGGGCTCTAGCAGTACATAGTAAGTCTTGAAAGATAATTTTTATGGTTGTATGAATGAATGTGGGCATTACAAAAAAAAAAAAAAAAAAATGGAGAACAAAATAATAGTAGACATCTTTGTGATGAAGAACATTAATATTGGTTTTCAAAATGGTCCTTAAAAAAACCAAAGTAATTAATTATTGTCATCAATTTGGTGTGAAGGGCATTGGGCACAGTATTATTATGCAATTTAATTTGATATATTTTATAATTCTTCCATCAAAATAAAAGAATACAAAATGAGGGCACACTTGACATTTCAAGATGAATTTGGAGGATGGTTCATAATTGTTAATAATATATATAAAATTATTTCAAAAGACTTAGTGAACTTTTGGAGGGCAAGTTACTTTTTGATCAAATTTTACACTGTCTAAAAGTTTCACTATCGTTGGCTTATGAATATTTGGCTTGTAAACTGTCTAAATTATGTATTATCAAATAATTTTCTTTTACCCAAATAAACAAAACGAGTCATCCCGTGTGTTGAAAAAAAATGATACTTATCCAATTTCTTGTGATGAATAATGATTGAATAAATATTCTTATTTGTTGTTTTTACCTTAACCATCTTTTATAACCATGAATAGTTAAGGATATCACAAATAGAGGTATGATCAGAGAATAATTATCCAATTATAATCATCTTCTTGTTTTTGTTAATATTATAGTATTTCAATTTGTCAATTCACGTATTCTCTAATTATTTAGAAAAAGCTTGTTTAATTCTAAAAAAAGTATTTCGCATTGTTGAAATAATTTTTTAAAAAACAGTACCCAAGGTATTATTTGTGTATTACAACAAATATTACTATAGTAATATGTATTAAATTTTAGCATTAGTATTTTGATAATTATATTATTGTTTGTGCGTATTTTCAACAACTAGTGTGGTCAGCATGAGTTTATAATGAAAATTAAGCACATACATTATAGTTCATTCTTCAAAGAGGATGTGACTTGTGATAAGAACCATGAATATTAGACCATTCTTTAAAGTGATTGTGGCAAGATATGATAAAAGATTTGAATGAAGATATGCTTATATGGTTATGATGATACTATAACTCATCTCGATGGGAGATTGCGAGAAATTGCTATTATGGTATAAGAGGTCATTGATCATCTAATTGATGATGATTATCAAGAAAATAAAAGGTTAAAGCAAGAATTCATTCTTCCCTATGATAATTTTGATGATGATCGAAATGACAATAATTTTCTTCTTGGAAGGGAATGTTCACCATACAAATGATATGTTGAGGAATATGTGGCTAACACAAAATTAATTGAAAGCTCTAGAAGAGCTTAAGTTCTAGAGCTTAAGTGTTACTATCCGGAGGAATAAAAATTATTCATAATATTGAAGTTATAGTAAGTCTCAAAAGAAACCTTTTAAGTTTCAAAGAAATTGTCAATATATATATATATATATATATTGACAATTTCTTTGAAACTTAAAAGGTTTCTTTTGAGACTTACTATAACTTATATATATATATATATATATATATATATATATAGATATATATTGAGACTATAAAATATGAAAAGATTTAAGATCTTCATATTACTGCAATCAAAGTGAGTTATAAATATTTATGTGAAAGATTACTCATTTTTTCATATTGTTTGTGGTATATAAATATGAACATGAATACATGATGATGGAATCTCATGCAAAGTAAACTAGAAGTTTATTAAAATAAATATTAGTTGGCATGACCGGTTGACCATTCCGATTTAATTAAGTTGCGAAATAATTAAGAATTCATGTGCTTATATATTGAAGAAATAATAAATTATTCAAGAACTCTCTTGTGTTGTTTGCTCTCATGATAAAATTATCATTATACCAGTGAAGATTGAAACTGTATCCCCTCAATTTTTGAAATGTATGAAAAGGTAAATATGAGCCCGTTCACCAGCCATGTGGACCATTTACAATTATATGATTTTAATAGATGTATATATGGTCACATGTGCTTTATTAACTTGCAATTTGATTTTTGGAAATGTTGTTTGCTCGAATTGTTATATGAAGAGCACATTTCAAATTATAAAATTATATTGATGATGTTGATTTATAGTCAAGTTGTTTAAGCAGGAATTATATGCCTCCTATTATAGCTCAACCATTGGTTATGAGAACAAAACTTACAAAAGAAATTTGTTATGAGACGTGTTATTTAAAATGTAGCAAGACTTGTACATATCAACCCAACAAGGTTTCCCTATCAAAATTGATTCAAGGTCAGGTATCAAATAATTCTCATCTAAAAATTTAAAAGTGCGGTATATTATTCAATTGTTCCACCACTATGAAATGCACAAAGATGAGTACCAAATAAGGTTGGGTGAATGTTAGATTCTCTAACATTAGAGGGAGATGATAAACAACTGAAAAATAAGATATACATAATGAAATATCATTGATATGATCCTCGTTGAAAAGATAATTCAGTTAAAAATACTCCAATGAAAAGTCCTTAAAAGGCATAATTTATGACACATTGAAAGTGTGATAGATAAATCGATTCGAAAGATGAAGCCTCTTGAAAAAGAAGAGGAGCAAATGACTAAGATGGTCATAATAATAAGGCAAGTGCTTTAGAAATAGCATCATGACATAACACTTGATTAAACCTTGGCAAAGGTTTAGGTACCTGAAAATGATGAAAAATAAAGAGAGCTCGACAAGTTATATCATATTAGAATCGATATCAAATAATCATCGACGATATCTTTAATATAATGTAGCGCTCAAAAGTATAAACGATAATGAGGATCTTGATTTTAAATCTGTCAAACAGTGTGAACAGATAAATGATTAGCCAAAGAAAATACATAATTCAAGTATATTTTATTTCACTTATAGTTCAAATATCAAACTATAATATCAGTGGGGTACAGATGAATTATTATGTGAAAGGTCAATTTATAAAAGGTTGTAAGATATAAAGTATGACTTGTGCCTTGATGCATAAAAAAGAATCGCAAACGTCCTGACATTATTGTATGGAGATGTGTTCTCCTATGGTGGATGCAATGAGATTTTTTTTTTCCAGTCTGACAATATATGAAAAACTTGAATACGTATAATGAATGATTATCATATCTAGCTAGACAGTAAATATTATATGTAAATTCCTGAAGGATTTAAAAGTTTTTTAAGCGATTCCATTGAATAGTACCCCAATGATTGTGAGATCGTTTAACATAAAGATCAGTTTCGATCTCATTAAAATGGTTAGAAAATACAATGCTATAGTGCAATTGGTGCACTTATGTATTCTGCTATTATTATTATTATTATTATTATTATTATTATTATTATTATTATTATTATTATTCATGGTATGTTAATTTTATTAATGTGCACGTAAAATATAACAACACTCTTATCGATATAGATATCATAGTGAATCAAATATTGTTTTATAAATTGTTTGTTCTAACCAATCATATCAAAGTTTATTGGTTATGAAACTGCAGGAAATCATTTGATTTATATGAAGTTTTGATCTCAAGAAAGTTTCTTTTCGTGTGGAAAAACTGTCATATCATATTATTCTACAAGATACAATTTTATTATCATGAAAGCCTGTCACTTGACTATTGCTACAAACCAGTGAATGAGCAATTATCTACACTTATGAGGTCACAAAAGTGTATTTGGCAGAGCTCTAAGACTCAGCATATTCAAGAGACAAGAAGATATATAGGGATAAGCTCAAGAATGCAACACATCATGAATGTGATTTGGTCATAACAACACAAGCAATATCAATATTTGAAAGGAAGAATAAGATTGGGATGCATTCTCTATAAGAATTAAGTGATGTTTTTAATCAGGGGAGTATAATACATGTTGCACTCTTTTTTCCTCAATTAAAGTTTTGTCTCACTGAATTTTCTTGGTAAGGTTTTTAATGAGGCAGCTTTCGATGCGTATTACTAGATATGTGTACTCTTCTTCCTTCACTAGAATTTTTTTTTCCACAAATTTTTTTTTTCAATGAATAATAAATACATCATATTGTGATACCCATTACAAAGTTGAAATCAAGAAGACAATACTTACAAGTAGTTCCACAAGCAAGTTTCTATAAATAGCTTACACAAACAGGATCTGATAAGTAGCTTACAAGTTGCCCTACTATCTTTCTTCAAGCATTTTGTAATGAAGCAACAAACAATGCGTCTTAATTATAACCATACATATTTGTTCTTTTACTATATTTTTTCTTTTAATGAACATCCAAAAGGGAGTGTCGTAAAATAAAGAATTGGATGTACATGTGGATGGGGCCTACTCATATTGAAGGCCAAGTAGATTACTGTATCAAATATACTACTCCAAGTTTGAAGGCTTATAAAACCTTCCATTCTATATGAAATAAAGATGTACAAGTAAAACATAGTTACTACTCTTTCTCTCTTTTTATTTCTTTGTTATTTAGTTTAATATTCTCCTTTTATTTTATAACATTTTTATTATTTTATCTTATTGCAACCTTTGTTTCCCAAATTTTCTCTTTGCATTTATTTCTATTCTCAAAATCTCATTAATAAGAGTTATCGATTTTTATACTAATAAATTAATATTCTTTTTAAGTGAGAAATTGAAGCTTCAAGTCTATTAAGAGATACGTACTAAATAAAAAGAATGATTTCACACCTTAATATTTTTACTATTATTTTTTATGAGAAAAACATAAAAATATTTTTTTAAAGAATCTTCATTATGTATATATAGAGAGAGCGCGCAATAGTAAACATAGACTACATAATCAAAATTCTCATGCAAATAAAAGAGTACAAAATTGTAAGTCAATATCAACACAATTGAAATAGCAATTTTACATAGATTTAAACTTATAAACATGTTAAAGCTTTATTATATTTATTATATAGAAAATTACTTGAAATTTGAAAGCGAAAATTCTCAGTCGTGAAGTTAATACTTGACTTAAGTTCACGTTGTAAATTGAAAATAATAATAATTAAGGAACAATGTTTACGTCAAATATTGAAATAATAAAATTTAAGATAATACTATGCATTTTCCACTCAAAGTATTATTAAAGTTTGATTAACCATTTGATATATATTAAGCAAAAATAATTCTTTACCTAGCTAATAACACAATGCGTCTTATTTCTCAAATATATATTTTAATGGTAATAGTTTCAAATCTTTTATACACTTACATTTTATATAAGGACTTAAGATTTTTACGGATATAATAACAAGGAGTCATATTTATTTATAAATAAGAAAAAGCATAGCAACTTCAACGGAAAGAGTAGACCACTATTTTTTTTTCTTGTTGACCTTGTACGTAAATAATTTTCTTATATACAAAAATTTAATCAATTTAATAATTTAAAATAATTTCACACCTGCATAGCGTAAAAATTCCGAAAGAAAAAACTTAAAAGAGAAAATAATTTTACTTAAGTTTGTTTTCTCACACAAGAAAAGAATAAAGAAACAAAAAAAAGTTATAAATATAAAGGAAAATCGCCGAGAAGGCGGAAAGACGGTGGAAAGAACTCAGTAGTAAGTCTTGGAGAGCAAGTGATTCCGTTCTCAATCTAGTCGGAACCCTAGTTTCCTCCGTCAAGATTACTATGGAAATCGATTCTGCCGAGTATCAATTAAGGTGTCAGCTTACAGGTCACGAAGACGATGTATGATTCTTTCTTTTCTTTTGCACTGATTATTTAGTAATTCTTGGCTTTACATGTGAATTTCAGCCCCAGGAACTTATTGGCAGCGCAATTGATTGGATTCTTGAATATATTCCGTGATTCAAGAAAATTGACTTAGAATATATTTTCATTCAAGAAAATTGTTCTTGCATACAAGGGACATGAATCTTTGGAATGTGGAAGTAATTTTGTCTAGATACATGAATGATATGTGCTAATTTCTGTTTAATAATTCTTGGCTTTATTATTGGTTGCACAATTGATTGGATTCTTGAATGTTAATACTACTAATAACAAACTTCCGTGATGATTGACTTAAAATTTACTCTTATTCAAGAAATTTGTTGATATGTACGTGTATATATATTCTTGCATATACAGGGACATGATTGAACCGTTTTCTTTGGAATGTGGAAATAATTTTTGTGGATCAGCTTTTAAATTCTTATTATTTTTGTTTGTCAAAACTAGGTCCGGGGTATATGTATCTGTGACAGGGTTGGTTTTGCAACCTCATCTAGAGACAGAACCATTCGGTTTTGGTCTCCAGATGAATCTAATCACCGCAGTTTTACTACGTCAAAGATACTGCTAGGGCATACAAGTTTTGTTGGCCCACTGGCTTGGGTTGCTCCCAGTGAGGAGTTACCTGAGGGAGGACTTGTATCTGGTGGCATGGACACTCTTATCTTGGTGTGGAATTTGTCTACTGGAGAGAAAATTCAGACACTTAAGGGTCATAAGTTGCAAGTTACAGGTATTGCTTTGGATGGCTCAGACGTTGTATCAACATCTGTTGATTGGTATGTGAAATTTCTTCATACTGAATATGCTATTTATTCATAGCACAGTTCCTCACACTTACTTATCTAATCTATTGACCTTTGTTTTTCTAGTTGTACAATTGAAAAAAGAGAATTTGCTTGTCATATTTCTCGTATTGAATCAGTGATTATAGTACTCTCTCAGTGTATAATAGGTTTCTCATTTGAGTGACAATGGGCAACAACAGCAACAATATTCCCTGTGAAATCCCACAAAGTGGGATCAGGGGAGGGTAGAATGTACGCAAATGACAATGGGCATTAAGTTAATAGTTGAGTTTTACGGCACGTACAGAAATAGATCTTAAAGGGGAGATAAAGTGAGCTCATCAGAGACAAAAAAAGCACCCCCGTCGATCAAGTCTTGGTGGATGGAGTTACTAGGTACATGTGCTGGTGAGCGGTTGTAAGTATCCGTGGAATTAGTCGAGGTGCGCGTAAGGTGTCTGGACACCATGATTACCGAAAAAAGTGGAGATAGAGTGGCTTTAGACAGAATTCAAACTTTTGTTAGTATATGAGTGATTCAATGCTGCCTATATTACCTACCTCATTTGGTTATTCAAAAATATTGATTGTTCTGTGTGGTCAAAGACTCCTTTTTAGGAATTACTTAGAAAAACGATTCTCTTTTAGGAACCATGAGTATTTGACAATTGCAAATTGTATCTTTGAACAGTGGATGACTAGCATTTGTAAGTAGGATATTTTTAGGGTAAGGAATCTAAGTAGGGCTGACAGATTTTTCTGTTCATGTTTGTTGGAGTGCCTTGGGTATTTTCGATCTTTGCAATGAACAGCCGAGGTCTTGTCCTGATAGCATCCTTCTTGCAATGTGTTAAGGTTGATGGCCGTTAGTTGTTCAAATTAGTGGTTATGCATGCCTGTCTAGTATTCCCCTTCTCAAATACCTCACTGCGTGCATGACTTCATGGTGTTCCCTTGTTAAATGGTTTGCTTACTTGTCATTTGTGCCAAAATTTCCAGCTGGTTAATGTCCATTGCATGTTGTGGGATGTTGTGGGAGGCATGCATATAATTTTATCAATTTGTCAATGGACTTATTTGTCTGAAGCTTTCGTGGAATATCTCAGTACATTAAGACGATGGAGGAAGGGCCAAGAGGTTGAAGTTTTGGAAGCTCATAAAGCAGCAATCCAAGCAATTATCAGATTGCCCTCAGGCGAGCTTGTTACAGGTATCAAGTGAAGTTTTACATTTTTAGGCGTTTCTAATTTTTCTGTTCATCTCAACACTTTTTCGAATTTTGAAGATCTTAAAACTTCGTTGCAGTATCAGTTCATCCAAATATCAAGTTATTTGCATTTCTATTGAAACTTCTCCTTTTTAGCGTCATCAAGATAATATGTAGGTTGATACTATAAAAACTAGGTTTTATATTGAATAGCGTTGCCTGAATAATGCTGATTACATTGATACTAGGCTCAAGTGACACAACACTGAAGCTTTGGAAGGAAGCAGCATGTATACACACTTTTTCTGGGCATACAGGTTTGGTGCATGCTTTATTCATATGAACGTGGCTTTGGGATATTTTGTGACATTTATGTATTTGTTTGTTTTTGTCATCTCTTCTTAAACCACATGTGCTACATTCCTTCTCCATCTATTCAAGTTTTGTTAATGTCTCTCTTTAAGTATGGATGTTAAGAAAGCATTTGTTAAAAGGAAACAAATATAAATATGGGTGGTGTGATGACTTTCATGATTAAAAAAGTTGTGATTTCCAGAAGTAGCATGTGACATTTAGGCTGTTCCCGTGAGAGTTTAATCATTCTACTATTAGGTCATTATCGTTCTATTTTATTATACATATCTTTCTATGTGTAAAAGCATGTTTACTTGTTCCGATTGCTTTCTTTGTTTGCGGTGTACTCCATGCAACTCCTTCGGCTTGTTTGTCAGTCTTGTCCTTCTCAAAAGTTTCATGCTGTGCTTGCGATATGCGCTTATGAAATGTTGCATCTTGCAGACACTGTTCGAGGCCTTGCCGCGGTGCCTGGTCTAGGAATTCTTTCTGCATCCCATGATGGGTAATGTTTTGCTTTATATTGTCATCTCTTTTTCTGTACAGTTGCTTTTGATCTTTAGTGTGTTATGCTTAGTGACCTTTAGTACAAAATAGAAGAATTCTGATGTGGGATCTCAATGGAATTTTATTTGTCTTGTACTTTAGTAAATAGTATGACAAGAGATGAGAATCAAAGCAATAGTCTGTTTCTCGTCTTGCCAAATGATATAGGAGTCTTATTTGAGTTGGCATACTTTGTTATACAGTAAGCTGTGCGTAAAGTTAACCTCTTTCTTTCCTTTTGGATTCGTCTTGGTTAGGAAAAGACAGCAAAGATAAATTGCACACATCAATATGTCACCAAGAGTAACATGTTAAGTGTTTTCTTTGGAAGAACTGGGGAATATCATACTCGCTCTTTTTGGGTGTTACAATGATTGGGCGATATTCAGGGCATTGTATAGAATATAACCACACCTCTAGTGATAAAGTTGCCATTATGCCCCGTTTATTATTTGAAATCGCAATAGCTTGTTCAATGTGAGGAGAGGTTGTGTCAGTAGATCCTATGTTGCTTGGATACCGGTGTTGCTATCTGGTACAGGTGTATATCTAGAGTTTGGATTCTTCATCACATATATTTAGGATTCAAGGGCATGGATTGGAATACAGGTATGAGTGCTGGATACGACTATAAATGTATATTACAACATATATAAGTGTACTTTTCGACAATTAATTGCAGTGTTAAATGCAATAAATAAATTTTTTGTGAACATTTAATATTTTTTCACAAGTTATCTCATGTATCACAAAGTATTCTAGTACTTTATGTGTGTATATAAATCAAAGCTCAAACCAATCAACCTATACTTATTAACCATAGGTGTAGTTGAAGCACCCAAGTTAGGTTACCAAATCCGGTGCAGATCTCACTCACGCCACACCACAACCAAATCGTGTTGGATTGACACAAGTGCAACAAGGTTTTTGATGGAACCGAGCAACATAGGATCCTTGCAGTGAAAATTGATATCAATATATGGTGTATACGTGTAACTTTGTATTACGATAATCATTTGGATATGCATATGAATGAGTAGGAATTTTAATGGATATTCAACAAAGACTCTTAGGGGTCGTTTGGTTGGGAACTAGTTATCCCAGGATTAACTATCCTGGGGTTAGTTATCCTGGGAAACTTATCCCACCATGTATATGGGATAAATTATCCCATCACTATGCTATAAATGGTGGGATAAGTTATCCCAAACATGTCAACCAAACAAAACATCTAAATTTTATCCCAGGACTATTTATGTTTATCCCTCACACCAGACGAGCCCTTAAGGTATAGTCCTTGGAGATATAACAAGTTAACAACAGGGTATAAACTTTATGGAGAGTTGTGATTCCAGAAAATATGGTAGGGGTCAGAAAAGTTCAATGGCTACAGTAACTTCAAACTTGTGAAGAGAGTTAGAGTTCATTCCTGGAAGCACAGATGGACGGCAGCTTGAGCATTGCCTTTTCCAACCATTTTTCAGCATCTCAAGTAAGTGGAACATGATAATTCATCAAGTGCACATGTTTGAAGATGACAAACCTTGTGAGATCCGAGATTCAGGAGGAATTTAGAAGATCTAGAGGTAAAAGAACTCCAGAAACTGTATGAAATTTATCCAAAAGCAGAATCATATAGTTAGAATAGAATAGTTGGTATACTACATTTTCAAACTTTCAGGAGAAGATGTGGGCCACTCTGTTAGTGGATTTGCGGTTGTGAGCAAGTTGTGGTGGTCAACACTAAAGGTTTATTAAGTCCGACGTTCAATCCCGGCAACTGTAAAGCAAATTGTTTAGTTGGACCTTCAAAAGGAGGATTACGATGGAGAACATGGATATATATCCATTGGCAGTTATGTTGGTGATTGATGGAGAAAAATTGGAGACTGATTGAAGGGTTAAAAAGTGACTTGGTACATCTGAGATCGCATCTGTTGTTTTTTTGATAAACTATTATTGCACTCATGAGATCCCCCTTAGCACTTGACTTAGCATAGATGTCTGGGTGTGATTCGTGAAGAATCAATTCTTTCTGTCGGTTCTCTACTTTTTTTGTGTTTTTCCTTCTACTATTCTCATCTGTAGGGTTCATATCATACCACCAGTTAATTAGGTGCATGGTTAAGATTCGGAAGTTATTCGGTTATCTCACAGAGCCATAGTTTAATCTTCCAGTAAGTTTCTTTGGTCCTTCTCCTTCCTAACAAAGTGTTATTTCTAATCCGTGCATAGCTCATTTTGACAGTACCATAAGGCTGTGGGAACTTAGTGGACAAGTTTTACTGGAGATGGTTGGTCACACTTCTATTGTCTATTCTGTTGATGCTCATGCCTCTGGGCTTATTGTCAGTGGTAGTGAGGATCGTTTTGCAAAGATCTGGAAAGGTAATATTGTAATTCATCCATTGCAGTTGTGTACGTTTTTTCACAATGATCTTTCTGTATATGCAGCTCGTGCCATACCTATCTCAGCCTTTTGGCTAAGATCAAATATATGCAGCTCTGTCTATTTAACCAGTAAAGTTTTGTTTCAGAAAAGATGGCTGATAAAAACCATTTATTGTAAATTGTGAAGATCGAAATAGTGCATGCAACTGTTCTGTAGTTGCTTATTCAAGTGAAGCTCTTTGGAGTTTAGCCTCTGACTTTGCCTGTGTTTGTTCTTTCTTCTTCTTTGCTCTTCTAAAACTGGCATTGGTCCCCTCAATTAGTCACTGATTATTACATATTAACATTTCAAAGGTCAATAAATAACTGATGGGACAATTGGAAGCTCTCTTCTCATTCTGACATTCATATATTGGGAGGTGGGTGGTGGGTGGGTGGGAATGTATCATGACCACCATGCCCTTTATTCTGTAATTTCCTGTATAAAGAAAAAACACTAATGTACTGGATGGTGAATGCCTTGCTGGTAGCTACTATGACCCAACATGCCCCCTTTTTTATTTTAATGTGGTTTCTTTGGCAAAGGACTGTTGCATTAAAGGAGTTTAGGAAAAGTTTTCTCTTTCAAATACCTAAGTCCTAGTAGTCACTGCTGTATCCTAACTGCAATTTGTAAATGTCCTCTATTTCCTTAATTTTTTACATTGTGATACTTCTTATCTGATTGTCTCCCTCTAATGGTGGACGTGAAATCATTGTGTTGCAGATGGAGTCTGTGTCCAAAGCCTAGAGCATCCCGGCTGTGTTTGGGATGCCAAATTCTTAGACAACGGCGACATTGTGACCGCATGCTCTGATGGTTTGGTGCGCATTTGGACTGTCCATCAGGATAAGATTGCTGACCCGCTAGAACTAGAGTCATATGCTGCCCAACTCTCACAGTACACACTCAGTAGGTTTGACATCCAGACTCTTCTAATTTGTCTTTCTTGCCATATTTTTGGGATTTGGATTAGTCCTTACTGTAGGTTTGGCATCCAGACTCTTCTAATTTATCTTTCTCACCATATTTTTGTGATTCGGATTAGTCCTTACCCCGCATCCCTTTCGATTGGCGTAAAGCTTTTGTGTGATTAATAGTGTAAGATGAAATACTTC
This sequence comes from Solanum bulbocastanum, assembly GCA_037074985.1. Lineage (NCBI taxonomy): Eukaryota > Viridiplantae > Streptophyta > Magnoliopsida > Solanales > Solanaceae > Solanum > Solanum bulbocastanum. The sequence goes on along the minus strand of CM073597.1, from coordinate 69,692,511 downwards.
GGCATGCTGCGCTTGTTAATGATAGTCACTTTGTCACAAGTCTAAAATTTTCATGTTATCTTTATGTTTTTGTTTTCTCCTTTTCCCTTTTTTGGGTTCTAAAGGTGCTTGCTTTCTTAGGAAATTCTAAATTCCTGGTTTGGTTTGTGCATGGAGTTTGTCAAAACTAAACGTCTTTCTTGCTGTTCATTTTCTCTTACATGCAGCCGTTGAATTAGAAGATGCTCACAAATGCATTGTTTTTTGGATAGCAAATTATATATTGGTGGTCTAATTCAAGTTATATTTCATTTTATCTTAGGAAGAGAGTTGGAGGGCTGAAATTAGAAGAGCTTCCTGGGCTTGAGGCCTTACAAACCCCAGGTGTGAATATGATAATGCCTATTGCTGTTGTCCCAAGTATCAATGGTTTCAATCATCTCATCATTTTTCATAAGATGTCTCGTCAATTTACTGTTGGACCAATTAAAAAGAAGTGTGGAATTCGAGTAGAAGTTGGATAAGTGACCCATCAAAAGTAGAAAAGGAAAAGAACAAGTAGTTGCTTATGTGACTGTTTTTTCTTCCATTTCAATATTCAAAACTAAGAACCTGCTCAAAAGAACATAAGGGTAACAGGAAAAATCTAGTATCTGACACTGCCTGAAACCTTTATTATTGGAAGTGAAAGCTGGATTGAAGTTCTCTCGTCTCTATAACACTTTTATTTTGATGTGTTGAGTAGGTACTAGTGATGGACAGACCAAAGTTGTCCGTGAAGGAGACAATGGAGTGGCGTATGCATGGAATATGATGGAACAAAAGTGGGATAAAGTAATAATAATATTTATGTTTGTATTTTGCTTTCAATGATATATTCTCCATATATTTGGTCATTTTCGCACCCAAGGATGTGGCCTAGTAGTCAATGACGTGGGTTGAGAACCATGAGGTCACAACTTCAAATCCTAACACTAGTTGATTTCTTCCCATTTGTCCCAGCCTTGGTGGACATAGTTACTTGGTACGTGCTGCCGGTGGGAGGTTTGCAGGTACCTTGTGAAATTAGTTGGGGCCTGGGCACCGCGGTTATATGGATTTTTTTGTCATTTTCATTACTAGTCTTTTTGGGCTTTTTAATTTGTTGTGTTTCCTTCTCGCTGGGGTATCCCCAGGGAGTTGGGAAGGTGTGATCCTCTGCTAGTGTATATTTGATTGTCTCTTGTGCTCTGTAGCTAAAATTTTGGTCTGAATATGCATAAACATCCTTATAGCTAATTTGTATTACCTTATGTCACTGTCTGCATTTTATAGGGTCTGCATTTGTTGTGGATTTACGTTCTTCTATGTAGTCAAAATTGCACTTGAGTAGTTTCTGACTTTCTGTTGCTAGCCCGTCTACATACTTGATGCTTTTGTCATATGCAATTACGCATGCTGTTCTTATGCCTTTTGTTATCAATTTAGATTGGTGAAGTGGTTGACGGGCCCAATGATGGCATGTCACGCCCTCTTCTTGATGGTATCCAATATGATCATGGTCAGCACTGCTTATTCCGCTCTACCCTCTTCACACTGGTCCTTCATATCATCTTTTTACTTCCAATCACCATAACTTTTTTTTTGGATACAGTGTTTGATGTTGATATTGGAGATGGTGAACCTGTTCGCAAATTGCCCTGCAATCGCTCAGGTATTTTAATTTTCTGTTTTGAGTTATTGAGGAGGGATGTTTCTGTAGTATCTGGAATTGGGGTCTTCCTCTTAGGTTTTGTTGGCATGGCATGGTGAACTTGTAATACTTGGCCACATTTTCCTCCGAGTTTTTCTAGAGTTAGCATCCATGGTTATGTTTGTCGATGTTCTGCATCACTTGGAATAACCTTGGGGACTGTGGATAGGTTTGGAAAATGTTTTATCCAATTGGGGAACGTATTTGCGATTGTCACTACTGCCTTCCGATCATTATACACATGCCATTTACTTAATGATGAACCAAAATAAAAAATCTATATTTATGTGAGTTTTTCCTATTTGAAATAATATAGGCATGAAACCATTAATGACATGATTTAGGTTTTTCTTGGCTATTGAATTAAAAATTATCAGAATTTTTTAATTATATTAATTGCTGGAAGGAAAAAGAGAGAATTCAAGAAGCCAAGGACTTCTTGGACCTTTTGTTATTGTTTTGTTTATTCGTTCAATTTTTTAAAAATCTTTTTTGCTGTTTATTATATATAATTTTGTACAACTAACTTTAAAAAAAAACAATTTTTGTTTAAACTGTATTTTGTGGTTGGAGTTTTTAAGTAGGTCTAGGGGTGGACAAATTACCCCATGAAAATATGACCTGCTCAAAGTAGATTGGAATATTCTGTCAGGTCAATTTTCCACAATCCAAGTCGGCCTATCTAAAAGGCGGATTGATTTGGGGTAAATATGCCAACCCATATTAACCAATAAAGAGACTTGTCAGTATATGCTTTTTAATTTTATTGTTTGATATGTTAAATATAGCCATAATATTGAGCAAAAGGTTTTATTAGTTTCGTTTTGTAATCCATCAAATTATCAGAAAAGAAATTAAAATTTGGTCACAATTGGGTGAGTTGCTCTATGGCCCGTTGTTTAGCCCATTTTGACTCATCTCATCCCAGCCAAAGTGTAACCTTTTCGTTGATTTTGCCTATTTTCACCTGCCTAAATTCAGGTGAACTTGTCCATTTGACACTCAAAAGTAGGTTGTATCACTTACAAATTGCATTTAACTAAACCACATTTTGAATAGAAAATGAAACTCTAGAAGCAAGCTGAGGAGATTAAGTTTGAAAGATTTGAGAATTTTCCCCGGAAAAGACATGTCCGTGTTGTTGAAGACATTTTTAAGTAAATAAATCAGAACTGTACTCTCTCTAGCAATTTAGCTTTTAGATGAGATGATCACACACCTAGATATGGTATTAGAGTAAGCTAAGATCCTCGTTCGAGTCTCATTGCCTACCATCATAAAAAAGTATATTCATGTGCTCGGCTCGTGAAAAAGAGTCAGGCTTGCACTTAAGGGGCCGTTTTGAAGATACAATTAAGTAAATAAATTAAAAGTGTGTGTTTCTTCTCTTAAAATGAAGTGTGTATTTTATCCTCTCTTCATTCTTATAAACCTTTTTCTGTTTACTTTTTAGGGCAGTTAAAAGTGTACGTGTTTCTTCTCTCAAACTTGGTCCTGCATGACTTCTGCATGGATTTTTATGTTTTGAGGATTATGCGTTCTTTTTCTGTCATCGATCTTTATCTAATTTCTTAGAAATTAGAGGGGTATAAATTCTCTGTTTCTTAGACAACTCTGCGTGACCTGACATCCAAAACTTCTTTTGAGTAATTGACAGATAATCCATATGACGTTGCTGACAAGTGGCTACTCAAAGAGAATCTGCCTCTTTCTTACCGTGAACAAATTGTGGAGTTCATTCTTCAAAATACTGGTCAGAAACAGTTTACTCCGGATCCATCATTCCGTGACCCCTACACTGGCAGTAAGAAATATTTATTTGGTTATGGAATAATACTTTTGATTTTGATTTTGCTGCTGCCTCCGCTTTGTCCCTCTGTTTTCATGGTACTAAAACATGTCTCATATTTGTTCCTATCTCTTACTTGCAGGTAGCGCTTATACACCTGGTCAACCTTCAAAGTCAGTTGGTAAGTTTGAAGTATTTTAAAATTTACTTGTTTCCCAATTTGCCTTTTTTGGAGTATTGATAAAATCAACTTACTTTTGTCATTATTACTTGCAGCAAAACCTACTTTTAAGCATGTCCCCAAGGTAATCTTTCTACAGAGGAATCGAACGAGTTGACCAGACTCATTCTACAGCCAGTCAAATGGTCTCCTTGTACTGAATGTTCATGTACATCCAGTTACAACACAGTAGGCACAAGTGCAGCAAAGCATATAAAGATGATCAATGTAGAATTCGTATGTTCTGTGTGATACAGTTAGTATATGTGGTTTTAGTGCTGCACATATAAGTTGCTTAATCTTTGTGAAAGAAATGTTTAATATTTCAAGAGGGTTTTCAGATATGACAATTAGAAGGGTGTCAATTTGTTTTTGGCACTTCAAAGCAGTGAGCTCTTGTGGCTTCTATGCAGTCAAAGCTTTACATAATTGTAGATCTTTTATGATAGGAAATAACTAATAGATTTATTTGACTCGGTGTAGTATTCAGTGATCACATTAGCACAATTCAGTTTGTCTTTTGGTCAGGATTGTAGGCTGTTCTAGTATATGATAAAAGGTAATTATGGATTATGATGGTGTAAACTTATTATACACTACAAAAAAGCTTATTGTACACAATCAGTCTGTTATTTATGGATGTCATTAACGATACAAACATATGGAATGGATTTTCCCTTCTTGTGGTTCTCTGAAGTTTAGTGTGGAGAAATGAATAGTGTCAAAATAATATGAAGCAACCGTCACATGTTTGACTATTTATAATATTACAATTCAGAAACAAGACCAACCACACCATTTAGTCAATTATTGTGCATGCAAAACTATGAAAAATTGAACTGCTTGTATGAAGTATTGAACTGATGAAAGAGCACTTTGCTACTTTAAAACACAAAAGATATTTTGGTTTTGTTTTACTGATACCAGGATTTTTCTTTCATTTTCTTTCCAGAAAGGAATGCTTGTCTTTGATGCAGCACAATTTGATGGTATCCTCAAGAAAGTTTCAGAGTTCAATAATACTTTACTATCTGCCTCAGTAAGTTGTGTTTGTAATTGGTATAAACTACTTCTTGTCCTTCCATTCACAAGATGTTATAATTCTATACCCTGTTAGGAAACTATTATTGCACCGTGATAAATATTTTAACTAAACATTATAAAAACAATAAAAAAACTAACATTTTGAGATGACTACTCATCTTCTTGCTATTTATTGATTGAATTTTTAATTTGCTTAAGCAGTGTTTGAAGTCCTTATGATACGAAATGCCAATATATATTTTTTTTGCTATAAAGTTCAAAATATGAGGTTTGAGAAGGGTTAATTTTTCTTTTTCTTTCATTACTCACGTTTGTTCAATAAATCATCCTGAAGGAGCAAAAACATATGGTATTGACTGAAGCTGATATGTCCAGACTGGCTTCTATCATTCATGTTTTGAAGGACACATCACACTACCATAGCAGTAAATTCTCAGACGATGATGTTGTAATGGTGCTGAAGTTGCTAAAATCTTGGCCGCTGACGATGTTATTTCCAGGTGACCGTTTCTTCTGAAATATAGTATTTAAATTGTTAGGAATATCTGAAGTGTAGGCATTGAATAATGAACCCACAACAAAACCAAAAATTTCTTCCAAAAACTAGCTGCACGGACATCCTGTTTTGTCTAAATTATGGAAATGATGTTCATCAGTTGAATGCTACTTTTCATTATGAATATTATTAAAACAGGAAATTCAAATTAAAGCAGGTATAAGGTTCCAACAGAACAGGCCTTGAGATTGATAATCAATTCCTTCTAACCCATAGCATTCTTTTTGGCATGGTTCATCTGTAAGGAGTTGTAGGTGCCAAAACTAAGCAATTTCAGGTGGTTTTCAGATGACATAAGTAAAAATTGTACTCATATATTTCAGCTTCCTTTTCTCTTTTTTCTTGTATGCTCCATCATCCTTTTAAACAGGAGATGATCAGACTTCATCTCTACCAGAGTAAAAAGATTAGTTTAGTTCATAAGCTTTACCTTGGGTTTTGATTACTTGTATTTTATTTTCTTACGTGTTCAAAGTGTTTCTTATTTACTAAAATTTGTGTTTACGAAAAAGTATTGATGGGAGAATAAATCAAGAATAAGTGGAAAATAAAACTACAATTTACTTAGATTTATTGAATGCATAATGGATTATTCGAACTGCTCTATGTAAATTCTTCCATCTTTGATCATAGAAATGGAAGTTGTTGAGAAAGAAGCAATCTCAAAAGAGATTGTGGAAGTTTCAATATTTTTTCAGTTGCTATGTATGTATAGGATATTAAAGTTGTTCACTTCCTGTGAAGTGGTTGATGCTATGCTAGATTGCTAGTCCTTCACTACAAAGGAACTCAAACATGGTTGTGATTATGCAAATCCTAACTTGATTATTCTTAATCAAGGTTGTCTTCTAATCCTATTGTTCTAATATTAGTTCATTTTCGTTTGCAGTAATCGATATTTTGAGGATGATCATATTGCACGCTGATGGTGCTGCTGTACTTTCCAAGCATGTCAACAATGCGAATGGTACTGAATTTGCTCTCTTTATGACTTACCATGCTTGTTATTAGTCTGTATCTGTGAGTGAGTTATAAATGGTGAATGCTGTCTTCTGCCCCTTGCGTAACATGCAAAGTGGGAGGGGGTGAATCTTCAGTTTCCGTTGTTAATTTAGCCAAGTTAAAATGCTAGATCTTCTAATTAATTTTGCATGGTGGTGATCACCAATTTTAGTACAATGTGGGTTTCGTAGTGATTTGTTTTCTAATTTTACGTAGATGTGCTTATGGAGTTGATCAAGAAGGTTACAACCAGTCCTCCACTTCCTGCAAATCTTCTGACAAGTGTTCGTGCTTTGACCAACTTCTTTAAGAATGGATCCTATCATGATTGGCTGTTAAAGCATCGTGGGGAGGTTAGTGATTTTTCCATGTTGAATGCTACAGCGACCATGATTGGAATTCTCTTGTTGAAAGTTAAATTTGTTCATAGTTTATTATTTTTGAGAATATTTTGATAAAGAAATATGATATTTATTTACTTTTGAGAATATTTCCTTTTTGTTTCCTTGTTTTTCTGTGATGGTCGCTGGTAAATGCTTGGGGTTATTGGATTGAGGACATTGGCATAGATGTCTTTTGATTATTTCCCACCAATCGAAAAGAAAAAATCTTTGTTGCTTCCAGTTTGATGTAGATCCTCTGGGATTTCTTGTGCCCAGGCTGAATAGATCTCTTCTGCTCAACTTGAAAACTTGATTGTTAGCTTCCTTATTTTCTTGCTCTGAATATGTATATAATATTCTTATACCATTTTTTGCTTTATCCAATATTTTGGAGCTTTTATTTGACTTGTACAGGTTATAACAGTGATTTGCGTGTTTGTTTTTCTTTTGCTGCCCCTGTAGGTTCTGGATGCCTATTCCACTTGTTACTTATCTTCCAACAAAAATGTTCAGTTGGCTTATTCAACATTGATACTCAAGTAAGTAGCTCAATAAATGTCTGTCCAAGTTTTAACCATCCATGACAAATATTCTGTATCCTCGAGGATATTCATGTCTTCTGTTGTTTCATTCGTATTTATTGTGTTAGATTAGTTTTACACTTGAGAAATCAAGTCCCTCCCTTTAATGTGAACTTATAGAATTGTCTTTTTTTTTTATATAGTTAAAGTAAACTAATTCATTAAAAGAAGGGCAAAAGCGCTCCTGTATACAAGAAGCATACCAATCTTTGATTCATCTAGAACCTCATGGGTGCACCAAAAGGAAATATAAGGGAAAAGGAGTATTTCTCAAGTGAACAAAATCTTTCTCAACTCTATCAAAAGCTCTTGTATTCCGCTCTCTCTCCATATGGTCCACATTAGCATGGAGCAACATTCCATGCGCTGCGTCTTCTCTTTCTTCTTCTAAAGGTCCAGCTAAACATTGGTTCTTTCACAGTGCCTTGCATCACCCACTCAATTCCAAACCATCTCAGAATTTCCCCCACGAACAAGACGCTACCCAGAAATATAGAATTTAGTTTTTTCGACTTTGTTGTGCATTTATCTCATCTCTGTTTCTGTTTGTTGTCTACATTTATATATTAAGATCAGCGGCTTCTTTTTTCTGCTTGACCCCATGGAAGTGTAGTCAGAGAAAAAATTTCTCTGAGAAAAAAGAGCTTATTCTGTATCTTTTTTTCTTAATCTGTAAATTCATCCCTTTTTTTGGGTAATAACTGTGAAATATTACCATAGACAAAAAACAAACAAATAACATCCCATTCCTTGACTTCTTTCCAGGAAGCTATGCCTCAAAAAACAAAACCAGTTGCATATTTTGTCAATGAAAAACTACATTTCTTAGTTGATGTTCTGAACATGTCAATTCTTTCTCTAAGTTCTAGTTGTATTTGCTGTATGATAGTATCTCTTTGCACAGTATGGTCCCATTACATCTTCCAATTTCTAGTTATCCAAGTGTGGACTAAAGCTCCCAATTCAGCAGCTACAATATCTTTCTTCATTCTCCTTGAATGCTTCTACTTTCTCTTTAGTTTGAGTTGAGATGTTGCAACATCATGCTGTTGTAGAGACAACCCAAACCATCTAGTGAAGTCGTCCCTTAATGCAGTAGTCCAATCACTTTCAAGCAAACAGGTGATGGGCAGATTCCATGGTATCAGTACATAAGCAGCAGGTATCAGTGTCTCAATGAATTCCCATCTTTAGCAGTCTATCTTTAGTTAGAAGCCTCTTCCTGGCACTTCCAACCAGAGAATGAATCTGTGTGTAGGAATTGTCAATGCACCCCATATACACTCAGTACTGAGTACTTGCCATTAGCAGCCTGGGAGTACTTACGATCAATGTACCAGTTCACCATATCACCTTGAAGTTTGTGCAAGGTTTTCCTGTACCAACTGCAATCCACCGGAAGGGGTCTGCTTCCAAAAATCTACATTATGTTCCATATTTACTTCATGCACCCATTTCACCCAAAGCACATCTTTCTTCTCATTTAACAGCCGCATAAGTTTACCCACAGAAGCAATGTTCTGTAGCTTACAGTCCCCGATGTTGAGACCACCCCCCCACAACCCCCTATAGGTACTCCCTGCATTTCCGATCTACTGCCTTTAACACACTCCAGGGTAAGATGAATACTGAGCCCCAGAAGTTGAATAGTGAAAAAAGGACTGAGTTGATAACATGTTGCCTTCTAACATGTGATAAATGCCTAGCAGAGTCTGAACATATCTTTAGCAGTGATCTTCTCCAGTGGTTGGTGACACTCCAGTTTACTCCATTTCTTTGGAGAAAATGGTAAGCTCAGGTATCTTATTGTGGAAGATCCCAGGGAAAAACCAGTCAAATCCAAAAGGCTATTATTTGTATCATCCTCAACACCAGCTATAAAAATATTTGGTTTCTCCAGATTTGCTGCTAGACCAGTAGTCATAGTGAAATGCTGGATGGCCTCCTTATAGATTCATCCTTTTATTAGGTAGAGCATGCACGGAAAATTTGTATTGCATTTAGGCTTCTGGGGGATGAACTGATTATAATGTAATCCTTTTGCCTTTTCTTTTTAGCTATTTTCACTTGTATACTACTAACTAATGTTTTGAAATGGGTCATATGATGTTTCGGACGTTATATGCATTGGAGCAGAAGTAATTCTGCAGATGATTATATATATCTATTTCTGCACTGCCTTTATTCTCATATTATCCAGCTTCCACAAGTTCTTTTGTGTTCTTGTTCTAACCCAGTAATTTATTGAATTTGCAGCTATGCTGTACTCTTGATTGAAAAGAAGGATGAAGAGGGACAGTCTCAAGTTCTTTCAGCTGCACTTGAGGTCTTTACCATTTAGTGATTGCTTCCCCTTCCGAATTTTGTCTCCCCCCTCCCGTGCATTTTACTATCTACTTTTGAGAAACAAAATATTAATGCATTTTTGGTGGGGATATCTTTTCTACCTGAAGATTGCTGAAGAGGAAAGTGTTCAAGCTGATGCAAAATTTCGGGCTTTAGTTGCCATAGGATCATTGGTATGTTCGGTACTTTCATAGCTCCTTTTTTTTTTTTTTTTAAATTTTAAATAGGAAATATGCCTCAAACCTAAAATCTGTTTATTTACCCCTCATTTAATTCATAATCTCTCTCATTTACAGATGCTTGAGGGTGTTGTTAAAAGAGTTGCAATGGACTTTGACGTTGCAAATATTGCAAAAGCAGCAAAGGCTTCTAAAGACACAAAGATTGCTGAAGTTGGAGCGGACATTGAGCTCATCACAAAGCAGAGTTGAGCTGGTTACATAACCTGGGTCGCAATTTAGGACCTTTTTTTGCCAGAGTGAAGATGCACGCAAGTAAATTATGCTGTTGTTGTTTACAGCTTTGGCCAACAAGAAGGATGTGGATAGTCCCTTCGGCAGCTAGTATGTTTGTTGCTGTAGGAGGGTACCTTTATCTACCTTCGAGTTTATACGTGAAACAATGTCAAGACTTCTCCCTGGAGACGAGATCTTTTCAGTATTGTTGTTTTTGTGGTCGACAACTATGGCGAAACAAGTATAGCAAGGGAAAAGAACAAAAAAAATGAATGTGATGAGAGAGGGAGCTAAACTTGTAAAAACAGTCAAAATTGGCAATGAAATTTGTAGCAGTGTGTCAAAAATTGAAGAAATACAGAAACCACTTAGGTGACAAGAATGGTATATCCTCTCGATTCCCAAACTATAAAAAAATAGTTAAAACTTGCTATGCTATTTTAGGTCATGTTTAAGTTCTTTAGAAAGTCAAATTTAATTAGTGCCAAAGTGGGTATGGTTGCCTAAAATTGTATGATTTTATAAAGGACTCTAAAATTAGGCAGGAGTTCACGTAAAAAGCCTCAACCTAATTTAATTAAGAAAGCCATTAGGATTTCGACTGTAGTTACTTTTAGGTAAGTGAGAAATAACAGATGTTTACTTCATATTTTGTACTAAAGAATATTGGAGAAAAGAATTTGTGCCAAAGTGGGTATAGGCTGTTTTCCCCCACTTTCTGTTAAAGCATCAAAACGCTGGAAATTGAGCATCTTTTTGTTGTCTGGATAGTTCTTCCGATGTTTGCTAGAAAAGGAACTTTTTTGTAACGCATATAAAGCCATTCCTTATATTATTGGGTGTACTAATGTTACGAGGCCGAGCCAATCATGTGCTACTTTTATGTATTATGATGCATAATATTAAATAAATATCACCTTTTAACAAAAAATAATAAAAATTAGGCCACCTTACCACAGTTCTCTACGTGGCAATATTGTACAATTATCGAATTGTTATAATTCACTAACAGACAGTTTTTCTTTAATTTATTGACAATTTATATCGCGTACAATTATCAAATTGTTTATAATTCACTAATAGACAATTCATAATTGAATGGTTTTTTGACAAATTATATTGAAATCAATTATAAATTTCTAATAGTTAGATTTGTTGTTTGCATAATTTTACCTTCTGCCTTACTACGACAATAAATCAGTCTTATTTTTATTTTGATAAGGTAAAAAGGATATTTCGGAGTAGTGTTCACAAAAACACCTTCCTTAGCGATTAATTAACATTGACAAAACTACTAAGCAGAGTATAGGTAAAATTAGGCAGCTACCGACAATAGAGCTGAGAAAATCACTTTATAGTATTTGCCAAACCCATTCCAAATTTTCCTTTTCATCTCATCTCATCCCATGTAGTGTCTGTCATCCATTTTCTTTTCTTAGCAGTTAGCTCCCTTCAAGATTCCTCCTCTTCTGATTCCAGGTGGATTCTCTCTTTCTTTTTTAGCTTACTGTGTCAAATACTACAGTATTTGATTGGATCTGTTTTGCTTCTTCTTTTTGCCAGTTTTTAGGTAAGAGAATTTGATTGTTAACTACCCACAATGTTTTCTTGAATAAAAATTGTTACTTTTGAGAAGATTAATTATTGGTAAATAATGTTTGAATTGACATCCTTGTAGTAGTATATTTTGGTGGGTTCAAGTTCAACTATGCTGGGATCTTGTTTTGGAATATTGTCTTAAATAGAGGTTTCTAATTTTAACTTGTTGGTAGTTTCTTGGGAGATTTAATTAAGGGTGACAAAAAGGTCTTAGAATTCAATTTTCTTTTGATTTTTTTCATATTTTAGGTTGCTATCTTATATCATTGCTTTTTATTGGTATTAGTATCAAGGAAGTTAGATGGTCATCATTATAGTGAAAGTTGGAGACTCTCTGTGAGTTTTCACTTCATGGAAAAATCCGTTCTTTTTGATTAGCAATGCTTCATTGTGAAAATAAACTCATAGAGGACTGCCCTGTAGGCTATGTGCAGTTTTTGCACTTTTGGGAGAGGTTATTTCCACGGCTTGAAATTGTGACCACCCTTGATGACAGAGAAAGCTTAAAACTGAATTTATTACCACTGTGCCTTCACTAACAAACTGATGTCTAGAAAGCTCCTTCACTTATATGCAGGAATGAGTTTCTTTGGCAGTTACTCCTTCTGTTTCAATTTGTTGTCTGGTTTTGACTTGACATGAAGTTTAAGAAAATAAGACTTTTGAATCTTGTGGTTTTAAACATGTCATGTGGAAAGTTAGAATTAACAAGCTGCCAAAAAAGCAAAGAGACATTCTTATCGACACGGACTAAAAAAGAAAGTAAGACAATCAAATTGAAACGGAGGAAGTATTTCTTACTTAAATTTATGCAGAAAATATTTTCATTTCCTTCGGACTTGGTTCCTGATCTTGGTCCTTGATCAGTCTGATGTGAAAAGTTCAGAAGTAAGATAGTTGAACTGGAGGGTAGTAAGTTATTTACACTATTTGATGTTTACTCCTATGAAAGTAATACAGTGTGGAAATTGGTCCATGTTAGCTTCTTCAATACCCCAAGCTGTAATGTCTATAACTTGTGATAAAGAAAAACTTTTAGGTCTTCGGAGAGGAGCATTACATACTACTATTATTATTTATAGATTTTCATTTCTCTTTTCGCTGGAAGGCCATTTAAGTCCAGTCCGGCCTCTTGTTATGATTTCCTGGCAGGTTTTTGATTCTTGGTTTGTGGATATGGATTATACAACAGGTGAATCATTGGATGCTTTGCATTCAGCAGATATGAATTCGGACTCTGGTGATTTTGAATGCAACATCTGCTTTGAATTAGCTCAAGATCCTATTGTTACTCTTTGTGGACACCTTTATTGTTGGCGATGTCTTTACGAATGGTTACAAGTTCATTCACATTCCCACGAGTGTCCAATATGTAAGGCCCTCATAGAAGAGCACAAGTTGGTTCCAATATATGGACGAGGCAAAGCAAGTTCTGACCCAAGATCTCGGTTAAGACCGGGAATCAATATTCCTAAACGGCCAGTGGGGCAGAGACCTCAAACCGCTCCAGCTGTAGACATGGACTACCTCCGACATGATGAATTTGATTCCATAGGGGGGCTCATGTCCATGCCCATGCCAAGTGCAAGGTTTGAAAACTCAACATTATCTGCTCTTGTTGGAGCTATTCCAGCTTTGTTTAGTCTAAATAATGTACATGGATTTCATGATGCTACTGTTTATGGGGCGACTAGCGGAGTTCCATACCTCTTTTCTGGTTCATTTCACGGAGGTTATGCTCATGGTTTCCATCACTCTAACCACCTAGATTGGACAAAGTTCTTTATGAAGGTGCTTTTCTTGATCGTCGGTTTCCTCTTAATTGTTTCCCTAATTTCATAAATATATTGGTGCATATCCTATAGTGTGCTAAACCTGCCTATGTGTAGTAAACCAGTGCAACTTTCTTGCACGTCGGTAGGAGTTAGGCTTATGTATTTACTGTTATTAATTAGAACTAGTATGATCTACACCATGTTTTTCCTCTCCAATAAAAAAATGGTGGAGCTTTTCCTTCAAATTGTTGTGTAACCAATTAACAAGAGGGTGATGTTTGGGCCTAAGTGAATTCTTGATTCATATTCATGCTAGTTTCTCTTCCGTCCATTTGTATAAACCCATAGGGGTTGTTTGGTAGCTGGTTAAAGTTATGCACGTATTAGCAATATATGGATTAGTTATGAGTAAATCTATGTATTATTTTACGCATGTATTAGTTATTCCACCTATTAATTCCAAATAATACATAGATTTCCTCATAACTATACATGTATTAGTTATACGGAAATTCATATATGGACAACTTGTTTCTTATTCAGCTACTAAACATCTCCATACAATTGTGTATGAAGTTTTTGGTGGGTAATAGTTTGGGCTTGGATTTCAAAGTACAGTAATTCAAGTTAGACTAATGGCAGCCCAAGGTGAAAGTTCAAAATGAGTTCTTGTTTGGCCCAAAAATGTTAGGTCCATCCTTTGGATTATTTGCGTCGTATGGCCTTTGTTGATGTCACTTTTTAAATTCTGTCCCACATTATCCAATTTAAATTGTGGCCTCACGAAAGGCTATTTATGCAAATGCTTCCGGCAAATCATACGTTGGGCTTCTGGTTTTGATTAGTTGTGTATGTTTGCTACTTCTCTCTTATGTAATCGACTTTCTTTCATAAACGATTGTATTATTCATGATTTCTTGGTAACTTCTAGTTTGATTTGGAAATTACAGAAAATGAATCTTTTCAATAATTATATTATTAATATATCAAGTTAAAAATATATCGGTATCCTACAAGCTAAGTAAAGCAATATTTGAAAATTGTTGGAGTGCATTGCATATATATATATTCATCCTTGTACGTAAAGGTAAAGAAAGTCCTTATACTTTCTGCTTTAATTTTTACTAATGGGAAGTTATAATATTAGCATTAAAGTAAGCAACATACGTTTAAACAAGACGCGTGTTCTTTTCTAAAGTGTGAGATGATACAAATGTAAATGATTAAAATGAAGTTACCTTGTTAGGAAGTGGTTGAAAATGGTTTCATTACGCAAGAAATGAGACTTTTGTTGAAAGGAGCGTTGAAATTGGTTAGTGTGTAGTCCAATGGAAGTCTTACAAATAGCACATGTCGTGTGTATTATAATGCAAGTTGTAGGCTTATGCTAGCACGCCAGCGCTGTCTCGACGGATGAAGTTTATAAGATTTATATGGACAACAAATTAATATTACGTACTATAATAATAACAAATTAATATTACATATATATATATATATATATATAAAACAATATACAACTACTTTTAAGTCGCAATCCAATTGAGAAGATTTCTATGTAATTTTAGGTCGGACTTGCCATCTATGTGCCTAATAATTAACTAACCTATGATAAAAATACAACGGAAGCAAATGATCCCTACGTACGAGCAATATATACTAATTTTGAGCTTTGATCAGTCTACTTAGAGACTTGTACGTATGTTGACATTGGCAATTCATGTGCTGTTGAATTGGTTTAAGCGATGGTATTATTCTTTAATGAGAATTATTATCAATAATTAAACATATCCAATTAAAGATAATATAGCTAAGGTATGATATCCCACAAGTAAAGCAATACTTGGGAATTGTTAGAGTGCAATGCATATATTCCTTGTACGTAAAGGTAAAGAACAAAAGCCCTATTCTAGCTGTTTTCACGGCAAGGTTGGAATCTTGCTTTAGCATAAATGGCAATTTAACAATATTAGTACCTAATTTCAAGGAACTAATTATTTATGAAGCATACGTATTGTTATTTAATTTGTCCTAAACTAACAAGTTTGAGATGAGGCAAATGTAAATTCCCCCTCATTGGGAACTGGGAAGTGATTGAAAATGTTTTGATTTCGTAAGAAATGAGACTCATGTTGAAGCATGAAAGGAATTTAGAATTGGTTAGGTTAAAACACATGCATATGATCATGGAGATAGTGTGTATTATAATGCAAGTTGTAGGCTTATGGAAGCACGTCATGCATGGTTGTCTTTGTCCATATGCCTTAGCTTGCACCATTGTTGTATCATTTAGTACATTACATATTTTCGGGTATTTCTCAATTTTCAAACATATTCGGTGTGTACGTAGCCTTAATCTTATCTTGTGAAGATAGAGACGTTGTTTCCGAGCTTGCTCAAGTAAAAAATAACATAAATCAAGCATGTAAAACAAATAGAGTATTGAAGAAATCATGTTGAAAACAATTAAGAAGAGATCAACAAGTAGCAGCAACAAATAATACGATAATTGACGCAAAATAAACATGTAATATTAAAATTGAAGAGTAAGATAGTAGGATAGTAGTAATAACAATAGTACTACTGATAAGCAAATTAAACAAATCTTGATTATCTACCAACTTTCTATCCTAATACGACCTCTATACTTTGATCCAACAATAACTATACGCCCAATCCGCTTTAGTTTCAAGATCACACGTCTAGTACGTTGACAAGAGTTTTGATCAATCTGCGTGTCTGATTAAAAAAGACTTGTATGTTTGCCCCAAAAATAAATACAATTTGATATAGAGAACCATCATTCTTAATAATTTTAGAAAAAAAAATGCAAAATGGGTTCATCAAAATATGTATTCCGATTAATTTCCTTCTTCTAGATTGTACTTTTACGTAGGAGTAAGTACTAAGCAATATTAACGAAGTACTAAGTATAAATAGTTGTAGTACACACCCTCTCTTGCACCCCCGCCCCTTACAGATAGATAAATTAACCAAAAACAGTCGTTACAACTCCATAACCAAACCAAATTAATTAAATCCTCTGTTAAAAATTCCCACTTCAATGGAAACTCTTAAATTTTCGCTTAAGACCCCCCATTTACATAATCATTTATGGATTCCTCAAAATTCAAGAGTTCTTGGTGTTTATAACAAAAAAGGTACTAGTAGTACCTTTTCATTTACTCTTACTGCTAAGTTCAAGACTTCAAAAGGGAAGAAAATTAGCAAGAAAAAGAAAATTTCTTGGCCGGATTCTGGCGTAGCGCCGCTGCTTTTGGAGAGGAAGAAGGCGGAGGAAGCAACCACTAGCAATAATGGCATTAAGCTTAAAAGGGAATTATTGAGAGGACTATTGGATTTGCCTTTGGCAATTGGTGAGACGTTTGCTGTTGCTGCCTTAATGGCCTTAGGTAATGACAAGTACTTGCGCTCTTTTTTCGTTCGTGAAGTAGTAGCAGATGTAGTTAAGAACCTACGCATTCAACTGAACCCAATATTTTTTTTTACATGAACCTGGCGTATGTTTGTAAAACGTCTCCACTAAAATTTCAACAAAATATCAAATTTTAACACATAATTTGTAAAGTGCAATTGTTGAATGGTAACAATGTAAAGATTGAGACGATGTTGTTTAAATTTTGAATCTACCTCTACTTGCATGCTAATGTAAATATGAAAGACTTGGGCAGGTACAGCTATAAGTAATTCCTCGATGAATAAGCCAATCCTTATGCCTCGTATATTGCACATATTTGTATCCATACTGAGTATAAATGAAAGTGTGAATTACATGGGAATTTTCATGAGGATTATTATGAAAATTCATAAGAAACTTATTTTCCTGCAAATTTTCATACTAATTCCCAGGAAAATCCCATATAATTCACACTTTTCTTGTAGAAACATTTGCAACATATATGCACACCTATAGAGTCAATCATAAACTATTGGTGTTCGTTATATGAATCCTCAATGTCTACTCTGAGTTCAATTATACGTGTGTGTTTGTATACTTATGATCAGAGAATTTTGTCTTTGGGCTATTCCTTTCCATAATAATTTGGGAAACAGCCATTCTAATTGCAGTTCTAGGCTGCAGAACATGCATGATAGACAGAAGATACATTAAATTAATGAGTTATTGGTTTGGCCTTTGATATTTTGTCATTCATTATTCGGGAATTAGTAGTTCAAATAACAGTCCTAGACTGCAGAGCATCCGTTTTATGGATTGCGTGATTGGAGTTGTCCATCGATATCAAAGAGGAGAACAGAAAATAGAGCCTGCATTATTTCTATGGTAGTAGGACTCGAGTATATTGATGTCTATATATGTACTAAACATTGTTGTTTTTACTAGAATTCACCTTGATGATCAGTTTTCCTGTCTACTTAAACTAATAGGAAACCTTGTTTTTATACCCTCTTGCTTTGGGTTGTTTTTCCTTGAGTCAAGAGTCTATTGGAAACAACTTCTCTACCTCTGAGGTAGGGATAATGTCTGCGTACACTCTATCCTCCCGGCTCCTAGACCACATGTTTTTCATCCTGTATTCCTTGATACTTAGAACAAACACTTTGAAGAACTTGATAAGAGACAACAAAGTTTAAAGAGTATTTTCAAAACTAGAAAATTAAAATCAGTAGAGAAACTTGAATCAGAAACAGATTAGAAACAGTATACAAAATATTTTTCTCAAAGAAGAAAATCGAGCCCACTGAATGCACTGTGTCCCCTTAAGAAAATTATTCCCCTCAAGTACCCGAGGTTAATAGAATATATCCTCTCAAGATAGAATAATCTTACTCACCGGTATATCGGTACCTAAAACCACGATGTCAGCGAACAACTCAACGACAGTAAAGTACACTTAGAATACTAGATTTAGTAGTAGTAGAAGAAGTCCAGAAAATTTATTTTTTTTCCCTTGAAATGAGAGGAAATCCCTCAATTTATAGAAAACAAAGAGTAGTGTGAAAAGGTTCTAATTGTGTCTTACTGAAAATGTCACAACCCTTTGGAAAAGTCACAATCTTTCATAAAAGTAACAACTTTTCATAAAAATCACAACTTTTCATAGAAGTTGCAAATTTTCAAAAAAGTCTCAACTTCTCATTAAAGTCACAACTCTTTATAAAAATCGCAACTCTTTATTTCCATTCACACCTTTTAAAACCCAACACCACACACTGCAGTGGATATGTTGTTGTTTTTATAGTTGATAACACTCAAGTATTGAATTCTTCACTGGTTCTTTCATTTTTCAGTTTCTGTATTATAATGTGTGCCTCTCTATTTGAATATTCTGTGATAACAGGATTTCTTTCTATTTTCCCTTTTTTCCTTACCTGCAGGAAGTTCTATAATTGGCCAATGTGATGTTCCAGAATTTGTCTTTCAGAATTTTCCTGAAGATCATCCTCTCTTTGGCTTTTTCTCTTCGAAATGGATCACCCTCGGCCTTGATCACATGTTCTCATCGCCTATTTTCCTTGGGACACTGTCTCTGTTAGGTGCATCATTGATGGCTTGCACATACACAACGCAAGCTCCACTTGTGAAGGTAGCAAGAAGGTCTGCTTTTGATTTCCAGTTCGAATGAACTTTTTTCCTAAGGTCTCTAAAGGAGATTAAAATTAAAACTTGCTGATTATATCTGCAGGCAGTTTTTCCTGAATTCAGCTGAGGCAATTCATAAGCAAGATGATGCAGACACTCTGCCTAGAGAATCGGTTAACAACTCAGGTGTCACACCAATGGGGGCTGGATATGAGGTATTTACATAGCAATGTGTTCTACTGATTAGTCTATCATTTATCTAAGTCCTTAGTGTAATAACTGAAATGGCAGAGTATACATAATGGAATTAGTGATCAAGATATCTATTGCTCTACTCGTAGAACAGAATGCTAGAGTGCATTAATGGAGAATCAACAAGGCTGCTAAAGCACTTCCTTCACTTTTTTCTCGAAAAGTTACTTGGTTAAACAATATAGAAAAAATTGGATTATATTAACATTTCTGCAACCTCTGCATCTTTAAGGTATTCGTAAAAGGTCCAACTCTACATGCACTTAAGGGGTTGGCAGATCGAATTGCTTCAATTGGACTACATTTGGCGTTGCTGCTTGTAATGTCAGGAGGAACTCTCGATGCAGCAGGTAGTTTAGGAGAGGATGTTACTGTTCCACGGAGTTTAAATTCTGTTGTGGAGGATGTACTTGCACCATCAGGGGTTCTATCGTCTCCTTCTGATGATGCTTTAAGTACTGATATTCATGTCAATCGATTCTATATGGACTATGATGAAAGTGGACAGGTATGCACATTCATTTTATGCGAGCTAACTAACTACAGTTTCCCTTGTTAACGGAACTACTTTAATTGAAGAACAAGAGACAAGAGTTATATTACATTATAATAGAATTCATCTAAATACAAAAGAATAGGAAGACTATATATAAGCATCCACTAACTAAACATAACCTAATAGAAATCCATTAACTAAACCTAACCTAATAGAAAATAGGCCCAAGAACAAAAGCCCAAACATAGTAATATACGGACTAACATCCCCCCTCAAACTCACAATGCAACAACAATAAGCATTGAGAGTTTGTCACACAAAAAACTGAAACCGAGACGCCGACTGCGTCTTCTTAAAAAGATAAGCAATCTGCAAGGTCGATGAAACAAAAGGAAGCAATATGGTCCCGAGCTGTAAATGATGACGGAATACCAGAGGGACTAGATGCTGACATGGCAGTAGGATTAGAAGCCATAAACTGTCTGAAATGTTCGAAAACCTGGGGACCCAACGTAGAAGGTGGCATAGTGCTATAGACTCAGCATCTACAGATGGTGCAGCAGCAGCAGTGAACTTAAATCGAACCGATCTAAACAAACAGCAGCAGCAATCAAGAACTCAGCTGAAGCAGCAAATCAAAAACCGAACCCTAGTCCGAACAAATCAAAAAACCGAACCCTAGTTCGAACAAATCAAAAACCGAACCCTAGTTCGAACAAATCAAAAAACGAACCCAAGTTCGAACAAATCAAAAAACAAACCCAAGTTCGAACAAATCAAAAAAACCGAAACAAATCAAGGAGTATGGATCTTCACGGTGACCCAACTTTTGCAAATATAATCATTGGCCAGACAGGCAGCATATATGGGTGCCACCCGCCGGCAGCAGAAGCTCTTTGATTGCTTACCAAGATCGTAGAGGCTCTGATACCATGTTAACAGAACTACTTTAATTGAAGAATAAGAAACAAGAGTTATATTACAATATAATAGAATTCATCTAAATACAAAAGAATAGGAAGGCTATATATAAGCTTCCATTAACTAAACATAACCTAATAGGAATTCATTAACTAAACCTAACCTAATAGAAATTCATTAACTAAACCTAACCTAATAGGAAATAGGCTCAAGAACAAAAGCCCAAACATAGTAATATATGGACTAACATCCCTTTCCACAAACTGCTGAATAACTCATTTTGTCATTTCTATTGACTATTATATGTATTGCAGGTTTCTCAGTTCCATACTGATATTTCTCTGTTTGACCTTAATGGAAAGGAAGTACTGAGGAAAACCATAAGTACTGGAGTTAAACGACCAAACTCCAAACTCCCAATTGAGATTGACAGATCAAAAACTGTCATTGCAGACGCAATTGGTAGTCGTGACTCAGACCTAAAGGTACAAGAAAAATAAATCCTCATTTGAAGTAGCAACATCCAAATAATTTTTATTTTTCATGTTATGTTTGCATTGGTTATTTAGTGTGTACTATGTTTGCCTACAGACTGATTCAGAAGCACCAATTGTCTATGCTAGTCTTGGTTCTTTAATGCTGTCAACTTGCATTAGTTATTTGTCACATGCACAGGTGAAACTCTGTCCCATTTAGACTACAACTTTGACCTAGTAAATTCAACTTCTGAATAGTTTTGACTGGTATGAATCTTTTCGATAGCTCTCGGTCTTCCAAGATGGAATAACTGAGGCAGTACGTGGTAAGACTAACCAAGACAAGGGAGAGTCCTCGGACACAGTGGATCGCTCACTTGATCAAGTCCCTGAGGTATTTGAATCATCTTGTACAGAGGAATTTGATAATTTCATTGGCATCAGAATGCAAGTTGGAATTTGGAACAAGAAAGATTTTGATATGTAAGTAGCTGAAGTTAGTACAAAAATTAGAATGCACAAGTCAAAAAAAATTGATCACAAAATCTTGATTTGATAAAGATATGTGTAGGACAAGTTATAGATCAAATTATTGACTTTGTAATGTAATTAGATGTCCATTTCTCTTGTTGTGGGGAGGCTGATAGGTAGCGGTATTACAGGTGTATAAATTAGTATGTATGATGGGGAAAAAAGGTTCTTGGGGATAGATTTTGACTCTTCTACATCACAAAAAATGTTCTGTTGCTGTTTATAGCTAGAAAGAGTTGTATATCTACATGTAAATAGTAGCTGTTCATAAAAAAAAAAAAAACAATATAAAAAACATTTTAGATAACCTGTCTTATTTTTCGGTTTATTAATTCCACTTTTTGCGGACGATATTTGTGGTTATGTGGTAGCATATACATTTTCGGATGTAGCTTAATGTTAGCAGCAGGGGTGGAGAGAGAGTGTTAGTTTAAAATCGGTAACTTAAAAAGATTAGAATCTAGAACTCTGAAGGTTCAAACATTGGTTGCGCCTATGGTTATCAGGTTCATCTGAATCAGTATTTTGAATGTGGGGCATAAATTTATTTGTAAGAATTTACTACTTACATCGCAAAACATAACTTTAAAAATATAATACACCATAATTTCCTCTGGTATAGTGTTGTTTCTTGATAATTATTTCCTAGTAACATTTTAATAAATGAGGGTTGTGTTGGTGGGGTTTTGATTACTGTTAGTCAACAGAGTTTGGTGGGACTTGTTTGTTCATAAGATGTGTAAAGAATTTGAACACAAATTTGTTTCGTGCAGCCAGCTTTGACAAATGACAACAAGGTCAGGTTTGCTAAATACCAAACCTTTAACATTTCCTATCTACCTATATTATGGCTGAGCTTTGCCCATTTAATGATCATTTATTTCTTTTTATTTCTTTTATACCACAAAAGACCGTTTCCGCGTTTAATAAGAGTGAATCTGAATTAATTAGATTATAAGTAAAAATAATTTTTAAAAAAAGGATAGAGTAAAACTAGTTGGCTCGTGATAATACAACCAACCGGCTTTAATAATAAACAATGATGAAGACTCAATTGGACGAATATTTATCTTTTTGTGGTACTTTGGACAAATTTTTCACGAGGGTACACAATTTGAATTCTGTAACATGGCATTTTGATTTGTATTAAATTATCGTGGTAACTAAGAGTGATTTAATAGTGGATGAAAAAAAGTATAAATCTCAAATATCATAGTTAAATTCTAATGGAGATAAAAAGAAAAATATTGGATTATTTTTTTGTTATGTACAGTCAAACTTTGTTATAATGATAGGATTTGTTTGGAAATATTAAGAATGTTATTGTGAAATGTTATTATATATGTATATGGACATTTGACATTTAGATTCAATTTAGTTGTTATATGCAAAAGTACACAAAAAATTAATTTAATGATTTTGTGTATGGAGAAGAACGAATGCATTTTAAACCAATTCAACCTAAAAAATTGAAAGAGTATGAATGTAAAAAGGTAAACATCAATTATGAGTTATGACCATAATCGATAGACACTATTTAAATACAATTTCTTCTTTTTAAATAGTTATACTTTGAAATTTACTTTGTGAATGACATTGCTATATACATTTTAATAATTTATTTTTATATATAATATATTTCTTACAAATATCATTACACAGTAATTGAGTATGCTTGTTATGGAGGAATAATTTTACAAAAAAAATATATTGTTATAATGAATGTCAATGATATATATAAGCAGAATATTGTTAGTAAAAAGTAAATATACTATGAAAATCAGTTGTGGAGAATGCTAACATTAAAATGAGGTTTGACGATACTCGATAAAATTATTGAGAGATATCACATATCTTACCTGGTGAAAAAGTTAAGGTGCATCATTTTACCTTATATCCCGTATAGTATTTCTTCTTAAATATAATATATTTTTCTTTAACATTATGAGTATAGTTGAAAACAAAAAAATCAATTCAAATTTTTAAAATAGTATAATTATTTTTTAAAAAAAATTAAACTAAAATGACGTTTAGAATGTGAGAATACCAAAAAATTATCCTTAAAAGAAGTTTAATTGGATAACCGACTTTTCCTCTTATAGCTTCCTTCCTGACTTTTGTGTCCTTCTATTTCAGTGAAAGAGAAAATGACAACACATTTGATCAAATTATATTTCCTAAAAGTTGTTACGTGACCAAAAAAGTAGTTTTCGTAATGACTGTCTTCAGTGGAAAAATATAGGTAGTACTCTATTTATTTCATTTTATATGTCATTCTTTTTTATAAATAATTGATTTATAATATTTATTATTTTATAAAATCAATGCATAAATTATCATATTGTTTCTTTTTTACCTTGTGAGTTATTAGTCTTGAAAATATACATTTGACCAACTTAGAAAAGCTAAGTAAATTATTCATGTTCATTGGTTAAATTAATTAATCAAAATAAATTAATTCATATTCATTGATTGAAAATTTGAGTTCCAAAAAAAAATAAATAAGGATAGAAGGGTAAAGTTACATCATTTCTAATGCAAGTGCAAAGTAAAAAAGTGATATATAAAATGAGACGGAGGGAATAGTAATTAATATATGAGTACCACGTATAAAAACGATAATGATAATTTCAAAATTAAGGGGTTGGTAAGATGAACGTGTGTACCGTTTCCGTGTATAGTTAGTTTTTGCTGTCTAATTACGAGATGGACATATCATATCATTATCAAATATTATATTATATGATAAGTATAAGATAGAGTCATAGTATTATAGAGTTTGGTAAGAGTTGAACTTCTACAAAGATTTTACGTTCCAAGTACAACTTGCATGACACCAACTATTTACGCTTTTACATCATCCAAATTAAAAGTGTACTATCTCCGTCCACTTTTAACTGTTTAAGAGTCAAACGATAATAATTTTAACTAACATTTTATGATGTATTTTTTCATCATATGAATAGATAAAAAATTGAAATTCATAGTACTTTTCGTATAGTTTTTGAATATTTATAAATTTTTTTGTTAAAAATATCAAATTAATGTAATTTAATTTAACTTTCAAAATTAATTAAATTGATTTTCAAAAACGCAACATGATAATTAAAAGTGGACAAAAAGGGTAACACTAAAAGGCAAAAAAACCCTAGAGATAGCTGGTCCAATTGGTCCGCTTCCCAAGTACCAACAATCCATTAATGAAGATTTTACTTGAAAGGATTTTGCTCGTTATTAAAAAAAAGAAAGTGAACATACATATTAATAAATGTCTATCGACATTCTTTATGCTATAATGAAGTTTTTCTTTAGAATTCCATAATAATCAATTATATGTTCTGTTTTAGTTGTACATTTTTCTTTATAAATATAAATACAAGAAAGGGAAAGAATCATATTCAATGTTCATTCATAAATCATAATAGTCAATACTCAATACAT
Organism: Solanum bulbocastanum; assembly: GCA_037074985.1. Taxonomy (NCBI): domain Eukaryota; kingdom Viridiplantae; phylum Streptophyta; class Magnoliopsida; order Solanales; family Solanaceae; genus Solanum; species Solanum bulbocastanum. The sequence continues at coordinate 69,667,370 of CM073597.1, read as the reverse complement.
TGATAGATCAACCGAACGAGTATTACAATATTATGATCAAAAAAATATTATTAGCTCTATATGCCTTTTAATAATTAGTACATCCAGTTGAATGGTACAAATTCTATATTCAATTTAATTTGAATACATTTTTTATACATGTATATGTGTAATATGTCTATGGACTATGTTAATAGTGCTACTATTTTTTGATATATATATGAAAATAGAAGGATAGAGAAATGGTAACAGAAACACGAACAAAGTGGTTGAGTTGTATTGAAAGTCAACTATGCCTTTCACCAAATTTATGATATATTTATTTTTCCATCATGTATGATCTAATAATTAATTAAATTTTTTTTCATTTTTCAAATACGCAATTAGTTCCTAATTTCATAAATAATTAACCTCCCACCTTATCATTAATAATATTACACTACTATTTTTGTAACTGTGTTTTATTCACACCTATATAGTTTGAAAAGGTTGCCACTATAAAAGCAAAAGTAAAAATTAAAAATGGCTTTCACATACTGTAATGTTTTATAAGCACAAAAAAAAAAAAGGGATTTTTTCTTTATGGTCAAAGTATTCATGTTTATAAATAGTTGAATAATTTAGAAACTAAAAGAAGAACACTAGTAGCTAAAATCTTTTCTAGAAAGAGTATACATAACTGAACATCTCAATTAATCTATTTTCGTATCTAAACATATTTATTGTGACAAGACCTCGATATTTACTTGTGGTGAATTTATTTCCACACAACAAAGTGAAAAAAAAAGGTCAGTGTTTTATTCTTGTAGTCTATTATTAGTGACTTTTTATTGTATGCACGTAGTCCGTAGCTACCAACTTTTATTTATAAAATATAGTTGAATTTAACTAACAAGATAGCATGTAATTAGGAAAAAAAAACAGAGGAAGAAAACAGGGGATTTTGTTACAATGGCAGTAGAACCATTGGGGAGTTTTGAAATGGAAAGGAGATTTGAAGGTGATGATTGTGATGATGCTAAGAAGATGAGTAAAAAGAGCTTGAATGAATCCAAGAAGTTATGGGAAATAGCTGCTCCTGCCATTATCACCGCGGTTTCTCAGTTCTCCATTGGATTTGTTAGCATTGCATTCGTTGGACATCTTGGTTCTCTAGAGCTAGCAGCCATCTCTGTTGTTCAGAATGTTGTTGAAGGTTTTGTTTTTGGAATAATGGTATGTAATCACAATGTGTTTGTTAAATTGCATTACTATAAGCGTAAGCTGTTAGAGAGAACGTACTTTTAGTTACGTAATTATGTGTTTGATGTGTTCATATGGATTGAATGTTTTCTTTTTTCTTTGTGTGTGTTAAATGTGTGTTGTATTAGTTAGGGATGGGAAGTGCTCTTGAGACACTTTGTGGACAAGCTGTTGGAGCAGGACAATTTGATATGCTTGGCGTAAATCTACAAAGATCATGTGTGATTACTCTAGTGACAGCGTTGTTATTGACACCTTTTTATGTATTCACATCAGAAATATTGAAGCTACTACATCAGGACAAAGAAATTTCAGAAGCTGCAGGGAAGTACGCGATTTGGGTGATTCCTCAACTCTATGCTTACGCGTTGAACTTTCCTGTTCAGAAGTTCTTACAAGCTCAAAGCAAAATATGGGTTATGACAGTAATCAATATTGTTATATTGGTATTTCATATTGTATTGAATTGGGTGCTCGTGACAAAGCTCGGGCATGGCCTTCTTGGTGCTGCTATGGCAGGGAACGTCTCGTGGTGGCTTGTGGTTTTAGCTCAGATTTTCTATGTTATTGCTGGGTTTTTTCCTGAATCATGGACTGGATTTTCTGTGTTAGCTTTCAAATCTCTCTGGGGTTTTGTTAAATTATCACTTGCATCAGCTGTCATGTTATGGTGAGTTCTATTGATTTTTTAGCCATACAAGTACTTTTTATTCTTGAGTTAACGGTCAAAAACACATCTAACTGTCACTTTTTTCATGAGTTTCACGCCTCAACTATCAGTTGTTCCCTTTACATATCAGAACTAGCACCATCTATGTAATAAAACATACCTCAACTATCAGCTGACAGGTGAGGTGATAGTTCAGATAGGAATAGTAAACAATTGATAGTTGAGGTGTGAAACTCCCCAAAAAAATGACAGTTTAGGTGTGGTTCTAACCATTGTCTTTATTCTTATACGATTGTTATGATGATTCGATGATATATTTGACTTGTGAAACATTGGCAGCCTGGAGCTTTGGTATTTTACTGTGGTGATCCTTATGGTTGGCTGGTTAAAGAATCCGGAAATTGCAGTAGATGCTATATCTACCAGGTACTAAACTTTTGAACTAGTTTTTTCTAGGCCCGCCTTTTTGTTGTTCTTACTCTTTTCTCATGTTTGTCACAGCTTGGCGTTGCAACTTTGGGTACTAATGATCACTCTAGGTTTCAATGCTGCAATCAGGTTTACAAAAATTACTTTTTTGTGCTATCTATTTTAAGCTCAAGTATTCCTCTTTGACACTTTGAATTCCATGGTTGCAGTGTTCGTGTTTCCAATGAGCTAGGAGCTTGTCGTCCAAAAGCTGCAAAGTTCTCAGTAGTAGTTGCTGTAATTACATCAACTCTAGTCGGAGTTGTATTTACAGTTGCTGTAATTGCTACTAAGAACTATTACCCGAGATTGTTTTCTGATAAACCTGAAGTCATACATGAGACATCTAAGTTGGCATACTTCTTAGCTGCTACTATCTTTCTAATGAGCATCCAACCTATACTTCATGGTAATCAAAATTCACCCCAAATGTTGAAAAATACGACACTAAAAATAGTTGTAGTGCTAAGCTATCTGAACGAACATTTCTTGTGCAAGTGCAGGGGTAGCAGTTGGTGCTGGATGGCAATATTCAGTCGCGATTATAAACATCGTTTGCTACTATATGGTCGGGCTTCCATTAGGTGCTTGTCTCGGTTACATTGCCAATACTGGTATTAAGGGAATTTGGACAGGAATGCTCGTTGGTACCCTGCTTCAAACAATAGTTTTGACGTTCAAAATGTGGAAAGCTAATTGGCGAAAAGAGGTAATTAGTGCATTTGAAAGTTTACAAATCTGAAATTTGATCCATTAACTAGACAATTTATTTCGGGAATGTGAATGTATACTTTATCTGGTGCAGGCAATTCATGCTGAAGAACGCGTCAGAACATATGGCGATCAGCCTTCTCAAGAAGAGATTGGTTCGCGTAGTACCTCGCCTCTGTAATAAACAAAGCAGATCATACAAGAATCGGATAGGTATATAGTATAGTAAAACCGGAAAATATTGCATTATAATTGATTGTTTAGGACTGCAACAAAAATTTGGTCATAATGGACCTAATTGCGCAAGTCTTATATTTTCGTACTTACAATTTTTGGTGTTTACCAAACGCGATGAAGATGTAAAGAATTGAACTCTGCATTTTCTAAATAAATTGTGTTGCTGCCAAAAGGGAGCTAGGTGGGGGGGTCGTGGGTTGGAACGAAGCAATAGCTTTTATTTTCTATAGTTCTTGTATGTCTATTAGAAAATTAAATAAATAAATAAATAAATATATATATATATATTAATTTGTGAACCTCTAACAAAATTAATAGATGGTTCAGTGGTAAGAAAATATTTTTCATGCTAGAGTTGTGGGTTCGAAACCCCAAATTCTTTAAAAAAAAAAAAAAAAAGAAATTTAGAACTCTTATTTCTAACTTTGTAGTTACCACTTACCACTTCGATAGTAAAATACTCCAAGATGTGGTTTTAATTAGGAAAAAGGGTTTGATATACCCCTCAACTTTGTTATTTGGAGCTGATATGCCTCTCATTATGAAAGTGACTCATATATACCCTTACCGTTATACAAATGGCTCACATATACCCCTACCGTTACAAAATGAGCTCACATATACCCTTAATTTAACGAAAGTGAAAAAAATAGTTTTAAATTTATGTTTTTGACTTCTAAATTTTAAAAAAATCATGTAGGGGTTTATATGATCCTTCTGGCGAATTTCAAGGTATATTTTAATCTTTATTATACATAAATTATTTTTTGACGTCTTTGATTATCATTTTTTGAGTTTCTTATTTTTATTTTATTTTTTTCTTTCGTTCGTTAGTGTAATGAGAAAATTTTAAAACTAATTTTTTTATGGCTATATTATAATTTAAAACTATTTTTTTTGACTATATTGTTATTTAGTTTTTGTATTGAAAAAAAATTGGGTCATCTATAATAAGGTTTACAAGAAAATTAGTAAAACATAAATAAATTTGACCATCAAAATAATAACTTTAAATTAGTCGTTGAAACAAAAAAAGTCAAAAAAAATTATGTGTGAGGAGGATTAAATATACCCATATGGGATTATATTTTTTTAAAAATAATAATAATAATAAAAATATTATATTAAAATTAATTTTCTCACTTTCATTAGAGGAAAAGAGTATATGTGAGCCATTTACATAGCAATAGGGACATATATGAGTCACTTTCATAATGAGAGGTATATCAGCTCTAAATGATAAAGTTGAGGAATATGTCAGACCCTTTTCTCTTTTAATTATACCCGTAAATAATTATATGTTAAATGTTATATATTGTCTTTTCATCTATAAAAGTTGTAATCACAATACATTATGAGCTTTATTTGTCATTCCATGAAAGTTGAAGATAAGTCAAATATGACGATTATTCAATCCCGATATCTATCAACTCTAGATGCTTCTCCATCTCTCATTTTCTTTTAGTTCATGCAATTTTTTCTTTTAAGGGAAAAGAAAGAAATTAATGAAAAGAAAAGCTACATTAAATAAAATTAACCTATGTATTTATTGGTTACTAATTTAAAAGTCCTAGAATTTGAAAAGCCAGAGTTAAGAAAATGAAAATACAAATTATAGGAATGGTAGACATTAATATGTGATCTACTAGCATTTATGAGAATTTACAAAATTCAAAATGCTGGTAATCTAGTCAAAGACTACATAAATCCTTGTCAATTACTCCTGTTCTATTTTATGTGTCAATATTTGACCGGACACGGAATTTCAGAAATAAATGAAGACTTTGAAATGTTTATTAAATTGCTTCTTTAAAAAATAGTCATATTAAAAAGTAGACTCACTTTTCTCTCTCCTCATAAATGTATTGGAGTACTATAGTTAAGATTAAATGGGACCAATAAGGGAAAGAGAGAAATTATACCTTTAAATACTTATCATATAAAGAAATGTGACATTCTTTTTTAAACTGACAAAAAAGGAAATTGTGCCATATAAAATAGGACAGAGAGAGTCGTATTATTTGCCCTTTATTTATGTTAGGGCTCTACATAACATCATTCAAGAAGTAAACTACCACTAAGATTTATTTTTTTTAATTGATGAACAGAGTTAATAGTCCTTTCAACAAATTATAAGGTCAGATACCTGTTATTTCAAAGCTTTTATTAAAATTTTAAATGCAATTTTTTGTTCTTTGTTGATAATTTTAAATAGTGTTTTGTTTGTTAAATATACTTTTGACAGTTTGAATTATTTTTTTACTGACTTAAGATCTGATGTTATAAAGTTTTCCCTAGTAACATTGCTGGATTCCCCTCACTGCAGTACTTTTTATTATTGTATTATTTTCTCATAGGATGTTATAAAGTTTTCCCCAATAAAAAAATGTGTTACTTTTTAAACTCTGTTCCAAATTAAAATTAAACAAATAAATTGAAACGAACCGAATAGTTTGATAGAGAGATGATATGAGTCATTGCTTAGATAGAACTAAGTCTACACTTCTAGAAGTAATTAAAGATTTGTTTCCTTTTTTATTTTTTTATGAAAGGATATTAATAAGAGAATAAGAACATAGAAGTAAACAAACCTGACCAAATATTTTCCTATTTTAAGGAATATATTTATTTGGAAAAAAGACTATTAAAACTGCTGTAGAGAAAAAGATAGATCTGCCTACATAAAATCATGGGCAATTTAAATATTTGACAGATCAATTTGCAGTACTAAACATGTACTCACTCCATCACAATTTCAAGTATTTTAGTTTGATTGGACAGAAAATTTAAGAAATACTTTTGAATTATGTTATTGTAAATTAAAGATGTGTGTAATCATTAAGTCTTGTGGTCATAAACTTGGTAGGTAAAATATTGAAATTGAAAAACTTAATAAAAATTTGAAAGAAAAAAAAAACACTCTATTTGAAATAAACAAAAAAGTAAAGTAAGGGACGACAAATACTAATTAATTTGGTTGTTGCGGAGATAGATGTCAAATTACTTAATATATCTGCGTTAGAAACGTACACACTACTCTGCACTTAAGAATGACTTTGGCATCCAATTGTTAAAATGGAGGAACAGACTAAAAGCTAAGGCGAATTCAGAATCTAGAGTCAGTGTATTTTGAATGTATGTGATTATATTGTACATATACATCTGAATTATTTTTGCATAATATATACATAGTTGGAGCAAAAACACCACTAATTTTGTATGGTACATTGAAGTGCATCAGATAGAAAGCAATGTACTTTGGTTATAGAAAACAAATAGCAAAGAAATGGATAGATGAATTCAAAAAAGTATGGCACATAGCAGGACCAGCAATTATAACTTCAGTTTCTGTTTTCTCTTTGGACTGTGTAACTGCTGCCTTTGCTGGTCAACTTGGAAAACTTGAGCTTGCTGCAGTCTCTGAAGTTCAAAATGTTCTACTATGCTTTGTAATTGGAATAATGGTATGTTCGACCTCAAAACAATGAATTCAGTTGAACTCACACAACTTGCCCTAGATGATTGATTCGAATTTCGTGTTGAATTCTATGATATTAGTTAGGATTAGGAAGTGCACTGGAGACGCTTTGTGGTCAAGCAGTTGGTGCAGGGGAATACAACATGCTTGGAATTTACTTGCAAAGATCATGGATTATCAGTATAGTGGCAGCATTGCTATTGACACCGACTTATGTCTTCGCGTCACAAATACTAAAGGTCCTGCATCAAGATCCAGAAATATCTGATCTATCTGGTAAATTTGCAATTTGGATAATTCCTCAAATATTTGCAAGTGCATTGCACTATCCTACAGAGAAGTTTCTTCAAGCTCAGAGCAAAGTTTGGTTTATGGCTTTTAGTTCAATGTTGACATTGGCAATTCATGTGTTGTTGAATTGGATTTTTGTGACAAAGTTGAGTACGGGACTTGTTGGTGCTGCAATAGCTGGGAATATATCTTTTTGGATTTTGGTTGTGGCTAAGATTATTTATATTTTTTGTGGTTGGTTTCCTGAGGCTGGTTTTTCATTTTTGGCTTTTAAGTCATTAACCAAATTCTTAAAGCTCTCAGTTTCCTCAGCTATAATGTTATGGTAAGTGGTCAATGACTACAAATTAATATTTTGCTCGGACTCTCCAAAAATGATGTTGCACCAGCCATCAACATTTTTGAAGAGTCCAAGCAAGACTAAATTAACCTCATCGATAGAAGTCATTTTCAAGAAAATGTTATTTTCTACGAAAAACTACTTCCATCGTACCAAATATATTTTGAACTCATTTTTTTTCCTGTCTGATGAATGGATATAATGATGGCAGTTTAGAGGTATGGTACTACACAGCAGTGATCTTAGTTGTAGGAGGCTTGAAGGATGCTGCAATTGCTGTTGACTCATTATCAATCTGGTAAAATATATTCCATAAATTCATGCATAAGTACCTTCAATAGGAGGAATCTTAGTAGTTCAATTGATTGACTACCTGAACTTTCATTTTGTTGACAAGGGTTTGATTCCCCACCTTGTAATATATTTCCCCTCCCTAAAGTACCTTCATTCAATTTCCTTGGTACTGTTTTGGATATTGCAGCATGAATTTGCAAGTATGGGCACTAATGTTTATCTTTGGTTTCACTGTATCAGCCAGGTTAGCAGTTTCAAACAAACATCTTCTTTTTTTATATATAAAAAATGACATTAGTACTTTGGCTAAATATTATGTTCCACATTTCAGTGTGAGAGTTTCAAATGAACTAGGGGCAGGAAATCCAAAAGGTGCAAAATTCACAATTGGAGTCAATGTCTTGATAGCAACAATATTTGGAGCTCTTTTTTCAGTTTTCATATTGACCACAAGAAGACAGTTTCCAAGAATGTTCTCAAATGAGCCAAAGGTTATAACTGAAACATCCAAGTTGGGCTATATTCTTGCATTAACCATCTTCATTACCAGCATCCAAACTGTTCTCCATGGTTTGTATTTTTTTACCTTACATTAAAAAAAACAAGTTAAATTTACCAACTATAACAGTAAAGTCAGATACTGAAAACATTTTGTAGGGGTAGCAATTGGTGCAGGATGGCAATTTCTAGTGGCCTTTGTAAACTTTGGATGTTATTATGGTTTGGGTTTGCCATTAGGAGCACTTCTTGGCTACAAGTTTAAACTTGGTGTACAAGGGGTATGGTATGCAATGCTTGGTGGCAGCTTGCTTCAAACAATCATCATACTTGTCATTATTGGTCGAACCAATTGGCAGAAAGAGGTAATTAACATCGAGTTTACTATAATAATTAATTGGAATTAGCTATCTGAAGGGACATTGTTAGTGTAAAACTAAGAAATCACATAATTGCAGGCACTTCAAGCTGAGATAAGAGTGAAGACATGGGGTCGACCAACAGAGACTCAGCAAGATTCGTGATGACGTGGCATTTTATTTTAATATATGATATAAAACTCAATTTTAGGACAAGTCAGCAGACTTTTCCCACAAAAAATGGGAGAAGGTGTCTTTTTCAACTCTCTTTTTCTCCATTTTTTTGGCTAAACATATACAATAAACTTTTGGATTATACTTGATCAGTGTTTCAAATGGCTCTTGGTCCAAACAGGTGATTAATTCATTTTTCTTATGGGATGACTAACGAAAATATCTTCTCTCAAAATATTTAAGAATTAGGCATAAATTACTAACACGACTTTGCGTCACTTGTATTAAAAAAAATTGGAGACAAATTTCGAACTTCAATCAAATTTTGTATACGAAAACAGGCAGTCATCAAAATTATATCGACATTCTAAGAAGTTCATATTACTGTATTCGGCAAATTGACATTGATTCTGGCAAGGTTTACATCACTACAGAGAGCTGGACAGCGGCATATTAATATTAAAAAACTGAAGTTATACATCTACAAGAACATGTTATTTAGCATAGTTGAGCTAGCACATACAGATTATCCTACAGGCTTTTTTTATTTTATTTTTGGGTGGAAACAAATTGCAGCACTCCTATTATCTTGGAGCTCCAATCTTGTTTAGGCCAATTGTAAGGCTTCTTCGCGCTTGATATCAAACAACTTGATAAGGACATCTTCAACAACCTACAGAAGTCCATTATTCTCATTATGATAAAGTGATCACAGAAGAGCCAATGCATCAACGTGCTTCATAGAAGGAAACATATAACTTGGATTGGTAACATAAGAACTAGAGGGAAAAGGATAATTATAAAAAGCACAATAACCATATTAGTAGCTTCAGTAGTACTACCTTATCAGGGGTGGACGCACCAGATGTCACCCCAATTGTAATAGGACCCTCTGGTAAGAAGTTCTCTTTCTCAACCAACTCACCATGCTGTCAAAATAAGGTGGGGATGAGAACCAAAATACTCTCTTCAAATTTAGTTGCAAATCACAGGGTGTAAATCAGCTCACCAATAACTTGTAACTTATTTTGTTTCCAGGACCTACTCTCTGCTCACTGTCAATCCAGTATGAGGGAATTCCACGTTCCTCTGCAATCTCCTGTAGATGTGAAGTGTTGCTTGAGTTCCAACCACCAATCACTAACATAAGATCCAGCTTTTGCTCGACCAGCTTATACATTGCATCTTGACGCTCCTGTTATAAGTAGGGATAAGTCATAGGTCAAGAAATAATGATATAAAGCAACATAAGAAAGGAAAATAGAGGGGCCACACCCTAAGAGGTGTGATATAGACAACCTACCCTAATGCAAGCATTAGTGGCTGCTTCCACATAGGTCACACGGAAACAACTTTACCGTTGCTCCAAGGCTCCCCTTCTTTTAAGAAAGAAATAGATAACAATGAATGACTCTAGAAAACCAGGCCAAAAATCCACCCCTCTAGTGCCAGAAGCAAGAGAAACTTTGAGATGTATTATTAATATCTTGTTAATCATGCCTTGCACGAACATGTCATGGTGCGTGCACATAGTACATCCACATATAGACAATGTAATCTTAAGTATCAGAGGTACAAAGGAGAGGGAAGCCATAGATTATGGGGGAAAGAACAGGATACCAATGCAGGCATTTTTTTTTTTATAACCGTAATGTCCATTAATTCTTCCCATCTAACTGGGAAGAGTACAAATTCTCTAACTTAACCATTGTAAGGAGAAGGCATTATCCACCCAAACATTGTGGTCATCTGTTAGCGTGAGGTGAGAAGACCATTTGGTAACCACTTTCTAATATGACTATCGTTGTTAACCAAAAAACAAAGACTTAGTAGTTTGGGCTAGGAAATAAACAAATTACACTAGAGAGTAGGCTGAATTTACCTTCTTCGACACTTTACATCACTTTTAATAAAATATATTATTAGTTAGGTAATTGAGATCTAAATTGATATATGAATGGACGTACTGCTGAAGAAATTGAGGTTGGTACTATGGGAGGAAAATAAATACCAAAAATAGATGTGCATCACACAGAATGATAGATGTAGAAAATCGATTTGTAAGTCAGATTTTAACTAGAATGTCTCAAGGCAAAGAGAAAGAAAGGAACAGATGGTGCAATAAACAAGCACATAACACATCATCTGTATGTAGTGAAATTTAGGGACAACAAGGATGTAAGAGAACTTACTTGAGTTGCATCACATATAGTGTTGAAACTTACGAAGTGGTTGTTAACATTTTCCACCCCATATTTTTGCATCATGGTCCTCTCGACCAACTTCCCTGTATATCAAAAGAAGCTAAATCACTACATGATTGCAGTCTGGAGTAATTGTACAATAGGGAGAAATACTCTGACTATAATCTAACCAATATCTTCTGTTTCTCCCTTCAACATCGTAGTTTGGTTTGCAATACCAGCTTTTACAAGATCAACATCTGGATCAAACCCTTCAGAAACTGCATATTTAAATTTCTATACAGAAAAATATTCACAGAAAATATCAGTATTAATGCAAAGTACTGCAACTGTAGACTGCAGGTCAAATAGACAACTCAGGCAGCACCTGCATAAATGCCTCTTTGGTTGAGCTAGAACCATCAAGTTTACCTCCAAGAATATAATCACAGACATAAGTTGCCTGCATCATGGAAAATTTCCATAGAATAAGCAAGATGAGATTCCAACTCATTATTTCAAGCAAAGAACACTTATGGTGTGAGGTTGAAATACCTCTGCCATGTTCTTCACAATGATGTATTTCCCAGCAAAGGATGCAGTCGCTACAGTTTCCTCATGAGCATATTTACCATGGATAATGGAGGTATATTCTCCCTTCTTGTGCTTTTCAACCGTGTTCCAAACCTGTACTAAGATTTATGAGAACTCTAATATAGTTCGAAGGACATAGAGGCCAACAATTCATTTTAGCAACTATATCACAAACCTTAGTCACCCACGGGCAGGTTGTATCAACAATTTGTACGTTTTTATCACTCAAAACCAACATTTCATCAACAGCAGCCCCAAAAGCAGGCAAAACCACAACATCATCCTTGTCAACAACATCAAAGTTTTTCTTCCCTTCCTCAAGAGGAATGTTCTTAACATCCATATCCTCTAGCCTCTGATCCAGACGAAGTAATTTATCAGAGTTTATATGAGATAAGATGAGAACACAAACAGACAACTGGCATCAACCAGAACATAGCCTGTTTAAGAAACTACAAAAAACACAGAATGCAGAGGGATGGCATCGGTGGTATCAGAAATACACTTCAAATTAAGAATGTTCACCAGCTATATTTCCCATTTGAAAATTCTGCACCAGAAAATTAATTTACTACTATTTTAGCTCTTCAGCATCAAGAAAGACTTTAATCCTTTCTTCTCACATATTCCTTCTCAATTTTCATGCCATTCAAGGACTTTTTATGTCTAGAAGAAGGGAGACAGACAAACAAACCTGTCAACGAGGAACGGGGCACCAGAGAAAATCTATACATGATTTGAAGTAATAAGTAAATGTGAAAAAGGACATTATCCCAACATCTGAAAAAGTAGTAGAAGCCATTACTCTTCTACGTGTAACTAATCTCACATAAGAGTGAAAGCCAATGTCTTAAAGCATGAGAGCAACAGTTCCTATCCTTAGCTGCAACTACTAACAGCCTAAAAGTCGAGGCACATTGAAGGTAATTTCTAAAACTGCCAAGATATTTATAGAGGAGGGAAGAAGGAGCAATATGATGAATACAATTTCACAGTCTTCCTCCTACAATAAAGAAAAACTGAAAATCTTAAGCAATGGGCATGCACATCTGAGGATTATAAGCAGAAACCTTATTCACAGTGGGGTTGTGAATAATTTCATTAGTTATCCAAATCCTCTCTGTTGGAAACTGTTTCCTCGCTTCATAAGCAATCTGAACTGCACGCTCAACCCCCCAACAAAAACCATAGGACTCTGCAAGTTTTACGGTAACGTTTCCCCAAGTATACTCAAATCCATTCTCCTTCAATTTCTTGATGATATCACCTGAAATACATAAGAACAAATGAAGAAAAAATATTATTTATCATCCAATTCAAGAAACTGTTTCTTGAAGAAAAGAAATCGGAAGACTTTTTACCCAAACAAGTTCTCTAAATTCTCATGTCCAAGCCTTGTATAATTTTGAATCGCAAATAATTGATGATCGGTAACAGAACCTAAAGTAGGCATTTCAAGTAACTGAAATTGAAGGAGGCAAGAACTTACTGGTATACTCGCGATTCATGAGTTCAAGAGTAGCTTCTTTGTGTCCAAAACCTTTACGATTGTAATTAGCACTTCTGGTCAAATTCTTCCGGAAAACCTTAGCATTAAACTCTGACTCAGCAGTAGCCGACGAGGAAGGAACAGCTTCGCCGGTAGAGCATCTGACGACGGAGAAAGGTTTGGGCAACCGGAAAGTTCTAGTCTCCGGCAAGGAGAGGTCTGTACGAGTGGATATACTAGAGAATTGGAGAGGAATAGCCATGGGAGCAGCGAGAGAGAAGGAGAGTGCGCACGTTAGCGAAGTGCGTTGGCGTAGCAAAATGGGTGAAGTTAACTAAATGGTGACCGCAATTTATCCTTGGCAAGCTAGTACATGACCACATGCTTTTCTCGTTTGGTTCAATTTTTGTCCTTTAGTTAATTGGTAATTAATTTTTATTTAAGTTGTTATAGAGGGAGTTTGGCCTTAAGCTTGAAGAGGATCCCGTACTAAACCGGGATTTTGATACTGTCGAGTGCCGACCCTAATATGAAGTGGGATGGAATATTTGTATTGGTAAAGTTTGTTTTTTTTAAAAAAAATATTTGTAAATAAGCTGGAAAAATATTATTACATCAGTATTTATACATGTTATTTAGCAAATCACTAGATACGAAGTTGGGGGTATTGGATGGGTGCAGGAAACAATAAACTTGGAAGGTTATATGTCCAATTTGTTTTTCTGTTTCTATTAAAAAAGTCATTTTTATTTTTAAGAAATTTATTTTTCAAATATTTTGACCAACTAAACATGTGAAAATATTCTTCTTCATATCAAACACATATATTAATTATTTATTTTTCAAATTATTTTGAAAAACTTAGCAATTAATTTAAATATTATGATAAAATATTTCTTTCAATCATTGTTTTTGACGGATGTGTAAAGTTAGAATTAGACAAATTAGAATGAACGAGGGAGTAATTATGTACTTTCGTAACTGTAGTAATTGTTATGCACTAATTATTTAGTTGTTAAAATTATAAGTCCACCAAAAGAAAAATTGACTTCCTTAAACAGCATTGACTATATTATATTGACACATTGTGTTTGGTTACAGAGGTAGTGTCCAAAAATATTAGGTTCTCTCACTAATTCATTTTTGCCGTATTTAGGGTGAGTTTAATATTTTTTCAGAAATATTTTTTATATTTAGTAATAAAAAGAAAATTCTTAAAGAAACAAGCTTCTTGAAAATAAAAAAAAGTATTTTTATAAATAAAAAGTAAGAAATATAGCTTCATTGTTTTGTTACCATGCGTCTTCGTTTTTATTTGCTTGTTAAAGTCTTTTTTTTTTTTTTAACCCATTGGTAGACCCCTTAAAGTTGGCACAAAATTTCACTTAAACATCTTAATAATTGAACAATGTTCATATTAGACACTTCATGTAGGAAATCGTTGTGTCATTTTGACATTTTTTGCTTACATGGCTTAGTGAATGTAATGCACTCGTTGGGCTGAAACCTATTTAGTTGACTTTTTAATTTTTTTTTTCTTCTTCTTTCCCATTTTCAGCCACTTCTAAAACTTAAACATCCAAAGATGAAGAATAAAAATAGTTATCGTAAACTGATGAAAAATGATGGAAATTGTTTTAGAAATTTAGAAATAAACCCATTTCAAAATTTACTTAGTAAATTAATTCATGAGATTCTTTCTCAAAAGAATTTAATATTTACATAGGAGTAAATTTAATTTTTTTGTGAATCTGGTGATTAAGGTAAAAACAGAAAGAAAAAGACATTTGAAGACTAATAAAGGAGCAGTGTACAGGTGGGCGTGTTTCTTAGATGTTTTTACATGTATTTGTAGAAGAAAATCGTCTGCAGATATTTCTGCAAATGGATAGGTACGCAGAGGGTATTTCTGCAAATGGACTTGGGTGTTTGGAGAAGAAGACTGTGGGGGTGAGTGGGATCCTGGGGGAATTTATTGGCTTAATTTTAAAAAAAAAAAAAATTTGGACAAAAATCCATATGTCATTGATTGATTGCTTGCTTTTTATTTTTACTCAAAATTTATTATTTAAGAATTATTTTTGACACAAATGACAAATCTCATCACTTAATTAGTAACTTTACACGTCATTTGTGAGTGTAGCACACACTCCTCATATATTTTTGTTGATTGGAAAAAGAGTGTCAAAATGACACAGTGATACCCTACGTGAGGTGTTTAAAATAAACATCGTCCAGTTAATATATTTAACTGAAATTTTGTACCAAATTTAAGGGGTCACTGATGGGTTAGACCCTTTTTATTCCAACACGGTTGTTGGAACTTTCTAACTGCAGTGATCTGGAGTTTTATTATTTTTTAACAATACAAATTTTATTTTTTTTAGGCTACAAAAGAATTGGGGATTTATACGTGGAATTTACAGAATTTTGATGGGGTTTAGCAAGGTGTGAAAGAAAAAAAGAAGAGAAAATGAAAAATGTGGGGAAACTAAATTTGGAGGGAAAATGAAAAGTCATTTCTCCCATAATAGAAGAAAGAAAAATTGTTGTTCTTATATTAGGAAACGCTTCCTTTAGTTCTTAAAAGGTTAAGAAGAAGGTGTTTCTCGCTCCATCGTTACTTGCTCGGTTTTGGATTTGGCAATGATTGATAATATTTTTGGACAAAATTTATTTAATCAATCTCATTAATTGATTTCTTTTCTCTTATAAACTAATTCAAAATGTTAATTAATTTACAAAATTAATTTCGCATAACAAAATTATTTGAAATTCGCGCGTAATGATAAAGTCGTTCTGAAAGGACTTGTTCCTTTCGAAAAGGCGTTATTTTTTCCAAAAGACACAACGTTCTGGAAAGACATGTCTAAACAGAAACGTTCACACTATTTTTCAAACAGACGCCTTGCTGCAAGTGGCTATAAATATAAAGTCTTTTTTCGTTTTTCAATACTGAAATTTTTTCCTCTCTGCATACATTTTCTTACAAAAACAAAATTATCGATCAACTGAGTCTGTGTGTGCTCTCGTTGTTGTTCTTGCATTAATTGAAATTAGTGAAGTTTGAGGTAACGCTACTTCTCTAATAGTTAATCCATTTTATCTTGGAAGGAATTAATCTGTAACATCGGGTACTTGAGGGGATTAAATTTCTTAAAGAAATATGGTGGATTCTGTGGACTCGAATTATTATTTTCTGTCTGTTTCATCTTTTTCTATTTTTATTTTTTTTAACCTGAATACAGGAGATAACAAAATTCAAGAATTATTTAAGAAAAAAATTGATGGTTGTACAAGTCTTATTGTTGACTCAAGTAGGGACCAGATCCACGGTGGTGACATCCAAACTTGTCGGAGAGATCTAAGTCATTGTTCATTATTAGGATGTCGGTAAAATCTCACTAAATTAATATTCGATAAATTAATAATTTCTTTAAGATAATATTTTTTGCCATCTCGATTTGGATCAATGAAAAAAATTACACATTTCGATAAGATAATATATTTTCCGGAGATTTCTATATAAATATATCGTGCCATTAATAGTATAAATTAATATTTGTTTTAAAAGAATAAATATATCTAAGACAATTTATTGAAATATAACTCTATAGTGTTTTGTTTTTTTGTTAAAATTTAATTCTAGTTGCGAGCTATTGCATAGGAGCAGGGGTTTTACCCTGTAAGCAACCAAAGGATAGCGGTTGCGGGTTTCCCTTGTCATAAAAAAAATAAAATAATTTTAGTTGAAGTTCATCTCTAACTTTTGTTATCATATTAAAAAGTTTTAATATTGTCTTTTCGAACTGTACCATAAAATTGTGAAGAGTTCTAGATGTTATAAGGGTTTCCTTGGCGTCATTGGTTCCAAATGTATTATATCATCTTCAACTTCATCTTAAATATTGTTTTTCCCGATGATATCCTCAATTTCATCTAAGCTCTAGACCTCTGAACATGTATCATTTTCATCTGGATCATCTAACAGGTTATTGACGTCTATTTAATTGCGGTAACTGAGATCATTAATTATGAAGTCAAGTTCATAAATGACGTTTTCACAAGTTCATTCAAATTTTCTGAGATTTCATTCAACCCAACGAATTTTGCAGTGTTGAAAACAATTTGCTATTGTTTCTTATTGAACATTTGTTGTCCAAATCGGGATTGCAAAATTGATAGGATCCAAAACATTAATCTTTCCTGAATCCGTTTGTCCCACTTCATAGCCTTCCAATATCCTATAATAAAACCTGCTGTGATAATACATCTTGAAAGCTCTTATTATTCCGACACCATAAGGTTGAATCTCAAAACACTCTTAAAATTAATAAATATTAATTTATCAATTAAAACCTCTACAAAATAATAATATTTCAATTTAGTGAGGTTTTATAGTATATTTTTTGCTCCCGTGACGAAAAGTTATATAAGTGGATATTTGATTACGTTTTATTATAAAATTTAAAAATAATAATTTTTATTTTTAAAGTGAAAAAGATAGTTTGACCCAATAAACAATATAAATATTTTTGAACAAAATTATAAACCCCTAAAATATTTTTATTCAATTTCGCATAGTTGAAAACCTTTATAAAATCTAGAAATCCTTACACTGCCGCATATTTTTAATTATAAATTAAGGAATATATAATGAGAGGGAAGGGGAATATAATTTAGAATTTAAGAAGCTGGAAATAAATCTCTCAGATTGTCCAAAAAAATAAAATAAATACTTAATTAGTGAGTCAAGGTTTAGGGTTTTCGTCAAGGAAGCGCCCCCATTTACATCGTCATGGACCGGCCGGAGCCGGAAAAACCCGACGTCCTTCCTTCTACAGCTTTGGCATATCTTGATCGGAACTACTGGTAAGTAAGTAGCAGTATGTTCATTCTTTAGTCCAATTCGCTTTCTCCTTTTAATCTCCCTTTCACATGCTCAGGGATAAGAGGTTCGCTCAAGAGGAACACTACGAATGGTTCAAAGATTATTCCCATTTCCGTCACATTGTTCTTCAACACATTAAACCTCAATCTTCTGTAAGTTTCTCTCTGTCTGTCTAATTCAATTTACTAAGTATTGATGTTGAAAATACGGGAGTATTTATTGTAAAAGTGGAACTTAGTTTTAGCTGAGGTGACAGGTTTTGGAGCTAGGATGTGGAAATTCTCAGTTGTGTGAAGAATTATATAGAGATGGCATTACTGAATTGACCTGCATTGATTTGTCTCCCATTGCAGTGGAGAAGATGAAACAGAGATTGATAAACAAGGGATACAAAGGTATGAGAGAATTTCTACTTGTTCAAATTTATGCTATTTGATTGGTTGCTTTAGCTTATGTTTGGCTGTTATAGAACAAATTGGTTAGTCTTTTTGTTGTTTAATTGCCTTAGAATATGATTCTATTTGACACGTGAATATTTTTTATATACAGAGGGCTGGACATGATTAACTATTTTCCTCTAACGTTTAGGCAAACAGAGGAGGTTACCAACTAGTAATGTAGTTCCATCTTACCAATAGGAAGGAGAAAGAAAGGAGAGGATCATTACCTTTCTGCTTTATTTTCGTTACTCAAACTGAAAGTCTATTTTCTTTATAAGTTGATCAGGGTCTAATGATCTTTGGACTTTCCTTTGGTTTTATTCAATTTTGTCCAATTGAACTGTAAAATTAAAACATTTTTCTTTAGCTAAAGTGGATTGTGATGGATGATCCTTTGTATGAAGATTGAGGTCTCAGGTTTGGACCTAGGATCTCGTTGCTTGCCCACTATAGATAAATTATTCGTTAACGCCTAAAAGAAAATATAAACTTAAACAATGATGGCATATAGAAGTTAGGAGGAGTTCTCGAGTAAATATAATATCTTCTAAGAAAGAAAAAGGAGCAAGAAGATGCTAAGAATCAGGTAACTTTTGAAAGTTGATGGTAACTCATATGTGCATCGCTGCATTATACACAAGCTTGTCCAACCCTTGACTCTAAGCTGCCTGAACATTCCGTGTAATAATTCTTTTTCTGGTTGAGATAGTGTCTTCACAATTTTCATGCTTATGAAATGCTTTGTGCAAAGTCAAAAACAGGTTTTGAAGAGGAATTTCTATGGTAGCTTAGCCAACATTTTTCTGTAACTAAGATTAGATGACAGAGATTTGTGTTTCATAAGAATATTTGTTTATTATCATCCCATCCGGAGTTTAAGAAATTATCTGGCTACAAAAACTTAAATAACATTATTTGCATTTGGTGATTCCAAGTAAAAGAGTTCAATTGTATTGGATAAAAGAAGGTTAACACAGAACAAAAGTTAATATGTCTGACAAATTAAGGGTGTTGAGATGCTCCACTGTTGATGTTTTATGTTGTCAATGTCAACAGAAATAAAAGTGCTGGAAGCTGATATGCTAGACCTGCCTTTTGAAGATGGATGTTTTGATGTGGTTATAGAGAAAGGAACAATGGTATTATTAGAAGTTTTATTTTGCATGTACTAGCTAGTGCAGCAGACTGCCAATCATTTTTCCTTTTCAAATGATCAGTTAATTGTATGTAAATTTTTGAACTTCATTTATATTGTTTGAAATCGAAGGATGTCTTGTTCGTGGACAGTGGTGACCCGTGGAATCCACACCATGCAACAGTGGAGAAGGTGATGAAAATGCTTCATGAAATTCACAGAGTTCTGAAACCTGAGGGCATATTTATATCTATCACATTTGGCCAGGTATTAAGAGCATTTTCTGCTTTATTATTTAGTTTTTATTTGTAAATAGTAAGAGCAGCAGGACGTAACCAACACCTTATCTCTTTTCTATCAATTCCCTTACTCAAAGCCTTTTTTTTTTTTTTTTCCATTCTGTTGCTAAACGCCTCTAAATTGCTTCATTTTGCTTTTGTTGGCCAGCCACACTTCAGGCGCCGGTTCTTTAGTGATCCTGAGTTTACCTGGTCTATTGAGTGGAATACTTTTGGAGAAACATTCCACTATTTCTTCTACGTCTTGAAAAAGGTAAGTTGTAGGTCTAGAAAAGTTGTCTCACTCCACTTGATGTTGGCTTACCTAAAGAAAATATGGGTTTTAAAGTTAGATACTGAATTGAAGTACTAAACTAATACAGGGACAAAGATCATTAGAGAGCGAGGAGTGCAGGGAGAAAACTCATATGCCATCAATATCTCTATACCATGACGAATTAGAGGGTGAAGACTTTTTATTCAGAACCAACATTGATGAGATGGAAAGCTAGAAGTGAAATGTAAATTGCGACTCGCTGCCTGTTGCTTTATGTCTTTTGTTTTAGGACTGAGATTTTATATAAAAAAGAAAATGTAATTTTTCCATCACTATGACATTAGTTAATTTCATTTTTAACAATATGGCTGTACATTCTGGGACAAAAAAAAAATTGATATCGCTAGAGGAAGGGGTTGAACCAACCTTGGACCTTGTGGTTAACAGCCACGCTCTAACCAACTGAGCTACTCCAGCTTCTTGTTATTGCCAAGAGCAATTGGAACTTGGAGGAATACGCTCTTTCTCATCCATTCAGGAGAATGACGGGAAGTAAATAGTAGACGATATTATTTAGGGATGGATGTAGAGTAGACCCATAAGGCATGAATAATCATCATGGGAAACCTGACTATCATTCTGAAGAACCAAAAAGAAGTTTTATCTATTCAATAATGGGAAACCTGCCGCAATTGTTCTTTTTCTTTCTATAATTAGCTATGGGAAGTTGATAAATTTCTATACAAAAATAAATAAAAATTCCAGTTATTGTAAGAAAGTGATACTATCAAATATTTTTTTGAGAACAAAAAGTTGCTCTCAATTTCAAATAAGTTTAAGTTGAAATTAATTATACTATGTTACTTCACATAATTTTCTTTTGGGATATCGTAACAAGTTTAATATAGCAAGTTGTTGCATAAAATATAGTGAGGTGCAAAAGTCGTTCTTGAAGTATTAAGGATAAGATATAGCAGATTATCAGTCCTACTCAAGTTGTATTATCCTCTTTACCTATTACTCAACACAAAATTACAGGTTTGTGTTATGTTCCTTTGCTTATATTCTTGGCCATGGAATGGACACTGAAAAATGGATAGTTTTTGTTCCTCAATTTCTTAGTTCTAATTGCTAGTTAAATTATTTCTTGATTTCATTCCTTCAAGTCATTAGAGGCAACAAAACTTCTAGTCTAACAGTGGTCGCATGATTTGCAAATAGAGTAAAATTTTACAAAATTAATAATCTTTCTAAGATAATATTTTTTCTAGTTCTGACTTAGGCCAATAAAAAGAATCACTCATTTTGATAAGATAGTATATTTTTAGAAGACTCCAATATAAATATATGTTCCCATTAATATTATAATTTAATAATATTTTGAAAGTACAAATATATATTAAACAATTTAGTGAAACATGATTCTATTGTGTTTTGCTTTTTGTTAAAATTTAAATTTAGTTGAAACTAATCTCTAACTTTTCTTGTTGCATCCAACAATCCCGATATTGCCACAAATGTAAATCTTTTTGAGTGCATGTGGAATGATATCATTTGTACTCTTGTAATGCTTTACGTATTTGATTTGTCATTGTTGATTTTGTGACACGTTTTAAATGAGAAGCCGTTTTTTGATATTATTTCAAGAATTTTCTTATGTTGCGTATATAGTTTATTCTCTCATCATCATACATTGAATGTTATTAGTAAAGAAACAATGAATAATATTTGATTATTAAGAAACAATGAACATTATGTATAATAAATTTGTTTTTACGATGAACCATTGAATTCTTGAATTTATTTTACAATGAATCATTTTACAAAAAATATACATTACAATGAATCCTAACATACATGGTACTCTATGTATAATGAATTTATTCTTTATATGAATTCAATAAATATGATACACAATTTAGTAAGATACAATGATTTTAATGTATTCATTGTACTTTACGTATAATAATATTTTTTTATATATATGATTTCAATAAATATGATACATAAGTTAGTAAAATTTAATTATTTTGATGTAATCAAAATTAACCTTCAATGAATCTCAAAACACTCTTTAAATAAATAAACATTAATTTATCGATTAAATAATACGTCCACAAAATAATAATATTTCATGATTTCACCTATATTAATTTAATAAGATTTTACCATAGGTTATATCAAAATTGAAATGAGTATTCAATCACGATACAATTATTTAATAAATATATTTTTATTGATAAATGTTTGATTCAATGAACTAAAACTGCGATATAGAGGATATAATATATACCTTGTATTTAATTTAAACCAAATATTTTTTTTTCAATTTTAATCTTGCATGTCTGGAAAAGGTTTGAGGAAAATATTTGAAAGACAAGCGTGTTATCTATTATTTTGTATGAGGATTATTATTATGTATGAAATATGACATTCATTTTGTCTAAAAAAATCTGTTGTGTTACATTTTTTAAGACAAACTGGTTGAATTTTGATCAGTTTTAAAAATATTTTTTGTTATAATGATACAAGATAAATTACAAATTATAATATTTTTTGTGTAGTTTTTTTAAAAATAATTTAATTTTAAATTGATTTAATCTAATATTAGCTTAAATTTTTATCAAAATTAAGTCTTGAAAAATGAAAAGTGGCAACTATTATTGGGCATATGAAGTATTTACGATATAGAAATACTAGATACCACAGCTCACACTAGCACATTCTCAATACATGTTATTTAGTTGTACCAATTTATGTAACTCAAATAGATTGAGAGTCAATCAATTTTTAATATGATTTTTAGATTTTTTAAGTTGTTAATCATGTGATTTGCAGTACATTTTATATAACTTTGAGATAATATATGTTACTATTTTTGTTTTAATTTATGTGTTAGTGATAGAGTTTAGATCAATTAAAATTTTTATATGATCTTTAAAATTTATATGTTGTTAATTATTGTGATTTATAATACTTCATCATTTTAAATAGAGTCTCTTTTAAATAATATATGTTGCTTCCTAAATTCCAACTTATATGACGGTGAAAGAATTTCAAAAGTCACCCAAACTTTTTGTATGTCTTTAAAATATTTTAAGTTGCTAATTATATAAAACAATTCTAAAATTGCTATTCTTAAAGTTAATAGTTCTACTAAAACTAAATATGAAATAATCTCATGTTTTATTATGAAATTATAATTAAATTGTAGACAAATCACCGCTAAGGCTTTGAAATAACATTGTCAGATACATGCATATCGACAAACAACTCTGCGTCTGATTGCTTCTGGACGCTTCTAATACTGAAGGCATTACCACAATTATAATATAAACAAATTTAAAAATGTTATAATTTCACTAAAAGTAAATATGAAATAATCCCACGTTTTATCACGAGATTATAATTCAATTGTAATCAAACCACCGCTAAGACTTTGAAATAACCTCGCCAGCCAGATGTAGGTATATCGACAGACAACTGTCTGCGTCTAGTCGCTTCTAATACTAAAGTCATTACCACAATTATAATATACAATTCTAAAATTGTTACGTTTCCACTAAAAGTAAATATGAAATAATCCACGTTTTATTATGAAATTATAATTCAATTGTAACCAAACCACCGCTAAGACTTTGAAATAACCTTGCTAGATGAAGGTATATTGACAGACAACTGTCTGAGTCTAGTCGCTTCTGGACGCTTCTAATAGTAAAGTAATTACCACAATTATTACATAAAACAATTCTAAAGTTGCTAGTTTTATAGTTAATATTTTTACCAAAAATAAATATAAGATAATAGCTTTTTATTTTTTATTTTTTGAACTGCTACTATAAACTATAAAATCCAATTGTAACCAAACCACCGCTAAGACTTTGAAATAACCTCGTCAGATACAGACAACTGTCTATGACTAGTTACTTCTGGACGCTTCTGATACTAAAGTAATTACCACAATTATAATATAAAACAATTCTAAAATTGTTATTTCCACTAAAAGTAAATATGAAATAATCTCATGTTTTATTATGAACCACCACTAAAATTTTGAAATACCTCGCCAGATGTAGATATATCGACAGACAACTGTCTGCGTTGCGTCTGATCGCTTCTGGACGCTTCTAATAGTTACCACAATTATAACATAAAACAATTCTAATATTGCTAATTTTATAGTTAATATTTTTACCAAAGTGAAATAAAATAATTTCATATTTTATTATGAAATTGTAATTAAATTGTAACCAAATCGTTGTAATTCTTTAAAATAATCTAGTTAAATGCATCTATGTTAACGGACAATTGACTGTTTCTGACCATTTTTATAAATGGAAAAGTAATTACCACAATTTATAATATAAAAACAATTCTAAAATTACTGATCTCAAAGTTAAATTTTTTACCAAAAGTAAATGTAAAATAATACCTTCTTTTTTCTTTTTTTTTTGTTTTTTAATTACTACTGTAAACTATAAAATCCCATTTAACAAAGTCACTGTTAACTAAACAGAGGGGGATACTGACAATCTTCTCCACGTCAAAACGCGTCGTTCCGTTAAATTTTTCCTTTGTAAGCCTCTCCAACGACGTCGTATGACTGTCCCAACTCCAACTCTAACTTGGATTCCCAGCCTCAGCTCCGGAGAAGCTAAAAATAAGTAATGCCCTTTTCCCATAAAATAATAAAAAAAAAACACAGAAACATACATATTTTTCTCTATATCCTCTCGCCGGCCGGAGATATACCTCGCCGGGAAATCGACAACTTTACTCAAGGAATCTCCGTTTTTATATATCATCTTCGGCGATAAGCTGATTGGAAAGCTCGAATTCTCACTTCGATCCATCTGTTTTTTGATTCATACATTTTTTTGGGGGGTTTTTAATCTGTGCAGCGGCGGTAAGTGAATGGAGGATTACGGGAGCAGCGAGGAAGATATATATTCGTCTGATCAAGAATCTTACGACGGACTCGAGAATGAGGAGACTGATTCTCAATGGGGCTCTTCCACAGGAAATTCCTGCAAGGTGCTTTAGAATCCCTAGAATTTTTCTTTATGACTGATTTTTTAGTTTGATTTCGTGTTTTGTGTTGAACCTATAATTTTGATGATCATGTATGTGATAGGAGTAGTAATTTATAATTTCAAACATTTAGGATTTTAGATCAGTAAGTATTTGTGTAATTATCTTGCTAGTTTGGGACTGGGGCATAGTTGATTGATTGAAGTTTAGGGCATGTACCAGGGTTTTCTATTTATAGGTTTTAAGGTTTTTTTTTTTTTTTTGCAAATTTCTTTGTCTAAACTGTAGTAAAGAAAGTGTCTTTGAAATTACCACCTTCAATTAAGGTGGTTTTTCTGTAGATATTAATTGAATGCTTCGCCATTGTTGTTGGCTCCCTTTTTTATATTCTTTGGCCCTCACTTTATAGGTTTTGTTTGAAAATTTACACTTTGTTTTACAGGTAATCACAAGGGAGTCTCTCTTGGTGGCACAGGTAATAAATCTTGAAAAGTTTTTCTTGACGCTTGAGGTTTGTATTGTATTGTTCGTCTTAATATCTCAGATGTTTCATGATTGTGCTAGAGAGAAGATTTGCGGAGAGTGATGGACTTGCTCTCACTAAGAGAACACCATGCAAGAACCTTGCTCATTCACTACCGTTGGGATGTCGAGAGGTTGTTTGCGATTCTTGTTGAAAAGGGAAAAACATGCTTATTTGCTGAAGCAGGGGTAACTATTCTTGAAGAAGTTGATGTTGACTCATCTGTGTCTTCTTCGACTATGATGTGCGGCATATGCATGGAAGAGGTAGCGGGGAGTGAGGTCACGAAAATGGACTGTGGCCACTGCTTCTGCAATGACTGTGAGAACTAATTCTTTGAGTAGAACCACCTCTTTATTGATAACACCAGATTTCATTCTACATCTTATAAACTTGTTAATCTTGGATTTTTGGCCTTCTGGTTCTAATTAGTAAGTTGCATAAAATACAATTTTGTTGTGATTGTTTTTAAGATTTATGAGCAGAGGGTCTATGGGAAACAACCTCTTTACCTCTGAGGTGGGGGTAATGTCCACGTACACTCTACCTGCCCAGACCCCACTTTGTGAGACTACACTGGGTATGTTGTTGTTTTAAGATTTATAAGGTGTTTGCTTCTATATCAAAAGGTGTGCTCTTTTTATTTTCAAATGGTTTCTACATTTGGTTTCTTTAAGACCTGTCTAACTAAAGTAGTTCCAGTGTTCTCTTTTTTGTTACATGCTAATCAAATTGCAATCTTTTCTGATACTTATTTTCATTTTTGTGCTGGAGATAGACTAATTCTTATTTTGTTTGTTTAGGTTGGACAGAGCATTTTATTGTGAAAATAAAGGAGGGGCAGAGTAAGAGAATAAGGTGCATGGCTCATAAATGCTTTGCTATCTGCGATGAAGCTGTTATCAGAAAGCTTGTTAGTAAAAGGCATCCTGATTTGGCAGAGAAATTTGATCGGTTTCTCCTTGAATCATACATTGAGGACAATAAAATGGTGAAATGGTGTCCAAGTATCCCCCATTGTGGAAATGCTATACGGGTAGAGACCGATGAGTTCTGTGAAGTAGAATGTTCATGTGGTTTACAGTTCTGTTTCAGTTGCTTATCAGAAGCACATTCGCCTTGTTCTTGCTGGATGTGGGAACTTTGGACCAAGAAGTGCCGAGACGAATCAGAGACTGTTAATTGGATTACAGTTCACACTAAGCCTTGTCCAAAGTGTCATAAACCGGTAGAGAAGAATGGAGGTTGCAACTTAGTTAGCTGCATTTGTGGGCAAGCATTTTGGTGAGTTTATTCTGGATGTCTATTTTGTACCTAGATTTCTCTTAACTGAAAGCTGATTCTGATGTTATTGATGAACAAACAATCTGGATATATGTCAACACCGTTGGTGCTCCATTTGCAGAGATCATGGCTTGATGGCACAACTTTTTGTTTTACCCTAGAACTTTAAAAACTGGAAAACCCTTAAAGATTGAAACTCCTTTTGGAATTTTAGGATCAGGGTCAGATTTGATGCAATACTTTCTGTTATAACTGAGATATCCCCGAGGATTAGTGGTGCACAGACCGAAACTCAGCGGACAATGGCTCCACTCCTCTGTCCTTCTCCACTTAAATACCATACTTTTATCTGTGGCAAGGTTTGAACCCGTGACGTGCGCCTAACTCATACATCACTCGCTGCGCTGCACTGCACTCTTACCACTAGACTAAACCCTGGAGGCGATCCAAAATTTTAATCTATTTTGAAGTCAACTTATATCTAGTTTAACTTGAGTTGTATTGATCTTTGCTTGGAAGAATTTGGATTTATAGGGCTCACTGTCTTGTCTTTAGTTGAGGTTCCTTTTTTTTTTTTTTTGGATAAAGTAACTAATTTTGTTGATGATGGGAGAAAAAGAACTTCAGAAATATACCAAAAGTAGGAACCTAATTTTGATTCTCTATGGAAGTCAACTACTTATCTATACGAGTAGGAATGTCGTGGGTGCACCACACAACATTGACAACGACGCATTAGTGGCGGGTACACCAAAACGAAGCTGATCCTCAAGTGTATGATGCCATCTTTTTTTTTGGTTGAAGGAGATTTCATTAGAAGGCATCAATAAGATGCAAGTGTACGATGCCTTTCTCAACCCCTTCAAATGCTCTCATATTCCTCTCTTTCCAAATCACCCACATTAGGGCTGAGGGGCAACATCCCACGCGTTGAATCTTCTTTTTATTTTCCCGAAAGCCCATGATACAACATCCCAGTATTTAATTAAGGTTTCTTAAACTAGAAATTCTAGACCTCACACTTATTTCAACACTAACGGTGTCTAACCAAACCCAAAAGGTTCATGTCAGCAGATGTAAGTATACCAACAATAACTGAACATTAGTCTCAATCAGTTGGTATCTCCTGTATATATACTTAGTTTACATTATGTTCTATACTTTACTAAGTCTGCATGAGGAAATTATATGCCTTTTGAGACAGCTTTTCCTCCATGTAAGTTTAAGTTTATTTTGTTCCCATATAAATATCTCCAATGATCATGGTGTCAGTGGTATGAGCTTGTGCATTTGGATGTTTGTGTAAGACATGACTTAATCATCTCAACAGTCTTATCTCATTCATCCGTATGTTTCTACTTGCACTATGTCATACGTGATGATTTCTATTGTTGTCTAGTCTTGAATGATTGCACATATATCTTAGTCTGTTCGCACTGCTATAACATTTATCTTATGGGTATGGCTTGATTTAGTGGCCAATATTGCACACCTATTTCCATTGTTAGTCTTACAATTGTTACTAGGATTTTCTCTACACTAGGTATTCTCTTATCACATAGTACTCCCTTAGCATCCTTCATTTCAACATGATATTATTCCCAAAAATGGAGTCCAAGTATCTTAATTGTAACATTTTAGGCACTACAACAGTACAACCTTGTCTAATCTCACTTCAACCTCATTTTTGTTATGTTGGCTAAACTTGCAATGCTTATATTGTCTGTCTTGAACTGTGTTGAGCTATATCATTGTCTTTATATGGACTGTGTAATGGCTTCCAAAGGGGTTTATGAAGATTTTATACTCATCCACCTTTACTTTAGAGTTTTGAGTTGGATGTTCAAATTCTTTTGCCTGGTGCGCATATTCACACTCTCTTAAGTTTGAGTGTTGTTTGACCCATTTCGTTCCAGTAATCAACAGTTTGGGTTTCCTAACGCTAAACAACTTCTCTACATTCTCTCATATGTTTGAGTGTTGTTTGACATTACTTATGCCAGCACTAAAGGGAATTTCTTCTTTCTCAGTTTAGTTGGTTGATCTTGTTACATTTTTCTTTGTGCTGTAGTTGGCTATGTGGTGGAGCTACTGGCCGAGATCATACTTGGTCAAGTATCGCTGGTCACAGCTGTGGTCGTTATAAAGAAGATCAGGAGAAGAAGTCTGAACGGGCTAAGCGTGATCTCTATCGCTACATGCATTATCACAATCGTTATAAAGCTCATACGGATTCTTTTACACAGGAGTCTCGTCTGAGGGAGACCATAAAAGAAAAGGTAGCAAATTTGGAATCAAGGGATTCAAGATTGAGAGATTTTAGTTGGGTTACAAATGGACTTTATAGGCTTTTCAGATCAAGACGGGCTCTCTCGTTTTCATACCCATTTGCATTTTATATGTTTGGTGATGACTTATTTAAGGATGAAATGACAAATGAGGAAAAGGAAATAAAACAGCATTTATTTGAGGACCAGCAACAGCAGCTTGAGGCAAATGTTGAAAAGTTATCAAAAGTTTTTGAGGATCCATTTGATGG
Organism: Solanum bulbocastanum; assembly: GCA_037074985.1. NCBI lineage: Eukaryota > Viridiplantae > Streptophyta > Magnoliopsida > Solanales > Solanaceae > Solanum > Solanum bulbocastanum. Next base: position 69,637,965 of record CM073597.1, on the reverse strand, counting down.
TTTTGAAGAGACAGAGATTATGGACATGAGGATGCAAGTCTTGAATCTCTCTGTGGTAACTGATACACTATGTAAGAAAATGTAAGTAGACATCTGGATGTCCTAAGTTATTGGTAGTTTTGGTGAGAAACTGATGTTAATACTGATTTTCAGGTATGAATGCATCGAGACTGATTTATTGGGAGCTCTACAGTTCAGTAGTCACAATATAGCTCCGTACCAGTCAAAGGGCATTGAGAGAGCAACAGAGCTTAATGGAGGCCGGAACACCAAAGCAAACAGCAACATTACATGTCAAAAAGCCCATGACCAGACAAATGGTGAAGTTTCCATCCTCTCTCATGCCAGATTACCTATGTAGATCAGTCATCTCTGCCTACTGGGGTGTGGTAGTTTATTGTGTCTACCTTACAGTTTTCATTGCTTTTGCAAGTGATAGAAGTACTTTACATCATCTCATAGTTAACCACATCAAACTTATTCCCCCAAAAAAGGTTACCCCACACCATAGAACGGTAGTATGTTTTTGACTTGCTTGGGAATGCTTTAATTTAAGTGTTTTAGACATGCTATTAGTTGTTTGGGAATGTTTTTTCCTTTTAAGTAGTTTATGCTTTCTATTATTCACTAATGCTTTGCATCATCGTCATTCAGTTGAGCTGGTGGACTGGCAAACTGTGTCAAAGGGAAGCAGGTTGCCTTTCTTTAGTTGTTATCTTAGAGAGGGGTGACATTCTATGTTGCTGCTGTTTAAGGTAGTGGGTGCTAGTTGGAGTGGTCAGAGAGTTGGAGAAGTGGAAAAGTAGCCTTAATCTCAAGCTATAGATTGCTGAAGCTAATATGAGAAGTATGTTTAATTAAAAGAAATGCCATGATTCGTATATTTTACTTTAAAGAGAGAGAGAGAGAGAGAGAGAGAGAGAGAGAGAGAGAGATGTCGTGATTGGTTGTTGCCCAAAGTCCCAAACCGTTTCTATTCTCTCGAAGAGGGAGAGAGGTAATGGTAGAAGGTCCCTATCTCCAGGAACTAAACCTATGAGAGAACTTGGCACTATTGATGATGTTTTCGATTATTTTATGTTATGAATTTGTTAAGCATCAGGCAAGAGCTAGGTCGTAATTTGCAATTTTGCAAAAATAATAAACTGTTCTAGTAACTTAATTGGTTGACCTGTGATTGATCAAGTACTAGACAAGTTTTCTGGTTATGTTGCAATTTCAACCAACCAAGCATATGAGTTCAATATTATAATTCTGAACTGTCAGTGTTGAAAACGTCTCCTCTTATTTCATCCTTGCAGTCGTCCACAATGAAATTAACTCATGTACTAACTTGTAGTGTTAAATCTCATAAACAAATTTGTGTTTTACATTCGAGAACTATTTACTTTCTTATCCATATCCATAAAGCATCTTCATCAGTTTGTTACCAAAGAACACTTTAAGAACTATGGTTCCAAACATTAACAGTCACCATCACCATACAATAGCTTTTACCTTCCATATAAGAACTTTGTGATGGTTAATGATGGCTATTTAATTCTATTAGATCTTACTCAGTTCAATACTATACTACTAATTTTGTAGACAATCAAATCAATGCAAGTTATGTGAAATGCCTATTTTCTTTAGAAATGCTTCTGTTCTTGCCTACGTTCCCTCTTCTCCCTTATTCTATTTTGCAGGATAGGTCTTCCCTCTGTTTTTTAGGAGGAAAGGGTTTGGTTGGGATGTACAGTGACTGTTTATCTAAGTTTGTTTCCTTTATTTTCATTTCTTTTTGTTTGTTTTGGTAATGCAGGTTGTACATTATAACCAGAAAAAGAGTTAGTATTTGAACATTGTACTGCTTCTTGTACATCTTGCAGGAGGTTCCATAGAATTGGTTCATCCATCAGGTTGTGGGACTTCAGATGAGAGTGGATGCTCCTCAAGGAAGCGTACTAGAAAGGATTCCGGTGGTAGCTTTTTCGATCTTAACTTGCCTGCTGAGCTCATTGATAGGAATTGACCTTATTGAGTTGCTAGTTATTTTGAACCAAGTGTACAGCTCTGAAAAAGAAAAAAGAAAAAAAAAGACAAAGCTATTCACAGAGAGTTGAGATGATAGTTTAACAGATGATTGCATTTCACTGCGTCATCCTATTCCGTTCTTCAAATTTTTTGAGATGCCCTGTTAGAGGACAAAGATTACCTTAGAAAGTCGTTAGTTTTGGTCCAGATTTCAAATGTATAGACTTTATTTGGCTTCTTTGGGCTAGGTAGTTATGTATTTTCTTACTGTCCCTTCCCAACACCCTCCTGTGAGCTCCTCTCATTGTGCACTCTAAACGGGCAATGCTCCCTTAGAACTTTTGGTTTAAAGTCCATTATGGGAAATATATTTGGTGAAATTTCTGCATCAGTGTTGTTTTCTCTCTTATTTAGATGTCTCCTAATGCCTCTTTACATATTTGATGAGATTGATTCATGTATATTTCTAGACCTCCAGCATGATTTTGAACTAAGTGCCGCAATTTCCCTGATACGAGTTTGTATCCTGCACAGTGACTTATAACTAGTTTAACAACACTATCTATGTATGTTGGGTGCTAGCTTAGTGCAACCTTCTTCCTTTTATCTTGGTTTGGGACCTGAAATATGAGTGAATTTACACATGTGGAGTTTTAGATTAATCTAACAATGTTGCAACATGTAGGAGGAAGAGGAAGGGGAAAGTTCATTATATTGAAATGCTTTACGAAAAAAGGGTTTGTATAGATGCTAAGAAAATAGATAATTCTAGAATCATACAACTAAATGCTTTCGCACAACATGCACCAAAGTAACAAAGAAACAATGCATCTAATCACATAGGTATCCTAAAGGGCACATAATTATTAATAACATCAAAATTCATAAACTTTAGTGTATATAGATAGAAATAATAAGAGAAAAAGCCCAAAATAATCAGTAGGTTAAGATTCAAAGTCATCTTTGAATTCACATGAAGCACTAACAGTCCCTCATGTTTGCAATATTGGTGCACTTCTGGTCCTCCTCCATTATTTTTTTTTGCCTATTTTTTAATGTTGATTTGGTCCACAATTTTATGTATGGAATGTTCAGCCATATTTATATATTTTTAGTAGAAATAATAATTCCATATAAAGAAGGTGAGAAAAAGAACACCTTATTCTATTCGATAGAAATTTTATTGCTTCTAAACTAAGAACACCTTGACATATGACGTTGCAAGAAGATGATTTTTTGTACTATTGCATGTGAAATCAATGTGATTAACCTTTTGATCATTTTAGTTGCAATAATGTTTATACTAATCAGAACAATATTTTCTTCTTCTCACCTTTTCTCACATCGAGTTATTATTTCTATTAAATACATAAAAGACAATTAAGTATTCCATACATAAATTGTGGATAAAATCAATGTTAAAAAAAAGGCAAAAGTTTAAGGGAGGTTAAAAATGCACCAATATTGCAAACATGAGGGACTATTAGTATGGAAATTCAAGAACGACTTTAAATATTAACTCAAGAATAAAAGACTATTTTAGATTTTTCTCAGAATAATAATAATAATGATAATAATATTTTTGGCTATTTAATAGCATAGCATATAAAAAAGAGTCCTAATTTGCTATAATTCTTATCTACAATAACCTAACTCCTCGATCGACATGCTGAAATTGTGGACAATATAAGTTTATGTTGCTGCCTGTTATTCTCAACGTCTAGGTCCTCAGACACCGGGTTTTCCTAACACACTTTAATTACTATGCCGTAAAATATTTATACAATTAGATCACTTGTAACAAGTAAATTTCTGTTAAATTTGCACATGCAATATGTTTTGGTAAGATTTCCAATAAGTCTTTAGAACGTTCTTTTCTAGATTCACACAATTACAAATACAGCACAAAGTGTACATTTATCTCTGCATTATTTTTATTAAAAGAAAATATGGTTTTATTTACTTATCTTCATCTAAACAACTATGGTATCCAAAGAAACAAAATAAGAAATATAGTATTTATCAGTTATAGTTTCGAGAAAAATAATACTTAAAAATAAATAAATTTTCTACTGATTGAACATCTTTCTTTATCTAACCCCAGATTCTCTCTTTAATATTACTATTCACGTCCCAAATTTCCCATAGTCCAATTGTTGTTAATAAATTCAACACATCATAGGTTACTCCCTCCGTTTCATTTTATTTGATCGCATTGATTTGACGCACTCTTTTAAAAATTATTTTGTAAGTTATCAAGAGATCTGAATTCCTAGAACAAAACAAAAAAGAAAAGTTGGGTTCCTACAAGATGCTAAGTTCTTTGATAACATTATTGACATAAACTTTAACATCAAGAGTCGAGAGATATTACATGTAAATTAAATAATATAAGATTTCTCATATTATCTTACACTAAAGAAAGAAATATAGGTTAAAACAAATTCTAGAGCAAAGAAAAAGCAAAGTAGTTCAATACCTGAAAACGGAAAGTGCTAACGTTGAGGACCCTAACCCTGAAAAAAAATGTAACAAAAAGATTATAAATAATGGAAGAGAGATAAAAGAAGAATATAGAGAAATTGTAGGAGATATTTGATTTAGTTTCAGAAAATTAAGGAAGAATTATAGGTACCGTTTCACAAAATAAAATAATCTATTAATTTTACAAATTCACTGTTTTAAAAATAATTTTTTATTTATTATTTTTAATTTATGAACAAAAGTTATTATTCTTTTTCTATTTTAATCTCAATATTAATAATTTTTCAAAATCTAAGACTAATAGTCATACATTAAGATGAATAACGTGATAAAAACTCGTATTAGTTATATTTCTTTTTTAAAAACGTGAAAATTTTAAAATTCAAAAGTGAACGGAAGGAGTATAACCTTTAACTTGTGACACTAATCCTAATGTGTTGAAAGTTAGAGCCTGTTTGAATTGACTTAAAAGTTGCTTAACCCTATTTTTAAGTTGTACTTGTATGAGTTTGTATTCTGAACCCCTCTATTAACCCTTTGTCAATTGAACCCTTAAACTCAAATAAAATGTAAATTTTAGCATGTAAATGAAAGTTTCAATGGTGAAAGTCAACGATAATCGTTTTTGATGGTGATTTTGCTCCGATAACTATGAATCTTCCTTGGTGAATTGGTGATTGTGAGGTGGTTTGAGTGATGAACGATGAAGAGAATTTGAGAGGAGAGCAAATAAAATTTTTTTTCTGTGTTGAGCTTTGTTTTTTACTATGTGTGCTCTTCTTCTTCTTTGAGGAAGCCCCAAAAATTTGCCACAAAATCTTTAGATCCAAAAAAAATGTAGCCAATTCTAATTAGTTAGTTACTGTCAATTATCAAGATGTAATATTATATAACTAGATCAATAAATAATGTGAAAATCCTCTCCTTATGACTTTGAGCTTCATAGTTGAATCTCGAAGAAGAAACTTAAGGGAATGTGTATAGAGATGGTGAATTGTGGTTAACCGTGGTTCTGGGTTTGGGAGAAATGGGAGAGAAATAACAATTTTAATATTATTTTTTTAAACAGAAAACTTATTATTATTTTTTCTTTAATTTTAATTTTTTTGGTTAATAATTAAAATAGTTATAAAAATAATAATGACTTAGCATTAATATATGTGACATGGATATGACATGTCATTAATATAAGGGAGAGTGAGGTGCACACATAATTGGAGGGTTTAAAAGTCTCATTTTAATTGAGTTTAAATGTTTAATTGACAAAAAGTTAAGTCAAAGGGTCTGGAATACAAACTCATATAAGTATAATGGTCCATCAAACCATTTCGCCTTTCGAAAATGTTAGACAAAGTTAAAAATAACTTTCAGAAAAGTTAAAAAATCAAAGTTATGAAGTTTGATTTTTTATTTTCGGTGAAGGGACAGATTTACCCCCGAACTTTAATAAATGGTATGCATATGTCCTCCGTTATACTTTCCGTCCACATAAGCCCCTACTGTCCAATTATAGGTACACATATACCCCTCTTACTAATGGACCCCTAATTTATTACACATGTCTTAATCCTATTGAACTACCCGTTTGACCCTTTTTTTTAACCCATAACCCAACTATCCGCCTCATAACCCAATATCCACCCAATTTCCTCTAAAAAGAATCCTAATTAAAACACCCAAAACACACCCAAAACATTTGCTCCACCAAATCTGAGTTCACCGCGTTCCGACAGAAATTAACGGCATCACCTCAAACACCTCCGATTCGTCAACCAGTTCTGGCGCATACTTCGACATTTTAGATCTGGAAATCGTTACCAAATCTGAGTACACCGGAGGCGTTCCGGCAGAAATTAAGGACCGCGATTGTTCGTTGGATTGTTATTGTTCCTTACGATTTGATCGAGAAGTAGCGGCGATGATGATGATTATACCATTGAGTAAAATGTAGAGGTACGGAGGCTTTAACCATGAAATCAAACCGGACCAAATAGTAGGAAATTCATATAAAATCAATGGAACAGAGGATTTAATTGCAATGGCTGAAGAAACTGCTCCGATTGAAATTAACAGAAATTTCACCGTTAACATCAAATTGCTCGTTAATGATTCCATTTTCTTGAAGAGTTTTGGGTGTTTTAATTGGGATTCTTTTTAGAGGAAATTGGGTGGGTATTGGGTTATGAGTTAAAAAAAAGGGTCAAACGGGTAGTTCAATAGGATTAAGATACGTGTAATAAATTAGGGGTCCGTTAGTGAGAGGGATGCATGTGTACCTATAATTGGACGGCAGGGGCTTATGTGGACGAAAAGCATAACAGAGGGCATATACATACCATTTATTAAAGTTCGGGGGTAAATCTGTCCCTTCGTCGTTTTATTTTTTACTTCCTCAGTTCACTTTTAATTGTCATAGTTTTTTTGTTTTTTTAAATCTTGACTAACATTTTATGATGTATTTTTTAATTATATTGATAGGCAAGAAACTGTAATTTGTTGTACTTTTTAGTACAACCTTTGAATATCTATTTCTTTTTATTTAAATATCATTTAATTTTATTTTAAAAATTAATAAAATTAACATTCAAAAAATATAACACAACAATTAAAAGTGGTAGAAGAGAGTAACTTAAAACCTACCTTTTAAAAAAAAAGTCAAATCAACTTTTAAGTGTGGCGTTATATATGAGATGATCATTAATATTGAACCTCTTATTAATATAATTTTTTTTTTAAGTCAAATAAACTTTTAAGTGTGGCGTTATATATGAGATGATCATTAATGAAGCTCTTATCTATATACTTATTTCTATTAATATATAATTGCTCTGTGAGCATGTTGAAATTATTAGCACTTGGCTTAAAATAAGTAAAGCCCTTTTCCCATAATAACAAAAACACACATACATCTTTTTCTCTATATCCTCTCGCCGGCCGGAGATATACCTCTCGCCGGAAAAATGATAACTTTACTCAAGTAACCTCCATTTTTCTATACCATCTTTGGTGATAAGCTGATTGGAACTCTCGGATTCTCACTTTGATCCATCGGTTTTTGATTCATTGATCATTTTTTTGGGGTTTTCAATTTGTGCAGCAACGAAAAGTGAATGGAGGATTACGGGAGCAGCGATGATGATATATATTCATCTGATCAAGGATCTCATGACGGACTCGAGAATGAGGTGGCTGATTCTCAATGGGGCTCTTCCACAGGAAATTCTTGCAAGGTGCTTTAAAAACCGTAGAATTTTTCTTTATAACTGGTTTTTTAGTTTACTTGTTTCGTTTTTTTTTGTGTTGAACCTATAATTTTGATGATCATGTATGTGATAGGAGTAGTAATTTGAATAATTTAAAACATGTAGGATTTTAGGTCAGTAAGTATTTGTGTAATTCTCTTGCTAGTTTGGGATTAGGGCATAATTGATTGATTGAAGTTTAGGGTATTTACCAGGCTTTTCCTTTATAGGTTTTTAAGTTTTTTATAAATTTCTTTATCTAAACTGTAATAAAGGAAGTGTCTTTGAAATTATCACTTAAAAACAACAACTTACTCAGTGTAGTCACAAAGTAGGGTCTGGACATATAGAGTGTACGTGGACACTAATAGATAGAAAATCGTTTCCTATAGACCCTCTGCTCATAAATCTTAAAAACAGTTGAAACAAAATTTTATTTTATGCTACTTGCTAATTAGAACCAAAAGGCAAAAAATCTAAAATTAACAAGTTTATAAGAAGTAGAATGAAATATGGTTGGAATCAATAAAGAGGTGGTTCTAGTCAAAGAATTAGTTCTCACAGTCATTGCAGAAACAGTCCATTTTCAATCTATGCCCTAATCTCTAACTAGCAAGAAAATTACACAAATACTTACTGACCTAAAATGCTAATTGTTTTAAATTATTAAAACTATTACATACATGATCATCAAAACTGTAAGTTCAACACAAAAAGCGAAACAAATAAACTAAAAAATCAGTTCATAAAGAAAAATTCTACAGATTTTAAAGCACCTTGCAGGAATTTCCTGTGGAAGAGCCCCATTGAGAATCAGCCTCCTCATTCTCGAGTCCGTCATAAGATTCTTGATCAGGCGAATATATATCTTCGTCGCTGCTCCCGTAATCTTCCATTCACTTATCGCCGCTGCACAGATTAAAACCCTCCAAAAAATAATGTATGAATCAAAAAATTGATGGATCAAAGTGAGAATTCGAGTGTTCCAATCAACTTATCACCGAAGATGATATAGAAAAACGGAGTGTCCTTGAGTAAAGTTATCGTTTTTCCGGTGAGGTATTTCACCGACTGGCAAGAGGATATAGAGAAAAATTATGTATGTGTGTCTCTCATGAATTTAGTAGAAATAATAACTCCACGTAGAGAAGTCAGAAGAAGAATATCTTATTCTATTCGATGGAACATGGATCCGCTGGGCTGGATGAGCAACCTTCTATCTGGTCTCTACACCAATAGTAGAGTGGTTTGCTACTGTCAATTAGAAAAAGGAAGATTGAGCAAAGGTCCCTTCTCTGGTAACCCGCCGCCGCATATGTAGAAAAAGAAGGAACGGAAAAGAAAGAACAACCGTTTTACTTTGATACGTTGCAAGAAAAGGAATTTTTGAATAAATCAATGCAATAGTACAAAAATTCTTTTTCTTGCAACGTCATATGTCTGTAAGATAATATTTGCCTTTGGCTGTTTAATAGCATAGCATATAAAAAAGAGTCCTAATTTGCTATAATTCTTATCTACAAAAACCTCGACATGCTGAAGCTGTGATCAATATAAATTTATATTGCTGCCTGTTATTCTCAACGTCTAGGTACTTTAATTACCACACCGTAAAATATTTATACAATTACTTATAATATGTAATTTTTGTTACAAATATTTCATGTGACTTAAAATCGCTGCTGGAATTTTGTTTTAAAATTTTAAGGGGCACATGCAATATGATTCGGTCAGATTTCCAATGTCTTTAGAAAGTTCTTTTCCAGATTCACACAATTACAAATACAGCACAAAGTGTACATTTATCTATGCATTATTATTAAAAGAAATATGGTTTTGTTTTCTTATCTTTATCTAAACGACTATTGTATCAAACGAAACAAAATAAGAAATATATTATTTATCAGTTATAGTTTCGAGAATAATAGAAATAAATAAATTTTGTACGACTGAACATCTATCTTTATCTAATCCCAGATTCCTTCTCTTTAACTAATATTACTATATATTACTATTCATGTCCCCAATTTCCCATAGTCCAATTGTTGTTAATAAATTCAACACATCATATTGATTACTGAATAAAGATAAGTATTTTCTTCATTTCATTTTACTTGATCGTATCGATTTAACACTTTTTTAAGGATTGTTTTAAATTATTATTTTGTAAATTATCAAGAGATCTAAATTCTTAGTAAAACAAAGAAGGAAAAGTCGGGTTTTCTTGAAAGATGCTAAGTTTTTTGATAACATTATTGACATAAACTTTTAACATCAAGAAATATTATATGACTGTGTATATATTATATATAAAATGTCTCAGATTATTTTACACGGAAGAAAGAAATATAGCTTAAAAAATATTCTAGAGCAAAGAAAAAAGCAAAAAGTAGTTTAATACCTGAAAATGCAAAAAAGAACTACTGAAAAATGAAATAGTAAGTCAAAAAAGAAGGTAGAGAAATTGTAGGAGATATTTGATACTGTTTCAGAAAATTTAGGAAGTTGCGTGTACCGTTTCACAAAATAATTTTTTATTTTTATTTGTTATTTTTAATATGTCTATAAAATTTTTTTATCTTCATTTAATATTTCAAAACCTAAGATTAATGGCTATATATCAATTAATATGAATGACGTCGTAAAAACTTTTCTTAATTTTTTCAAAAAAAAAAAAAGTGAAAATTTTAAAGTGGACTAACAAAAATTAAATTTAACTTGTGATGCTCATCCTAATGTGTTGGGAGTTAATCGAATCAGCGGTAAGTGTGGCATCATATGAGATGATCATTAATGAAGCTCTATTATCTATACTATATACTTATGTTTTTATTAATTGATCTGTGAGCATGTCTGTCACTTCCTTTGAAAATTGTTAGCACTTGGCTTACCAAGACCTATAGTTTATTTATTTCTTTACAATGATAGTGTCGGAATCAGCTTATATGGATATCGAATTACTGTCGAAATGAAAAAATAAGAATATATAACTCACATAATAATGTATCTCGTGATTTTCTCCTATTTTATTAATCACTAAACTACATTGCCATGACGACCTAGGTTTTCTGCTAGGATCATTAGCTTATATTTAACACCTTTCTTGTATTTATTTCCAGTAATTAAATTAGAATGGATTTTTGTAAATAGCTTTTTCGTTTTACTGTTTGGCAAGTTACTTAAGGTTCTTATATTTTAGACGAATATATGAAGTTACTTGTTTTTTTGTTCTAGACAATTTAAATAAATACTCTTAATTAGGATTAAGTCAGTTTATGTATCTTGCTATGATATTAGTTCAAGTTGTATATATAATTGAAATAGTGAAAGGTAATATTCCTTCAATTTGCCTTAAAGAGACAAATTATTTACTTGTATTAGATTGAAACGTGACTTATCGCTTATCATAATTAGTTTGGAATTGATAGATCAATTGAGTGGAAGAGGAGAATTCACACGTAATGCAAGAGTTAGCTATCTTATTTTTTAAATTCAAAATTTATATTAATTATTTGAATATAATTATCTTTGAAGTTATTAGATGTGAGCCAGGGAATAAACGAGGAGTGGATGTAGTTAAAAAGTAAACATGAAGTAAATTTTAAGGGTAAAAAATTATAAAGTTACGGTAATTAATATGAACTTATAACTCTAGAATATAACGAATTCAATTCTGAATTCGCATATTAGCTATAGCTAGGAGTTAGCCCCACATAAAAATATATCAAGCTAAATTAATGACATTGTTACCCCATTAATTCGAGTCTCAACTAAAGCCACAAATGTGGTGCACGAGTGAGAGTGTTTCATCTTTAAATAAAGGTCTTGGGCTCAAGCATTGGGTATGGAAAAAATCCTATTGGAAGTATCACCCCGAATGAGCCCTGCAGAGTGCAATTCAAATTTAATCAAAGCTCTAATGTAGACATCGGACATCGGATGTGGAAAACAAAAAAATTGATTGTTGTAAAGGTGAGGCAATGAGTCACACGGGGGTGTTGGTCATCGATGTGTGCACCAAGAAAGTATGAACCCTTTAAACCATAGGATGCATGTTTGTCTTTTCTCTTTCAATATTTGTTCATCATCACTTTACAACTTTTAGAAAGAATGTCGTCTTTTCTTCTTTCAATTCACTGTTAAGTAATCATCAGAAATGCACATCGTCCCATGCATATTACTAGCAGTGACATACAATCTATACTTTTCGTTCCTCCCACAACTAACAACATTTTATTATAATTAATCTAAATTTGTATTGTGTCACATAAAACTAATAAAAGGAGAAATATTTCTTTAACTATAAAAAGTTTCCTCATTTTTAAGATTAAGATTCATGACTTTTGATAAAATTTAATCTATAACGGATTATATTCATCTCGTCACACTTTTTTACTATTACATATATAATTACAACGTAAATTGTTTACAAATCAGAAAATTACTTACTAGACTAGTCATTTCAATTTCTCACATTCTTTTTGGCATTGCTTTGACCTTCACCTTTCAGCCCTTTTGAGGTGATCTCTTGTTAGTGCATTTCCTTGAAGGATAAAGCCCACCAACTTACTTTTTTTTAATATATCCATTCCTTTTCCCCCACAACTACGTACTGATAAGATTTGTTTCCCCCCCGTGATTGAATTTGGGTGATATGATCTTATTTTTACGGTGTTATAATTAAATGATTTAAAAGAACAGTGAAGGAGAAAACATTATAAAACTACAGAGACATATATATACAAAATTTTATTTATAAGAAATGCGAAGTACTTATGAGGTATTGTGACGACCATGATAGAGGACAAGTCAGAGAAGGATTGACAAACTTCTAGGATAACAAGTTTCTAATTAAAAAGTGTATCAGGCATATTGAATTAAAGTGGACAATACGTGCCATGAACTTGGATGGTGACATTACTTAGCTAATTAGTTTAACTAAATTACATCTCTAATTTTAGTTAGCACATTGGCATTGTATCTTTATATCATGATTAGCAACCATTATATTGGTTTTTTGAATGTAGCACAAATAAGTAGCTTGTCCACGTTAATTCTCATTTGAAATAAAATTGGGAACATGTTCATGTGTAAGCTAGGAGGACCTTTCAATTTATAAAATCAGTCCTTTCCTGTCGGATATATATGTTGTGTGATAGTAATTCTTCTTATAATGTCAAGTTTAAAGCTAGTACGTACTTCTTTGCTGTACATACATTAAATACGTTATACAATTTCCTTTTGTCATTTGATAATAATTGGGCAAATGCATTAAAGAAAAAACTTTGGTACTTTTTTAGCATGTTGTATATTCCAAAGTCTAAAATGTGACTTTCTTGAAATAAAAAAGGTTACCAGCTAATTTACTTCTTTTAATGCAACAAAAGGCTCCCGGCCCCTTTTCATAAAAGTAGTCCACTATAAAGGTAGTATTGCTTTCTAAGTGACTAGTCAAAGCCTCAGCAACAAAGAATAATATTGTGCAAAATATAGGATCCAAACTTCATCTAATAAAAAATCTCTGTTTTATTTCACAAGGTATTCCATTTGGACATTGCTATTTAACTTGTATTTTTTTTTCCACGTCTATTCATTTTGAAACAACTTCAGATATGCAAAAGCCTAGTGTTGTCTGAACTTCAGCTATATCTACATGACTATTAGGCGGAAATGACTCAAATTTAATTTCAGCTACAATATGAAACTTCACACATTTGTGTGAGGTTCAAGTCTAACTTCAGTCACTGCATTTCTAAAGTTATTCCAAAATGAATAGACTTGCAAATTTTTACGCACTTGAATGATGATCCAAATACGAAATGATTAAACAAAAAATAAAGGGTAGTGAAAGACTCAAAATAAACCACACGTTTAAAGAAACCTCAAGTGAATGAATGCATGCGCTCATAATTCATAAATATAAGACCATACCTTGGAGTGAAAAATATGAAATGCTACTAACAATCAGAGTGAACCACTAGATATATATAATTAATTTAATTGAGTATTATTTTAGGAAACTTGTGGTGACTGGGTAAATAGTCTCAATATTTAAAGTATTCTTGTTGTTACCGATTTAATGTTTCTTGGAATTTGTCATAACTTGTTTTTCTTGCTTCTGTTTGGGTAGATGTACATCTTTTGTTATACATGGCTGCAATTAATGCTCTGTTTCAGTAAATTTTATTTTTAAATTTGTGGGGTCTTTTCCAATATGCTTAATTATTTTCTCTACTTGTACATTTTTCCCCCCATTTGTGACACTCTGCTATACTACTTGACATGACTCAAGTGCAAAATAAAATAAGTTAAACCAATTAGCAGTTATAAATGACTAAACTTTCACATTGACATGCAGTTCAATTAATTGATGAAGACAATGGAGGAAGAAAAGATTAGTGAATTCTGCAAATATTCACACCATCTTGATTTGGTAAGACTTTATTTATTTACCATTACCTTTTGTTCTAAAGCAGAGTGTTGGTTCTTTCTCGCAACTTGTTTGAGATTGAGGCGTAGTTATTGTTGTTGTAAATAGGATACTGGGATAGAGAAGAACTATGTTGAGTTGAAGAAGAGACAATTAGCTGGCGGCAGACGCCATGATTCTTATAAGGAAGAGGTTGATGTAAGAAGTTTGTTTACCTGATTTTCTTCTTTTTTTTTTGTACTTGTTCTGCTTCTTGTTTACTTTAATGTGTTGAAATAATTGCGAAGGAAAATGACTTCCCTCCAAGAGTTTTGGTGATATGAAGTCATTTTAAGTGTTTCGGTTTCTCGCAATCAATTACAAGAATGACTTGTGTTCTGAAAAATATTTTTGGTCGTACCAAATACACCAATGCTGGCTAAATTGTTGCGTCTTTGGATAAGTAATTATCTTTGCTTCTTCTTAACTTTCAGCATGCTCATGAGGATCTGGTTAGAGAAATTGCTCTTCTGGAGCTGGATATTGTGTGTTTGGAGAAGTATCTTCTATCAATGTATCGGAAAACATTCGCCAAGCGATTAGAATCACTGTCCATGAAGGATGATAGAACAAAAACTAATTCAACTCCCAATGAAAAGAAGTTTGCAGAAGTGAAGGAGACTCCAAGGACTAATATCACTAGTCCTATTTTGCCTACTTTAAGTAATGCAATCAAAGAATGTGATGATGACAAACAAAAACTAGTTGACTCAACCATTTTGAGATGCCATTCTTCCCTATCACATGCTGCTTGTTCCTTCAGAGCTTCACCTTCAGTTGCAGTTCTTGCTGAAGCTGTAGACTCATACCATTCTATGCCTTTATCAATGCTGGAGGTAAGTGTACTGCTAGGAAAAGAAATGAAGTCATTTAGTGTTGCAACAAACTCTCGTGACTATAATTTTGTACTTGGAGCAAGAGAGGGTGGCCTCCTCCCCTTGTTCCGAGCCAGTGACATAGTCGAGTGGGGTTGGTAGCGAGGGCATTGGGTTCGAGTGTCACCCCCTCCTACATTGGACAGGAGTTAGAGAGAGGCCTAGGCAGTTTATAAATGCTCTGCAACCCTTCACTTCACGAGTTTGCGTGTCCTTAACATTAGTCTTGGACTCTTGGGGTTGAAGCAACCTTTACCTTACTGCTAACTAGATTATTCATCTTAATTTAGTTATATTTCATTTACCACTCTGCACATAATACAAGAACTAAGTTTGTTAATATGCACAGTAGAGTAACTAATAATTGAAATCTTATTATGTTGCAACCCGCATGCTCAGCCGTCAACTTCAAACAGGAGTCTCACGGAGCATCATGTTACTAGTTGTTCTAATAATCTTTATGATTATTCGCCAAGCCGGTTGTCTGAGGAAATGATCAAGTGCATTTCAGCCATATATTGTCAGCTTGCTGATCCACCTTTATTCAGTCGTGATTTAAGTTTGTCTCCCATCTCAGTCTCATCATCCACACTTGAATCTTTTCCTCAAGCTCAGAGTGATATGAAGGGACATCAATGCATAGAAAATTCACCTTCCGATTTGTTGAGCAATCCTTTCCACTTTGAAGATTCAAAGGGATTTAGCGGATTCATTATTAGAATGGTTGAAGTGCAACGACTGTGTCGAGATAGTCAGAGCTTAGATGGTGTTGAACAAATGCTGAAACAATTTAGGTAAAGCCTTTTAACTCAACTTTGTATATTTACATTATACCTCTTACATAGAAGCTACCAAAATCTTAATACATTTACATGTTGATAGCTTCTACAAAAAGCTGTTCATTAAAGTACAAATTAACTTTCCATTCTACGTAACTTTTGATCGTTCAATAAGCTTGCAGAATTGTGCAACTCTGAATAATCTTAAATTTGCCAATGCAGGTACCTAGTCTCAAAATTGGAAGAAGTTGCCCCCAAGGAAATGAGACATGAAGAGAAACTAGCCTTTTGGATTAATGTCCACAATGCATTAGTAATGCATGTAAGATTTCTGTAACTAAGAGTTAACTCAAGACCTTTTTTACTATGCGATAAATTATGAACCAGCATCGTGTATGTTACAGGCATTTTTGGTTCATGGGATTCCAAGAAGTAATCTCAAGAGAGCATCTTTACTTCTTAAGGTTAGAAAATTCTGCTAAAATGTAACAGTTTTTACTGTGTAACTGGTTCTTTATAACTCAGTGAAATTTTTCATTTTTCAGTCAGCTTACAATATTGGAGGGAATACAGTAAGTGTGGACATGATTCAGAATTCTATACTACAATGCCAGTTGCCTCGTCCTGGTCAGGTAACTAGTCAAATTCAGTTCCTGTTTCTGTAGTACTTGAGAGAGCTCATGTTACTGCATTTCCTCCTTGAATTCATATGTATTATTTCGTTAATTTTTCCTGTAGTGGCTTCAGTCATTGTTCTTTGCTAAACAAAGATTTAAGGCTGGCGATGCAAGAAGAGGATATGCAATAGAGCATTCAGATCCTCGTCTACGCTTTGCTCTTTGCTCAGGAAATCATTCTGATCCTGTGGTAATGCACTGACAAAAGCATTACTGTCCTTTCATCCAAACTACTATCTTTTTTCCTGTTTTGCCTAAAACTGATGATATCTTGTATATATGCAGCTTCGTTTGTACACATCAAAGAGAGTATTCGAAGAACTAGAAGTGGCTAAAGATGATTACATTCAGGCAAACACTAGGGTACACAAAGAACAAAAACTAGTCCTTCCAAAGAATATGGAATCTTATGTTAAAGAAGTGAATGTGAGTCCATCTGGTTTGTTCGAAACCATAGAGTTAGCATTGCCTTCTTATTTGAGGAAAAAATTTCAGCAGCCCGAGCAACGAAAGTTGTGGAAGAAAATTGATTGGATTCCTCACAACTTCAGTTTCAGATACCTTATCTCAAGTGAATTGGTTGAGTGATCAAACTCAGAGTTTTGAATGTCAGATGAATCACAATAAAAGGGGTTATTCAGATTGAAAAGTGGTTCAATTTTGTGAAAATATTTGAACTTGTTTAACAAAAGTGCTATAGTTGTGATTCAACTGTCATTCCTAATGACTAATGAGTGTGTCCTCATTTTCATGAGTTTGTTTGCAACAGTTTGGATGGTCCAAACCTCATTGTTTTCTCTTGTTTTTCTGTTTTTCCTTGTTGAGAGTTTTTCATTGATTGTTGTAGCTCTAAGCAGAAGAATTGTATGCAAAAGCCTAAAGGCAGTTAGGCACTATAAACAAGTGGTGTTGTAAATTATAAAGGAGTGAATAGGTTAAATTTACTTCAGTTTTGTGAGTTTATATTTAAACTATTAGGTGTTTTTATTATCTTTAACTATAACCCCTTTTAGATATAACAAGTCTCGGTCAAATGTGAAAAAATATGTGGGATAATTTGTTGAGAGGTGAGTGAAGATGAAAAAAAATAACAACTGAATATGATCAAAGACCCCTTTCATATATTGGTTGAAACATATGAAAGCCTATTTAACTAGATACGTGACAAATGCAGATAGTCAATTATTGAACCAGTCAATGTTAGTCAAACCAAAGACTTGTTAGACCATTTGAGATCAGGTCTAGAACCTCCTCCTCACTCCAGGGATAAAGTCCACAGATATCATGTCAAACTAGGTCTTGAACCTAATTCACACCCCAAAAACTAATTATCGGTTTTGTTGTTATTACGTTACTTTCTTTGCATCCATATTTTCAAAAAATTAATTAAATTAATTGATTTTTTTTTTTTTGTGACCTCATAAACAAATTTGATGCTAAACAAATAGTTAATGAAAGATAAAACTAATAAAGTAGAAGTAACAAGCTTCAAGTACTATGATTATTCATTAATTATAACCCAAAATAAATAGCAACAGTGATCCAGGACCACAAAAATAATTTCTGAAAATCAAAGGTTTGTTGGAGATATATTAGTTTCAGGTAAAAGGACAAAACCGACGATTAGAAAAATTGTTTTGTTTTTTTTTTTGTTAAGAGGGTTTATATAGAAAAAAAAGTAAAGCTCTAATGTCATCTCTATAGTTTCAAGAAAGCACCACAATCACTTGTATTTCGCTTCTTCTTTTTTCTTTTGTCACCTTCTTGCCACTTCTTTGTCCTCATTGCAGAAACCCCATTTGCGCAAAATTCAAGATTTTCAATTTGCAGAACCCAAAAATCAAGAATCTTTAAGTTATGGATGAAGATAGAATAGGGTTAGTACTGGCTAGAATCTCTGAGCTGAGGGTAGAGATAACGAATTGTATTCATAAAGCATCTAAGAAAGATGAAGTGGAATCTGGAAATGGAGAAGACCCAGATGGGAAAACCCATGAGGATGCTGATGAAGCAGTGGATTGCTTGTTGAAGATTAAGGATGCTCTTGAATCACTTGAAGCCCAAGTGTCTTCTTTGCAGGTCTCTTCTTGATACTTATTCCACTTCAATTTTGAACCTTGGAATTTTTCCCCTGTTTGGGTAAATGTGTGATTATTGAAGATTTTTACGTGTAGCTGACTGACTCCAATTGGTTTGAGATTGAGGGGTTGTAGTTATTTTTTATATGCTACAGAATTTTGCAAGATTTTCAATTTTCTTGATTTGATAGGCAAGGCGGCGGCTAATCTAGGGTTCAACCTTAATGAGTAGTTGCTAGAAGGTTTGTTTGATTTTCTTAACTCACTTACATCGAATTTCTTGGTGGGGTTTCTGTAGTATTTTTTTTCTCCTTTCAAAATCGGGGTAGGGAAAAATGGGGAGGGGATTACAATGTGGGAAATCGAACCTCACCAACAATATGGAAGTTCAGGTAGCCAACCGTCTGAGCTTTGTAGTCTGGTTTATCTGTTGTGTTATGAACATATTTGCTTTAGGAAATTTTCCTGTGTGTGATTACTGATTAGTGATTTCTATTGTTCTCTTGTTGATGCTTTTATTGCGCATTAGGGAGCAATATGTTTTAAAGTTTTTAGAGTTGAAATTTAGGATACAAATTTGATGGTTAGCCTAAGGTTATTTTTTCTGGATGGGAACCTGTGGTTGGATATTCTGTATTGAATTTTCTTCGGTGAGATTAAGTAATGTATAATGTTGAATTAGATGGACTTAACATGGTTTAGATTTGTATCACGACGTGGATAAAAGTCTTCTTGACAGAAATGGATGAGAAGATCTCCGTTTCGATAAATTATCATGTGTGTTCTTCAGTTCCAATGAAATGTATAGAATTTCAGGATTTGACATGCAGTTATACATCTGACTCTAATGCTGTTGCACATTACCATATACACACACGCTGATGACCGAGATATCCGCGCCTCTACCCTTCTCCAATCAAGCACCAGAGTTTTTTGTTTGTGGCACAATGGCAGAGTTTGAAACCGTGACGTGCGCTAAATCCAACTCACATCACGACTGCAGTCCTACCATTAGACCAAAGCCCCGGGGCTCAAATGTTGTTGCACGTTGCTGTTATTTACTACTGTTAGGGTTTGTACATTTTGTTAACTTTGCTATGGCCTATGTACATAATGTGTATGTATCTACTCCACGTAACATGAAGTCATTTTGAATTTGATAGAGTTAAGTGGAGCCAGCCGTTTTCAAATTCTTCGGTGAGATAAGTGGGACTTAGGTGGTTTAAAGTTACCTGAGCAGACTATTGGCTATTGTATGCAACTTTAAGTTCATGTTCAAATGTTAAATGGTAGTCTTTGAATCTACTTTTTTGTGAGATGAAGTGTCTGACTCTGTCTGTATGTTGCAAGACAAATCGGAGCTCAAAATCCTGACCAACCTTAATGTGGATGAAGTTCTTAGCACCCTTAAAAGCAATCCAGTTGAGATTTGAGTGACAAATCTTTTGTGTCTTCAATTACTTATGTGTACAAGCGATGAAGGGCCTACAGAGGAGAGGGTAAAGAGGTAGGAGAATGTAGCTTCGGGTGGGAATAGAACCTTTGCCTATTGTAGTGCAAGTGAACCTGGATATTATTACTTATATTGTGATTTTCTTATCTCTCTTTGAAGCTAAAGATTTTGAGGTGCTACTTTTTACTACTCACTAATCCCTTGAAATATAACTTACCTGAACGACCTTCCCCTAAAATTGTTGACTTTTTAAATTGATTCCATCAATGATGTGAATGCTGATTCCTAGCGCTAGCAGTCTCTTTGTAGGTCAAGTAGATAACTGATTTTAGACGCTGTTTCATAAACGAGACCAATCATGCTATTCTAACAAGAGAAATGGAAATCTCAGTGTCGAACCCCATAATCCATCCCCTGTTTTGACACACAGCTGAAAATTGATCGGGTGTTTTGAAAAGTCTTGAATTCTCAACTACTTAACAAGTGTTCCAGCTGTGATATTTCTCATTACGAATTTGTTCTTATCATGTTACCTTTAAATTGCTTAAAGATTATTATCCAAGGTTTGATAAAGTAATTTCTGAGGGTAATGTGTTGGCAAAATATTGATCAATCAGACAGGAATTCCTAGGTCACTTTGTCATGGAGGCATGTGTTTCAAGTGATAGTGTTCTTATATAATGTGCAAGCTAGGATCTGTTGCTAAGTGTCTGTTGCTGTTACTATGCATAGTCAACTGGAGAGTGACTGTATCATGTTGCAAGATGAATTACATTTTGCTTCTGGAATAAGAACGCCACAGCCTAAATGTGTCATCACTGGCTTTCATCATAGAGTTTGAAGTTTGTATAAGAAAATTTCATGTAAATTTAGATAATTGTTATGCTTAAATTATCTCTTGGTCGTGGCATGTTGGGATTGGGACGGTAGCACGTGCTTGGTTGTGATGTTCTGCCGAGGGCAAACTTTGTAACCTCCCATCCCTAAATGCAGGGTTAAGCTTTTGATCCAGTAACCACGATAGTTGATCCTGGTCCAATCATTGCAATGCCATTTATAAGCTTTAGAATTACCACTGAAACTGGCATAATCTTTGTTAAGAGGCCAGTACTAACTTTTAGTCAATTTTTCTCTCTTTATCATAAGGGCTTAATATGAGTCAACTGATGCACTTGTTTTGATATCTTTATTTCATGAAAATTCACAAGGTGCCTCTGGTATTTTACAAATGAAACGATTCGTCAATTTTAGAAGAGATTTATTTTCCTGTTAAAGACATTCTTTTGCATTTAGTTAATGGCTAGTGTCGCCCGTTACTGGTCACAGTAAAGCCAAAGGTTGTTCCCATCCCTACCGATGCTGGGTGAGATGACAAACATCTCTTCTTTGTACGAGCCAGTCTGTATGAAAAATCTTTATATGAGGTTGGTACTTATATGTAAAAAGATAGTCTTCCTATTTGTTTCAAACTCAATGTAGTCCAATATTCCATAGCAGCAGTATTTTTTTGCCTGGGATTCTTCCAATGGTATCTGTGAGTAAATTACTTTTCGTCTTGTCAAAAGTCCAATATCCCGATGCTCTGCAGTATTTTCTTGTTCCCTAAGGATTCAATGGCCTATGCCTCTTCCGAAAAACAATATTTCTGAGTAACTTAGTGAAACTCCTTATCCCAGTTGCCTGCCTGAGATGATTGACTGCATCCTCTAAAGTTGATATGATCTTGCTCTCTGTTTTTACATGTATACAACAAGGCTTTTATGGCATACTTTTTGTTTTCGAATTTATGCATTTCATCTATGTTGTCCCCCTTTATTGAAGCTATACCTCATTGCCTTTAATTTCGAATGTTTCAGGCACTACAAGAGCAACAATGGTACGAAAAAGAAGCAGCGCTGGCTGAGATAGGTTATAGTCAAGAAAAGTTGCTCCAGACACTGAAAGGGTACGAAGGCAAGGATTATCAAGTCATACACGAGGCAATTGCTTTTGTTTCTGAAACAGTAGAAGACAACAATGATCTTCTACTTCCTCCTTACCCTAGCAGACCTTCTCGTACCCTGGTGTCAGACAAGGGTTATGGTGTACACTTGCCATCTGCACGGAAACTCACTCAAAATGGGGTAACTGGTAGCCACAACCACCATTCCAGGAAAGATGTCGATGAAGCTAACCATGAAAGATCCGAGCCAAAAAGCCCATTAAGAATGGTAAAATTCTTCCTCAGTGCAGCAGCCAAGACAGCACTCACAGTTGTTGGTGTAATATCTGTCTTGACTTTGGCTGGATTCGAGCCTCAGATAAAGAAACGGGATAATCAGATCAATATTTCAAACTTGTTTCAACAGGTGGCAAACAGAAAAGTCCATGTAGTTGAAAATGGTGAAACTCAGTGCATCGTGAAAGAGAGAGTTGAGATCCCTTTTGAATCAGTTGTGGCTACTCCAGATGTAAATTATGGCTGTGGATGAAAGGTTGTTCGTTTTTCTGTTTTCTTTTTGTGTAAATCCCACTTAAGTTTTTGACTCTATTAACTCTGTGTGGCCTGACAATGTAATTTGTCTTAGCTAGAGAAAGTTCAGTCAGAAAATAAATTTCTCATATCTCTCATTGTGCCCCGTATTCCTGATTTGATATCCGAGGGTCTACTGAAACTATATGGATGCACTCTATCTTCTTTAGACTCCACTTGTGCGATTATGTTGTTTTCTCAATGTGCCTTGAAACTTATTCTGCATGTTTTTTTTTTATTGGCAATGAGTGTGTTCTGTATTATTTCTTTATTTTAAGATCGATCCTACTCGCGAGCGACGTTATCTTGCAATATTTAAGAAAATTGGTGACCTGGGAAATACATGGCAATGAGTTGTGAGTTAAGGTTTTTGTCATTTTTGTTTTTTTGGTTTGATGTGTGTCCCTTGATAGATCTGCTGTAGATTTGCCAACTTATTTCATTACTATAATGTCGCACGAATGGATTGAATAAACAAGTTGGTGTTTTATTAAATGAAGGGACAGAATTGTTGCACATTCATGTTTTGGCTCACCTGAAATTTGAAGACTTTTTAAGTATCACAGCAACTTCCTACAGACAAAAGCACATGCTATCCAATTATTGAGTTGAAATTACAAGAGTTGGTTTAATAATCTACTGTTATTTTTCCTTTTTTCTACAAAACCAAGATGAGATAATTTTATTGGCTGTTGCACTTTCTTGGGCCCTTCTTGTTGTGCAATTGGCAATTTTATACTGTAGTTTATGCACATGGATATATAAGAGACTCTAACTCGAGACATCTGATTAAGGAGCAAATAGTATTTACTATTCCACCACAACCTTGTTGGTCTAGACTCTGTATCACTCAAAGCTGCAAGCTACTAATAAGCTAGGTTAAAACAAATACCATAAATTATTAGTTGAACAATATTGTACTTCAATTCCCAAATTAGTTAAATTGGTCTATCACAATTGACATTTCGTAGTACTTGTCCAGTTGTCCTTCCTGATTATTATAATGTCCCAAACTTCTAACTATATGATGGACTTATTTGGACCAACTAATTAAATCACGAGTCTATAAATTCAATAAGGATGGGTACAAAATTTCAAAATTCTAGTACCAATCCTTAATTTAACATCATTCGCTAGCTGCTTAATACTATCAACAATTTGCAAGAAATGGGGAACTTCCTATTTAAAAGCGTACTTCTTTTTTCTGGGAATTTCTTTTGCAATTTTAGTACTTCTTATTCTTGAATGGTACTCGTTTCACTTTTACTTGTAAGAGATTATTATTTTTGATTTTAAGTTTTACATATCAAGAAAAGACAATTATTATTTTTATGTTTTACTCTTTACATCAGTTACTTATTCTCCAAATCATTCTATGATTTAATACTAAAAGTTAATTAATAGAGATAGTGTGATAAAATAATCATGTTAAATTATTTTCTTAATAAATATACCAAGTCCAGATATAACAAATAAAAGTGAACGAACGGAGTATTACCGACAAAATCAACATGCATTTGTGTTACAATATACATGTAGGACATGTGGGAATGCCTACCATCCATTCTATTTCAACATATACAGAATTACATGCTAGTATTTATGCCAAACATAAATTGATTTCTTCATGTGTTACGCAAGACCCTTTCACTTTCACTAACTATTAATAAACTCACCCATAAAATATGATATGAGATCTCTTGATTCTTTAACTAAACGTTTCGAATTAAGTCTGGATATAATAAACTTCTGGATAAGGAAGCATTTTCCCTTAGCGTGGCTGCCCAAACAAGTCCATAGTAAACAATAAGTGAGTTGCGAATACCAAATGACTAGATCGAAAAAAATTACATATAATTTTCCTCCGACATCCTTGGTCATTTTAAATCATTTGACGCTGATATATATAAATTTTGAATCCCTGAGATTAAAATTTTTAGTACTGTAGTGGCAAAGGTGACTCGAAAACTTCAGGTCTCTGGTTCAAATCCTTAGTATGACAATCGTGCATTTTCTTGAATTTTCTTGTTAATATTCCTGACGACCCGGTTACTATATTGGACAAATTACAGTAATCATTAAGAGCTGTGCTTGCTTTAACAGCAAGTACACACATATCTTGAAGTGAAAGTGGGGTTTGTAATTTAGAAACCGGCAAAAGAAAATAAAGCTGACCAAGCTGCAAGATTTCATCTTTGGCTAATTGAGGAACTAATGAATTGACATTCATGGCTTCTGAGCTACAAAGGAAGAAATCAGGGTTTTGGATAAGGATCTCGCCGGCGGTAATGGGTTGCCGGAATTCTTGAAGTTTTCCGTTCATCTGAATCACCATGGCTACTTTTGTAACTGGCAAATTCATTATGCTTCCATTTTGTTTTGTCATCAATGGTGATGATGTACAAATACCCATTTCAACTGTTTTATTACGAAAAGAGAGAAAAAAAAAAACAGGGGAAAACAGAGGATTTTTCAGAAAACAGAGTATGTTGAGTGGATAGAGTTGAGGAATTGGCAGTGAAGGAGTTGTGGTTTATATAGAAGTGAAGGGCACTTTGGGTATATTCAGTGACTCGGTTTTGACCGCTAATCAAGCTCAAACTAATAAGTTGTGAATACCAGAAAAAGTAGACAAAGTACTCGTGTCTATACTATATGGTGTTTTTAGCAACTAATGAAATATTCTTTCCTATGATACCCGTGTTCATGTTTCGCTTTTCAATAGTCGAATTATATTTAACATGTCACTAATCGATTTTTTGAGTCACGATGATACCTACTATAACTTACTAATAAGTAAGTCAATTCATACCCCTAAGGACTAATAGTGAGTACAAGTGTAGAATTAAGCAAAATTGATACTAGATAATAAAATGAGACAGACACGGAAGCAAACAAAATTTATATACAGTAAAATCCCCCTTAGAACCTAGAAGTAACAAGTATAGAGTTGTCTAATATGAAAATATAAGTCTCAAAAGTGGACCACAACAAGCCGTCTCATAGGCAAAGGACTAGCTAAACATATATGCAGAAGGAGACAGGCTGATCCAGGATGTCAAGTGCTCACCCTCGTCTCTAATTCTCAAAAGTTGCAAAAGATAGCAAGAACGATTAACGTTGGTAGTTGATACTAGGACCTGCATCACGAAACAGATGCAAAATATAGCATGAGTACCATGTCGAATTATATGAATATTGACTAATATTTTTTTTAAAAAAAAATTATCAAATTAACACGGGAAAATTTACGACTTGTTGTACTTATTAAATAATTTAATAAATTTTAAATGTAACATATTGAGTTGATCTAATCTAATTTAGTTTTAAAATGAGTTAACCTGACTTTTGAAAGAAAAACATGGCAACTAACATGAACAGGTAGGATAGTAATACATATTCTATTTGTGTTCTTGATTATGTAAACATCTATTTAATTAAATAAGAGTAAATTCGAAAGAAAACAAATGAATGTATAAGAAATATTTGTTTTGACTTATAAATAAAGCTAAGATCACTATATAACATGGACTCGGAGGAGTATTA
This sequence comes from Solanum bulbocastanum, assembly GCA_037074985.1. Classification (NCBI taxonomy): domain Eukaryota; kingdom Viridiplantae; phylum Streptophyta; class Magnoliopsida; order Solanales; family Solanaceae; genus Solanum; species Solanum bulbocastanum. The sequence goes on along the minus strand of CM073597.1, from coordinate 69,611,837 downwards.
AAAGAAATATTGTGATGGGAAAATGTGGAGTATAAATAATTTAACTTATAGGAATAATAGAGAGAATAATTGGAACTTTAAATTAAATTAACTAAGTTCAAGTAATTTGACACATGAAATTGTTGGAGTGTTTTCTAAGAAGACATGCGAAAACAATACACATAAATACACACATATAAGACGTGAAAAAATATAGTAATTAATACAGATCCACCGGCTTCATGTTTTAATAATGACTTCTCCGTAGTACTGATTAATTAATTTACTTATTTGGCAAGTGGAGTGATAAAAATATTGAGGAACGAAAAGCTATAATTCCAAACAATTATTTAATGACTGAAAAAGAAAAGAAATAATAATATTTTAATTGAGCATTGAACTTTTTAGGTAGCAGAAATCCCAAGCATGCAAATGTGCAGCTATTATATGATCTTATGATTTCCAATTATACATTATCTAGAAGAATATTAATTAATTAGTTAAAGAATATTTTTTAAAACAAATGAGCATTAATTAGACGATTACTAAATAGTTAGCTTGAATTAAATATGGACTTAGCTTTGAAAAGTAGATTTGTCAATGATTATCCAGTGGAGAGTTGCATCCAACACCAACGAAGGTTGTGGCAGAGTTGTACTTACTTTTTTACTTTAGTTTAGATATTTTGATTATAAAATTGTCTTTGATAAAGGATATTTTATCAAAGATTTTTCAATATGAATTCTAATTTAATCAACCTCAATACCTGAGTGGGTGACCAAGTGAAAATATCATTTTAATTTTGGGAAAGTTTAAACATCATTTACTAAGAAATTTACTTTATCTTCTATGTTCCATCAAATTAAAATTACAATCCTATTTGAGTGTTTAGACAACCTTCTAAGAAATTTTTTTGGGAGGAATTTGTGTTAGTTATTTATTGAAAAACCTAATTTTGGTCAACAAATTAAAGAAGAAAAATAGTAAAACTTAACAATATGAAAAGACAAGCTTTTCCATAAATAATGGACATCAACATCAAGGATTTATTCGTTTCTTATAGTATTCCTTTATGTACGTATTTTATAAATTGAAAGACATTTTAATTTGGTTCACACTCACCGCGTGAAATTTCAAAATTTTAATTTAGATAGTGAGTGATCCACTGATCAACGCATCGATAACTTGGGTATTGTAAATTATAAATGTATATTCATATGAATATTTATATCCAATCAGTAAATATGGAGTAATATATATTGAAAGATAATTTTTTTAATTTATTTTTACTTGTTCAATGAACTTTGCAGACATAAGAATAATAAATAAAGTGCATATTAAGGAGTAGTGTATAGTTTTTGATGGACTTGAAAATAATGAATGAGTAGTTAATATAAGGACAAAACGATTTTTTTTTGCAAGATATGGCTAAACAATTAAAAGATAAAATATATTTTTAATATAGTGAATAAATAAAAATAAAAACTTAACTATAATTAAGTGTTTTTTTCCTTTATTAAATTACTTAATAATGATAAATTGTACTACCCATGTTCATAAGATACCTTTAAACCTTTTTATTTTGATTCAAAATAAATATCCTTTAACATTAATCAAAAGTTATTAACTGTATCGTTTCAAATTTGTACTTATTTATATATCCAAAAGAAGTCCTTTTTTCCACATATTTTCTATGAAGAATAATTTAGTTAAAACACCTTTTTTTTGTTTTTATATTTTCTTATAAAAGAGTGTGTCAAAGGTCAACAGATTATTAGCTGATATAGAAATCGGAGATCATACTTATTTGACATAAATATTTGATACGAATATTTGAAGTAGTTAAAACATATTGTGCAATCGTATATTAGTATTTTTTAGAAGAACGTTATATATATAGGACATCATTTTGAGTTTAGTGGGTGATGTGTGGGGTAGCTATATGTGCTTTTCTTTTGTTTTCTTTGATCCAACCAGTACAATTATTTTATTATATGATATGGACCTCTTTTATTTACACTTTCCACTATATCGTCGTTGCTTCCTTTTCCACATTATGGATATGCACAATTATTCATTTCTTCTTCCGTTCTTTGTTGTCTTCTTATTTAGGTATATCACATAAACGTATTTTTTAACTTTTTAAATTGATCTTATTTAGTAGGCATTGAATATGCGGTATGAAATCACAATATGAAATTAAGAGATGAAATCAGCGTTTGAATATGTGATTTCATCTCAAGATTTCATATCATGAGATGAAATTCCAAATTTTTCAAAAATTATGATTTGAGATTTTTCAAATACAAAAATTGACTCACAAGTTTATATTTTGTAAAATGAACCCACGTATATATCTATTATCCACTAACCATTTATTTAATATGTAAATAAAATTTATAATTCATATCATTTCTTTTTAAACCATTTATATCTCATATAATGATTATTCTCACTATCATAGAATTTATTGTTACTTCAAATCAATTTCTACTATACCATTTTATTCACCAAATTCATTAATTTTATCAAATATATTTACCAATCAAATTGACCAACAAATGGCTCAAATTAGCAATTGCTTCGTCTTCTCAATTACATGAACGAAAAATGTCAGTTCAACGTGAGAAGATTGTCAGTACTATGTGGGAGGATTATATTAAAGAGTAGTACACTACAATTTATGTTTAATTTTATTTTTTCATTGAATCAAAGTTTGTCAATAAAAAAATTATTTTTGAAGAATATCATTGTGATAGTGTATTGTGCGATTTTATAAACTTGTGCTTAATTAATTGATAAAATTATATTAAAAATTGGGACAATTTTAATAGTTTTACAACTTATTGATTTTTAACGTTTATTAGAAAATATACAACATAAAAAGTTTAAATCGCATTTTCAAATAAAACTTCAACTTTATTTCATGATTTCATAACAATATAAGTAGACCTTAAATCTGTATAGAGTTAAATAAATTAACAAACTTATTTTACATGTCAATTTTATATTCTACACAACATAATGTGGTCTCCTACATGGTTATACTTTCCACTATCGTCGTTGCTTCCTTTTCCACATAATGCATATGTACAATTCTTCATTTCTTTTATATTGTCTTTTTCTTTAAATTATTATACATCTTGAAGGGGATGTGGTGTGTGTATTTGTTTGGTTCACAATCACTTATTCTATTATTGATGTTTTGCTTCTCCTTTTTGACTTATGTTTTTATTCATTCTAAGTTAATTTGTGGGTCTTTCTTAATTTCCATTTATCTTTTCTTCGTCGAGAATATTTAATGTCTCATTGGTTCTTTTATTTCGTTGAAAAAAAAACTATGTATGTTCATATGGGATGAAGTGTGTGTGATTATGATAAACTTTTTTTTAAAGAAGCCCTAATTATTTGGAAAATGCTTTATTAATTTATTATTGTTAGAATAAAATTGAGTTTGATATAGAAATATATATGTACAATTAACAATTCATGAATCTAACTAATAAAAGATTTAGCTTAGTTAATTGATTGAATTATCACCTAATAGTGTGAGTATTGACTTACATATTCAAACTAATTCAAATTTATATCATATAATATTGTCAAAAGACTAATATACTCTTTAATTTATTTTCGTCAAAGATTGATGTATCATTTGATTTAGAGCCCGTTTGGATTGACTTTAAAAAAAAAATAGCTTTTAAGTCAAAAAAATTTAATAAAAAAATCAAACTTAAATGACTTTTAAGTAAAAAAATAAAAAGTAGAAAGAGAACTATTTTTAATTTTTAACTTTTTAAATCATTTTAAACTAATTTTGAATTATTTTTAACTTTACCAAATAATTTCAAAAACTAAAAAATGATCTACTTTTAAGTCACTCCAAACATACTCTTATTTGGTATAGAATCAAACAAGGAACTTTCCTCGAATAAAGAAACAAAACTAAAAAGGATGTAAATAAGGAGTTCGGAAATTCACATGATGGTCACACAGACACTAACTTTTTGACTTGGTTGACTGATAAAACTTTAACTTTATTGTAATTTCATTCCTTTTTCCTTTTACTTTTTTGACGATAAAGTTTCTACAAGTATAACGTAATTTTCATGATAGAACTAATTTATTAATTTTGTCTTAATGTCTCATAAAGGGTGGTGTTGTTGCAAAATGCAATCACAGTCTATTGAAATTCAAGACTCCAATTTTTACTCGTCAAAGAACTTTATATAATAGAAAAAAAAATCAAGTCCTTTAAATTTTCATACATAGAAAGAATGTCAATTAATCAGGATCTAAAGCAAAATCAAAACACCATGTTATAAACGAAGAATTCTTGAAATGCCCGAATAAGTTTTCATAAACACAAGGCTACAAATAAAGTAGTCTACATAACAAGTTCTAGCTAGCTAGTAAAATGAGGGATCGAAAGTATAAAGTCCATTTTGATAATAGAGTAAGTCAATTTGAGCTTGTACTTTAGCCAATTGGCATTGTACATGGTAAATTTCTTCATGTAAAAAAGTAATAATTCCAACACAACCATAAATAGGATCCTTAATTCTGCAATTTGCCTCATAATACAATGAGTCTACTACATCTCCACGTTGATGCTCTTTTACTTGCTACAATTTTATACAAAAATAAAATTAAAAAAATTAATTAAACAATGAATTACATTTCTAATACTCTAATAAATTATAATAAGTCAAACTTGTAAGCAGGAAAGATGAATAAATAAGTTAAAACATTTACTTCTTTCTATAGTTCTTGATTCTTTTGTTACTTGTCATACAATGATTGATGGAATTAATATATAGTTAAATAAATATTCGGAGTAATATAATATTTATACCTGGAGCATTTTTCCAACATTGCTAGCACCATAGATTCTATGAACATAAGAAAATCTTTGAGGATTATTTGGAGGAAAATATGGTAAAAATATACAATCTGAAGGACATTTTCTTCTTAATTGTTTGCAAGCTGCACTACGTGTGGAACTCATTATTATTATTATTATTATTATTGTACAAAGATTTTGTGAAGAAGAAGATTTAAGCAAAGATCTTTAATTGCATAGTAATCTAATAAAGATTAAAGAGGAGTGTATTTAAATGAAATGAAATTAAAATTATAAACGGCTATTTCTTTTTAAAAATATGTGTTTTAAGGAAAGTTACCAGTACTACAAATCAGCCATTTAGTGATTGAGCTAAATTTGCTAGTAATGGAATTTATATTTTTTCCTAATTATGATTCTCCACTTCTCACCTTTTCTTGTAAAGAGTTTATTTTGACAGTGTATCCTAAATATAATATTAAAAGCTTAGTTTTTACTTCTACAATATTTTGCATTAATAATATTAATGACAATTATCTTTTTCTTATATATATTCTCTTCGTTAACTTTTACTAATCACATATTTTAAGTCAAACCATATAAACTCTGATCTACATTTTAAAATATATATTTTTAATCATTAGTATGAAAACAATTGCAATTTATAATATTTTTCGCATTGTTTTTCAACATCTAAAGTTAATCTATTGCATTAACCTAATTCTATTTAGCTTCAAAAATTAATTAATTTCCTTAAAGGGTAACGTGACAAATATAAATAAACGAAAGGAGCAACATTTTCAGGATAGAAATTATTTATTTTTATGGAAGTATATATAAATGGAGAAAAAGGAGAAAGGAAATTTCTTCAGCTACTTTTGGTCATTTTCAATCATTCAAATTGGATCTAACACACACACACAGAGTATTGGGCTCCAATTTCGAGAAGAGTTGGACCATATTTCTTGTTTATTGATGCTGCTTTTAGGTCAAGATTCCACTGTTAAGTTAGGTTTCAAATTCAATTAAGCTGTTTAATGTAGTGAATATATGTATTAATTAATTATGGTTAGGTGATAGAATTATATGTATAAACACATACCTTATATTCATTTGTGTGGTATATATAAACATTCGGTCTGAGAAGTTTTAACAACCATATCCATATAAAGATGATTACATTTTTTTAATATTAATCGTTGAAACTTATGTAAGAAATTTTTTAATTAAAGCATTTTTTTAATCTCCTCATTTGAAATTTTATTTCCGCATCTGATAGTCATTGCGGTTCAAAAAGGAATGGAAATAAGTAACAGTATATGCATAGAAAAGTAGCACATTTTCTAGAAATAGAAATAACGTTAAAACATATGCATGTATAATAATTAATACATTAAATTTCTACATTAGTGGTTCAACATCCCCAATTCTATCAATCCACCATTTTTTTTTCCCACATGATAACTATTATTAGTCCAACCTAATTAGGTCCATAATCAAGTCGATCTACAATCTTGACCATATATTAAAACCTCAATTTAGTTTGGTTTAATTAATTTACATTATTATTTAGACATTAATGAACCAACCACCCCAGCAATAAGAGTTGTAGGGTCTCCAAGAACTGCAGATATAATAAACTGCAAAGCTAAACCAGCCATTTCACAACATTTTTGGGCTTTGCCTTTGCTTTTTTTATGATGAGTTTGAAGTGTACCTTTTAGACTTGGGATCCTATTTTCCAATTTTCTATTATTATAATTATTGTTATAATTATGATCTCCATGACCAAAGTAGAGCTCATGCCAACTATCCACAAGCATCTCTTTGACACATGCCACGTGTAAATTGTATTTCTTGCATGTAGATCTATAACTCCAGCTTCTGTTTCTCCCTTTCCTTCCACACCTGTGGCATGTTGCACTTATCTGTCCCAGTCGAATTCAAGATTTCAAATTAGTGAATTTAGAATGAGTATATTATAATCTGAATCGAAAATAATGAGTTTATTAGAAAGATCATCTGAGTGGTGGATGATAAAGAATGGTAGTGCAAGTCTTTGAAAATTAAATCGTCCTTCATAGAAAATATTTCACTCAAAAATAAAAAATTTCGATATAAATTTAAATTAATTAAGCATATGAGACAGATGAAATTGAACGTAGTTTTGAAAAAAAAATAGCCCAATTATTTCTCGAGAAGCAGAGAAAATGAGTTTTCTTTTTAATTATAAAAGTTATTAAATTAATAATATATGTCACTTTAAACTTACTACATTTTGAACTGATTACTTAGAAAATAAATCTGGACAGTAAATCTATTATTATAGTTATATATCTCTAAGAGAAAATCTAAAGCAGGGCTAAAATGCAAAATTGAATTTTTATTAGGAAACAGAGAATCCTATTTCTCCCCCAAAATATAAACAGAAAACAAATTAAAGTATCATCTTGTCATTTTTTATACGAGTATATGTGCACAAAATAACGTGGATTGATCACTTTTGCTATGTCCTTGAAAAATAGTCATTATCCTGAAATTTCAACTTCTATATATACAACTGAACCTCGATAGTTATTGAAACTTCATGACAATGATTATTTTTCAATAACCAAACAGAAAAGTGGCTATTTTCTCAATTTACTCAAGTAATCTTAGGTGAAGCTAATTAACAAATCTATCATAAAAAAATTTATGTTAATATGTCCATCACTAACAATATTTACGTACCTTTCTATATAAGTAAAGCTTAACATCTCCATCATCAAGAACCATAGGAAGTTTTGCACAACATGGATGAAGATCAAATCCACAAGACCTACAATGGTACATAAATCCAGTTATGTCCTTCTCACAAGCGTTGCAGTAGCGCGGTACGCTACCTGGGGGACGAGAGAGGAATTGAAAAGAACATTTTGTGTAAAACGGATGTGTAATTGAAGGTGAAGGAATTGCACAATGCATATGTAAATCATAGTCACAAATTGTGCATTTGTAACGGGAACCTATGCCTACTTCTTTACAACCATCACATTTGAATGGGAATTCTGAGTATTCATATCTTAGCTTGTGTTGAGGGTGGCTAAAATGAGCTATCTCATTGTACTTCATGTTAGAAAGTTTTTGGGTGGCTAGCTAGCAAAAGAAAAGAATTCTAAGTGGTCATTATATAAAGATGATTTTTGGACTCTACTATTAAATTTTGATCAGATTAAGTTTAAGTTATATATATATCGTCATTATCTGTATAAGGTATTTTTATTTTATCAAATCGTTTTTACTTGTATCTGATAATCTAATTTATTATTAAGATTACAAATATAGTGCTATAAGAAAATTTATTTGTAGATATCTTTTGAATGACTTGATGATTTATGCGGACACTGTATGATGTTACTTGAACCCTTTAACTTTATGTATTGGAGCTAAGAGTGGCTTGTACTTGAAGCAAATAGAAAGATGGAATTATGCTTATTGGTGGATAATGACAGTTGCAAAATTATGAGTCTAGCAGAAGAATCTTTTTAAACATCAACAAGAAGTGAAGAAGAGAGACAAGGCATATATTAGCTCCATACCCCACCCAAAGAAAAGATAATAAAAAAAAAAAATAAAAAAATAAAAAGGATTTTTTGTCAGCTAATATTCTGATATTGCTAAAAATCAAGACATGTGTGTTTGTGTATATTGTAATCAACTTATCCCTTAAAACCCCCAAAATTAAGGAAAATAAAATACCTTAGTTGCAAGCAAGGTTTTCGATACTGGGGCCACTAGAAAGTTCCAAAAATCTTATAAATGTCAATTTATTATCAGGAGAATGTGATTAGTGTCTTGGTTCCTTTAAGACAAATGAGGAATACAATTTAGTACATTTTTCTCAATTATATCTTGAATTTCTAAAAGAATCAATCAGATAATTCTTCGTAGCAAAATTTTAAATTAGCACTTCAATATTCAAATTTTAAATTAGCACTTCAATCAGAATTTGGCACCTTTGAAAGTGGATATGGATAAGAAACCTTACGCTAAATTCTTGAATTTAGAAACATTGGGAAGAAATTCATATAGTTGAAATAATATAATCGTTGGTGAAATTAAAAATCGTCTCAAAATATGTTTAATTTTCAATAGTATACAATAATGTCTGATGTGAAATAATTCATAAGTAGTTTAATTATCTAAATAAAAAAGTGGACGTGGATACAACTATAGACTTATGAATTGAATAGAACTAAAGTTTCAGAATTAAACCTTAATACTTCTAAGAAAATCAATTGATATGTTCAAATTCTGAATCTGTCATTAATAATCCGAAAGTTTATCTTCCAAATATTTCACCTCACATATAGATTTTTTTTTCTTCAACTAGAAAAGGATATGACACAGCACAAATATATGGGATATAATAGAGGAGGAATAACATCTGGTTCTATTTAATTGATGACACGAAGGAACAAATTCTTAGATTGGTATTATTCTTCGTAATCCAATTATTAATATTTTTTTATTAACAATTTTATTTTTTTCCCAATTGACTAAGTAAAAAATATATAGAATTGGAACAGTAAAAAGAAAAAATGATTCTTGGTATTGCTTACCTTTGAAAATGCGTTCAAAGTTGTTCAAAGTTGTTAAGCTTACACGGAATATTAACTTCAACACTTTGTTTTTCTTCTTCAAGATGCTAAATTATAGTACCACAAAGCATTATCATTTCTTTAAGCAACTTTAATTTTCTTCCAACTCACTTTTGATATGTCATCTTTTTGTATTCCCTTTGAAAAGAAAAGAAAAAACAAACTAAATAAACCAAAAAGATGATGAATGAATCCATTCATTATCCATCTTTAATCAAAGATTTCACGTTTGAATTTTAGTAAAGGCAAAATTCCTAGTATAGATCGCTTAGTAACCCTGTCTGGTGTTAAAAGCAAAGTTAGAATTTGAAATTTTAGAAAATCAATTGACTAGGTCTAGCCCAAAGTTATTAGATTCAACTAAATTAAAATGTGATAAGTTTATAGCACCGCACCCTATAGCGTCAAATCTGAATTAGTGGTAAATTTTGAATATTGGATGGCTATACCAAAGAAAAAGGAAAAATATGATATACAGAATCATGTCCTAATTATGGTCAAGACTACTAGATGTTGGAAAATTTAAGGCATCGGTTTACTTGTGTCTGTCTCATAATGTTAAGATAGTTATTTCACTTTGTTCAATTTTGTTTTCTTTTGCTCACTTTTTTTTTTTTTTTTTTTTTTTTTTTTATATTTGTTTCTCTTTGCTCTTTTTAGTACGAAGAAACCTATGGAATATTTGAGTGTCAGTGATATTGAGTATTGTACTTGCCAGAATAAAAGCCAAATTGCATCTAATTCCATTTTTCTTTTTTCTTGATGAAGCACCTGAGAGTGCTGTTTATTTTATTTTTTTGGATCTTTTACACAAATGATAGGTCGGATTCATAATTCACTTTTTCAAATATATATATATATATATATTAAGAGAAAATTATACTGTAATTATACATAGTTATACACACATTACACATAGATTATACATATATTGTTGCGAGCTATTTTGTTTTAAGTAGTTGGATGAACCGTTATTTAGGTTAGTTCTTGCAAGTTTTCATGGATTTCATAAGGTTGGAAAGTTATTCAATACAATTGGGCCACGCCCTTCTTTCTAGGAAGCCTTGCAAATAGCCCAAATTTTGGTAAAACATCCTTAAAAGAGAGTGAGAGCCCAATTGTCTAATTTAGCCCCTAGTAATTCATTGAAGCAACCCAATAGTCTATGAAAAATGTATGTCAAATGTACCTATATTCTTTTTTCATCTTGTGGTCTAGATAATGTAATTCACAAAGTTGAAAATTTAAAGAGAGAAAATGAATACATTCTTCTTTAAATGGACTAAAAATGAAAATAGGACAGTAGAAATTATATTCTCTTTTCATGAATGTAATTTAACAACATATTTCTATTTGTCGACTCATCACACTTGAGTTGGAAGTTAAAGAGGGGTTAACCTCCATCCATTGAGTCCATTGAGTCAAGTAATTTGCTATTGGAAATTACCCCCACCTATCTCATTTCATGCTATTCTTTCCCCTTCTCCAAACCGAATCCTAGTTTCAGTCAACCAAGATTTGCCAGGAAAACAAATAGTTCCTCCAATATTTACGTACAACTACTAAAACCATAGTTGAAAATTGATGATCATCTTGTGAGAGAAGAAAGAAACCAAAGATTGGAAAGAGATGAAGCCATGGAGAGGAACCATGACAAGAAAGCTAATCCAGCAGATGTCTGATATCTACTGCACAATCCAGCAGCACAACATGTTTCATCTGCCCTCTGCAAAACATCAACAATACCAGCTATTGAACTTGCTGCTGCTAATGTCAGGAATGATAATGCCTGTAAAACATGTTCTGTTTTTCTGTCAAAAAGTATTCAAATGTGGAGTATTTCAGAGATTTAAGAAGAAAGAAGATATACCCAATCTCCAAAAACAATGAAGAGAAGGATTCCGGGGTGACTAATTGGGCAACGAATCAAAATAGAGTATATGTCAATCAATGCCAGTGTAATGCTCCAGGGGATGACCAAACCCATGATTGTTACTAAGAAGCTGTGCAAGAAAATATATCAACAAGTAAGATGATCATAATATTATGGCAGACAATTTGAGGTATTGATTCGTCACTCTAACTAAATGTTATTATTCCAGAAAGTCACTTTCTTAGTTGTTGAAGAAAATTGAAATCAAGAAGAACAGTCACTTTTTGAAATAATAACTATAAATTGAGTGACTATCTGAAAAAACTAACCCGCAATTTGAGCACAACTAGGATTTGATCTAACAGATCAAGTGATATGGATGCTATGTAAATTACTGGCATTTAAACCTCTGCTATATGTTCTTAGTTCCCTGGCCAGGCACGCACGGAGGTCATATGTGCAGAAATGAATCCACGGGATTTAGAGTCAATAGGTTCAGAATGAGTGTGATCTTATTGAACTTATAAAACCAACCCTAAATATTTGGAGATTATTATGTTTGACAAGGAAAAAAAACGAAGAGTGTAAATTACCAGAAGGCAGTATAGTTGTGGAACTCAGCTCCCAAAGACATGAACAAAAGAGAAGCAGCAGAGAAGATGGTCTGCCCAAATCTCAAAGCAAAACTAGCACTTGTCCCAACAGCTCCTGGTACTTCATCATCCATGACCATCTGCTACTATTAGAAAAAACAATATGATCTACAACCCTCTTAACTGATCACAACAAAGACAATAGCAACTACTTTTTCTTTTTCCCAACTTCATCATCATCTTCAGGTGTGATACCAAATCTTTGTTTACCCAAAATATTCATGACACGGCAGATAAAACTATCTTATTTTTAAAAGAGAACTTGTTCATGATATTCAAAATGATTTTCAAGGTAGGATTTGACAAGTGGAATTGCATATTACATCTCCTTCTACTTTTTTAGCGTTGAGGAGACGGCTATAAATTATTTGGAGTTTGTTTAAGTTTTGAGTATCCATCATGAACTGGACACAAAATGGGTGGACAAACAAAAGTGCGAATCAAAATTATTGTCCCTGTCAGTTGTCACACAGTAGGTGCAAAGCAAATGACCAAAATGTACAGTGACCAACTAAGAAGACACTTGCCTATACCGACAAAGAGTAGGATCTGCATACATTCTATCCTACCCAAACGTAGAGTCTCCAACTTGACCAGAGTAGTTCATAGTTACAATATTTGCTTCTAACTATGCTATTATCCTGCCGATTCAAAGTATTAGTTCCATGCCCAGATGAAATTACGTAATTAAAGATCTGCATCAACCTTTCAAACATGACAAATTGAAAGTTCTACAAGAACATTTGTATGTGCGGCAATTTCTGGTTCATCTTCCAACAATTACTGTTACCTGAAAATTCTATACATATTACCAGCCATTTAAAGATCTTTGCTGCAGATTTCTAGATGGATTAATAGAGATGTTTGCACCAGGCACTTTGTCAGCCTTTCACAAATCCAACAAAGTACACATAAGGAAGATGAAATTGGCAATTCTTTTTTATCACATTTAGTTCTTCTACACAAGAAGACAACTTGTGTGTCCTGGGTTTCTCCCATGAAAGAGAGCATAGCACATTCAAGCATTTTAGCGAGGTTGCATTTGAACAATTAAGCAACACGCCTACATAAACAAAACAAGTTGATAAAATGTATCACTTGAACTGTATGTTTGATCTCAAACAACTAGGATCATCACCAAATTACATGTCAACAAATTTCAAAATAGGGACATATATGGTAATTAAAGGACAAGAAATAAATGATTGCTCCGTTCCTTCTGATCTTCCATTCCTCGAGAGAAAGCTGCACAAGGAAAACACAAAAGCATAAATCAACGAGTTTATACGATAACACTAGCTTTATGCACATAAGTGCCAAGTAATACAATATGTAGTTTGATAAATTGATTAAGAACCCACAGAGAGTGAAGGGCTCCAGAGAATATTGCACAACATAATTGTTAGGAAAAAAAAAGAAGGCCGAAAATTCTGAGGCATATTCTTTTGAGGGATACAAACAAGTTCCTTCAGGAATCCTCACAGCCAAAATGTTACAGCAAAATCTTCAATCACTTTCACAGTAATGTAATTTATAGAAGAAGACCATTCTGAAAAGGTTTCTTTTATTTAAATGATGTTTCAGCTATAACTTAAATATAAATTCAAAATTTAAGTTTCAAATAAATTAAACCTGTAACAGAAAAATAAAGTCTTTTACTTGAAGGTCCCCGCCCGGCACGTACCCAAGTCATTAGATATATAATATTTATTTACAAATACAAGGGACATTTGGTGGACTCACACATTCAAGTAAACATAAAGGGCCAAAGTACTTGAACATTCTCACTCCTCCTTTTGCCATCGATGTGGGAATGTTTCTATATGTACAAACTGTTCCAACAATCACCGACTAATTTGTAATGTTTCCCATAATATGGGTATCTTAAATAGATTTGATTTTTCTGTTAGTGTAAATACTTTAAGGTTTGACGACATTGATGATTAACCACAATTCATTATCTCAAATTGAAAGTATCACACATATGACGTTATAATAGCGACTAAACAAACCATAACTTACTTTAGCACTAAGACGGCCATGTGCTACTAATTCTGACTTCATGAATATTTACAAGACCAACTCTCTAGATCTTGTTTAAGGCGACACACCACTTCAATACCATTTTTATACCATGATGTTCGAGTCAACTCGCGTGCGCCTCTACTAATTCCACAGGGTATTTGCTACCTTCCACTAGTAACATACATCACACTTGAATGCTCATATAGGTGAAACTAGACATTGTCCATGTTACTTTACACTTGCTAATTTCATTAAGAATTAAATCAACCTATCCTCGTAACAATATGCATTATAGAGTTTGTCATTGTACCCTTGTTATGATAGGCATTTAACAACTCTTTAACTCCTAACATAGCAATATGCAATACCCGGGACTTAGGATCTCTAAGGACGGCAAATTAATGTTTTAACAATGCAAAGTAACTTGGTTACCCATTGAACTTGTATTGCTATAGTGTATACTTACTCAAAGTTGAGTTCCCATTACTTGTGCTTTTAGTTTAAAGATTTAGTCTCATACCTTCACGATGTATTTGTATTCTAGTTATTGCTTTTGTAAGTGGATATGCCATATACACTAAATCTCACATACAATATAAATTAATTCCATTACTTATTAATTCTCTTATATAACCATGTCTTAAGATTATGTGTCTTGATTTCCCATTATAAATCTTATTGTGAGCTACACACATCGTAGTCTCACTTTGGCAAAATTTGGAAATGGCTGGCATAGTTTGTGGCCACAACTTATGTCTAATAGGTAATAACATATTCCTCAACCATTTCGCTTCTTTTGCCGCAACTACTAATGAAATAAATTCATATTTCATTGTAGAATGGAAAATACAAGTTTGTTTCTTGGATGCCTCAACTAATGGCACCACTCCCTATAGTGGATTTGTTTTAACTAACATTATTAATCCAACTTGCTCATACATAGCCTTCCAACATAGTTGGAAAACCATGGCATACAACTTTTTTTTTTATGATAAGGCTGACCCACAACCACTACCCTTTGGGTGCGCACAGGGTAAAACCCCCGCTCCTATGCAATATCGGTATGGTTGCTTTGGATAGCCTTGGGAAATTGTTGCATGCCCATGGATCCCCAATCCAATATGTTGGGAAGTCAGGACTGTTGAAGCGAATGCTATTAGGAAAGCTCTTAAATGTGCTATCAGTAAAGATTGGAAGAGAGTGATGTGCCTCTAAATGAGTTGTTGATATGCTTCCGAAACAAGTGGTTACTTCATGGTAGATAGATGTGATGTGTGAAGACATTTGAAAGCATTCATGCATGTTGAATCATGTCGAATTTCTTAATATCCCTAAATGTTTGAACACAATAGCTAATAGTTTAGCTAGATTCTATATTGCTTTGTTGAAGGAAATCTCTTGTAAGAATGTTTTCCCAAGTAGGATCATACAGGAAGTTATAAACATGTTTGAACTACGTAGTTCATTGACGCAAAAAAAAAAAAATAATCTAATTTATTTCAACAGTCCCGTTTCCTGAAACATCTACATTGATATGGTTGCCCATCAAAACTTTCTCGGACTCCTTGACCTTTGCATAGGTTTCTTATAACAGATGTGAATGGTTGCACCAGAATCTAGCCACTAATATTGACTAGAAAACATTAAATTCTTCATCATTTCAAAAACACAACGCAAATTTAGCAACATCAACTTCTGTGACAAGGTGATATTTATTTCAACATTCCCTCTCTTTTCCTCTCATTTCCGAAACATCTACATTGATATAGTTGCCCATCAAAACCTTCAGACTCCTTCACTTCTGCACAGCATGTTGCACTAGAATCCAGCCACCAGTACTACCTAGCACAGACATTAAATTCTTCTTCATTTAAGGAACATGGTACACATTAAGCAATGTCAACTTCTGTCTCGAGGTGAAATTTATTTCAACAATCCCCTTTCTTTTCCTTTTCTGAAATATCAGCATTCACACGGTGTCCCTTATTTGGTTAATTAAAGGTTTGGACAGACATCTGGAGATGGATTATGTCCCTTAGTTAAATCTGATTGTCGAAGTTATAACACAACATCAAGTAGAAAAGTCAAGTACACTTGTTTTTTTTTTTTTAATCTTGAAATTGAAGTATATTTGCTGAAGATTTCCCTTTTCCACTTTTGAGTTTTCAGAAAAGCCATCCTTGAAGGATTAGGATTTTTGCCTGCCTTGATCTTTTCTTGACTCTAATTCGGATGGCAACTGAAATTCACTGTTGCCAAACTGGAAAGCTTGAAGACCCAATTAACCAGAAAAAGAACTCTACTTAAGAGTCCAAAAGTCAAATAAGATCAAGCTCGTATAGCTCAACTCAGCCCCATAACATGATCACTAATAAAAATGAGCTGAGCCAAATACAAATGCTTAAGGTATTAATACATTAATTGTATTAATCAATTACACCTCTATTCCAAAGGATTCCTCAAAGTTTCACCATTTTTGTACTACCGTATCCTATATCTAATCAAGAACTATATATACAGACACTTAAATAATAATCACAATGATACAATGCACTTGATCATGTATCCGGAGACACATGCATAAGAAAGCACTCAACTATGAAGTCGAAAATTGGATTATCAAGAAAAGTTTACCTGGGAAGAAAGAAGAGCAAAACGAAGCTTTAATCTAGAATTCCAGCTTGAGTTCTTCTTTCTGATCGGAGAAATAGTGGAGGATGTATGGGGCGACTCGAATCACGGCGACCCAAGTACCGAACAGGACGACGTGGGTCTTCAACTGCTTCAAAGCAGCTGCCTTGTCAGGTTTACGCATGAACATTCCTGGAAACATTTTTGCTTCTTCGCACAATTGAAACTCTTGAGATTTGAGATTGAACAATCTAAAACCCTAGCTACTAACTGAATCGGAGTATCGGTGAGGGTTTTAGGCTTTTTGTGCCGAAAATCGGATATGGGTCGTGTTTAATGGTAATCGTTCCTGGGCCTCAGGCCCATCATCCTTTAGGGGAGACTTGGGCCGGGTCTTGTTTTTTTTTGGGTTCTTTTTTGTTGTTAGGTGAACTTTATTTTTTTTTAAATTATTTTTAGAAATTAGAACTGCTGGAAATGATTAGACCCCTAGCAGGTAATTACATTTTTTGACTTATCAAAATATGTATCGTAAAAAAATCAATTATATCTATATTTCAAGCTGAATTTAGTAGCCAAAAAAAACATGAGACGACTCTTGAATTATTCAAATAAATTTTTATATTTTCTTCGATTGATTGATCGAATCAAATCAAAATTCAATCAATTTTTGGGAAATATGTAAATAAATTGATCGATGCGAAATTTTGTCATTTCTTTTATTTGATATATTATATACACTTATAATTTTTAAAAAAAATATTAGTTATGTTTACTACCAAATAAGATACAAGAAAATAATCAAAGAAATTAAACTTTAATAAAAGTTGGATTTGTCGAATTATGACTTATTGTCTTAGCCATTTTGATCCAGCTTATTTCAATCTAAGTAACTTTTAGCCAAATCAATGATCTTTTCATTTATTAAGTTGATGAATTTTAACAGTCCAAATTCAATTCATTCTACTTTTATTTATGCGCTCTATTATAGCCGTAGATGGTACACTTATAAGTTGACAAGTTGGTGATATTAGCGTTATTTTGCACTTTTCCAGTCAAAAATATTCTCAAAATCCACATGCGCTTGTCGATTGTACGTATGGATCTAATTGTTGTCACTTCTTCTCTTTTTCTGTTTTCTAAAAATAAAATAAAACAAAATAGAGAATCCATAACAAATCATTGTTGACTTCAGTTTTCATGAGTCAATTGTATGTCTAAATGGATTGTGTTTTAAAAGACTAGAAGCATTGCTTTTAAGTAATTCCATCATAAAAGGTTTGTAATGTTTGGATATATTTTTTTTAAAAAAATCCAAGTTAAGATAATAAAAAGATCTACTAAGTTAAGATATTTTATAGTCCCACTTTTTTTTCTTTTATGGTTTCTTATTGTCTGATATCCACATTAGAGTTCGATTAAATTTGAATTTGAAGTTTCACATTGGAAATAAAACGTTCTTTAATAAAAATGACTTCATACACATGAGGACTCAAATCCAAAACTTTTTATTAAGAATGAAAAAATATTTATCACTCCACTACCACTCTTATTCTCACATTTCTTCGTTCCACGTCATATGTAAATTGTACATCTCTAAGTTTATATTGTTGATCTCAATATATTTCATAGTTTACTTTATTGTAATAGTTTCGTATGATTTTGTAAATTTGATTTGGCGTTTTCACCAAACATATTCTGAAACTTCAATTGGATTAAAATCTTAGAATCTTTATTGTGTTATCGTATCTTATATGGGCCGAGGAGAAAGATTATCATGCTTTGACTTCAAAAAAAAGATTTATCATGCCCCATAAATAAACAGCTAAGCATACTTCAGTCTTCGAGTCTTCGCTCTGTTTGTGACGTGCTCTCACTTGAGAAAGAAAAAAAACTCTCTAATCTCAAATTTATGATAAGCACAAAATCCCTCGACTGTTGGCACATCCAATTACATGTCGCCATATCAGCAAAAACTGTAGGACCACCCTACATATTAAATTCAGTAATGGTGATGAGTCGCTCCTCCACAAACTTATTGTAAGTTTGTAGTAATAGTGACGCAACACACCACAAAAATAATGACACTCTCCTTCTCTCTTTCGCTAGTCAAAATCCACACACAAAAAAAGGCACTAAACATTTACACCAACACATTCCCCCAATTAACCACCAAACCCCCCCTCATAAAGGGAGTAGGAAATAAAAGCACCAATTCCACCTTTCGTTAATTGCCCTGCACCTCATCATGATGATCCACCACCACCATCGCTCACCGGTGCTGCCAAACCTAGATAATTCTCAAAAAGCTCCTTCACCTTCATTGAATCATCCGTCGACATTTCAACCTACAACCACCTCATCAAAGTCCACGTCAGCATCAGATTTATCAACTACTTCACCGCCGGCTAAGTTACCGGTTGATTTTAGTCCTCCTTTGATTGCGATGGTTGTTATTATTGCTACCGCTTTCGTCATCATTACTTACTCGCGGCTACTCTCTCGCCATCTGCTCCGTTTACACGGCCGTTATAGACTCTGGCGCCGCCGTCGCCGACGTTACGTTCCGTCGTCATCTGCCGGTGATATTGAGTCGCCTCCTTATCCGTTTGATCCTACTGATGCTTTCCGTGTCTTATCTCCTTATGGATTGGATGATTCAGTGATCAAAACGATTCCTCTTTCTGTCTACACTCGAAAAAGCGGCGTTCATGATTGTGCGGTTTGCTTGCTGGAGTTCGAAGAGAACGACTATATGCGTACGCTTCCGGTTTGTTCGCATGCCTTTCATGTGGACTGTATTGATATATGGCTCAAATCACACGCGAATTGCCCTTTGTGTCGTGCCGGGATATTCCGCCCAGAGTCGCCGTTTACTCCGTTGATGGCAGCAAGGATTCGCCCGAGCTTCGATGACATGCTGTTGGAAAGCACAATTCTAGAGCCTTTGGATGAAATTCAGCCAGAATCCGATACAACGACGTTGTCAGAGATCACACAAGAACCGTCGCCAAGGAGGAACATCCACTCAGAGGAGAGATTTAACAGACGTGATATTTTGCTAAAACGTTCTTACTCCTTCGGATTCGAGAGGAATTTGGGATCAGAGAGATTAATGCTCGAACCGGCAACAGCTTCACCATGGCGGTACCGCAGAGCAATAGGATCAGGTATCTTCTGGAGCAAAAGGCCTTCACCTTTCAGCTCTTCAACAAAACCAAGAGTATTCTCCTCCCGCTATTACAGAGGAATGAAATCACCCTTCTTCCGGCGGACGAGAGGTGGATTTTTTCCTTTATCGGAATCAAGCGCGAGATACAGTACCGGTGGAGGTGGAAGTTCGTCAAGAAGAAGCAAATCATTCGCAAGTCCAATGTTCATGAGAACATCGGCGTCGGGTGGTGGTGGTGTATTCTCATCAAGCCGTCTAAGGAGCGGTGATCCAGAAGCCTTACTGTCACCGGACAGGTATCACAGACGGTAAAGATCGATGAACAGGTATTTTTTGGGAAACGACAACCGTCCGATTAATGATAATTATGGCGGACGATGACCGAGGAGGCGCGCGGGGGATGGGGTCAGTGACATTGATGGTTGGGGGAGATTTACATTGGGAAGAAGAAGAGGAAATTAATGCGATGCCTGCTGGCCTGTGGAGGTCATTTAATACAGAGAGAGAGAAGGGGTTATTGGTTAAGTGTTGAAATGGTGAGATAAAGAAAAAGCTAATAATGTGTGCATTTATTGGGAAATTTTGACTGTTATTTATTTTAGAAGAGTTACTGAGAGAAAGTGTTGGAGCTTATCCAAAAAGAGGTTACTCACGGAATGGACCTAATTAAACTTACTTTTTGCATTGGATAGTAAGAAAGAGGTACCAGCAAGCACTGGTCTTTTAATTTCATGCATGATAAATCCAATTCAAGATTTAAGTTGGTAGTACAAAAAATAGAATTTTGGTTTATTCATTGTTTTCTTGCTAACCCCGTGAGTCAAGGTGTACCAAAGTAGAAATGCTTTTCTCCTTGGTGAATTTTATGGGCGGCGTAAATTTGAACTAATCAGAGGTCCTTTTAGATGATAATTTATGTGGTAGGCAAAGTGTAGTAAGAAAATTAAGAGATGACATGTGTAGGTGAGTAAGACACAATTTGAGACGTAGGAGAATCAAGGTGGTGAAGTCCAATAATACCCAACTTAACAGGTACCATGCCAATTCACCGGCTCCGGTGTGTTGATGCTAATAGCTAGCAAACTTAGCTCCGGAGTACAACGATTGATATACAATGTCCGATTCAGATAAATTGTTTGATCGATACGTAATTGATTTCTAGAATCAATGATTCATCCAAAATTGCTCAATCATCACATATGTAACTACTTTAATGTACACGCAACACATTTACTTTAAAGATTTATGCTAAAAATATACTCCTTTCATTCAACACAAATACTCTCTCCTTGTAAATTAAAAGGTGCACTTGCTCGTGAAATGTATACATCTACTCATTAATAAGATTATTATTGGTCCGGTGTGTGCGTGTCAATATGTATGTCTCTTTGTTTAAACACATTAAACTCTAAATGAGAGATATATTCTATATCTATATTATAAGAGGGGTGATAATGAGTACTACCGTAATATTTGGAGTTACGCATGTGAACATTTGACTAATGATGTTACATTTAATACTAGCATTTCCTTTCCAACAATGAAATTTATTGGTTGAGCAACCCTTCTGGTAAAACCTTTAACATGTAGAATTTTTTTAGAACATATATAGTCATACAGGTTTTAAATACTTTTGATTCTATCCATTCTCGAACTTTAGACGTAACGATTTTTTAGTACATTGAGTTATTTTAAAGTCATATTGAAAATACTAATTCTTATTGAAAATATTATTTTCTTAATATAAAATGAAACTTGTTGACAATCGAATAGTGAATATAATCTCTTATGACCACTTACAAATTGAATAGAAGAAATAATATTTTCAGATTTCTTATGTATAAAAATCTAAAAAAATCTCTTATAAAAATTATAAAGTCAAATCTCTGAAAATAATCTTGTGTGATAACTTCATATTGGTGTCAACTTTTTTTTTTTAACTTTCAATTACTCTTTCGAACATCTATTTTTGGTTCTAAATTGGGTTCCACAAATCTGTATACTGACAGTACCAAACTACAAAATAAATTGAAGATAATAAAAAGAAAGATAAGATAGTTTATGAAAATACTGTTGTTACGAAAAATTGACAAAGATTTAACGATACTTACAAGTATGAGGTAGTACTGGGGACATATGGAACATAAGTATTTGTCTGCATATGTTCCTTTTTATTATTTTTGTCGTCACAAGTTATACATAAAATAACATGTTACATGTCCAAAGGTCAACCTTTTTTTCCACCGCGCGCTTAGAGTTACTAACGACACGACAAAAATATTGTTTTGTTCTTAATAGAGGCAAATTCAACAGGGTTGTGACGCATATGGTAATAGGGAACTTTCAACAGGGTTGTGACGTAAATTCAATACGACCAAAAAATAAGTTAATTATGCTCCATAACTACGATATGTAGCTACAAGTTACAGGGAGGAGAGTGAAGAGTGAGATTGGAAGAGGGAGGAGAGAGGCGAGCGAGATTGGGAGAGGGAGGAGAGAGGGCAATAATTTGTATAATTTGCATCTCGTTTGTATATTTACATGTTTTTGTATAATTGAGTAATACAAAGTCTGCAATTATACACATATGATAAAAACTCGAAATAACGAACTGATACAAACATAAACATATGAACTTTAAACAGTTATACAAATTATATTATACAAATTACATTATCCAAATCATAAGATTAAGGAATATTTTGATACATTTGACATAAATTTAATTTAGAACCACAAAATTAAAGAATCTTATTTATTTTATTAAATTTCGTATCAAATTACACTAGATCACCATTTTTCAAACAGAGAAAATAATACATATGGATAAGATATAATGATTACAAGATGAAAAATTAAACTTTGGCGGATAAGTGAGCTACAACGATCCCAGACGCAAACAGAGTGCTACGAAAAAGAAGAAATAAAAACAATGAGAAGATAGGGATTCCTAGTTGTTCATGACAACATCCAAATAGTTAACTCTTGTACATTTCCCTTTTTTAGTATTCTTTTCATTTTGGCACCAAACTTCTTGCCTTTAACTTTCTGGACTGTTTAAGTATTTGTAATTTAATTAAGGAAATAGCTTTAAATTCAACATCAATAAATTTTCAACCACTTTCTTCACAGCACATTTAATACAAATGTCCTTTTTTTCATCTTCTATTACTTGTGTATTAAATGCATGTGTAAATACTAATCTTTTTATAATTTGTTGCGTCCGGATCAAAAAATACATTACATAATTTCGTCTAGATATCAAGTAATTCTATCCGTCAAAATTGAGATAAACTTTGAGAATAATTGAGACCAGCAAAAGTAGGTACTAGTTACTGAAACTAATTAAAGCCTCCATAACTGGTTAGCTGGCGTGTCATGAATTTTGCTGCATTGCATCTGCTCAACTAACTACTTTTTCCACAACTCATTTCCTTTTTCTCATAATTTCTATGGACTAGGTCTTAGCTAAATTTGATCTATTCCCATATATTTATATAATTACATTACTTCACTGAGATTTTATAGAAATTAGCTTTCAATTCTCAATTGTGGATTCTATATATCTCAGGGAAGAATGTCAAATTATACAGTGAAAGTTGAAGAAAGCCGGCCAGCTGCTGACGGAAAGCCGTCAGCAGGGCCAATTTATAGGAATATTTATGCTAAAGATCGTCTCATGGAAATGCCTACTCGTTTTGAGTCACCTTGGGACTTCTTTAGGTAATTAAACTTCAATTTCCAAATTGTTACGTATTCTTTTGTATTAATTTTTCAATTCAGTAATGTGAGTTTCCTTGATAATTGCTAGTCATAAACTCAGATATATACAGTAGGTTGACAATTGTTTGAATTGATTAGACTTTGGTTCATAAAATGGGCGTTTGCAATAATTTTAAAGTGATGAAAAATAAATTTAAAATCACAAATAAAATATGATTGGACTCTCGTCTTTCTAGGGTCCCACAAAATTTCAATGTTTATAGGAGGCTTAGATGATTGATTGAGACGAGTATTTCAATGTTTGTGTTACAGTACACCACACTGGGCGAGGGAGTGTAAATTTTGTCTTTATTGTATATGATTTTTTTGACAATCCACAACTCATAATCTAGATTTGGGAATTGAAGCTTCGTTGATTGATTGGCGTGATTATTTCAAAATTTGTGTTATAGATGCCCATAATGATTGAGGGACGGGAATTGTTTTCTTATATAGTACTGGGCAATCCACGCCTCATGATCTTAGCTTTTTTGGATTCAGCTAGACTCAACTACTATTGGTGCCCCATGTTGTATTATTCGTGCTCCAGTTGTCTTGATTAGTTTGGTTTGATATTCATTTTCTTACTCTCATTTTAATTTTTTATGCTCGTAGTGAATCGGTTAAGAAGAATCCCAAAAATCAAATGCTGGGCCGCCGTCAGGTTGTTGACAAAAAGGTACATTTTCTGCATTGTTCAATTGTTGAGATGACTAAGGATAAGTGCAAGTGATCTTTAAGCTTATTGTAATTTCAACACATATAAAATGCAAAATGTTTACAGGCAGGTCCCTACAGTTGGCTAACATATGAGGAGGTTTATGAAACTACAGTTAAGATTGGTTCAGCTATCCGAAATCGTGGTGTTAATCCGGTGAGTTCTAGCCCTAGTTATCATAACCACAAAATATATACGATGAATTTTGAGGATAATTCACACATTTAGGTTAAATTGCATATGAACTCTAAAGTATGTGTCTGTTTACTTAGGGAGACCGGTGTGGCATCTATGGTGTGAACTGTCCTGAGTGGATAATGGCAATGGAGGTATGCACTTGCTGTCTGAATTATCTGTTTCCTCACGAAAACAATGATAGATGTTCATCTTGCATCCCTATTAAGAAGGATAACAGCAAAAACTTGTTTTACCTTCAGTTTATTGTTTATATTGGAGCAATAATTTTGTTTGTTGATTTTGATCACAGGCTTGTAACAGCCAAGCAATTTCATATGTACCACTCTATGATTCTCTAGGTATGTTCTCGCTCTTTATCTTTCTATCCTCGTATCTTCTTGATTTTGAAACAAAGAAAAGTTCTAATTGTAGATTTTTTCTGTGAATTTGCCTGAATTGCAGGTGCAAATGCTGTTGAATTTATCATCAACCACGCTGAAGTTTCAATAGCTTTTGTCCAAGAAAGCAAGATCCCGGCTGTATTTTTTCTTCTCCTTATCCTCAATGTCATACTTTTTACTTTCTTATTCGTGAAATGCAAATTACATTGCACACTTATACTGAGACAATGAGGACTGAAGTGATGGTTCTGAAAGTACTGCGTGGATTTTCATTGAACTGCTCATTATGTTCTTCCGATTAATTATCTAATGTATTTAATACGTCTGATAGATATATCATCAGAATTTAGCAGAAAATTAGCTTTAGGTAACATACTCAAAATTACCTAATCATTGAATTCTTTTGCAGATCTTATCATGCTTGTCTAAGTGCAATTCTTATCTAAAAAGTAGGTGAAATTATTTATTTTCGAAAATAAGCTGGTATTTGCAAGTTCAGTAAGAGTAACTTGTGTATCTTTTCTTAAGCTATCGTCAGCTTTGGAAACATTTCAAGCACACAGAAAAGTGAAGCCGAGGAACAAGGAGTAGCTTGCTTCTCATGGGAAGAGTTTGTTCAAATGGTAACGGCAATATGTAAAATGATGCATTCTGATCACTCGTTATTGCTCCCTTCACTTACACGTTGTGTCACTCTATGTAGGGAAGTTTGGATCATGAACTTCCTCAGAAAAGGAAGACTGATATTTCCTCAATTATGTACACTAGTGGAACTACTGGAGAACCAAAAGGTGTCATTCTGACTAATGGTGCTTTCATGGGAGAAGTTCTGTCAATGGATCAACTTCTCGTTGAAACAGACAGAGAGGTAATTTTGAGTAATAATTAGCAATATAACTACTATCATAAATTTTTGTGATTGGTTAGTGTCTATTCTTGATCCATCACGAGCAATTAGTTCGATCAAGCTTGAACTCAAGACATCATATAGTAATCATTAGGCTACCGGGAAATTCTGTTTGGCTAAAACAGATAAGAAAATCAACTGTTGGTTTATATGTTTTCTATCTTATTCTAATTAGTGCAATAAGAGCAAAGTGTGATCTCACTCTTATCAATTTGTCTTAATTTCAGGGAACGGGGGAGGATGTTTACTTTTCGTTCCTTCCACTGGCTCATATATTTGATCAAATAATTGAGACATATTGCATATACAGAGGTGCTTCAATAGGATTTTGGCAAGGGGTAAGACACATATTCTTTCTGCACTGAATTACTTACAACTTTTCTTTTACTATAAACTTGCTGTGTCTTCTAAGTCAATTGATTCAAATATATATTTGCAACTGAGTAACAGGACATTAGATACTTGATTGAAGATCTTCTGATATTAAAGCCGACTATATTCTGTGGAGTTCCACGAGTTTATGACCGGATATACACAGGTTCCTGATCTACTAATTCAGTAAACAAAGTTTCAAATTTGACATCAAAAAGAAAGTATTGTCTGATGTTGCTTCCAATTTCTTTTCGGTTAATTTTTTTTTTTTTCGGTGTGGGCAACTCAGGGGTGATGGATAAAATCGAAGCTGGAGGTACATTGAAGAAGATGCTTTTCCAGTTTGCATACAACTAGTACGTCCTGTCATAACCTTTTCATACTTTAGATGAGCATCATATGCATTTGGTTCCCTTCATTGCCATCATATATTAAGCATTATATATTTTACAGCAAATTAAGGAATATGGAGAAAGGACTGAGACAAGATGAAGCAGCTCCGCGCTTTGACAGGCTTGTTTTTGATAAGGTTAGCTATCTGATCCCCAGCATTTACCTGGTCCATACGTAGTTTGGTTACCCTTATTTGCATAACTTTTCTTTCCAGATCAAACTAGCATTTGGTGGACGAGTTCGTCTGATGCTTTCTGGAGCTGCTCCTTTGCCCAAGCACATCGAAGAATTTCTAAGGGTGACATGTTGCTGTTCTTTATCACAAGGATATGGTATTGAATTTTCTTCTTCACTATTGTTACTTCTTTATCACCTTTTTATCTGCTTATTTTTGACATATTATTCTTCATTGTTAGGGCTTACTGAAAGTTGTGGAGGATGTCTCACATCCATAGCCAATGTACACTCCATGACAGGAACTGTTGGTGTTCCAATGACTACAATTGAGGCAAGACTTGAGTCAGTGCCAGAAATGGGATATGATGCTCTTGCAAGCGTGCCTTGTGGAGAAATTTGTCTGAGGGGAAAAACCTTGTTTTCGGGGTACCATAAACGAGAAGATCTTACAAAATCTGTACTTGTGGATGGATGGTTTCATACAGGTAAGAAAACACTTGAGAAGTGAATAACTTCTTTCTGCTATATGAATGAAAGTGGCAATGCAATTATCAATGATCTATGATATTTCACATCATTGAACTTGAGTTGTAATAACTCTGAGCATGAGAATAAAATTCAGGTGACATTGGTGAGTGGCAACCAGACGGAGCAATGAAAATCATTGACCGGAAAAAGAATATATTCAAGCTGTCCCAAGGGGAGTATGTAGCTGTAGAAAACATTGAAGGCGTATACTCCAGATGCCCTCTTGTTACATCAGTAAGCCTAAACATTTGAACTTTGGGGTGGTCTATCTTCCCTGTTTACCCTGTTTCCTTAATGCTAATTATTTTTTTC
Source organism: Solanum bulbocastanum (assembly GCA_037074985.1). NCBI lineage: Eukaryota > Viridiplantae > Streptophyta > Magnoliopsida > Solanales > Solanaceae > Solanum > Solanum bulbocastanum. The sequence goes on along the minus strand of CM073597.1, from coordinate 69,584,274 downwards.
GATATGAATTATGCATGTTTTATACTCATACTAACTCATCATCTGGTTCACAGATTTGGATATATGGAAGCAGTTTTGAATCCTTCCTAGTGGCTGTGGTAGTTCCAGAAAGAAAGGCACTTGAAGACTGGGCCTCGAGTAATCAAGAAACCGGAGATTTTTCATCTCTATGTAATAACACAAAGGCAAGGAAGTACATATTGGATGAACTCAACAGCACTGCTAGGAAACACCAAGTATGTAATGTTTCAAATTTCAAATCCTCCTTTTTCTTTCTGGTTCTTATTCTGATCTAGAAAATACTTCCACAGCTTCGAGGCTTTGAAATGTTACGTGCAATTCATTTGGAACCAAATCCATTTGACATTGAGAGAGAATTAGTTACCCCTACATTCAAACTCAAAAGACCACAACTGCTCAACTATTACAAGGTATTACAAGGTCAAGTCAAGTATGTTTTGTTGTTACAATTGCTTAAGTTCAGTGACTATATTGTTATAGCGGATAAAGTTCAACGTCAAAAAAATGGTTTTTTGAATGAAGTTATCAATGACTATATATGAAATTAACAACTAGATTTAGCAAAGATTTGTATCAAGTCACTTGATAGTGTTAAATGTTGATGTTTGCAGGAGATTGTGGGTCAACTATACAAAGAAGCAAAGGCAAAAACTGCATAAAAGCCATATAAATTGGAAGTGCTAATCAATTTGCAAGCTTCTATTGATTCTTTCGAAAGTTCAATGCTATTATCGAGTGCTCATTACATGTAATCAACATTTAGAACTTGATACATCAGAAAGACCAGATATATATGTATTGTCCCAATCCTTTCCCTTATTTTATGTATATATATGAACTCCATCATATAATTACCAAGCTATGAAAATTAATTATCTTGAATTAAGTTCAGAGTCTAAAAAATCTGAATATGCCATATCATTTGCCAAACGATAGAACAGAGTGATGTTTTAGGAAGGCCTGACTTGGTTTATTATGGTCCCGTCTTTCTCATCATGCATAGTGAGAACTTAGTACACTCGACTGCCCTTTTGATTAAGCTTTTTTTGTTTGAACCGCTCACTCTAACGGAAATACTTGAAAAAAGTAAAAGAAGGTAAACATCCACAATTCATGGCAGATAAGATAACGAATTTTAGGTACATGAACAAATTATATTCACATAACAAACAAGCAATCTTTCACAAAATTACCACACAAATCTGTACTGTAGAAAAACAATCACACTCAAATCTTCTCCAAACAAATTGCAATCATGATATATCGAATTTTGTTGTTTATAGAAAGTGGAGAATCAATGCCCAGACTGGATATACCAGAAGAAGGATGATTCCTATAGTGTTTGAAATTCCATTAGCTTTAGTGAAAGAATTTCTGAATCCACCAGATGCTCTTATGTGTTCTTGCAACAGATAGCATCCAATTACAAGGCAAATGAACGTACCGATCCAATTGTCCCTTATGGTGTCAGCCAAAAAACTTGGAGATACTACCATCAGAAGGACCAATGCTGCTGGTGCTTCAAGCCAATCTGCACTCACAAGTGTCAAAATTAACAATGGTGCCCAGAGGCCGTGGCCGTGGCCTAAGTCTTTCTATAAGAAGGTATGTAAATATATATATATATATTGAACCTGGAAAGTGTTTTGGGAAAAAGAGGCGTGTTATAACAGCAATCAAAGATAGCCATTTTCCGAAATCTCCCCTGCAGATTTAGCATCAAGTTTTACGTAGGCAAAGAGAGAGTTATGTATACAAAAAAAATTCAGAGATAAGTAAGTACCTGAACAAACCAAAGAGTAATGAAGGGAAACTCAAGAAAATGTAAGGAATTAGGAGGGTTGTGAGCATGTTGCTCCTCCAGTTTGTTCGATCCAAGATCAACAAGTAACTGTAAAATACAAGTGAACAACAAATTAAATAATCAATGGACCTTAACTAACTCAACCTCAAAATGAACATAATCCTTGGTAACTCAACACTAAAAGCTAGCTTGAATCAATTAATCAGATCACCAATAGCATTTTAAATCCATACATAGCAGCAAAAGAAGCAATCCATTTGAGAAAAGAAGTGTCAAAACCAATTCCACCAAGCATAAGAGCATGATTAGCTAACTTCTTAGCAGCAATCCCAATTTCCTTCAAATCTGAATCAATCAGATCACTGCCTACTGATGCTTCTCTCTTCATTGCCAAATAACTCTTCTTCATCCCCATCTTCTCAAAACTTCAAATATATTTTTGTGACAATCAATTAAATTTATATATTTTGAATACTTTCAACAATTAATCGGACATAAGCCTGGAATGTGTGTCACCGTTTTGTTACTTTATGCACATTGGGTGCCACGTGGAATCATATTAATCGCTCTTCTATAGGTTACGTATCCAATCATCTAAAATAACAATATTACAATTTGTGCCTTATAAATATTCTATATTATTAATTATATCGCTTTTTTTTTAAAAAAAAAAAAAAAAGGCTATATCCGAATTACGACAAAATTTTGAAATTTTGTGATTCGAATTGTGTCACGTCAGGGCAAAGAGAATAGTATATAAAAGAAATTTATCTATATGTAATGATGAGTCATTTGTTTTCTGGAACTTGGAAGAGTTAAAATGCAGATATTTTTGATAATGTATTTTATTTTTTAAATTTGGCCAGCTCTTGAAATATCGCTCTCATTGAATTAATGGGAACGGGTAATTGATTGATTGATGCATAAAGTATTGTATTGGTGAACTACATATCCATTCATCCTAAATGATAGAACCATTAGGTGGAAAAAATATATGTGTGTATCATTCATTCCAACATTATTTTTAAGTAGAAACACAGAAACTTATCATGGGAGATTTAAATGCTACTTCATACATTTTTTACTTTATTGTTAATCCTATTCCAATATGGCGGTGCGGGGTTGGACGGTGTAGATAAAATTTAATCTGTCCCGTCTCGCATAATATTTTTCTACAATATCAATCGGCCCCATCTCACCCCGCATAAACCTGCCTCGTTCCTCTAAAATTCTTATCGGATCCTTGAGAATAATTGACACCAGCAAAAGTAGGTACCAGTCACTGAAACTAATTAAAGCCTCCATAACTGGTTAGCTGGTGTGTCATGCGAGAATTATTGACACACCAGAGTATATTGAATTGGAATTCTTGTATGTGAAATTACAGCATTATATGCGAGAATTCAAAAATTCAATATATGTAAACTCGATCTAATATAAATATTTACAAAAATATGCCTTCTGAACAAAGAAAAAAAAAAGTAGTCTTATGAATTTTTTTGCAAGAATTAAACTAATTAAACGAGAGGATCATATATATCTGAAAATAAATGGAAGATAAATAACGGAAAATCTAAATTAACATGAAGGTTTTCATAAACATTTAAACAATTATTCTAGAAAATTTCATACTCGCAAGACTATAAATTTGCTTTGACACTTATAATTAGGGATAGCAAAATGAGTCTAAATTTACGATTAATTACTCGAATTATTCAATTATTTAAAAATGAGTTAAAAAATAAATAAACTTATATTATTCATCATAATATATGGATAACCCGTGGATTGCCCTCATTTTAAAGGTGGTCTAATTCCACGATCCAAAATACTGATAGGCTGAAATAATTTGAATAGACATTGTTTTTTCCTTTTTAACTTTTACAAGTAGCACCGACATGGGTTGTGGTGTTGTGGGACTGTTTCACCCTTAACCAAAGGTTTTGGATTCGACCATTCGAGCATGGGTTTCGAGAAAATCCTGTTGGGAGCGCCACCCCCAAACGGACTCTGCAGAGCGCGATCTGAATTTAATCGGAGCTCCAATGTAGGCTCCAGACACCGGGTGGGAAACAAAAAAATCTTTAACAAGTAGCCCCAACATAGGACTGTTTCACCCTTAACCAGAACTCTCGGGTTCGAGTCATGGGTTTGGAGAAAATCCTGTTGGGAGCACTACCCCCGAACAGACTTTGCAGAGCGCGATCTGAATTTAATTGAAGCTCCAATGTAGGCTCCGGACACTGGGTGGAAAACAAAAAAATCTTCAACAAGTAGCCCCAACATAGGACTGTTTCACCCTTAACCAGAACTCTCGGGGTCGAGTCATGGGTTTGGAGAAAATCCTGTTGGGAGCACCACTCCCGAATAGGCTCTGCAGAGCACGATCTGAATTTAGTTGAAGCTCCATTGTAGCCTCCGTACACCAGGTTGGGAAACCAAAAAATCTTTTACAAGGAGCACTACATTTTAGTAAAGACTAGGATGGTACTAATGATGAACAAGAACCCTACACTCTAGTGGAATAGGAATATGACCATTTCACATTGTTTTGTTACTTTCCTTCTTTTATTTTATTACGACTTTGAAATCACATCCAACTATAATATTGTTAAGAATTTAAAATGCACATGTTTCACCATTTTGGTGATTATATATTCTTAGAATAGATTGTCTTTAGTTAGGTAAATAATGTCAATATTTGGTGTATCTTTCATGTATGTAGTTTCCTATTAAGTTAGTGTAAATTAACGACTTCTATGACATGGTAATGTTTCACTGTTTGGGTGATTATAAATGCTTAGAATGAATTGTCTCTGATTATATATGTTTCACTGGAAGTAATTCAGCATTAAAAAGACTTAATTAATTATTACATCCACTAAATTCATCACTAATTAGTACAAATACACCAACAAACGTTCAGAATAACCACATGCAAATAATTAATCAATTCAAATCGCCTTTTTCTCCAATGTCTTGAAAGTTATTAATGGTCCAGCTAAGTATTTACTTGACTCCACTGTAAATGTGTCGTAACGCATGAAAAATTCCACAAGCATCAACCTGCATACATTTATAGGTCCAAATTTGTTTATGAATAATTAGTCCTCGATCAGAATATATATAAGTTAAACTCGATGGATGAATAAAGTAAAAGATTATTAACCTGCACAACAGCACAGCCAGATCTTTTCCTGCACATTGTTTGTTATCGACTGTTGGACTATCAGTTTCTCTTGCATTTGACCAATAAACATATTTCAACAATTTTTCTCCTTCACTACCCATAAATCTCTCTGCAATAAACTCTTCTGGATTTTCAAATATATTGGCATCTTTTGTTGCAAATGTTTGATATCCAAATATCATTTCACCTTTTTTTATCAAAAAATTTGAATCATGACTTTGGACCATGATATCTTCTTTTGCCTTACCGTACTGGAACGGAATTGGTGGTTCAATTCTTAACACTTCATACACCGTTGATTTAATCAAACTCATCTTGTTGATTGCTGATAGAGTAATGGACCCACCTTCTTCCTTGATGATCATCCTGATTTCATTTGCTAGACGCGTGTGTAAACTCTTTCCTCCACTTGCCACCCACTTCATCAGTGACGGAAACAAAATTTTCATTCCACCATAAGCGTTGAATCCTACAATGAGATCAATTAATTTTCACAGCTTGCATTTGTCAATATCTACCACTAATCCACTACTGTAAATGTCAATGTCTAATACCTAAGACAATTCAAATTATCTTCAATGAACCTCCACTTCAAGGATAGAAGAAAATAAAAAATCCTTCGTACGAATTTTATAACAAGTCCTACAATCTCATACTTCATCACAAATAATCACATTTCATGTTTTTGTTAGATCACCAAATAACATCATAATAGCAAACACTTTTTCGTTCCAATTTACTAGAACCTGTCAGGTCAAAATGTAACTCAACCTCTATTATACAAAATCGAATTTGAAAATCGAGAATTCCATAAATTTTCAAGAATTGAAACAAATGTATAACTATATAGATAATTCAAAAGGGATCTTAATATCATTAGCAATGTGACTGAAAGAATTTAACATACCTGCAAGAAAAACTAAGTTGTGGCAAGCTTCATCTCTTTTGATCCCACTCTTCTCAGCATCATCAAGTGTACTTCCAGCATGCTCGTTAAAAGCATCGTAAAGCTTCTGGTATTTCGATTTAATTAGAAAAAAAGGCAATTGGAAAGTATGCAACATCAAATCTTCGAGAAAATTGGGCACAAATTTTAGACCAATAGTGACCAATGGAGCCAGTTGAGGCAACATCCATAAATCAAAATATTTTGGTCCATTAGTGCCAAGATTTGTGTCATGGGGATTTGTGTTGTTACACAACAAACGAAAAACGAAATCAAATGACATTGCATCGCTAATGTCGTTGAAATTTCCTTTGTTATTTTTAGACATTTCAATTTCAAGATTTTGAAACAGGACAGAAACAGAGTTTTTAAATATAGGAATAAATTGAGTATGCAATTTTGAGATTATTGATAAATAAAACCCTTTATGTGTTGCATGTTTTGGCTCTGATGCATCGAGAAATGCACAAGGACGATATCCACCGAAGAAATCAGTTGATGGCATGAATGTGCCATCAAGAACGTTCTTCTTTTCGACTTTTGAACAGTCGAAAAGAATAGGAAAACTTATAGCATCGAGAAGAACGATGACTTTGGAATCTTTAGCAATAAATGGACCTGGTGGCATATTTGTTCTGAATACAGTAGAATTATACTTTAGGGATTTTGTACGGAAGAATTCGTCCGCTCCAAGGCTATAGTAATATTCATATCTATCTTTAATAGCTCCAAAGAATGGGAAACCATAGTCACCAGGGATTTCTCGAACTTGAAGAAGTGGTTTACAAGACTCATTGTCTGAAGAGTTAACAATGGCTGAAGATTTGGAGAAAATTGAAGACATTTTAAAAAATAAAATAAATTGTAATGTCCGTTCTGAATTTTGTAGTTTGTATTTAGTACTTATACAAGGAAGGAAGAATGGATAATGGGCATTTTGGGCGTGATTCACGTCTGAGGAAGGAAGATTGGATAATGGGCATTTTGGGCGTGATTCACGTTTGAGAATTAATTTTACGTATGATCACTCGATTCATTTTTATTTTATCTGACAAAAATTTATAACTATTGTTTGTAATGAAAAATTACTATACTTGTCTAAGTAAACATAAAAAGTAGATCAAACATTTTTTAAAATAGTTATTTTATTATTTTATCTAAGTATCTTAAGAAATAATATAGTGTACACTACCGCACTATTACTTATATGAAATTTTAAGAAATTCATTATTAAAAATAATAATCTCAGTAATATTTTGGTACAATAATGAAAATTTGAATGATTCATCTATGACTTTAACTTATAATTTAATAAAGTAAACAATAGCTCTTCGGTTGAGGTGGGGTTTGGTATGGTTAACGTGGATAAATATACAATTTGGAAAATATTTTTTTTGATTTAGATATCTGTTTATTGTCTTAAATTTCATTATTAGCCTTCTTTTAGAAAAAATTATCAGTGAACACTTGATTAGGAGACTCCTTGTTATAGAGTCTATTTTTGAGATATTGTAAAACAAAAAGATAACAAATACACGTCACAAGACAATAACAACGGACAATCTTTGCTTGAAAGTCATTTTCATTAGTTTGCAAGTTTATACAATAGAACCTTTTTCTATACATACTTCTTGAAATTAAATTTGATTTGTTTATCTTACCATAGAAAATTGATGGAAACAAGCAACAACATATAATATATGAGGAAAGAATAGGATAGCAAGCAACATAGTCGCGATAATAATTAAATTTGTCCTTCGGATTTGAAAATATTTATATCATTATATTTTTTTATTCAAAAATATATACCTTCAACTATTCGAATAGCTTTAAAATACCCTTTATTTTAACGATTGTTCTATCACAATGAAAAATTAAACCAACGTTGTCATTGAACTATTCAAAATATGACAACTTTGCTCTTATTTTTTTCCTGCACAATATTGATCATCATGTGTATCCCACTAAGTATGATCAGTAATCCATTGTTTAATGAATTCTTAAGAAATGAAAAGGGCAAGAATATTAGTTTAAATCGAGAGAAGAATAAATCCTCATTGATCTAATAATGACGTAGACAAGTTGTTTTTAATATTAATGTTCTAAGTTTGACTTTGTAATAATTATGTCTTAGAGATGCTAATAATGTGAGTCGATAGGATGATACACAATATTTTAAAACTAATTGCGTGGTTCCTTTTTATTTTTTTGGGGAGCGGAAATGTGGAATTATTATTTTTTTTTGCACTAATACAAGTATCTTTTGTAAATTCTTATTTCAGATCTCTCAAGTCTCAAACATATATAAAGCCGATATAATACCAATTTTTCTTTAAATTATAATCATAATTGTGGTTACCACGTACTCATTAAATCAAAGTACTACTTACTATCCCTTGGGTGGCAAATGGATGGTTTGGATCGATTTGAATGGATTGAATATCAATTGAGTTAAAATGGATTGGATCACATTTCACCCATATAAAATATGGGTAAATATAGATTTGATCAAATATGGTTTGGATAAAATGATTGTGATCCACTTTAATCTCTTAAAGCTAAAAGCTAAGTTGTAATACCTCAACCCCTATCATCCCACCCTACCCCTACCACCCCACCCACCCCTGCACCCCTCACCACCACCTCCCCCCACCCCCAAAAAAAATTAAAAAGGCTTTTTTTTGACAAAAAAAAAAAAATTGGCAACCCTACCCCCACATGCCCCACCTCCAAAAAAAAAGACTTTTTTTTTTGAAATATTAACTAAAATTTGTACTTCCTCTATCCTAATTTATGTGACTTACTTTACTTTTAGTCAGGACATATTTCTATATTAAATAACAATTTAACTATAAAGTGTCTGTTTTACCCTTAATGAAATGATTTACAGCCACACAAATTTCTATAATTCATTTTGGACCACAAGTTTTAAAAGTCTTCATTTCTTTCTTAAACTTCGTGTCAAGTCAAACTACATCACATAAAATGGGACGGAGGGAGTAATTTTTAAACTATTTTACCCTCATTTATATTTTAAAATATAATCTCTCACTATACTAAAAATATTTTTTAGTGTCAATTAATTAATATCGTTAAATTCATTTTTTTAGAGGCAACTATTGATGACAACCACATTTTAGCTGTCTTTGTAAATGCCTCTTGTAGACACATAATTTTTTACCAAACTTGTCGATTTACACTATTTTTAGAGCTTAAGTATTTGTTTTAAACCTAAATTAAATATTTTAATTTTCATCTTATTTTATTATGTTTATTTTAAAGGATTTTAAAACAACAAAAAATGAGACATTTAAGATATATTTTGTTTTCAGTTTATTTTAAAAAAAATTAACAAAAATATATGTTTTTCTTTAATATAGATTTAATAAATAAGCAAGTATCTCTTATATTTAGATTAGCTACTATTTCAATTTTTTATATATTTTTATTAGTTTAAATAGTTAGCTAATAAGTTTTTATTTATATATATATATATATATATATATATATAATTCAAAATTTCACCAACCTAAACTACCCATAAACCCATTTTTCCCACCCCCATTACACTCATTTTTCTCCACCTACACACTACCCCACTCACCCTACACACCACTCAAGCAGACATACACACCCAAATTCCCACACCATAAAAAAAATAAAAAATTCACGCACACAGAGAAAAGATAAAAGCAACACCAAAAAGAAAAAAAATCAAAACTCACGCAGAGAACAAAAAAATAAAAAATACTTTCGTGATATTTTATTCTTCTTTAAAAAAAATGGCTAAAACATTCACATCTTTTCCTCCTTTATCACTATTTTCCATACCAACCCAACACATATATCACTCCATATAACTTACAAAAAAATATTTGTAGGTGTAATAATCGAGCTTCAGTTAAAATTTTACGGTATATATATTTTTTATTTGAGGTTCAACTTTAACCTTGTCTCATTAACTTATTTATGAAATTTGATGTAATTATATGATAAGTCTAATGTCTTATAGATTGAATTAAACATTATATCTCTATTTAATGAATGAACATATCACCAATTGGTGATTACCTTTATTTATTTTTATTCGTTAATTATTGTTGGCACCCAATTTTGAACCTCCACAATATAAATTAACCATCGAACTTCTTAAATTTCAAAACAATTTGAAATAATTGACTTTCTATAATTCAAAGTATTTTTTCAAGATATTTTAAATAGTTTGGTCACATGGTCACTTTTTTTATAATATTTTAAATGATAAACATATTTATATAATTATCTGTAGAATTAGTATATTTTATAAATATTCAAAAATCATCTCAAAATTTTTTTCTGTTTTGCTTAAATATCTTACTAATTAGTTTAGTTATATAATAGTTTACACTTTTGAATTAATTAATTTATAATTAAGTCAATTATTTTATTTTGTTAAAATTAAGAAGTTCATTAATTAATTTATATTAACTCATCTTATTTAATCACTAGCCGAATTTACTAAATGAATTTCATTTAACTACATTCTTAATTCATCGGCTAAATTCGTAATGCAATTGACCACTCCATTCGATTAAAATTGTAACTTATTCGCCAAATTCCTTAAACTCATTTGACCAAAGTTTTGGGCCTTTCCTCTCAATTTCAGTCGCCCCAGTTTTAATTCAATGTTCTGCTCAATCCTAAACAAAACAATTCATATCAATACAACACGTTTCAATTCCAAAAAACCCAGCATACCCAACCCAACAACGTACAACATCACCCCGACCCTTGCTCATCTTCTTCGATCAACCCAGAATCGCGTCTCAGCAGCCCAGAATCGTGCGAAATTCAACGGCCCGCGAGAACTCGTACCCAGTCCAGCGAATCGCGAATGGCGAACCGGCAGCCCTGCTTACTCGCGCATAGTCCATGTCGTCTTCCTCAGACCCGTGCAGCTTTACTCGTACAACCAACAACCTGTTTTCGCCCTTGTCGCTGCCAAATGGAGTGATCTCCTCGTCCCTTCGTCCTTGCTCAAGGAATCAGACGGCTCTCATCGTTGTTCCGCTGAAGAACTGTACAATTTCATACAAAATTCCAGTTTCAGCCTTATCTCTGGAAAAAATTTGAAATTCGAATTGGAATTTCGTCCAATTCTTTCTGCTCGTTTCCCCCTTTTTCTCGAACCAAAATCCCCTCTATATAACTGTCTTCTTCTATATTGTTTAGGGGTTGGTTTTTTTATTATTCTTTGAATTTTGCCTCTAAGAAAAACAACATATAAACAACACACAATAATAGACTTGAGAGGGGGAAGCTTCGAGTTTTGATTTTCTTTTCGGAAGCTCTCATCAAAGCTTTTTCATCAGAATTCTTTAGTAGTGGTGGAATCGTCTTCAACAGCTCGAGTCAAGTTCGCTGCCCGGAGAAAAGTAACGTTTCCTCCATAACCTTCTCCTCGTCTTCTTCTAATTCTGATATGCCTCGTTACTCTGTTTGTTCTGTCACTGTTAGTTTTGTATATGAGAATTGTTTATTTCAACTTATTATATGTGTGCTTAATCAATCTCCTTGATTCAATCTTAATGTGAAAGTCGGGTTTTTGCATTTTGTATTTAGCATTGTCACTACTTTTTTCCTTTGTTTGAATCTGTTTTCTGCTATTCCTATTCTTGTATGCTTGATTGAATGTCGTAGAATCTCTGTTATTTCGTTTTCATTGTCTTTAAGCCCCGATTTTACATTCCGTTTTGCTGTTGTTTATGGCACTTTCTTTTTTTAAAATATAAGGATAGAATCTCGCAGCTTGTTAATTGAAGGTTGTCTGTCTTTTTATCTATTGCTTTTGTTGATGTAGTAGCCCGTTTCAAATCCCCTGACAATTTCTACTATCCAGCAGGTCATGCTTGAATCAAGCCTGCATCTCCATTTTGTCTAAGTTTTGGTCGAAAACACTTACTATTTGTAGTTTAAGTTTGTAAAATAGGGGTGTTGCTTCCTCTCAGTTTTCACTTTACTTCTAGTTCTGGTTTCATTTTCCGAATTATTAATGTTATTTGATGCTTTCTTATGTTTTAGTTTACAGCCTACTCATCTCTAAAGAAGAGGATTTATTCATTAATGTGATTCCGTTTTGCATCAAAATCAGCTTTAATGTGTCCATCGATTTTGAGCATATAAGTGATAGTGTATCCGCATGCTCTCGTGTTTATTAGAGTATTATATGGTTTATGTAGTTATTTGGATAGCTACTGATCTATCCTCTCTGTCCATCTCAGTTTTGTTCTTGTTTTGTCATTGAATCTGTGTTTAGCTACTGTTTTGTCATCTTCTTTAATTCCAGTTGATTACTTGTTGTTTAGTCATAGACATCGATTCTTTGTTTAGTATTTAAGTTTTAGATACTGGCCCCCTTTTGATAGTAAAATACCTTCATGATGTGCTTATTTTATGATTAGCGTGTTTGCCTTTTCGTAAATTCAAATTGGTGTGAATCTTACTCCATTCTTAAGAAATAATGAAATGTGCTTGCTTTAGTTGGTTATTTTACCTTGTGTGTTAATTGTGGTATATTAGTTGGTTACATGAGCCAAATATAATTGCATTTTTGAAATTTATTCAACCATGCATAGTGTTACTGTTTTAGGTTTCAAGCTTTAAACCCTTTTCCTTATCAAAGCTATTGTTCCTTAGGATGTCATATCAATTTAAATATTCAAGTAATTTTGGTTAAAGTCTAAACATGTTAGGCAGCAGACGTCAAAGTTTTTATTTGTATGTCTCCTGTATGTGTATGTGGTTTGTTAATATTGTCGCGATTTCCACATTTTTTGGAATGAACATACTTTTGTCCTTTTGTTTGGGAGCCAACTAGAAGAATAATTTTTTTTAAGTTATCATATTCTGACTAGCATGTGCATTGGGTTATATATCTTGTAGCTTTGCTTTATTTATGTTTTGTTTATAGAAGACATTTGAGGTAGTGTATATTAATTTTTATTATTATTTTTATGCTCTTTATATGTGATGCTTCGCCGAGTCTATTTGGATTCTTCCCATAGCCTCCTTGCATTTTCGAGTATCGAGTCAGCCCTCCGGTGCTCAAGAGCAAATAGAATTCACGTACAGGAGTTCGGAGCGGATATACATGATTGTATGCACTAGTATACTCCTAGTGTATAAGGAAATCGAGAAATTGGCCTAAAGGCCCCCTAAATTCAGTTTTGTATTTTGTTGTTGGGCCTAAGCCCTTTTTATTTTAATTATTATCTTGTTAGTTTAGAACAAAGAAAAGTTATTTTCAGATTAGTCCAAGAAGGTACTAAATATTGAGCCTTTGGTACCAAAATAGAAATTGGGCCTAAAACTCTCTCTCTTTATTTATATGTTTCGTATTTGTTTAATTGTTTATTTGTTAGTCGATTTTAAGGTTGTCCTAATTCGATTTCCCAAAAAGGATAGTCGTTTCTGAATTTTCTAAAGACTAAATAATCATACTTATTTTAATAATCATACTTATTTTACTACTTAAGTTACTTTGAAATTATTTTCTTAAGTAATCCCTTACTATTTCCCTCTCCCCCCTAAAAAATATATCCAAGTCTCAAGTGTCTTATTTTCTAAACTTGTCAAGTATGCTTTTATTTTGAAAATTGTTTAGCCAAATAGTTAATTATCAGATAATCGCGTGTTAGCGGGCATTTTTGGTGCTTTCAAACCCTTTCCGAAATGTTAATATGAACCCTGAACCCTTCTAAATATTTTGATTAGATTTACTGTTTTGATCTTTTGAAAAAATAGTTTTCTTAAGTGGCGAATCTTAAAAATCCGTCGTTTTCTCTTTTTCTTTTTTATAATAAAACAGTTATTATCTCTTAAAAATGAACGGATCATGGTGGTAATCTTGTCTTGATTTAGATGCCAATAACAATACAGTATGAATTATTAGGCTCAAAAAATTATTGTCGCTTTTATTTTATCAAACAAAAGATAAGATTTATTTTAGCAATTTGTCATTGTTTTGTTGGATTTGTAAGATATTTCAATATGTGTATGCTTAATTTTGATGTTAATTTTAAGTGTAAATAATTTTTTTAAAAAAAATGATCCAAAATTTTATATTGTATCCTAAAAGTTTAGATTTATTTAGGTTATTTGATTTTCGTTATACGGAATCAATATTTGATTTAACATTAGACATACTTTTAGTCACATTAAAATATTTGTTTCAATTAAGAATGTTGTTGCGAAAAATATATAATGAAGTTTCATTAATTTAAAATAAGACACATTAGAAAAAATTATTAAGCGAGATGCGAAAAGACATTTATGCCTCTAAATGTCAAAATCCAGAAATGGACTTTATGCATCTAGGTTGAGACCAATAAAAGTTCAACAATAAAATTGACATGTTGTAGCATGTAACAATTCATCCAAAAATGATTTAAGATAGTATAAGTTGATAAAATCGACTTTGCAAGAACCACGGGACTCAAGGGGTGCCTAATACCTTCCTCTCGATCAATAGAATTCCTTACCCGAATTTCTAGTTCATAGACGAAAAATAAAGAGTCATTAAGTTTTGATTAGAGATTAAAAAAGGTGATGTGGAACACCATAACTCAATTCTAAGTGACTACTCTGAAAAAAAAATTCAATATTGTCACTAAATTGAAAAAAAAAAAACCTTCCTGCATCAAAAAAGGAGTGTGACACCTCTAAAACCTATAGCGGTATTGGATTCAATAACAATTAACTATTGTCAAGTAGAACTTTAGCACGATTTGCTAATATACATATTTATTATCGCTAAAAATTATTTTTGTTATAGTGTTTTTTTCACTAAATATTACTTTATTAAAATATTTGTATTCTTTCCTATACAATTATCACTAAAAATAAGATAATTAGTTTTTTTCTTAAGTTTTTAAAATGATAAACAATTTGACATGACTATTTTTTGAAAGTGACAATGGAAGTGTAATTTTACTTATATAGTTGTTGTTCATGGTGTTATGATTTTTTTTTTGTGTGTGTGATAGATGCCAAAAAGGGCACTATCCCACATGCATTTTGCTCTTTATAGCGGTATTGAATTCAATAATAATTAATTATTGTCAGGTAGAACTTTAGCACGATTTGCTAATGTACATATTTATTATCGCTAAAAACTATTTTTGTTATAGTGTTTTTTTCATTAAATATTACTTTATTAAAATATTTGTATTCTTTCCTATACAATTATCACTAAAATAAGATAATTGTTTTTTTTCTTAAGTTTTTAAAATGATAAACAATTTGACATGACTATTTTTTGAAAGTGAAAATGGAAGTGTAATTTTACTTATATAGTTGTTGTTCATGGTGTGATGATTTTTTTTTGTGTGTGATAGAAGCCAAAAAGGGCACTATCCCACATGCATTTTGCTGTTTTTGGTGTTCATGGTCTGTATATCCCATCATTCTGCATTCATGTGTTTTTAAAGGAAAAATAATAGATATTGGTGAGAACCTGGGGAAAAAAATTATCCGCATTGGGTGAATACACCAAATTAATGTAATTTTTATTATTATGTGATTTAATGAAATAAAATACATGTTAATAAATTAAGATTAAGTATAATGAATTATAAATTTAAACATATGGATAAATTTTACCTCGATTGAGACCTAAACAATAAATAACATCACCAACTTTGCTGGCTGCTGCTCATCATTTAATCAAATAATCGTAGTGTTATCTTTTACCTAGACTACTGAACCAAAAAATGTTTTTCTGTTTGATATCCATCATAGAAAATTATGTATATCGAAACTTGAATTTTTGGATTATACTTGTTTAGATGTCGGATTTGGGATTTTGAAATTAAATTTTGAAATCTTAGACATTAGCCCAAACGTGCTATTAAAAAATAATGATTGATATAGTGAGTTTATCAATTTACCCTAAACAAATACTTTTATTTGTCCATCTTTATTTGTTCATTATAATATTTTGAGAGGTCCAATTTATAAAACCAATGAATATTTATCATGTTGTGTTTATTTTACTCTTCCTATTAAATACTCACTATTCATTTTATAATGTTTAGATGATTTATATTTAATAAGGGTGATCTGGTAAAATAATTTCTATTATTTAACTTCTTAATATTTATATTAAGTCTATAGTTGACAATTATTATTGGACAGAAGGGGTATATTATTTTCTTCTATCCTTTCTAAGTATCTATTTTGAGAAGAAACTCTCATTAGTGACGTGGTATTTAATGATTGGTACACACGAGTTACAATCAATAATTATACCCGCTCAATTTTAGTTAAGATTAAATTTTATATGCACGCGAATAAATTATATTTTTGTTATGTTTTAAATGAAAAAAATACAGTAGTATGTTTTTAAAATGAAAAATCTCGCTATATTTTGCATAAATAGGCGATAATATAGCTTCTTATGAAATTTTCGTTTTTGTAAACTCTTTGAGCCCTTTTTTTGGGAAATTTTCCCAAATAGCCACTAATAAACTTAATTACGTTTCATAGCTATATTTATGGGTTGTAGCTACAGTTTAAACTGTCTCGTTTGTATATTTCGCGGGTTTGTATGGGTACGTTTGTAAAATTGAGTTATTTTTGTGTAAACTTGAAATAACGAATTTATACAAACATAAAAATATGAACTTAAAAAGTTATACAAATTACATTATATAAAATTACATTATATCAATTTTGAATTATACAAACTCGAAACCCCAGGCTACCTAATTATCACTGAATGTTGGTCGCGAGTGGTAAAATTATAACTATGATAACTAATTAATTAGTTTATGTTTGCTTAATCATGTAATTCTCGTGGGTACGTTTGTAAAATTGAGTTATTTTTGTATAAACTCAAAATAACGAATTGATACAAACACAAACATTTAAACTTTAAACAGTCATACAAATTATATTATATAAATTCCGAATTATACAAACTTGCGAATTATACAAATTCAAAACCCAACCTCCGTAATTATCACTGAATATTGATTGCAAGTGGTAATTAACTAACGTTATAACTACGATAACTGATTAACTAGTTTATATTTGACTGTTTGCTTAACCATGTAATCCACATTATAACTACGATAACTAATTAACTAGTTTATATTTGACTGTTTGCTTAACCATGTAATCCCCCCCCCCCCCAACCCCCCCAACCCCCACCTCCGTTTAAGCTAGCCACAGGAACTTTTTGGGTTACAAAAGTAGCATTATTATTTCAAAATTATTTCAAAGATTTTAACTTTCATAAATTGACAAATTAATTTTTTTTAACGCTATTAAGTTAGTTTGCAGATCAATTACAGGTAACATTTAATAGTAAACATGGACATGGAATTCTACAATAAAATGATACCTAAGTGAGGAAACTTTTTTACTGTTTGTGCTTATAAGTCAGTTTTTAAAAATTATATTATTTGATGTACACTCATTTCATATGCCTATTAAGAATTTGAACCTCTGATAACGATAAAACTATCGAATTTTATTTACCAAAGAAATTTGACTTTGTGCTATAGTTAGCTCACTTAGACTCCATTATCAATTGTCCCTGTCGAAAGTCGAGTTGAATATTGATTTCGAAATAACTGGAATTACATCTCTTTTTCATTCAATAGTACTTATGAACGGGTTGAATGAGTGATTTGAGGACGTAACAGGTGATTAATTTGGGATTTTATAGATGTCAATATCCCAAAAAAGTCATGAAAAAAAGATACTTGGGCTGATCGCATAGCCCAACTCAGCCCAATTGAAATTTCAAACTCTTTAAGTTCATGATCCAGCCCATGAAACTACTGGCATAACGAGTACGTTACGCTTTTAGCTTGTGACGTTAATAACTATGATTCTCTCTTATAGAAATAAAGAGGTTATTCATCTTGGCTCAAATAAAGCGAACTAACGAAAATAAGGATATTATTATAGTATACTTATCTTGCTTTACAACTGACTCATTCCGCGGAGTCTTGAAGCAATAGTAGTAGGAAGTTCATTATTTGAGTTCAAGAGAAGTTAATCTATAAACTTTGAAGGATTGGAGGAATTATGTTTTTATGGGTTAATTTTGTTATCCCTAGGCACAAAGTTTTTTCTTTTTAAAAAAAATGAAGACATTGAAATTAGTAATTTTAGAAATACCATATGTTTAGAAAGGGAGTCTTGACTTAGTTGTTCGTCATGTGACTAGGAGGTCATGAGCTCGATTCATAGAAACAACATCTTGATGTAATGCAGGATAAGGTTTAATACAATATACTCTTTGGATCGTCCTTTCCTGAAATATGCACATAGTGAAAGCTTAATGCAAACATAACTTTTATATAGCTATAAAGCATGTCATTAAAGATGAAATGAGAAGCTTAGTTACGTTAAATTATTTCTCAAAAAAAAAATATATCATTATTGTTGAAACATAGTAATAAGGCAATAGTCATATCTCTATACAGAACTTGTTGATAAATTACTCAAATTGGTTCACCTAAGCTGCAAGAGGCATTAATGTTTTTAGGCTTGTTGCTATTATTCAATTTTTGTAGTTTTTTAAAATACTTGTTGAATTAATGAAGGAGGAAGCAATATGAGGAAGGTTTTACTAGAATACCTTTTTTATTTTATTTTATTCTGTTTTGAACCACTTATTTTTTGCTGGAATATATTTCCAATTGAAAAATAAAATTGTCAGAAACTGTCCATTAGTTTGAAGTTTGAATGTACTATTGTGATTTCTTTTTTGTACAGAACGACTCTTGTAAATATGTTTGGTTAGATTATTTCTTGTAAAGTAACCTGGAATCGAGTTAGGTGTGTATAAACAGACTAATATGGATTTTTTCAACAAATCTCATATGTAAGTGGATATATAATAACGAAGATACGTAAATAAACTGCATAATTTTTTATCGTTATTTTTTATGGAAAAATTATATAGCTAAGCTAACATTAAACAAGTAATTATAATATGTGAATATACTTTTAATTAATTATAGAAAAGAGTTATGTATTGTTTAAGAAAATGGTTATGATGGGTCCCATATTTTTTTATCTAATATATAAATCAAACTGTAACATATATAAACTGATACAAGTAATAGAAAATTACTCAATTAGGTACAATATGCTTAGAAAAAACCACACACAAACAAACTTAGTTTGAAATTCGATACAAATTATATAGATTTATAAATTATTTTCAAACAAATCAACTACTTCATATCTTGATACCAATCTAACGGATCTTAATTCAAATTAAACACGAATTAGCCAAGAAATATATGAAATGCATATATACATAGAAGAATATACAACTCGTAATGAATAGATTGTTGTGTTTATCTTTTTGTTGTTTAAGCCACAAAAAATCAATTGTTTCTATTCTAATACTGAAGAAGCTTTGATCGAATGAAAACAATGAATAATTGTGTTTCCTCAAAAAGAAGAAGACTTATTTTGATAACATACTCTAATTAAACTAAATGATCTTTCTTTAAGGAATTGTTTTCCTTAATTATCGCATAATTAGTTAGATAAAATTAAATAAAATTTTGTATAATTACTTATAAAAAGGATAAATTATACAAATCAGAATCATAATAGCTATTAAAACTATAACTATGATGCGTAAATAGATAAATTATAGTTAAGGATGTTAATTATGTTTCCATAAATAAATTTTCCCTTATTTTATTCAATTTAAATTGTAAGTAAATTTCATATCAGACAAGTAACAAAGATCTCAAATTTTCGATATGAGATCCACCTAAAACTTAAGCCTAATAAATCGATCGTACAAAAATTTCATATATTTTAAGTACGTAATAAATTTTATCATTTTCTGGAAGAGTAAACGAATAGCATATGGTAACTTAAATAATTTGACTTTTGACCGCAGTTTGGATGGCCTCCATTTAGGAATCTTAATAATGTGCATAAAAGAATTTTCTCAAAATAAACATAAAGTTAGTCTTCTTATTTTTGGATAAGTCATAAGAGAAAGTAAGTCATCCAAGATACAATATCCACGGACTCGGCTCCCCTCCAGTAGAAGAAGTATCCAGTTTGTCCAGTGGAGCTTTCATCTACTGACATCTGTCCCATAATGATTTAAAAGTCAAAAATAATGGGATCAAAATAACCTCTTAAACCATGGTTAAGTTTACCAAAACTTTTTGGCTTACTATCAATTCTCAAGATAGTAAATGAATCTGAGAATGCGGCTGAAATTTTCTGCTAATTACACAGATCCGAAAATTTTGGTGCAGGATTTTTCTTTTGTTGGAAAAAAGATTTTCTTACCAGGGATGATATTTGTTCATCAAGAGAGAAAGCTTCTATGTATATTGCCTAATATCAACAATTGCAGTACAAATTTGTTGCTCAATAATAATGTTGTTCCGTTTTTTCATTTTTGCTATTTGAAAAAGAAAAAAAAAAAAAGGGAACATGATAATTATGAACATATTTACTACATAATTTTTTTTCTAGCTTAATTAAAAAAAAAAGGAATGTTATCATTATGAACAGGGGAAGAAAATTACACCGTTTATACATGATTAAAATAATCTTTAGATATGTTTAGCAACTGTTAACTCCTTTAACCATTTTATTTATTTACTTTTTATATTTCAAACACAAAGAAGAAACTTCATTATGAAAAGGTAAAAAGTTTTTCTAAGACGAACTTAAAAGAAAGAGTGTAACATAAATTAGAAGAGAGGGATTGAAACTACATTCTTTCTTAGTAGACATATATCCACAACTTGTAATGTTCAATTCTTTTTACTAGATCTAGAATCCACATTTATTCATTTGAATTATAAAGAACACGTACAACAAAAACGAAATAAATAAATATAACAAAAAAATTACTTAATAAAAAATAATACAACACAGTATACAAATTAATGAAATTCAATGTGCGCGTGCACACACTTTGATCACATAGAAAACTATTTACTTGCTTTAGTTAACGTCTTGAACGCAACATTTGGTGCACGAAATAGAGGTGTAATTTCCACGGTGAACGTATCGTATCTCATGAAAAATTCAACCAAAATTAACCTACCCAATAGGTGCACTAAATCTTTCCCTGGACATTGCTTGTTATCTGGTGCTGGATTCTCTGTTTCCCTTCCATTAGACCATAGAACATGTTTCAGCATTTTCTCACCATCATTCATGAACCTATCAGGAACAAACTCATCAGGGTTCGCGAAAATCTTAGGGTCCCTACTAGCCATGGGCTGATATCCAACTACGAATTGTCCTTTATTGATCTTGTAAGATGCATCGTGGCTTTGAACCATGAAGTCTTTCTTCGCCTTACCATACTGTAATGGTACTGGTGGGCGAAGCCTCAATGTCTCATACACTACGGACTTGACCAAACTCATTTTGTTAATCGCTGATAATGTGATTGCCCCACCTTCTTCTTTAATAACGGTCCTGATTTCTTTAGCAAGTTGTGTGTGTAGGCTAGCCCCTGCTTCGCCCACAAACCTAATTATCACATAACAGAAGAAAACATTAATGACTGCTTCCACATAGTCAATGAACATATTCTTATATTTTAAATCATGATACTAACCTGAAGAGATGAGGGAAAAAGGCGTTCAAGCCCGCAAACATATTGATCCCCACGAGAAAAAGAATGTTTTGTACAGCTTCCTCTCTTTTGATTCCAAGTTTTTCCGCTTCATCCAACATGGACACAGCGGACTTGCTAAATGCATCAACAAGTTTGTTGTAATCATTTTTTATAAAACCAAATGGTATTAAAAAATTATGGAAGAGTGTATCTTCTATGATGTTAGGAAGTTTCTTGGCGCTCAAGGACGGAATTAGCTGAGGGAAAAGCCATTTACGTAGATGTTCTGGTCCTTGAGCACCAAGAACTGTATCAGACGGATTAGTCTGATCACAAAGCAAACGAAAAATGAAATTAAACGTCATAGTTGGAAGAAAAGCGTTGAAATCCGATTTCCCCTGTTCAGTAATCTGTTTTTCGAGATTATTAAAAAGATGATCAGATAATGAGTTTCTAAATAGAGAAATGAATAAGTTATGTCGCTTTGCAAACGCTGATAGAATGTAGCCTTTTAATGCTGCATGGTTTGGGTCTTTTGTATCGATAAACGCAACGGGGCGATAACCACCGTAGTATTCTTTACCAGGCTTAAATGTACCACCAAGAGTGTCAGTTTTATCGATGAGGGAATTATCAAACATGCAAACAAAGCTATTGGCATCTAAAAATGCTACCAATTTGTAGTCATTAGATGTGAATGGACCTGGTGCCATGTTGATTTTGACAACAGTAGATTTGTATTTTTCAGCTTTGCTATGGAACCAAGCATCTTCACCTTGGTTATAGAAATAATCGTATCGATCTTTAATTGCGCTAATTATAGGGAAACCATAGTCCCCTGGAATTTCGCGAAGCGGAAGATTTGATAACTCTGAATAAGAAGACATTTTCTTAACAAGTTTTGGTGTTTGTGTATTGTGTATTATTTTGGTTTAGTGAGTTTTATTAACATTGAAGATGATGTATTTATAGGAATTTTTGAAGAAATAATGTCCCAGGTTATAGTCATTTTCAACAGGGAATTCTACTATTCTAATGAGTACAAACAGCAATTTACAGGCGGCTATGAAAACATTGAATTCAAAAGTTTGATTATTCAGAGCAACCAGAACAAAACTTGTAAGTTGTAATTTTGTACTACCTGGGGTTGCATGGGCACACCACGTTGCTTTATTATAATAATACTTAATATTTTTATTTTTGAGTCTAGATAGGGCATAACATTTAATTTCTCATCACCTTCCTTTTTAAATTAATCTATTATATATTATGATCCATTTGTCCTAATTTATGTGAAGGTGTTTAAGTAGATACGAACAATGATGGAGTTAAGTACTTTTATTAAGCATGTTCAAAAATGTGAACAAGTAAATACAAGAAAAAGTTAAGGTGATTCAACATCTAATAGGTATACATCCAAAATAATTTAAACCTTACATAATGTAACTTTTTATTGAAGGGAGGTCGGATGTACCACTCGCTTCTATTTGGTTTTGGCCCGGGATATGGAGTTTAAGAAAAAAAAGGGTTCTCAAACTTATAATTTTATTTATATGATTTATAAATTATTTTATTAATTAAGAGCAAATAAGAAGTTTAAAGTTAAATTGAGAGTATTATATTTTGAAATTAGGGAATGAAACTTCCAACAAACAGCAATCTTTTAATAGTGATTCTAGAAAAGGAGAATACTTATATAATATTTTATCAATTACTAGGTCATAGTGAAAAAAAAATGCTACGTAAACGTCTTTCTTTGAGTTTTGTATCAGTTCTTATGGATTATGTTTGGGTATTATTTTTAATCTTTCAAAGTTGAAACGTGTCGCTAACGACTCTAATGCTTTGAGATTTTCTTAATTAATCATGGTTCCAAAATTTAATATTAATTTGACGGATATATATATATATAAACAAAGTCATCTACCAAAAATCAATTATCTCCATCTATCATTCATTGAAATTTATTTTGCACATTTAAATAAACTTACCATTAAAGATAGACTTGTTTTGAATTTTGAAATTTAAAATGTATCACATAAATTGAAACAGTAACAAAGTGAATATTTTTTTATTCTTATACATTAACTCCACAAATAGTACAATATCAAAGAAGACCCATATCAGAGACGGCCAACTCATCCAAATACAAATCAGAATGAGTCATTAAAAGCCGGCCAACTCATTCAAATACAAATCAGAATGAGTCGTTAAAAGCCCTATTTTTCATCTTTGATGGCTAGAAATAAAGATTTTCCTTATCGGGTATCAGTGAAAATATATGCTACAAAATATAATTATTTTTCATTTATTTTTAATCAAATCAGCTTGAAAAAATGCATGGAGGAAAGCATATTTTTACTAAAATAGTGGAAAACTTTTTAATTTTTTCATATGAAAATATTAAGCACTATTTTTTCCCAACAATTCAATAAAAAATATCTATAAAAATAGCTATTCAACATGTTTCTGTGAAAAAAAAAATAGTAATATAGTGTTGAGACTCTACGCTTCTTTCTTTAATAAAAAAAATAGATTTTTTGTGTGAACATATACGTTTTGTTTAACTTAAAAATTTGGCCCCGTGAGATGTATAATTGGAAAAAGATCCAACATTCTTAATCTAAATAAATATTTTAAATATGATTGCATTTGTCTAAAGCTCGATAAATCTTAGTCTATCTTTATTATCGATTTAAATATGCTTTTAACCATACGAAAAAATGAAATAAAATTCCTTTTATTTTCATGTTTAATCAATATCCACGTAATTGAATTAGTATATTTTCGAGTAAAATTTCCTTTTAAATTCACTGATTCATTTTATTTTTAGAAAATAAAGGGCAAGGCAGTACATGAATAACAATTTAAAAAAACAGATAAATAGGAAATATACGACATATTGTAAAGCTATAACTTGAATGATGAATATGTCAATCTTTGTTTCTCAAACACCAAAAGAATTTAGAGTTTATAAATTTTGAATTTGTCACTCAGTTGATAATTATTATCATTGTTATTGGCTTCCCAATTAACGTACAACGAAAGAGAGTGGTGGGGTGGCATCTTTTACCTTAATTCTCTTTTTTTTTTTTTTTTTTTTCTACTGCGACTTTTAAAATTGTAGAAGGAAAATAGTGGGACTGCTCTTCGGTCTTTCTGAATCACCGAGCGTGAGTCCTTCTACTCGAGCACATTTTCTTGCCTTTTTGCGGAAGCAATTCCCTATCTTGGCCTCGGGCAAGCTTCCTGAGAAGACTCTTAAGCTTTTTCCTTTTTTAGAGAGTCGGTCTGTTTTTCGATAAAGTGAATGCTCAAATTCTTGTTCTCACACTCGCTAACTTGGCTAAGCTTGTGCACTTACAACACTCCACAACGATTACGTGATTAACCAGTGGGACCTATGATCATTTTAAATATGTCCTTTTAATTTAATATCATTTCATAGTTATTTCCTTCAATGACAGTGTATGAGTAGACATATAAACTTTTATGAAGTCGAATAAATAGACATACACATCCTATTTGATATTCTACATGGCAACTTGTGTCCTACGTGTTGTATTATATGTATTATGCCAGAGTTAATATCTCAAAAAATCACTCAACTTTGAGAATTTATCTAATATAGTCATTGAACTTTATTTTGAATTAATAAAATCACTCAACTTACACTTTGTGTCAATAAAATTGTAAACCACGAGAAATGTGCCCAGCTGCCTGCTTTTTTCATTTAACGTGCTGCCAAAATGATTAATCAACTCTTAATTGGACGGATTAGAATGTGCCCAGTTGACGTGTATGTGATGGAAATTCATTGTAATTATTTAGAGCATACAAATAAAATGAAATAATTCGGACAAGAGGGGTTCCTCAAGTGATAAACATCTTCTACCTCTAACCCTAAGGTTAAAAAGGGGCGCTCAAATGATGATTCCGAGTTCAAAATTACTTACCTATTCATTCGGTAAAAATTGTAATGGCGAAAACTTTGAACCTACAAATTAACTTGTACAAGCCCAAGTGAACCCCAGACATATATATTTCATTTTGACATAGCCAAAAGGCCGAGAAACATTTAACAGCAGACTTAAACAGCTCCAAAGTAGCCTAGAAAAGAGACATATCTGGTGGAGGACCATACACACTCTTCCATGAAAACGGCACAGTCCAGCTTCCACCTTCATTACCTGAACAACTCCAGTAAAAGAGCTCATTTAGTGCCTCGAAAATTAAGTTAAAATATAGTGCATATAGGGATGGCAAACGGGGTAGGGCAGGGGATTTGTTTATGTTGCAAAAACTTTAACCAGTTTCTTTTTTCTCTACTATGTATTTTACATATTTCAGTAAAATATGAACTTATTATCCTTCTTTGGACTTAAAAAAGCTCGAATGTCTACAAGTTTTCCATCAATCTTGTAAACGTCACTAACATGAGACTCACTCTGTTCTATGACATTCATGATTCAATTAACAGGTGTTGGCTTGCCATATTTTTAGTTAAGGTCCAAGTATTCATTAATTTACTTTTAATAAATTAAATAGATTAATGAATTTGGATGTTTAAATACCTAAATCTCTTAATCCACAAACACCCGCCCCCCCTCCGCCCACCACAAACACACACATAATATTTAGACCGCCCCAGCCTGTCCTGCATTGCCATTTCTGATGTGCATACTTATGCACCCCAAGACATTTTTTTAATGTACTACATAGGTTTGAATTTCCTTAAGAGCACCACAGTCCATATCTATGCATTTCGAAATAAGTATAACCATACTCAAAATGCATAAATATTCCTCCCCCAAACATCCGAAAATAACAATTAAAGAGAACCCAATTATGTTCATTATCTCAGTCACGACTTATGTTCTCTAAACTACATAAATTTACAAGGAGACACTAAACAGCACTTAGTTTTGTCAGCCAGATTTAGATAGTGCCAATAGGCTAGGTCAATATTCAGCAGCTAAAGCACTAGCTGACAGGATAAGACTTGCTTGATTTAATTGGACAATATTCGAGATCTCAAAAAAAGAAATCACTTCAAAGCAGGAAACAACCACTCACCTTGAGAACTGTTAGGTCTGAGCCCCAGAGTTTTTGATACTGCATCAGCCAAATGGAAGGCATCGGGAATGTTGTCTCCCTCCGAGCAATAACACAGTAGACAAGTAACCTTCAGACCTTTGGCCTAAACCGATAAAACAGTAGATTAATACACGAACTCAAACAGGGTAGAAATGTATACTTGACATGAAAATCTCAATGAATATTCGAGTTCATATTACATACTATGCATAGCATTGAGATACTGATACAAGAATTACAAACCAAACTAAACAGTAGTTTTGTATTGCTCTCATTTCATCTTAAAAATATCTCCAAAGTTCTTTCAAATTCGTTCTTTGTGCTGTATGTTTGACGTGGGACATGTCTAGTGATGCTTTGCCTGATGAAAAATTGCAAGCTGTTCTAATGTTAGCTGAAAAAACTAGTTCTATGAGAATTTTAGACAAAAACTGAAAAGCACACCATACTCAGATGACACATCAAAAAGATGCAAACGGAAATTTCATATATATAATAATACATATCACTTCTGCAGCATTCAACTAACCCCCGAATAAATACAATTCCAAGACAATACCAGAAACCTGGTTATTAGAATTTCAAGCTCATGAGCAATGTTCATGGTGCAAGAATAAGACAGCAGAGTTTATAAACATAAGCAAAGACAATTTGGAAGCAACTATAAAGTAAACAGAGTAGAATTCTATATAATATGACAGTCACATATGAAAAATAAAATCCTTTTTCGAGCAAGATATTTGCGCATCAAGTTATCCATGCTGAACAAGTAAAACAATAAAATTACAACCTTAAAACAAGAGAACAATGCAGCATAAGGCAAACTGGCATAGTAATCCTCATCTCCCAGCTCTTCAAAAGGCAATTCCTCAACCTCCGAGGCAGCATTTTTGGCTAAATCATCTAAATGCTTCCACATTCTCTGTGTAGGATTATACTCAGGTAATCTCTTCCAGCCCAGTTTTTCACAATGATCGTCTGTTCCATCCGACTTGGAACTAGAAAGGTAATGAATCTGTGATCCACTGGGACAAAATCTCCATGAGATCAGTTTCACCATAGAATCAAGTAAACTATTCAAGTAAAAGAACTCAACACAACTCGGTTTAACATGCAACAGTAAACTTAATAGCTTAAAATGTTAACAGTTTGGTAATGTTCATCTTGACGAATAGAAGAACTCTTCACATCCACACAATCTTGCAGTAATATCTCTAGCAAAGAAGCGTCATATTTGTTATTTACTTATCAAGTCACTATTTTCATAGTCAACAGATGTTATTTGAGTCAGCAAAGTGTAGGGACTAGCAGACATCTTTTACTAAACTGCACAGTGTCAGCTGACATATGGAACATGGTCATTGTTCATCTCCCTTTTTGGACTTAGTTGGGCGATGCCAGGGAGTATCCAGGATGCATATGTGAGCTGGAGCACTTGGAAAGTTGGGAACACCATCAAGAAAATATGGAGAATGATTCCTACTTGCCTTTTTTGGTGTGTTGGAATGAAAGGAACAAAAGAAGTTTCAATGGTTTATCAACTCCTAGACACTCCCTCAAAGCTAGATGTCTACTAAAGTTGTATAGTGGGAGCACCTTATCCCCTGTAGATTCACCTGACACCTTTCTGGATTTTGTTACTTCCCTTCTTTAGCATAGGCCTCAGTGTATGGAGTTGTACAATCTTTTCGTATTTCGTATCATTTGTAATAGCAACATCAGAAAAAGGTGAAGTCCCTATTTTCAGTATTGGTCAAGATGCAAGAAGCTAAAACTCTCCTAACAGGAAGAGTCTACAATTCACGGGATCAGTAAAAAGTGGAATCATAGAGTTACAATCATTGAAGCACATAAAGACAACAGAAAAATACGTTCGAATAGGAAGCTCTTATGTAGATACCTTGACATATCAATGCTCTGCCAACGCCCAAACTCCAAGCTAGAGAGCACAACAACATGTTTCTTCCCATTTGCAGCAGCAAAATTTGCCAAGTTCCTAGCAAATTCAACCATCATGCCCTGTTGAGTAAGCGATTAGAACTAAACAGCCACTTACAAGAAAAAAGCTGCCTGTGATACATTGCAATAAGAAGTTGGGTTTAAGTTATATAGACTTTCAATGTAATTTTCAAATTATCAATGTAGTTTATCCAGTAGGGCAGTTTGCATACCATTATTCTGATTTTTCACACTTAATATTAACAGCTAGCTATAGATGCTTTTGAACACCCGATGGTATAAAAAGATGTTATACCATCACCGTATATAACAAGTCAAGCAACAATGATATCCATTGAAAAAAAAAGAATGCTTACCTTAACGATCGGAGATCTCTGTTGTACAAGAGCCAATGCATCAGGAGATGATTCATATACTGCCAAGAACCAAAATTAGAAACGCTGCCTTTCTAAACTGTAACTACTGAAAATTATCCTCCTTCTATTTCAACTTATAAATGGTCTCCTGAATTTCTAAATCATCCAAACATTCCGTTAACATTGCTATTCTATAAGAATTGAAATCCATTGAACAATTCCAAGTTAACGCTAAATGAACATCTACAACTTTAAATACGTAACAACTCCTCTAATATTTTCTTCAGTTGTGCTCAATTTAATGCACTAACTAATATCTAGATTTCGTGTCCACTATAAAATGAAACAATTAAGTACTCCCTCTACTTCAATTTGTTTGTCTAGTTTTGACTTAGGAACGAAGTTTAAGAAAGTAAAGAAAGATTTGAATCATGTGATCATAAACTAGATATGTCAAAAGTCCTTTAATCTTGTGGTTTTTAACTTAAGATGTGCAAAGTTGGAATTAAAGAATTGCCAAGAAAGAAAGAAAGAATGATTAAGAAAAGTAGGACAAACGAATTGAAGCGAAGGAAATAATAAGTAATTACCTTCGAGAGGAAGAGCGAGTTCACCAGGTGGAGAAGGCCAATAAGCATCATTCCCAACGCATGGAACGACATTTGGATCATCCAAATATCCAATTCTCTCCGCTTTCAAAGAAGCTACTAGAAGATCCACCGCTAATTGCCCTACATTCCCTATGGACAACGCCGGCTACATTGCAAAAAGATCGAAAAAGAAATTACAGGACCCAAAAATAAAAAGTAGAAGAGTCAGTAAAGAAGATAAGAACAAAACCCTAGAAAACAAACCAGAACCAACGTGGAATTATCCAAACTCAAATTCTTTCCATCCTCGGCATAAAACTCCATCAATTTAAAAACTGAAACTACTGTTGAATTGTTAGCGTACCGATTCGGAGTTAGCCAAGTTCTTGAGGAACAAGAAATGCAAGTTTCTTTTGAATCTTCTTGTTTCTCGTTCCTCTGTACAGGTTGGAGTTGGGCTGGGCTCGTTTTAGCCCCATTCTTGTTTAATAGGTCACTCTATTATGGGCTGGGCCAGTCCCTGGGAGGATTGGACCAAATTTTCATTGTTCCCAATAGTTACTCACTTTACCTTAAATAATTGTACGAAGAATTAGTTAATCAATCAAGAATTACTTTAAGCTAGTAATGATGGATTATATATAATAAAAAAAATTACATTCATTTTGGTTTTATTTAGAGCCATGAATTGGATTATTAACTAATTATCGCTTTAAAGATAAATTAGTAATTTGTGAATATAACATTTATCCTGACATATTGAATATGACGCGTATTAATATGTATGCTAGTTAGCTGACAAGTTTGTCTACGGAGGAAACTTTGTTGAAATTTTGAAAAATGAAAGAGTTTTAAGCTTATAGTAAGTGATAGTGTTCATTTGAGGACGAATGATCCCAAGAAAGAATAATGCAACACTCCAAGTATATGTGTTAATGAGTTGACCACTAGAAATTTAAATATGGATACAATCTCTAACCAAATAAATAGAGAAGACCAATAGTAAATATTTGCCTTAATGTAAATGAAACAACAATTAAGTGTCGAATTTAACTAAAATATATACTCTTAACGTAATTTGGGATAAAATTCACAAATTTAAACTTCCAATCCTAGTATTTGAAAACTTAGACATTGTTTTTTGGAGCTTCAATTTTTACAAATGAAACTTTGTCCGGGAGTTTCCTTTGTGGAATTTTAAATATCATGATAGTAGCTATTTTCAAAGACATGACCGAAAAGTGGCTAGCTAACAACGCTATTTTGATATATATATATATATTTTTTTTTTATTTTTTTTTTTTTTTTTTTATTTTTTATTTTTGCTTTTAATGTATTTTATTCCTAACAAAATCTGTATGAAATTTAAAGATATTAACACAATTTCAGGTGTACACTGACCCCAGTGATTGAAATAATGGACTATTTGCACAGTGAAAACCAATTATTATTATTTAATTTTTTTGGCTTATTTATGGTGAAAACATATAAATCAAACACTTTGCTGCTGAGATAATAAACATTGAAGCCAGCACCTCAATATAGATGATTTGATAGCTGTGGTTTGTTCAATATAATCAAGATATTTATTCTCCATCATTATCAATAAGGAATTTAATAATGTATGCTTAGTTTGGATTTCTTTCATAATTAACTACAATCTAGAGCCACATCTTAAATAGAAGTAACAACAATTTAAACATTATTAATTTCAACAAATTTTAATCAGCCTTGACCTATGATTCAGGTCAAAATTAATGAGGCCCTAATAATTAAAGGACCATTTTGCCTGCTTTTGATTTGCTTCTATCTTGATTAGACAATTATATTCAAGTGTCATTTGGACAGCACAGCATTAGCATCTCGTTTTATTGAATTATGTGCATTTTCCACCAATATTTTTGGATCATACATTTTATCAGCAGTTTTTTTTCCCATCATATTTCAATTTATCTTATATATATTCACTTGCAATGTAAATAATTTTTGGGATCATTATTTATAATTTAACAAGTTTTAGAAGCTTGCTTACATTTTTAAGTTACTAATGTCATAGGTTAAACTTAAACTTATAGACTATGTCACTATAGTATAGAGAACTTTATATTAGTTGTCTATGTTATTGGATAAAAATTATTTTATGTCTCACATAACTAATATTAGTCGTGTGGGGCTTCTTCTTGTCTCACAAACTTTTTATTATTTATTTTGTCGTGAAAAAAAAAAGTCTCACACAACTAGTGATAGATATGTTCTTTCTAACGATATTGAAGAAAAAAACATAGAGCACCTAGCAAGAGAATGTGAAATATCTTTCACTTGTGGTATATAACATGTTTACGAATCTACTATTAGAACTTCTACTTTAGGTTTGGGGTTTAATATCAGATTCTTTCTTTGATTTTTGACTAACTCATGATTGTATTTATAAGGTTGGTGATGTAGAAATGCAATGCTGTGAATTGATACTTTTTAATTATACCAAAATGTCCACATATAGTGAACACTGATAGTTACGTTACGTTACTGCGCCATGCATGTGTGAGAACTTGAACCACTATTGTCTATTCCTATTGCCACTTCCAAAAATTCTCAACACACAAAATGTCTTTCTTCTTCTTCAATGACTTCGTTCCAGAATATTCTTGAATCATCCATCTAGCTCTAACCAAAACTATAGTTCATGAAGGGGTGAAATCATTCATCTCTTGAATGACCGATGTGAGACTCTTTCAGTCAATACGGAGATACAAAAATTGAAATGGTTGATATCAATTATCGATTAATAAATGAACCTTAAATCTGACTCAATCCTAAAAAATAAAAGGTTGTCTAAAGCAAAAAACTATCATCCCTTGAATGATCATGTGGACCTTTCATACGAGTGGCTGCATAACTACTCAATATATTATATACTTGTTATATACAAAAATGTGTCATCTTGTTCTTAAATTATATCAAACACAGAGCTATTGCAGAGGAAACATTAAATAATTAATTAGAAATATACGTTCAATATATACTAATAGATACTAATATATTAATGATTCAAATAGCATGTGAGTGATCCCCACTGCGTGGGTCACGTATGTCAATTAGTAATTTATATCAATCCTATCAAAGCGTGTGATATAATGACGTGAGAATATTTATTTCAAGAGTTAATAAATGAATGGATTAATTATTGATTTAATTAAATTTGAGCAAGTTTAACGTATCACATTTGTATAGATTAATTTTGCCATCCATTAGAATTAACTACAGAGGAAATTAAAGTAAAGCACATGCTGATTGATCAAGTTATAATGATAAATTAATAATCAATACAAAATGCTTTAAACCATCATTAAGATTTAACTCTAACAAAATAAAAGTAGTATTGAATATACAACAAAACGGCGCTGACAACAATATATATCCAACAAGCTGATCTTCATTTCTTGTTAATAAATATAATTAGTTTAACCCTTTTCAGATACTTTGTTTAATTTATAATTAAATTGACGATTATGTGTTGCCTCTGAAATGCCGGCATCTAATTTTTTTAATTAGAGGTTTAGTGGAACATAAGAAACTAAAAGACTGCGATAAAGGGGAGACATGTATGTCTAGATTCGGATGACATAATTTCCCTTTTATATTAACTTGAGTTAAATCTAATTATCTTGAATTTAGCCTAATTATATTAATTAATTACTGGTCTCCTACGCTAGAGATAATTTAATTAATATGGTAGAGCTGCGTGGCTACATCTGTATGATAACACATGGAAGATTTTGGTGATACTATTATTATATGTTTGGTTTAAAATAAGGCTAGCTGCTATTAATTAGTAGATAATAAAGTGAACACGTCTTCTTTTGCCACCCTTCTTCTTAGAAAATAAATAATATTTTTAACCTTTTTTTTACCTTAATTAATTATGAAGGATGCATAATGAAAGTCTAAGATTACGTAATCCCAATATCCAGAAATATTGTATACAATGTCAGACAAGTTAAGAAGACTAGATGTGTTCAAGACGAAAGAAAATGTATCCTTAGAAAATATTTTTTTTGGAAAATTAGTAGTTTTCTTATTTATTTTCTGATTTTGGTTAGCAATAAGAAAAAATCATCCCAAGAATATTTGGGTATAATCTAGGAAAGTACTATGACACTGAACTTGAAAATATCATAGTTTAAAAAAATATAATAATAAAAAATTGGGTCCGAGTCGAGGACTGGAGTTGAGTCTTGAGTCGATGTTAGGGTCAAGATTTAGAGCTAGGAGTCGAGTTAAATTTGAGGGTCGGGTCAAGGGTTGGGTCTCGAGTCAAATCCAAAGTCAGGAGTCGGGTCTTGAGTCGAATC
Organism: Solanum bulbocastanum; assembly: GCA_037074985.1. Lineage (NCBI taxonomy): Eukaryota > Viridiplantae > Streptophyta > Magnoliopsida > Solanales > Solanaceae > Solanum > Solanum bulbocastanum. The sequence goes on along the minus strand of CM073597.1, from coordinate 69,550,346 downwards.
ACAAGTCAAAGTCGTCGGGAGTCGAGGCAGGGGTCAAAGTGTAGGATTGGGAGTTAGGTAGTTGAGTGTTGGTCAGGAGTGGAGAGAAAAGTCTCGCACTGAGGAGGCATTTTTCCTAAAGTTGAAGAAAGTAAGTTCATTTGGAAAGTACTTTTTAAAATATATTAGTCAACTAAATACGAGGAAATTGAATATATATTTTTTCAGGAAATCAGGTTTTTCTTTTGTACCAAAAAATCCCCAAAACTCAAATACTTGCATTTTAATCTTTACTAAATGTGTATAAATTTCAAAGGATGTTAACACTCAAAGTGGGTTGCACAAATTAAAGCTAAACTAATAGTTGAAAAGAATTTTTATTTTTGGCTTATTTAGGGTGAAAATATAGTAATCAAACACTTTAATTTGCTGCTGAGATAAAAAATATTGAAGCCACCTCATTAGCTGATTTGATATCTGTGGTTTGTTCAACATTTATATTATCCAAATATATGATATGACAGATCGAACTTATTAAAGAGCATTATCAATAGGAATAATTTAATAATCTATATATGCTTAATTTGGATTTATTTAATAATTAACTTCAATCTAGAGCCACGTCTTAAAATAGAAATAACAACAATATAAACATTAGTTCCAACAAATTTAAATCAGCCTAGCTTGACGTATGATTCAGGTCAAAATTATGAGGCCCCAATAAAGGACCATTTTGCCTGCTTTTGATTAGCATTTTCCTTGATTGAAATTCATACCAGCAATTCGTTATCTTGAATATTTGTGCATTTTCCACCAAGATTTTGAATCGTACATTTTATCAAATGCTTTTTACAAAGAAAATATAAAAAGAATTAGCGACGGACAATAATTCATAACTAAACATAAAAAAATCTCATGCTAACTTCATTTCATTTAATTATAGATTACATAAAAATCTATTATTTTGCTAAAAGTTATTTAGTGAGAGGATTAATTGGAAAGTACCAATAAATTCTATAGCTAATTTCATTTGTAATTTTTCTGAAAAAGGTTAACACTAAATACGTGGATTCATTTTTTTAAAAAAATATAAAGGGACGGCGCACACTGCCTTGCGCCTTACAAGGTGCAGGCTTGTCAGAGTCTTGTAAGACGCACGGCGGCGCCTGGCGCATGGCCTTGCTGACTATAACCTGATTTGGATGGAGTTAATTTGGGTGTTAAAAAGTTGTCCTTTTAATTCTAAAATCAATATTATTACTCTAATTTTGGATTTTTTTTACAATTTTATTTATCTTTTTGGCTCTGGACTAGAGACTTTAGCATGTGTTAGAAGTTTACTTACATTATTCTTTTAAGTTTTAAATTACAAAATTCCATCAATTTCACATGTTAAACTCAGACGTATAATATACATTGATAAATGAAAATATAAACAAAATTTATACTATCAAATATCAGTAGTATATAATTTAAATATATGATATTTTCTTGACTATTGTGTCTAGTGATGTGTCTTTCTCAAATATTCCCTGTTTCTTTTCTAGTGGGGATCATGATTTTGGATATTAGTCTAAAAAAGCCTCTGCTTTGATGATAAGAGGATCCCATGCATTGTATATTACCAGAAAAAAATGGACACCTAGCAAGAGATCGATCTAGACAATTTTAAAAAGTGTCGATATTATTCTTTTCATAGATAATAACATAACACGAAAAAGCAAGAATAAATTATTGTCTTTTAACATAACACGATCGATATGTTCTTCATTGTCCCTTTCTAAAAGTGGGATTATTAGTAGTAAACTAGGTTTTTAGTGCTTGTTTTTTTCTTTGATTTTCGACTCACTCATAATTACAGTAAAGTTTGAGATTGTGAAATAACAGTATAGTGGAAGATGATACTTTATATCGTCTATATCATTAATGTCCACATATAGTGAACTGTGATAGTTACTTCATGCATGCGTGCTATATTCTTCTACTTAAATGTATAATTCTCAACACAGAAAAAGTATTATTTCTCTTCTTCATCAATAATTTCACTCTAGAATTTTCTTCAATCATCCATGTGGTATAATTAAAATCATTTGTCCCTTTAATCATGTCAAGTCGGGGGATCTTAGCAGTTTAATTGGTTGACTACTTAAACTTTTACTTTGTTACGTTGATGAAGGTTCAATTCCCCACCTTATAATCCTCCCATCCGCCCCCTTTTATTTAAAGAAAAAGTATGTATGTCAAGCCAATGGTTGCACTTGCACAACTGCTCCATATAACTTTGTAACAATCTGTCATCTTGTTCTTGAATTATATCAAACGGCAGAGTTATTGAAGAAACTAATAATAATAATAATATACTATATAAATATATACAAATATGTGGGTCACATATGTTAATTAGTTTCTAAAGTGTTAAAGTGATACCATATATTGCTAGAAGATCGTATTTGTAGTTTTATGAGTTAGTTTTTTTGGAAAGGCGCAACGTGGCAAGTTTACGCAAATAGGAATAACTACAAAGGAAAGAAGAGCAATCGAATTATCGAAAACATAATAATATGGAGTATTAAACTAAAGATTAAAATAAAAAGGCCCTTTATTATAAGAAGTCATGATTAAACTACTAAATTATAAATATCCAACAAAACGGCGTTTACAACAATGTAAATCCAACTAGTTGATCTTCATTTCTTGCTAATTAGGTTAACCTTTTTAAGATACTTTAATTTGTTTAGTTTATTACTCCACATGTGTTGTCCCGGAATGTCCGCATGAAAATATGTATATTTTGATTTTTTAAACTAGAACTTTAGTCGAACATAAGAAAATCGAAGAATATATATGGTCAGCCTTGCAATCCTTTGTGAATTGGCCATATAAGAAGTTCATCTTATTTGATAAGACGAAATTGAATAAAGAAAAAAAGAATATCAGACATGTCTAGATTCAGATCATGACATTTAATTTCCCTTTTGCTCAATTGCCAAATACACTTTAATTAGCAACTAGAGTTGAATATTATATATATGGTGTTGTTTAATCATCTTGAATCGTTCAAATTAGCAGCCGCTAATTAATTAATTAGGCTGAATAACAAGTCTACAATATCCGCTAGCATCTATATGTGATCACACATATTACTCAGTAAGAAGATTTGGCAATACTATTGGTGTTAATTAGGTTTGAAATAAGACTAGCTGTTATATTAATAGAAAAGATTTTGATGATACCATACATGATTATTGTTAATAAAAATATTATATTTGATGATCTATCACTAATCCATTATTAAGTAGGATTAACAATATAAATTAGCTGATTCTTACATTCTGATTTAGGCCACGTAATGAGCAAATATGAAAGATATAAAAATGGGAGTTACATAGTTTCCCGACAAGTCAACAAAATAAACAAATAATAAAAAAAAAGATAGATTAAGCTAATTAACTATTTAAACTAAGATCTCCAGCTAAAATTTAAAAATCATAATATTAAGACAGTTGGAAGCTAGCTTACGACAAATTTAAATAGCCATTTTATATTCCTTTAAGTTTATACTATATGTTATTTCAAGGTTAGGTATCAAATTTGAATAATAAGTTAAAGTATTAGTGATAAGCATTGATACGTGGCCCAACCCTGCAGGATCTTAAAGTCAATAGCTTGTCCCTAGCTATAATCTAATAATAATAATAATAATAATGCAACAATAATAAATTTTAAATTACAAAACTAGTCATGAGATTTTGCTTATGTCATTCTTATTTTGTGAAAACAGTATTATTCATGAATTCTTACATGTATTAACAATTTGATTGGCAAATATGGAACTCCCATATTATTATTTTTTGGAACTTTATATATGTAGGATTCATGATCACAAGGAATATATAAATAGAAAAAGAAAACAAAGAAATAATAAAAGATTATTGTAAATGTTAGTACTACACTTTTTGCACTTTCATCTTAGTTGGAATAAGAAAAAGGGAGATAGATAGATATACCCAACGACAAGACAGATCAAAGTTAGTACAAACTCAATTAGCATTTTATTATAATTAAATTACTATATATGGACACTGAAGAGTGTATTATTGAAACTCATCAAGAATATAATCAAATAAATAAAAGCCTTTTATCGTTAAATTACTGTTTTTTTTAAGATAAGTTGCTTAGGTTTATAAACTTTAACAAGGATCATGAATACGCATACCGACAATTCAAAATTCAAATATCCCTTCAATTTAATCGACTATGATGATATAAATAGATCTGAATTTGATTAATAATAATATTTGGTTGGTGTGTGCCGGGTATGTACATGGTCAATTGCATAATCCAACAGCAAAGACGAATATGATATTTAAATTTAATGAGTTCAACTTTTAAATTTTTTTTTTTTTTTGTTCTCAATATGAAATTATGCATTTAGAACAAAACTTATATATTTTGTGGTGAAAACACTCTTATTCTTTTCTTATCATAGGATCGATCGATGATATTTTAAATCATAATGAACGACTATAATTGAAGAGGAACATATTCTATCACTAGACAAACATGGAGCCCTTAATTTGTGGTGTAGATTTACTATTCCTATGACCATGATTATTGGAACTTGTACTTAGTAGTTATAAAGTAGGGAATATCATTTTCTACAAATGCACAGTTGGCAATTTCAGAGAAAAAGCAACAATAATATAGTTGTCGTTTCATATAAAATTGTTCCTATTTCTTTGTCGTTTTATCTCTCGTCTATTCTTCTTTGATTTTATTAACTCATCATGGGGAGTAGATTAAACAAGAGTTTTTGGGGGAAACTGGAACACAAATTCTGTGAATTATTTTAGTGGAATCTGTCAGTCACTAATACTGAAAAAATAATGACTTTTTTTATGGGATCGATCGATGATAGTTTAAATCATAATGAACGACTATAATTTGAGTTATTTTTAGAATGCCCCGTAAAGAGTCTCAATCAATCATTTTATTCTAGAATATATTTGGATCAGTAATTAATTTCATAGAAAATACAACTTTATTTATCACAATAATTGTGATTAATACAAGACTTGGTGTCAATCTTCCCCTGCTTCAAAATACAATGTATAATTTATGTTTGTGTAAAGCGAGAAAAAGATTTGATATACCAATACAACTATTTAAATTCGATTCAATTGTATACAAATTCATATGTTATGCAGATATACAAATACAAAGAACATATACATATTCAAACGCGATTTTCATAGACACAAACACCCGATTTATACAAATTGATGCGATTCATACGTATCAGATACCTGCAATTTTATACAAATCTGATACTCCATAGCAAACATATCAAAATTATAGCTATAGAGCGCTATATGCTTTTTGTGTTTGCTAAACCTAAAATTTGCTAAAAAAATGCTTTCTTTCAGATTAACTAGAAGATGTTCGTTTAAAAAAAATTATGCTGCTAAATATCCAACAAACTTCATACGTCTATTTATATTATATTCTATATTCTATAACTATATATGTATGTATATCCAAATATCATTTTCTTGTTTATGTCATCCTTAATTATTTCCAAAGCACTTTAATTTGTTTTGTTTGTAATCCCTTAAATTGCTATGTGCTAATTCTTTAATCATGAATCTCTAATAGGTGATCAAACCACTCTAATATTTTTTTCCTTAAATTTGTCACTCACTTAATTATCTGGTAGTATGGTTTAGTGATTTTATTTTCTAATTTAGACCACGTATATAATCAAGAGTCAGAGAGGAAAACGATTTAAATTAGAATAATATTGTTTCCCAATAAGATGACAAGTTTACAAAAAAAAGTAGGTTATCTATGGTGCTGAGTTTGCTAACAAGCAAGGCATGATTTTTTCCCCATAATAAGATCACTAAGTTAATATATAAAATAAAAATAAAAAGCATAATACCCTGACATTTGGAAGCTTAAGATAAGATGTGTATCAATTAATTGAAACTAAAATATTGCTAACAAGTATTTATAAATTTGCATCTCATAGTCAATGGCTCGTCCAGGATGTGATAATAACCTTAATTAATATAAAATGATGACTGGTGAGATACTGCTTAGCTCATCCTTATTCTGCTTACAAAATATTTAAGTGCCAAAAAAATATATAATACTACATATTAACTAATGGTAAACTGAGATATTGCAGGGTTATTATTATTTATTATTTGGGTCCGTTTCATATTAGAATATGATTAAATTTATGTTCACGTCAAAAAGTATTATATTGATGAAAAAACTCTTTTTAACAAAGACGATTTCATTCCCAAGCTCAAATCGAGTAGAGGCATATCCAATGTTGATAGAGTTGTTAATAATAGAGGAGGAAACTCATAAATAGGGGCTTATTTCATATGCTCCCACGTATTGTATATCTACATATTAGATTAGATAAGCAACTGCTTGAATTGGACAAACACAAACCTAATTTTCGACCAAGCTTTGAACTTCAAATACTTCACCAAACCTTATGAAAAAGAAAGTTAACTCTTTCTTGTTTAGAAATCACAACATTTTGTTTCACATTTTTATAAGAACGTGATTAACGACATGTTAAATTCTTCTAAATTTGTTTTATTCATCGAGTAGAAATTGTATACGTTAACATTACAAAACATCTTTGTCACCTAAAAGATAAGTGTACTGATAAATTAATATTCACAAAAAGGTAGAGTTAATAACGTAACCAAGAAATTGTGATTGGCTACGCTTGTTATAACGGATTAAGATACAATGAACTTGTAAAAAAAAAATATTTACGTTGCTAAGCTAATCCTCAGTAAATATAACAACCATTTTAATCAAACACTAGCCAGCCAGCTTCTTCTATACACAAACAAAAATTTTAATAAAACAAAATTTTAATCAGCAACGGAATTTCTTTTGTTTCTTTTGATGTAGAATTTCAACCTAACACTCAAAAAGTTCGCACTTTTTCATTAAACAAATTAAAGTCAAATACAAGAAGCCGAAAAAGTACGTATAAAATTCATCGTAATTCAGAACAATGTTAACTTTCCTTTTTTTTTTTTTTAAATACCTTCATTCCAATTTACACTTTTCAACTTTCAAGATTCAAACTTTTTAATTTTAAATATCTTTTTAAAATAAAATAAATTACAATAAAAAGAAAAATATTCTAAAAATTATTTAACGCTCAAAATTCAAACACATGTTACATAGAGCTGTCAATATGGGCTAGGCATGTTGGGTCGGCCTGGCCTAACCCGTGATTTGATAGGCTGGGCTACGATTTTTGAAGCCCATTTAAGAAAAGAAATTTTTAGCCGGTCTGAATAAGCCTATCGATTTGTGGAGCTTGAGAAATATTGGACCAGCTCGTGGGCCAAATAAAAATTAATTAAAAAATAAAAATAAAATAGAGTATTAAAAATAACAGAAGTCTACACTCAAAATCTGTATAAAGTTTGAAATATTACAATTTAAATACAAATTATGTTTAGAAAATATGTACTATGTAAAATGAAGTTTCTAAAATTTCTAGGGAATCAGTACATAGGTCATAGCCTATGGGAATATTATCATAGTTTTTATGTTTTATTATGATTATTGGAAAACAATTAGGTTAATATTTCTATTTAGCTGTTTATGTTTTTACTTAAAATCAAATTTAATAAATATTATATAAATAATTTTATTTGTGTATTTGATTAATAAGTAGTAACACTAGTCAATATTTATGATAATATTTTTAAATTATAATTTAATTTAAAAAATTATAAAAAATATATATTTTTTAAAAAAAATCTAGCCAAACAAAGCCTGTAGCCCACACACTTGTGGGATGGATCGACTTTTTTTTTGGCTTACATAAAAAATGAGCTAGTCCAATCTAATCTGTCAAATTATAAAATCTGTATAAAATGGCCCGAATGGAGTGGGGACAGCTCTAATGTTACATAACCCTTCCTCCCACATGTGTCAGTTTTAATTTGAAGCCCCTCTTCCTTGGATTTTTGGATGCAAAATGCAAAATGCAAAATGCAAATGCATAATTATTGTGCTTTGGCGTAATTTAATGACACCTGCAAGTTATAAAAGCCGTAATGGGCATCAGGCTGACAGCAGCTCGGCCCATGGGCTTTTTTACAGTACGTGGCAACTTGACATTAGAGACGAATGCGATAAGGAGCAGTTACGTGGCGGCTTGATTTAGATGGGTCCTTATCATTAGGCAGACGCGGCCCATCAAGTCGTTTTGTTCGTTCAGCTGCCCTGTTCCATCTGGCCAACACTTCAATAAACTAACCGTTTTGGAGTCCAACGCCGTCGCGTGTGCGTTGAGAAAATTTCAAAAACAATAATAATAGACATAATAAAATTTTATAGGTATAATTTTGATAATTGCATTTTATATTTACAGTTTCATTTGCTATATCATATACGATTGTATATTTTAACTGCGAATATATAAATAAAGTAAGTATATACAAATTTTGTATTTATACATTTTGAAATTTTTTAGAACTCTGTTTGTATATTTCGCTTGTCAATATACAAATAGAGTAATTTGCTATGAATTTTTCTTAACTCGTATACAAATAGTTAGGGTAAGCATATATAAAATATCAAATTTATACGATTAAAATTGAATTTTACAAATTCTGAATTTATACAAATCAGACGAATCATACAAATCAGGCTAATCAAAATTGGGCGAAACTATATTACAAATTAGAATTTCCCTAAATAGTAGCTATACCATTTAATATAATTTAAATATTTGTTATTCTCCATAATTTTCCCTTTCTTAAACCCCTCAATTTTTTTTATTTCCTCGATAACTCAAACTCACCCTTTAATTTTTTTTTAATCTTTCAAAGAATTACTAATATACCTTAAATTTTTGGCAGCCTTGCAATTGGAGTATATTTTAAACACGATATATACCAATATTAGGTGAAGAGGCAAATGGGAATACAGTAACATTATTTTAGTAAACAATACACATTCGTACGGCACAATTTTCATGTGAAATATTTGACTAAATTCTATTTCCATACAAATTCCATAAAGGTCAAAATTATTGATCAAGCTATCCATATTATGAAATCAATAGTTGACACCTTTCTTATTGAACTAACTTTTCAAAAACCAAGTTTTTTTATTGACCATTACTACTATTGAGAAAGTCATTTCTTTTTACTAATCGCAATTTATTCAATTTACTTAAAAAGGTTTGAGTTCATTTTAATGAAACAAACCGAGTATAATATATAATACAAACAAACATTTTAAATTAATTATAGTAATATAAGTTATGAAACGAAGGGAAAAAATTATAGTACTTACTTTTTTTGGAAAATCACAGTAGTAGATAATTAGGCATAATTAAACGACCATTAACGACGGCTGACTATGAGAATTTAAGAAAATAAAATACATAAACAGTAATTAGCCCACTAATCCAAATTTCAAAGTCAATTACCTGTAATCCCATTTCCTAAGAAGGAAAAAACATGTTGAAAATAACTTAGTCATTTCTACTTTTAAAAATTCAACATTGAATCCTATCTTTCCACGTTGCCGTTTCTAGAATTCAACGTCTCCTTAACAAGCACAACACAATCAAAGAGGCAAATAAGCACCTGATCGTAATTTCCTTCCTAATATAAATTTTATGCATAATTTTTTTTATATTATTATTATAATAAAAAATAAATTTTTAATTCAAAAGTATAATTTAGTAATATTATATACAATTGAACTCATTTACAATTTCCTTTTTAAGTGATAAGATTATATAAATATTTCGTATGTCATGTATATGTTTTGAACTCTTCAATTAAAAAATGTAACTTAGCAGTAAATGAAATAAGTTGACAATTATGAGCTTTCATATTCAATCAATGCAAATAGAGTTACATGATATCAGAGGCATATTCATGTGAAAGCAAAAGATTCCTCTAAATTCTCTTGACGAAAAATTATATTATATATAAAAACTATAATTTACGTATACACATTAGATTTTGAATCCGCTATCTTTTATGTGTTTTAATTTCTTAGGGCGAATTTCGACTCTTTCCGTACTTTTTCCCCCTTCTTCTTAAGCCTCATGTATCATACTCCCACGCGTCTCTCTACTATTCCCGCTACTACCCCCTACCCCACACAACCAACCCCCGCCCCCCCAACTTCCATTGCTTATATATCTCTCACCTCTTCCCCTTCCATTATTTCCATATACAATCTTCTTCTGATTTTCCATTACTCTATTCTCACTATTCACAAGCCTCCACATTTATTACAAACCAAATTCACTCCAAAAAGATTCAAATCAACAATCATAATTCATACCATCATCATTCAATTCATCTTTGTTAAAAAAAAATGACGAGAAAAAATAATAGTATGGGAGCGATCTTGCTACAGAAAGAAAGCTTTCGAAGAACAAAATTCGGTACCCTTTTGTACTCCGATCCAATCAGTGACCACGAAGAAAGCAGTAACAATTCAGCTCGCAGCAGCAATGCTTCTTCTGCACCCAGTCCACCTAGAACATCGTCATTTAACGGCACAAATACTACATCTAACAACAATTCCCCTAATTATTTCATGTCTCCATGGAACCAATCTGCTTCGCCTTATGTAAAATCTCCATGGATTCACCAACCATTACTCGATTCCTCCGAAGAATCAGAATCAAGCGATTGTAAAAATGGTCTAATCGGGTCTCTTGTTCGAGAAGAAGGACATATATATTCATTAGCTGCATCTGGAGATTTGCTGTATACCGGATCAGACAGCAAAAATATTCGAGTTTGGAAGAACTTGAAGGAATATTCCGGGTTCAAATGTCAAAGCGGATTAGTAAAAGCCATTGTTGTTTACGGAGATAAAATATTCACCGGCCATCAAGATGGTAAAATTCGGGTATGGAAATTTTTAGGGAAAAAAAGAAAAGCGTATAAACGTGTTGGTAGTTTACCTACCGTTAGAGATTATTTAAAGAGTTCAATTAATCCTAAAGCGTATGTTGAAGTAAGACGAAATCGGAATGTTCCTTGGATTAAGCATTTTGATGCTGTTTCTTGTATGAGCTTGGATAAAGAGAGAGGATTACTTTATTCTGGATCTTGGGATAAAACACTGAAAGTTTGGAGATTATCGGATTCGAAATGCCTTGAATCTATTAATGCTCATCAAGATGCAATTAATTCAGTCGTTGTTGGATTCGACGGGTTGGTTTTCACTGGATCAGCAGATGGAACGGTTAAAGCTTGGAGAAGGGAGTTAGTTGGGAATAGCGCAAAGCATGTTCTTGTGGAAACACTGTTGAAACAGGACAATGCTGTGACAGCACTAGCAGTAAACGCTGCAGCAGCCACGGTAAGAGCACACTTTTATTTACTTAATTATTTCATTACGTTATTTAATTGATTCATTATAAAAAGTTTATGTTGTTAGACAGAACACACATCTAATTATTTATGTGTCAAACAGGTGTATGCCGGATCCTCCGATGGACTAGTGAATTTCTGGGAGCGACAGAAGCATTTTTTGGAGTACGGAGGTGCTCTGAGAGGTCATAAATTAGCTGTGCTGTGCGTGGCGGTTGCTGGTAATCTGGTATTGAGCGGATCGGCTGATAAATCCATATGCGTGTGGAGAAGGGAAGAAGGTGGTATCCATAGTTGCTTAACGGTGTTAACAGGACACAACGGCCCCGTTAAGTGCTTGACTGTCGAAGAAGATTCAAATGGCAGCAACAACGACAACGACAGTGAAGATGAAGTTCAGATGGAGAAGAAAAGTGACAAACATTGGAGAGTGTATAGCGGTAGTTTGGACAATTCCGTGAAGGTTTGGAGACTATCGGAGAACAGCTTTAGTGGCTTCGAGGAAATATAAAAGAAAAATGATGCAACTAATTGAAAGGCGAATTCAGAATTCGGAGTTAAAAATTTGATAAGCAATAGAACGCACGTGGAGGAAGTGGTGGGAACGCGCTGCCGAGTAGGAAGCTGAGAGAATTGCCGTGTGGGGTTGAGTTATTGGTGGTGACACATAAAAACAGTTTTTCCTTTCACAGGAAGAGAAAACTGTTTTTATTGTGCCGTTAAAAAAAACCGGTCAGAGGACGGTTCTGTTGGTGGGGGACCAATGAGCAGAATCTTCATTACTAAGGAACGTTAATATTTAAGCAGAGAGGAACTAACATTATTCAAAACGCATTCATTAATGTTTTCTTTTTCTCCTTCCCACATTTTGGTTGTAAGTTTGGTTGATGATTGTCTTGTATATGTTGTAAATTTCTAGGTAACCATGTGTTTGAAAGTTCTCAATCATCCAATGGAACGTCTTTGAATGTACTTTTATTTTATTTATTAATGAATAAGTTTTTACTTCTTGCATATGTGGAAGCTGATTATTTTGAATTCGTAAGAATTTTGAGGAATAGAATGTTAAAGTATTTTGCTAAATTAATGATGATTCTATTTTTAAGGTTTTGCCGTCGTACGTGTGCTACAAACAAAGCTAAGAAAAAAGCAAAGCTAAGAAAAAAGTGTACTTAGTGAGATGCATGACAGACAAACAAATTCTTAACGCAAAGAACTAGAACTGAAGTACAACTTTTGATCATGTGAAAATAGAAGCGGTAGCTTAGTGGTTTCTCTCGCGCTTGCTTTTTCGTAGGCTTAAAGCCTTTTTCGTTAGGTTCAAAAGCTTCTCAAAAGATATGATTCAAACATAAATCCCACATTCTATAAGCAAGCATCAGTAATAGTTGTCCCCATTCTCTTAGGAATTCTCTGACGTTTGCATAGATTTCATTGAACATCTTAGTGTTAAACTAGGCATGATGTTAATTGTAAAGGATTAAATTACACTAATTAAATAAAAATCATGTTTTTTTTAATTCGTTAATGTATAGTATAAGTTAAACTCTAAAACATATAGGTATAGTTTGTTTCTAATTCCTGCATTTACAAGTCTAGTCGATCGAGGACCACCTAGAGTTGGCTGAGCCTATAAATTAAAGATGTGGCACACAGAAAAAGCAAAAGAACTGCTAATAAAGGAGCAATGTTTGAAAATAATAAGTTGAAATTAAAGTCATACTTTCTGGTTCTTTAGATTAATTTATAGTTCAATATGGCCTAACACAATATTAATCAACATTAAGAAAATAGTTGGTTCATGATAAGAAATATTTTACAAGGAATAGTTCAAAGGAAAAGAAGAAAGGAGGAATGGGATTTTGTCAACTATAAGCTTTAATTAGCCGGGAATTTATTTGGTGCGAATTCAAAAATTATATCTCATAAATTTTAAATACTAGATACTTACTAATTTGTTAAAAAAATTAAATTACTAGTATAAAAACGAGTCCAATAATAGTTCATTGTATGGTTGGTTGGTCAATTGATTCCCATTGCATAATGGCCCAAAAGCTAACTTTAATAGCAAAAAGTCGCAATGCACACCTAACATAGAGAATTAAGTCCTCAACAACATTATTTAATACATACAAATTGAAATTATTTATCTTGTCTATGAATTATTGTTAATTCTCCTCCCTTTCCTAATTAACAGCACATCTTATGTTAAGGCTTATAGCAATATTGAAATTTTTGATTCTATCACTTAAATCATCAAAATTCTTTCACATGCTATGAGAGTCAAATGTTATTATTCGAAAAACAAACACAAGGTAGGTACGAATATTGAAAAGACATCGAGGATCCATTCTGAGCAACTTTTACATATAGCAAACATGAAAATCATATTTGTATGTTATAACTATAGTTTCGCTGGCAGGCCATTTGTATAAATCACTGGCAGCTTCTCGTTTGTATAAATCGCTAGCAGCTTCTCAATTCAATTTATGTGTTTGTATATTTGTATAAAATTTGAATTTGTATACAATTGAATCGAAATAAAATATTTGTATATCAAATCTCTCTCTCTCTCGCTTTATACAACACAAGTTATACATTGTAATTTGTATAATTTGTGTTTGTATAAAGCGAGAAAGTGAGAAAGACAAAAAGAGAACTGGGCAGGGAAATATCTGAATTTGTATAATTATAAGTGCATAGGACGAAAATATATGTATTCGTATTTGTATATACAATTTTCTCTCGCTTTATACAAACACAAACACATTTTATACATTTGTGTTTGTATAAAAGCGAGAGAGGCGAGGGAGAGACTGATGAGAGTGGCGAGCAAGAAGCCTAGAAGAGAGTCAAATGACAACTGTTTGCTACGGGTTATTATTAAATCAAACTGTGGTTATATTATTTAATTTAAATTAATAGTTTGTTATTTTATACAATTTTCTCAACTCTGGGCATTCAACTTGTCTTCCACAAGCCCTCTATTTTGGGTCCTTTTAGTCTTGGGCTTTTACTGTCCTCTTCGTATTGGGCTTAGATTGAGCTTCCTTTTGTATTGGGCTTCAATTATCCGGCTAGTTCTCAATTTCCTTGTTTGGTTGATTTGGTAGGTAAAAGTGTAACAAACAGGCAACAGCAATGAAACACTAGCCAAACTTGATCATTTGGACGGATAAGTGTAGACAAAAGTAATCAAATTGATACTTGAATGACAAAATTTCAATTGAAGTAGTGAAAATAAGATAGTTAGGAATACTAGACTAGAGAAGGAGATGATATAGTAGAACATAGCACAGAGATGAGGGGATAACAGACTTTGCAAGCTATGTTGCTAACTAGTTGTTAACTCGTTCTTTTTAACTAGTAGTCTGGGTCCTAAATTAACCGTTCTGAAGGCCTTCTAGCCTATGGTTTCTTGTTGGCTCAATATCTACTCGTGTGACATTCTTGTTGATATAATGATATCCATATTGAGTTGGGATCAATCCATGACATATAGTTTTAATTTGTTTTAATTTCCAACTAACTCGGTAAGCAAAGAGAATCTCAACTACAAGAAACTCAATGGGCTAATGAATGAATATAACTTAACACTATTTTATATGCTTCTCTTATGACTCATTACTAATACCTAACAAGTAAAGGAGTTTAACATTTCCAATAAATACTTAATAGATGCTTAGATAAATTGATTTCAAGCTTGAAAATTAACATTTTAAGCCTAGTCTTCAATTAAAAAAATAAATAGATTTTGCTGAACTTGACCCAAATCGAGCTAAATTAAAGTTTGGCTAAATTAGTCCATAAAATCATTATCCGTCCAGTCAATTTAAGTTTGATTGATAATTGATTCGTACATTGATTACCTTAATTTATTTTAGTTAATCAAAATTTAGGCAGATATCTAGCTTAAATTGATCAATGATAAATCTTGTGAATATATTTCTAATTTTAAAAAAAAAAAATTGATATGTTATGTATAACCATAGGAAAGAAAAATAATATTCCATGTAACTTTATTAGGTAATATAATAGTTAAAATTTAGTACTTCCTTCCCTAATTACTTGTCCAATTTTTTTTCTTTTTACTTGTCTATATTGACAAATCAAGAAAGAACAATTTGCTTTACATGTATACCCTCAATTAATTAACTTAGAAAAAGGTAGAACTTCTTGAAAATCTTAAATTTTTAATTCATTCACTTCATAATTAATAGGGGTAAAATGGTAAGTAATTGTTTTTTAATATATGTGTCAATTCAAAAGTGGGCAAGTAAGCATAGACAGAGGGAGTTGGATTTTGACCCACATTTTAATCAATTTCACTCCAGGTAATTTTTGAACGAATTAATAACTACTTTATTTATTAATCCAATTCATCTTAACCCGTCCAAATCAGTCCAACCTCCTCATTTGACAACACTAAATCAAATGTAACCTTTAAGGATTTTGTTGTTGATTTAGTATTTGTCATTTACAGCTAGAGAGAGGTTGGGAAAAGGTTAATTAATGTGTGTGTAATAAAATGACACGAAAAATAAGACTGTTATAAACTAAGTATAAAAACTAAGATAATAAGAAAGATGAAAAATAGTATGTGTAGTATTTTCTTTCACTTACTCTTGCCACTTTCTTTGTTGCAAGAATAGGGGTATATATAGTTGTATATACTTGTGTCCAAAGTGTGATGCATGGATATCTTCTTGCCATGTATACACTTTGGGCACCAAGTATATCAAATGACTAATTAGTATACATCACATAGCATTTTGTGTGTGTATTAATCTTACAACATTTAACATATTAGTGTGGACATCCAATTTACAACACTTGGATGTCCATGTCTTAATAGATAATGTGCCTCGTTAAAACCTTACTAGAAAAAACCCAATGGGAAAAATCCTAGTGAAGAAAAAGAGCACACATATCTTGTAAGTTGTAATACACATTGGTAGTTGCCTCACTAAAAACCTTACCAGGAAAATCCAATGGGACAAAACCTCGGCTAAGGAAAAAAGAGTGCAACGCGTATTATACTCCCCCTGATTAAAACATCACTTAACAACTCGAAGATGATGCATTCAAATCTTATATCTCAACTTCTCAAAGGTTGAAATTGATAATGCCTTGGTGAATACGTGTGTTAAACATCTGTCACATCCTTTTTTTGAAGATCATGAATAAGAAGAAGAACTTTGATGAAATATATTTTGCTCAGTCTTCTTTGATGTATCCTTCTCTTAGTTTAGCACACGAAGCATTGTCTTCATATAATGTTGTTGGAATATCTCTTTTTGAAGGAAGATTACACATTCTCTCGTTATGTTTATTGATCTCGACCAAATATATTTTTGAAAAACACTAAATTCGTGATCTTGTCGATGTAGATAAATTGCTCGTTTGATTTGTTAGTAGCAACAATCGAGCATTGACGAACACTTTTAGTAAAATTGACCATCTTGTGGAATGATTTCAAAATAACAGTATTTCCAAATGAAAATATATAACTTTCATGAGTTAAAACTTCATAATTTCCTGCAATTTCATGATAAATAAATCTTGACATAATTGGTCAGAATAAATAATTTATATCGATATTTGATTCACTCTAATATCTCCACCGATAAGAGTGATGTTATATTTTGCATGCATAAAATTATTTACCATGAATAATAATAGAAGATACATAAGTGCATCAATTGCACTATGATATGGTACTTTCTAACCATTTTAATGAGATCAAATTTGATCTTTATGTTATGCGATATTACAATCATTGGGGTACTAATGGAATCACTTTATAGCCTTTTAAATCCTTCAAGGATTGTCTAGCTAGACATGATAATCATGCATCATGCGTGTTCAAGTTTTTCATATATTGTCATACTGAAAGAAACCCTATTGCATCCACCTTGGGAGTATACATCTCCATACAATAATGCCAGGAATTTCGTGAAAAATCTTTATTTTTCAATGCACAAGCCTTATTGCATATTTTTCGATTTCACTTATAGCACAATAATTCATTTGTACTACACTGACATTATATCTTGGTATATTGTCATTCCCCAAACTCAAGAGGCGCAATTGGCTCCTAATGACAGAACTCAGGCCTGAGCCGCCCTATTGAACCATTTGCTACTAGCGCATGATAGTCACACGCAATCAAGAAAACAAACAAGTATATCTCTGCTTAAAATTAAGCCCTCGGCCGGTAAGACCCATATCAACAGATCTATAAAAGAAACAGCTACTCCCAAGAGTTCATATAAAGAAATAGCCAACTAGCACAGAAGTCCTGATTGGACCGTCGAGGCCACTATGATCTCTATAGCGAAATCAAAAATAGGTATATAGCAATACAATACATCAAACAGCTAACAAGCATCAGCAAACCAAAAAACTAGGCCAGCATGGCCATAACGTAGCTGTACACCCCAGACACTAGTCTACAAGCCTTTAAGAATAGTAAAGATTGATGGGATAAGGCCCCAACCTACTCATAAAAATATATACAACAAAAGCTAACAAACCTCCCAACTCAAGCAGCTCTGGAGGAAAGGGGCCAGCCAACCATATATAAGTCAATTCTGCTACTGAGAAAGTCTTCTGGGTCGTCTGTCTGATCCTGTATACATGAATGCAGCGCCCCCGGACAATGGAGTGTTAGTACAAAATAATGTACAGAGTATAAAAAGCTATAGACTAAATGAGTAAGTATCATAATACACAAAAAGCAATCAGGCAAGGAAATCAAATTTAGATAAGCATGCTAACCCACTACTGAATCTAAAAAAATACAATACTGATCAAACAACAACCTAACCAAGCCCTCATAAGCTCGGTAGGTACAAAGAACATACCACCTACCTAGGCCCCCATAAGCCCAGAAGGTGCCAAATCAATCTACATAACCTTATCGGTAGCCCTTTGTCTTTGTAAGAAGTCACATAACTCTTTTTAGCAACGATATAGCCTCGTAGGCAGCGCATAGCCCTCTTAGGCAACATCATAGCTTTATGGGTTGTACGTAGCCCTCTTTTGCATCACATAGCCCTCTTTGGTGTCAAAAGATCCCCGTAGGCAACACATAACATTCTTTGACATCAATATAGCCCCGTGGGAAACACATATCCCTCTTAGGCAATAACATAGTCCTATTAGACAACATCATAGCCCTCATAGGTAGTTCATAGCTCAACAACTAATCACAATAGCACCAAGGGCGACTACAAACAATTGAATAAGCTAAATGTGAGCAATTTAGCTATAAACAATATATATATAGTTTCCAAGTCGTTCATAACTCATATAACTACTCAATCAGCCAACCATTCACAATTACATCTACAAGATCACTAACATTAACTACCCTACTATATCACTCCCCAACTCTAAGGAAATATGCCGAACGAAAAGAATAGTCTTAACATACCTTTTCCTTTATAATTTATGTTGAAAATACTTTTGTCCACACCACTACAACACTAATAAATAAGGTAAAATCAATCAGTAATTAAGGACAAGAATTACTACGAAAATTGATATGGATTCCTATCGTAAATTACTATCCAAGAACTAAGGTATCCATAAACTAATAAAAGATG